>OY482664.1:22055797-24455797 GCA_960531205.1 Andrena bicolor | reverse complement strand
TCATTACTATTCGAGATAAAAATCATAAACAATATATTTTTCATCGTCTAAACTCTAAAGTCAGTTTTTCTCATAAATTGTGATAACTTCAGTAAATTGTAAGACAATTCGGCGCTGAGCGGAGAAGGCTGGTCGATGCATCGTGGGTCTGTTTACGGTGCAACGGCTACGGCGACGACCCCGTTCAATGACGCCTTCGCCGGTCATAAATTGTTTCAAGGGTCGAGGAACATGGAAAACCAACTGGGCTCGTGACTTCGGTAGACGGGTGGCCTCTGTAGAGTTTTCCAAACGAGCGGGCGATTGGAGGTCTCGTTTCATTTTGTGCAAAATATATAATAGTACAACCAATTCCGGTCTTGATTTTCATTGCAGGGACTTAGCTTGTGTGCGGTCCTGATGGGGAGTCAACGAGACTAATAAACAGTAAAGAGTTCTGGCGACCGGCGATAGCTGACGGTCGCATGAGGTTTTCCAATTATCGGGTGTCGAAAGATTCGATTGTTAAGATTCGAATTACGTCGTTCTTAGTGTTAGTTTCTTCGGTGAAACATAAGGAATCGATTGGCGCCGTGGCCATTTCTCACTTCTTAATAGGTACTCCAACCTCTTCGAGGGTCAAAAATCATACAATTCGGTGATGCACTGCGGGGGGTTGTCGTCGCCACGGGGTGCCATCTCTTTGACTCCAGTCGCTCCAGGATCACCCTGTATCCAATTGAAATGAAAAAATTAAACTTATTATAAAATAGAAAAATGGCCTTTATTAAAAAATTTAAAAATTAAGGGTGATGTTCTTCCACCCTCCTCCTTCTCCTCCTCATTCATCACCACCGCGCATGTAGCCGCTTCCTCCCGTCCAGGCAATGTTATATTTGCCTCTACGGCGGTGGACACCTCTTTGTTTGCGGGCTCTTCCTCCCCGACCGCGGGTGTATGTAAGGTATTTGGCGATTTTTTGTAACTGAAACAGTAACATAAAAATTAAGACATTTATTAAAACGGAATAACATTCTGACAATTGCAGCGTTTCGCACAATGTAGTTTAGTAGGAAGTAAAACATAGAACCACATTCCATATACTTACTGCATTTAATTGCTCCTGGATCCCTTGTGGGGGTTCCTGGGGGTTGGGGAGGGGGGTTGCACCCACCCCTTCCGCCGCCACCTCCGGCACCACCTCCGGCACCACCTCAGCCATACGGCCACCCTCGTTGGCGGGGGGCTGGGCCTCTATGGCCATAAGCGCATTTTCCATCTGAAAATGAGACAAAATATATAAAAAAAATTCATGGTAAAGGACTTTATTTAACTGGATCGAAAATCCACTGAAAACTAAAAAAGTCTTATTTTCTTGTACTACAATTGCGACGGTGATATGCTACTTTAAATAAAACCGTGGGACAGGATATTTCATAACAGGATATGAATCGATTTATTACAGAATCAAGAATCGAAATGAGCGATGAAAAGCGATAAAATATCCTGCTCCACGATTTTATTACCGAATAAGGCATATCAGCGTCATAATTGCAGTACAAGAAAATAATTACTTTTCAGTTTTCAGTGCATTTTTGATCAAGTTAAATAAAATTGTTAATTTAAAATTTTCTTTGGTAATCGTGCATAAAAATTGTGCTCGGCTTTAGTTTTCGAGATATTTGCAAAAAATTTGGTCGGTAGTAGGTTGGGGATAGAATTGTCACGTTGCTAAGGTTAGAATCGGTGAGGAGAACTACAGTAGTGTATGTGCGTGCTCGTAGGCTCGTAGCATAAGTATGTATGGCTAAGTTCAAGTCATACCAAATGCACATACACTATTGCAGTTCGCCTCACCGATTCTAACCTCAGCAACGTGACAGGCGGGTTGCTCGCCGCTAGGCGCCGAAAACAGCTCCTTGTGCAGCACTAGCCGATAGATGATATCACTTTTGGGAAATTTATGAATTTTGTATCTTAAATTATGCACAATTATGCACCTTTTATGCAAAATTACCACATTCTTTAAATATTTTTTTATTAACGAAGTCGGCTTTACATTATGCAAATAAATTATTTATGTGGGCCATTTTCGTCGGAACGACATAACAACGTGCGTTACGAAAAACAACACGTTTCAGTTTCCCACCTAAAGAAGCACATTGCATCGTTTCTTCCGCCGCGAAAACTAGCATCAGGACCGTTCCTGGCGGGGCTCAGGGGGGCCAAGCTTCCCTCTTACGAACGTTGAAGCAGAGTTCGTAGCGCCTCCTACCAATAAAGTGCGTACTAAACTGTGAGTGTGTGAATCGGTGTGAATCGGAACGTATGTGTAAGTGTATACGTGTAATGCATCGCTTTATAACCTATCCACGGATCGTCGCGCCAGCGACACGTATGCAGCAGATAGAAGGATAAACATTGAAATTGAATATTTCTTCTTTTCATAGGACACGAAAATATATTCAATTTCTTTGTATATCCTTCTATCTGCTGCATACGCGTCACTGACGCGACGATCCTTGATCAGACGTGATCAGACGCAAGTGAGGACGCCATTTGACAACGTCGAAAGGTTGTGTGACGTGCTCACTGATGCACCTAGGTATGTGTGTGTGATGTACCTAGCGCCTGATGTATGTTACGCGACAATGTACTCTGAGGAAAATAAGAGAAGAAGCCATTGTACGGGAATTAGGAATAAATAAAAATCTTGACCCTATTAATTCATTATGCGAGTTGAAATGTAAGGGACAATACTCAGGGTACATTAAACAGATCGCAAAGGATTCTTTCTATTGTTTTTACTGGTCTCCCATGCAAATGGACCTGTATAAAACATTAATTAAATCGTGCAGGAAAATAGAAATAGACGCGACTGGAAAATTAGTAAAAACTATAGATAAACTAAATGGTGACAAGAAACATATATTCTTGTACCAAATTATTATAAAAGGTGCAAATGGAATACAACCAGTATTTCAAATGCTTTCAGAAAAGCATGATACAAATTTAATTACTTACTGGTTGAGGGAGATCATAAGAGACGGGGCACCGGTGCCTCCAGAAGTTGATTCAGATTATTCATTGGCGCTTTTGAATGCAACCAGCCTGGCATTTAATGAACGTTGCATAAAGAATTACATTTCCGATTGCTATCGATGTATTACTAGCGAAATTTTGCAACATCCACTTCGGTGTTTCATCAGAATTGATATTGCCCATTTAATAAAAATTATTTGTAGCAAAGATGTATTTCATAGAAAGCATCCTAAAAGTAAAGACTTCTTTGTGCGATGCGCGGGTATAATGTCATCGTGCGATAATGTCGAAGATTTTAGTACACTGCTTAGCTCAATATTTATTGTCGCTTACAGTGAGTACGATGGCAAAGATTCTGATGGAAATGAAGTAATTTGTGAGCAAAAGCGGTCGTATTTATTCGAAAGAATAAAGTCATTCACCTTTACGTGTGAGGAGAATGACACGGAATACGATGATTTAGAAATGATACCTGACAATGAAAATATAGTTGCATTTGTAAATAATATCAGAGATGAGGCTCAACAAATTGCAACAAACAGTGTAGAGACAGATAGATATAACGCGTTTTATTGTCCGGAACTAGTCGCATATCTAGTTAAATTGGCAAAACATTTTCCACTCTGGACACAGGTGATGAGCGGATATTTCCCTCTGTCATCGAATGTAGCGACATCCTCTAGATGTGAGGCTTATTTTAAAGATCTCAAGCATTCAGATTTGGGCGCAAATTATAAACCACTGCGCGTCGATAAATTTATCATTCACCATATTAAATCTATTGAAAATATCTCGAAATTGGAACGTGCTGCTATTAAACGCACGAACGAAAAATTGCACTGCTGCAAACTGAAAGCAAAATCGATTCACGTGATTTTGACGAAAATGCGCAAAACGTTAGCCATACTTATAATTATTTAACGGAACAGGAAAATTGGAAAGGCTTAAATATTGAAGCCAAACGAAATAGATTAAAAGATTTACGAGTTTCAACTAATAATAGCAATTATATAAAGGACGATGAAAATAAAGAAAATATACAAACAAACGCGAATACACAAAAAAACAGCACAGTAAATATAATACAAAAGCCCTTAATCGAAAACAAAAAGAATACTCCTAGAGGGAAATATTTAACTCCATGCCCAGATATTCATCTCACATACGACAGGCCCTTAAGGAAAAGGAAAAATGAAATATTAAGGAATGGAAATAACTGTAATTTGGTTTATTTTAATGGAGAAAAATATATATTAAAAATACGTGTGCATTCGACGCATTGGTTGAAGTATTAACCAGTGCGTATTGAAATTATAGCACATTTAAAAACTGGATTGATGAAAATTCAGATAGTATATTTTTCATGTTCGTCAAAAAATACGCTATGGAAAATATTAACAACTCCGTGTATCAAGAGCGAGCAGCTATTTTATGTACAATATTTGAGAATCACAATAATATTGTAGATTGTATTACAAATGTCAATACGCTGTTTACAAAACTTGTAACAGACATTTGCAGTGTCGAAGAAATTAGAATCTGCGGCAATTGTCAAGTAAAGGCTAGAAAGTTGTTTGTGGTAGATTTAATTAGTACAGTCACAACCGAAGATTTTAAACAAAATTTTGATAATTTTATTGCGCAATTCTTCAGTGTACAAACACGCACCTGTAAAACATGTAAATCAGCAGTGCAATTAAAAAGAGACCCAAAATCATATGTGGTCATAGACACCGAAATCTTTTTGCAACTAAATAAAATAAATGGAATATTTTTAAATAGCAGACCCGAAAAATTTCAAATTGAAGATGCACTATACGTTTTAAGTGGCATCGTATGTCATATCTCAGGACATTATACAGCTTATTGCCGTAATACAACAGGAGTATGGACTCTACACAATGACATTAGTCATAAATTGCGAAAAGTTTCAAATCCACAAACGGTAAAAGTATTTCCGACAACTATGATATTCATAAAAATATAAAAATTATGTTAAAACTGTAATTCAACAGAATATATGTTGATCATACTTTATAATAGTAAAATTATTGAATCGGTCCGGCGTCGCACCGCTCTGTAAAGTGCGGTACCACTGGTTCTACCAGTGGTCACAAGTGCCAACAAATGGCACTTGTACTCGCGGATCATACGATCACGCGAGTCAAACGACGCCGATGTAATTTTGCCACGAAAGTGACGAAAGCAATAACCAATAAGACCGGTCCGGCGTCGCACCGCTCTGTAAAGTGCGGTACCACTGGTTCTACCAGTGGTCACAAGTGCCAACAAATGGCACTTGTACTCGCGGATCATACGATCACGCGAGTCAAACGACGCCGATGTAATTTTGCCAAGATAGTGACGAAAGCAATAACCAATAAGACCGGTCCGGCGTCGCACCTGTAACGTTCGGTTGTCCGGGGACGACTAACGTTAACAGGTTCTCGAGCGGAGAGCGGCGTCCCTCGAGAATAGGATAGGTGGGGGTTCGTTGGTAGAACAAAGAATTTAAATTCAACTCAAACTTAACAATGACTTTATTAGAAAAACAACACTTAAACTAATAATGATTATAATATTGCTTACAACTACGATTATATATTTTATGTTTTTGTGTTTTTTACGTTTTTTATCTTATATTATATGCTACGTGGCTAAGTATTTATTGCAGAGCACAGTCGCTACCGTTTCCGGAGCGATCTAGTAGACTCTTGGCAATGTCTGTAGTAAGAACAGCCGCTACCGTTTCCAGAGCGATCTCATTCTTTTGACAGAGTTTTGGTTCTATGCTCTAACAGACCTCGCTTTTACCAAGTGCATCAGCCGCTACCGTTTCCAGAGCGATCTCAATGCCTTTGTAGGAGCAAGGTACTATAGTTTCAAATGAAATAGTCCAAAGAGGTGCACCAGTAACTTTTATACACTGGAGATCAGCCGCTACCGTTTCCGGAGCGATCTCAATCTCACTGGTTGAAACTTAAGCTTCCTCTAGGTCTAAACATTCGTCAACTAAAGAGCGTGTTTTCGAATGTAGCTTGAACTGAGCGCTCCGCTGCGTGCGCTTCCTTTTATACTGGAAAATTGGCGGGTTGGCGCATGCGCAGTGAGTCGATATTCGTTATTTTGCAGTTTTCTCGCTTATTATATAATATTTTGTTTTGTGCTTTTGTCAGTAATTATAGTTAATTATTCTTAACATTTCTACAATATTTGTTCCTCTACTATTTGCTTAGTTTAATATTAACGTATAAAAGTTTGTACAATAGGTATGCGCGGTAACATAGGCTGGTTGCGTGGTAACGTAGTACTATTCTGTTTTACCGACGGTCGGTATTGGCCGGTTCGAGTCCCCGTGGGACGTTACACACCGCTCTGTAAAGTGCGATACCACTGGTTCTACCAGTGGTCACAAGTGCCAACAAATGGCACTTGTACTCGCGGATCATACGATCACGCGAGTCAAACGACGCCGATGTAATTTTGCCACGAAAGTGACGAAAGCAATAACAAATAAGACCGGTCCGGCGTCGCACCGCTCTGTAAAGTGCGGTACCACTAGTTCTACCAGTGGTCACAAGTGCCAACAAATGGCACTTGTACTCGCGGATCATACGATCACGCGAGTCAAACGACGCCGACGTAATTTTGCCAAGATAGTGACAAAATGATATAATAAATTCAATGCACGCAATTAAGTCGATTCGCGAGTACCCCTCTTTTTCGCGATTTTTATTAATAATTCGTTTCTGAAGGGTGGACAAACGAAATCTTGGGGTGGACAAACGTCTTCTACATCTAGACTAATGAAATCCGTCGTTGGACAAACGATTTCGATGTTTAATTAACCAAAAATCGAAATTATTCGCGAGTACCGTTCTTTTTCGCGATTTTTATAAATAATTCGATTCTGGAGGGTGGACAAACGAAAATTTTTGTTGGACAAACGATGCTAGATCACGGACAATCGTATCCCTCTTTCAAAAAGTTGAAAAGTGTTCATGGAGGGTGCTGATGACAAATTTTCTTAATTTGTTCATAACTTTTTTTGAAGGGTGGACAAACGAAAATTTGTGTTGGACAAACGTGAACAAACGATGGACAATCATTCCCCCCCGACAAATTATTAAAAAGTTTTCATGGGGGTGCTGGTGAAAAATTTTTTTTTGTTCATAACTTTTTTTTGAAGGGTGGACAAACGAAAATTTTTGTTGGACAAACGTGGACAAACGATGGACAAACGAATGCCATCTCGTTTTTTTAAAAATTCGAATTTGGGGGTGCCAACTTCACAGAGCTGGTGGGCGGAAAGAAATAATATCATGGATCAAAATCAGAATGGGTTCAGAAGAGGGAGATCCACAATTGACAATTTGGCTATACTAACGTCAGATATAAGAATAGGATGGGAACAAAGTAAAGAAACTCTAGCAGTCTTGTTAGATGTAAGATCGGCGTACGACAACGTAAACCATGAGGCCCTGATTGATATATTAAAACAGAAGGGCTGTCCACGAAATATTAGAAAATACATAGAAGAATGGATTAAGGATAGAGAAGTCAAGTGTATAAGAGCATATGATCCACCGATAAAGGGAAGACAGAAAAAAGGACTGCCACAAGGAGCGATCATAAACCCAATATTATACAACATATATACAGCGGACATAACACAAAATGTTAATAGACGAAATGTAGAAATATTACTGTACGCAGACGATATAGCTGTATACACGTCCAGTAATGCAGGACCTCTAAATAAAGAGGTCATGGAAGAGGCTGTAGATATGATAGTTAACAACTTAAGGAAAATAGGATTAGATATAGCAGAGGAAAAGACAAATGTGATAAATTTTACTAGAAGGAAGCGGACGAGACACAGGGGTAAAATAAAACTGAGGATCAAAGGTTGTGTTAAGGAAGAGGAAGAATACGTAAACTTCTTGGGGGTGGTACTGGACAGAAAAATAAAGTTTGACAGGCAGACAACCAGAATAACAGAAAAAGCCAAGAAAAGAAACACGATGCTTAGATACATAGGCCATATAAAAAGGGTGCACACCCATATACCATGATCATACTATACAAAGCTTTAGTAAGATCGGTTTTAGAGTATGGGATCCAAATCACATACCCCAAGGAAACTAAAAACAGGGATAAGATCGGAAGGATTCAAAATGCGGGAATTAGAACGGCGATGGGATATAGAATTACGACACCGATAAATGTCATGACGGTGGAAGTGGGGGTAATGGACCTGGAAAGTAGAATCAAGTTAATATCAAACAGGTACGTTATCTCGCATAGAGGAAAACAACAGAGCGAAGTCATAAAGAGGATTGAGAGAATGGCAGAATGGGCAGACGACGACAACGGTGAAGAGAGGAATATATTGGTAGGAGCATGGAGGGAAACGAGAAACATGGAGGATATAATAATAAAAAGGGACCAAAGAGATTGGGAAGAGAAGGAAGAGGAAGAAAAGAAGGAATAGGAGAAGAGTTTATAGAATGGGAGGTGGGAGAGAACGAAGACAATGTGGGAGACTTAGAAAGAAGACTGATAAATGAGATCAACACTAAACTAAATCTACAGATCCAGGGCACAATAGAAATATATACAGACGGATCAAAAAAAGAAGACTCGAAGGAAAATGGAGTTGGTATAATTATCAGAGAGGGAGAGGACTGGACGGAAAAAGGTTTCAGTATTAGCAAGATGGCATCTATCTTCACTACAGAAGCGATAGCAATTAAAAAGGCCATAGAAATTGCCAAACAAAACTATAGAGATAAAGATGTAATTATATTGACCGATTCGAAGAGTGTATTAATGAGCACAGCAAATGGTAATGGAAAGGAAAAGAATAAATGGATAGAAGAAATAAGGAGGGACCTAAGGGAGATTAATTATAGGAGAGAGGAAGCGAGAGAGGAGTACCGGGGAGGGAATAGGACAATTAAGATGGCATGGATCCCGGCTCATAAAGGGATCGAGGGGAATGAGAGGGCGGATCGAAGGGCAAAAGAACAGACGGAAACAGATCCAGACCACAGCATAAAAATCCCAATTTCGGATCTGAGAACGGATATGCGGGAACGATTATGGAGGGTCTCAGCGAGAAAGATGCAAGAGGAGGGAAGAGTTAAGGGAACAAGGTACTTTGCGGAATGTGAGGTCAACACTGGAAGTAGGAATCCGTGGTTTAGGAATTTGGGGAGGCTGGAGAGAAGATCAATAAACTTCCTAAGCAGAATCAGGGCGAACCATTATAATCTAGGCGAATCTCTATATAGAAAAAATCTAATAGGATCGCCAGAATGTGAATGCGGAGCAGACATTGAGGACATAGAACATGTTATATGGACATGCAGTAGGCATGAGACAGAGAGGAACAGCTTAAGGGAAAGTTTGACGAAGAGGGGAATACAAGTGGGAGAGAAGATTGGAAGAATAGTGAGGATTGGAAACACGAGCGCGGCGAGGGTGATCGCGGCTTTTCTGAGTAAGATTAAGAGGGACATATGAGGATCTGGGGAGAGAGAGAGAGAGAGAGAGAGAGAGGGACAAACAGGGAATAAAGAATGTGATGAGTAGATTTAAGTAGAGTGAACCAAAGACTGATAGAAACACATGTACATACGATATTTATATTTTTATATTGTTATTTTGTCTTCACATTTTATATCTGTATAGTGATAGGAGTAAGCGATTCACTAGGTTAACTTTCATATAGTTTATGGGGTAAAAGGAACTAGTACTGGAGGAGTACCTGAGTGGATGAGGAGAACAGAGGAGAAAGATTGTGAACGATGAGCGCATGGACAGAGTTCCTTGGGCAGTATAGGAACACTTCGATCCTAAAGCGCCACCTTTATAGAATGTATAGTTTTTTTTAAAGGAAAAATAAAACCATACCATGAAACAACTACATATACACAGCTAAAAGGCTGTGTTCATACATTCCATTATTCATATCGCGGACATTTTAATTAACCCATCAAAAAGAATCCCATTTAAAAACATTCTCGTAAATTAATAGCTTTACAAAATTAATGATATACAAAAATTGTGCGAATTATAACAATGGTTATTTATATACTGATATTTTAATAGGAATAAATATTTTATTCAAAATACTTGGCGCTGCGAAACCAAAAAAATGTTAATTGGTTTAGTATTAATAATTTGCAACAGCTCCCTTACAATGTATACCTACACACATTCACGAACGCACGCACAAGAAAGAAAGAAAAAGATTAATGCAATTTATACATATTTATTCAGTTTAGCAACACCAATTCGGGGAGCATTGATACTCTGCGATGTGGTAGGCACGCAAAGCACTGTGCCTTGCAAAATGTATTTAAAATATTCAACTGGTGGTCTAAACGCCAGAGAGAAATGCTTAAATAAAATATAATCAATTTTTAATACATAAATGTTTTTTCTTCACTCTCCCCAACCTCCAACCTCCTGCATGTACGCTAGATTAAGACGATAGTTGTAATTATTATGTAGAAACCGTTCGATACCCGTTCAATACCGTTCGATACTCGTTCAGAGTGGTACGATTCACGTTCGATACGCGTTCAATACCGTTCGATACACGTTCAGAGTGGTACGATTCACGTTGAAAGCCGTTCAATACCGTTCAATACCCCGTTCAGAGTGGTACAATTCACGTTCGATACCCGTTCAAAGCCGTTCAACGTGATATGGTCTAGCTGAATGCTGTGTCAAAGAAGAAGGGAAAGAAGACGCGTGTGAATAAGGAAAGGATGGTCAGTGACAAAGATAAGTGCAAGGAGGATGATCAGCAAAAATGCAGGTGGAGAACAAAGACATTCTACTTTTGCAAAGCTATGGACTTCTCGATTTCAAGTTATGAGTTTAGATGCGAGAACCTAGAGACGCAGCGAGATCATTTGTCTTCAAAACTTCACTTGACATAGTTCAGTCTTTGTGCGTTATAATTGTTTCAAAGTTAAGAATGGGATTACAACGCATCGCGCCGGAGTGGGACAAGGAGCCGCGTCGAGACAACTTTGAGGTATGTACTTTAAAATATATTTTAACATTTATCGCGTTTAACCGTTGAAATCGTGTTAATATTATATCGTGGATTTCTATTTTCCAGAACTCGCCACCACCGTCCCCATCATCATCGTCGTCGTCGGCGGCGTTGTCGCCGCCGCCATCGCCGCCTCCGCAGGTACGTAATACTTTTCATTTCTTTTTTTCCCGTTTTGATGTATTAATATGATATCAACGTTTATGTACTGATTCTAGGACAATGAATTTCTTCTGCGGCAGTTGGGGATGTTGGCGCGGCTGCTGGAGGACATCGCATCTGTGGCCCCTAATCAGGAACAGATGCGACGACGGGCGAGATTGGCGGTCGGCGCTGTCATGGCCGAAAGACTAAGGCAACCATGGGTGCCCTACAGGCAGGTGGGGCCCCTGCGGCGCCCGCGACCTCAATCGCCATAAGAAACTTCGTGGATCGATGTCAGCAAGCCGCTGTCGTTGCAGGGGTGTGTCATGACGCCCCCGGGTCGTCCACATCGCCACCATCCATGGTGTGGACGCCTCCGGGGTCGTCATCATCGACGACATCTAACACACCACCCTGGTGGCCTCCGCCGATGCTGTCCTCGCCGTCCTCGCCGCCGACGCCGTCCTCGCCCCTCGAGTGGTTCGGGGGCATATTAACACCGCGACCATCGCCGCCCCTCGATCCGCACAGGGGGCTTTTGATGCCGCCACCGCTGCAGCCCCCCGAGTGGTTTGAGAGGTTGTTGTCGCCATCACCCCCATCGCCACCACCCGAGTGGGCGGATGACCAATTCGGACCGCCGCCGTGGTGGAATACACCTCCTCCATCACCACTATCACCACCACCATCACCATATTTATTATTTTTCTCTTTTCTTATTTTTTATTATTTTAAGAACGAGATAGAACGGCGCGACGAGGCCTTCTGATTAGTTCTACGACTTTTATTTTTGTAACAATATATATTCTTAAATGTATTTCTGTGTTCCATTTCTTTTACCATTCATCCTCCTTCTCTCCTCGCCACCTAATTTTAAGATTCAACGTTTCATTTCATTCATGCGTTCTTCACGTGTCTGGAGAGGCCTCCGCGGCGGCTCGGTCCGGAGTGATCCCCTCCACGATCGCGGCTCGTGCGCGCGTAACCGGCCTTCCACTCCCCGCTATCCCCGCGTCCATGTGTCCCTCCGTCGCACGCCCCCGCGCTCCCCTCAGAGGACCTGAGTTAGAACCGGCCTAGACATACTACTTCCCTTCAGGACGTAACAATGCAAAAATTCTTTTTACCGCTCGCCAATGTTCGTTAATGTGACTGTTTAAATGTTTACTAACTGAATTCAGTGAGGTAGCAATGTCTGGACGTGACACGGTTGCTGAGAACATTAGAGATCCTACAGCTTCGCGATACGATACAATCTCGAGCTTAGTATCTTTTCCGATTGCTGTGTACAGTGTTGAATGTGGATCACACGGCACGCCCACTGGTTTTGCATCTTGCATATTAAACTTTTCGATTATGTGTTTCGCGTACGCTTCTTGATGTATGAAAATGGACCTCTTCTTTCTATCGCGACTGATTTGTAATCCAACATACACGCTTGAGTCACCGATCGTGATTTTAAATCTACTATTTAGATACCCGAGTATTGATTCAAGTATTGTTTGAGACTTGGTCGCTAGCAAACCGTCGTCTACGTATAAGGTTAGGTATACTATTTAGTTTTCGACATTTCCAACAAAAATACAGTGGTCGGCCTTTAAATTCTTTAAATTTAAAGCGTTTCAGAAAATCACAAAACTTTTTGTTCCAGCACCGTGGTGCTTGTTTCAGTCCATAGAGTGATTTTACTAACCGACACACGACATTCTTCTGTGTAGGAGATGTAGATTCTGCGACTGCAAGGCCCTCTGGTACCTCCATAAAAGCTGGCAGGAAAACGTCATTTTCGTCGTTTCTCAGAAAGTCTTCTTCTATATCTGTGCTTCCTTGTCCAAGTTCTTCTTCTTGCTTGTTGCCATCTACAGGGTGTCCCAGCTAACACTGGACAGAGCTATGTCTCCTAAAGTATTGTTACTAAAAATCTGAAAAAATAGGGAATGCATGGTACGAGGGGGCCAACTTTTTAGCCCGAACGAATTTTTTTTCGATTATTATTTTAAAAGATACGATGGTCAAGTTCGGTTTTTCAAATGGCACTAACTTTTTGGAAGTCCTGAGTTGATAGTGCGTTAAAAGACAAAATCAATAAGCTATAATGTATACACTTTATTTCCACTGGTTTTTAAAATATTTCGCTTGCCAAAATCATACCAAATTTCGTGTAAATCGGACAACTTTTACATAAGGTTGTGTCAAAGTCGTCCGATCTGCATGATATTTGGTATGATTTTCATCAGAAAAACATAAGGAATCCATCGGCGTCATTTCCCTTTCGATATGATGAAGAAAAAATTTCTTAATACGCTGTAATGGATATTACACCCTCGACTGCCGGGGTTCGCGCCTGAGGGGAGGGACTTGATGCGAGAGCAAACTAGCCATAACGTTCGCAACCCTCCCCCCCCCCCCCCCCGCGCTTCGTGCGACTCCGTGATCGAGCTACTACCCGGTTACGACGGAAAGAAGTGTGGCGACCAGGCCGGGGCGTTGACGGCCTTAAGGGCCGCCCAAGCCGCCGCGTCCCAAGCAGGGCTAATATTATCGGACTTGGTCAAGACAGTAAGATAAGTGAAGCAGGAACCTGCAATTATAGAACGAGCTGTCAGTATATTTTGATAAGCCCGCCCCACATAGAATCCCAATACAGTGTCTGCGCTTTGTTGGATCCACCAGGCTAGGATGTCGTCTATAATTGTTGGATCAGCATCAGCTAAATCCGCCCAATGATTGGCGACATCAGCTAATTGAACCCATTTAACTTGTGTCGCCTGATGTATGAGCAAGTTTACTTGCAACAGATGTCCTCGAAGTTGATAGAAGATTAGAGTTTGAGTAGATACCCCTGCTGCTGGTAAATGCGGTACAAATTGTGAGGCCTCTGTTTGTAAAGCCATACCATGTCCGGCCACTCTGCATCTCTGAATGATGTCATTAACTAGACTCCTAACATCCGATTTAGCGGGAGCATGCATTGTCAAACGTCTAATAACTTCGGTCCTCGCAAGATTTCTTTGAACATCACTGGAGTCATTTTTTACAGTGTGTACTGTGACGTCCCACGATTTTTCGCGCGTTTCTTATTCCATAAACCTCAAAATCACACCACCAAAGTCTATCGAACTCAACTCCTACACCATCTCCTCAATAGCCGATCACCTTGATGTTACACCTTAGCGGTCAACAACACAAGATGATCAACACAAACCTCCACCTCGCTGATGTACCTTAGCGGTCCCCATCGCGAGATGATCGTTTCAAAACCCACTTCGCCTATTCGTCCTACGAGGCACGAATCATTCCCTTTAAAACGAATTCAAACAAGTCCCTCGTTACGAATCCCTCTTAAAATCGAGACCACGTCTCAATCCCCTCTTTATGACTCATGAAGTCCAAGCCACTCTAACCCCTTTCCTATCAAACACCCAAAATCCAATCGAAGAGTTGAGTATCTCTACTACAGTTACAAAAACCCCACAAACCTAATTACGACGCATTTGGCGTACGTGACAAAATATGGCTATTAATAGCCATACCGTTTACAAAAACCCCGGAAGTCATACTGCGTCTTATTCCGAAATGTGTCAAGGTCTTTACCGCGCGTACCCCCGCAATACTCCTGTGAAATTACATAAATACGAGGTCCTGCGAGGCCTCGTCCTCTTTCATCGCTACTCTTTTGACAAATATGTTCAAAGTATATTTTAACAAGTGTTAAACTTTAAAATCAGTGCTCTACGACAACGATTGTAAGCATTTATAATTATCTTATATTACTCTGCATATCATCTTCATACTATTTGTTACTATTATTTCATTTATTGCTTAATGCAATCATATTATTATTCATATTACTTTCATATTATACTGTTCTTTCATTAACGCTTATTTTATATCTATATCTTTGTCTAATAACCGCTTACTGCGATCTTATTCCTTTATATTATTAACGATCATTATTAAAGGTATTTCGTTCTATAACTTATATATTGTACCTCATGTCCATACATATACATGTCATAATACATATTATAAATGTTATGTGTCAATGCTAAAAGCCCCGCATAATTATAATAACCGCTTCAACAAAGTTAATAAACCGCTTTGTTTTCTATCACGTTTCGAATTATTGTGTGTATCCTCAAGTCATAAAGATTCTTAACGAAACCAAGCTGCCGCAACAGCTGATTCGCGAGAGCGCGCCCAGTATTTACAAACATTACTGCATGAGTCGTGCAATATACAGAAGAACTAAACGTGGTTTCTTTTACACAAATGCAACGGTAAATCCTATTTCACAAACCAAAACAAATACGAAGTGCCGTAACGGGTGTTCTCTAAATATACATTTACCTTCCCTGGTCGATTAGAGTGACGGATTAAATATTCGCGCCTAAGTTCCTCTCAAACCTCAGCGTGACGGATTCAATATTCGCGCCTAAGTTCCTCTCAACCCTCAGTGTGAAGGATTCAAGATTCGCGCCTGAGTTCCCCCAAAACCCTCAGTGTGAAGGATTCAAGATTCGCGCCTGAGTTCCCTCAAACCCCTCAGAGTGAAGGATTCAAGATTCGCGGCTGAGTTCCCTCAAACCCCTCAGAGTGAAGGATTTAAGATTCGCGCCTGAGTTCCCGCAAAACCCTCAGTGTGAAGGATTAAAGATTCGCGCCTGAGTTTTCCCTCCTTCATGTCATTGTTCCCCAAAGACCTCACCCGGGACGTGACAGTACCGCCACCAACTCTCCATAGGTTCTTGCCAATATACATGGCCCAGCTTCTATATTAGCACTTGCGCCCCATATCTCCGCTAAGACTCCTGCAATCACGGCTCGTCCAGACCATGTTACAAATGCAGTAGAATTGGCTAAATGTGCCGCATCCATAACATCTTCGCATGCAATGGGCAAAATAGGCTTACTGTTGTCACGTCCTGGGTTGAGGTCTTTGGGGACGATGACAATGTGGGGTAAGAAATCAGGCGAGAATGTGTAATCCTGCACGCTGAGGGTTTTCGGGAGTCAGGCGAGAACGTAAAATCCTACACACTGAGGATTTTCGGGAATCAGGCGAGAACGTGTAATCCTGCACGCTGAGGATTTTCGGGAATCAGGCGAGAACGTGTAATCCTGCACGCTGAGGGTTTTCGGGAGTCAGGCGAGAACGTAAAATCCTTCACACTGAGGATTTTCGAGAATCAGGCGAGAACGTGTAATCCTGCACGCTGAGGGTTTTCGGGAGTCAGGCGAGAACGTATAATCCTGCACACTGAGGATTTTCGGGAATCAGGCGAGAACGTGTAATCCTGCACGCTGAGGGTTTGTGGGAGTTTAGGCGAGAACGTAAAATCCTACACACTGGGTTTAGGGGGAAGTCAGGCGAGGATCTTAAATCCTGCACGCTAATCGACCAGGGAAGGTTTAAAGATAACCGCGCGCCAGGGAGACACCCGTTAGACCACTTGTGGTTTTTACTTTAGTTTTGGTAATCGGATTTACGGTTGCATTGTCATAAGAAGCCGCCCGTGCTATTCCGCGAAATTCGTCTAGACGTTGGTCGAACGCGAGCTATGTAAAAGTAAGCCCGGTAAATATTATAAGAACTCCGGTGTTCGCGCAGCCAGATCACCTCTTGCAGCGGTTTGTTTTGGAAGGGAACCTTCGTACCGAAGATTTAACACAATAACTCGAAGCGTGAATTAAATGAAACTGGTTTATTCAGTTTGTAGCACAAAATAAGCCATGCATATTATTGTGCAGGTAATTTAGTTTATAATAATGCGTTGGGCGTTTAGCGTTAACACAAAACAATTATATAAATGGTTATTTATAAAGATATATGTATGAATATGATGTACAGGAATATAAATCGTGGTATAGATATAAAACAATAGGCATGAAATAATAGACCGTCGCAATAAGCGGGTAATAATGGTATAAAACAATAAGAGTTAGCAATGATAGCAATATAAAGCAATAAGCATGAAATAGTAATATAAATGGTAAGAGTTAGCAATAGTACATGAGAAATAAATGAGGGTGATATACCGTGTAACAATGGTTAATGTTAATTGCTTACGATAAATGTCGATGAGTAGTTCGTTGAAACTGATTCTAAACACTTTATGATTGTAAAGATACTGTTACGATTTTGGTTGGGCATAATGCGTATTTACTGAACGGCAACGATAACAGAACATTAACAGCGGGAAACGAATACAATCAGTCAGGCGGAATACAATATCGAGACGTCTGCTAGCAATGGTGGCTGACTTTCGAGTGACATCTTGACAGGCGATCGCCTTCTTCTCGCTGTCCTCTTGTCCCGCTCGCGAGCACCAGTGTGCCTTGGATTTCCATCCAAGGGGTGTTCGCAACAATACTCTCCGCGTGATGTTTCTGCAGAAAGAGCAGCTCTGTCTCCCGGGCCCTTGTATTTATGTGAATTTTACATGATTGTTAGGTATGAAGGGTACGCGCGGTATGGACCTTGGCGTACTTACGAAATATGCGTCGCAATAGGACTTCCAGGGTTTTTATAGGATATGCGTCTATAATTAGTTAATGACACGTGTATGAAATATTCGTGGCAATAAGACTTTCGGGGTCTTACGTAGGCTTCTGATGGGGAGATACTCAACCTATTGGATGGGTTTTTTCGAGGTTTGATTGGAAAGGGGTGAGTGTGGCTTTGACTTCTTTGGTCATGGAGAGGGGGTGAGACGTGGTCTCGAGATAAGGAGTTTTTGGGGCGAGGGACTTGTTTAAATTTTAAATATGAGGGAAGAGATCGTGCCTCGTAGGGCGAATAAGGAAAGGGGATTTCGTACCGATCGTCTTGAGATGGGGACCGCTAAGGTACATCGTCAAGGTCATCGGCGATTGGGAAAAAAGGGGTGAGAGTTGAAGTTTGGGGACTTTCGGTGGAGTTATGGAGTGATTTATGGGGGAGAGTTGAAATAGTACCGCGCGAAAAATAGTGTCTCGTCACACTGTCAGCATTAGCAATCATGATCAACTCACCAAAGTTGGCGATCAATCCTGGTACATTGCATCGTCGTGCCTGTCCCAATCGACGTCGTAGGTTAGCGCCCAACTCCGCAGCCATAATACCAACAGTAATTATAAGATCAGTGTGCTTGTGCAAACCTTCACAACTGGTTGGTCAGGGTGTGGTATTAATCGGGAAGTTAACTATTTCAAGACAACAAGTATAAGGTAAGGACAAAGATTGGAAAAAAGCAAAAAGTTTTTGTAAAAAACTTAAATTTTGATCTTTTTCATTATTTGAGAGGACTTCATTCGTAGAGGACTTCGTACGAAGCTGCCAGAGCTGCCAAGAACAAAAGCTCGTACGAATCAAAACCCGGGAACCGATGCTAATCACCGATAGGCCCGCCAAACCTTTCGATAAAGTAGCCTTAGACACTGTAGGCCAACTTCCCCCTACCCCGAGTGGAAATCGTCACGTACTCACAATGCAGTGTCAACTGTCAAAATTCTGTATGGCCGTGCCTTTACCCGACATACGAGCCGGCACCCTCGCCGACGCGTTATCACGCTACTTCATCGTGATTTTCGGGGCCCCGCCCGCTATACTAACGGACCGCGGCACGAGCTTTATTAATAAAATAATTCAGGGAATAGCCAAAACCTTCAAGGTTCAACATATAACGACATCTGGATACCGGCCACAGACCAACGGCTCTCTAGAAAGAAGTCATATCGTCCTAACTGAATATTTAAAACACTATTTACGCCTATGTCCCACGAGGAGTTGCTAACATACCCGACATACGTACAAAATTTGATACAGCGTCTAGACAAAATTCGAAAGACCACGCGAACAAATTTAGACATGAGCAAATTACGTTAAAAAAATATTTATGACCAGAAAAGTAATCAAGTCATATTCGCGGAAAACGACCTCGTTTACGTACTAAAGGAACCTCGGCTCCATAAATTCGACCCGCATTACATAGGCCCGTGTAACGTCCCACGGGGGCTCGAACCCGGCGTTACCGACTGTCGATAAAGTAGAACAATACTACATTACCACACAACCTGTACTACAATACCGCGCAGACCCATTGTATATACTTTTATACGTTAATATTAAACTAAGCATAGATTAGAGAAACAAATATTATACAAACATTAGAAATAATTAAATATAAATACTGTCAGAAGCACGAAACAAAATATTATATAATAAGCGAGGAAACTGCGAAATAACGAATACCGACTCACTGCGCATGCGCCAGCCCGCCAATTCTCCAGTATAAAAGGAGGCGCACGCAGCATTCGGCGCGCTCATTCGAATACGTTCTTGCGACCAACGAATGCTAGTTGCTGGAGGTAGCTGAAGTACTATCCAGCAGAATTACAGCACGCTCCGGAAACGGCAGCGACTGGTTCTCAGTGTATAACGGTACTGTTGCTCCTCTTTGGATCTTTCATTTGAAGGTTGAGAACTTTGTCTTCGCGGAGGTTTCAAGCGTTGCTCCTATTAGTAGGCAGCAACTTAGCCGCTTAGCGAAAGCAAGGTCTACGGAACACTAGAACAAGAACTCTGCCAAGAGTGTCGGGAACCGCTCCGGAAACGGCAGCGGCCGCTCTCACAGCAGAATCATAGAATATAAACTCTGTCAAGAGTTTTGGGAATCGCTCCGGAAACGGCAGCGGCCGAACTTACGGCAGTAGAACATATACTCAAATTTCGCAAGCCTATTAGAATTAATTAGAATAGATATACCACAAAAACATAAAAAACACAAAAACATTCAACACATAATCGTAGTTGTAAGCATTATTATAGTCATTATTAGTTTAAGTGTTGTTTTAAAAAAAGTCATTGTTAAGTTTAAGTTGAATTTCAATTCTTTATTCTACCAACGAACCCCCACCTATCCTATTCTCGAGGGACGCCGCTCTCCGCTTGAGATCCTGCTAGCGTTTAGTCGTTCCCGGACAACCGAACGTTACACCCGTATAAAAAAAAACCATTACTGATCAAAATAATGCAATATTGATTTCGGACAAGGGCCACCAAATCATTAAACATTTTGATAAATTATACAAAAGAAAACCCCCCTTGACACCCATGCTGCGTATTCAAGGGTTTAAGTTTACAACGGCCCAGTGGCAGAAATCCTCTAACGGACTCTCATAACCAAGGCCCAGCACCTAGTAAAATTAGTCTCCTCAAAAATCCTACCCTTTTCTTTAATCTCACTTGTTTTCTCGTATTTATAGTAGTCATTTATTAAAGCAATAGAACTTCCCGTGTAAGACATTTCGGAAAGCCAAATACCACAGCCAGCATGGATGGACGTGGCCTCCTCATATTCATGCTCGCATGGACGAGCGTTACCAGTAACGTCATAGATGGGGACTACAAAATATCATCGCCAAACCCCAACCCGGGATTGTACTATGAAAAAATCCGACCTCTCCGCGTTTTTCACACTCAATGGAGACTGGTCACGGGCATAAGTGTCGCCCAAACTTTGACTTTACGACCGCAACTCCAACCTCAAATTGACCGAATGAAAATACTATGTGCCACATATAATTGGACGTCCTGCCCGGCCGACACCATTAACATGGAACTGCACAAAAAACTTCTCGACGGTAAACGCTACGAGGAACTACTACTCGGCATACTGGGAAAGCCACAGCTTTCCCTTAAAAAACGATCGGTACCTTTAGGATTTATAGGATCACTAAGTAAAGCCCTTTTCGGAACCTTAGACAACGACGATGCGCAATATTATATTAAGGAAATAGATAAACTCTATAAAGATCAAAATCAGCTCGTCGAATTGTTAGCAAATCAGACACATATTATAAAATCAGAATTCCAGGATATACACGATACCCTAATAACTGTAACGGACTCCGTGCGAAACATGGGCGTTAGAATTAAGGAAATAGCGTCGGGTACTTGTCAGCTAGATGAGCGAGAAACAAAAGTAGAATTAGAATTAGCTTTTTCGTCATGGACGTTTCTAATGACCAGGCACGTGGACGAATACGTGACCGCATTGATCATAATTACAGACGCGCTCATGGTCGCGAAACTTGGTATCCTACATCCGGCCGTCCTTTTCCCCAGCCAGCTAGTGCAGACTTGCGAACGAATTCGTGAAACTACTCCATACGAATTCCCGTTGACTTCGGAAGAATTACGTTCCGAACAGCTACAAGGGGTGACCAAATTAAGGGGGTAGACACGGGTAATGCAGTGCGCTGTATACCGACATAATCTGGCCCGAAACATGGGTTTAGTAGAATACGTTGTTTATCCTTATATGAGCGAATTTTGGGCTGGGCGAGGTCTCATTCGAAAGAGAAAGGTTCAGTGCAGCGCGCTCTGGTCATGGTTCGGCGAGCTTGTGTTGATATCTAATAATATGAGTGTTCAAAGTAGAGCAAAATTCGACAAAATACACCTGCATGAATCCAAGTATTTTTAGGTCACTAAAAGAGTTTTGTGACGCAAACGAGGACCAGAGCGCGCTGCACTGAACCTTCCTCTTTCGAATGAGACCTCACCCAGATCAAAATCTGCTCATATAAGGACAAACAACGTATTCTACTAAACCCATGTTTCAGGTTAAATTGTCGGTATTACAGCGCGCTGCATTACCCGTGTCACGTGGGGTGTTTACATCCTTAAACGTAGTTTATTCACAAGGCCGAATCATCTTGTCACTCGACATCCCCTTACTCGATCAAATTCCCTTCGAACTTTATTACCTTCAACCGTGCCCTTCGTTTCAAACTATATCGACCAATGTCTCTACCCCAATATTCATAAAACCAAATACAGCATACTTAGCAATTAGCCGAATTAACTCCCAATACTTCATGTCTGATGAGAACTACATTAAGGGATGCAGGAACCACCCCAGAATGTACATGTGCGAACTCAGCTTACCCCTCCAGGACTTGGAAAAAGCACCAAGCTGCGAGACAGATGCTCTATTAAAACCACAAAACATCAAGTGGCCTAGGTGCAGGATGCAAGCCCTTCCTGGAAGCCGAACCTTCCTCAAGAAAATGAACACACCCAACACCTGGCTATATTCCGTTAAGGACACCCTGTCACTGCAAGTTCGATGCAACAAACATGCAGCCGGCTATGAAATGTTGCAGGGGCCAGGAATATTACAACTCAAGAGGGATTGTGAGGCCAAACTCGGGACTGACCAGATTTGGGCATCCGGAGTAGACACTGGGGAATTAACGACTATCTAAAAACCATCCATTGGCATAAACAATATCGGAAATCCTGCCGACCCTCACGGAACATCACGTCAAAATATTAACTGACCATCTAGAAAAGGAACCACAAGGAACTCTTCATAATTCCCATGCGAAAGCAAACGCAATCGCACTGGAAGACATAGAGAGACAGGCAAGGAAGTTAGCGACCCATCACCGGACCGAAAATTTATCGACACATGTTACCTATGGACTACCAGGACTAGGAGGCACTATCGTAATTATCCTTATTGTTTGGATTGGATACCGTTTTCTAAGGGCACGCCGGAATCAACATCCCAAGCCCTTAAGGAAAGAGACAGAGGTTAATATAGAAATGAAACCACACCGCCCTCCCCCTCAGATAATTTCCCGACCTCGTCCTCTTGCTATCACATCTTTTCCTTCCGACCTACCGGTTATACCAGCCACGAGGACAAGAGACAGATCCCACGTAGAACAAGCGAGAAGTTTCGCGGTTTCCGAGCCATACTTCGAAGTATTCTAAGAAGTACCTTGCTGTTAACAGCAAAAACCCCCGCGCGTTAGCCTTAAGAATCCATCCCCACGAGACACTCTGCTGCGAAAATTAGTTGGTATGGATACTAGCATATAAGGCCCCAATCAAGCAAACGAGTCCCAGTCGTCATAAAATTCTGTTTAATCGAAGAATCTTGGACGCGCCAAAATTCAACGATGCTAAATATACGCGAGCAACATTGGCCGCCGCGATACTACCGAGCCACCTAATCGCGCCCTTCGGGCGACGCTTGTGCGTGCGCCCGCAGGCAGATTTCACCGGCGAGGACGGCCGCGTCTGGGCCTATAAGGCCTGCTTGTGCGTGCGACGTGCCCATGGACGAAACCACCCCAAAACTTCGCAGACTTTCGGAACATACCTGTTCACTGGCTGGCGGTGCAACAGAGGGCCATCGCGCTGACAAAATGTATACAATGCCGGGGAAGGCACCTGGAGTGGACGCTTCCGGGCAAATGTAGCGGCTGCATACGGGCAATCCTGGATATCAACCCCCGTTACATCCCGGCCTTCCCCGTACTGGAGGCGCCCCGGCCACTCGAGCCGTCGAAACCCAGGGATGTGCCCTGGATCCTGCCCGTCGGGGCGCCCTTCCACACGTTAGGTAAATTAATGACCAAATTGTAATCACTTAAAAGTGACGGGATTAGGTCATAATTGTTTCGTTCCGTTTGATTCACAGCAGCGTCCGACCCGGGCATGTGCGGCTACGTTTAATTCGTAGCAGAGCGTCGCCACCACCATCAACACCGCCCAAGTCCCACCCCCTCCCTTTATTATTATTATATTTTAGTAGTTTCTTCCCCTTTTGCTTTTATCACCATATCAACAGACGCGGTCGCGTCTGGAAGCTAATTCCCCCTTCCCCTCTACCCATAGGCACACTTTTGTTTTTGTTTTACTTGGTGGAAATCCCCACGGATACCCTCCTCCCCTCCTCCTGGGGCTCCCTCGCTCCGCTGAGATCGTGCGAGGCGATGTATACCTCCGCCTCCATCTCAACCAACAGATGGAATGGAGGGGACCCACCCAGCGCCGACAGCTCGGCGTGTGACACCGTGTGGTAAGCCCGCACGGCACGGAGGACCACGCGGCGATGAATCTTCGCGAGAAGGTCTCGCCCCACGCGACAGTCCTCCAGGACACCGGCACAGACCGGCACTCCGTAGAGCGCCATGGAGCGGACGACCGTCACATATAGTCGCCGAACTGCTTCGTGAGGGCCTCCCAGGTTGGGCATGATGCGTCCAAAGGCGAACACCTGTCGCTCCAACCTGGGGCCCAGGACCCGAAAATGACGCGCAAATCGCCAGTAGGTATCCAGGGTCAGACCGAGATACTTCATCGATCGGCCGACCCTGATGAAGGCCTCCCCGACTCTGAGAGACGCCCTGTTGGGGATGCCAGACCCAACCCTGTCCGCGAGCCATACCGCCTCCGTTTTATCGAAGGCGACTCGCAGACCAAGCGTCTCTATCGCGGGGATAACGAGCCGCACTGCCCTCTCAGCGAGGTCCAGTGCCGCCAGCCATTTCTGCCCGGAAGCCACCACCAGCGTGTCGTCGGCGTAGCACACGAACGACACGTCAGGCGATGGCATCTCTACCCGCAGCACCGCGTCGTAAGCCAAATTCCATACCAGGGGCCCTAGAACGGACCCCTGTGGCACGCCGCGGTGCACGCGAGCCACCCCGTCTCCGTCTCGACCGACGGAGGAGACCACCTGGCCGCGGAGGCAATCCCAGATCAGGCGGCGAAGGTAGAACGGAACGCGATGATATACCAGCGCCCGCTCGATCGCCGCCCAGGAGAGAGTGTTAAACGCGTTGGCGAAGTCCAATGACACCGCCACGCCGACACAGCCCCCCTCGACCGTTCGGCGCGACAGCGATCTGACCAGTAGAACAGCGTCTACCGTCGATCGCTGCCGCCTAAAGCCGAATTGGCGGTCGGACAGATCCGGGAACTCCGCGGCTCCGAGGTGGTCCAAGAGGCGAGCAGCGATAACACGCTCCAAGAGCTTGCCCGCCTCGTCTAGGAGACAAATCGGCCGATAGGCTGAGGGTGACTCTGCGGGCTTTCCGGGCTTCCGCAGCAGCACTAACCTGGCTTCCTTCCAGGCGCGGGGGAACCTCCCGGTCCTCAAGGCCGCGTCGAACACGCGCCTGAGGCCGCTCCCAAGGGCGCTCTTCGCGCAGGCCCAGACTCGCCCGGGCACTCCGTCCGGTCCGGGTGCAGCGTTCTTCGAACGCATTCGTTGCACCGCGGACGCGAGCTCCTCGTCCGTGACCCCCGGGGCATCCGCTATGTCGGTGCCCCATGTCAGCTTCGGATCTCCCGACGCGTCCACGCCACCCTCCCCATGAACCGGGGGAGGGGGGAACAGCCCCGACAAGACCTCCCGGAGAAACCGGGGCTCAAGGCCCTCCGTGACAGGAGGCGCCCAAGGTCCGAGTTTGATCGACACGGCCTTGTACGGGCGCCCCCAAGGGTCCTCGTCGAGGGTCGCGAGGAACTCGTGCGAACGGGTTTTGGCCCGGGCTATGGCCGCACGGAACTCTCGGCGCGCCGCGGAAAACTCGGAGCGCAGCTCTTGCAGCCGGCCCTCCGTTACCCGCCGTCGGTCTCGACGGCGGGCATTGGTGTACCGGCGCTGAGCACGGACGCTCGCGGCGCGGAGGTCCGCGATCTCCTCGGACCACCAGTACACCGACCTCCGACCCCCACCCGGCGGCCCGACTCGCGACATCGTGGCGTCGCAGATTCGCTGCAACGCCCGCCGGAGCCATAGGGCGCCGTTAGAGGGGTCGTCGAGGACGGCGCCCGGCAGGGAAGGCCAGGCGACGACGAAGGACGCCACCTGGGCCACGCCAGCGTCGAGCTTTTTGAACGCTCAGCGCGGCGGCTGTTTACCGGCTCGACGGGCAGGAGGCATGGCGCGGAGGTAGTCAACATGACGTACATGTGGTCGGAGCCAGTCTCCGACTCCTCCGCCACCCAGCAGTCCGACGTCATCGCTGCGGCCGCGGGGTTTACCCAGACGAGATCGATAACCGACTCGCCCCGCGACCCGCGGAACGTCGTGACCGCGTAGGGGTTCTTGCAGACGAACCCCATTGCCTCTGCCCACTCGAGGAGCACCTCGCCCCTGCAGTCTGTTCTGGGGGCGCTCCACTTGCGAGCGTGGGCGTTAAAATCCCCCAGGAGGACCACTAGCTGAGCTAATTGGGGGCTAGAAACGCCCCCATCTCGCTCAGCCGATCCTCGACCTCCTGGACGCTCAATCTTGGTACCAGGTAGCAGCCGACCACTAGGAGGTTCCCCCACCTCGCTCCCATCCAGCCCCGCCCGTGCTGGGCGACCACGCACAACGGGGCTCCCCGTCCCACTTCCCACATTATCACCACCTGCCGATCCGGGTTGGTAGACCGAAAACCGCGGTCCCCAAGCGGATACGGCTCGGCAATGACGGCCAGCCCGACGCTCATCTCCACGCGAGCCTGCTCGAATAGGTCGTGCGCTCGCATGGAGTGGCACGCGTTCCTGAGGAGTATCAGGGGGCCGCGAGACATTAGCAAGTCTCAGGATCGGCCTCCCCCGACTCCTCTGCTGGCTGGACCGCGCCCCCGGTGGCAACTGGGGGCGCCGGACGCTCTCTCTCATCGTCCGGGACGTGGGACGCACCTCCGAACGAGGCCGCGACTGAGCGCGCTAACTCCAGCGCCTTCAGCTGTGTTCGCCTCCTCCGTCGTTCCGCTCACCGCTGGAGGGACCTTCTTGGCCTTTAAAAAGGCTTCCCTCCCAACCGGCGGCGGACCCGCGGGGGGGAGGCCTGGGCTGCTCCTCCCTTTCTCCCTCTTCTTCTTCCCCCCACCCAACACGGGGGATCCCCCGGGCGCCGAGGAAGGGAGGCCGCTAGCCGGAGCATCCGGCTCCTCGCGGTCCTTCCTCTTACCGGCGCCCGCCCCGGCCATAGATGACGAGGCCAGGGGTCCGGTCTCCATAGCCTCCGGCAGACGCGTCAGCGCCCGCGACCCGCGCAGCACCTTCCGGCCCCGACGCCGGATCGACCATGACACGGCCCAAGGCCAAGAGGCGCGCATCGACGCGCCTCTCGAGCCCCTCCATCCGACGCAATACCGCGTCCCAAGGCTGCTCGGCGGGAACGCCGGCACCGCCACTACCGGACGGAGGACCCGATGCCGGGGTCGAGGACAGGGGGGAAGGCTCCCTTCTCCTCTTCCTTCCCCCTCCCGCTGCGGCAGCGCCGCTCTCCCTCAGCTCACGCGGCCGAGGACTAGGCCCCGCCGCCGACGAGGGACTCGGCTCAACCCCCGGCCGGGCACCGTCGTCCGTCCAGGGGGGCACGCAGGACGGGAGGAGCTCCGCGCGGATGGGCAGTGGGACGGACGGGTGGAAGGACATCGCCTCCGCCTCCGTCACGTCCACACCCTTCATTCTTGCCCGCGTTTCAAGGCGGGCGTACTTCCCGCACAAGAACTCGAGCTCCCGCTCCCTGACGTGGAGACACTCCCCGAGGGAGTGCGCCTGCTCCGTCAGGGCCCGCACCTGCGTCGACAATTTGTGGGAATTTTTCTCCCATATCCCCTGGCGGAAAACCACCTCCCTGGCCGGCCTGTCGGGGTTTTCGCCCCTCTCGGCCCTGCCGGTCAACTCGGCGGCCACCGCAGACGCGCACCTTATCGCGATGCGGATCGCACGCATGTCCGTGCCTTTCATGAGCTTGGTAGCACTCACGACTGCGGCGACCGCATCCAGCGAGTCGGCAAGGCCTTCATGCCCGGGCCGAGCCTCCGCGGGTCCGTCCACACGCCCGGCTTTCTCCCGCGCTTGCCCGGAACAAAGCCGGGCCTCCCACCCCCATCGGTGCCGCCATCGGACGATGGCAAGGGGACGTCGACCCCTCGTCGGTCCGTCCTCCTCCGTCTCCGACGCGATCCAGGGACCAACCCCCCTTCTCGCCTCTGCGCCGGGCTGCACTCGGGACGGGATCACTGTCGACGTCCATAGACGCCGACCCCGCTCCCACAGCGCCCGCGCTCATCCCGGTCCTCTCCTTTCCCCCCTCAGGCCCGAGTCCCGCGGTGCCCTCTTCCTCGTCCGAGGAAATCACGACGGGCTGAGAAGCGAGCCTGTCGCATCACTCGAGGACAACGCGGGGGAGCCTCCGCGCCGCCTCGGCGCCCAACGCCGACGTCGCCGACCGGACGGATCCCGCCGGCGACCCACATCGCGAGGAGGCCGCGATCGAGACGGCGCCCGGGTCTAGTCGACCCATCAACGCCGCGACCTCCCCGTGCAACCCGAAGAGCTGTTTCACCTCCTCCGACGTCTTCATCTCTGCGCTCCTCACCTCTGGTGTGACGCGGCGCCGCACGCTGAGCGCTCCCGACTCGTGGGAACGAGGCCTTGACCTCGCTCGAGATATCTTCCCATTCCCCTTCCGGGTCCTGCGTCGAGAGGGAGTCAGCTCCCGACGTACGCCTCGATACAAAAATACTCGGGTCGTTAGCCCGACTCTCCCCGGAAGCACCTCCTGCGCAATGGTCGCGCACGGGTGCAGGGACGTTAAACGCCCCCCCTCCCACAGGCAGGCCATCCTCCATACCTGTCCCCTCCCCTCCCTCCTCGAGGCCAGCCACCCGCACGAAGTGATCGTACACCGGTCCTCTGACGTTTGAACCCGGTCGTCATCCGGTGGTGTGCAAAGGGCACCGCCCTGTTTTTGTGGAGACTCCATGTTCAGCCCACGAGTGACCGCTTTGGGAAGTCGCGCAACGGTAGAGGCGGCCTGCCGTTACGAAGCCGTTATACCCGGCCCCCTAAGGGCGCGAGCTACGAACTGGGGGCGGCATGTTTAGACGGATCATGGTTAGACGGAGCATACCCGCTCCGCCCACATGCCCCTCACGAGAGGGAACACGTGCTCCGGCACCACCATTGGGGCTCAGGGTTGGGGGTTTGATTATAGATTTTTTTCTTTACCTCGCGACCCGGCCGGCTAAGGCAAGATCATCGGTCCGTGGTGGCTTCGCATACCCTCGCGAGAGATGACTCTCTCAATGAGGGGTCGTCGTTCCACCGCCACGGATTACGATACTCCCGAAAGCGATGCGCTCCCGGGCTTCCCCCACTAAAGTGGGGGGAGGCACCGCAGACACGGATAAAGCTCCGAGACTGCTGTCCTGCCCGGCACGCGGATACGATCCGGCGTGCGGCGAAGGGTGCCATGCCCGCGTCCGCGACTATGTCGTGTAGGGACCCTGGGAGCACCGACGTGGAGGTGCGGTGCATGGTCTTACTCCGGTCGGGCCTCCAACTTCGTCCAAGTTGGAGGCCCTGCGCTGACGCTGGATCCTCCCCTCGCGACCAGAAGGCCCGGGGGATACCACCAGAGTCGACGACCCAGTTGAGAGAACATGGAACCCATCGGAGATCCCCATCGGCCATGCGCCGGCAAGCCGACAGCCGATGGCGCGCCCTTCCAGAGCCACTACTCCCCCCCATAGGCACACTGAGCGACCATGTCTCTATATACGAAAGATAGCGAAATTGACAGGTCGTCGGAGCTATTTTAGCCTTATTATCTTATTTTATAACATAGTCCCGGTGTTTTTACATGATTAAGCGAATCATTTTTTTTTTTTCGAACCCATATGTCGCTTTACTTAATGTATCAAGCTATTTGTCTAAAAGATATAAGATTTATTCTGAATTAATAGTTATCAAAATGATACTTTTAGGATTAAGAGGTTTGACGTCACGTTGTTCTCCTCCACTTGACGCCAGTAGGAGTTGCCTCGAATGCATAATTTATAAATGTCACTTGGCTGTCATTCAATCATAAGGATATTCTTCCGAATGGCCCCAGTGACCGATCGAGATGAGGTTTGGAGGGAAGGGTGGGGAGGGGGTGTGAACCCTAAATCTAAAATTGTAGCTTCGGGTATTTCTTAGTTTCCGAAATATTAATAAAAAAATATTAATTTATTTTGGAAAGCGAATTTATTTTCGATGAGCTTCACATATGTTGTCAAGGTCGTTATTTTGAACAACATTTTCCTTTAAACTTTTTGGCGGTCGCCTTTAGTTTCAGAGATATTGAGGAAAAACTGTTGCTACTACTACATTACATTTTGCATATATATGTACGCCACCGTGGCACTGTATTCGTCAGTGCGGAACCGCCGCTTATCTACAGTCATTTCCAACGTAATTTTCCAGGTAAAAGTACTTTTTTTTAAATCACATTGCCGCGTGCTGTCCACCTCGGAGCGCTTCGCGCCCCGAGGTGTCCAGAGACGGATATAAACACATCCCCCAGATGACCGACCACCTCAAGTTGATCGCTGTGTCCGTTGCGTCGGAATAAATGAATAGAAGTTTTTCGCAAATATCTCAGAAACGAAGGTCGAGCGGCGGTAACATGTATAGGCAAAAGTTATTTAGAATCATGTCCCCGACAACATATCCCAAAATCATTGAAATCGGTGCTGAAACATCTGTCCTGCGTAATTACCAAAGTTTTCGACTGCCAGCGGCCGGAAACTTGTATAACCCGGATACAACACAAAATGTAATCGAATGCTTGAGACGCACGTCGAGAATGAAACAAAATCGCATCGCGTATATATATATATATATATATATATATATGTATATACCCGAAACTCGCAGATTTACGCAGTCACTTTGTACTACTTGAACAGCTCTTTCTTTAACTAACAATGGTTTCGTCATCAGTTGACGCTTTAGAAAATACTCGTAATTGGAATATTGAAAGACTTATTTCAGAAGTGTTAGAATCTAGAGAAAAGTGTATTGCCTGGTGCCAAACTGTGGGGTTGTTACCGACCAAACGAAAGTGTCCGAAGGATGGAAAACATGAAATGAAATTGGCAAGAAGCACACGACAATACAAATATTCTATTACTTGCATCGGAAAACGATGGAGGTGTTCTAAACACTCCGTAGAGCGGACCATGGCTGAAAAAACATGGTTTGAGTTTCATAATATTCCAATGGAAGATGTACTAAGACTCACTTATTATTTCGCTCGTGGGTTTAAATATGAGGACGCGTGCAATGAAATTAAAAGCTTAAACAGAAGTAATATTTCCCAAGAATCGATCCTCGATCTATATTCATATTGTCGAGAAGTCTGTATGCTCACAATCGATAGAGTAGCTAACAACAACGATCCGATTGGCGGGCCTGGAAAAATTGTACAAATGGATGAAATGAAATTCGGCCGTAGGAAATATGAAAGAGGTCGTGTGGTTGAAGGTCGGTGGATTTTCGGAGCCTTGGAACTGGAGACGAAAGAGTTGCGTTTAGTGATATGTCCAGAAAATAAAAGAGATCGCGATACATTACTCAAAATAATTAAAAAACACATTGCACCAGGAACGATGATATATTCAGATTGTTGGAAAGCATATGATTGTTTGGGAAATGAAGAATTTCAACATCTATCCGTTAATCACTCCGTAAATTTCATAGGCCCTGAAACTGGAGCTAATACGCAGGCTATTGAATCCCAATGGCGACCACTCCGATTACGACTGCAGAGAGGCGGGATTCGGACAGACAACATAGATTACCATCTTTGCGATTATTTGTGGCGAAGAGGAATTAAGAAGAAGAATCTTGATCTCGTTGAAGAAATGATTCGATCAATTCGCATAGTTTATTCGGGGATCAGATATTAACAAAATTTAACCCAAATCTCAACACATGTACGTGACTGATAGGATTTGGTAAGGAAAATGTGTTTAATTTCTTAAAAACAAGCGATCAGATTTTTCGGCTATTGAAATTAAAACGTAACATAACGTAACTTACGAGGTGAACGGATTATAGGTGTGACACCCTATAAATACCAAGGCCGATATCGTTATTGCATCATTAGTTATTCGATTATTGACGACGACGACTACTATGTATAACGGAAACAGTTCACTAGTAGCGTCTGTATAGGCATACCTCAACGTATTGTACTGAAAGTTTTTTATTAATAAATCGGAAACCAAGAAATACCCGAAGCTACAATTTTAGATTTAGGGTCCACACCCCCTCCCACCCTTCCCCCCAAATCTCATGTCGATCGGCCACTGGGGCCATTCGGAAGTACAGCCAATCATAACCTGCTAAGTGTTAGTTGTTAACATTTTTGAAATGTCACGATGGTAAAGAAGATCCCGCGCGATATCGGCGGGACGTGATCGGTGGTATATTTGCTTGGTACGTGGAGGGCTCACTCTTGTCAACGGGCATGTGAGCCTAGGGTCGTGCGAAACACAAAACAAAGCGGGTGACGGGATTTTCGTATCGACGGAGACACGCATGTCCTGTCATTCGATAATTCGTCATTATTTTCTTACATGTAAGTGTGCTTCATTATTATTTTAATTAAGCTCTATGCATAATGACACGAACATATTTTCAATGATTGGGTTATTGTTTCATTATACATGTATACAGATTTATGTGCAGTCAAATAATAGTCTGCGCTTATTTTTACTAACCTGTTTCTTTATTGAAATGTCTTATTTATTTTGTGATAATGCTTTTATTTCATACCACACTAAATACCAAGCGTGAGCACTTGTGTTTAACAAAAGTAACGCGTTGAACCTTTTATCATACAATATAAGAATATTGGTAATAATACTGAATTTTAAACTTTATATCGCGAGCACACTCTTTTCACGTCTGTCCATTACAACATTCCACAGGCAAGTAGGAAGCGGAAGCACACATACTCCCTCTATAACATCACGCACTCTCTCACTCAGAGAAGCAAGCATTACACCTATTGTATTTCACACAACACCCTCTTTTAATGTTTGCTTTCTCTACACAGCATTCCGAATTTTACATTCATCTTTATATCTTAAATTTCTATGCATATATATTCATATCATTGTATTGAGTACTAACTCCTGTATCAGTATTGCAGCATATTACATTCTCTATTAGTTACCTGATCACGAATAAAATAAGTTTGAAGATACCCATTAATCACATTAAAAAAATATATTCTTTTCTTCTTTAAAACAATCAATAAAATAATAACACTTTGAAAACATCATTTTTTAAATCTTGATATAGATATATGTGCATGTACATACTTATCTCTCATTTACCCTCTCTTGCATGTAGCCCAATTTCACTACAATTTAATTTGACCTTTACTCTATTAAGTCCTTCTGTTAACATGTCCGCTAATTGGTATTTTATGCTAATATATTCAATTACAATAATTCCTTTCTTTACTCCGTTACTTATATAATTATATTTTAGGTCAATGTGTCTGACCCTTTTATTATTTTCAGGATTTTTAATAAGTGATATGCAAGCTTGATTGTCTTCAAAAACTTTGAAAACTGGTACTTTCACGCGCATATCCTTGAGTAATCTTTTGATCCATAAACCGTCCTGTATTGCTGCACACATAGCTACCAGCTCTGCCTCTGTACTCGACAACGCCACACAGTTCTGTTTCCTCGTTACCCATGAGACAGTGTTACCAAATAATTTCATTAAATATCCTGAAATGGACTTCCTGTCTTGCACGTCTAGCGCCCAATCGGAATCCACATAACATATTAGTGGCAATGCACCTGCATTCCTTTTGCATGATAATTCGTAATCTATGGTCCCTTTCAAGTATCTTAACAATCGTTTTAGGTGTGTCCATACTTCATTCGAATTTCTGTCCTGAAACCTACTAAAATAATTAATTGCAAAACTTATATCCGGGCGTGTACCCAACATTAAATACATTAAACACCCTATTAACTCCCTGACTGGTTCATGACCCTTATTCTCCTTTTCAGGATTTATATTCAGTCTTGGATCTATTGATGTTAAGCATGAATTACATTGTTCTAAATTGAAACGTTTAAAATTCCCTTTAGATATCTTCTTTGATCAATTTTCAGTATACCTTCCTCTCTACTATAGTAAATTTCCAAACCTAAAAAGTGTTTTAAATCTCCCTTGTCCTTCATTTCAAACTCTTTCAACAAATATTTTTTACATTCTTCAATATGTTCTAAACTTGGACCTGCTAAAATGATATCATCCACATACAATAATAAATACATAATACTATTATTTACAACCTTTGAATACATGCAATAATCACTCTCTGGTCTTTCAAAGTTATATTTCAATAAAGACATATTAATTTTATCATTCCAACATCTCGAAGCTTGTTTGAGTCCATATAAAGATTTGTTCAATTTTAATATATTGCCTCTTTTACATTTAACACCTGGACTTCCATTTCCGGTGTGAAAGAGTGGACACGGCTGAGTGAGTGGTGCGAGTGTGAGCAGCGGAAAAGGTGTTAGCAGGGCGGGCAGAGAGCGGAAAGTGGGAGTGCAGGGAGAGGGAGAACAGGGCGTGAAGGGAGAGAAAGGGCAAGGAAAAGGGGAGTGAGGGAGAAAGGGAAAGGCAGACAGGGAGAGATCAATTTGAGGTTAAGGCTAGACGAGAAAGAAAGGAGCGGGAAAAGAAAAGGCGGCAAAGCGAGGAGAGAGAAAGGAAGGCAGCGACATCGGACGGCAGGGAGGGTAAGAGGGAGAGGCGCAGGAGATAAGGTAGAGAGCGGAGGTACCGAGAGAAGGTAAGAGGGCGAGAAAAATGACAGGAAGGAAAGAGGGGGCAGAGGAAAAGGGTATAGGAAAGGATAGGGCGAAAGGAGAGAAAGAGGCAGAGGTAAAGGGAAAAGATAGGGCGATAGGAGAGAAGGAGGTAGAAGAAAAGGGGGAAGAAGAGGCGAAAAAGAGAGGCAGAAGGACGAATGTGGAAAAACTGGGGAGAGAAAGGAGTATGAGCACAGGCGGAGGAAATATGCTAGAAATCACGGAGATGTGGAAGAGGAAAAGAGAGAAGGAGGGGGAAAGACAGGAGGAAGGGGGGGAAGAGGAAGAGGCGTTCAGGAAAAGTAGGAAAGTGCAGAGGTCGCCAGAGAAAGAAAAGGAGAGCGGGGACAGAACGCTGGAGAAATTGATCAGGGAAATGAGGGAAGAGATGAGGAGGGACCTAAGGGAGGTGAAGGTGCAGGGGTGGGAGGCAAAGGAGGAGATGGAAAAAGTGAGAGGGAAGATGGAGGAATGGGAGGAGAGATGGAGAAAAGAAAGGGAGGAGATGGAGGACAGAATGACAAGATTGGAGGAAAGGGTGAGGGAGGCGGATTTGGAGGAGGAAAGGCTAGTAAAAATGGAAGAGAGATTAAGGGCAATGGAGGCCTGGAGGGCGCGGGAGGGAGTAGAAAGGGAGACAGGAAAGCGAGGAGAGGGGTCAGGGCGCGAGAGAGAAGGGGAGGAATGGAAGGAAAGGGTGCAGGAGGTGGAAAGGAAACTGGAAATGAAAGAAAGGGAAGAGAAAAGAAAGAACGTGGTAATAAAGGGAGCAGGCAGGGAGGGAACGGCGATGCAGAGGGCAAAAGAAATCCTGGCGGTAGTAGGAATACAAGGGGGAGTTGTAGAGGCGAAGGAGATAGGAGGAAGAAAGCAGGAAAGGAAAGAGGTGATGCTGGAGGTGAGGATGGAGTCTATGGAGGCCAAGAGAGAAGTAATGAGAAACAAGGGAAAACTAAGGGGTAGGAAGGAAAGGTTAGAAGATGACATGACGTGGAAGGAAAGAAGGATGCAGTGGCAGTTAAGGAGGTTAGGAGAGGAGGAGGAAGCGAAAGGAAAAAGAGTAAGGTGTATGGTGGTGGACGGAGAAACGTGGTTCTGGGACGAGCGGAGGGAGGTGCTAAAAGACTGGAGAGGGAGAGAGAAAGGAGGGGAAGAGAGGGACGTAAGGGAGGGGAGTACGGAGGGAGGGCGGAAAGAGGAGGATCAAGAAGAAAGAAGGAGAGAAGAAAGAGACGGGACAAAAAACTAAGAAGGAAGAAAGAGGAAGGGGGGAGGGAAAAACAGGGAGAAGAAAAGAAAAGCTGGAGGATAGCCTTTTGGAACATAGCGGGGGCGATGAATAAGGACGAGGAATTCTGGAAGGGGCTGGAGGAATGGGAGGTAATAGTACTGATGGAAACATGGGTGGAGGAAAAGAGATGGGATAGTATTAGGCGCAGGCTCCCGGAAGGATACAGGTGGAGAGCCCAGTGGGCGATGAGGAAGAATAGAAAGGGGAGAGCGATGGGAGGCATGATAGTAGGGGTGAGGGAAGAATTGGCAGGAAAAGAGGAGGACGGGCAAGGGGAGGAGGAAGGGTTGATGGTGGAGAGGGTAAAAGCGGGGGTGCAGGAATGGACGGTAGTGGCGGTCTATGTGAACGGGGATATGGAGAAGAAACTGGGAAGGATCAAGGGATGGATGGAGGGACAGGAAGAGGGAGGTAAGGTGATTATAGGGGGGACTTCAACGCGAGGACAGGCACGCAGGGGGCAGGGTAGAAGGAGGGGAGGAGGAAGAGGAGGGAGGGAAAAGAAAATCAAAGGATAGGAAGATAAACGGGGAGGGAAGGAAATTAATCAAACTGGTGGAAGAGACAGGGTGGGAGATAATGAATGGAAACTTGGAGGGGGACGAAGAGGGGGAATTTACATACACGGGAGGAAGAGGGGAGACAGTAATAGATTACGTGCTGGGGGATGAGAGGACAAGAGAGGGTGTGGAAAGATTGGAAGTAGGGGAGAGAGTGGAATCGGACCACCACCCGATGGTGGTGACGATGAGGGAGGGGGGAGTGGGGGAGAGAGTTAAGAAAAAGAGGGAAAGGAGGGTGGGAGAAGGACGATGGACGGGAAGAATGAAGGAGGAATTCGAGAAGGGGATGGGAGGAATGATCATAGAAGGGGGAGGAATACAGGAGGTTGTGATAAAGGCGACGGAGGCGATAAAGGAGGTGATGAGGAAGGGGGAGGAGGCAGGGGAAGGGAGAGGGGGCGGAAGGGGGAAGGGTGGTGGGACAGTGAATGTAGGGAGAAGAAGAAGGAGGTGAGAAGGGAGTTAAGGAGGTGGAGAGGTGGGAAGGGGAGCAGGGAGGAGTATAAGAGAAAGAGGGGAGAGTACAAGGAGCTGTGCGATAGGAAAAAAGAGGAAGAGAGGGAGAGGCTGACAAGGGAAGTGGCAGAGGCAAAAACGGAAAATAGAGTGTGGGAGATAGTTAATAGGGGAAGGAAGAAAAGAAGAGGGGTGGACGAAAAGATAAAGAAGGAGGAATGGAAAGAGCATTTTATGGAGCTACTAGGAGGAGTGGAAAATAGGGTAAGGATGGGAGGAGAGGATAGTGGAAGAAGGGGGGAGGAAGAGGGAATAAGCATAGAGGAAGTAAGGAGGGTGGTGAGGAAGCTGAAAGAAGGGAAGGCAATGGGAGGGGACGAGATCCCAAATGAAGCATGGAAGTACGGGGGAGAGAGGGGTCTAGAGATAAGCGGGGGAGATTTGCAAAAGGGTATGGGACGGGGAGGGGTGGCCGCAGGGGTGGAGAGAAGGCATCATTGTACCGCTGGTGAAGAAAGGAGGGGGGCCGAGGGTGCAAGACTACCGGGGAGTGACATTGATGCCGACTCTGTACAAGATATATGCGTCGATACTAGTAGGAAGGCTGGAACAGGAGGTGGAGGGGAAAGGAATGATACCGGAAAACCAGGCGGGGTTTAGGAGAGGGAGAGGCACGGTGGATCACATATATGTGTTGAACCACATAATAGGAAGGCAGGTACAAAGGAAGAAAGGATTTTGGACAGCGAAGGGCCTAAGACAAGGATGTCCCCTGAGTCCGATCCTCTTCAACCTGCTAATAGCAGACGTAGAAGAGGAGCTCAGGAAAGGAGGATGGGGAGGGGTAGAAATAAGAGGAAGGAGGATATGCTCGTTGGCATATGCGGACGACCTGGTGCTGCTGGCGAAGAACGAAGAAGAGATGGAGAGTATGATAAGGCGGCTGGAAAGATATCTGGAAGGAAAGAGTTTGGAGGTCAACGTAGGGAAGACGAAGGTGTTAAGATTCAGGAAGGGGGGAGGAAGGGAACGAAAGGTGGATTGGAGATGGAAAGGAAAGGAGATAGAGGAGGTAAAGGAATTTAAATACCTGGGATATGTGTTTAAGAAGAACGGGGGACAGGAAGCTCAAGTCAGGGACAGAGTGAAAAAGGCGGGGGTTGTAATGCGGCAGGCATGGGGAATCGGGAAAAGGAATTTTGAGAAGGATTGGGGAAAGAGAATGTGGTTGTATGACGCATTGGTGTGGACGGTGGCGGGATACGGGGCAGAGGTTTGGGGGTGGAAGGAAAGGGACGAAATGGAGAGGATGCAGGAAAGGTTTTTAAGGTGGACACTGGGGGTGGATTGGAGAACGCCAGGTTACATGGTGAGGGAGGGGACGAAGAGGAAAAAGTTGAGGGCGTGGGCGGGAGGAAGGGCATGGAGATACGAGGAGAAATTGGGCAGAGGAGAGGGAGGGGAGTTGGCCAGATGGTGTCTGGAAGACGTAAAGGAAAGAGAAAGGGGAGGGGGAGCGGAAGACAGGATAGAGTACAGAAAGAAGAGAGGGGTGATGGAAGGAGGGGAAGGGGGACGGGGACGAGAGGGTCGGGAGGGGTGGGAGGAGGAAGACAGTAGGAGGCAGGAGGAGGAGAGAAGGGAACAAATTGTGAACTCAGCGTACAATAAATGGTACAGGGAGATTGTGGTAGGGGAAGTTCCAAAGTACCTGAAGGCAGGATGGGGGGAAGCGAGGTTTGGGAGAATAGCCAGATTCAGGCTGGGAAATGAAATGAGGGGGGGGGAGGTATTGGGAGGAGGAGGAGAAGACGAGACATGGGATCACGTTCTGGAGAGATGCTCAGGGGAGGAGGGAAAGGAAAAGGGGATCGGGGAAAAGGTAAGGGAAATTTTGGAAGAAGGAGGGAAAGGGGAAGAATGGATGAAGAGGTGGGAGGGAAAGAGGAGAGAGAGAGGGGAAGAAAGGGGAGAAAGGGGGAAGGAAGGAAGGAGGCAGGAAGGAACGAAAGAAGGAATGAAGTGAAAGTACGGAAATGGAGGTCAAAGGCGAGGGAAGCGAGCGAAAGTAGAGGGAGGAGTAGTGTTAAGAAGCGAAAGCGAGTAGGTTAAGGATAGAATAAGAATAGGTTAAGTTAGAGGGAGACGGCGGAGGCGAGCGGGCGGGGAGAGCGAGCGGAAGAGAGAGGGGAAGAAAGCGTGCGGAGGGATAGGATAAGAACTAGTGATAAGTTAATTTAAGTAAGTTAAGGCCCATGTAACCCTTAGGGGAATCATTAAAGTTATACATACATTTAACACCTTCTGGAGGATATATGTATATATTCTCCTTAAGTTCGCCATTCAAAAACGCTGTCTTAACATCTAATTGTTTAAAATAATATTTAAATTGATTACCGACTGCCAATAGTATTCGGATTGTACTCATCTTCGCAACGGGTGAATATACCTCATCATAGTCAAAAGAATTCTTTTGAGCAAAACCTCTCAACTCTAATCTCGCTTTGAATCTGTCTTGGACATTCTTCTCCAAAGGTTTTGAAGCAAATACCCATCGAGTGTTCAAAATCTCAACATCATCCTGCATTTTGACTTCCTTCCATGTGTTATTCTTTTCTATTTGCTCTATCTCCCTTTTCATTGCACCTCTCCAACAGTCTTCATCTTCTCTATTTTTCAACTCCTCAATTCGACTCGGTGTTTGTTGTATAAATGACATTGCATCAAATGCTATGTGCATTTCATAATCACTATATTTCTTTGGTAATCTTATAGCTCTTCCTGTTCGGCTCTTCTCTCCTTGAATGTTTCGTGCTGTTTCATCTTCTTCTTCAGCTTCTCTTGTTGTTGTATGTTCTTCTTGATCTTCTCTTGTCATTTCATTTTTGCTTTGGTCTTCTCCAATTATTTCATTGTCTTCTTCTCCATGTCGTGGTATTTTTTCATTTGTTTCACATTCATTTCTCGATCTAATTCTCGCCATATTATTTTTATAATAAAATTTATTTTCCTTAAATATCACATCTCTTGCGGCTAGTATTTTCTTTCTTTCAATGCTCCATAATCTATAACCTGTCGTGCTGTATCCTATCATTATACATTCTTCAGCTTTGAAGTCAAACTTTTTCCTCATTTCTTTAGGTACATGTGCATATGCCATTGAGCCATATACTCTCATGTTGCTTATATTTGGCTTTTTATCATACTAAATTGTTGCTGGAACTTCATCTCCAGGATTACCTGCACTAGGACTCCGGTTAAGGATATAAGCCGCTACTCTTACAGCCTCATTCCAAAATGTTTTAGGCATCCCAGTCAGCCACGTCCGATTTTGCAGATTTTGCTCAGCGCTTGAGTACAAATGTTTGTGGCAGAAAGACTACATATTTGATGCAGGATTTGTTATATTCGATGATGAAAGCAGACTGACAACAGAAAGCCGACAGATTGTGCTGACTTAACCTGCGAGCAGATTGGCGGCAGGGTCTGCTGATACAGTTTAATGGCAGGAATCGAGCAGACCCTGCGCAGGGCGATCTGACGGCAGATAGGCAGCAGAAATCGAGCAGATTCTGTTGACATAGCCTGCGAGCAGTTTGGTGGCAGACACTGCGGAGAATCTGCTAATCCAATTTAATGGCAGGAATCGAGCAGACTCTGCGCACCGCGATCTGACGGCAGATAGGCAGCAGAAATCGAGCAGATCCTGCTTACACAGTCTGCGAGCAGTTTGGCGGCAGAAAGTAAGGAGAATCTGCTAATCCAATTTAATGGCAGAAATCGAGGAGACACTGCGCACCACGATCTGACGGCAGATAGGCAGCAGAAATCGAGCAGATTCTGTTTACACAGTCTGCGAGCAGTTTGGCGGCAGAAAGTAAGGAGAATCTGCTGGTACAATTTAGTGGCAGAAATCGAGCAGACTCTGCGCAGCGCGATCTGACGGCAAATAGGCGGCAGATACCAAGCAGATTCTGATGTCAGGATCTGACAGCAGAATGGCGGCAGAAACTAAGGAGAGTCTGCTAATCCAATTTAATGACAGAAATCGAGGAGATACTGCGCACCACGATCTGACGGCAGTTAGGCAGCAGAAATCGAGCAGATTCTGTTTACACAGTCTGCGAGCAGTTTGGCGGCAGAAAGTAAGGAGAATCTGCTGGTACAATTTAGTGGCAGAAATCGAGCAGACTCTGCGCAGCGCGATCTGACGGCAAATAGGCGGCAGATACCAAGCAGATTCTGATGTCAGGATCTGACAGCAGAATGGCGGCAGAAACTAAGGAGAGTCTGCTGATACAATTTAATGGCAGGAATCGAGCAGATCTTGGGCATCGCGATCTGACGACAGATAGGCAGCAGAAATTGGGCAGATTCTGCTGACATAGTTCATGACGCCACGCCGGCAGGCGGCGATCGGGCGAGCGCTTCTCGCTTCCGAAATAGCACCATGGCGGGAATAAGTGTCCGAGGGCTCGATCATTCAGGGCTCTCGAGTACCACTCGAATTTGGCGGCATTTCACTGCGGAGTATATATTTGGTATACCCGTCTCTAAGGGCGGTATTATCAGTCGTTGCTTAAGACTGTAAGATCGTCTTAAGCATCCGGCATCCTTTACGATTCTACTAGACTAGTAGAGGATGCCGCATGCTAAAAACTAAAAAACGATTGAGAATAATACCGCCCTAAGATGACTGAATGAATAGTAGTAATCATTAATTCTTTTATATTTGGAAGAACTGTCTTTAAAAGTTTAAATCATTACTTTGAGTCTCCCTGGCATTCAATTAACTAACAACCTGCTAAGTAAAATATTAAATATGTTATAATACCCGTCTAAATACATGGTTTTCCAAGTTTTCTTTCTTCTATAAAATATGGTAGGAATCAGATCTTTCAAGTCGGTCTTATAAACGTGTTCTATATATTATTTACGCTTCAGACTTTCGCACTGTTTTTAAATCTATACTCAGCAAGATCTGATCGAAATCTGACATCAGTCTGCGGTCAGATCCTGATGTCAGGCTCGGACCGCAGAACCATAGTTTAATGCGGACATAGTAGGCACTGAATCTGACGTCAGGATCTGTTCGGTATCTGCCGCCAATCTGCGGTCAGATCGCGCTGCGCAGGATCTGCTCGATTTCTGCTCTCAATCTGCGGTCAGCCACGGCAGCAAGATCTGATCGAAATCAGACATTAATCTGCAGTCAGATCCTGATGTCAGGCTCTGACCACAGAACCATAGTCAAATGCGGACATAGTTGGACCCGAATCTGACGTCAGAATCTGCTCGAATCTGACATCAATCTGCTGGCATACTGCGGTCAGTTTGTTTACTGGGATGTTTGCCTCATGTGTCATGGCTCGCGCTTTATCGACTAGACTTCTATTAAATCTCTCCGCTTTCCCATCCTGTTCAGGTGTGTATGGGATTGTATAATTCAGTTGTGTACCATTTTCTTTACAAAAATCTTAATTCATGTGACACGTACTCTCTGCCGTTATCACATCTCAATGTGGCTATCTTTGAATTGAACTTGGCTTGTACCATTAATGCAAAATTTTTAAAGCATTCAAAAACGTCACCTTTTCTCTTTATCATATACACGTGAATAAAATTTGAAAAATCATCCACAAAGGTTACAAAGTATTTTTCTCCACTATGTGATACTGGTGTCATGGGGCCAGCAACATCTGTATGAATAATTTCCAGAATTCTTTTAGCTTTGGTTCTGGTTCCGCACTTGAATCTCGTCATCTTTCCTTTTATGCAAGACTCACACAATTCAATTTCATAAATTTCCAATTTACCAATTCCATCCACCATTTGATTCTTAACCAATTTCCTCAGATTTGAGTTACAAATATGTCCATATCTGTTGTGCCACAACTTCACTAATTCATTTTCCGATTCTACGTTTAAAACTTCAATACCTTTTGCTTTAAATGATATTTCATACAAATTTCCTCTGTCACCTATTCCTATTAGTTTTCCTTTATTATACAGGCTAACCTTTCCATTTTCAAAAACTACTTTTATATTTGCCATTTCCAATTTCTTTACCGATAGTAAATTCCTCCTCAAGGTTGGAACGTAAAATACATTTTCTATAGTACATTCAACACCTTTACTATGTACTTGGTTAATTACTTTAATGTTTCCAATACCTATCGCTTCCATATAATTGTTGTTCTTCGCTACTGCGATTTTGATAGGATTATTCAACATTATTAATTTATAGAAATAGCCTTTTTATTTACAAGATAGTTTGCGCATTCAGAATCGACACAAAACGTTAAATCATTGTAATCAAATAAATTGTTCTTATATTCAATTGAATTTGATATGAAACATATACCTCCTTGTTGATCTCCATTGCTTTCTTCTCTTAGGTAGTTGCCTTGTTTCTCACGATTTTCGTTACTTTCGTATTTCTTCATGTAACGACCTCTGAAATTTAAATTTCTACCTCTGCCTCTACCATACCTCCCATACAGCACACTCTCCTTGCGGCATAGTTGCAGCATACTTGCGGCGCAAGATGGCAAGGACTCATGCAAGGTTGCCGCAACTATGCAGCAAAAATTCTATGTCCGCCTGCTGCAAAGTTGCACGGCAACTTTGAGGCAATTATTCACAAAATATATTTCCACGGGAAAAACTGTTAAAAAAAATAAAAAAAAAGTTATCGGGTTCAGGGCGACTTGAACACCGGGCCGCCCGCATGACAATCTGACGCGCTACCGCTGGGGCTACGGAACCTTGTTGGATATAGATTACTGTAAATGGTATATATAGTGATTAAGCATACTTGCGGCATACTTGCAGTGCATAGTTGCGGCAAACTTGCGGCATAGTTGCGGCAAACTTGCGGCATAGTTGCGGCAAACTTGCGGCAAACTTGCGGCAAACTTGCGGCATACTTGCGGCAAACTTGCGGCATACTTGCGGCATACTTGCGGCATACTTTCAGCATACTTGCGGCATACTTGCGGCATAGTTGCGTTGCAACTATGCACTGTAACTATGCCGCAACTATACAGCAACAATTCCATGTCCGCTCGGCGCAACTTTGCACGGCAACTATGCCGCAACCATACATCGACATTGCGCTGCAACCATGCAAGATCGCAAGGTTACTGCAACCATCCTGCAACTTTGCCGCAACGAAGTGTGCTGTATGGGCTATGGTAACTATTTCCTCTTTGGTTAGGATAGTTGTTTGTCATATTTTGCTTCAGTTTTGGACAGTTCCGCTGAAAATGACCATTCTGTCCACATAAATAGCATGCTCCAGATTTACCCATAAACGCAGTTGGTTTCACACCTTGTTCCTTGGAATTCGCTGTGCCTGTCGCTTTCCTTCTCTCGACTTCTGCTCGCAGCCTAGCTTTGGCTACATCTAACGTTAATGTATCCACTGGCGTATTTTCAATAATCGTCACAACAGTTTCAAATGACTTGGGCATCGCCAACAACAAATTGCACACAATATCCTTTTCTCCTACCTCGGCACCCGTGGCCCTCAATTGTCTTATTATTTCATCAAATTCTGCTAAGAATGTTTCCAGATTCTCTTGTTCCTTTAATTTCATCGACATTAACTTTCTACGCAGTTTCAATTGTCCTGGTATACCTTTCTTTTCATATCTATCTGCTAGACTTTTCCACATGCCATATGCGGTTCCCTTTTCTCTAACTAATTGTATCTGTGAATCATGTATACATTGCACAATTATGGATTTACACAAATTATCCTCCTTTTTAGCCTTTTGTTTCGCTATAATATCTGCGTAATTTGTTTCATCAAATTCTCTATTTATCCATCCAACCACATCCTTCTCACTTAGCAACGTGGTCATTCTAAATTTCCATGTATGATAATTGTTCTCACCCAACAAATCAACGTCATAATTGTTTTTCTTTTCCATCTGTTTAACTGATTGCCTGGTGAGGCGTGGGGATTGTCACTGGTCTGGCCAGGGAAGAGATGCCTCTCAACGATGGTGGACGAACACTTCTTTATTCGGCTCGTGGGCGTCGTTAACAATAATGACGAACACTCCACAGAAATACAGCCCGACTACACGACTCACAAACACGCAATTTACACGAATCAAGATCTGTACAACTATGTACAATGCGCAGGGCGCTAGGGCTCGTGAAGCCGTTTTAACTGCGGACCGAATCGTGGGTCGCTGGGCGACAAAGAATAACGATAATCCGTGCGTGCGAGAGCGTGTTGATGTCGACAAAGGTGTTCGAAGAACTAACTGTCGAATTCTCGGAAACGCGCAACGCTCGAATCCGGCAAAAACGCGTGACGTCGCTAACCGTCTTACCGGACGGTGTGTCATCGTATTTACATGCTCTCTCACGCACGTTTAAATCCGCCGATCAGCTGTTGCGCTGATTTCGGCTGCAACACCATCTTTACTTTCCTTATTATTTTTCAGTTTTATACTAACTGTTGACACTAAACATATGTTCAAATATTTCCGCTCAAATATAGGCCTCCAGCCATCTTGATTTTCTTATACATTGTTATATATACTTCTCGGATAATAAAAGACGATAGCTCTCTGGCTATTGCTCTAAGTCACAAGACTTTTGAAAGTACGCACCGTGTCACTTTATTTCTCCATAATCCTGCCCCAACACTAACCGTTACTTCTTCTTGTCCACGTGCCACCTGGGCCCATAACCTCTTATTTATTTTGTGATAATGCTTTTATTTCATACCACACTAAATACCAAGCGTGAGCACTTGTGTTTAACAAAAGTAACGCGTTGAACTTTTTATGATACAATATAAGAATACTGGAAATAATACTGAATTTTAAACTTTATATCGCGAGCACACTCTTTTCACGTCTGTCCATTACAACATTCCACAGGCAAGTAGGAAGCGGAAGCACACATACTCGCTCTATAACATCACGCGCTCTCTCACTCAGAGAAGCAAGCATTACACCTATTGTATTTCACACAACAAAATGTGTATCTTTTTAGTATCAAGTCCCCTGGACATATTCTTCTCAGTAGGAGAAATAAAAGTAGGTTAGGTCAGGTTTATTTGTTTCCCACAGTTTTTACAATACCCTCTAAGAAGGCATTCTAAGGCTTCCCTTACACAGCCCAACGAACAATTGTCTATCTTCTTATACTTAATACATAATATTATAAAATATATTATAAGATATTATAAAACATAAAATATCACCATTAACATATTATATTAGAAACATATCAAATGCCTAAGTCTTTTCTTTTCTCATACAATTATTCTTCTAACATTCATTCCAGCTCATTCCATGATCTCCCTCTTCTATCCCAGTCATACCTATTAATACTTTTACTCTGTTTAATTCTAACCAGTTCACTGCTGTCATATCAATATCCCAATATCACAGTATTTATCAGTCTTTATCATTTAACAGACTTTATCTCTCTGGTCATAGATCTTCCCTAATGTTGCTTATCTTCCTTCCTTCCATGTTATCGGTCCGCTTCCGTTTCTCCCTTCTCCTCTCCCGTCTGTCCAGCTTCAGTTTCATATTTCCTTTTTAATTTTGTGTAAAAAGCCCACGATGATCCTCGCCACGCATGGATCCATGTCGCATATCATTTTTAGCACCTCGACTTCCTCTTCTATTCCCTTCTCTCCCAGTACTCTTCTTAAGGTCCCCCTTTCCTCTTCATATTTGCTACATTTCCATATCACATGTTCTATGTCCTCTACTCCCTCTTCGCAGTCGCATTCCGGTGATCCGATTATATTCTTTCTATAAAGTGACTCTGCCAAGTTATAATGGTTTGCTCTTATCCTGTTTAATGTGTTAATTGATTTCCTTTCCATTCTTTTTAGTTTTTGAAACCACGGTTTTCTCTTCCCTAAATTATTGTTGGATGTCTCAAAGTATTTTATACCTTTATATTCTCCTTCCAATCTCATTTCCCTTACCGACTCCTTCCATGCTTTTTCTTCCAGGTTTTTCATTAGATCTCCTATTGGAATCTTTACGTTATCTTCTGGTACTCCCCCTGTCGCCTCCTACGCCTTCCTGTCTGCTCTCTCATTCCCCTCGATGCCAATATGAGCCGGGATCCATACTATCCTTAAACTTCCAGTTTCGCGCCCCTTTTCCCTTAGATCTAGTCTCCTTGTTCTCTCCCTTTCCATCAATTGTGCCTTGATTCCTCTCTCCCTTCTCGCCACGCTCTCTCCCTCCTCGCTATTCTCGATGCCCATAATTGCACTCATGGCATCTGTAAATATAATCACATTCTTATCTCCATATTCCCGTATTGCTATCCCTACCGCCTTTTCTATAGCTATTATCTCAGTTGTATAAATTGTTAGTAGTTAGGCTATGCGGATTCTGGACCAAGTGGAGGCGAGGGGGGTGAGGCGGGGCGGGGGGTACCGAGTTCGTGGGTGAGGGGGATGACGTCACAGGGGAGGGGGATTCCAAGATGGCATCGACCGAGTTCGTAGATGAGGGGGATGACGTCACAGGGGAGGGGGATTTTCAAAATTTTCAAAATGGCGTCGCGCGCGCAGGTCGAGTTCGTGGGCGAGGGGGTTGACGTCACGGGGGAGGGGGAGGATTTCCAAATTTTCAAAATGGCGTCGCGCGCATTTCGTGTTGGCGCCACCTACTGGACGTTTAAGGTACTTTGGGCCCGCGTCGGTATTTGGACCCGCCTTGGTACATTTTCCAGATTTTTCATACATTTTCTATTGACGCCACCTATTGGATGTTTAAGGTACTTGGGTCCGCGTCGGTATTTGGGCCCGCCTTGGTACATTTTCCAGGTTTTTCATACATTTTCTATTGACGCCATCTACTGCATGTTTAAGGTACTTGGGCCCGCGTCGGTATTTGGGCCCGTCTTGGTAAATTTTCCAGGTTTTCCATACATTTCGTATTGTCGCCACCTATTGTACGTTTAAGGTACTTTGGGCTCGACATGGTAAATTTTCCAAGGTTTTTTCATACGTTTCGTGCTGACGTCACCTGTTGCATGTCTCTAAGGTATATTTGGGCACGCATCGCCGCCGCGCAATCTCCGTACGTGTGCGGGGATCGGTGCGCAGGCGCGACCGCGACCGATTCGTGGAAATTCAAATCGCGTTTTCGATGATGATTTCTGAGAAAGAGGGTGGACCATGATTTCTGAGAAAAGATAAGGAAATATTTGAATCGTGGGACCGATACAGCGCACGTGCAATGATATAAACATAGAGCGATAATGATTATAAATCAATCATCGCGATAGCCCATGGAATAAACATTGCACCGCGACATGCAGTGTGTTTACATCTGAACAGGATCGAACACGTTTCGGGCGCCTACGTGCACACTCTTCGTGCCGTGTGTTTATGTTTCAATCGTGGGACCGATGCAGCGCACGTGCAATGATGTAAACATATAGCGATAATTATTGTAAATCAATCGGTGCGATAGCCCTTGGAATAAACACGACATTGCATTCCATGATAAGTTCTGAGAAAGAGGGTGTGTTGATGTATATATATATCTGAGCATTGACTTTTCCCAAGACTAGGACCTCTAAGAAGTACCCTCGAGAAAACGCAATGTCCCCGAAACAATAAATTAGGCGTTCCTTTCACGCGACCAGCTAAGCGATAATTATTCGGGGTAGAGTTCCAAGTATTTTCACGATCGAGAATACGGCGACGTCTCAAGCACCCTTCTCGAGGGTCTGCGAGTCAAGCGTCGTGGGAGCGTGTAAGGGCGAAAAGAATTCGTACATAGACCCGCAGACATCTGGTTTATAGTAGATCCAGTGTCATGGTCAAGCGTTGTGGGAACGTATCCGAACCCACCCACGCCTATCAGGAAACGCAATTGACATTCGCTAAGTCTACGTCTCTAAGAATTAATATATGGATAGGAATATGTATGAAGGGATATTATAAATGACACGTTACATGTATTGATACGAAAGTCATACATTTATTATTAAAACATATATACATGTACTATAGTGGTACCTGGTTTACATCACGCAGCATGGATTGTAATCCTAATGCTAACAATTCACAATCAATCAAAGAATGCTGCTCAAAGGTTTCGCTTTCGGAAATTAATTTCACATAATTCGTTGGTACGGAAGCGGTACGTAGAACTTCCACGAAGGCAGCATATTTACTGCTTACAGAGTACATATTTTCAGTCAACCAAGTGAACATATGATTGATGCAATGTTCATACGTGAACAGTTTACGCATCGTAACTTCCGTCATGTATAAGGTAACGCGATTATCGGTGATTTTAATAAGTTGATCATCATGCATACGCGTGAATTCGAGTCGCAAATGATCAATTACGATGGGGGTTTGGGACGATGTCGCGTTGCTGCGTAATCGTTGGAGTATGTCCGCCTCGTTTTGCAGTAGGAGCTTCCACGTAGACATTGAAAAGCATATCTCGACACCTTTGTTGTCGGCTATGGCGATCTCAACGCGGCACGAATCCATACCAATGCGTATTCCAATAGTTAGACGTTTATAAGCTGTTGAGGTTAGTGGATAATCACGCCCCAGGATTCATACGATCAATGGTTTTGGCGTTTTCAACGTTTTTGGCGTTGTTGATCCAGAACTGAAAGAAACATGTACACGAAATTAATGCATGGTTCGTTGGCGTTTACAGTGAAAGAAGTATGTGTAAAGTGTATAGTAACGTATACATACCTCATATTGGATTGTTGATGATATTGTTGTCGTTGATATTTATTTGGAACGCCACCAGCGTTGTCGGATGCGAAGGATGAATCGTTTAAGCTTCGTTTGTGCATTTTGATATGCAATACGTATGATTCTCATCGACGAGAAAAAAATGATTCGGACGATACTTGTTAGCACTCGAGCGTACGTGGTGAACTGATGCCTACAAGACTGACCGACGTCACTTTATACTGATTCACATACACGTACACATCAATGTGTGAAAGTATATCGCATCAGTGATGGTGATGGTCAAGACGCGTATGTTTACCGCACAAGGGTTAGAGAATACGTGGCAAATTCAAATGATATGCATGCCACAGAAGAGGTAGAGACGATTCGCGATGTGAAACAGAAAAGTGCGAGTCATAAAAGTATACTATAAGCTGGAATAATTAGTTTCATATTATAAAATCATCAAGGAAAAAAGAATAAGAAGGAGTAGGATGAGGAGGAGGAGGGTGCAAAGAAACTGTGACGTGACCATCCCCACCACGCCTCAAGACTACCCTACTTGAAAACTATCCCTACCCTTGCAACGCGTAGGGCCATCGTTCTAGGCTAGGGAAACGAAATGTATATAAGGGTGTCGACCACCACCGCACGGGACAGTATAGTTTCCTTAAAAAATACTACGAAACCGACATGGACGCGTTTGAAGATAATTTGTTCGCAGCAGCGCAGGGTGTAAACGCATTTGAAATGCAGCGATGTATCGTAAGTATAGTTTCGTGAAAATTAAATTTGTGCGCGTATTCCATTCGCCGGTGTCCTATTGAAGTTGTGCGTTTGTTACAGCGGCGGCATGGGGAAATTGAGCGTGCGTGGCACGACCAACGCGACGGGATAATTCGACAAATTGTGAGTATGGTTTTCATATAAATTGAATTGGTGCGTGCATTCAATTGGATGGTCTTCTAGCAAAGTTATGCGTTTGTTTCAGTGTGAACGGGATAATATGATGAGGGCGTGGCGCGCGGAGCGGCGGGAGGTGATTCGTTTTCTCGTAAGTGATGTTTCACAAAAAAAAAATTGATGTGCATATACCATTCAACAGTGTTTTAATCCAATCACATGTTTGTTACAGCAAGAACGTGAAAACGAAATGGCCGAGTGGAGCCACGAATATTTAGGGACGCTCGGGCACCTCGTAAGTGACGTTTCTGAAAAAATTATTCTGATACGTGTACACCAATCGATGATGTTTTAATCGAGTCACGCGTTTGTTTCAGCGTCGGGCTAACATCGAGGCCCGTGCACGGGATGGGGACCGCGACGCTATCATACAGTTGTTGGTATGTGATGTTTCGCACAAATGATCCGCGTCCACCATTCAATGATTTTAATCGATTCATGTGTTTGTTTCAGCGGCAGCAGTACCCGACGCAGGAGGACGGGCGAATATGCGAAGAGTTGCGCAGTAAAATTCAATTTGCCCGGCGTACGTGGCGGGAGGATACATTGAACGTTGAATTTTTATCATTTGAAGGGGACTTTTGGTACCTCGGGCGATTATTCAGAGAGTGAGTACGAATAAATTGTAATTTTTTGGTGTTTCACATTCTACTTCCAACGTTTCATATAATAATTTGGTGTTTTCTCTGTGTGTTGCAGGACGTGACGTCAAGGAAATTTTTTTAAATATTTTAAAATGTATTTTTTAAATAAATATTATTTTTTATTCAAAACAGTGTGTGTTTATTCATGTACATCCACCCATCCATGCGTACTTAAAATTATAATATCTGTATTTGCGGGAAATAACGTTCGTATGGGAGGGATATTCTTGCTCGTGGGTAAAGGAAGCAGCCGTCGCTGTCATTGCACTCATCACCGCCGTCGTTGTGTTCATCGCTATAGAAAACAAAAAAATAATTCTTACATATTCGTTTCTCTGTATATGACGCGTAAAGTAGATGCAATGCGTGTGTAGGACTTACATTAGGTAACGCTGCGTATATAATTCCATATTTTCCCGACATTCTCCAGCGCGCAAACACCGCAATTCTTGTGAAATGCACATCGAAGGGTATTCGTTGAAGACATAGACCTCAGGTTAGGAACGTCAGGGTCCACGATGTCAGGCATGATCCCACAATAATCATCGTCAACGTCGTAGCCGCCGTCGTCTTCGACAGTTCGAGCGTTGTTATTGTTACTGTTGTTGTTGCTGTTGCTGTTGCTGTTGCTGTTGGTGTTGTTGATCTTTCGTCCCGTCAGTTCGTACAAATTACATACATCCTCAACGATTATGTCAGGTAGTAGTTGCAGCATCCACGTTTTCTTTTCCACACCTTTCACGATTACGAAGTCAATGTTCGCGAGTACACTGGCGAGGAGCCCCGGAAGTTTGGAGTATGGAACATAGCCGTCAGACCAGCGAAGCCCGTGATGATGCTTCGCGAGCCAGGATGCTTGATGGTGATCCCGCGAATTCAGATGTTCCCAGAAGTATGGCGGTTCGAAGATCCAATGACTGATCGTCGGTGTTTTATCGTTGTTGATGTTTGCACGAATCGCGATCTCTTTGACGACGAACTCGCGTTCGATATTGAATCCTTGTAGATCGACAATGGCGAACATTATTATACGTTTTAGATAGCACCGCGGGCGACGATGTCGGAACAGCAACTGAGGTCTTCGACTTGGACGATTTAAAACAGTAGCAGTATTCGTAGTAGTAGTATTAGTATTAGTAGTAGTAGTAGTAGTAGTAATCGAACTCGTACGCACGCTATATTAGTTTGCGTACCATGTTGGTTAAAGGGCCGTATTCGACTATACGATCGTGTATGAACAAACAGACGGCTGAAGTATTAGCGGGAATATTTTCTTTACATTCGAAATCTATTCGCACGTCCACCGTAGCGCTCTTCAACGATTCATTTTGCCTAGAACAATCTATGACCACGATAGGCGCGTATTTAAGGAATTCGTTCGCGCTCAGCAACGGTTCTCCGTGACCGTAATACGATCGGATGAAATTCGCGTACATATTGTACATGATCGCAAATTTATACTTGGGAAAATCTATTTGCATGTCATCGTACGGATACGTCTCGGAATTTAGGTAGAGTCGAAAGTTTGTGAGATTATTCGGGTCGAATATCCACGCGGGTTTATTTGGACGATTCTTTCGATCCGTTTGCATGCCGAATAACACGTATCGTGGTTTCTCGATTTGCGACGTAGTTTTCACGGTCCACGTATGTTTCGTTGTCGCTTGCAGTAATGGATACTCGTGCACGCTCCAAGATCGGAAACTCATCGCGATCGGTCGTCCGCTTTCCAATATACGAAGCATCGATGGTTTATTCACTTCCTCCAAAACGACGTGAGGCATACGCCACTGCACCTTGCGTATCTCAAGTTTCGGGATCGCAGTGGCGGAGGTGCAATGCATCGCGTTCGAATCATCTCACGCTCGTATAAGAATTAGCTCGTGTCGCGCGTTCATCACGATGTGTTTGTAATCCTCGCAGAATCCTAATAACACGTTCAGGGGTACGCAGAAATTAAAAGCACCCGAATGAAAAGTATCCTCTTCGTAATCGATGTCATAATTCCAACCGGCATTCGCAAGCGCTTTGCTTCTCTCGGCTGACAACGAAACGAAATTTTTCAACGTGGTAGTGATTCCTGGATTTCGACAACGATCGATCTCGACACCGTTCAATTCGTATCGAATCTCATCGAACATGAACGCGACGCAATTATTGTCGAGAACAGCGGTCGCGGACGTTCGCGGGCCTTTCGCGTCTTGCGATGTCAACGTGCCACGACCTTCGATGTAGAGAAAACTTTCGCACGGAAGCGTGTACAGATCTTGCTGCTGTATGGGGATTCTTATCTCGTCGCTATTGTCGAACGTTGTGTTGGCGTACGGATTATACGTATGTAACTCGATCTTCGTGATACGATTGTCGAAGGTTGGCGTATTCGCCACGTCCAAAATAATCGACATCGTGATTGCGCGTCTAATATGCAACGATGAAGCCTAACGATCGTAGGTAACGTACGTTTCGACGAGTCAACGGCTTTCTTATGCTTCTTACCGGTCCTCTTCTTATCGCTCCTCCGGTCTTTATTCTTCTTACACTTTCGTCTGTAGATAAAGGGTTACGTAGATGACGCGATGTAGAGACGGTAGGAGTATCAGCGACGATTGATGATTCATACGTATGATCTAACACTGACATACTACACACGCGCGCATACACGTACGGTCACGCTACCTATCGCGCGGACGTCGTTGAACGTGTAAACGAATCGTTATTTCTTCTCCACGGAAGTCTATAGGGCGATCGTGTTGATCAACGATGCACAACGTTAGATCGTGTATTGCTCGTGCGACGATCGGCAGGTAAATGACATGTCGCGGAGTTTCCGATATCTTATATCCTGGAGGTACGCGAGGCGAAAATTCATGGATCGTGTGTACCTGTTTATCGTTACTGTACGCGCCGGTAGTGACGTTACACGTTACTCTGATCACGTTAACGTTTATAATATTTACGGGTCCGTCGGATTCGTGCCAGATTCTCGGTAATAAGACGCGATTCGGGGAAAATCCTAGCAACGAACCCACATTGTTCGGTTTCGTAAAGTCCACAAAGAACGAACAGTACAGTTCACTTTTCATGGTGTTGTTGTTAGCTCGTAGCATTAGAGGGTACTTATCGTCATCATCGTTCTCGTTGTTACCGCGTCTTCGAGGATATCGATCGAGTAATCGTTGCTTCAGGTACTCGGCGATAGCGTCTAATTCGTAGGAGCCGTGGGGAATCGTAATGTATTCGTGAGCGGCGTCAGCGCTGGTGCTGTTTTCGGTGTTATAGTTTACGACGAAATAGAATTTATCGTTGCTCGAGTCGATGTTTGGTATCGTGTGAAACGTCTCCAAGTCTGCGAGTCCTAATTCGTATTGACCATCACTCAAATCTATCGGCGGAAAATAGTTTACCGTGAGCGCGCTGCTGCGACCCGTTAACGTGAGCGTGAACGACATATCATAGATTACACTCGCGAGACGGAGAGAGGGGAAGTGACGCGCGCGTACGAATACTCGGCAATTTATCGATATTATGAGTCTTTATTATAGAAGGTGCGAATCGCCATTACGCATGGATACATTGCAACATAATCTTAGTACACACAAACACACGCACGCACACCGGTAGTAATATTAGTATATAGGCCATAATTCCATAGACTTTTGCTGTAAAAATTGCATGCACAAGCGGCCGCAATTCATCTCGTGGAAACGTTGAAAACGATTGTGATTGTAGGTGATCGTTGTACCGCGTCCGAAATAGTATATCAATTCCGCGGGAGGTCGCAGATTCTCAAAACTATCAAAGTACTGTACTCGCGGTCCGCGTTTGACGTACGCGACCCAGTGCGTACCGGTGCCTCGATTTTCATCCATATTCGCGATACCGCATTCGTTGCTTCGTACGCGCGTAGGAAGCGTGTCGCGCATAAACACGCCTCGAAAGAACGGGATGCTGGCGCATTCACGTTCTAATTGCAGGTTCGTCATAGGTTGTTGCGTTATCGCTGCCACCGTCGCCACGCGCCTATGCGATCGGCGTTTTTTTTTTCTTTGTTCGCAGTCGTTGGCGTCTCGGGTTCAAGCCCGCGCCTCGCTTGTACGGTGTCAGATGCATCCCTCGCCCCTCCATCGCCCTATTATGACGCAAAGTCTCTTTCAGCTGTTTTCGAGAGGCCTTCGAATCGTTGACCGCTTTGGTTATACCAGCCGCTCCACCGGCCAATGCCCCGATAGCTGATAAAGCAGGTAGTACGAACGGAAGAAATGGAAGAAAGCCCCCGCGTTTCGCCACTCGTAGATTGCGATGTCGTCGTCGCCGTTGCGGATGTTTCCTTCCAGACTTTCGCTGTTTACGTTTCGTCCTTCCATACCCATGCCGAGTTTAGTCTTAGCCTTCATCGTTGCCCACACTCCAGTCGCGGCGGCTTTTTCACCAAAGGTCGCGTCGTTCGCGAATACTCGTTCTCGCGCTCGTTCGGCTAACGCACGATCCGCCTCGTGTCGCCCCTCTAAATCCTTGCGACTAGAGTACGCGATATCGTGATCGCGGCACGCTGTGTCCAGAGGATTCACACCTTTGTCGCCACGAGCCAATCGCTTTAGCAAACGCGTTCCCGGTCCGCAGAACTGATAACCTGGAACGTGTAGTTCGAACGGCAGACGGTTTATGATACCGTTTACGAGACCTGATCCAGTCTTCTTCCTCCTCTGATTCTTCCCTAGTCCGTGAGACGTTGCGGTCGTTGATACAATCATATACGTTAGAATAGTCACGATAGCTACTACAATAATAAACGCGTACGCACGCGTCACCGATCACTGTGATAGTGACCTGCGCGACGCGTGCCACGAATATAAATAGTTGATTATATAATATGCGATTCGCGAAACAGTCGGACGTTATTCGCGTGACCGCGAACAGAATGCTCGAGGATGATAGGGATTCGAGTCGATCGAACAGACACGGCCCATTATTACCGCACAGCGTACGTGGCGTGATTTGCGGTCCGTCTGGGTGCGGAAAAACGAACGTACTTCTAAGTATGCTAGAGAGTCCGAACGGTTTGCGTTTCGAGAACGTGTACGTATACTCGAAATCATTGCATCAGCCAAAGTATCGATATCTCGAACAGGTGTTGTCGCTCGTCGACGGAATCGAATACTTTCCATACTCGGACAACGCTGAGATCGTTCCACCGAGAGACGCTCGGCCCGATTCGATCTTCGTGTTCGACGATGTGGCGTGCGACGAACAGAATGCGATACGCGAATACTTCTCCATGGGCCGTCACGCGAACGTGGATTGCTTTTATTTGTGTCAGTCGTACGCTAGAATACCTAAACATTTGATCAGGGACAACGCGAATTTTCTCATGCTGTTCAAACAAGATGGCACGAACTTGCGCCGCGTGTACAACGATCACGTGAACACAGACATGACGTTCGAATCGTTCAACGACTTGTGCGCGAAATGTTGGCGTCGGCGATACGATTTCGTGGTGATCGATAAGGATAGTTCCATGTACGAAGGTCGATATCGAAGAGGATTTAACGAGTTTGTCGTAGCTCACTGACATCAGTAAACCGCGAGTCATTCATCGAGCAGCACGAAATGTCTAACGAATCGTCCGCGACTACGATAACCTCGAGCAACGTCGACGCGAAGCATTCGCAAAAACATAGCCGACGTCGTCATCGACAAAAAGGAACGAAACATCAAAAAGGGCTGAAACATCAAAAGGGGGCGAAACGTCGGTGTGCGGACACAAAGGCGGAAATCGCCAAAGTCAGTGACGTTATACGCAAAAAGAGCTTGGCCTTGAAAATTGGTAAAATGGCTACGGAAGCGGCTGTGGAGGCGAGCACGCGTCCCATCGTCGAACCGCTGAAACGATTGATCGAGAACTCGTCGGCGTTGAAAATGCGTTCAATACCTAGATCCCGACCAGTGAAGAGGAAACACGAATACGATCAACAACAACAACAACAACAATCATCGAAGAGACTTCGTCTCGTTACTCCATCGATAACCAACGAACGTCCGAATAACCCTCCAGATTCTAGCGACTATGACGACGACGACGACGACGACGACGATGATGACAACGACACCGACAACAACGACAACACCGCCGACAACAATGACAACAACAACAATACCGATAACGACAACAATGATGTTGACGATGAAGATAATGTTGACGATGATGTTGTTGATGATATTGTTGATGATGTCGACGACGAAGATGATGAAAAAATTCAGGATAATGAGTCGTCGGCAAAGGTTTATGATTTGGATTCGCTGCGTAACCCCGTCGATGATATTGAAGTGTATTTACGGAACGCCAAAGGACCCTTGTCTCGAGAATACCTGCGACTGTTGTTCACCGATACCAAGAAACGAATCGATAACGTGTACGGTGTATACTCTGGATCCGACGACGACCTAATGATCGGTGATTCCGTACTCACCATCGACGAGGACGGGGACGACATTCGTGTCAACGGAACGCGATACGCGGGGACTAGGGGTTTGTACGAACTACTGTTCATGCGAATCCCCAACGTTAGCATGTACACGGACGCGGATATGCACTCGTACCGACGCATCTTACTATCAACGAACGCGCATAAGCGAAACCATTCACCGAGTAAGCGCACGCTGGGTAACAGGGGGTATAAGTATAAGAAAATCATATCCGCGATAATCGGTGGGGTGCGGACGTCGGGTGTCAGACGCGTTAGGGGCATGGGTATGAATGGGGGCGCGGGCGACGCGGTCACGCGACGAGGACAGTTACGTTACCGATAACGCGATCGATTATGTGTACTGGGACGATCCGAACGAATTGATCGATAGACTGAGATTGCTCGTAGCATCTCGCGCGGCAGGTCACACGGGTCACGATAACGAAATCGCATCCATCGTGGAGGAACTTCGCGAGGCTAAACATATCATAAATTGAATGATTCGGTGATCATCGCGTCAGTGGTGTTCGCGCATACGCATCGTTATGTCGGTGAATAAGTTTGGTACCTCGTTACGCAATAACAACAACAACAACAACAACAACAACAACAACAATGACGAAGCGAGAATGGCAATGACGAGATTATTGTCCTCGGTGGACGAACGCTTTACCCAAAAAATCGAAACAGCTATCGCGAGCGCTCGACTGGACGCCGAGTATCAACGATCACAACTCGAGACGCGAGTACAACGAACGATGACGGATATCGTTAACGCGCAATTATCCCAGCTAGAGGATGAGTTAAATACCGCGATGGAACGACGCTTCGATCACTTGAAAAACATACTCGAAACGTTCACGACAACGACGTCGCCGACAGCGAAAACAACCACGGATCTGTACAAACGAAAGGAACTGCGAAAAGCGAACGAGGGTCCGCGAAAACGTCTTTGGAACATCGCAACCATCACCGACCCACCCGCGAAAACATGAGCAAGGAGCGAGTACAATTAGTGAACGAATTACACGCCCCCGCGAGACGAAATTTCCCACGGCGTAGCGTCGTGATTCGCGGTTACGATGATTTGTGGCAGGCCGATTTGGTGGAGATGCGTCCGTACGCGAAGCAAAATCGTGGATATCACTATATACTAACGATCATCGATGCGTTCAGCAAGTACGCGTGGGCCGTACCCGTGAAAACAAAAAGTGGACGCGACGTAACCGCGGCGTTCACGATCGTGTTGCAGCAGAGCAATAGATGTCCGCGAAATTTACAAACCGACATGGGTAAGGAGTTTTACAACGCGGAGTTTCAACGATGTGTGAAGACTCGCGGAATCAACCACTACTCCACGTACAGCGTGATGAAAGCGTCGATCGTTGAACGTTTCAATCGCACGCTGAAAAACCTCATGTGGAAAAAATTCTCCTTGAACGCGTCCTATCGTTGGGTCGACCTGTTACCCGCGCTCGTACACACCTACAATCATCGCAAGCATCGAACGATCAACGCCCGACCCGTCGACGTGACCCCCACGACGCGTTTGTCATTCGCCGTGAATGAACCCCTCTCACCCTCTGTAACTAGAGGTATTCGACGACGCGCGAAATTCAAAGTCGGGGATAAGGTACGCGTGAGCAAGTTCAAGACCCTCTTCGAGAAGGGATACACTCCGAACTGGTCGACCGAGGTGTTCGAAATCGTAACCGTACAACGAACGTTCCCGGTGACGTACATTCTGCGTGATTCCGCGGGAGAACCGATCTCGGGTGGATTCTACGAGTACGAACTGCATTCGGTCGCGAATCCGGAAGTCTATCTGATCGAGAAGATTATTCGTCGCAAGGGAAACCAGGTGTACGTTAAGTGGCTCGGATTCGATTCGTCGCGGAACTCGTGGATAAGCGACAAGGATATTCTATGATTCCCAATCATAAACGCACTATATGTTACTGAAATAAATAAAAATAAATACATATAAATATATATAAATAGATAAACAGTGTCCGTTTATTCAATTTTCCACATTCTCGTATATGCGTACAATTAATCTTAAAAGTATGAAAAATATATACATATATACCGACGCGTATAAAATACAATTTTAGTTATATACATATGTGCATGCAAACATACAACATACAAAACATGTAAACATACTAAACATGCAAACATACTAAACATACTAAACATGCAAACATACTAAACATGCAAACATACTGAACATGCAAACGTACTATACAATGGGGTTCTCGAGGAACTCGTCGGGCGCACGTTCGAGTAACTCGTGGGTCTGGAGCTCGGGGATTCGATAATGACCCCACGGAAGGGTGCGTATCCGATCGGCTAAGATACACCGCTTGTCGTCGAACGGACTCAGAGCGTTCTTTTCCTCACTCACGGAATACACATCATGCTTCTTAGAGCGTATATTATTCTGTCGAACCGACTTCTCGGTTACATTATAAAGACATTGAATGTAATCACCAAATTGTATTACATTCGCGACTATGTGTCTCCGCACACCCTTCACCTTTTTAATCTCGCTCGTAGACCCCACTGCAGCGTTAAACGTTCTAGTCGCGTACATCTTCGAACGTAGTCCGACGAACTCGGTCATCAAGGCGCCGTTGTTCTCATCTTTCATGAGTCCCGGCACCTTTTTATTTACGCGCGGCATACCGTACGGATTGTCCACCGCGTAATCACTCGTGTCGAACCGCGCAATGTCACACTTAATCGTTTTATACACATCCTCGCATTCCACACTATACATTAAACTGTCGGTGTCGGTGTACAGAACCTTACACCGATCACCGAACCCCGCACGCATATATGAATAATGAAATTCGTACAAGCATTCTTTTGATACGTCCAGTACACTCATCCCCACGTATATCGGCTTGTCGAACTTCACTTTAAGTTTTCGCATTTCGACGGCCACCAACTGCTCGGAGAAGATCGTCCGACTGTGAAAGTTCGGTTTCGCGATCAGCGCTTCCGCGCCGTAACGACCGTCCCACCGCGTCACCAGTCGCACGTCTACGCGATTCCGCACGTTCTCCATTGTTTTACCGTACACCGCATTGTTCATTAATTTAAATAGAGTCTTCTGAAATTCGCTAGTAGCTCGCGTCCTCAAATCGGTATTCAATCGGATGTAGTCGCGCAACCAGTGCGACTGATCGAATCCCAACACCCGATGAATTCGCGTTACGCGTAAACCGTGTCGCACGCACTGTTTCAGGTAACGATAATGGATGATGTATCGTTCCTTATCGTCGTGCGTGGCAAGCAGCTTGGCCTGTTTTCCTTCTGGGGCGTGCCCGCGCACCGGGCAGAATGGAAGGTCGGCATGGGCGTCGTGTATCTCCTTGGGGTATTCGATGTCAACCTCCAACAGGTATCCCTCGGATTCCTCGGAGTCCTCGCCGTCGGGTAGGGATGATACGTCGAGCGCGGCCACCGTCGCATCGTCCAGCCATTGAAACCCACCTTTCGGCATAGCCTGCGACATCGCCCACCCATACAAGTTGTTGACGTCGAAGTACATCAGATACGTCGACGCCTTCGATTCGTCGTACATCCCTGCAGGCAGGTGCTTGTTGTTGGCACGCGCGTACCTGTGCGAGCACTGACTCAGACCACCACGTATGCCACGCTCTACGAACAGTAACATGTCCACGTCTGTCAGAAGCTCTAATCGTACGCCGGTGTACTTGAGCATCGCGTCCCACGTGAAACTCGGTAGCGTAAAATAATGCGCAGGGTCGAGATCGTAACTCGCGATACAGTCAGTGCGGAAACCCTCGAATACGTCGGCGAGTAACAGCACATCTGTTTTCAAGTACAAATCACTGTACTTGCCTAATGTCTTTATGGGAAAAGTATTCCACACGTTCACGGCGTGCGCGTAATCAGGCTCCGACGCGGTACTATCGCTCAACCGGTTATAGAAAGCTTCGCGGGACGGTAAACGCGTTTCGTTCAGCTTGGCGTATGACGTCACGTAGTCATACGGGAAGACACCCTTCCTGGTCAGGAGATTGAATTGATAGTCCGGCATGTCTTTAAACTCGTGTCGTAGAATAACAAGCCGTTCCCTGCCAAGGTCCGAAGCGAGTTTCTCCAGACCCGCTGCCAAAAACTTCAGCGAATCGATGAAGCGAAACTTCAGCCCCCTCTTCCAATCATTGTTCTCGGTGTCGATTCCCTTAACGTGTTTCGTGAACGATATGTAGCGCTCCTTCGTCAGCGGCAGTAGGTCGATCTGTCCCTCGAACGCGGACGCCAACTCATTGATCACGAAATGCGCGTCGTAGCCTGATAAATTATGGAACACTACCGGTATCGTGTACGATCGTTGAAATTGTAAGTTACAAGCCACGTGGGCCGCGCCTCGGTACTCGCCCGTCGAGTGACAATGGTCGCGCACTTTTATGTCCGTGTCGACGAATGGTTCTTCGCACACGTGGCATACGATCGCACTGTCATGACTACGCATCTGTTGTCTCGTTAGCGTTTTCATTGGTTTCGCGTTCCGCAACCACGAATACGCAGTGTCGGCAAAGTCACGAAGTTCTTGTACGAACCACTTCACGCACTCGGATTCGTGACGATACGCGCGATAACGGCACAGGGACGCGTCGGTGGAACAGTGGATGTAGTATCCCACGCTGTATGCTCTATGCTGCTGGTACGTGTACGTCCGACTCCGCTCCGCAGGCTCGACGTCCTCCAGCATGCATTCGAAGTCTGCGTAAATGATGAACGGCGCTCGTTCCTTATTTTTGAAATTTTTGAAGTGCAGCCATTTATCCTCCGCGGACGGCAATTCGACGGCACACTCGTTCAGGTGTTGGCAGTCCACGTCGTGTTTACGTAATCGCTCCATCGAGTAGAAGTAATTCAGGCATCTACAACGATAACGATATCAATAATAAAACATAATAATCAATGATACATCAATCGGAATATACCATATTTTACTAACCTGTCGCAAACGAATACTTGACTCTTGTGATTGCCGACCTGCTTCGAAATCAGCCTCGACATGCTTCGAATGCACGCGAAGTGAAATCGTTGGGACTCGTTGGGATCCTGTACCAGCAGCAGGTTCGCGTGTCTCTCTCGCTTGTCCTTGGTTAAACGCATAGGAACGCAGCTTCCGTCGGACCACGCGTACACATTCACCGACACGTCGTTCATCCTCTCGAACTTCGTCAGCTGATCCAACGTCATGGGAAGAGTCATGTCGTCCGTGCGAAGCAAATCTGTGTAGTGTTGATACGACGCGACCCTATCCACATGCGTAGCAGCAGGGTACAAACTTGCGACGACTGCCCACATGAAGCACGCATTGTCTCTGTTCTTTATGTTCAGCACCGCTTTCTTCAGGACGACGGCGCGCGGCAGCGGGACGTTGCAACCGGCTCGAAGTGGATTATGCTTATTAATATTCACTAGCATATTTAGCACAGTCCTTAGGGTCCATCCACTGTCGCGATCTTGAAACTCCTCGATCGCCACTAACGTGGGTGCGATCACGCACTTCGAGTACCACTCGCGCACGTTCGAATCTAATAACAGTACGTGATTTCGCGTATTGAAACTTTTCACGTCAATATTCGCATCTAACGTAAACTCCGCGTTTAACGAAAACTCCGCGTTTAAGACGGTATTCACAGACACTCCATTATGTACCGTGATAGCATTCGCGACGCGTGACATTACTATCTGTCGAGCACCCTCCAAAAATTTACGTGGATCGACGTATCCCACGTTGATGACCGCGCCGGTTGAAATACGGCTTATAAACGCAGTTTCCACGTCTTTCCATACGACTTTGGGTGTCGTCGAATGAGCCGAAACCCCGTATCCCACTCGCGAAAAGTTGTTCTCCCGCACGTCCGCACGCAACGTTGTTATTTGCGCGTTCAACTAGGCGTTGTTTCGCGTACACGGACACTCCTCCGCTGCTCTGATATTCAACGATGCGTCGTATACACGAGTCGCACTGATTCGACCAGTCTAGGAATTCCTCAACAGACTGTACAAGCTTCGATCTCTGGGTCAAAACCCTGTACATGTCCATGATCATATCCATGTTCACTACTTCACATATAATTCGATTTTCACAAATAGTTAACCTCCCACAGACGTACGACTTGATTCATCTTCTTTATGCGCATCTTCCAGGTGATGTGTTCATGGTCCTCAGCAGGCCATCGAAAACTCAGCGGTATAAGTGTACGATTCGAGTTCCGCGGTAGACTCATGCAATTATCCAAAAATTTAGATAATTCCCGAGACAAAAACTCGCGTACTGTGATTTTCACTGTTTCGGGACTCAGTACTTCTCGTACTTGGACCGAGCCGTTTTCGATGTCGTGTAGAAGCGTTAACGGTGTACACGCGATCGCGGTAGTGTACTTCGGTCGCTTGCGACACAGATCCTTATCAGCAACGATGCAATATAATGTGCATTTGCTCGCAGCACTATATCGCGCGGTATGACGTAACAGTTGACGATGTTCACGCGGTAATTGCATAAATCCCTGTCGGAAGATGTTGATCCATAACGTCTCGAATAATGATGGAGTGCTTAATACGTCGCGAATCTTATGCCTCTCGATCGTCAGTGTTTCGTCATCCAACTGCGGAATCGTCGATAAAGGACTTATCCAATAATCATCGTCATCGTCGGAAGACGCTAGCAATGCATCACGCGCGTCCTCTTCATCGAGTATGCATGCTATTTTGCTTCGGACCCGTATTCGCAATGTTTCAATATCAATCTTAAGTGTTTTCAAACGTCGACGATTAGATTCTGATACTTCTTGAGTCTTAAGATATTCGTTGATATTGTGTATGCACTCGTTACACGATATAAACCACTCACTGAACTCTTCTTCGGTACGCAACTGTTTTATCGCGTCCTGTAACAACTTGTACGCATTCACGAAAAGGTCCATATTATGCACACGTAACGTACTTCACGATTTTCATCGAGCGACTGCAGGATTTAATATACTAGGCACCTATCCCAGCCGTGATTCTCAAAACGCCATCGAACTATGTTGACGTCAGATGCAGTTCGAACGTATCCTCAAATTTTTCCCCACCCTTAGACGATCGCTGTATACTACTCCCACGAATCAGATATAAACACGCGGTATCGCGCGGTGCAATGTTATGTTTACTCTATGGACTTCGGTGTGAAAGTCTATGTACGAATTCTTTTCGCCCTTACACGCTCCCACGACGCTTGACTCGCAGACCCTCGAGAAGGGTGCTTGAGACGTCGCCGTGTTCTCGATCGTGAAAATACTTGAAACTCTACCCCGAATAATTATCGCTTAGCTGGTCGCGTGAAAGGAACGCCTAATTTATTGTTTCGGGGACATTGCGTTTTCTCGAGGATACTTCTTAGAGGTCTTAGTCTTGGGAAAAGTCAATGCTCAGATATATATACATCAACACACACTCTTTCTCAGAACTTATCATGGAATGCAATGTCGTGTTTATTCCAAGGGCTATCGCACCGATTGATTTACAATAATTATCGCTATATGTTTACATCATTGCACGTGCGCTGCATCGGTCCCACGATTGAAACATAAACACACGGCACGAAGAGTGTGCACGTAGGCGCCCGAAACGTGTTCGATCCTGTTCAGATGTAAACACACTGCATGTCGCGGTGCAATGTTTATTCCATGGGCTATCGCGATGATTGATTTATAATAATTATCGCTCTATGTTTATATCATTGCACGTGCGCTGTATCGGTCCCACGATTCAAATATTTCCTTATCTTTTCTCAGAAATCATGGTCCACCCTCTTTCTCAGAAATCATCATCGAAAACGCGATTTGAATTTCCACGAATCGGTCGCGGTCGCGCCTGCGCACCGATCCCCGCACACGTGCGGAGATTGCGCGGCGGCGACGCGTGCCCAAATATACCTTAGAGACATGCAACAGGTGACGTCAGCACGAAACGTATGAAAAAACCTTGGAAAATTTACCATGGCGGGCCCAAAGTACCTTAAACGTACAATAGGTGGCGCCAACCCGAAACGTATGAAAAAACCTGGAAAATTTACCAAGACGGGCCCAAATACCGACGCGGGCCCAAGTACCTTAAACATGCAGTAGATGGCGTCAATAGAAAATGTATGAAAAACCTGGAAAATGTACCAAGGCGGGCCCAAATACCGACGCGGACCCAAGTACCTTAAACATCCAATAGGTGGCGTCAATAGAAAATGTATGAAAAATCTGGAAAATGTACCAAGGCGGGCCCAAATACCGACGCGGGCCCAAAGTACCTTAAACGTCCAGTAGGTGGCGTCAATAGAAAATGTATGAAAAATCTGGAAAATGTACCAAGGCGGGCCCAAATACCGACGCGGGCCCAAAGTACCTTAAACGTCCAGTAGGTGGCGCCAACACGAAATGCGCGCGACGCCATTTTGAAAATTTGAAAATCCTCCCCCTCCCCCGTGACGTCAACCCCCTCGCCCACGAACTCGACCTGCGCGCGCGACGCCATTTTGAAAATTTTGAAAATCCCCCTCCCCTGTGACGTCATCCCCCTCACCCACGAACTCGGTACCCCCCGCCCCGCCTCACCCCCTCGCCTCCACTTGGTCCAGAATCCGCATAGCCTAACTACTATTGTTGCCATATTGCATATACTGAAACCCCTCTCCACCCAGTTGTCCTGTTCGTTTTCTTTTATTATGAGACCAATGCCATTGGCTTCCGCTTCCTCTTTCCTGGATCCGTCCGTATATATTTCCACTGTATCTTCCTTCCTCATGTTCATCTTTTCTTTAATTACCTTGATAAGTGTTTTGCTATCCATCCTTGTATCTTGCACCATCCTACCGCTTTCCCAGTCCATAAGGTCCATAATACCCCCTATATCCCTCTCTCCCGCTCCCGCGTAATTTCGCCTCATTTCTCCCCCCATCTCATCCTCCCCCTCCATAAATTCCCCCATTCCTCTCGTATCCTTCCAAGCTTTCACCATTCCACTCTCCGTCTCACCTCCCTCGACCACGTCATCTCCCTCCTCCGCCAATCTCTTCACTGCCTCCAATACCTCGCTGTTCGCTCTTCTTCTTTGCTTGGTGATATATTTTCTTGTAATCATTTTTCCTCTGTTCCTCATGTCCATTATACCGGCCTCCACTGTCATAACGTTTGTTGGTGTTGACATTCTATAACCCATTGCTACCCTTATTCCCGCATTGTGTATTTTCGTGATTTTCTCTCCTATATCCCCTTCCTTGTCATAGTATATCTGTATTCCGTATTCCATTACAGATCTTACTAATGCCTTATATAAGATCAGCATTGTTTCGGGGTTAGCCCCTTTCTTAATGTGTCCAATATACCTCAACATGTCCAATCTTTTTTTGGCTTTATGCTTAATATTCTCCATGTGTTCCTTGAATTTCAATCTTTTGTCCATAGTTATCCCTAAGAATTTTGCACTGTCTTGTTCGTATATTATTTTATCCTTAACACTTATGCTTATTTTCCCCCTATTCCTCCTGTTTCCCTTCTGTGTGAAGTTAACTAAGTTGGTTTTTTCTTCCGCTATGTCCAGTTTTATTTCCCTCAAGTTACTCATTATTGTTTCTATAGCTTCTGTAATATTCTTGGAATTTATCTGCTTTGCATTGCTAGTGGTGTATATTGCTATATCATCTGCATATTGCAGTGTCCTTACTATTTGTGAGGAAATAAAAGTACAAATATTATATTTGGTAAGTGACCTTTACATTTATGAATAATAATACGTATGATATAATAGTGTTTATTACAAATTTTTTGTTCTTTATAGATTGGAATATTTCCAAATTAAGTAAAGTACACTCGGTGGGAAAGATGGCGTCGGTGAGTGGATGAATGTGAAGTGTAGGAAAGATAAATTATAGAGAGAAAGAGAAAGAAGAAGTGGAAGGGTCAAGTGGTTGTTGACGGTGGAGAGGAGAAGAGTTTCTGAGGTGAAGGAAAGAAGAAATTTGTAGGATTAAACAAGGAAAAGGAGGATAAATAGGAAAATAAGGGGGAAAAAAGGTTAGGATCGAGCTGGACGGAGGGGAGAGCCCCCCAAAGAGGAAAAAGGATTATAATGAAAATGAAATTGAAATTGTAAAGAGAAAGGTGAAGGGAGAAAGAAGAGATAGAACAAATTATGAAAAGATGGAAATCGAAGGGGAGGATGAACAGAAGAGATTAGAGGATAGGCCTAAAGGACTAAAAAATACAAAAGGGTATGTTCGAAAAAACCGGGACAATATGGAGGTAGACTACCACAGCGACATAGTACGGAGAGAAGACCAACTAAAAGGTAAGGAGGAGACAGGTGAACAAAGGGAATAAAAAACACAAAGAACTGAAACGGAGGATCAAACATACGAGAATAAAAATCAAAATAATAGAAAAAGGAAAACAGAGGATCAGGAAATAAGTAAAGGTGATCTCAAAAAATAAGAGACAAGCAGAGAAATAACTATCAAACGGAAGAAAGTGAAGAAAAGACGGGGGAGGAAGAAACCAAGGTAAGAGAACAGGTTAAGGGAAAAAACACGCGGGAAGAGGAACATAATGAAAACGATTTATATGAATGGGAGTCAAAAAGAGAAGAATATCTGGTAACGGTAGCTTTAAGTAAGGAAAGGACAACATCCACAAAAAAAACAACTTAATTAGAATATATAAAATTATTAGATATGAAGATAAGTTTCCGAGGACTCAAAATGGTTGGGTTCAACTGTCACGTCCCGCGACGTGGAGTCAACCATTATTTAATCCTTTAAAACATTCAAACTTACTATTTCGTACTTTAGTATTTTATAACCATCTCTAATAAGTTATAAATATAATACATAGCCGAAAAGGCATTATAATCGAAACTCGCGATAAGAAAACCAAGTCAAGAATCATCAACGGCAACAGTGAGCAGGAGAACCAGCACGAAGGAGGTAGCCACACACTGACTAGCTGCACACCAGCTAGCCAACCGCGCGCACACCAGGGGGACCAGTAGACGCCAGCTGATGGGTCAGAGGCCCCTTCCGCCAGCGGAGTCGACACCTTCACGAAGCTGTGCTCCTGATCATCGCCACAAATTTGCCCTCCCTTAATATCCAATAAATCGAGCTCCAATACGGAACCGATGTACATTAACTTCAATCCCTAGTATGTGGGCTGTACGAAAGCAATCGTACAGAGCACATCGAAAACCCAATAGCGTAAGCATCGAAAAAATGAATTAAACTAAGAATCTAACTATCGACGCTGCTGAGAGTTTCGTATAACGGCAGAAATACGTCTTAAGTAAGTCAGAAGATACCGAAATAGGCGCGCAATAGCTCAAATTCTGCAGTAAACAAAACTCTCGGATAGCCCTCTGGAAAGAATTCTTCAGGTGGATCCCACGGCAGATGATTGGAAGATTTCATCTCCCACCGTCTAAATTGTCATGTGACAAACCTGGAGAAGGAGTGACCGACTGCCCTATAAAAGGGATCGGACCACCCGCGAAGATGATTATTATGTGAATATTCAATCAATCAATGCTTATTAATCGATCTATAATTTAGAACGATCAATCGCCAAACCCTTGGAACTACTACAAACAATAAAAGTGTTAGTAAAACCCAAACAAGTGAGTGAAGTTTTACCTTAGTGATCCTATTCCTTACTTTGGGCATCAACACCTTTTTATTATCATCAATTTATAAATCGTGAAAAATGAACAAAGTTAATCGTGATTTGCGCCCGTCAAGGATGACACTTATAAGCAGGACAGCCGCCCACGGTGTCATCGGGTATTGGGTGTAAAATGCGATTTCCGCGATTACTAACTCTACCGATGAATCTTTCTTAAACATTCGCAATTTGTTTCCACTGGCGGTGACTCTAATAAGCAGGACAGCCGCCCACGGGGTCATCAAGCAGTGGTTATAAAGAGCGATACGCGTGATTAATTAATCCCAAAATGGTTTACGAGTGATCATGTTTTGCGCCTGTCGAAAGTGACTCTAATAAGCAGGACAGCCGCCCACGGTGTCACTGGAAATTAGGCGTAAACCATGATCCCGGGAAAGAATGAAACTAAGTAAAACGAACCATCAATTAAAAGGTGGCGATGCCCAGAGGTCACAGAGCCGGAAGAAAATACCAATTAAGAAAATTGGCGTTCGCCTTCAGAAACGCACCAGCAGAAACTATACAATTATTAGGAGTTCTTGCGCAACCGGCAGTTTTACATAATCAAAATTACCAACCCTTCGGGAAAACACTCGAAGCAGGACCCTGGGCAGTGCCCAAAGAAAACGACGCACCCGAAATCAACGGGTTACCATCAGGACCCATTGAGTGGAGATTGATTCCAATCGATATCTCATCACCGCGTGTGAATTAAGGTAATTAACAAATTAAAATGTGTTATAATCTATAATGTGTCGTACTCAACTATCCCAGAGCGTAAATCCCTGGACTAGCTCGAAAGCGGATCGTAAATATAAACTCCCTTAAAAACGCAGCCCCGAATAAAAAGTAGGGACGTAACATCAACAAAGCTGAAGTATCTTATAGGAATGTTAAGGACGCAAACGATATGATGCTAAGAAGCAGACTAAAACCGGCGGGTTATACAACGTATATTCCAAATAGATGGAGATACAGGAGGGGGGTAATAACCGAATGGAATGACTCAATAGAGGAACTGAAAAAAGAAATAAAAGTTGGACAAGGAGTGTTTACGCTTGAAAGATTAAAGAAGAGAGTTCTAAAGGATGGTAAGGCGACCTGGATATGAGGAAAATCGATACTAATCCGAATGCAGGGGGTCTCTCTGCCTACAAAATTATTGATAGGATGGGGACATGTGTGGTTAAATGTCACCCCATATGTAGAGGCTGTAAAGCAATGCTTCAGATGCCTAAGGTATGGTCATATACAAAAGGCGTGTAGGGCGACAGAACGTAACTCCCTAATTTGCACGAAACCTTTTCATGGAAGGTGTACAGAAAATCCGAAATGCATAAACTGCAAGGGGTCACATACAAGTTTGGCCAGAGAATGTCCAATATTTCAAAGAGAATCAACAATAAAAAAGATAATGGCGTATAAGAATGTTTCATATAAAACCACGGACCAAATGGTTAAAAGAGAAGAGAGATTGACTATGTATGGATATGAAAACAATGTTGAAGAGAGCGAAGATAAAGAAGACATTAGGTCATGTGATTTTCCGACATTGAGAAGAAAAAAGAAAATAGATTATTGGGAAAAACTGGACTATCCAATTAAGAGAGATTACACAAGAGAGAGGAATTACCTAGAAGAGAAGACATTCCTATAGAAAATAGAAGTCCATTGAATAATAGATGGGGCCATGGAAGTAAATTAATAATAGACAGTGAAGAATTTAAAAGAAATGAAAAAGCTATAGAAGAGAAAAGAAATAAAGGATTACAATACAGAGCAGAGGAAGCACAAGATAAAAACAATAATAAAGAAAGAAGAATATCATATGTGCCCGATAGAAGAGAAATAAAAGAAAATAGATCTTTACACCACATTCCAGGAATACACAACCATGCTAAAGAAGAGAAATACACATCAAGAAAGGAAGGAACACCATATGTATATAGAATGGAAAAGGACGCTAGGACACAAGAAAGGATCAAATGGGAGGAAAGAGAGGCGAGAAAGGAAGTGAGGGAGATGTATGAAGAAGTAAAACAACGAATGGAGGAAGAGTTGGTAGAAGAAATCTTAAGAATTATAGAGGAGAAGGACTTAAGTAAAGTAATAAAAGATAGAATAGAAGTGAAACAAAATAAAGAACAAAGTACACCTGTTTATTTAGAAGAGGACTGGGGAAACACAAAAGAGTCAACAATGAGAAAAATAAAAACAAAAGAAGAAAATGAAGGACATAAAAGAAGAGCGTCAGAGAAAGAGATGGAAGAGAAAGGTGAACAGAGTATAATAGCAAATTACAAAGAGAGGAGGAAGCAACAGGAGTACAGGGGAATGGAAAGGATAAAGTAGCACTAGGGAAAGAGAAGGGGGTAGAGAGACCGAAAATAATAGACATAAAAAAAGTATCAGTAAAGATAGAAAATATAACGGATACGAAGTGAAGGGACGACGAAGAAAACATAGATCCGAGAAAAGAAGAGGAAACAGAATCGACTTCATCGACCAGGAAAGACTTTGAGAGTACAGGGACCACTGAATGGTTACAGGAAGATATACAGGAAGGTGACGAGAAAGGAATGGGGACTGTTAGATATATACGTATAGATTTAAACAGCGCGGGCGGAAGTCACGATTACCGTGACGTGGTGGTGTAAACTAGCGCCCGCCGAACGGGAAGGTTCGGGAAGAGAGATCGGGAGTCGGCATTTGGCACTCGTTGCGTACGGAGCCAAACCATTGTATCAAACCATTGTTAGAATAAAGAGATATATGTATTCGGGTATAATTATACGAAACTAGTGGGTTCATTACAATACCTAACAGGGACTATAGGAACGGAAGATCTCGAGGAGATGGAAGTCGAGGAGGAAGGGTTAACTGATGAGCACATGAAAAGGAGTAAAGGGATCCAAGAAGGGTCGGAAGACCTAGAGGAAATACAATAGAGGGTATCAAGACACAAAATACTAATTAGAAGAAATAAGGTAGTAGCTATTGTAACTAAATAGAAGATAGGTAGATATAAGATATAAATAAGTCAGTTAATAGTTAATATAATAGTAGTTTAGAATCAAAATAGGATAAGAAAATTACAATAGAAAAGAGATAAGTAAACACTATAAATTATAGTTTAGGATAGACAATAATATATCAAGTAAAAGACTATAAAATAATATAATGATAGGAAATAGTAAAGAATCTAAAATAGCTATATGGAACGCGAGAAGCGTTAAAAACAAAATGATAGAATTTAAAATAATGGCGGAGGAATACGATATTATAGGTATTACGGAGACATGGCTATCTGAAAAAGATAACTTGAGAATTAAAGGCTTTAATACATATAGGAAGGATAGGGATAATGATAGAAGGGGCGGAGGAGTAGTAATATTAGTTAAAGATAACATAGTTTCAAAAATAAGGAAAAATGTAGAATGGATCCAGGATAAAACGGAGGTAATGGGAATAACAGTAAATATGGGAAGGAATAATGAAGAAATGGACCCTGATAACCAGATGTCTGCAATCTGACGTCAGATTGGCAACAGGGTCTGCCGTGAGAGCGCAGAGCCTGACGTCAGATCCGTAGTCTTCTGTGTCCGCATTAGGATACGGTCTGCGGTACAGAGCCTGACATCCAGGACCCTGACGTCAGATGGGCAGCAGATTCGCAGCAGATCCTGCCGTTCGTCAGATGGCGCTGTTATACGTGTCAGGCAAACGGCAGGATCTGCTGCGAATCTGCTGCCCATCTGACGTCAGGGTCCTGATGTCAGGCTCTGTACCGCAGACCGTATCCTAATGCGGACACAGATGACTACGGATCTGACGTCAGGCTCTGCGCTTCAGATCTGGTTATCAGGGGATATAATAGTTGGATATAGATATCCAAATAGTAGGATGAAAAAGGAGGAATGGGAAAAATTATTTAACAATAGAAAAAATGATGTTGAAACAATAATAATGGGGGATTTCAATGCCAATAACAAGATATGGAATTGTCACGACGATGATAGAGACGGAATTATGCTAGCGGAGATAATAGAACAACAAGATATGTTCATAAGAAACGATCAAAGGATGTCTAGGTCGGGATCAGGCAAATACAGACCAAGTAATATAGACTTGATGATTATGACGTTTAAGACCTTTCAGGAAGCCGAAGTGATAGAGGAAGGAGAAACAATGGGATCGGATCATCAAATACTTGGAATAAAACTATCGACACAAATGGAAAGGAGAGAGGAAAGATTCTTTAGTACGAGAAAATTCAAGGAGGAGAACATTGATTGGAGAAAATTCAAACTATGGCAAATAGAAAATGGAGAAGAATGTAGGGAGACAATAAGAACAGGTAGGAATATAGGAGAAAAAAAATGAAATATTTATGAAGAAGATTATAGAGGCTATAAGAAATGCGGAAGGAAGGGCTGAAGAGAGGAAACGAATAGAACGTATAGGAAAGGAGAGAGGACTTATAGAGAGGGAAAATATATCAAGGGGGAGATTACAAAGGAGAAAACAGTATCTATGGTGGGATGAGGAATGTTCGACGAAGAAAAGAGAAAGAAGAAACTTGGTGAAAAACTTTATAAGGAAGCCAAATGAGAAAAACTGGGAGGGATACAAGGAAAAAGACAAGGAGATGAAAGAGACAGTTAAGGATAAAAGAATACAGGCATGGTCGAATATGGCCTCAACAATAAATCACAAAACGCACAGCACTGAAATATGGAGAAAGAACAAAAACATACAGAAAGGATTTGATAATAATGCTATAAACAAAAATATGTCTATAGGAGAGATAGAAAGGCTAGAAGAGGCAGAAATAAAGAAACTGAGAAGAGAGGGGAACTTTGACAACAACCGGAGTGTAGAATACAGGAGGAGAGAGGAAGAAGGAAGAAATATAGAATGGAATAGGAAGATTTCAATACGGGAGGTTAAAAACGCGGTGGAATCTAAAGAGATTGAGAATTTAAAGAGATTGTTGGGGGAAATCAAAGAAGGGGATTACCGCAAGGAGCTGTACTTAGCCCAATATTATATAACGTCTACACACAGGGCCGTTCCTGGCGGGGGTGCAGAAGGTGCCCCCGCACCTGGGCGGCCAAAACTAGGGGCGGCCGCGGGCCGTTTATTATATGTAAAATTTTGATTAGGGTAAACAAACCAGTAAATGACCGAATTGTTGAATGAGAAGCCCAGTAAATGACCGTATACTTTTATTAAGAACTGTACTTATTAATGTTTGTTTAGTACGCAAAACTAAAAATATGGGATATTAAAAGTGCAACTACACTCTATTTATAAACAAATAGTAATTTTTAAATTTATAATTGAGGCATTTGATGGAAAAAGGGCACATAGGCTTATGTGTAATTCGGTTAAATCGACTCAGGTATATGTTATATATATATAATATATCAGGGACATTTCTTCTCCTACGTTTAAATTAGCTAAATGCTGTTTTGTTACGCAGCGTGAGCGACATGCAGCTACATAGTCACTGAGCGGTCACGCTGCCGTGCTGTCTACTGTCTAATCGTGCAATACGTTTGATTTTGTGTAAGCGAGGAACTATGGAAAGTGAGGCGAGGAATTTAGGAAAGATGAAATTGATTTGTAAGACAGCTTGCTGCAAAAAATCGAAGAAATTAATACTTACTTAAAACATAACATTTTTTGTTTAGTTTTGCGCTTCATTTTGTATTTTTTATTTAAGCGATGCATAAAAAATGGACAACAAAGTATGTAAACAAAATTATATGTAAATAACTAAACAAAGAAGCAATTTTGTTACGAATTTACCCGATTTACGGAAAAAGGGCACATAAACCACTTGCATAAAACTATTAAATAACTATTAAAGACACATAGCGTAATTCCGGGAGACGCAGTCGGGCTGGAGAGTTGGTCGAATTGCTATATTCAGACTCTACATCTGTGTATATGTAAAAATGTGTTAAGGTTCAGAACAATTAATTCTCTAGAAATCAACTGTTTCGACCAACTCTCCAGCCCGACTGCGTCTCCCGGAATTACCCTATCATTTTCAAATCATGACTTCTGTTTACGAAACGTTTGAAGGATATGATACTACATCCTTAAAAAAATTTGGATTTAATTGCATTACTTTTCATTAAGTTATACTATAATGAAAGCTTTGAAACCGATTTACTCGAAATGGCATTTTGGCGTATGTGCCCTTTTTCCATCAAATGCCTCAATTGACATTGCTTTGCCTAATGGTCATTCACTGGTTTACGGTCAATTACTGGTTTGTTTACCCTAATAAGAATAATAATCGAAACTTTTTTGAATGATATCTGTTTAAAAGTATGTATGCATAGATATAAAAGTAAACACTTCATATTAAATTCTTAATTAAAGAATATTGAATTAATAAGGGCGCCAATATTGTTTTTGCACCGGGGCGGCCAAAACCCAGAAACGGCCCTGTCTACACAGCAGATATAACAAACGATATCTATAGGGAAAGTGTGAAGGTACTGTGCAGATGATATAGGAATTTATACCACTAGTAACGCAAGAAGTAAAAATATCGAAACGATAGAGAATGCTATTAAGATCATGATAGATAACTTGAAGAAGATAAAATTGGAGATATCAGAAGAAAAATCCACGATAGTGAACTTTACGACCAAAAACAATTCTAGACTAAGGGAAAAATGCACAGTTACAATTAATGAAATAGTCAAGGAAGAAAAGGAAAGCATAAAGTTTTTGGGAATCATAATGGATAAGAAATTAAAATTTCAAGAACAGATAAAGGAGGTAAGTCTAAAAGCCAATCGAAGACTAACGATGCTACGATATATTGGGCATATAAAAAAAGGTGCGAACCCAGAGACCATGATAGTGTTATATAAAGCATTGGTTAGATCGATACTAGAATATGGTATCAACATATATAGCGATGGAAATAACAGAGGAGTAGAAGATAAATTAAGAAAAATTCAAAATGCTGGAATTAGAGTTGCAATGGGATATAGAATGTCCACACCCATCAATGTGATGATGACGGAAGCGGGAGTCATGGATAATGACATAAGAAGAGGTCTAATATTTCAAAGATATATGATCAAGCAAGGGATTAGGAGAAATAGTGAACCTATGAGGACAGTGGAAGGATATATAAAAACAATGGAAGAGAGAGAGTTGGATTTAGGAGAGAACATTCGACTTTGGAAAGATTTAACATTTTTACTGGATATAATGGAACGGGAGGATGGAGATACAAATAACCAAGAGGAATTAGAAGAAGAGGATGAAAATAGAGTAAAACTGAAAAATTTGATAGAATGGGATTTGGGAAGCAAGGCAAAGGTTCTACCAAGAAAAACAACTCATCAACTAATAGAAGAAATGAAACACAAACAAGAGATAAATGAACAAAATTGGGTTGAAATCTACACGGACGGATCAAAGATACCGAATAGGGAGGCTAATGGGATAGGTATAATAATAAAGATCAAAGAGGAAAATATATGGAGACAGAGAAGTTTAAGCATAACTAATAAGGCAACTATTTTCACCACAGAAACGATACCAGTGGAACAAACCATCAAAATAGCCAATGACGAATTTCATGAGAAAGACGTGATAATTCTGACGGACTCGTTGAGTGTATTACTAGCTATAGCCAACCTGGAAGAAGCAGAAGAAACTATAGAGATAATGGGAAAAGGGAAGAAAACAGAAGAAAGAAAGCAAAAAATAAAAGAATAATAAAGATCGGTAGAGAAGTAATAAATAGGGAGAAAAGAAGAATAGAAAACAAGAAGGATAAGAATCAAGTAGGAGGTAAATTGAGACTAGCATGGATCCCAGCTCATAAGGGTATCCCAGGTGATGAGAGAGCGGATGCAAAAGCAAAGGTGGCAACAATGGGTGCCTTCCAATTCACGCATTATGCGCATAGACTGCAGAGAAAACCGTTCCGTTTCAGTCTATGCGTGCATTGGTTGCGTTGGTGGCGCATAGGATTCCCTAGAATTATCCCACCTCTAGCGCATGAAGCGTGCAGTTGATGCGCGCATGCGTATTTGTCTCTTTACGTACGCTTTGAAAAACATACACCAAATCGACGCGCGTTACGAAAAGTAGCACGTTTCATTTTTTTTTTTACATGCAGTTATCCGTAAGAAAAAAAATAAAACGGGCTACTCTTCGTAACGCGCGTCAAAATTATGTGGTCCCCTCCTCAAAAGGACAGAAAATATAACCTATAGATAGGGGAACCACGTGACGTGCGCGAGAGAATAACGTGTGTCGGCAGACAGGTGAAAGAAATAGACGAAAAGTGTGGTAAAAGTGCTCAGAAAATTACGAGGTCGGGTGGAAAACGAGGGGATCAGACAAGGTTCCGGTGGACAGTATAATCGACAATTAATAAAGGGCCGAAGGGTGAGATAAAAGGTGAAGAAGAGAAGGTGTGAAACGAGTGCACGAAGTATAAGATACGTGGCAAGGATAAGTGACATCTAGGGAGTGGAAGAAGTGAGAAGACAAAGCGAAGACAGCAGTTGGTAAAGAAGAGCGGAGAGGCTAATGAACCAAGCAGGCGAAGGCGGGGAAGTGCAAAAGGAAACCAGGAGAAGGGGAAGACCATCGTTGGCAGAACAGCTGGGAAGAAGAAGAGCGGACAGCGAAGGCTCGATACTGGACTCATTTAAGAGGAAACGGGAGGACGAGGAGAATCAGGAGAGGTTGAAGGCCGAAAGGGAAATAGAAGAAGAATTCTTAAAAGCAAGGAAAGTAGGGAGGTCGCCTCCGCTGAAGAAAACCGAGGTAGCCATAGGATCTGTGGAAACGTCGGACAGCCAGGAGACAGGGCAGGAAAAAGAAATGGATGCAAAATTAGACAAATTGATGGAAGCAGTGCTGGCAGTTAAGAAAGACATGGAAGAGTTGAGAAGAGATAATAAAGATTTAAGGCAGGGAATGCAGGAGCTGAGGGACGAGTGGAAGAGTAGGGACGAGATATGGGAAAAGGAAAAGAAAGAAATGAGAGGAAGGATAGAAGTACTGGAGACCAAGAAGGTTCAGGCTGAGCGGCTGACAGAAAGAATAGAGGGGCTAGAAAAGAAGGAAGAGGCTCGAGAAAAGAGAGAGAGAAGAAATAATATTACCCTAAGGGGAGAAGATCTACCACGTAAAGAGACGCCGAAGGATACGGTGGAATATGTGTTAAGGCACGAATTGCAGGTAGATGCAGAAATCGAGGAAGCATACTGGGTAGGAAGAGGAGAGAAAAAAGGGCTACTGATAGCGAAGTTAAGAAGCTGGCAACAGAAAAGAGCAGTAATGCTAAAGAAGAGTACATTGAAAGATAAGAGGCTGTTCATTGACAATGACCTGACGAAAAAAGAAAGGGAGATACAAAGAGATATTAAAGATATTGCCAAGACGGAAAGGGAGCAAGGGGCAAAGGTGAAAGTTGGGTACAGGAAAGTGAAAATCAACGATAAGACATTTATCTGGAAAGAAGAGGGTGGGCTGAAAGAAGTAAATTTTTGGAGTCGGCAAAGTTCTGTGAACCTCTAAATTTTTGGAGGATCGCAGAGCTTACAAGGACAACGAAAGCAAGACAAAAGGCAGTACCAACACTCGTTCCCGGCGCGTCTGCGGATGCAGATATGCGGGGAGAGAGGGTACACAGAATTGGGAAAGGAATAAGAAGCCAAAGAGAAATAGATACATTTAAAATAGCATACTGGAATGTAGCAGGATTACTCAGCAAAGACAAGCAGTTTTGGGATTTCCTAAAAGAAATCGATGTAATAGGATTAGTAGAAACGTGGATTGAAGAGAAACAATGGGAAGGATTGAAAGATAAATTGCCACAAGAATTCTCATGGAAGTGTAAATATGCCACCAGAGAGAGAAAAAAAGGGAGAGCGATAGGCGGAATTATCACAGGCATAAGAAAGGGCATAGAAGAGGAGGAATCGAACGCAGGAACGGAAAACATTCAAGAGAGAAGAATAAAGATACAAAATGAAAAATGGAGAATAATTACAGTGTACAGCAGAGATATGAAGGAGACAAAAGAAGAGCTAGACCAGATAATAGAAGAGATGGAGGTGGAGAAACTGATAATTGGAGGAGATTTCAATGCAAGAATTGGACAGGAAGGGGGCGATTGTAGAATAGAAGAAAAGCATGGCTTAAGGAGATCAAAAGACAAAGTTAAAAACTCAGAGGGAAAGCTGTTATTAGAGGTGGTTGAGGAAAGAGGATGGAATATTCTGAATGGGAATATGGAGGGAGACGATAAAGGAGAGTATACATACTCGGGGCCAAGAGGCAGCACAGTAATCGACTATATAATAACAAATGTCGAAGCGAAAGAAGAGATCAAGAAATTCACAGTGGAAGAGAGAGTGGAGTCAGACCATATGCCTCTGATTGCAGAACTATATGCGGGAAATAAAAGGGAAGATCGAGAGGGAAATCAGGAGGAGAGGTGGAGAGAGAGAAGAATCTGGACAGAAGAAGGCAGGAGAGAGTTTGAAATCGAATTAAACAAAATAAACTTTAATAGGACGGAGGTGAATGAAATGGTAGAAGAAATGATAGAAAAAATAAATAATGCAGTACAAAAAGAAGAAGTAAAAATTAAAAAATGGAAACTGGGCAGCTTTAAGTGGTGGAATTCGAATTGTACAAAAAAGAAAAGGGAAGCCAGGAAAGCATTGAGGAACTGGAGAAGAGGTAAAGGAGACAAAGAAGACTACCAGAAGAAAAGAAGGGAGTACAAAAAAGTGTGCGATGAAAGGAGAAGGGAATTACAAGAAAATACAGAAAATGAGATAATGCAATTAAAGGGAGAAAATCAAATATGGGAATATATAAATAAACAGAGAAAGAAAAGAATAGGAATCTCCAATAAAAAAGATTTAAAAGAATGGAAGGATCATTTTAAAACATTGCTAGAAGGCGACGACTGTAAGAAAGAAGTAGGAGAGTTGGAAGAAATAGACAACACGGAAGGAGAAGAGGAAGAGGAAATAACAGAAGCAGAAGTAAAAGAACAAATCAGGAAATTAAAAAAGAAGAAAGCAGCAGGGGAAGACAAAATAGAAAATGAAGCCTGGATTTACGGTAACGTGAAAATAGTAAAAAGGATCACAGAAATTTTTAATAAAGTGTGGAAGGGAGAAGGATTCCCGGAAAGGTGGAAAGAAGGGGTGATTTCACCAATATTCAAAAAAGGAGATAGAGAAAAGATGAGTAACTACCGGGGGATAACGATCCTAAACACAGCGTACAAAATATATGCTATGGTTCTGGAAAAAAGACTAAAAGAGGAATTGGAAAAGAACCACATAATACCAGAAACACAAGCAGGATTCAGGAGCGGTAGGTCGACAATAGATAATATTTTTATTCTGAACTATGTAGCTAACAGAGAAATACAGAAAAAAGGGGGAAAGCTGTATACCTTTTTTGCAGACCTAAGCGCTGCATTTGATAAAGTGGATAGAGTAAAACTTCAAAACATCATGAAGAAAAAGGAAATAAGTAAATGCTTGAGGATGAGAATCGGAGAAATTTACAAAGAAACAAGAAATACTATAAAAGCAAACGGAGAAATGTCATCCAAATTCTGGACAACAAAAGGGGTAAGACAGGGATGCCCACTGAGTCCAACGTTATTTACAATATATGTAGCGGATTTGGAGGAAACCATGAGGAAAAACCAAGCGGGAGGAGTTAGAGTAGGAAAAGAAAAAATCTGGACTCTAGCATATGCGGACGATATAGCGTTATTAGCAAATGAACCAAAGGATCTTAAGGACATGATAAGAAGATTCGGAACATATCTTGAACGGAAAGGGCTGCAACTGAATGCAGAGAAGTCAAAAGTGCTGATTTTCCATAAAGGAAGAGGAAAGAAGAAGAGAGAAGAATGGGGCTGGCAGGGGCACAATCTGGAAGAAGTAAAGGAGTTCAAATACTTAGGGTATAATTTCCAGAAAAATGGGGGCAGAGAGATGCATATAAGGGATGTCATAAAGAAAGCAAGAATAGCAATGGCGCAGATACGGGGAATAGGGCAAAGAATGTTCAAGAACAATTTTGAGAGAAGAATGAGAATATTCCGAAGCATAGTGAAAAGTATCTTGCTGTACGCGTCAGAAATCTGGGGATGGATGGAAGCAGAAAAGATAGAGAAAATACAGGAGAAATATATAAGGTGGACTTTAGGTTTGGACTTCAATACACCAGCGTATCTAATCTTGGAGGAAACAAAAACGGACAAAGTAAGGATAGAAGCGGGAAGAAGAGCAATAAAATACGAGGAGAAAGCGAAACGGCTGAATAAGAATAAAATAGTACAAGAGTGCTGGAGGGAAATAGACGCGAAGCAGACAGAGAAAAAGTCGAAATGGGAGGAAATGAGAGACGCATACTACAGACAAAAAATGATGGATATGCAAGAAATGGAAATAGAAAGAAGGAGAGGAACAGAGTTTGCTGAGGAACTAGCGCAAAGAGACAGGACAGAACAGGTGCAATGGCAATACGAAAGAATACTAGGAGGCAGATACAACGCACTTTACACAGAAATCAGAGAAGACCAAAGAGCAAATTACCTAGACGGAAACTACAGAGGCAGAGATCAAAGCATGATCGCAAGGTTCAGATGTGGGAATGAAGAGAGGGGAAGCAAGTACTGGAAGGAAGAAAAAGACACAGTATGCAGACTATGTAACAGGGATAGAGAGACCCTGGGCCACATGTTACAAGACTGTAAGGAGCTGAAAAGAGAAAATTCAACGATTAGAGGAATACTAAAGGGAGAAGCAGAAGGAGCGGAGTGGATGCGTTTGGTTCTGGAAAAAAGGAGAAGAAAAGAAGCCCAAGATGAAGGAAGAAGTCAAAACGAAAGCAGAACATGCAGTTAACAGTCCCAGAAACACTTACACACTTACACACATGTAACCCCATTTTGAGGCCGAAAGGCAAAAAATAAACCTATTTACTACTATAACCTATAGATATGATGCTACATGACAATAAATGTTTATTGGATATCTCGTTCTTTTACGCTACATTTGTGAATATTTTATAACTTAACTTCATTCCAAAATATCATTGTTACGCCGCAACGGTATCTTTAAGGAATCGGGTATAAGGTCAATGTCCCCATTTCTAATCATGTAAGTTTTGCTATTGTAAAAATCGATTTTTATTATTTATTTATGCAACAATAAACAAGAAGTATTTTTAAAAACAATTTAATATGAAGTATAAAATGTCTATTTCTGCTCAGCGAAAATTGTCTATTTTCTGCTTACATATCTACGTGCGATTCAGCTTCCAATTGAAATGTCTAATAATTATATTTTGGATAACAGATATAAACAAAAGTATTTAAAGTTTTAAAATGTCTTTTATTTACAAAAATACAAAATATAACAAAATCTGTAACGAAAATAATTTTCAAATTACCAATACCAAATCGTTCAGTTTTTTTACTTTAATTTTCTCTTCATCTTTTTCTTTCTTAATTTTTACTTTTTCAAGTCCCATTTTCTTTCTTTCTTTCTTCTATTTGTTCCTCTTTTTCTTTTTTCATCTCCATTTTTCGCTTCTGATATTCTCTCCATGTATCAGAAGTCGCGACGGCTGGAATTTTCTCCCTTTTCATTAGGCCAAAATAATACTTCTCGGAAAGTTGCAGGAAGCAATGTATTATTATTATTAGCTGTAATTAATTAACGATATATTAATAAGTAAGTATTTTACATATTTTTGAAAAAAAATACTTAAGGGGGTAGACACGCCACGTGACACGGGTAATGCAGCGCGCTGTAATACCGATAATCTAACCTAAAACATGGGTTTGGGATTTTTCGTTTTTCGTCCTTATATGAGCAAATTTTGGGCTGGGCGAGGTCTTATTCGAAAGAGGAAGATTGAATGCGGAGCGCTCTGCTCACCGTATGAGTCACAAAACTCTTTTAGTGACCTAAAAATACTTAAGGATGTAAACACCCCACGTGACACGGGTAATGCAGCGCGCTGCATACCGACACAATCTGGCTCGAAACATGGGTTTGCAACATGGGCTGACGTTGTTTGTCCTTATATGAGCAAATTTGGGGCTGGGCGAGGTCTCATTCGAAAGAGGAAGGTTCAATGCAGCACGCTCTGGTAATATAAATTATTTATATTATTCTCATTAAATGGAGAAATGTTTATACATACTTTCAAACTCACATTTGGCGTTTGGTGATATGAAAATTCAATGCAGTAGGTATATTGCTTCAACTATTTCAACATGTGTTGTGAGGTAAGACTGCCCCAAACTGAAGGGTAATGGTACCCAGCTTTTAACATTACTTTTTTCTGGCTTAAATGCAACTGACATAAAACAATTACGAATAAGGCAGAATGAAGCCAGGAATATTTCTTTACACGCTTCCACATAAAAACCCAAAATAGAGGTAAAAGGAAACTGAGGACGAAAAAAGTAAATTTTGAATCGAGCATGTGGTCCATGAGCACATGAAAAATGTTCAGGATGGAATACCCCTGAAGAATACATTTATGATTCATGTGGTATTCCTTTTAAAACAAAAAAATAATCAAATGAACATTTTTTTTATATTGCTTCCAACTTTTTTACAACGTAAATTTATGCTTTCTCGGTCATACTAATAAAAATTAGACACTTCAAACTATCAATTCATATTAAAAAACTAGCAAATGTGTAAGTTGCTCAAATTTTATAGCGTTTCTTTCTTATATAGCCGGAAGTACCCTACTTTCCCTTGTTTGCAGTATTCGAATTCGAAATACAGAAGCACACGTAAAGCGACAAATACGCATGCGCGTAATATGCGCATTGACTGCCCATGCTTTTATTTTCTGCACTTGCTGCACGCATTATGCGCTAGAAGTTGGAGGATTCTAGGGAATTCTACGAAATTGGTACTGCCATCTCTGCACTCGCTGTATGAATTGCAACCAACACAACGGACTCAATTTCGAAGCGAACAACACATCTCTAGAAGGTTTCAGGCAGGGTCGAAACGAAAGATGAGGAAGGAAGCAAATACGTAGCGCACATTGTTATTTCTTAAAGGCTTCTACTGCTAAGTTTTTCGAATGTGCTCTTATAATGCTAACTTTACAGCTATACTCTAATCCAAAAGACGTACGAGAGCCTGCGGTTCTATTCAATAGCCTTCAAAACCTTGAATTTACCCCGGACGCGGATAATAAATAACTTCATTTTTCCATTACACATCTGCTTACCAAATTACGCTGGGTAAGCAGCAGTTCGTCCTGCAAAACTCATAAAATATGGTATGGTCTTCGCTTTCAATAATTATCGCTGTTCAAGAAGAATAGAAAAACTCGGGTTGAGAAAATCCAGGAACCAATAAAGCCATCAAATTTCGTTAGGAGGCGGTCCCCGATCCTTAGGACGAAGTAACCGATGTAGTTAGGAAGCGTGCTTCGACCACCGTCCAGAAGTCTCGAATTAAATTAACCGTAATCCATCCAACTGCATAGCTATTTGTAAGTAAGATTGAACATTCCCGTGTTACCTCACGAGCATCAGACGCATCGAAACCCGTTCCGTTTCGTTACTGCGGTTCATGCGCTGCTGGAAACGGAACGCTATTCATGCGCGCAGCGTCTGCGCTGCGGTCTATGCGCATAATGCGTGAATTGGAACGCACCCAATGGGAGAACCAAGTGGGGAATTTAAAATCCCTATAAGTGACATTAGAACAGTATTTCTTAGGGCTTAGAAATTGGGAAAGAGGAACTATAAATACTTTGAATAGATTAAGGGCGAATCACTATAATTTGAGAGAATCATTATACAGAAAGAATATGGTGGAATCCCCAGATTGCGAGTGCGGAAAAGGAATAGAGAATATTAATCACGTGATATGGAAATGCGAGAGATATGAGATGGAGAGGGGAACGGTTAGAGAGAAATTACTAGGGAAGGGAATGACAGAGGGAGAAGACTTAATAGAAAAAATAAGCGAAAAAGATCCATCGATAGGAAGATTGATAGTAGGATTTCTAAAAAAAATAGGAAGGGAAATTTAAAAAGAAAAAAAAAGGGAGAAACTGTAGGGAGAGATGGTTATGATACAGGGTGTCCCAAAAATGCTGTGGGTCCTTAAAGGGGGTGATTCAGGGGGTGATTGTAAACAACTTTTTCCTTTGCGAAAAAGTTCTCCGATGTTTCGTTAACGAGATATTAACAAAAAGAACCGACCAATCAGAGCGCGAGTCTGACGGCCGAGTTCCCGCGCTAGCGTGGCTACGCGCCGCGCTGCGAGTGTGAACAAGCAACTCGGCATGCAACGAAGAAAATTGCGTAGAATGGCAAATGAAAAAGACGTAACAAATAAAATCGAACGCGTTGTCATGGTTTGTTTGTTATTTAATGTGAATAATGAATAATGGATAAATGGATGAAAATCACGTGTAACGTAAAAAGACGAATACACAGTTTTTTTTTAAGAAGATTCGAAAATAATAATTATTTGAAGTGGGAGGATAAGGAATACGTAAATATCCTCGTGTTAATAACTTAGCCACGAAAAGGTAATGTAACGGGATATTAACGAAAAGTGATCGTAGTTCGTTATTGTGATAAAAATCCGTAATTCAATAACGGCCAGCACTGTTGCTGATAACGAATAAGTCTGTTTAAAAAGCCCGAATAAATATTATCGCCGGAAATAAGTCATCGCTTGCGTTAAATTTAAAAATGAATGATTACCAATGAAGTAACTAAAACTCACCCTTGTTGGAAATTCACCTGCAGCTTGAAAATCTGTGTCACAGGGTCACTGAACCGATCCTGGTCATCGATGGACGAGCCCAGTGCACAGCTGATCCCAGGTATACGACACTACCCAAAGTTAAGGGTCGCAATGTCAGGTGCGTCCAGGTCAACGGGCCGAATATTCACTTCACTGCACGGCTGCTAACACTGATCACTTTATTTACTTTTTATGGAACCTGTTGTTCCTCCGTTTTAAAAATTGGTGGCCCTGAAAGGGGCCGATTGTTGGCAATTGAAGAATCGGGATATTCTAGCGCAAATGCTCGCTCAGCTGCACTTGCGTTCCCGCAAGCTAACCACAAACTAACCAATACGGCCTGCTTATCTCTCGTGTCTAAACACGCGCTCGAATTTCAAAACAAAAGCATGCGTCGACGTATTCCGTGGGAGAGAAGGTAGGCCTTGGGGAGGAGATATTGCTGTGAAGAGGGCCTCTTGAGGACAGTGGCCGTTTGGGAGGGATGCAGGGCAGATTGGTTCGACTAGGGCCAATCGGACTTCAAGCCCACCGTCTCTCGCACGGAATACGTCGACGCGTGCTTTTGTTTCGAAACTCGAGCGCGTGTTTAGACACGAGAGATAAGGGATCCGTCTTTAATTTGAGGGTAGAACGAAGCAGGCGCGACTACAGGAATGGTATGCATTTTCTTCTTTATAGCAACTCGAAGACTTTCTCCGCCTCTTCCCTTCGGACCCTTTCGAACCGATACACGTGGTGTCTGTTTTCTATCTCGAAGCAATGGGTACATTGCCAGTAGAAGGACGGATCGCGGGCTTTTGTGAAAGTTTTCGATGCACTTCTGCAAAACACGTGTGTTCCGAAAGTGTGCTGGCTTCTTTTTACCTAAAGCCTCTTGGCCTGGTGGGAGTTAACTCATAATGGAACCAGAGAAGCTACTTGGGGGTAGCGGAAGTTGCTTGGAAAAAATCCTGTCAGTCAGCTAGAAATCGCGTTGCAGAAATGTTCACAGCCCAGGAATACTACCGGATGTTCTGGGATTACGCCCGAAACGACGGGAACGCAAGTGCTGCTGCGCGAGCATTTGCGCTAGAATATCCCGATTCTTCAATTGCCAACAATCGGCCCCTTTCGGGGCCACCAATTTTTAAAACGTAGGAACAACAGGTTCTATAAAAAGTAAATAAAGTGATCAGTGTTAGTAGCCGTGCAGTGAAGTGAATATTCGGCACGTTGACCTGGACGCACCTGACATTGCGACCCTTAACTTTGGGTAGTGTCGTATACCTGGGATCAGCTGTGCACTGGGCTCGTCCATCGATGACCAGGATCGGTTCAGTGACCCTGTGACACAGATTTTCAAGCTGCAGGTGAATTTCCAACAAGGGTGAGTTTTAGTTACTTCATTGGTAATCATTCATTTTTAAATTTAACGCAAGCGATGACTTATTTCCGGCGATAATATTTATTCGGGCTTTTTAAACAGACTTATTCGTTATCAGCAACAGTGCTGGCCGTTATTGAATTACGGATTTTTATCACAATAACGAACTACGATCACTTTTCGTTAATTTCCCGTTACATTACCTTTTCGTGGCTACGTTATTAACACAAGGAAATTTACGTATTCCCTATCCTCCCACTTCAAATAATTATTATTTTCGAATCTTCTAAAAAAAAACGTGTATTCGTCTTTTTACGTTACACGTGATTTTCATCCATTTATCCTTTATTCATTATTCACATTAAATAACAAACAAACCATGACAACGCGTTCGATTTTATTTGTTACGTCTTTTTCATTTGCCATTCTACGCAATTTTCTTCGTTGCATGCCGAGTTGCTTGTTCACACTCGCAGCGCGGCCCGTAGCCACGCTAGCGCGGGAACTCGGCCGTCAGACTCGCGCTCTGATTGGTCGGTTCTTTTTGTTAATATCTCGTTAACGAAACATCGGAGAACTTTTTCGCAAAGGAAAAAGTTGTTTACAATCACCCCCCGAATCACCCCCTTTAAGGGAAGAGGTCACTGAAAAAATCGCGATTTCGACCATTTTTAAGAATTTTTTTTTTTTGCATTTTTGGCAAGTCTGAACCCTTGTTCAACCGTACACAACGTGGTTTGACATTCAGTGTTGCCTTTCTACCAGAAAAACCTATTTTTCTAAAACCTTGCGAAAGAGCTGAAAACCAAAACCTTCGTTTTTCGGTATATTTCTCTATTATTTATCTCTTTGCGTATGTTCAATCGCTGACTAGTGTTTCGGGAAATCTAAATTAACTGCGTGGCCTTGACATTGTTTATTTTCACCAATGGCCAAAATGCGTTTCACAATTCTAAAACGCACGCGTGCTCTGTAACAGAATCCATTGGACTCCGCCTACTAAACTACGAACGCTTTCTTACAAAGTACAGTATGTGATTGAGTTCGTGGTCAGGCTGCATATCCCTCAGCCATCTGTAACGCGGCCAATAACTCCGCCATGTACAGTAGGTAAATCTCTAAGCGGGCCCAAAAGGGTCAGTGGCTGCCGACAGAGGTCAGTCTCTCTGGGCGCTAGACACCATATTTTTTTAAATCTTTCAAAACTTCGGTTTACGTGAGAATACAGAGTGAGATTTTATGGTGCAGTGAAATTAGCTGGTATAAAACGAGTGAAATGGACCTCATTAGCCGAAAATATCGCAAAAGTAAGAGTAGAGTGAAGCGTGCTATTATTATAGGTTATAAAGTGATTGCAGAAAACATATGTATATTTTATCAATTTGATATTTTCTGTCGGGTTGCAAAATTTACTTCTAGTGTTACAGAAATGCTATTGTAAAAAATATGCCAAATGTAAAGGCCATGGAAGATGCTGTGATGGCTACTTTAGATCACTGTAGCTCTGTAGACAGCAATCCTAACCATGCCAGATGTCCTAAGGGCAAGCAACCAAAGTGAAACCCTGATACGAAACACTGTCAAATGAAAATTTGATGGCAAGGTGCTGTAAGGGAGGCACTCAAAATGCAAATTAATCTCTCCATGCAAAAGTGTGCAGATTCTGCCCGAAGACAACATTTGTATCGGAGGCAAGACTTGAAGTAGCTGTGGCATGTGCTGTTTCAGAATTTGATATGGGTTATGTACGCTCATTGACAGTGAGGAAACAAACAGCTGGGCAAGTTGTTCTAAAACAGCTATAAGTATAGCAAGAGACAGAGACAACAGAAGAGAAACCTGCAGTACATAACAGCAATCCAGTACAAGAAAGCGCTTTAAGAAGAAACAAAACATAAAGAGACGCAAGATTGATGAGGATGTGTATCAACCAGGTGGATTTTAGACTATACAAAAAGGGAAGTGGTCTGGAATTTACTCTTTAGATTTAAAATGCAATTATCTCAAAACTTACTTTTTTAATATATTTAATGTTCCTTGCGCAAAACTGTTGGTCCGATTCTCTTACAGCTTGGCGTGCTTCAAGAGTAACATGAAAGCAAAAAGATTGTGTATCGGCATGAAGAAATCTGCAAAACTCTTTGCGCTGTGCTTGCTTTTCCTCAAAATTTTGATGAAACTTTGCATTTTTTACGTTTAATAAATTCAATCATTTTTAGCTTAAAAAGTATGAGACGTAGAAACTTCTCGATACACAATTTTTTACTTTACTATGGACCCTTCTTCGCTGTAAAACCTGGAGGTTGTGGCATCACACACTTTGCGCAAGAAGGTTTTTGAAGTTATGCTTGATTTTTGTAACGTAATGTAAATTCTATGAAAACCAGTGATTAAAACTGTGTCAAAATTGGCATAAGGGCTTTACTTCAAACCTACTTCCTTCCCTTAAGAGGAATTCCGCATGTCTCAAATATTTTCGGATTTCAAAATTTCAGTGACTTCTTCCCTTAAGGATCCACAGCATTTTTGGGACACCCTGTATAACGGATTGTATATGATATATATATAATTTCATACATACATACTATGTATAAAAATGCCGTTAAGGAAAATAGATAATAAGAAAGGTAAATTTAATTTTAAGTTAAATTAAATGAAAAGAAATAGAATAAGAATAAAAATTAAGTAATAATAGTGTAAGTATGGAATGAAAGGAGAAGGAGTGAGAGAGAAAGTATGGAAGAATGATGGAGGTCAAGGGAGAGAGGGAATGAAGACTGTATAGATGTAAGGTTTGTTGGGCAATATAGGACAGAAAAAGTCCTGAAACGCCATTTCTTTTGTAATAGAATGTACAAAGAATAAATAAATAACCTAAACCTAAACCTAAACCTACACTCGGTCGGCTGCTGTGCGCCATTCCGAGTAAACTTTACAGGTTGCAGAGCGCCTTATCTTATAACATCACTCGATAGGCTGCAGTGCGCCTTCTCTCTCGACTATACCAACTTTCATTAAAGTTTAAAGTTAGTTAATATGAAAGAAGCTAATTCCCTTTAATTCACGAAAAAAGTTCACATGCAAAGATTGTGAAATCATCTTTGCTAATTCCAATTGTATTCTCGTTCTCCGTTCGAACACTGAATCCTCTGTCACTTTTTATACTTGACATTCCTTTATTGATCACAAATCAATTCAGTGCTCAGATTTTCAGCTTCGGTTTTAAGGAATTAGCGGGCGAGGCCTGTAATTGACACAAAAACTTTTATAAGAGCGACATCTTCTGTTAAAAATGTCGTATGAAAATCGTATTACGATGGAAAATAATAACAACTTGGTAGTCATCATCAAGGTTTTTTTCTTATACAACGCCCGCTAATTCCTTAAAACCGAAGCTGAAAATCTGAGCACTGAATTGATTTGTGATCAATAAAGGAATGTCAAGTATAAAAAGTGACAGAGGATTCAGTGTTCGAACGGAGAACGAGAATACAATTGGAATTAGCAAAGATGATTTCACAATCTTTGCATGTCAACTTTTTTCGTGAATTAAAGGGAATTAGCTTCTTTCATACATGAATCATGTTTATGGGGGAGAGGGATTTCATCACTTTTTTCATAATTAGTTATAAATTACTAAGTGCCGTATTTTATAACGGTCTTCATCCTCAAAGCGGTTCATATTCATGCATGATACGTGATGGTACATCAGCATCGAAATGTATTGACAACGACAAAATTAATCGAACGATTATGAAACTATTGTGATGAAAATGGCAACATTGTTAAAGAAATTAATTGTAAAAATACAGCTGCTCCACAACCGATATCAATATGTAGGGGAGACCGGGGCAAATCGGCCACTTTTTTCATTGATAAATTTAACAAAAAAAAATTAATTTTTCAATTATATGAATTATACTATCCGAAAGAGTAATCCCTATAGTACATAAATGCTACAACAAATTTTCGTTACTCCCCGTTTCTAAAGTCATTCCAGAGAATTTGTAATATAGTGGAAAATCGCCGTTTCGAAAAATGCCGGAGTAAATCGGCCACTCCTTCAGGGCAAAACGGCCACCTTTTATTCCGGCTGGATGTTGATTAACGTTGCTGAAAAATGTAGACGATATTCATTTCTCCTCGTAACTATTCAAGCTACAATCGCTTCGATCAATATTTAAACGCACGGATATAACTTCCTTTTTCCAAAGATCGAACTGCACTGCGTAGCGGCGCTTCCGTCCATGCCACGCGACTCCTCACCTCGTCCCGAAACCGTTAACTGTTTTCCATTGTTGAGCGTCGGATCCACTGACAGCGCTGCATCGATGAATATTTTTAGCACAAAAGTTAATAAAACTACTTATTTACTATGGTTCGGCATGATCAGTGAGTGGCCGATTTGCCCCGGATGTTACATGGCTGTTTTGCCCCAGACGTAAACTCTAACTTCAATCACTCAAACACAATAGAGATTTTCCAAAATAACTCGAACTATCATCAAAATCGTAATCGGTACCGCTATTTTAATCAATAAATACTCACCTCAAACTTCAGAACATGAATATTACAGAATAAAGATAAATTTTGCATAAGTCACGAAAATTTGTTATCACTGCCGAAAACGTATTTTGCCTTCTACAAAGTGCAACGTAATCTCGAATGCTATCAAATTCCGTTGGTACTGTACTGTGCTCCGATGGAAAGATGAAACTCGAAATGTCAGGGGGGCGAGAGGGGTTCTACGTTCCCACCGTCTCACTCTATAGTTTCTCAAGTATCTTCTTTCCATCGGGGCACAGTAGACACATAGAAAGACGTTTACAAAAGCAAACACGAGATTTTATTTTAACTTCTACTGGGTAAAACTTCCTGTGGCCGATTTGCCCCGGCCACCCCTAATAAAAAAATATAAATTACTTAGTGCCGTATTTCATAATGGTCTGCATCCTGAGAGCGGTTCATATTCTTGTATTCTTTTTTTGCAACGTCAAAAATGAAAAGAAATCATACTTTTTAAACGATTTTTTTAGCTTCGATTCTCTGTTTGCTTGCTGTATGTTTGCTTCATTTCTGAAAACTCGAATTTAACCCAAAACTTGGCAGGTTATGATTAAGTGACAGCTAGGTGACATTTACTAGAGACCCGACGCAGCGACTTTTTGCATTTTTCGTCAATTGCGCAACCGCATTTTCAGCAAAACCATTTCTGATTGGTTGGAATAAATTCTGCTTTCGAACGGTGCCATCTACAGGTGTCAATTCTAGAAGTAAAACGAGAATGGCGACATCTACTGGCGTCAAGTGTCGTGACGTCACGAAACGTCTGAGTGAAAAAAGTATCATTTTTTAATTTTAATTATTAATTAAATCTTATATCTTTTAGACAAATAGCTTGATACATTAAGTAAAACGACATATGGGTTCGAAAAAAAAAATGATTCGCTTAATCATGTAAAAACACCGGAACTATGTCATAAAATAAGATAATAAGGCTAAAATAGCTCCGACGACCTGTCAATTTCGCTATCTTTCGTGTATAGAGACATGGTCGCTCAGTATGGCTATGGGTAGAGGGGGAAGGGGGGAATTAGCTTCCAGACGCGACCGCGTCTGTTGATATAAAAAAAAACAAAATGTCTGTACATGTACAAAATAAAGATCTAAAATCTAGAACACAATGTTGTGCCGGGACGCCTGGGAGCGGGATTCTGGATGTGAATCTCGGGGTGTTCCTGGGCGGCCTTGGCGCGTGTCGTCCTCGGGCTCCGAAGGTTCGGGTGATTGTGCCGAGACGGTAGGATTCGGTTGAATCCGGAGGTAAGGGATCGTTGCGGGTTGAAGAGTTGGAACTCACCGTAAGGATAACAAGTTTATTCTGTCCCGATCTGGGTGACTGTTACACTGTGCCTACTTGGGCATGAGTCTTATCCTAAACGTCGGGTATGGTTCCCGTTACAATTCGGTATAAAGTCTGAGCTCGCATTGCTCGTACATATTCTTATAAGTTAGTCGGGATGAAGCGGGGACCATCGGGGTCTCCGCCTTTTGCCTGCTTTTGGGCTGTTTCGCCATGCGCTGACGGGGCTCGGCGCGCTTCCGAGATCCCTTACGCGGTTGTGCCAGATTACGGCCGCTCGATTGTACCAATCGGTATGTGCGCGGTGACGGCACACTTAGGTGTCGGTCCGGGCACAACAACAAGACCTAAATTTTAATATTCCTCAGAAATATTTAACCGAAAAGGATAAGAAAACTATAAGATGTGAGTCAAACGATGGCTGGCTTGAAGATTCGCATATGTCGGTTTTTTCTTACTTATTACATAAAGCCGCTAATTATGAAATTCGACCTACCTATCTCAGATATAACCTTCTAGAAATCAAACCCTGTTGAATTTTAAGCGAGGTTTGGGAGCGGATCCGAGGATGTCGAAATAAGTGTGCACACACTGAACTTGGTGTAAGGAATTTTAATTATATATATGCTTGGGTCGCACTTGCTCGAAGGACTAACGACCGGAACAAAAACTAAACATGAAGGAAGACGCCACGGCGCTTGTGGCGCGCACACGCGAACACCTGCGACTGATTGCGATCAGTCGGTAATATCGGGAAAACAAAATATCGACACTGCGTTCGGTGCAGATAGATCGGTGCTCGCTTCCATTAGCAATAAGAGGCGTGACTGAGAAAAACGAAAAGAAAAAAAAGAAAATGCTTCAGGAACTATAATCTCAACAAACCCGTTAAGAAAGATTTAGACCACATACAAATTTTTCATCGTCCACAACATTGGACATGCAGTTACTATGACGGGACAAATATTTACATATACGATACGCTGCAGAATTTCGCGAATCCGTTACACAAAGAACAAAAACTTTTTTTGGAAAAATTGTATCCTCACATTACAATTACGGAAAAAATCGTTCGTTTTCCGATGGTTCAACAACAACAAAAATCCAAGAGATTGTGGAGTCATGGCTATAGCAATTGGCGTTTCATTAGCATTTGGTATTAAACCACAAAATGTTCACTATAATACAACACTTATGCGAAATCACCTCTTGAAATTGTTGACCGAAGAAATACATTTCCAACATTTTCCGCAAGATCTTAATGTTAAAACTCCTCAACAAGTTTTGCCGTTACAAGTTGCACGGAAAAAATGTTACGATAGGTTACGAATGAGACATCGCCGTAAGCATTCGATGTTTCCTGTAGTTCAATATTGTAATGATCAAAGAAACTTTGATAACGAATTAATTAAGACTCCTTCTAATATGACGGAAAAAATTTTGCAAACTGATTCACAAAAAACAAGACCGAGAATAATGATGGTTTGAATATAATTGATTTGTCCCAGATAATAGTAGCAAATAAAAGAAAACGTAATCATGACGATGACAATGAATTTATGAATGATAAAATAGTAACTGATTTGAAACGTCCTCGTAAGCATTCGATTTCGAGAAAAAATAACTCTACAACAATTCCACGAGCGATGAAATTAAGAAAAAGGGAATTGTCAGAAAAAGATGAAAAGATCATTCAGATAGGGGAGTGGTTAGAAGACACGCATATAAGCCATTTTCACAATATTCTGCGACAAATTCATGGTTATGAACCCATAGAGACGCTTTTACTACAATGTCCAGATGCAATAATCCCAGTAGACGAATTGAAAGAACATATACAAATTTTATACAGCCAAGCGAACGATAATTGGTCTGATAGCACAGGTGGTCATTGGGTTTGCTGTTATTATGATACAAATTTGATTTATATATATGATTCTCTGAAGAAAAGAATTGTACATCGACACCATGAAATTATCCTAAAACGATTATTTCTATTTTATCCTTTCGAAGAAAAAGGTGTCATTCTTCACCAGCGTGGAGTGGAAATCTACTACCACGGGTGTCGGACGAGAGTGGGGCCGACTACGCACGTCTGATTGGTTCAACGCCAAGAGGAAAATTCACCGACGCCAGCGCCAAGGCAAGCCGAGTGGAGTGTAGCCAAGTGAGGGCGCAGCCAATCAGCGTCGCCGGGAACTCGTTGTCGACGCTGGTTGGCTGCGGCCTCACTTGGCTACGTATTAATTCTTGTCCTTTGCTACTGCTATTTTAATGGGTTCTTTTAACATTACCAAGTTTGAAAAACATTCTCTCTGATTTACTAGATGATCCGTGCATCCAGAATCTACGCAAAACGTAATGTTTTTATCACTCACAGTCTTTTGATTTCTTTCTCCTTCAATATTAAAGCAGATGCTGTCATCTTCTTGTCCTCCAGTCACCTGATTGCTTTCATTTTAGTTTCCTCTTCTGGTGAATTGATGACCTCGATATCTTCCTCTCCAACCCCTTGGATGGAATGGTCGATACCCTCGTGCATTAGCAGCTCGGATGCTCTCCCTGTTCCGGCCATTTTCCATATTGCCTCTGTCTTCCTTGAATGTCCTCCCGTTGCCTTCGTACCTATTTGGTTCGGAGGAACTAGTATTACCAGCAGAGGCTCGTAGCTTTTTACAATTTCTTCTGAAATGCCCTCTTTCTCCGCAGCCGTAACATACTCCTGGTCTCTTTGACATGAACGCTGTTGAACCTGACGTACTCTCTATATTGTTCTTCTAGTCTATGCCTCTTTTCTCTGTCTCTGCCCTGAGTTTTGATTTTACCATGCTAAATGTTAAGCCTTCAGGTTGCATGTTTTCCAGTACCGTAACTACTGTATCATAAGATTTAGGTAAGGCTAAAAGTAGGTTACATATAGCGTCTTCATCTTTCATTTCCGCACCCGTTGCCCTTAATTGGTGCAGCACTTGTTCGAATCTTAGAATAAATTCTTCCAGATTTTCTCCTTCATTTAGCTTCATTGTTATCATTTTTTTTCTCAGAAATAGTTGTCCCGGTAAGCCCTTCTTTTCGTACATTTCTTTTAGGCTTTCCCACATTGCGAATGCAGTCTTTTTATCTCAGAGTAAGTCAATTTGGCCATTTGCCACACTTTGAACAATCAATAATTTACATTTGTCATCCTTTTTCTTTGCATCTCTTCTCTTTTGCTCATCTGTGTAGTCAGATTCTACATATTCTTTTCCAATCATCTCAATCACTTCTTGTTCAACAAGCAACGTCGTGACTATAAATTTCCAGGTCACATAATTATCCCCATTTAGCGGATCAATATTAAAGTAATTCTTAGTAGTTATGGCCATTTTAACACCACTCGTTATTCCAGTCTCAATTGGTGTCAATACACACGTGGTCACCTTTTACTTTTATAATCCACTTACATCCACGAGACTGGGCTCATAACCTGTTGTTTTAATTTGTGGATAATAATGAGACTCACTCGGTGTGTACTTCGCTACGAATATATTTTATTTTACTGACGCAACAATACTGACTCTTTTATTTTCCTAATTAACTTTCTCAAACTCACTCGCATAAAACGTGCAAGCCATACCCCAGACAGCACACGACGTCTCATAGACGTCCATTTACAGTCTGTTTTACGTCTGAACGTCTGAATGTCCTGATTCGTGACAAAGACATCTTTCAGACGTCGTACGGACGTGTGAAAGATGTCTTTAAGCTGTCTTTAAGACATCCACAAGACGTCTTCAAGACGTCTTTAACACGCTCATAAGACATCTTAAAGACGTCTGTCAAAATACATCTTAAAGACGTCTGTCAAAAGACATCTTAAAGACGTCGGTAAAAACATCCGAATGACGTCCGTAAAAAGCAATCTTAAGGCAGGACCGGCGCAAGGATTTGCAAAGTTTTACACCATTTGCGTGGAATATTAAGCATATAGTAACACAATTATCGTACATTTGTTTCGTCAATTTTTCTTTAATACAATTATATGACAGTGTGTGAAATGAGTCTAGACGTCGAATAATGACTAGGTTAGGTTGTAGAGCAGCACTTATGCTGAACCTAGCCTATTCACAATTATTGTTATATCGTAATTGTCATTGTCCCTTAAAGACATTTAATAATAATATTCTGTAGAATATTTTCCTGCATTGCGCTTTTTTATAAACAATTAATACAATGTATATGTAACTACAATTTGGAAGTATTTACAAGGAAGTGTGTTGGGTAGGTGCGAATAACGATTGCTTCGTAAACGGAATGTCCTGGGTTCGAGTCCTCTCGTCAGCGTCAAATTTTTTTTTCTGAACTTGGACCTGATAAAGACGTCTTTAAGACGTCTGAGAAAAGACATCTTAAAGATGTCTGTAAGACGTCTTAAATACATCTTTAAGACGTCTTGATTCGTGACATAAGACGTGCCGAAGACTTGTATAAGACGTGAAAACGACGTTCACGGACGTCTTACAGACGTCTGGAACGTCTGACTCCAGACGTCTTTAAGATGTCTTTCAGATGTCTGTGTGCTGTCTGGGTACTCAACAGACAACCGGAAGAGAGTGTGCCATACCACACAAAAACTCATCTCGACGACCGACCGCGGCGCCACACAACATCTCGCTACATGCGCGCAAGCGCACATAAAGAGACAGCATTACACACACTTCAATAATACGTGACAAAACATGAGAAAAGTTATGCAGCTGAAATGTTTGTAGACGTTCAATCAACAAAATCATTATGCGCTCGCTTATGGAATATTGGAATGCAAGGTTTAAATAATAGAGAATGCGGTGCTCTTGAAGATGCTGATACTTTGTTGGGAATATCTTTATACGGTACGGATACCAAAACAACTATTAGATGGTTGGACGTCAATGTAATCAGAAATCGGAGAGTTAAACGCAAAGAAGAAATAGAAAACTTGGATCCCGATTCGACTGACATATGTAGATGAATTGAAAAATGGATGTGATACATACTCAGAGTCTTTTTTAGCAGTACAAACTATTTTAGAAGAAGCAATGAAGTATCATAAAAAGTTGACTGATTTAGAAGAATGCATTGAAGCCGTTAAGGAAATGGTAAATCATAAAATTAATGAACCATCTCAAAATAATCCTAACGACCGCGATGAAAATGCATTAGAATTTGATCCTTTCGAAGTTGGCGATGCGATGAAAGATTTTCATGACGCTGCTAATAACGTTAACGGAGAGGAGCTTTCGGAAATGATTGCTGCCTTGAATATTGATCAAAAAAGTATTTTCGATAAAGTAGTTTCGACTATAAATTCAGAAAATGAAATTTTGAGACTGTTTGTCAGTGGATAGGTGGCACTGGTAAGAGTCGCTTGATTGAAGCTCTCCAGGTTATATAAAACAAAATTTGGGTAAAGAAACGGCTGTATGTAACGGCGCCTACCTGAATCGCAGCTTTCAATGTTAACGGTTTGACAGTACACAGACTCTTTCAATTACCTGTCGAATATGGCAGTATAACAAAAAAATATACACAATTGTCTAACGCCGTTCTCAAAATATTACGAGACGAATTGAAAAATATTTCATTAATAATAATAGATGAAGTATCGATGATATCAAATGTTACATTGATGTATATAAACTTACGTCTCATGGAAATATTCAATACATATGAATGTGACGAGGGCTGGTTCGGTAAAAAGCATATACTGGTAATCGGAGATTTACTACAACTCTCTCCAGTTCGTGAAGGTCCTTGTTACCTGCAAATGTCTGGCGATCAAGTACAAAAGTTACTAGGTTGCTTAGCATGTCACAATTTATGGTCTTTATTCCAATACAAAGTATTAACGATAAATATGCGTGAAAAAGGCGATGAAACATACCGTCAACTATTATCGAGAATTCGTTTTGGCACACTGTTGACCTCAGATATGCAATTGTTGCAAACGAGACAACTAAAATTGAACTCGTCAAGTTATTCAATGAAACTTGATGAATTATGTAAATACATCAATCATTTGCCTTTTTTTTTTTTTTTTTTTGTTTTACTTGGTGGAAATCCCCACGGATACCCCCCGCCCGCGGGGCGGGCAGGGGGTTATGTGGGACTCGAACCCACTAAAACCACCAAGGTGATCTACCTCGCGCGCGGAGCTGCGCGCCCGAGGGGAGGGAATTGGACGCGAGATCAAACAAGCGATACGTTCGCTACCCTCCCCCCTTGCGCTTCAATGCAGCCCCGCGCTAGGTCCCCTGAACGGGGTCGTCTCTGGGGGAGTATGACAACCTCCCCCAGCAATATTCTCCGGGACCGGCGACTCGCGACGGATCACGCGCCCGAGTCGCCCCTTCCGGGGTCGCTGCTGCTAGGGCGGTGGTGTCCCCCGACACCCCCGCCCCGCGACCCCGCGATCGAGCACCCAACCGGTCGCCGCGCAATGCTTGGTAGCGCGCGGCCGGGCCGGGGCACACTGCGTACCCCGGGGGAAGCTCGATCGCTCAGACGGGAGCGGCGGCCGCCGCTCCCCTGGCGGGGGGGGGGCTTTAAGACGGCCCCCCCCCCGTTCTCCGATGCCACGACTCGCCGACCGCGGCGGTCACCCCCGTCGCTTCGTCGTCCGCGGCGGCCCTTCGCGACAACGGGGGCCGCCGCGTTTCCCGACTCCTTCCCGACGTCCCCCGGCGCGCGTCCCCCTCCGACACAGAGGGGGCGGCGCACCGGGGGGCGTAACGGCCGCGCCCGTTGCGCGGCGCGGCCCCATCCCGATCCCCTACAGCGGGGAGCGGCGGGACGGCGCGACCCGGGGCCTGATATCCGGGGGAGCGGGGCGACTTACGCAACTAAGTCGCCGCGCGACCTCCCCCGGCCCCGGGTCATCTCCCTCTCCCGCGCCGCCTCCTCCGGACCGCTTGGCTCGGGCCTCCCCGGCCCGCCCTCTCGCGGTCCCTCTCCGCCTCCTCCTTCTCGAGCATTATAGCCTCGGAGAAGGAGGCGACGGCGTCCCAACAGTCCCGATCTCCCGCCATGCGACGCACGACCGTCGCCAGCGAGAGATCGGGACCCAGCTGCAGCTCCAGGACTCGGCGGTCATCGAGCCACTCCGCGCACCTCATCAATCATTTGCCTGCTGACACTGTTTGCTTATTACCTACATGCCACCTATTTTTTTTTTTTTTTTTTTGTAACCCAGAGGAAATCCCCACGGATACCCTCGGCCCGCGGGGGCGGGCCGGGGGTTATGTGGGACTCGAACCCACTAAAACCTCTGGAGTGGTCTACCTCGTGCGCGGAGTTGCGCACCCGAGGGGAGGGACTTGTTGCGAGATCAAACTAGCGATGCGTTCGCTACCCTCCCGTCCTACGAAAAATGCTACTCCGCGCGCGTAGCCCCCAACAGGGGGGGCGCCCTTCCCTGGGGGACTATTCACCTCCCCCGGCTAACTCCTGGGCTGGCGGCGTGACGGACCACGCGTCCACGCCGCCCCTTCCGGGGTCGCTGCTACTAGGACGGGAAGTGTCCCTGACATCCCCGTCCCGCGACCCCGCGAACGAGCTTCTACCCGGCCGCCACGATGTTACCGCGACCGGACCGGGGGCGATGACGGCCCGAGGGGCCACCCGAAGAAACTGCGAGCGCCTCATAAGAGAGAGACGCTCGGGTCGAAGGGCGGCCCCGAAACGGGCCGCCAGTTTGCCCCCGCGAGCTCGAACGCTCACTGGCGAGAGCGGCCATCTTGCGCCACATCTACTTACATGCCACCTGTGTGATACTCTTAACAGTGGAATGCTTGAAAATATTGAATCTGAAAAGATCGAGCTTATTGCTCAGGACCAGCCGAATTGCTCTAAATTTTTGAGAAAAAAGTAACGAAATTATTAAATAAATATGAAAAAGATCATTTACGAACTGCTGGTCTGGCCAAAAGTATAACACTAAAAATTGGAACGAGAATTATGATTCGTAGGAACATCGACTTTAGGACTCGTTAACGGTACTATTGGGACAATTGTTTCTGTCACTCGATCTATTGACAAAAAAGATGATATCGACAAAATAACCATTGTCCTTCCAGGAGGCAAAGAATGCGCTATAGAAAGAGTTTCCGTTAAATTTGATGTAATGGAAAGGGTATTCGTTGTTAGAAAACAATTTCCCATATGTCTTAGCTATGGTATCGCTATACACAAAAGTCAAGGCTTGAGTTTGGCAAATGCTATCATTGACGCTGGCAACAGTGTGTTTTCTACTGGGCAAATTTATGTGGCTCTCTCAAGAATCACTACTTTGGAAGGACTTCACTTGATTAATTTTGACCCACAATCTGTTACAGCTAGTGAATCGGCAATTCTTGAATATAACAAATTAGGGGCCACTCATGATCCGCCACTTCCAAGTAACGAAATTTGAAACATTAAACATAAAAAAATCACAGACAATTTCTGGACCGTGCCTAAAGGAGTTGTTGTGCCCAGGCAACGCCCAAGCACATGTGTTAGACATATTACACATATTATATTACGTTATATAAACGTTCGAGATGTTTCGAAGCTAAGACAGCCGCTAGCGACCGATCTTACAATGTCAGCAATACGCGAACGCATCGCTGCGACTGAGCATAGTAACGCGTACCACGCCCAAGAAGGATATAAAACCAATGCGATTCCACAAATGCGCGGATTCTAGACTTGACGCTCGACCTGTTAACACGGCGGACACTTCTGTAAACCTCAGTCTAGTATTAATTAGTCTCTGAATAATGACTTAGTCTCTGAATTTAACCAACTTGGTGTAGTTCACCCAGTAGATTCCAATCTTTTGTTCACTCCCGAACCTACGATATCACCAAATCCCGTACCAGCCTTGCGAGCCATCACGCAGGGCACAACAGAGTGCTAGCCCATCAATTTCCCATTGAGGATAATGCTGAAGATTGTATAAAAATTCGTGGATTACCTAACACTGATCAAATATCAAGTTATGCAAATGCCATCAAGCAATGTATTGTACAATGTTATGTAATCAAAACAAAATTATTAGAGTTTACAGAGTCTCACGAAATTCGACATTTCATAAATGATTACTCGGAACAACATAAAAAATTGACTAATTTGAATATTAGAAGTTTCATAGGAGGCAAATTTTTGCAAAAAGTTCAACAAGACGCATCTGAATTTCTTTTAGCATTATGCAATAATTTACAAGGGCTCCGAAATATAGTTCAATTTGAAATGACAACATTTGTACAGTGCAGAAAATGTCCTCATAAGGAAACAACCACTAACAAGCATTATATTCTCCCCTTGCCAGTTAAAGAAATGTGTTTAAAATCAAAGAAAGGTTCACCTTTACAAGATTATGTTAATATTGCTTTACCGATTGGTTGGAAATCGAGTTCGCAAAAACCGTGCGAACAATGTTCTGAGCAAATGTTTACTAAAATTGAAATTACTACTCCGCCAATAATTATTATAATGCAACTGTTGTTGTTCTCGTGTGATGAAAATGGCGACATTATTAAAGAAATTAATTGTAACATTACAGCTGCTCCACAACCGATATTAATATGTAATAAAAAATATAAATTACTACGTGCCTGTTTGAGAATGAAATTAGTTTCTCAAGCCGCCACGCATTCTCATGGCAGCACCTTACGGACAGCGATCCAGCAACGCGGATCGCTGGGCTAGCAGCCAATCAGCGGCCATCGATCAACCGTCGCCGAGATCGATGAACCAATCAGCGGGCCGCGTCGGGGTTCTAGAAGAACGGAGAAGACGCGCTTTCGTTGGTCCGCTATTGCCTCACTCTCTGCGTGCAAATCGTGATAAACGGATCGTTGTGTTTTTTTGCGTCGCAATCACCAACAGCCTAATCGGATTTTTACACGCTCTTCTCTCCTCTTTGTTGAACACTCACCGCAGCGCGATTAATAGAATCCCGCGAACGCCACGTGGCACCCACGCGTGTGTTTTTTCACTGTATTTCATCTCACCCACAAACAATTGTTAGCAGAAACTCTGACTACGCGCATTCACACTGTGTTTAATAAATTGACAAAGTTTTCACCGCTATTAAGATTCTTGTGCATTCCTAACCTGTCTTAGTTTCATCTCTTCTCACGTAATTGTATTTTCGCAAACATTTTTGGTCCTTCGAGCCGGATCTAAGACAGGTAGGAACTCTCAGTGTTGAAGTGAACTCTCAGTGCCCGTGAGAAGTGAACGGTGAAGTTATCAGCATGGCAACTAAGGAGACGTCCTCACAGGCACAGTCGAGGGCTTCGTCTCGTCCTCAGACGCCTACTCTCCAAATTCCAACGGAATCCGAGGGCAACCCTCCTCTCCCAAGGCCGGAGAGGAGGAGCTCTTCTCCATCTGGCGTACCGTCAGAGGTGTTGTCCAAGGCTGAGACTCAGCTCACAAGGCTGGAGTTAATGAAAGCCCTTAAAAAAAGGCTTCCCAGCTGCGCGCCAAACACCTCGTTGTCAGAATTAAAAGTGTATGGACAGCAAGGCGACGAGCTGCTTAAGGCGTTCCAAAAGGAACACGCCTACTTTGAGGTGACCTGGACCAGGACGCAGCGCGACCATCCATATTTCAAGGAGAATTGGCTCTTCCAAATGCAGGAACTGGCAATGGACGTCAGGGTCGAAATCAGCAGGCTCGCTGAAGAACTGGCCCCCTTCCAACCCTCGAGTGCCTCAAGCTCAGCGAGCACAGCGTCAGCTTTGGGGAAGCTCCCCGAGCTGGCGTTGCCCACATTCGCAGGGGACTACGCCAAGTGGCCTGCGTACTGTGAAATGTTCACTTCTCTCATCATTTCACGCAAAGATCTCACTGACATCGAGAGATTGCAATACTTGCTGTCCAGTTTGGAGGGCGAGCCAGCCCAGAAAGTTGAAGCACTCCCATTAAAGGGTGCCTCCTTCACCCCAGCGTGGGAGAAACTTAAATCAACCTATGCCAACAAAAGGCTCCTCATACAGGCGCAGTTGGAGAGGCTCTTCGAGCCAAAGCCCACGAACGTCAAGGGCATCGCCGCTCTCAAGTCCCTCATCTCAACTATAGAGGGAGCTGAGACGTCCCTCAGCGCACTTGGCGTCATTGAAAAGCTGGGGGACAACATTCTCACCCATCTGGTAGCGCGCCAAATGGACAAGGCGTCAAGGGAGGCGTGGGAAACCTCAATGACGTCCCACGCTGAATATCCCTCGTTCCAAAAGATGAAGGAGTTTGTGAACCACAGGGTGAGGGCACTGCTGCAGGCAGAGACTCCGTCCTCTCAAGGCCCCACCATCTCATCGTCCAGAGCTCCAGCCAAAACTTCCTCATCTCACCGAGCCGCATCTCAAGGCCCGTCACGCCGGAAGACCTTTCCATGCGACGTGTGCAAGGGCGATCACTTTATCGTGACATGCCCAAAATTCAGGACGATGACTGTGACAGAAAGGAGAAAGGTTGTAGCCAACAATATGTTGTGTTACAACTGCTGCGGCAGACACTCATCGGCACACTGCAAGTCTCCTCACAGATGTAAGGAGTGTGGTATCCAGCACCACACCATGCTGCACATACCTGCCCAGAAACCACAACAACAAAATGAGGCAACGCCGTCAACATCGCAGCAACGCTGAAGTCTCACCGCAGTCGTCGAAGCATCATCTCAACGCACCCCTGCACTCTCTTCTCAGCAACAGGCATCCTTTGGACATCCAACATGCAGCCACCCAACACTCCTGGCAACTGCCCAGGTTCATCTCAGCTCACCAATGTCAACTCAACTGGTTCGTTTTTTCACTGTATTTCATCTCACCCACAAACAATTGTTAGCAGAAACTCTGACTACGCGCATTCACACTGTGTTTAATAAATTGACAAAGTTTTCACCGCTATTAAGATTCTTGTGCATTCCTAACCTGTCTTAGTTTCATCTCTTCTCACGTAATTGTATTTTCGCAAACAGTGCCGTATTTCACAACGGTTTTCATCCTCAGAGCGGTTCATATTCATGCATGATACGAGATGGTACATCAGCATGGTAATGTATTGCCAACGACAAAATTAATTAAACGAAGTGGCCTCGTAACGCAAAAAATGTGTATATTCTTTTTATGCAACGACAAAAATGAAAATAAATCATTTGTTTTAAAAGATTTTTTTCTATGAGCGTGCAATTTTTGTATCGTATTCGACGAATAAAACTGCCCTTGTGTAGTGCAGATTTTGCATTCGGATAAACGAAATCCACTGGATGAGGGCAAACTTTATTGCACTGAGATTTTTGGTAGTGCAGTTTGGTGGCACGAATTCAGGCAATTGCGCGCGACGCTTGGCGCGAAATAGTATAAAACCTCTTAACCTTCAAATAAAATTTATAATGGCCCGATCATTGATCCTTCTGGAATTATTGGAAAGTAGTAGTAGTAGTAGTGATGAAGAGATGGAAAATTTAATATTAAAGCGTGCAAAGAAGAGAGCAAAAATAAAACTTTATGTACAAATCGTAAATGAATATTGCGAGAAAGAAGTATGTAATTTTATCAAATTGTTTTTATAAAATGTATATTAATACGTATAATAATTAGTTATAATATAACTAATCGGACTTAGTACCAACCTTCTGTCGGCAACCTCAACAACTTCTCACCAAATGACAGTATATATATATCAATACGCCCGTATTCAGTGCTGCTTTATCCTGGTTTTCTCCCAGTGCTGCATCGCTGCTGTGCGCTGCTGCCCCAATTCAATTTTACTTTGAAACTGGTCGCATTGTAATCGGTGCTTGACTGCAATTCACGGTTTGAGCATAACGCAATGAAGAATTTCGATAGATCGATATTTACTAAGAAGTGCTCTTTGATCGTCAAATCGTTACTAAGCATCTAAACCAACTTCATAGAAAAGCTAAAAATCAGAAGTAAATGAAAATGGCAGACATCGACATGGAGACGGATGAAGAAATTGTAAGTAATATAAAAATAGTCTATTATACTCATAGCAGAGTTGCACTTGGCCTACGGTATCAGTGGACCTAGACCGTAAATGTATAACAACAATACAACTTGAAGATATTTAAAACGTTGAAGCATATTCAAACTAACTTGTAACGTCAACGATTAGAAATATGAAACATATCTGAGTTAAAATATGCTTCTATGTATCCAATATGTTATTCTTGTATTACTTGTTATACAGTTACAGTCTATGCCCACTGATACTTAAAATATTACTTCCTTCTATCATACGACGCTTTTATGAACTTTTGTTGATCATTTTAGTTAATTAATTGTTTATTAATTTTTGTAGCAAAAAAGCGAGGACGCCCTTTTTGATGGTAAGTTTTACCCCATAAAAAACTTAAAAATAGTAAAAAAATTACGCAAAGTACATAAAAAAATCAAATAAATCACAAAAAAAATTTCCAGACACGAATGATGATGCCATTTTAAGGGCCGTGAATAAGGTGCCGGAAACCGCGACACCGCCACCGCCACCACCACCGCCACTGCCTGCCGTATTTACGGCGCCTCCGCCGCCGCTGCCCCCAGCCTTATCTACGGCGACTCCGTCGCGACCACCACCCTATCCCCCACAAAATCTGAATATGCAGGGCCCGGCCACGGCAGATGGTATTATTTCTTAATAATTTAATTAAATGCCTTTTTATGTTTTTACAATATATAAATTATTCGGTTTAGCTTATATCAGAGGAGGCGAACATTTTTTTCGGCACGTGCCAAAAATCTATAAATTATTATAATAAAATTGTTGACGTTTATTTATTTATTTATTAATTACAGGAGGTCATACTACCAGGAGGCATCAGAGGAGCGGCTGGAGGGTGCGAACTCTTCAAGAGCAATGGACCACCCTCCAGACCGTACGGGAACAGGCCATAAGGCTGCCGTCTCAAGTTTGTTATGGTCCGAATTGACCGTGGCGTCCTCAGTAAACAGACGGACGCTAATGAAACTACTGCGGTCGGTAAAAAGAAGTTGTACAGAGGTGACATCTCCAGGTACTCTATGTAGACGAATTTTTGACGCATAGTTGCCACATTTTCTGTTCTCCCTGTCTCCGCCGCGCTGTTGCCACAGCTCCTTCTACTGAGAAGTCTTGGAGGAATACGGCACGAGAGCTGCGTCTAGGCAGTGATCAGCGGGCTTCAACTACCGCTGATGGAGGGGGGAACACCTACGGGAGCGGTGGTTATGTGTACGTGACTGCGAGCGTCATGCACACATAACCACCGCTCCCGTAGGTGTTAGCCCCTGCATCAGCTGTAGATGTAGCGCGTCCGATTGCTGCGTCTAGCATCAGAGTCTCGCTGAACGTAAAGGAGGATAGCAATAATGAAAGATAGAGAGGTTGGGTAGTGAAGTTAGGAAACATGTAAATGAAACAATACTAATTTGCGTATCAATAGTTTTTATTTATACGTAGAAGGATGTAATATTTTGTATAAATAATGTGCAATTTCAAAGCATACAATTTGAATAAGGTACATCACCGAAGTGTAACACGCCGATCGTAATGAAATCTAAAATGCTATAATTCTTCTAAAAACATATAACGCTTTCTTTTCTATATAACTATACATCAAATTATCTTTTTTATCAACAAGAATTGTCTATTGTTTAAATACAAATTTAATAACGTAATCATTTTTATAAAACATCAATTTGGACAAAAGTATATTTCAATTTAATACTTTGAACATGCTTTTCTTCGGAATTGTTCTTCCAAGATTGTAAAATTTATCAATATAAACTAGAGATCAGTACTAACAATACGTATATTTTGGAATGTCTCATTAAACTATTTTATTCAGCTACGATCCCCTGTTTATTTGTATGTTTGATTCAAATCTGGAAACTCAATTTTAATCCACTTCCAACCATCCAATTGTCTTGAAACTTTGCAGGGGTGCGTAGTTTGGATGACAATACAAAATTCTGAAAAAAAACCCAAGGGGGTGACAAAATTACCCAGTTACCAATAAATAATAACCCATAACCACAAATTCAATCGACTTAAAATCGACCACTCGCGTTCTTTACGAACTTTTAGCACTGTATGGTTCAAGTAAACTATTAATCTGCATACAGCAATAAAAGATATTTGTAAAGATTAAAGGATTTTTAAAAATTTTGAGAAATGGTCGATTTTACAGTTGTTTGAAAGTAAGTGCTAACTTTTTTTCAGTAAATGATAGCTATGAAAGTAGGAAACGGATGGAGATGAGCTTTACGGTGCTTATAGAGAAGACATTGAAGTTTTAAGAAAAAATTATTTTAGTTTAAAAAAATAAAAGTTTGAACCATTTATGTGCAACTATTTTAAACAAATGCAGTTTTTTAACATCGGGCGCGATTTTAAAAATCTAAAAAAAAGGAGAATATAGTTCTATCCTTCCCCTTGATGGAATAATTTTCAAAAGTATGGACATTTTAAAATTGGCCCTGTAAAAATTGCCGAAAGTTGACGCTGCGTCAAATCACACCGGCTCGACTGGCTGAGCCGTGGGGTACACGCAGCGGCCAAGTGCTATTCTTATACAGTTTTCTCTTTTACTTCAATGTCTTCTCTATAAGCACCGTAAAGCTCATCTCCATCCGTTTACTACTTTCATAGCTATGATTTACTGAAAAAAAGACGACGGGATGATGTTTTGTCTCGCTCCGTCTTTCAGACGCCTGACACTCCGTCCTTTGCGTTCGCGCCGGTCTCGCAGGCAAAGCGTTCAATTTCGCTCCACCCTTCGGCCAGAAAGAAGCGGGAAACGAACACTGGGAATTCGGGCTCTGTTCAGGATACGGGCTCAATGCCCGCGCCGGTCCCGACCAGCGATCCGCTAACGAGAGAATACTGTAATATTATCTTCTCTCATTCCGTGTAATTCCTCTTCTCCATTGACGATCTTCCTACAATTTTGCCAGGTCGCCCATACCGAATGATGACGTAGGCAGTGTGGATCTGTAACACATTATGAAATACATTAGGAAATAGGATTGTTTTATAAGCGTACAAAATTTTACTATAGATTTATAAGCTGTTAAACTTTACCTGAAATATGGTACTTATTAATCCATTTGTCCTGGCATTACTGTCCCATACACCATGTTTGCAGTAATTTGGTAAAAAGTCCGCCTGTAACAAATAATCGCAGACATTTCGAGAAGTTTGGTATAAAAGTAAAAGTTTGTTTCAATATTTCGTCGAACATCATGCATACCTGCGACGCCCGTATGTATCAGCCTGGCGCATTTTGACCGAACCGGATTCCGTCTGTCTGCTCCTGTAAACTTAGAAATGTGTCTGAAAAAATTAAAGGGTGAATTCAATTTATTATTTCCTCCGTCACTTTCTTGGGGAAGCGACGGCGGCGTCGATCGACTCGCGTGATCGTAGGATCCGCGAGTAAAAGTGCCATTGCTGGCACTTGTTACCGCTGACAGAGTCAGCGGTGCGACGCCTGATCGATCATATGTATTATTTGCTCCGTCACTTTCTTGGGGAAGCGACGGCGGCGTCGATCGACTCGCGTGATCGTAAGATCCGCGAGTAAAAGTGCCATTGCTGGCACTTGTGACCACTGACAGAGTCAGTGGTACCGCGCTTTACAGCGCGGTGCGACGCCGGACCGATGCAATAGTTTAACTATTTTCGGAGGGAGACCTCTTTCGCTTTTTCAAGCTTTTCGTTTTTTCTTTCGCTCTCTCTGCTAGTATAAATTGTGGCTCCCGAATAGGCATGCATCTATTGTGCCGACTATCTATGAATTCGGGTAGCATGCATTCTAAATAAAATTGCACCAGTTTTGGCTCCATTTCTTTTTTCCAAAACGCATCATCTCTCTCTACTTTTATAGTTTTTAGCCCCTTCGGGGTCCAAACGCAAAATATGCAGTACTTTCTGTCAGTAATATGTAACTGACCTTGTACTTGATAATAATAGTGATGCGTTTTGCTCATTGAAATACCTGTTTTATTGCATGTGAACATGCTCTTGACAGCGCGTACTTTTTCTATAGCTTCTTCCGGCGTAAAGTTCTCCGCTGATTTGGGGCATTTAATTTCCAAAATACCATCTTGACCGATGATTCCATCCGGTGAAGCTCCTAAGAAGGGGATGCAGCTGTCGATGAAAATTCCACATTCCGCAATATCTTTGTATTGCTTCTTCAATTCTTCGCGAGCAATTTTCTCGCATTCTTTCCCGTATTCCACCGCGGGTGCACTAATTATCTTCGGATACACAAATGACTTCACTGCATTTGCGCATAGCGTGTCAGGTCGGCGACGGCACACTTTTCCAAAATTGGAAGCTGTCAACAATTTGGATCTGTAGTGCAACCATCTGCGGTTCTTCGCTTGTCCGATGGTTTCGTCTTCAATGGCATGTCTTTGCGTTTGCCAATCACTCAGCATTTGCATATGCTTTTTCCGCTCCAGTTCATACATTTCAGATGGCATGTCTGGCTTCTGGGCATTTGGTCCATAATCGGAATCTTTCTGCGAGGGCAATTGTTTGCGTACATATCGCGCAGCCTTCGTTTCCTTCCGTTTTGCAGTTCTCTTTTCCTTTTCTTTCTTCTTCTTTTCTTCCATTTGGCGCACAACCTCGGGCGTTTTCTTCTTCATTATCGCATTCAATCGCGAGTGCACTTGGTTACTGTTGTACTCCACGACAGCAGCAGCACATCTTCCTGTATACGATCCTCTCTCGGAATAATTTAATCTTTTTCCGCCGATGTACTTGGCAATTATTCCGTTCAAACTTTCCACAGCGTTATTATTGGTGTTGTAGAGTAAGCTCTCTGCATGAGCTAACAGTGGACGAAGTATTTCTTTCACGTCCTGGTACACTCCAATTTTCATCAATTCTGGAACGATGTTTCTTTCATTCTCTTTATTCTTTCCATCGCAGAAATATTTGAGTTGTGCACACTCTTTGTGTTCACCAAACACGTGGCTCGGAACATTCTCTATGTCGCCGTGCAAATTCTTTGTTTTTTCGTCGATCGATACATTCTGATCGTATCTAAACTTTGCGGCTTTTACGATGTCCGTGCGTATCCGGCGAATGCTACTTTCCACAGCTTGCCTCAATGGTCCAGGTGTAGTCTTCTTCACAATCGCTTTCATTTTTGTGCAGAAATTTCGCAACAGATGATTCGTGCATTCAATTTTTTTTACGCGAATCTGTCTCTTATATGGGTCAGCATCAATAATTTTCTTATATACGCTGCTGTCCCCATCAGCAATCAAAGTAGAATAAACGAGCCCACGTTTTTCTACGCTAGTATTGAATCCTTCTACTATAGCATCACTTTCCATAGCAGTCGATGCTCGAGATGTGTTCCAGTTTTTGAAGCATGCGTGCTTTCGAGGTTCTTTTTTGTTTTTCGCAGCAATCCGACAAATTCTGCAAACTTTATTCCGCACGCCGTAAAATAAAACTTTCTTCGTGTGATAGCCAACTATCACGCCGACTCCAGACGCAGAATCGTAACATCCACTGCGGTAGGATCTCTTCATCCAGCTTCCGTCGGCCACAACGGGGATATGAGGGGTTCCTGATCCGGGAAGAACGTCGCCTCTTTCAATCGCCAAACGTTTTTCTTCTTCAGCCGCTGCTAGCATCTCTTCTTCTGCAGCGGTAATTGCGGACTTGACGAATTCATCGTGATTTTTCACAAAGTCTCTCTTCGACATGCAACGTATGTTCATTCCCGCCAAAGTGTGTTCCAAGTGGGCATAGCTGCCTCCACATAAAATTGTTGCATTAACAGCGCCCTGATTGCAATCCACTTGTTCGGCTTCGTCCGATTGATTGCAGATTTCATCTTTGTAATGGCATAAAGTGCACATTACGCTGAAGATGCTCTTGAAGCCACGCCGTTTCACACCAGTTATTCTTAGGTGTTCAATACCACAGTCTTCCCTATCTTTTGCATGCTTACCTATTTTTTGCAATTGAGCAAGCACATTTGGGAAATTCATTATATCGTTGCTATTTAGGAGAGGCGATTGCTCTTGCGGCTCGTTCCTCGCAACTTTTTCTATAATGAAGTTTTCTTCTTCGTTACTTTGTATATCAAAGTCTTCAAGCGCCTCATCAGTTTCTCCCGAACTGGCCGTATCGGTGTCTTCATCGGGTGGCGAGTACATTATCTCTTGGGACGTATGTTTTCGTCCATCGGATTTTGATGGTTCCTCTTCCATACGTTCCTCGGCCACTTCCAAATGTAGTCCTACGGCAGTGTCGTCTGCCATTTTTGCCCTTTCCTGTTTTTTCTGAAAGGTCAAAGGTCTTCTCTTTTCGCGATTAACTTTCCGTTTCGATAATCTCCTTGCGGACGGACGTAATTTTCGCGGACGAAACGGAGAATTATTGTCCATATCTTTTTCCACATCCTGCATATTCACATTTAGAGTGTCACTCATTTTACACTAAACCAACAAACACAACACAAACACAATACAACACAACGCAACACAACTCAAAATCCTTCTACCCGTTACAAATAAACGTAAACGCGAACCGTGAACGTGAAACGTGAATCCGAAGATTCGTCTGTGATGCGTTCCGAAATAAGTAAATGACGCTTTACGAAACAGACGATGTTTTGTCTCGCTCCGTCTTTCAGACGCCGTGTCACTCCGTCCTTTGCGTGCGCGACGGGCGTGCGCGATAGTCGCCAGCGCTTACGGTGAGCACGGGAACGCGTACGCCACAGATGGGCAGAAAATTATTTGAAGACTCATGAATAAGACTAACCCGAGTTAGTTTTTAATCGAAGCGCTCATGATTGAAATGAAGGGGATTCAATCCTCGGTAGGGTTGTCACATTTTTTTACAGAAAAATAACGTACATTTGTTTTCGTGGGGCATACAAAAAAGTCCGCTCAACAAAATAAAAGTACATTTTAATCTTATTAGTTTTTATTTCTTTCAAGCATATTTTCTATTGCTTTTAGCATTATAGAGTAAATTTTTATTATTTTGAAATATCTCAATGGCATCATTGCACTCAATATTCATATTGAAATATATAAATAATTCGTTTTTTATTAGATTGAGAGAGGCCTTGCTTCTTTCATCCCGCCACTTCACATTCATGACAGAGAAAACTCTCTCAGTAAATGCTCAAGTAGCGGGAAAAGATAGAAGATAATAATATTGCGTTACGTTCCACGTAATATCATTAATTGTGAAATAAAGTATTTTCGCGTACTTTATTGTTATTCAAAAGTATATGGTACATTTACCTATAATAATGTAAGATACTTTATTTTAAAGTACGGATGGCAACCCTAATCGTTGGCCATGATTGAATACTTCCATCATGGGGATTCAATCATGATGAATGAACAGTGTTCTCGTATTCAATCGTATTTTAGTCGATTGTAGCTCGACTAACCTTGGCGAGCCTCGAGACTCGCGAGAGCCTTTGATCGTTGCCGCGCGAGCCCCGAGCCGAGCGACATTGTATTGTTCAGCCGTCTAAACTGGCGACTCGAGTTGATTGGCGATGTGTGATCGATTATACGGAAAGTGAATTTCTTTATTTTTCATCGGATCAATATGAAAGTGACACCAATTTAAATTGCATTACATTTAACGAAACGGGACTTTCAATTCTGCAAATAAATTTTATGTGTAATATCGTTGACAATCATAGTTGAATCCCCATGATTGAAGTATTCAATAGGTAATAATGCCCATCTCTGGCGCACGCATAGCTTGACTTTTTTATCCGTTCTCGCTCGTTCTCGGATTCTCTCACTCTCGACAAAAGAATTCCAAGAAATTGTGGGGATAGTCGCGGGCTCCTAAATAACCGAGAATCGGCGGGGCTCGACCTACCGCTCATGGAGGGGGAAACACCTACAGGAGCGGTGGTTAGTGTGCATGAACTGCGCCTGCTTCAGCGCCTGCTTCACTCATGCACACATAACCACCGCTCAGTAGGTGTTTCCCCCTCCATCAGCGGTACGGGGGCCTGCCGATTCCTGCCCGTCAGTCCGTTACAGCGAAGCAAGGAATGACGGGAGCAGAGACGGCAAAAATGCAGAATCTTGAAAATGTAAGTATTATATTATATACTATTATACAGAGTGACTCTCTGGTTAGAATATTCAAAGGCGATGCCGTCGTTAATTCCTGGCGTTCTCCCGATTAAAATCATGTCATGTAAATCGGATTATTTTTAACGAAGTAGCGTGGTACCATTTTCATCGGCACGACATCAATTGATGCCATTTTCGTAAAAACTGACCGACGTGCGTTACGATAAGTAGCACGTTTCAATTTTCTTACGAAAACTAGCACGTTTGAACGGTTTGTCACGTCATTAAAATTTTCATATTTTCATTTTAAACTGACCACGCGCTGAATCGTGATAGTTTCTGCAGTCTGCTGTATAATCCAAAACGTGCTATTCTTCCGGGCCATTTTTCTACTTTTCGTAAGAAAATTGAAACGTGCTTCTTTTCGTAACGCACGTCGTGATGAGAAATGCAGAACGTGAAATTCGTCACTTCCACGAAACTTAGTGAGACGCGGCTTATTGGTGGCATTGTCTTTCAAGGGTCTAGCGAGAAAATCACGCTGTACAATCAGAGATGGGCATTATTTTAGTAAAAAATTATTTAAATAACGTATCAAATAAAAGAGACTGTATCTTTATTTGTCACGAAATAAAAATAACGCAGTTATTTTTATCTTTATTTGTCATGAAATAAAAATAACGCAGAGTTATTTTTATATTTATTTATGAGACTCGCATAAAATTTTTGTCTTTTATTCGAAATCAATTTTTTATGTGAAATAATTTCTTGCCCATCTCTGTGTACAATCTTACTATTTGCCATAAAATAATAAATCCATCATTTCATTTCCAGATGAAAGATGCCCTCCCTACAGTGTCTGGGGAGAGCAGAGAGAGAGAGAAGGAGGAGAGCAGAGAGAGAGAGGAGGAGAGCAGAGAGAGAGAAGAGGTGGAGAAGAGAGAGAGAGAGAAGGAGAAGAAAGAGAGAGAGAAGGAGAAGGAGGAGGCGGAGAAAATGAGAAAAAATATGGCGAAAGTAAGTTATGTTGAATGTTTGTGTATTATTATTGAACGTGGTATAAGTCGATCTGTAGCTAAAAAATCGCTTATTTTCTTTAACATTTTTACTTATAATACCACTTTCAAAAATAACGGCCCATATGTACTAGTCTAAGAGCTGGCTACATAGGGGTCAACGTGACTCAATGCAGTCACAATTCTTATTTAAAAATGTTGGATTAATGTTGCCGAATACGAAATCGCTGTTCTGCCGCGTCAGTGCAGGGAACTAACGCGGGGGTGGATGGTCAAATAGGTGAAATTTCTAACGTAATAACGTCATTCTTGCAGTTCTGAAATTTCATATACTTATTGTTTACGCATTTAATGAACGATATGCAAAATGGCAGACCACGAAGTGGGGGATAAGATCTTGGCAGACGTCGATGAAAAGCGCGATACGTGGCTCACGTGCTAGAGTAAGGGAGAAACAGATGTATACTTTTCTCTTACACTAGCGCGCGAGCCACGTATCACGCTTTTCATCGACGTCTACCAAGATCTTATCTCCCACTTGGTGGTCTGCCATTTTGCATATCGTTCATTAAATGCGTAAACAATAAGTATATGAAATTTCAGAACTGCAAGAATGACGTTATTACGTTAGAAATTTCACCTATTTGACCATCCACCCCCGCGTTAGTTCCCTGCACTGACGCGGCAGAACAGCGATTTCGTATTCGGCAACATTAATCCAACATTTTTAAATAAGAATTGTTACTGCATTGAGTCACGTTGACCCCTATGTAGCCATATGACTACTATACGGATAGAACTAGAAAATGTAATTTTTATGCTACTGTTTCAGATGAAGAAGGAACTAAAGCGGCTGAAATATGCCGGAGGGCGCCGAGGAGGGCGCCGTGGAGGAGGGCGAGGAGGCCGCTCCATTATTATTAATAATTACTAATTACTAACGAATAATAAAGTTCGATTAAATAAATACGATAATAAATACGATTGTTCAATGATTGTCTTAATGTAATGTAAAACTGTCACATTTTCTATAGTATCGGCATGAACGTTTCAGTAATATACTGCTGAGATTTTTCAGATGAAAATGAATTTAAACACGGTATAAATCAGATTATTTTTAGCGTTTTTAGATTAGAAATGTTACCTTTATATTTAATTATCAAATGCAGTTCTAGAAATAATCCGATTTATACCGTGTTTGAACTCATTTTAATCTGGACAATTTCAGCAGTATGTTACTGAATACTGAAAACGTCACGTTTTACATTTTATTAATACATTATCCACCGCAAGCAACACTGTATGCCTCTCAAATAGGGTGTAGCTTATTTTTCAACTATGAAAATATGATCTTCTCACCATCTCAATTTGTTCCTTTCTATAAAAAATGAAATCTAGCAGAACATGAGCCCGATTGATCTATATTTATGGGTAGCTCAATGATGGTGAAATTTCCAATGTACATGAAAATTATATGGAACGGCTTGGAACACTAAGTGGGAACTCCAGTCTCCACTCTAAGTGGAACTAATAAGTTACTACTGATTTGTTCCTTTAGATACATAAACACTATATAAAAACTTTACACAATACATTCTAATGTTTAGGGGTAGCTCAAGTGAGCCAAAGATTATAGAAATTATGAAAATTCAACATATAATGGCCATATTTTAATTTATACATTTACGTTACATTACATTGCCATTTTTATTTGATAAACTATTAAATTTATTGTTCACAAATGAATGAATTTGAAAACATTTATAGTGTTCCATGCCTTTCTATATAATTATCATGTACCTACATTGGAAATTTCACCATCATTGAGCTACCCCTAAATATAAATCAATCGTGCTCATGTTCTGCTCGATTTCGTTTTTTATAGAAAGGAACAAATTGAGATGCTTAGGGAGGGTTTAAGTCATCATTTTGCCGATTTCGAATTTGTTAAAAAGTACAGGGCCTTGATTTTTTCGATTTTTGCTTATTTTCATGAAAATGGGTTGTATGTACTTATAACTTTTTATCTCGAAAACCAGCGTTGGATAATTTAAAAAAATTTAAATGAGAAAATGAATGATATCATTAATAATAATCATTGTAAAAGTTTTGATTATTATTGTTATTACTCAAAATTTTACATATAATAATCGGCCTGCGGCCGCCCCTAGGTTTCGCCGCCTAGGTGCGGAGACACCTTCTGCACCCCCGCCTAGAAGGATCCTGGGCACGAGACTCGCCGAGCCCACGCGCCATGAGAACGCACATGGCTCGCCGATTCGCGAACCTGGGCGAGCCGCCTCGCAGTCGAATGAATTCACTTTGGTTCCTAACGGATAAACATAAAGTATCTTTTTGAGTTTATCCAGATATTTTCTTTGCCCATCTGTGTTCTCCAGCCGCTTCGCCGCGATTCATTCAAGCCTCCCTGACGACAAAATAGTAATAGGGGAAATGCGGCAACAGCGCGATTCGACTCTCGATACGTCTCGGCAACTATGTCTTTCCTACATTTATCGGCTAGATTGGACTTCCACCGGTTTTGATGGTACAATGCACGAATATACCATCAGCGCTGGTACGGAGAATCCTTGAAGCTTCATTCTGTCATTTCTCGAGTCTGTCTCAGTACACGAGTCAGAAATTCATTATTATCTCAACGTGCGGTGGTTATTAGCGTTCAAACGCACCAGACCACCCCGCACAGATGTCTATTGAAGGCAACTGTACCCGCAAAAACTTTCTTCATGCCGATTCCAGGGCGTAAGTTGTAATTTACGGTTTGTTTACTACATCGCGCATACACAGGGTCGGCGGAACCATTATGCAAGTTACGCGCCGCATAAGGGCGCCAGCCGAATGGGACGCTAAAAAACTATATCGCACGCTTAATAATAACGGAATCCAACCCCCACATAAACAAAATGTTCACCCCGTAAAGATAAAACATATTAAATAGAAAACAAGTGCAAAAATTTGGGGCACCAAAAATTTTCTTGCATAAGGGCGCCAACTAACCTCGCGTCGGCCCTGCGTATACGTCACGCTGGTGCTACGTGGCTGCAGTACACCATTAGCGCCACCAACGGACAAGCCTTGAAGTTTCATTCTGTGCGTTTTCGATTCATAAATTCATTATTATTTCGACGTACGGTGCTTATTAGCGCTCATACGCACCAGACCACCCTGCACGGATGTCTGCTGAACGCAACTGTACCCGCAAAAACTTTCTTCTTGCCGATTCCAGGGCGTAAGTTGTAATTTACGGTTTGTTTACTATACGCGTATATGTACACGCTCAACCTAGCTTGTGTGAGCGTACGCACACATTCAACGCCGGCTGAGACGGCAGCCATAAGCCTCCGTTCGCAGGTTTGCTGCGGAACCTGGTTCGGGCTCAAAATGATGGTCGTGGCCGTGGTCGTGGCAGCCGTGGCGGCTGTATTTTGTAAATATTTTTATCATTTCGATGTTTTCATAATCCTTAATAAATAAAATAAATAGTTAAATATATATATATAATATTTCTTCACCTAATTTAATTTCGTTTAATTTATAATAATATAATACTATGTCCCAAATTATTTTTTTTTCTCCTCGAAATTATACATTTTTCCATTGCAATCTTTAATGCTGCTTAAAGTCATCATTTCCTGTTTGAGAACACCTTCAATGTTTTATTTTTTTCTCTATTCGTTCATTACGAATCATTTCTCGATATAAATTGTGTATTTACGGAACTCGTGATGCGACTAGCGACCCGAACTCAGCGTCATTTTGTCTTTTCCGTAACACCGCGAGTGACTGATTTCAAGTCGTTTCGATTTGTGGTTATGGGTTATATTTATTGATTATTGCTGATTGGGTACAATTTTCACCCCCTCGGGGTTATTTTGTTTTCAAAATATCGTATTGTGATCCGAACTACGCACGCCTCCAAAGTTTCAAGATAATTGGATTGGTGGAATTGATTTAAATTTGAGTTTACAGATATGTAGCAGACGTACAAGAAGCAAACAGAGGAATCGAAGCTGAATAAATTCGTTTAAAAAATACAATTTATTTTCAGTTTTGACGTTACAAAAAAAGAATATACACATTTTTAACGTTTTTGAGCCATTTCGATTGATTAATTTTGTCGTTGTCAATACATTTCTATGCTGATGTACACTCAGCTCAAACGATTGTGGCCGTTCGAGATTCGATTGCATTCGAGGTTACAGTTCTAATTCATGTTGAAACACCACTGTGGCAGATATAGCGTGAAGTAAACGGGTGATTATTAATGAGACACGTTCGCGCAGTCCTGTCACAAAATTTAATTTACATTGTAACGTCCCACGATTTTTCGCGCGTTTCTTATTCCATAAACCTCAAAATCACACCACCAAAGTCTATCGAACTCAACTCCTACACCATTTCCTCAATAGCCGATCACCTTGATGTTGCACTTTAGCGGTCGACAACACGAGATGATCAACACAAACCTCCACCTCGCCGATGTACCTTAGCGGTCCCCATCGCGAGATGATCGTTTCAAAACCCACTTCGCCTATTCGTCCTGCAAGGCACGAATCATTCCCTCTAAAAACGAATTCAAACAAGTCCCTCGTTACAAATCCCTCTTAAAACCTAGACCACGTCTCAATCCCCTCTTTACGACTCATAAAGTCCAAGCCACTCTAACCCCTTTCCTATCAAACACCTAAAATCCAATCGAAGAGTTGAGTATCTCCAATACCGTTCATAAAAACCCTAGAAGCCTAATTACGACGCATTTGGCGTACGTGACAAAATATGGCTATTAATAGCCATACCGTTTACAAAAACCCCAGGAATCATACTGCGTCTTATTCCGAAATGTGTCAAGGTCTCTACCGCGCGTACCCCCGCAATACTCCTGTGAAATTACATAAATACGAGGTCCTGCGAGGCCTCGTCCTTTTTCATCGCAGAAGCTTTGACAAACTGTCATCAAAAAGTATTCGTAAACGGTGTTAAAGATCTTCAAAAGTATTCAATTCAGTGACCAACAATCACCAATCATTGTAAGTCATTATAATTACTATTATTAAGGAATATCACCCTCATTCATATTTCTTCGCATAAACAACGCTTATTGCGATTTATTATATTTTGTTCTATCAACGCTTATTGCATTCTATATTATTCTTATATTACTTTGTACTAATAACGCTTATTGCGTTCCAAACCTTATTGCTTTCATTTAATATTTTATATTACTATCTTTATATTACTATTGCTTGTATCATTCTAATTAATGGTTATCGTATGTCATGTTCATATTATAATATTGTGGTTAATTATCATTTAAACAAAACGCACTCGGGTTTAAAGTTAATAAACCTATTTGTTTCCAATCACGTTTCAAATTATTGTGTGTATCCTCGAGTCGTAAAGATTCCCAACGAAACCAAGCTGCCGCAACAGCTGATTCGCGAGAGCGCTCCCAGTGTTTACAAACATATCATTGCAGGAGCCGTGCAATCCACGAAAATACTAAACGTGGTTTCTTATATAACTGCAATGGTAAATCCTATTACTGAAACCAAAACAAATATAAGGTACTATAACGGGTGCTCTCCAAGTGTATATTTACCTTCCCTGGTCGATTAGAGTGAAGGATTAAAGATTCGCGCCTGATCGCCTCCAGAAATTCTAAGTGTGACGGATTTAAGATTCGCGCCTGAGTCCCTCAAACCCCTCAGTGTGAAGGATTTAAGATTCGCGCCTGAGTCCCTCAAACCCCTCAGTGTGAAGGATTTAAGATTCGCGCCTGAGTTCCTTCCCTCAAATCCTTCAGAGTGCCGGATTATAGATTCGCGCCTGATCTAAACCTTCCCCGTAGTCATTGTTCCCCAAAGACCTCACCCGGGACGTGACAACATTGCTTCGGTTATGTTTATTTTCCCGCTGTTAACATAAAATAATGGATAGTAGATTTTGAAATAAATGCGTATTTCTTTGCTCTACACATTTCCACTAATAATGAGCGTCTTAGATTTTAATGTATGAAGACTGCTACGAATAAAATACCACAAGGCTTTATTCATCTCAGTATTCTGCGTTCCTAACCCTTGCCATCTCTACGAAATACCTATACAGGGTGTAAACGGTATACGTAGCAATATTTTAAGGGGTGGTAGGGGAGGTCCAATGGAACATAAAAGTCCTATGACATAATGTCCGATCGGTCTCCATTTTACAGTAATAATGCCTCGAAGTTAACATGTCTATATGCTAAACTAATAGACGCAGGATTCCATAATTTTGCACATACATTGGAGACAACCAGTAGAGTAAAATTGTCTGAATACATTTTGTTGTATCTCGTATAGTTTAGCTGTTATAAAGGTTTAAACATCGGAGATGTTTGTGGAAAAGATCGTCGCTACACGCACACAGATGAGCCGTAGCACAAAGACCGCCCGTGGTGAACTGTTCAAGATGACCCAGTAACCAAGTAACGACGGGCCCCTTACAGTAGCGGTCCCATTGAAGATGTGTTTGGAGTAGCGGAGGCACTTAGGGTCGTCAGCTAGAAAAGGACGAAGCAAGCGGCACCACCAATCAATCACGGCAAGAACGCTAGCTTCTTTCCGGAAGATATGAACATTAATACTGTCGACAATCAAGAACGTGGAGCGGTCTTTAAGAATTTTAGACATCCCTCGACCTGAGTTAATCGGTATATTGCTGTATCGATGGGTAATACATGCGATGACTTCGGACCCGCATGTACCGTTGTCGTTCGCCGACTCGTGGGGCAATACGGTTATAAACCGCGACCCTGACGAACCGCTTTAAACGGTCAGCTTAATTATTTTTCGAAACACCAATATAGCAATTAAAAAGTATTATTCACCATCAATACCTACGCCTCGCGTTCGGACACAGGAAAAAATGGATTATTATCGCCGGAAATATGTCATAGCCTGCGTTAAATTTAAATACTAATAATCACCAATAAACTAATTAAAACTCACCCTTTCAGAATTTCACCTGCAGCTTGAAAACCTGCGTCACTAGATCACTGAACTCACCCTGGTCAGCGACGAATGCGTCCAATGCACAGCTGGTCTCTGGTATGCGACACCACCCAAAGTAAAAGGATCGCAACATCAAGTGCGATCGGGTTAATGTAGATACGGAATATTCACTTGACTGCACGGTTATTAACACTGATCACCTAATTTATTGTCCCACCAGGACAAGATGTTTTAGGTAAAAAGAAGCCAGCACATTTTCGAGACACATGCGTTTGCAGAAGTGCAACGAACGAACCATCCTACACTTTCACAAAAGCCCGCGCTCCCTTCTTTTATTGCCAATGTACCCATTGCTTCGAGGTAGGCAGCAGACCCCACGTGTTTCGGTTCGAAAGGGTCCGAAGAGAAGAGGAACTGAAAGTCTTCGAGTTGCTATAAAGAAAAAAATCCTGTTTCCTGTTTCCCTTTTCCCATATCCCGAGTTCACGTCTGCTACGAGGCGGAACCAACTAAGTCATAAATTCGACTCGTGGGACAATACGATCATAAACCGCGACCCTGGCGAAATGCTCTGGCCTATAAGGCTGATTAATTTTTGGGAACTAGCAATTAAAAATTATTATTCAACATTAATACGGCTTGCGAAGAGACACAGGAAGAAGGAGACCATGTAGTTCGCTGACTGCTCGAAGTCCCGCCTGCTTCGTCCTACCTTCAAATTAAAGACCGATCCCTTATCTCTCGAGTATAAACACGCGCTCGAATTTCAAAACAAAAGCACGCATCGACGTATTCCGTGCGAGAGAAGGTGGGCTTGAAGTCCGATTGGCCCTAGTCGAACCAATCTGCCCTGCATCCCTCCCAAACGGCCACTGTCCTCAAGAGGCCCTCTTCACAGCAATATCTCCTCCCCAAGGCCCATGGCGTGTTCCGCGCGGGAGAAGGTGGGCTTAAAGTTCGATTGGTTCTAAACTAACCAATCGGTCCTGCTTATCTCTCCTGTCTAAACACGCGCTCGAATTTCAAAACAAAAGCATGCGTCGACGTATTCCGTGGGAGAGAAGGTGGGCCTTGGGGAGGAGATATTGCTGTGAAGAGGGCCTCTTGAGGACAGTGGCCGTTTGGGAGGGATGCAGGGCAGATTGGTTCGACTAGGGCCAATAGGACTTGAAGCCCACCGTCTCTCGCACGGAATACGTCGACGCGTGCTTTTGTTTTGAAATTCGAGCGCGTGTTTAGACACGGGAGGTAAGGGATCCGTCTTTAATTTGAGGGTAAGACGAAGCGGGCGGGACTACGCGCAGTCAGCGGAGTACCCCTTCTTTTCCTGTGTCTCTCCGCGAGACGTATTGATGCTGGATAATACTCTGTAATTTCTACTTCTCCAAAATTAATCAGGCTGATCAGCCAGAGCATTTCGCCAGGGTCGCGGTTTATGACCGTATTGTCTCGCCAGTCGGCGGTAGAGAACGCTTTCCTACAGGTTCGGATAATTTATGACTTAATTGGTTCCGCCTCGTAGCAGACGTGAACTCAGGGTATCGGAAAGGGAAAACAGGAATCGTATGCATTTTTTTCTTTATAGCAACTCGAAGACTTTCTGCTTCTCTTCCCTTCGGACCCTTTTGAACCGATACACGTGGTGTCTGTTTTCTATCTCGAAGCAATGGGTACATTGGCAGTAGAAGGACGGAGCGCGGGCTTTTGTGAAAGTGTAGGATGATTCGTTCGTTGCACTTCTGCAAAACACGTGTGTTTCAAAAATGTGCTGGCTTCTTTTTACCTAAAGCCTCTTGTCCTGGTGGGAGTAGACTCATAATGGAACCAGAGAAACTACTTGGCGGTAGAGGAAGTTGCTTGGGAAAAAATCCTGTCAGTGAGCTAGTAATCTCGTCCCAGAAATGTACTCAGCCGAAGAGTATTACGCGATGTTCTGGGTGTACGCGCGGAACAACGGGAACGCAAATGCTACCGTGCATAGACGCTGAGGGTGGCCACATTGAGCAACTGCTCAATTAACAGTAATCGGCCCCTTTCGGGGCCACCAATTTTTATAACGTAGGGACAACACGTTCCGTGAAAAATAAATTCAGTGATCAGTGTTAGTATCAGTGCAGTGAAGTGAATATTCGGTACATTAACCCGGACGCACTTGGCGTTGCGACCCTTTTACTTTGGTTGGTGTCGCATACCTGGGACCAGCTGTGCACTACACGCATCCGTCGCTGACCAGGACCAGTTCAGTGACCTAGTGACGCAGGTTTTCAAGCTGCAGGTGAATTTCCGAAAGTGTGAGTTTTAGTTACTTTATTGGTGATTATTAGTTACTAAATTGAACGCAGGCTATGGCTTATTTCCGGCGATAATTCTCTAAATTTCCGTACCTAAATTTTGTCTTCGGGGGTTTTAAACAGACTTATTCATTATCAGCAACAGTGTTGGCCGTTATTAAACTACGGATTCTTATCACAATAACGAACTACGATCACGTTTTGTTTATTTCCTGTTACATTACTTTTTTGTTTATGCGATATTTGAAAACGAAATTTACGTACTTCTTGTCCTCTCACTTCAAATAATTATTATTTTCGATTCTGTTTTAAAAAAAATGTGTATTCATTTTTTTACGTTTGACATGATTTTCCTCGATTTATCTTTTACTCGTAATTCACTTTAAATGACAACCAAACGATGACGAAAGGTATCGCTTGCTGTCGTTTTCGCAGAGATCTGATGAGCAATGCGGAGCTGGAAGAGTTTGGTTCTTAATAGGTATTCAAACTCCTTCGAGAGGCGACAACCATAAACTTGCGGTGAAGTATCGCGGGGTGTTGTCTTCGCCACGGGATACGATGCGGCATCTCCTTGAGTCGAGTCGCTGGAGGATCACTCTTAAGAGTCTTTCCTTCCGAAAAACACACCACTTTGGGAATTACATGAAAGATCAGAAGTCAACACCCTGTTTCAATGTGTTGGTCTCACCAATATGCGCGAGCTACTATCCGTTTCAAACGCATGGTGCAAACTTTAGGGCATTATTACTGTAAAATGGAGACAGATCGGACACTATGTCATAGGACTTTTATGTTCCATTGGACCTCCCCTACCACCCCCTAAAATATTGCTACGTATACTGTTTACACCAAACATTCGTTTCCATTTTTTTCTTTACTACCCTACCATCCCGCTTTATTTATTTGTGTCTTCCATTATAAATCCGTTCATTTATTTACTTTGGACATTAGAACTTTATCGTTTATAGTGCCAAAATTATTATGATTTTTTTTGAGGTTCATTCCAATAAAAGTTATGTGACTGTCACGTCCCGCGACGTGGAGTCTACTATTATTTAATCCTTTAAATCATTCAAACTTACTATTTCGTACTTTAGTATTTTATAACCATCTCTAATAAGTTATAAATATAAGACATAGCCGAAAAGGCATTATAATCGAAACTCGCGATAAGAAAACCAAGTCAAGAATCATCAACGGCAATAGTGAGCAGGAGAACCAGCACGAAGGAGGTAGCCACACACTGACTGGCTGCACACCAGCCAGCCAACCACGCACACCAAGGGGACCAGTAGACGCCAGCTGATGGGTCAGAGGCCCCTTCCGCCAGCGGAGTTGACACCTTCACGAAGCTGTGCTCCTGATCATCGCCACAAATTTGCCCTCCCTTAATATCCAGTAAATCGAGCTCCACTACGGAACCGATGTACATTAACTTCAATCCCTAGTATGTGGGCTGTACGAAAGCACTCGTACAGAGCACATCGAAAACCCAATAGCGTAAGCATCAAAAAAATGAATTAAACTAAGAATCTAACTATCGACGCTGCTGAGAGTTTCGTATAACGGCAGAAATACGTCTTAAGTAAGTCAGAAGACACCGAAATAGGCGCGCAATAGCTCAAATTCTGCAGTAAACAAAACTCTCGGATAGCCCTCTGGAAAGAATTCTTCAGGTGGATCCCACGGCAGATGATTGGAAGATTTCATCTCCCACCGTCTAAATTGTCATGTGACAAACCTGGAGAAGGAGTGACCGACTGCCCTATAAAAAGGGATCAGACCACCCGCGGAGCGATGATTATTATGTTAATGTTCAATTAATCAATCATTATTATAGTTACCATAAAAACTCTGATAAAACAAACATTCAAATATTCAAAGTGTAAAAAGCTAAAACAAGTGACTATTGTAAGTGAAGTTTTATTTTATACTAAAATAAAAGTATTAAAATCAAATTCAGTGTTCAAGTGTTTTATTAGTCGGTTTCTGATATTTTGGGCGTTTGAAGTTTTATTAATGTACCACCGAAAAATTGAACATAAAGGAAAACAGATTCTCTTACGTTGAAAGTGTCATTGGCGAGCAGTAACCTGCCCACTATGCCACTAAATACTAGAGGTCAATCTGTTTACGCGGTCAAAAACTACTAATAGATTTTTCAAATCATTAATAATTTAAATAAATACGTTCAAGCTGATTTTCGGAGTCATTGGCGCGCATAACCATGCCCACCAGTGTCCTCTGGAGTCAAGTACAGAGCGGGTTCCATTAGAATCAAATTCAAAGATTAATTTAACCATCAGATGCCCAAGAGCAACAGAGCCGGCCGAAAAGTGCAACTACGTAGACTATTACAAAATTATCAGTGTGCCCCAGCTGCGCCAGAATCTTTGTTGGGAGTCTACGTAAAACCCAAGGTCGTTTTCCATCAACGATTCATCGACGCAGGACCCTGGGTTCTCCCAAAACCCAACGCTGCGTCGGAAATTGACGGAGTCAGCAAGCTTCCCATTCCCTGGCGACTCATACCGATTATTAATTAAAAGGTAACCAGTTTAAAATATCGCGTTAATGCATCCATACCAAGGTCTCAACTATCCCAGAGCATAGAATCCCAGGATTCGCTCGAAAGCGGATCGTAAATATAAATTCCTTTAAAAAAAACGCAGCCCGAATAAAAAGTAGGGACGTAACAGTGACATTTATTCTTGGTGTTATTTACGCTACAGCATCGCGAACATAGCCGATCGCGCAGATTTATATAATTGTTGGGTATTAAAGTTTGGCGAGCGAAGTGAAGTCAGTTATGCACTGAATATCACTATGAATGTAATTGATGTTCTTGCTATGCATTGAATGTTACTATGAATGTAATTATGTAATTGATGTTCTTATCATTTATGTATATTGCTAACGAACAGTAACAAATAGAACGTTGAATGTAACAGACATCTGTATTTGCTTATAAAACTTTCAAATATATTGAACTTCTTCGTTTAGCAGTTTAGTATTATTTACTCGCTGTGCCAACAGGTTATGGGCCCAGGCGCGATAACTGAGTAATCTGGGGTTTTATAGTTCGGGAACGGTCCTGAACGCGGTAAATTCAAATTCAAATCTGTTTCCGCGGCGGAGCAGCAGTTCGTTCTAGTCACAGAGAGTACGTTTTTGTTGCTCGTTTTTTTTCCTCATTCCTCTCGTGTGTTTTACAAGATGCCTGACGAGTTGTCGGCTAAAAATATTACCAAGTTCAACGGTACGAACTTCCTGGGGTGGAAGTTCCAGATGAACATGTTGTTGATTGCAAGTGGAATACGAGAATTCATAAGCGGAGAGAGAAGAGTGCCGGCTGATAATGCTGAAGAGGTGATTAAGAAATCATGGAGGAAGGACAATGCACGCGCTATGTTCCTCATATCATCTACGATCGAGTAAGATCAATTGGAGCCTTTGTCAGTCTGTAGCACAGCCAAGAGCATGTGGGACAAGCTGGGCGCCATACATGAGCAGAAGTCTGCGTCTAACAAACTCATGCTGACACAGAAGTTCCACGAGTATAGGATGTCCCCGGGGGACACAATGGTTCAGCACTTAGCAAAAGTGCAGAATATGGCCGCATGTTTAAGAGATGTTCGAGAAAAAGTATCGGATGTGACTTTGATGGCAAAGTTGCTCGGTAGTGTTTCATCAAAATATGCAATGCTGCAAACGGCGCAGGACAGTGTGGATCCCGAGAAACAGACGCTAAACAATTTAGTTGAAAGGCTCATTCGTGAAGAATCTCGGCTCACTGCAGAAGACGAGGTGCCTGGAGCATTTTCAGCTTACAAGAAAGAAAATTATGCGAAGAAGAGCGGAAAAACAAATCCAAAGGAGAAGAGGTATCAGCAGAAAACGAAAGATCGCAGAGAAATAGAATGTTTCAAGTGTGGAGAAAAGGGTCATTTCGCGCGGGAATGCAAAAATGAGCGACGGGAGAAGGTAAAGCAGAACAAGGGTGAGAACAAAGGATCACGGGACTATGCATTCGTCGCTGAGAGAATGAAGAAAGAAGAAAATGTTGCTCGGAAGCGAGGGTCTGGGTTCTCGGTATCTTCGGGTGCAGCGGTGGAGGAAGTGTTAGCCGTCGGCAAGCAGGATGCCTGGCTTACTGACGTGTCATTGCAGGCACTTGTGCGTTGATTTTTTATATAGATTGAAAGAAATCTTTATTTTGCGAGGAATTGCTTTTTGTTTTTAAGAATGTAACATACATATTGTTATTAATGTTATTTGATAAGACTGACAAATGCATTTATGTGCGTACAAGATAAGGAAATGGAAATGTAAACGGGAGCCATCCTAAGCCGAAAGGCAAGGATTAAAACAATATATAAAAATAAATAAAAAAAATAAAATATTAATGTTATTTGTATTGATGATAAGTTGATATATAAATATATGAATATTTAACGGTTAATGTTTATTGTAATTTAATTCCCTTCCCTCACATTTACTTTTAAAATTTCCGGAATAACGCGATTTTGGGGGCACGTTTCGGGAGGACGATCATTGCCGCAAAGTTGCCGTGCGAAGTTGCCTCAAAATTGCTGTGCAACTTTGCAGCAGGCGGACATAGAATTTTTGCTGCATAGTTGCGGCAACCTTGCGTGGGTCGTTGCCATGTTGCACCACAACTATGCTGCAACTATGTTGCAAGGAGAGTGTGCTGTATGGGCAATAGAATCTGAAAAATAATTAAAGTGTTTACAAAATTTTTTTTTTCTTTTGGTTGTTTTTACGAGGGAAAACAGCGGGAATCTTCAAAAGACGCCTAGTAGGATCCGCACTACTAGGCAGTGTCGGCTTTATAGCGATTAAAACCGCTAACCCCATGCGCATACAAAACACTCATTTCCACTCTACATGCAATATAAAAAGTCAAACACTCATGCAATATAAAAAATGAAACGCACAGGCAATATAAAAAATTAAACACACATGCAACAGTCCGACAGCCAAACATATATACATAATAAAAAACGCATTACACACTCATACTGCAATCGCATACATGCAAAAAGACTTAAAAGTAGTTTCGGATATACAAAAGCACAATTAGAATCTTTGCTTCCCATGTGATCTGCCATACGTCAAAGCACATAATGAAAAACCAGACATTGGAATCATAGGTTCTTCGGAACAATTTAGTAGCCTATTGGTGGAAGAAATACATTTCTTTAATACATGATCGACAAAGTTGTCGGTCAAATACACTTTGAGATGCCCTAAAGAGCAATCGCTCAGGTTAACATCAACTGCAAGGCTCAGACAAGTTTGAATTAAATTTTTTAAATTACAATGTTCCGCGAAGTTATCGAAACAGTATTTAGTTAAAACATAGACCTCTCGCATAAATTGTACTATTAATTTTTTTTGTGTTAAAAAAGCTTGGCAACACGTAGCACAAGCTTGAATAAACGGTTCTAAGTAATCTAAATTGACAGTAGTAGCATCATAATTTTGCAAAATTGACTCTGTTGATTCTACAGCTACTACTGGTATTGCATTATTAGAAAATTGAGAATTTTGATTACAAGAGGAAAATTTTAAAATTTCTTTAACATTTAACAAATTTTCACTACAATCTGCCTCGCAGTTTTGTCTTCCTGAGTTGGAAAACAATGAATTTATGAGCAATGACTTGTAGTATCCGGTAAATACTGAACAAGTCGGATTTGTATTTCTTCCATCATGTTGTCTTACCAGCGAGAAAGAATTTTCCAAAGGATCTTGGTTAAAATCTCTGGTTCTGAATCCTGCAAACCCAAGATCCAGCAAATAAGATTTAAGAATTTTTAACCCTTTCAGGGTATGTATCCAATTCTGCAACACCGCAGGATACTCTTCATCTCCCGCTTTGCGTTTGATAAATCGCATACTTTGGCATAAGTTTATACACTTATTCCAAATATCTGTGGCGTTACTTTCGTTATCCAAAATGGCCCTATTATTGACACTGTCGAAAAGTGAATTTAAATTTAGAAATAATATCGCCGTATCTATTCCCGAAGCTGACATTTTCTGGATTTACAAGCACTTTCCGCCTCAGTAGTGCTCATAAGTTCCATAAGAGATGCTACTTTACGCGAGAAGACTTCTGTACAATATTTGACACGCATCTTCTTAATTCTACTTGGAACAACATGCTGTTCCGTAATATTGACTAAAGTTCTAAAATCACCTCTACACCGATCAATGAAATAAGTATCCTCGAAGTGGGACCATTTTGCTGTTCTTTCTACACCGTCCAGAGTATAACGAAGACCCTTCGTTAACAAATTATTTCTAATACATTTTAATAAATGAGGCGGATCAAACAGTGATACTATCTTTTGTTCATCTACCATGATGAGCCCCTCTTCAGCCGACTTGCAATCTCTTTTCGTGTCGAAAAGTAATTGCTTAATCGCGCGTACATTTGTTGACGCTTGATCGCAAACCGAAGCAACAACTCTTAAGCGTATAAGAGTGCATTCCCGTACTATGGCCTTAAACGTACGCGCTATCGACTCCCATGAAACGGTGCCCCCACAAAAGGAGTACGATACTGTTTGCTTCCACGGTTTATCTCCAAATATCCTTCTTAACATAAAGACCTGAACATGGTCTGCAATGTCTCTATTACGCGAAAACCCGAAATCTACTAGTCCCTCTACAATATCGGATTTGACATTATAATGAAGCCAGGGACTAAGCTTCATTTCGTCAAATAACAAGATGCAATTTCTGTACCGCGAATCCTCGAAATTGTCGAGTATATTTTCGATGCTGTTGAAGACAGACTTACTAATACCGGGAGATACAATGATTTTAGTGACCAGTTTTCTTAAGGTCTCTGTACTTGGTAAGAGGAAAATATTGGAAAGGTATCGAAAAACCCGTGGACTTTGCTTGAGCAATGAAAGCGCAAAAATTTTGTCATCTAAACTGTAATTTCTATTGAACTTAGATCGTCCCATGTTACGGACTTGTAATGGCTCCATATCAAAACTACACAGTACAAAACTACATATGCAATTTAGGACACATACAATTTAGGACACATACAATTTAGAACACATGCAATTTAACGCACATTTTTTTAGTTCATATCAGGATGTGCGACGGTATTAGTATTGCTTGGGGCTCGATCAGAGCGGGGGGCGCGCGCCCGCTCGCGGGCGCGTAAAGCGTGGTAGCGAACCGATGTGACTTTGGGGGATGCTCAAAATGAGACTGCGGTTATCGCGCGATGGGGTCAATATCGCTATTGTTAGCAAGGTAATCATTCTGAACATTTCTCTAAACTTTTTGATGGTCGGCTTTGGTTTACGAGATATGCGCAAAAACTTATTAGAATTACCGAGTTTAACACATACTCACAGCGGTTCGCTACCATTCTTTACGCGCCCGCGAGCGGGCGCGCCCTCCCCCCGCCTTAATCTAGCCCCAACCAATACTAATACCGTCGACTGTGAAACAGATTTCAATATATTATGCCGAAAGTTTTTTATTAATATCTCCGAATCTAAGGCTGATCGCCAAAAAGTTTAAAGGAAAATGTTATTCAGAATGACGACCTTGACAACATATGTGAAGATCATTGAAATCGGCGAAGGCCCAGTTTTCCGGCAAGTTTACCATGGTATCCTGTTGTACACTAAATAAAATGTGCGTCAAACTGCATGTGTCCTAAATTGTATGTGTCTTAAATTGCATGTGTAGTTTTGTACTGTGTAGTTTTGATATGGACCCTACAAGGAGCAGGGTACGGGGCAATATTTTCTTACTTGGATACTTTCTGGAGGGGGAGCACCTATAGGGAGTAGTGGTAATGTTTGCGCGAGACGCCACAATGGGAGATAAACCCGACGCCAGCGCCGAGCGAGTGACGCCACGGTCAACCAGCCTCGACAATATATTTCACAAAATACCACGTCAGGAGAGAAAAAATAAAAAAGATGAAAGTTTGCTATGCGACCCAAGTACTAAGCCATTCCATGGGTGCGGCCATAAGCAGCAGGGCCAGGCCTGGGCACTCGCATAGGCAAAGTGTTGGCAAAATTTAGTGTATATCACAATCTACTTGAGGGCACTGGGATCAATATAGTTGAAAGATTTTTGTAACAGATGGCGTTGATGAGATTATTTTGTGGCGGGAATAGAAAATAATCAGCGCCGTCCAGTGGTAGCGTCCCGTTACCGTCCCCAAGCGTCCCGTAGCATCCTACGAAAGCGTCAGTACGTATTGAGCACGGTCAGTGAGAAGCATTATCAGTGTTATAGCGTCATATTGAGAAGATATTAAGAAAGTAAGTTATTCCTTCCATGTCCCGACGAACGTAGGGAATAGTAGTTTAAAACAACCCTACAATTGTTGTAAATTCATAGATTCAGGATGGCTCGTGGATATGTCTGCTGTGCGGTGCCTGGATGTTTCGACAAGCATTCCACACGACACCGGTTTCCGAATCCAAGTAAAGATGAAGAACGTTTTCGTACTTGGATACGCATTATTCAGAATCCAAAATTGTACAATATGGACCCACAACGCATATTTGCGAATTATCGCGTATGCCATGAACATTTTAACACAAAGGATATATCATCCAATTCGTTCATAGTTAGAACAGCAGTACCTTCGCTTAACATACCACTTGCCGCAGGTATTGGTTTTGTACAATATGAGTAGATACAGAACTATTTTCAGGTAGGATATAGAAACAAATAGTTCTTTCTTTTTAATTGTTTTATAAATAGAAGCATCAACGTCAGCAACACCACCAGCATTAGTGCCAGCGCCAGTGTCAGCGTTAGTGCCATCAGTGCCAGTATCAACGTCAGATGTTGTTACTGCAGATGAGTTCTTAAATCTCGAAAGGAATGAAGAATTGTGTTCGCCAATGCAAGTGTCTGGTACACAAAGAGGTATTCAGTGTAAGTAATTTGAAGTCAGTTAAAAATATTGGGAATATCTCAGCTTCCATCCACAAATAATTAAATATTTTTAAAAAATAATTAATTTTTTCCTTCAATTTTTCTGTAATATATGATATGCAGTATGTAATCAATGAATTGTGTACATAATAAATTCTACCAATTTATTTATTGGCATGAGTTGTATTTATTTGTAGGTTCTCCAACAAGGTTAAATACTATAGACATAATTAAACCGGCACAATTAACACCCAAAGCTAGATACTTATACAAGGTAGTGAGAAACTTGAAAAAGGCGAACAGTGTTTATAAGATGAGAAATGTTACACTCAAAAAAAACTTACATTCAGCACACACATTCTTCTACAATCAACAGTCAGACCTTCATGAAGACACAATTAACTTCTGTTTACAACAGTTATTAAGAAAGCGTGTTAAATCAAAGGGGCAACGATTTTCGTTGCATGAAAAATTAATGTGCATTGCATTGTATAAAGCATCAGGGGCAGGATATAGGTTATTATCAAGATGGTTTAAGTTGCCATCAAGAAGGACAATGACCCGGTTGTTGCAGACAGTACCGCTTGAAAGTGGGATAAACCCTTGCATAATAGCTAGTTTAAAGCAAAGTGCACAACATTTGAAACTTAAAGATAAATTGTGCTCGTTAATATTTGATGAAATGGCACTCATACCACACATAGATTATAATGAAAGTAATGATAAGTTAGTGGGAATAGGAAATACCATAATATTCGACCATGTTTTGGTATTCATGTTAAAAGCAGTAGTGGGACATTGGAAGCAAGCAATAATGTATGCATTTTGCAAAGCAACAACGAAATCTGTAGAGCTAAAGATAATTATCAAGGATATAATAAGAACAGTAAATAGTGAAACTGGTATGTAAAAAAGTTTTATAATATTTTGAAATTCGAAGAAAAGTATATATTAATAATATATATATATTACTTTGCAAGGGCTTAAGATTATTTCCCTAATTTGTGATCAGGGCTCAACAAATCGGGCCGCAGTAGAAAGTTTATGCGAAGAAAGCAAAGCATATTATTTACAGCAAAACAAATCACCAAAACGGTGTATTATAATTGATCATTATAAAATAATTCCTTTGTACGATATCCCGCATTTAATAAAAGGGATCAGGAACAACTTATTAAATAAGGATTTAATATGGATGAAAGAAGAAAAAACACTAACGGCAACGTGGAAGGACATCACAGCAGCGTATAAAATTGATTATCAGAAATTTATAAGGCTCGCGCCAAAACTTACACCGTATCACATCAATCCCGAAAAAAAAAAGAAAATGAAAGTCGCATTGGCCACACAAGTTTTCAGCCATGCTACGGCTGCGGCTATATACACTATGGCCGAGACGAGTAAGTATTGGGATTATAATATCTTGTAAATCAAATTGCATTGTGTCACATTCATATTTCAAGACAACTGAGATAATATTTGTTGTATAAACTACAAAAAACTCGTTTGTTGCAGATGCTGCACATCCAAATGGGCTTTATAAATTGGATGAGAGTAGCAAAGGTACAGCAGAAATACTGAAATTCTTCGACACGCTATTCGATAGTGTAAATGGAGGCTCAAAACGAGCTGATAGTGTTAAGCTTCTGAAAGGGCCTATTTCCAGCCATTCTGAACATATTTCGTTTTGGAAAACACAAATATTGTGTTTGGAAAATATGTACTATAAAAAAGAAGGATATTCAAAACATATTATACCTCCTTCCTTGAAAAATTTTATTCTAACCCTTAAAGGCTTCATATTATTAACAAGAAGAATCCTAAAATACACGAATGAATATGTGCCGAGAAATTTGAATCAAGACGCTTTGGAGAATTTCTTTGGTCAAGTGCGTCAGCACCGAGGGCCAATGAATTGTTTATCACCGAAGCAATTCGAAGAATCATATAAATCAATAATGGTAAAACACATGTCCGGTGGGCATTCCATTAATAGTAATTGCGAGGAAACATTTCAATCTTCACTATTTGAACTAAAAGAATTATTAACACCTAAGCAACCACCACAGGCACAACAACCACCACAACTACAACAACCAGAAGACATAGTAAATATAGAAAATGTTAATTATGAAGCAGATATTCGCGACAATAATATACTAAACAGAAATACGAACGAAGAAACACAAGTATATGTAACAGAGGTATTATTAACAAACATTTTAAAGAAATTAACCTGTGAATTTTGCCAAATATATATTTTCGGCCCAGATTTTTCCGAATGTGTGAACAAAATATGCAATATTAGTGAGTACATAATTTTTGAAAAAAAAATAGAGAGTAACATCCTGCATACTATTACATATTTGAGTTTAAAATTTATCCACTTCAACATTACATGTGAACATAAGCACGAGATGTCTAATACAATAATTAGAATTATCATGAAAATATTTATAGAAAAATATTGTAGAAACGTAAATTTGGAGAGCAAGTATCAACATAAGAACAATCATTTATTTAATAAAGATCAGTGAACGTAAAAAATATAGATTTTTTTCATCCTTCTACAGTTCCCTCTTCTTAAAAATAAATGACTTCACTTATGGCGTTTTCGGGCAGTCGCACTGAGTGCGAATTTCAGCCAATCGGAAGCAAGGACTGTGAACTTTTTCGCTTTCGATTGGCTGAAATTCGCACTCAGTGCCACTGCACGAAAACGCCATTAATAAAAGAAATGTCACTTCTGATTATTTATAGTCATATAGAAATTCTGTTTTAGTCATTCATTTTTTATATGTAATGAAATGAACTAACAAGGGAACATATCGAACCCGCACACGCCGATTTTAATGGGGCTTTTGTAAGAAATAGTCGTCAGAAAAAATTTGTCAAATACTTCTTACAAAAGCCCTGTTACAATTGGCGGCCGCGGGTTCGATATGTTCTCTTGTATGTAATACCATCATTCAAGATTTGAATTTGGCGCTCTGCCTGATTTAGTAGATACCACAATCCACTAGGGGGTGCTGATTTTGCCAACAGAAAAATACGTTAAGTGCACACCCCTGAGCAGGGCTCGAAATACTAAGTATCGGGATGATATAATTGTAGAATTAACACTTTACCCAGGGTGTTGACACTCAATGTAATATTTTGTTCTCGTGTTTGCGCCATCTGAGCGGGCTGGGGTAAAACTAAAACTTAGAAGGAGGGAAATTTGAAACGTGGGTTCAGTACTTTGCACTTAGAGCGAATTCAGCAGGTACGCACTGGCACTGCACTGGTGCCAGAAATTATCGTGCGTGACTTTGATCGGTTGATTTTTATAGAGCTATTTCCGTATCTATCAGAAATAACCAATTAAAGTCATGTATGATAATTTCTGGCACCAGTACAGTGCCAGTGCGTGCCTGCCGAATTCGCTATTAAATTCATTGAACTTCAGAAACGACTGATATGAGATACAATTTCTGTAAGGAAGGAATGAAACAATATACATTTTCTTTAGTTACACAATCTTTTATTATGAATGTTGATGGCTTACATTAATGTGCTTTTCACAACTTACGAAACATTTGACTAAAGGACGATGAAAAGAACGCTAATCGACGCTCATGCGCGTGTACGGTTATGGACGCTGATGTACGATATACACCTAACCTATACAGCCCGCTATAACACTAGGATTATTTGTGATTAAGTCCGTCTTTTCGGTTAAGTCAGGCCCACTCCTGCCAGGTACCTCGTATCGAGGAATAGATTGAATTATTCCAAAGTAATTAACGATAACAAGAAATTCTTGATTCGCAAAGCTCACGTGACACTTTGAAAGGACGAGACACAATGGCCGCTACAATAGCTTCCAAGGAGGCGCCGGGAGCGCTTCTCGTGGCGGCTCCCCACATATTTGCGCGAACAACACCATCTAGCGTACAATTCTCTCACTAAATTGAGTACAGCGCCGCCATACAGGCTGGGGTAAAACTAATCTCGTGAGAACAGTTTGCCCATAAGAGTGTCAACACCCTGACTTTACCGACCGGTAAGGCTGAAGATCCTACACACTTCTCACCAGCCAGTCGGCCGCAAATACTTCCCTAACACCAGGTCTGTTTCGGCTTAGACTGTCGCGCGGGAATATATGCGCTTAACCAAACTTTGTAAAAGTACTTACTATATTATTCACTTTCTGTTATTATAGGGTAAGTAAATCTAATAACATTTTTTATTTTAATATTTTTTTAAAGTGTGATATCGCTCAAAACAGTCACTTTTATGTAATGGAACGTTGCAAAATTTACAGACAAAACATGTTCTACTTCTTTTTTTTTAATTGCACAAACTCTACATTGTTTTTGGCCTTTTTTACTTCCATCACTCTCCACTACCGTGTTTTTTACTCACCGCAAAGGGTGATTTATAAAAAAAATTATATAAGAATATGGGAGCCTACAGTACAATCTAACAGTTGTACCGTAATAATATGTAGATAACAAATTATTGGTTACCGTGGCAACCGTTTAGGCTACCAGTCAGTAAGCATCGGGCAGAAAAAGCCTATTAAAAGGCTACCGGTCGGTAAAGTGTTAAAATAATGTGATATGAAGTACAAGAAGATTGTGATTTGTGTTTTACAGATGAAGCAGATAAAACAGGACGGTATAAAATGAATAGAATTGGCTACAGTAGAAATTGTTTTTTGATAAACTGTTTGATAGTTTGAATGGTGAGAGGGGTGGGAAGAAGATATGCAAACCGTTGCGATGATCTACCTCAGATTATGGAAGGAATCCATAAAATCGTTAAAAAATATTTATTTCAGAACAGAAGGTACGAACAAATGGACATTGCAAAACATACTTGTTAGATTGTATAAAAGAAACATACAACATTTGTAATACTGTTTAAACATATAAACATTTTAAATACTGAGAATATAACAAATAATGTATCAAAAACAATTAGTTTATACATTAAAAGGTATGTGAAATTTAGCTTCATTTGTTCGCACAAGGAATTGGTAGCAAATATTATAATACAAATGATTATACAAATATGTATATTACATTTTTGTAAAACCATTAATAACATTATAAAACAAAAAGTTAATGTACCGTATCGGCCGGGAATGAATAACATATTAATGGAACCCATTAATATCCGCAATAAAAAATAGTGTAACTAAAGAAAATGTGTATTGTTTCATTCCTTTCTGTTAAGAAACAAACGACTGATTGTGAGATGGAACTTCTGCATAATTACACACTTTTAAATTGTATGTAGGCTGCATAAAATATGATTCTATATAGTAATACAAAAATTGGATCTCAATCGTTTCTGAAGAAATTTTATACAATTACATATGGCTATCGCACATTTTATGTTTATCGCCGTGACTAGATATGAGAAAAAAACATCTATACAAATTTACGATTATTATTATTAGTATTAGATTAAATAAAAATAAAATGTAAAACCGTATGGATATTTTCAGATTATAATTCTTAAATTGCTAAATATAAAAAATATTCATAAATACGTTTATTTAATTAATGTTACTGAAGAGCCTTGGTGATCACTCATCGTGTAGGTTGATTTTGCCATGTTTTCACACTTAAGCCAAACAACAAATAACTCTGCAAACTTCTCTGCACCATACCACTTCCCATTTCGGTTCTTGGCTATTTTAAAAAGTTGAAGGGTATTTTTATCGATACTACTTTCCATAAATTCTAATGTTGACTTGGGGTCTTGATTTGCAGCTTTTCGAGGCTGTACTGCTTCATGATTGTTTAGCAATTTTCTATAATTTATGGAATTACGTGAGAATGGTGAAAGACCACAGCAATGAAAACCATTACGTAAACTTTGTTCCAGGTTCAGTGAATCAATAGCAATTTTTAATACTGGGGCAAAATCAGATTTCTGTAAAGCTGATCCATCATTTTAAATTCTCCAATTTGTCACTGCTTTCTTCCATGCACTTTTTAATGAACGAAATATGGCTACATCCATTGGTTGCATGATGTGCGTTGTATTTGGGTACAATGACACCAATTAAATCTGCTTAGCGATGCAGAAATCACTCAATGCCAATGTTGTGTAAGACGAATGTCCATCCATGTACATAATTATAGGGAACTCAATTTCCATTTTTCTACACCATGGATAAAATACATTAGCCATATATTCATAAAAGGCTTCACCTGTCATCCAACCATTGTCCGACATTCCTACACTCCAATTTATCGGTACCTTTTCAATAATCACTGCAGATAATCTCTTATATGGATATGTGGCGGTTCCACCTTCTCACCAGCAGGGCGCGCCATCAGCGCCTGAGCAACGGGCGCGCTCTCGCGAAAGGCGCAAGCAACTCCTGAAGCCGCGTGCGGTCTTCAGCACAGAAGTGCGCTCTGCCTTCGAGCGCCTTGATATTCTATGCCAGCGTCTCGGCATAACGAACGCGGCAATTCCTACGCGATAGTCCTAACGATCGCACTTGCCTCATCTTTTGTGTAAATCTTTATTGGAAATATATATACTGTTATTGTTACAACGTGTTTTCATTACATAGATTCGGGTAGTCGGTTGGATTGGACATCTTTGACCCGCGATCCCTGACGATCCGAATATTGGTGACCCCGACGTGATCGCGAAGAACGCCAGTGAGTGCAGTCGCAGAACGTGTGCACCAGGGTGCCCCTAAGACTTATTCGCAGAACGTGTGCGTTAGGGTGTTCCTAAGACTGATTCGCGAAAGAAAAAACGCAATCGCGTGCGTCGTAAAAACTTTTTGAGAAGTGCGTCGTTATCATCATGCCGTTGACCCATTCTCCTCACGGGTCGAATTCAGCCCTCAACGACGGAGAGAGCGGTTCGGGACTGTCGCTGCCGACTTCGCAGGGCGAAGAGCCACCGAAATTGACGCCCCAACTCAGCGGCCACGTGCAAGTACCGCAATGTGGCGGGCACATGCAAGTTCCTCATCCCGGCGGCCATGCTGGACCTTCGCAGAGTGGCGAAAACGTCGTATTCACGGAGGGTCGTTACGTTGAGGCGATCCAGCAATGCCGGATTCCCCCCTTCTGGAAAACCAGCCCTGAGCTCTGGTTTTTTCAAGTCGAGTCGATTTTTCAAACTAATCAGGTTCGATCGGACGACGGAAAATACCACCTCGTCATCGGTGCGCTTGACGCCGAAGCACTCCAGGACGTCGCTGACATACTTCAAAACCCCCCCGTTCGAGACAAGTATAAATTCCTGAAGTCTCACATTATGAGTTGTTTGGCTGAGACGAAGGATCGCCAGCTACAGCGAGTGTTAAACGAGCTAGAGCTGGGTGACAAGAAGCCCTCGCAGTTGCTGCGACAGATGCGTTCCCTTGCGGGCGATAGGGCCTCAGAGGACGTCTTGCGAATTAAATGGCTTGACCTGCTTCCAGCGTCCACACAGCGTCTCTTGAAGATTTTCCGGGCCACGAGGCTTGATGAATTGGCTACAGCAGCGGATGAGCTCATGGAAGGGCCGCAAGTTACGGGTTCAGCGGTCATGGCCACAGCTATTGGCACTCTGCAGGCACCTCCACCGTGTCGACCCCCGGATGTTCAGCAAGTGGAAAGCTCTGCTCTCGGTGATGATCTAGCGGACATTAAGCGATCTTTAGGGGAGCTTATTACTCTCCACCGCGACCTCGCCACTCTAATTAAGAGTCAGGGCGACAAATCTTCTAAGCAACAGGCTAAAGATCAGACTCGTGCACGCACCCGGTCGCCCTCCCCATTGAAAGGGGGCCCTTGCTGGTTTCATAAAAAGCACGGGGCACAAGCCTACCGCTGCCTTCTGCCGTGCAGCCTCAATCACCTTCCCTTGGCTACGCCGCCACCCCCAAAAAACTAGTGGCCTCGTTGGCAACTGGGGCGAAGGTCGACGAGAATAACGAAGCATCGCCCAATCAAGAATGTCGACTCCACTTATTTGACAGGAATTCCAACCTAAAATATCTGATCGACTCAGGGTCCACGTTGTCATTGGTACCCAGACGTTACTGTGCAGGTAGACTTGTGCCCACTGATTTTAACTTAACTGCGGCCAATGGATCGGTCATAAAAACGTATGGGCAGAAGGTGCTTTTACTCAATCTTGCGCTCCGTCGAGAGTTTCGATGGGTATTCATTATTGCGGATGTCCGACAAGCCATTATAGGCGCTGACTTTCTTTCGCATTATGGCCTCTTGATTGATTTAAAGGGCCGGTGTTTAGCGGACCCCCTCACTAGGATTTCCGCGCAGGGACTACTTCATCCGGCTGTTGTGCACTCGGTTTCGGCAGCATCCAAGGAAACCCTCATTGATGCACCAGATGACGCCAAGTATGCTGGGCTTCTTCGGGCATACAGCGATCTTTCTCAGCCCAAAACGGCAATAGTTCCGGACACAATTTCCCCAGTGGCGCACCACATTGTGACGACTGGACCACCAGCCTTTGCACGCCCACGACGTCTCACCGGCGACAAGTTGGCGGCTGTGAAGAGACACATCGAGCTTCTGCTATATCACGGCGTCATTCGCCCGTCTAGCAGCTCGTGGTCGAGCCCATTGCATCTCGTCAAGAAAAATAAAATAAAGAAGAATTTGGAAAAGGAAGATGAAACAGAGGAGGTTACTTGGGACTGGCGTGTGACCGGCGATTACCGTGACGTCAATGCCCTTACTGACCCGGATCGATACCCGATTCCTTGTCCGGAGGATCTTCTGCAGGGTCTCCATGATGCTGAGGTTTTTTCCACAATTGATCTCGAACGCGCGTACCACCAAATACCAGTGGCGCCCGAAGACATCGGAAAAACAGCCCTAACAACGCCTTTTGGACTCTTCGAGTTTTTGGGCATGCCGCCTGGACTCAAGAACAGCGGCCAGACACTGCAGCGCCACATGGACAACATCCTCAGGGGGTTGGACTTTGTAAGGTGTTACATCGATGACCTCATAGTCATTTCCAATTCCCACGACGAACACATCAGACACCTCGAAGTTGTTTTCAATATTTTACGACAACATAACCTTACAATCAATCAAGAAAAGTGTCACTTTGGTAAAGACGAGGTTACGTACCTTGGATACATCGTAAACAGGTATGGTTACCGCCCCCCCCCCGTTGACAAGGTGGAGGCTATTTCCTCATACCCTCAACCTGAAACAATCTCCGACTTGCGTCGGTTTATTGGTATGTTAAATTACTACCGTCGCTGCATACCGCATGCTGCGGAGATGCAGGCACCATTGTGCGTTTACCTGAAGGACGCCAAGAAGAGGGACAAGCGGAGGATACAGTGGACCACCCACACCGAGGAATGTTTCCAGGCCTGCAGGGACAGCATCGCAATGGCTGCTCGTATTGCCTTCCTTTCGCCATCGGCTCAGCTGGCTCTCACCACCGATGCCTCCGACGTCGCCATCGGCGCGGCCCTCGAGCAAAGGGTGGATGATGCTTGGACACCGCTTGGTTTCTTTTCCCGGAAGTTGAGCAACACCGAGAAGGGTTATAGCACCTATGATCGTGAGCTATTGGCCATCTTCGCATCAATTAAGTATTTTAAACATATTGTCGAGGGTCGGCCTTTCATCATCCGAACGGATCACCGCCCATTGGTGTACGCCTTTGCACAACGGCTGGACAAGGCTTCCCCGAGACAGCAGCGTCATCTGGATTTCATATCTCAGTACACTACGGAGATTACCTACGTGAAGGGGGAGGACAACCTTGTTGCCGATGCGTTATCTCGCATAAACGCGGTGGATATGCCTACCATTTTGGATCCGGCTACAATTCAGGCTGCCCAGGAGAGCGACGATCAGTTGCAGACAGTACGCTCGAATACGTCTCTCGCTCTCCATTCGCTGTCTATCGGCTCGGATACTGTTTGGTGTAGCGTCGCGGCTGGCATCGTGAGGCCATATCTTCCTCAGAGCCTCCGTCGACGGGCTTTCGATGTCATACACGGTCTGGCCCATCCCAGTGGTCGAGTTACTTCCCGAAGACTTCGGGAGAAGTTCGTCTGGCCGGGAATCGGACAGGATGCGGTTCGTTGGGCGCGTGAATGCGTCCCATGTCAGCGCGCGAAAATCCATCGGCACAACAGGGTCGTCCCGGATAACATTAAAGTTCCGGACAGCCGTTTCAACCATATACACATGGATCTGATTACTATGCCGCTGGTTGGGGATCTGCGTTATTGTCTTACTGTCATCGATCGTTTTTCGAGATGGCCGACGGCTGTTCCCCTGAGGGACATACAGGCGAGCACCGTGGCTGCGGCTTTTTACGAGCATTGGATCTGTCTTTTCGGCACGCCGCTTACTATCACCACGGACCAGGGAACGCAGTTCGAGTCTGCCCTTTTCACCGCCCTAGCGCGGATGGTTGGGGCCCGAAAAATTCACACGACGCCGTACCACCCTCAGGCCAATGGAATGGTCGAGAGGTGGCATCGGACCCTCAAGGCCGCTTTGATGTGTAATCCGTCGATTCCTTGGCCTCAACTGTTGCCAACTGTCCTCCTGGGACTGCGTACGGCTTTCAAGGAAGACCTCGGAGCTTCCCCTTCGGAGATGTTGTTTGGTGTGTCTCTCCGCGTCCCGGGGGAGTTTTTTGTAACGAAGGATGCCCCTTCAAATCCGCAAGGCTTCGCCGAGAAGCTCTCTCAACACATGCGGACCGTACGGCCGGTGCCCACGAGCCACCATTCTACTAATCAGGCCTTTTTGTTCAAGGACCTCTCTGCCTGTTCTCATGTTTTCAAACGGGTCGATTCAGTTCGACGCCCTCTGGAGCCTCCCTATGCCGGTCCTTATGAGGTAATCAAGCGGATCAGCGACCGGGTCTTTCTCATCAGGGTTGGAGCAGAGGAAAAATCTGTATCCGTGGATTCCCTGAAGCCAGCTTACATCGCCCAAGATGGCGTCGTGAGTCAGTTGCCTCATCAGCAAACGCCGCCAACGTCCCCGCAGCAAGTTTCACAACAGCTGCAGCAACAGCAATCCTCACCGGCTGATTCCCAGTCGTCTTCTGCTGCCAAACGAGTTGCGTTTTCGCTCCCTTCTCCTTCCTCGAAGGTCTCTGGGGGGGGAGTGGATGTGGCGGTTCCACCTTCCCACCAGCAGGGCGCGCCACCAGCGCCTGAGCAACGGGCGCGCTCTCGCGAAAGGCGCAAGCAACTCCTGAAGCCGCGTGCGGTCTTCAGCACAGAAGTGCGCTCTACCTTCGAGCGCCTTGATATTCTATGCCAGCGTCTCGGCATAACGAACGCGGCAATTCCTACGCGATAGTCCTAACGATCGCACTTGCCTCATCTTTTGTGTAAATCTTTATTGGAAATATATATACTGTTATTGTTACAACGTGTTTTCATTACATAGATTCGGGTAGTCGGTTGGATTGGACATCTTTGACCCGCGATCCCTGACGATCCGAATAGATACATTACCATAGGTGGTGCCATTTGACCTGCTGCATTGCCTGTTATTATTAATAATAATAATAATTATTTATTTTGACGTCTGTTAGCAAAGTTTCGGATCGCGCACGTCGCAGGATCGGGTTCTTGCGAGGGGGGGGTCGAGTAATTTTAAGCACTAACTTTAATCCTAACACAATACACTATTTACAGTTTTACAATAAAGAAAGTTGAATGTACAATTATAGTATTCTAAAGTAACGGCACTATTTTCCCTACGCGGTAGGATTTTATAAAGCGGCGGTAAAGCACGTGGATTCGGTCTGAATCCAGAACAAGTGAACAAGCGAAGATATAAGCGAAGCGTTAAAGTAGAGCGAAGCAACACGACTTATTAGACGGCTCGTCGATAAGTAGACACGTGTACCGAGAGGATCCAGGAAGTCGGCCCGAGTTCCTGGAAGGAAGAGTCCCCCTTCCATCGATCGTAAGTCGATGGAAGGGGCCGTGATCGACGCTCCATACGAGTCAGCGCGCAGTCGCCATGGCCTAATTATCGATGGGCCTGGAAGATGGCGTTAAGATGCAATATTTTCTGAACATTTCCCGCCCGCCATTCATCGGCCCGATGAATTATAACCTCGAAACTGGCGTCTCGTGGGCATGGCGCGGTCCGTTCGCGTGGCAATGGCGTCGCTGTGCTCGCGTGGAGTCGTCGTTCAACCCCGCAGAGTTGAGGCAATTTATCTCGCGGCAGCAAATGCGCGAGCAGCGGCAATCGTGGTCACAAGCGAGCGCGATTGTGACCGAAGCATCTCGTGTAGCGGTTCTAGCCCAAAGCAAATAGGGCTAGGTTTAGCGTAATACAAGCATTACTCGTCCAAAGCAGATAGGGCGAGTCCCTTTAGCAAGTTCGCGATCTAGCACGTGAACGCGAACACCAAGAAGCAAGCGTACAACCAGTGAAGCGCACTATGGTTGTCCTCTAGGCATCAGTCCTGTTGATATTTGGCGAGGACCGCTGGTCCCCGCTAACCTAAACAGGTAAGAAAATATACAAGCGTAAGGTGACATACAATTTCTACGCGACGTTATTAGCGGTGTAAACAAATTGCTCATTGGGCCGTGTTCCCTTTGTAGCGGGCCTGAAGGGATAGCAGATATCCCTGGACCAGCTGCGCCAAATTGCGATCGCCTCGAACCAGCAAGTGGACGAAACGGCAGCGGGATGTAGGTGAACGGCGAGCAGAAACGGCCAAAGAGCTTTGCAGATTAAGCGGTGCGCGCTGGTCGTGGACATCCAGACGGGCCCTGTTTGCTCTCCTCCAGTGCCTGGACGGTGTTGACCCGCCCTTCCAAGAACGCCCTCATCTCCTTGAAGGTCGGCGGAGTCTTCGTCCTGGCGATGTGGGTCTCCCATTCTCGACGAGATTGGGGATCCAGCCGATCACCCACCAAATGGACGAGCCAATCGCCGTTGGCGTCGAAGGGCCTCTTCAAGGTAGCGAGAGCCTCGACGGAGTCGCACAAGGTGTAGTACAGGTTTTTGAGGTCAGGCCCTGACTCTTGTTTAAGTGAAGGTAGTCCAAAGAGGGCCGCCATTACGGCCTTGACCGATAACCGCTGGTTGTCGTAGCGCTCTTCCAGCATTTTCCATGCGGCTTCAAAATTCTCTTCGCGTACCGGCATATTGATGATGAGTTTAGCGGCATCACCAGTGAGGGCACCTCGCAGGTAATGCAGTCGCTCCGCATCCGACAAAGTGGTGTCCTGGACCACGAGGGACCGAAATAGGCCACAGAAAGATGGCCAATCTTTATACTGACCGTCGAAATTCGGTAGTGGAATTTTCGGCAGTGAAGATTTTGAGCGAACGGCCGTAGTAGTAAGTATAGAATCATCTCTGCTTGCACGCTCCATGCTTCGGGCTACGGCTTGCTCTAACTTAGTGACCTCCTCTAATTTGTCAACTAATAGGGCCTCTTGTGTGAGGAATTTCTCCTCCGTATCGGCCGGTTCGTCTTCTTTAAAGTATTTGTCCTCTACTATGGTCGGTTCATCGGCCATAGCGGTTAATTGGTCGTGCTGGGCCTCGAATTTGGCCCAATTCTTTCGCAGAGCGCTCAATCGCGACGATATATTACCCTTTGTCAAGTTATTAGCTCCTAGCTTTTTTAAATTATCATAGGCACGTGTTATGCGTCCCTTTAGGTCGCGTTGGCTCGCTATTAGGTGACTCATTTTCTTGTTTCAGAGGTCACGCGCGACGGTTACCCACAACACTCGCGAGGAATCCCGAACGTTCCAGAAACACAGAATCCAAACGGCGCCGCTCCGGCTCGAAGGACCAAAAAATGTTAGCAAAGTTTCGGATCGCGCACGTCGCAGGATCGGGTTCTTGCGAGGGGGGGGGGGGGTCGAGTAATTTTAAGCACTAACTTTAATCCTAACACAATACACTATTTACAGTTTTACAATAAAGAAAGTTGAATGTACAATTATAGTATTCTAAAGTAACGGCACTATTTTCCCTACGCGGTAGGATTTTATAAAGCGGCGGTAAAGCACGTGGATTCGGTCTGAATCCAGAACAAGTGAACAAGCGAAGATATAAGCGAAGCGTTAAAGTAGAGCGAAGCAACACGACTTATTAGACGGCTCGTCGATAAGTAGACACGTGTACCGAGAGGATCCAGGAAGTCGGCCCGAGTTCCTGGAAGGAAGAGTCCCCCTTCCATCGATCGTAAGTCGATGGAAGGGGCCGTGATCGACGCTCCATACGAGTCAGCGCGCAGTCGCCATGGCCTAATTATCGATGGGCCTGGAAGATGGCGTTAAGATGCAATATTTTCTGAACAACGTCACAGCCCAAAAATGAACTTGATCATTACCTGTTATTAAAGCTGTCAAACATTCTTCATCATTTCCACCAACTAAATTGTACACAGCTTTTGATTTATTTGTTAATACTTTATTTCCTTTGGGGCAGAGGAAAAAGGCAGACTCGTCACAATTGAATATTCGAGAAGAATCAATGTCGAATAAATTCTTCGATTTTAGATAACTCCCTACTTCTTCAAACCATCCACGAAGTTGTTCTTCAGTGACATCACCTCGTCTTTTATTAAAATTTTATGGTGTTCTCATCTTTAACTGTGGGTAACGCTTTAGAAAACCCTCAAACCGGTGTCTGCCCGGTCTGCCTCCAGTGAATGGAGTTTTTTTCTTTAATTTCTTCATCAACAGAGCAACACTATCAAGCAACATGTGCTTTGTAAAAGGGAAACCTTTGGTACCCATTAGAAGGATGTAATCCACCAGTTGCTGTTCTTCTTCACGTGTCAATATCGTGGCAGGACCGCTTCTTTTCTCGACATCATAAATACTTTTATGCTTGCATCGAATTGTAGAAAAAGGCACATTAAACTTTTGACTAGCTGATCGAATCGACATTCCTTTTACAACAGCATTTAATGCTTCAGTGAGAGCGTCCTTAGAATATGTTAAATATTTATTTTTTTTGTTTCTTATATTGCCTTCTGTTATTGAGCTCTGTGTTGCCATATTTATAGATCTGTATAATTTTTAGTAAATTGTTATTAAAATATAATCTAATTATGTAAAAAACGAACATTTCAAAAGCAGTAAATTTTTAAGATAAACGCATTAAATTGACATTACAGTATTGTCTCATTGTGGACTCGGTTTGGTGTACACGATGTGGGTTTTTCGCTATCCCCACCACTTCTGTCTCACTCTTGTCCGGCGAAGGCGAGAGCGAGATGGAACGAGAGCGAGCGAGAGGCACTGGAAGCGAGCAAGGGCGGTACGAGACAAACGACGCGTTGATGTTTTGTCTCGCTCCGTCTTTCGGACGCCGTCACACTGCGTCCTTTGCGTGCGCGACGGGCGTGCGCAATGGTCACGAGCCCACGTGTGAGCACGGGAACCATTTCGCAAAATTTTGACGCAGCCACGATTCCATCTGAGGGTTCGCGCCCGTCGCGCACACTCGCCGCGCGCGCAAAGCGTTCCATCTCGCTCTACCCTTCGGCCAGAAAGAAGCGAGAAACGAACACTCGGAATTAGGGCTCTGTTCAGGATGTGGGTTCAACGCCGGTCCCGACCAGCGAGCCCACAGCGAGGAAATACTGTATGTTGTAAAAAATCTTTTCAGAAATTACAATGTATAAAATAGATATATTATTACCGAAAAACAAATTTTATTTACGAAAATGTATGAGAAAGCAATACCTATTTTGAGGATGTGAAATCTCCGACTAGAAATACGTACACGTTGGTAAATAGTATGTCCCAATAACTAAGTACTCACCTATATTCTGCACGAAAAACATTAAAAGCACATTGAATCAAGGTTTAGAACATAGCTCCTTTAATTCTTTTTTCAGAAACCACACTTCTTATTAATTAGCAAATTTAATTTTGTACTTACCCACCCGATGTAATTTTCAGACGCCGTCCTTTATCCTTAGAGCATATACTATGGAGGCACAGACCAGGTATAGAATAGACCTTTCACTCTATTGTCTTCCGTGTCACTCGATTTTGGGGCTCAAGAGCCCCATTACCATTTCCGTGTCGCATCCAACCTTAACGGCTAAGCATGAAATAAGAGTGCAGCGCTATAAGCGGTAGGAATGGAAGTTATAATAGCGGTAAGAATTTACATACAGGGTGTCCCGATGTCAAATTAATACAGCATTTTTAAAAGGCAAATGAATTTCTTCATTTCTTTATTAATCAGCAACTCTACAGACTTATACAACGGAGAAGCATTGTACAACTTCGCTCACGACGTAACGAATCTCTGCTATCTTATAATTCCCTAATAAATTATTTGCGGACATGGGTTTATATAACTTTTTCAACTTTTTCAATTGTTTTCAACCGTATGCCCGGGATACTCTGTATACAGAGGTACACTTTCATTTATCATTTTGAACCCTTCCTATAATAACTAATTAAAAAATGATTAATCAATTATGGTAATCTTATGATATGTGTCTCGTATCAAGCAGCAGAGTAGTGGTGGACCCATACCTATATATACGTGTAACTCTACACAATCAAATCGTTCCGAAGTCTTTAACAATTTTTCCTGACCAAAGGGTTGCTTTCCTTCATATGGCTTCTTTCAAACATTATCCCTTTTCAACGTGCAGAGTACGTTGATGTAAAAAAAATTGGTAAATTTGTCGAAAAGCTACCTATTTACCGATTTCAATGACCTTCACATATGTTTTCAATGTCGTCATTCTGAACGACATTTCTCTTTAAACTTTTTAATTCTAGTGTTAAGTAAAGTTTTTTGCTAATATTTCGTAATCCAAAGCCGAGCGCCAAAAAGTTTAAAGGGAAATGTTGTTCAGAATGATGACTTTGACAACATATGTGAAGGTCATTGAAATCGGTGAGGAGTTTCGAGAAGTTTACCAAACAAATTTAACATTAATTTTCAGTGTTATAAACAATTTCGCGGACAATTTTTTTTACAAATGTCCACCGAACCAGAGGTGTAGATTCACCCCCCAAGAGCAACTACCAATAAATGTTCTACACACTGTGCAATGAATGTGGAGAATGAGTAGATAGGAGTCTTCTGTGGGAGCGAGTACTGTTAGAAAGAGTGACATGTGATGTGATTTCGGTGTGACTGATTTTTGGGGTGTGTGATTGTGGCAAGAGTGAGGTGTCAGGCAGCGCGCAAAGAATGGTTGAGGGCCTCAGCCTGAGGGGGTCGCGTCGCGGCAACAATAATCTGTATAGACGGTCATCAGGTAAGTGGTTGGGGAAAACCCAAGTGGTGTAAACGATACTCCTGCAGGTCAAGATACTAAATGTCATTTTCGCTTCTCCTTTTGGAACCATTTTAGCTTCCGACCTTTTGCCTGCCGTCTAACATCTAGACAAGGCCTTCCCAAGTATAGAGCTGTACGAGTACTTGAATATTCGGGTAGCTTGAAATCCGAACCAATCCAGGACTCGGTTTCCAAGCCGAGCCAGGTACCCGAAAGAACCGAGCGGCTCGGATAGAACCAAGTACTTGAATTTTTCCAAACGGCCCGAAAGAAATCGGGCAGCTTGAAAAGCAAGCGAGCGGTCTGCTCGACCTTCATTCGGACCGTTCGTTTCTTTCCAAGCCACCCGGCTTCTTACGGCCCGCTCGCTTGCTTTTCAAGCTGCCCGATTTCTTTCGGGCCGTTTGGAAAAATTCAAGTACTTGGTTCTATCCGAGCCACTCGGTTCTTTCGGGTACCCGGCTCGGCTCGGTTTTTCAAGCCGAGTCAGGCTCGGCTTGCTTTTTCCGGGTACTTGAACAGCTCTACCCAAGTAGGGGAAATGTTCTCCCGAAACACATGTTTCGGTTCTCCCTCCAACGCTGCGCCTTCAGCTAAGGTGGGACGATTCCTACTGTCCTCTCTCTCTCTCTGCGTCGAAGCGGCGTTACTGTCTCCTGTGAGAGAAGGAGTGTTGGAAGGAGAACCGAAACATGCGTTTCGGGAGATCATTTCCCTTAATTGGGAAGGCCTGATGTAGGCATCGAAAAAATAGTTTGGAATGATTTTAAGAAAAATGTTTCCAACAAAAGTTACTCGTTTTCTAACGTGGATTACGAAAATAATTGGTTCCACCCCCGCTTTAAATACAAGGAGAGATGAGTGCGAGCCAGTATCAATACAGATTTAAAAGCACAGGAAATTTGAAAATCCTGGGCATTTCTCCCTTCTTAACGGTATTCCAACCCCTTCGAGTGTCAAAAACCATAAAATTCACCGGTGTTCGGCGGGTTGCCAGCGACTGCTGGACAGCAGTGTTGCCCGAGCTTCGAGAATTTTTGGATGGTCTCGTTCAAATTAACGTCGCCAAGAGTTGTGCGGAATTTCCCGGCCCAGGTAAGCGAGCCGCGCACTCCGCTTTTATGATCGGTCTACCACTCGCACCCCAGATTATTGTAATGAGGTTTGAAAACAATGTCGACTGTCAATGTTCCATTTTTCAGAATAACAATGAGTATCTACAGTTCTATTTCTCTACGATCGTTCACTTTCTGTTTAGACGCGCGCTTTGCATTTTAGTGAACATTGAAAATACTTAGGGATGGTAAAGACCTTTCACGCCTTCACGTGGCCCATCCCGTTAACTCTATTACTTCAATGTTTTGATGTTTTAACATTAGCAGATTCACTTTGAAGTAACGGGGGAACTAAAGTGAAAGAAAGGCACTTGTGGTGTACATACTATTGTTTAAATGTTGCGCCGAATAATCGTTCAATTGGTTTATTACACACGCCTCACAGAGCATAGTTTTTATATCAAGAGTAAAAAAACGCTCTTTCACGTTCGTATTTATTGTTTTACTGTATTATTTCCGCATTCAACGGCTGGCTATCCGAAATGAACTGAGCATAGCTTCGAATATGTTTCATAATCAAAGTAATAGGATGGACAATGTTGAATATCTCAGAAACAATAAGTTTTAGGATTAATGCACTTTAGTACTTTCATACTTAGAATTCGCTATTCTATTGAATTTGACGATAAAAAATTTGACAGACCATTTGAAAAAATAAAATTGGCCTCCACATCCAATCTATCCCTGTAAATAAACTAGTTTCACCGTGTTTTGTGTTTCTTACAACGAGACAACTTCTATAAATAATATTTTCGCTTATTACTTGAAATAATAGATATTTAAGGGAACCGAGTTAGTGGGACACCCTGTATAACACAGCTTCTATACTTTTCTCGGTGATACCGGCAGCTTTACCTGTGTCAATGCTAGAAATACATTATGTTTGCCGCACCCACCGCTCAAAAATCCGAGAGGGCGCTCGAAAACCAGTGGTTGTTTCAGAATATCGGTACTTCAGAACGGTGACACCGAAGACAAAAGAGTGAAAGGTCTATTCTATACCTGGTCTGTGATGGAGGTCTCATTGAAAGCTTGAAACTGTCGGCAACATGGTGCGAGAGAGAAAGACATGTGCGAGCGAGAGAAGTATAGGTTCCCAATCGACCGTAATGCGCATGTGCCGATTACGTGCGAGAGAGAAAGACGTGTGAACTGGTGCGAGAGAAAAAAGTATAGATATCGGCACATGCGCATTACGGTCGATTGGGAACCTATACTTCTCTCGCTCGCACATGTATACTTTTCTCGCTCGCACCAGTGGCACATGTCTTTCTCTCTCGCCGCGTGATGTTGCCGACAGTTTCGAGGCACTCACTCTAAGGCAATGATACCTCCATTTATATATGTTCTAAGCCTTTATCGAAACCGTTAACGTCATGTCTGAATTCACGAGTAAACTTGAGGTTACAGCAAAAAATATTTTTTTAAAAGAACGTGTTACCTTCTATAGAACAGCGGATTCACTCAACTGTCGCGGGAATATTCAAAGAGTTTAAAAATATTTACATATACACAATTTTTATATTTGCTAAATATTTATGAGAATAATAAAACGACCGAGTAGAAATGGGGACGTGAGTAGAAATACGGCCCCCTACAGTGGGTCCAGGACCAGCGTGGTGTGGAAATCTACTACCCGAGTGTCGGACGAGAGTGGGGTCGACTAACCTCCAAAAAGTTAGCCCCTCATTGGTGGATATATCAATTTCTTTTTTATGCAATCGTTTGTACATCGTTTGTACATCATTGTTCAATAGTTTATATTATTTGTTCATCAAATGCCGATTTATAATAAATTAAATAAATTTGGCTGAAATTGTTTTATTCATTTGGCCCCTCATTACATTTTTTTTCATTGTTCGTCAATAATTTTATATGGAATCGTTCGGTCGTCGTTTGTACATCATTGTTCATTCATTTTTATTACTTATTAACAAGGAATTGTCTTTTAATTAACATTTTTCATGAATATCTATTGCGTCGTCACTAGACCCCACAACGGCGCATGCGCGTGAATGAGCAAAGAGGGGTGCGTTCCAATTCACGCATTATGCGCATAGACTGCAGAGAAAACTACGGAAGCGCCTACGCGCCACCTTCCTGCACAAGCGTGTAGTGTTTGTTTCTGAGAGCAGCACCGACCCACTCACCGAGCGGTGAGTGGCAAATTTCGGCTCTGTGCCACCCATCCACCGAGTGGTGTGTGGCATAGCAGCGCCGTGGCCGGTGAGTTGAGGTTATGTGTCATGCGATTCTGATTGGTTGATTGCGGTAGGACTAAAATATTCGTTGGCTCTGAGGGAATCGACCAATCAGAATCGCATGACACATAACCTCAACTCGCCGGCCACGGCGCTGCTATGCCACACACCACTCGGTGGATGGGTGGCACAGAGCCGAAATTTGCCACTCACCGCTCGGTGAGTGGGTCGGTGCTGCTCTCAGAAACAAACACTACACGCTTGTGCAGGAAGGTGGCGCGTAGGCGCTTCCGTAAACAACACTACACGCTTGTGCAGGAAGGTGGCGCGTAGGCGCTTCCGTAGAAAACCGTTCCGTTTCAGTCTATGCGTGCATTGGTTGCGTTGGTGGCGCATAGGATTCAGGGACTCAAGGACTCCGGCGTGGGACATGGTTGGACAACACACGTACAGGAGAGGTGGTAATGTGTGCGTGAATTGACGCCAGCGCGAAGCCAGCCAAGTGGCGACAACGCGAATGAATGTGACGTCACAGACGAGCCAACGTCAGCGCCAAGCCAAATCAAATGCGTCACGGACGCGAATAGGTACTACGCACGATTGGATATGATTGGAGACGAATCGACGCCAGCGCCAAGCGTGTAACGCCGCGGCCAACCACCGCTCTCTGTAGGTGTTTCCTTCTGACCAATAGCAGCCGTGGCCGGTGGACTCTGCCTGAAATTTAGAGGGGCCACGCCGGGTTCCAGAGAAGGCGCTTTTTACGTGGCTCAGAGTCCACCTGTGACGTCACATTAGTTTCGCGTTGCCACCGCGTGGCTGGCTTCGCGCTGGCGTCAATTCACGCACACATTACCACCTCTCCTGTACGTGTGTTGTCCAACCATGTCCCACGCCGGAGTCCTTGAGTCCCTGATAGGATTCCCTAGAATTCTCCCACCTCTAGCGCATGAAGCGTGCAGTTGATGCGCGCATGCGTATTTGTCTCTTTACGTACGCTATGAAAAGATACACCAAATCGACGCGCGTTACGAAAAGTAGCACGTTTCATTTTTTCTACATGCAGTTATCCGTAAGAAAAAAATGAAACGGACTATTCTTCGTGACGCGCGTCAAAATTATGTGGTCCCCTCCTCGAAAGCACAGAAAATATAACCTATAGATATGCTACATGAGAATAAATGTTTATTGGATATTTCGTTCTTTTACGCTATATTTGTCAATTTTTTATAACTTAACTTCATTCCAAAATATCATTGTTACCCGCAACGGTATCTTTAAGGAATCGGGTATAAGGTCAATGTCCCTATTTCTAATCGTGTAAGAGTTTTGCTATCGTAAAAATCGATATTTATTATTTATTTATGCAACAATCGACAAAAAAACTTATTAGACGTAATATTTAACCTTCTCTTTACATTTAAAATAAACAAGAAGTATTTTTAAAAACATTTTAACCTAATAATACTCAATTTAATATGAAGTATAAAATGTCTATTTCTGCTCAGCGAAAATGGTCTATTTTCTACTTACATATCTACGTGCGATTTAGCTTCCAATTGAAATGTCTAATAATTATATTTTGGATAACAAAAATAAACAAAAGTATTTAAAGTTTTAAAATGTCTTTTATTTACAAAAATACAAAATATTTATAACAAAATCTGTAACGAATATAATTTTCAAATTACTAATACCAAATCTTGCAGTTTTTTTAGTTTAATTTTCTCTTCATTTTTTCTTTCTTACTTTTTACATTTTCAAGTCCCATTTTCTTTCTTTCTTCTATTTGTTCTTCTTTTTCTTTTTTCAGATAATACAGAAGCACACGTACAGCGACAAATACGCATGCGCGTAATATGCGCATTGACTGCCCATGCTTTTATTTTCTGCACTTGTTGCACGCATTATGCGCTAGAAGTTGGAGGATTCTAGGGAAATCTACGAAATTGGTACTGCCATCTCTGCACTCGTTGTATGAATTGCAACCAACGCAACGGACTCAATTTCGAAGCGAACAACACATCCCTAGAAGGTTTCAGGCAGGGTCGAAACGAAAGATGGGGAAGGAAGCAAATACGTAGCGCGCATTGTTATTTCTTAAAGGCTTTTACTGCTAAGTTTTTCGAACGTGCTCTTATAATGCTAACTTTACAGCTATACTCTAATCCAGAAGACGTACGAGAGCCTGCGGTTCTATTCAATAGCCTTCAAAACCTTGAATTTACCCCGGACGCGGATAATATATAACTGCATTTTTCCTTTACACATCTGTTTACCAAATTACGCTAGGTAAGCAGCAGTGCGTCCTGTAAAACTCATAAAATATGGTCTTCGCTTTCAATAATTATCGCTGTTCAAGAAGAATAGAAAAACTCGGGTTGGAAAAATCCAGGAACCAATGAAGTCATCAAATTTCGTTAGAAGTCAGTCCCCGATCCTTAGGACGAAGTAACCGATGTAGTTAGGAAGCGTGCTTTGACCACCGTCCAAAAGTCTCGAATTAAATTAACCATAATCCATCCAACTGCATAGCTATTTGTAAGTAAGTTTGAATATTCCCGCGTAACCTCACAAGCATCAGACGCATCGAAACCCGTTCCGTTTCGTTACTGCAGTTCATGCGCTGCTGGAAACGGAACGCTATTCATGCGCGCAGCGTCTGCGCTGCGGTCTATGTGCATAATGCGTGAATTGGAACACACCCGAGGATATACTTCGTCTAGAGACTTTGGCCGTGTTCCGATTCACGCATAATGCAGCATAATGCGCATGAAGTGCATAGGCTACGTGACATATCCTATGCAGTCTATGCGCAGTATGCGTGAATTGGAATGCGGCCTTTATATGCTATATGACAATAAATGTTTGGTGGCTATTTCTTTCTTTCACGCTATTTACATTTGTGAATTTTTATACCTCTTTATAAACACGAAAATTCATGCTAAATCTCGCGATAACCTCATTAAGCACAAAAATCTGTGAAAATGAAAATTGATACTAAAATCAATTACCCACACAGCACAACGTCTGGCAACGCCTTAAAGACGTCTACAAGGCGTCTCAAAGACGCCTTAAAGGCGTCTTGTTACAAATCAGGACACTCAGACCGTCTGAACGTCTTGATTTGTAACAAGACGCCTTTAAGGCGTCTTTGAGACGCCTTGTAGACGTCTTTAAGGCGTTGCCAGACGTTGTGCTGTGTGGGTAGTCTAATGAAACGCATGAATTTTACGAATGGAAATTTTATTTTTCTACCCACGAATAATTACATTCCTCGATTCCATAAAAATACTGTTGCGGCGTAATAATAATATTTTGGAAGGATGTTGAGTCATAAAATGTTCACGAATACGGTGTAAAAGAACGAAATATCCAATAAACATTTATTGTCATGTAGCATGTAGGTTATATTTACTGTCACTTCGAGGACAGAAAATCCGCTCCTCGAAGTGACAGAAAAAATAACCTATATACACTACATGAAGTATGAACTATATACATTTCGTTTACACCGTATTTGTGAACATTTTATAACTCAACATCCTTCCATAATATTATTATTACGTCGTAACGATATTTTTATGAAATCGAGAAATGTAATTATGGGTGTTTAGAAAATTAAAATTTCCATTCGTATCGTCATATTCTGCGTATATTTCATCGGAATAGTATTTTCTAAATTAATTTGTTTATGTTTACGAAGTTCGTGCGTTTTATTAGACTCTATTTAATTGTTTTTGGCTTCAATTTTCATGTTCACACATTTCTATGCTTGATGAGGTTATTGTGTAAGATCCAGCCCGGAAGATGTCGCAAGTAATGTGTAAGGAAAAAGGAGGGAGGAGCGACGAGCCGGCGAGCCGCGAGCGGCAGAAGCGGTTGTGCGAGAGTCTCGAGCGGCACGATTTATGCGGAGTATAAGGATAGTTGTGTGCAAAGAGCGAGCGAAAGTTTTCGGATGCGAGAAAAGTTGTTCCCGTGTCAGATATCGGGGCTACAAGGCGCAGTGCGTGTACTGTAACAATTTTCGCCAGCTGTAATTCGAAAACGCGGACGGGCCGTTTCCTTTACCAAGCCACGTGGCATCAGGCGTGGTTAACTTCCTGGTTACTGATTTAAATTGTCAATCCTTCCATTATACAAATAAAACTCAGGGTAAACGCCTTTGTGCTTACATTACTAAACAATTTATTCGTTAAACCCTACAATTGTTAGATTTAGCATGAATTTTCGTGTTTTCAGATTCATGACCATTGTACGTGCTTTCAGATTCATGGAATTGTACATGCTTTCAGAAACCTAACCCACCGTTATCCAAATTCCATGAAATTAAGACTGCATCACTATCCTTCTTCAAAACCCCTGGCATTATTCCCGAATTGCGTATCATAACGTTAAAAAGACATCCCTTTTGAAACAAATTAAATTAAACAGACCAAATTAACTAAACATTATGTGTTACACATTCATATATGTTGTATTCAGTATTAGAGCGATTATCTGTTAATTACACTCGAATGAGACTAATGTTTATGTTGATTTTCAGTTTGTTATAAAAGCATTTGATATGATGATGATGAAAATTTGGAAATAATTGTCAAAATTGTAAGTGTTTCAAAGACCATAGTCCAAAGTAGTAGTAACATAAAAATAATATACTGTTTATTGTATAATTAGTTGTTTCTACCAAAATGAAAGTAGGATTAACGCAAAATCAAATGAAAAACAGTGAGGAATATGATTTCAGCCTTTTATTTTGAAATGAAAATAAGTTACAATAACTCTTTACAGTGGTGCATTTATAAAGTGCTGATATTGGTTGATCGATGAGTTAGGCAGTGTTCGTCACCGTGATTTCTCACTTTCTTGTCGGTCACCCAATTCCACAATATCTTATTAAGAATAAAGTGTGGAATAAAGCTTATTGAAATAACAGGTGTATTCACGCCGCATCGAGACAGTGACAATGCAAATAGTATCGAATGAGTACATTATTATTCCATTGCCTCAGATTGCATCCAAAATTGTCCAAATAATTTCCTGAAATCAGAAAACATAATTCTATTTCATAATCGAAATATCTGTGAATAAAAGCATTTCAAATAATGTTGTACCAAAAGTGCTTAGATCTGCGACTCACCAATCTTTTAGTTCGTCCCATGTTCATCAATCTCTGAAAAAGAATGCTTTTTAAGAACATCTTGATGGACGAGAAAATCGATTCTCTATCACAATTATCCATTCGTACAACCATATTACCTCATGCAATTGTAATTTCACAAGCTTCTTATAGTAATCTGCCAATTCGTAACTACATGAAGAACACAGATCTGTAAATCTGAAAATTGAAGCCAAAAACAATTAAATAGAGTCTAATAAAACGCATGAATGTAGTAAACATAAACAAATTATGCTAAAACTTACTATTTCGATGAAATGTATGCAGAAGATGACGTTACGAATGAAAATTTTGATTTCTTAACCACGAACAATTACACTTCTCGATTGCATAAATATATCGTTGCGGCATAATAATAATATTATGGAAGGATGTTGAGTTATAAAGTACTTTTAGCATCTGTTCTAAAATTCGCATCTCTATGAGCTTTATCAGATTCTAATTGTGTTTTGCTTCAATTTTCAGATTTACAGATCTGTGTTCTTAATGTGGTTACGAATTGCCAGATTACTATGAGAAGCTTGTGAAATTACAATTGCATGAGACAATATGGTTGTACGAATGGATAATTGTGATAGAGAATCGATTATTTTTGTCCATCAAGATGTTCGTAAAAAAACCTTCAGAGATTGATGAACATGGGACGAACTAAAAGATTGGTGAGTCGCAGATCTAAGCACTTTTGGTACAACATTATTTGAAATGCTTTTATTCACAGATATTTCGATTATGAAATAGAATTATGTTTTCTGATTTCAGGAAATTATTTGGACAATTTTGGATGCAATCTGAGGCAATGGAATAATAATGTACTCATTCGATACTATTTGCATTGTCACTGTCTCGATGCGGCGTGAATACACCTGTTATTTCAATAAGCTTTATTCCACACTTTATTCTTAATAAGATATTGTGGAATTGGGTGACCGACAAGAAAGTGAGAAATCACGGTGACGAACACTGCCTAACTCATCGATCAACCAATATCAGCACTTTATAAATGCACCACTGTAAAGAGTTATTGTAACTTATTTTCATTTCAAAATAAAAGGCTGAAATCATATTCCTCACTGTTTTTCATTTGATTTTGCGTTAATCCTACTTTCATTTTGGTAGAAACAACTAATTATACAATAAACAGTATATTATTTTTATGTTACTACTACTTTGGACTATGGTCTTTGAAACACTTACAATTTTGACAATTATTTCCAAATTTTCATCATCATCATATCAAATGCTTTTATAACAAACTGAAAATCAACATAAACATTAGTCTCATTCGAGTGTAATTAACAGATAATCGCTCTAATACTGAATACAACATATATGAATGTGTAACACATAATGTTTAGTTAATTTGGTCTGTTTAATTTAATTTGTTTCAAAAGGGATGTCTTTTTAACGTTATGATACGCAATTCGGGAATAATGCCAGGGGTTTTGAAGAAGGATAGTGATGCAGTCTTAATTTCATGGAATTTGGATAACGGTGGGTTAGGTTTCTGAAAGCATGTACAATTCCATGAATCTGAAAGCACGTACAATGGTCATGAATCTGAAAACACGAAAATTCATGCTAAATCTAACAATTGTAGGGTTCAACGAATAAATTGTTTAGTAATGTAAGCACAAAGGCGTTTACCCTGAGTTTTATTTGTATAATGGAAGGATTGACAATTTAAATCAGTAACCAGGAAGTTAACCACGCCTGATGCCACGTGGCTTGGTAAAGGAAACGGCCCGTCCGCGTTTTCGAATTACAGCTGGCGAAAATTGTTACAGTACACGCACTGCGCCTTGTAGCCCCGATATCTGACACGGGAACAACTTTTCTCGCATCCGAAAACTTTCGCTCGCTCTTTGCACACAACTATCCTTATACTCCGCATAAATCGTGCCGCTCGAGACTCTCGCACAATCGCTTCTGCCGCTCGCGGCTCGCCGGCTCGTCGCTCCTCCCTCCTTTTTCCTTACACATTACTTGCGACATCTTCCGGGCTGGATCTTACACAATAACCTCATCAAGCATAGAAATGTGTGAACATGAAAATTGAAGCCAAAAACAATTAAATAGAGTCTAATAAAACGCACGAACTTCGTAAACATAAACAAATTAATTTAGAAAATACTATTCCGATGAAATATACGCAGAATATGACGATACGAATGGAAATTTTAATTTTCTAAACACCCATAATTACATTTCTCGATTTCATAAAAATATCGTTACGACGTAATAATAATATTATGGAAGGATGTTGAGTTATAAAATGTTCACAAATACGGTGTAAACGAAATGTATATAGTTCATACTTCATGTAGTGTATATAGGTTATTTTTTCTGTCACTTCGAGGAGCGGATTTTCTGTCCTCGAAGTGACAGTAAATATAACCTACATGCTACATGACAATAAATGTTTATTGGATATTTCGTTCTTTTACACCGTATTCGTGAACATTTTATGACTCAACATCCTTCCAAAATATTATTATTACGCCGCAACAGTATTTTTATGGAATCGAGGAATGTAATTATTCGTGGGTAGAAAAATAAAATTTCCATTCGTAAAATTCATGCGTTTCATTAGACTAATTGATTTTAGTATCAATTTTCATTTTCACAGATTTTTGTGCTTAATGAGGTTATCGCGAGATTTAGCATGAATTTTCGTGTTTATAAAAAGGTATAGGGTTTAGGGTTTAGGGTTTTTATTTTCTCTTAGCTTACATACACTATGCTAAAAGAAGGCACTTCAAGAGATTATCTTATATAGCCCAACGAACGCCAATCCTCTTTCACAGCCCTCTACTCCAGGAGATTTCCCTCTTTTACTTATGATCTCTCTCACTCAATCGGCTCCCGGACTCTGTGCGCCAGTATGCATTCACATTGTCATTCATACTTATATTTATAATTATATATATATAATCTATGCTATACTATGTCTATGTCAGACTTCTTTACTCAGGTACTATTTATCACATTAATCCGCGTTAATCTGCGTTATTGCTCTGTTTATCACATTTTCCCGTTTTCGTAATCTAGATATTTTTCTTAATTTTGTTCAAAAATCCTACTATTAATCTTGCTACAGCTGGTTCTTCTCCGTTGATCCTATTTACGATGTCTTCGCTTTCCCTTGCCCCCTTCGCCTCTAGCATCCTTTTATACGATACTCTCTCGTTTTCATATTTTCTACATTTCCATACTACATGATTTATGTCCTCTATCCCCTCCCCACAGACGCAGTTGGGGGACTCCACTATTCCCTTTCTCTGTAGTGATTCGGCCAAGTTATAGTGATTTGCTCTCAGCCTATTGAGCGTGGTGATGGACCCTCTTGTCATGGTTTTTATTTTCCCAAACCATGGGCGCCGCTTCCCTTCATTATTAGTCCTCATGCTGAAGTATTTGACCCCTTTTTCCTTTCCTTCTTCCTTCATGTCTTCAAATGATTTCTTCCATGCGGCGTCTTTTAATGTCACCATTATATCCTCCAGTGGAACTTTGTACTCCTTTTCTGGGATTCCCTCTGTCGATTCTTTGGCTTTCGCATCAGCCTTTTCATTCCCTATTATTCCCTCATGCGCTGGCACCCATGCCATTCTTATTTTACCACTGGTTTGATGGTTATTTGCAGCTTCCCTTCTTTGTAGTTTCTCTCTCTTTATTATGCTGTTTCTTATTCTGTCTATTCTTTTATTCCTCTTTTTCCCTCTACCGTTTTCACTATCTCTTACAATGGCCTTTAATACACTCATTGAGTCTGTCAGAATTAACACGTCCCTTTCCTTATATTCTACGTTTGCTATTTCTATCGCTCGTTCTATTGCAATTGCCTCTGCTGTGAAAATAGACGCCTTATTGCTGATGCTCAGGCTTCTTTCCTGCCAGGTATTTTCGTTACTATTCTTTATAACTATACCTATCCCATTTGCTCTCTTACCCGGTATCTTGGACCCATCTGTGTACATTTCAGTATTCATCTGATTGTTTATCTCTTTTCTCCCTTTAATTTCTTCGATTATGTTCTTGTGGTCACTCACTGGCATATCCTTCATGCGGTTCCCCAGATCCCATTCTATCACCTCCTCTATATCTATCTCCTCATCATCCATCACTCTCTCGGTTCTTACGTCTTGGGGCGTCTCTTCTTTCTCCATTATCTCTTCGAATGCCTCCGTTTCTTTCCATATCCGTACCATATCCTCCGTCTGTGTTTCATTATCTCTTCCCTGCGCCTCCGCCAGCCTTTTTATGGCCTCTAGTGGCTCGCTATGTATTCGGTCCCTTTGCTTGCATATGTATTTTTGCAGTAGTAACTCTTTCCTGTTAGCCATGTCCATAATTCCCGCCTCTGTCATCATAACATTTATTGGGGTGGACATTCGGTACCCCATCACCGTCCTTATCCCTGCATTTTGAATCTTCTTTATTTTATCTTTTATTTTACTTCCCTTGTTGCTGTTATGGTATATAGTGATGCCATACTCCATTATCGATCTGATTAGGGACTTATATAGTATGATCATTGTGTCCGGGCTGGCCCCCTTTTTTATGTGGCTTATGTACCTAAGCATTGTCAATCTTTTTTTTATTTTCATGTTCATTTCCGATACGTGCTCGTCAAACCTCAATCTTCTGTCCAGTACTATCCCCAAAAATTTTGCTTCTTCCTCCTCTTCAATCTCCACTCCGTTTATCTCTATTTTTCTTTACCCCTTCTGCGTGACCTGTTCCTTGTCGTGAAGTTTACCACTTTTGTTTTTTCTCCCGCTACATCCAACTTTATTTCTTTCAAGTTGGTTATTATCGTATTAACTGCTGTTTCCATTGCGTTAATATTCATTTCTTTGGCGTTACTTGTTGTGTATATGGCAATATCATCTGCGTACTGCAGGATCCTCACCTTTTCCCTGTCTATATTATTGGTTATGTCTGCCGTATATATATTGTATAATATAGGGCTTAATATGGCTCCTTGTGGTAGCCCTTTCCCCTGATTGCATATTACAGGTTCACCGAATTTTCTTATACATTTGATTTTTCTATCTGTGATCCAGTTGCTCACGAATCCAACAATTTTTTCTGGGCATTTTTTTTGTATTATTTTCCTTCTTAACGTGTTGTAATCGACGTTGTCGTATGCAGCCTTCACGTCTAGGAATGCTGCCAGGGTATCTCTCCTGCTCTCGAAACCTGCTCTTATGTCCGCAGTTAGCGTAGTAAGATTATCTACCGTGGATCTTCCTCTTCTAAATCCGTTCTGACTGGGATCCATGATCTCCTCTTCTTCCGCCCATCTGGTCAGTCTATTATTGATGATTCTCTCCATAATTTTCCCTACACATAGGGTTAGGGCTATGGGTCTTAAAGCTTTTTTATTTGGTTTGTCCAAAAATATTATCACTGCCTCTTTCCATTCAATTGGGATCTCTTGTGAGATCCATACTTCCTCATATATATCTTTTAGGACCTCCAAATAATCCGGTATCAAATTCTTGAATATGTCATATCCTATGCCGTCTTCACCCGGTGCTGATTTGGGGTTTGACGTTTCTATGGCTTCTTCTACCTCTTTTATTGTTATGGCCCCGTTCCATACCTCGTGCTCTCTCTCCTCCTCCTTGGTTGGGTTTTCCCTGTCTCTGCCACTGACTTCCATTACATATTTTCCGCTTCTCAGTTTTCTTATTTCCGCTTCCTCCAGCTCCTCTCTTTCCTCTGTGGTTATATTTTTGTTCCTTATGTTATTGTCGAATCCCTTCTGTATGTTCTTAATTTTCCTCCATATATCTGTCCCATGGGTATGGTGGTTTATCGATGTTGCCATCTCCTCCCATGCCTTCGTCCTCTTGGTCTTGATTACTTCCTTAGTCTTCTTTTCTTTCTCTCTATACACTTGCCAATTGTTATCATTTGGGTTTTTAATGAATTTGTTTGTGGCCTTCCTTCGTTCTCTTTTGGCCTGGACACATTCCTTGTCCCACCATGGGTACTGTTTTTGTCGTTGTCGGTTCGGTTGATTGACCCCTTCCTTGGACTTCCCTTTGTTCTCCCCTCCTTCTCCTCTTCTCGTACCCTTCTCCGTGATTGCCTCCTCCATTGCATCTGTAATGTTTTCCATTAGTAGTCTACATTTACTGTTCGTACTGCTGCATCTACTAATCTCTTCTTTCATCTTTTCTCCATTCCTTATCTGATGCATTTTGAATACCCACCAGTCTGTCCCACCTTTTTTGTACTTTCTGGTTGTGAACATCTTTTCCTCCCTTTTTCCAAGTTGTTTTGATATTTTCACCCCTATAATCTGGTGATCAGATCCTAGTGTTTCTCCCTCCTCAATTATGTCCGATTCTTGGAATGTCTTAAATGTCATTATTATTAGGTCGATGTTGGACGGTTTGTATTTCCCTGAGCCGGTTCTCGATGTCGTATATTCATTTTTAATGAACATCTCCTGCTGTTCCACCGTTTCCGCCAAGTGAATCCCATCTCTGTTGTTCTTACAGCAGTTCCACTCCCTATTGCTAGCATTAAAGTCTCCCATTATTATAGTTTCTGTGTCTCCTCTTCTGTTTTCAAATAATTTTTCCCATTCTTCTTTTTTCAGTACACAGTCTGGGTGTTTATATACTACTATTATATCCACCTCTTGCCCATCTATTTCGACCGTAATGGCCATTACCTCGGTTTTGTCTTTAATCCACCTAACATTACTTCTTTCTCTCATGTTAATATTATTTTTTATTATGATGCTTAACCCTCCCCCTCTTCTATCGTTTTCCCTATCCTTTCTATATATATTAAATCCCTTTACTCCGAAGTTATCCCTATGTGTCAGCCATGTCTCTGTCACCCCTATAATGTCATATTCATTTGCCATTTCCTTAAATTCCACTGCTTTATTTCTCAAACTTCTCGCATTCCATATTGCAATCCTACAACTATTATTGTAATTGTTCATAATATTACTATTGATGTGATATTGATATGTCTGCTTTAGTTTTTTATTATTTTCTTATATGAATTTACTCCTATACTTAACCTGTGTCCCTCTAGTTATCTATTCTTAGCTGCGTACTTTACTTGGTTTAACGCTATTCCTCTTTGGTATGGACCACATTTTCCTCCTGGTCCCTTTTTATTGTCTCCGTACTTCCCTTCCATTCCTCAAGTCTTTTTTCCTCCTTACGTTTTACTCCTTGTTCCTCCTCAACTCCATCGTCTAATAATTCGTTACCATCCTCATCTTCTTCTTTCAGGTCCATCTCCTCCAACCATTCAATCGTTCCCTCGCTCGCACTGTAGTCGTCTACTATTGTATCCGAATCCGACTCAACGATTTCTGGTTTCCTATCCGTTACCTCTTTCCTTTCCAGTTCGTTTGATTCATATCGGACTGGGATGTATACCTTTTCTATCTTCCTAACTCTTGGTTTGTCGTGTTCCTTGTCTTTCTCGTGCTGTATTGTGCTGTGTCTGATACCTTCATATTTGTTTTTGTCCTTCCATCCCCCCTTTTCCACCTCTATTCTTTTGGTCTGTGCTCCTTCTCCTTTCTTGTCATTTTTCTTAATTTTTCCTGTCCTGTTCATGACCGGTTGGGTGAGTGCCCCATGCCATTTTTCCTCCGTATCCATTGGATGTTGCTCACTGTCCATTTGTTCCTTTATTCTTCTGCTGAGTTTTTGCATTAGATTCTTTTCTTTTATGATTTTCATCATTTCATCCACCAGTGCCTCCTCTTCCTCCTGGTCACTTAGATTTTCCCGTTGTACTCCTATCTCTTTCTTTATTTTCCTTTCACCAATCCATTTCTTCTCGTATGTCTCTGGTTCATGCGTTGTGTAGTATTTGTACAAGTCTCCCTTCTGTGCCGGGATATTTTCTTGTTCATTCTTCCGCCGTTGTTCACCCTCTCTTCCAGGGCCTCTGAGCGGCTTCTTCTGATTGTCACCTGGGTTCTCGTTCTTCCTCTTAAACTCTTCGCTGTTCCTCAAGACTCTGCTACTGTGTCCCCATACGTTCTCCTCCGGCCTTCTGTTATCATATTGGGCACTCCCTCCTTCAATGGTTCCTTCCTTCGGTATTCTTTCTGTTCTTTATTTCTTTCCCACACTTTCCTTAATTTGTTAATTTCTTTTTCTACTGGGACATCCAGTTTTTCCCAATATTCAATTTTAACATTTTTCCTGAGAGCGGGGAAGTCTGTCCCCATTATATCCTCTTCATTTTCGTCCATGCCTTTCTTTTCATTTCCATATTTCATAAGTCTTTCTTCCCTTCTAACTATTTCTTCTGCCCCTCTATAGGTTAGGTTCTTATGGGCCATTATTTTTTTTATAGTAGCTTCCCTCTGGTATGCAGTGCACTCCCTATTAGTGCTTGTGTGTTCCCCGTTGCAATTGATGCATTTTGGGTTTTCCGTACAATTTCCATGAAACGGTTTTGCGCATACAAAACATTTTCGTTCTGGCGTCTTACACGTCGCCTGAATGTGTCCGAATCTTAAACATCTAAAGCACTGCTTAACCGCTTCCACAAACGGTTGAATATTGAGCCACACGTGCCCAAATCCTATGACTAGTCTTGTAGGTAGGGATTCGCCCTGTATCTTAATTAAAATTGTCTTCCCGTCCTCCCATGTGACTTTTCCATCTTTCATTTTTCTTTTTTTTAACCTCTCCAATGTGAGCACCCCCTGTTTAGGACTCTCTTTTAATTGTTTCTCAAGTTCCTCGATCGATTCCTCCCACTCGTTGATCACTCCCTTTCTAAATTTCCACCTATTTGGAATGTAGGTGGTGTAGTCCGTTGGTTGTAATCTACTCCTTATTAACATTGCGTTAGCATCCTGTCTGCTTCTGTATGTGACTTCCGCCCTATTGAAGCCCACCATTCTCAATCCCTGGAACCTTATTTTCGTGTCCATTATTATTTTGTATATCTTAATTAAGTTGTTTTTTTTACTAGTTGTTAGTTTATTGTGGTTGAGTGTTACTGTTACGAGGTATTCGTTTTTGCACGAGTCCCATTCATAGATCTCGCTGCCCATGTTTTCCTTTGTCTGTGTGTCGTATCCCTTTTCTGTTTGTCTTACCATATTCTTTTCTTTTCCAGTAATCACCCGCTCTTTCACTCCCTCATGGTAGTCGTCTTTCCTATCTCTTATCTTCTTACTACTAGTCTTTTCTGCTTCGTTATTAGTTTTTTTCCTCTTCTTCTTGGCACTTTGCTGTTCATATTCATTATCCTTACCTTGATCGCTATGCACTATTGCATTTATGTCGTCTATACGTCCTGATGCTCTTCGTACTCCCCGTTCTGTGGCATCCTTATTTCCTTCTTCCTGATCCAGTTCAACTTCCATGTGTTCGACCGGGGCCCCATTTGCATGCCCTGCGCTTTCCTTTTCATTTTCCTCCCGACTCTTCCCTTCTTCTACTTTTCCCATCTTCACTGTGGTGCTTCTTCCATTCACCTTCTTCTCTTTCTCAATTTCTTCTTTATCATTCTTAATCATTTCTTTCTTCGTATCCTCTTTCGTTCTTCTTTCTAGTCTTATACCATTTTCATTTTCCTCTCCATACCCTCCCCTTATCGGTCGGACCTCGGCGTCCAGCTTAACCTCTCCAGTCACCTTTCCTTTTCTTAATCGTCAAAGTGATCACCTTTATCTCCACTCCCCTTTCCACTCTCATACGTTGAACCTCTATTTTCCTTTCCTCTACACCTACGCGCTCCTTTCCCTTTCGCCCTAATTTACTTTAATATCTTGCTATTTCAATATTTCAATATTTCACAGCTCTCGTGTTCCCGCCATCTTCTTTTCTTTTTTAAAAAAAAAAAAAGGTATAAAAATTCACAAATGTAAATAGCGTGAAAGAAAGAAATAGCCACGAAACATTTATTGTCATATAGTATATAAAGTCTCTAGACGAGGTATATCCTCTTTGCTCATTCACGCGCATGCGCCGTTGTGGGGTCTAGTGATGACGCAATAGATATTCATGAAAAATGTTAATTAAAAGACAATTCCTTGTTAATAAGTAATAAAAATGAATGAACAATGATGTACAAACGACGACCGATCGATTCCATGTAAAATTATTGACGAACAATGAAAAAAAATGTAATGAGGGGCCAAATGAATAAAACAATTTCAGCCAAATTTATTTAATTTATTATAAATCGGCATTTGATGAACAAATAATATAAACTATTGAACAATGATGTACAAACGATGTACAAACGATTGCATAAAAAAGAAATTGATATATCCACCAATGAGGGGCTAACTTTTTGGAGGTATCAGACGAGCGTAGTCGGCCCCACTCTCGTCCGACACCCGTGGTAGTAGATTTCCACGCCACGCTGTCCAGGACCCACTGTACGGTCCCCCTCTACGCCCCATCTACCTTATACGGTTGTTACGCTATCGCTTGAATGTGGCTGGGAAAATGTATGTAATCGATAAGTAAATTAGGAGCGAAATTTGAAAGCAGATGTTTGCGTGCGATTGAGAAAGTATTATTAAGGATGCGAGTGGCATACGTGGGAAAGATCTTGGGCAGAGCTCAAAAAACAGGAAGAGGACACCAATTAACAAACCCCGAAACGAAGCGCGAGTTTCTTCTAAGTCACGTAATCTTTTGAGAACGCCTTGACCTTTATTAGACTTTAGGGGCGGTATTCACAGTCGCGTCTTGAGATCAAGACCATCTCAAGCATTTGCTTAAGATGCCGCCTAGATTCATAGTTGCGTCTTGAGGTCGTGTCTTGAGCATTTGCTTGAGGAAAATCTTTTTCAAATAAGTAAATCCTTGTATGACGTCACATGTGTCAAAATAGACGGTAAAGCGAGGTTATATTTTCAAGACGACGTTTTACATGTCTTGAGACCGTCTTGAGATTCCACCAGAAGAATGTTCAGAGTAGAGGGGGAACATCTACGGCAGTGGCCGTATGTGTGCGTGATAATACTTCCGCCATTACCTGCACAAAGGACGCCAAAAATGGATTTCGAAGACGATATCGACATTAATATTGATATTAGCGATATTGACGAAGATGATTATATAGATGATTATTATGATGATTATATTATATTTTTCAATTTCGGTTTTAAATTTTTAATTAAATTGGTACTACAAAACGTTAAAAAGCGAGAAGGGTATATATTTTTCTTTACCACCATCCCAAAATTGCCCCCCTCGATACCTGTTTCATAAAAACAAAATTCTTTATTCTATCGTATCGAAGTCCTGGAAGTCATCGTGAGGCACCACGGGGGGTATCCTTGCCTTTCCAACATTGCTATAATATAACCTCGACGCTCACACGCATTACAGTTTAGTGGTTGGGTTTATATATTAGTTCATTACATAAATCAATATAAATCAATTTTACATCTAATTTCCTTGATTATGCTCCGAATTACGTTGTCCCTGAAATCATTATAAAACACCGCGAAGGGTTATCCTCGCCATTCCGGAGACTCTGCGATAAACTGTCCCCCGGCATCGCTATAATATAACCTCGACGGTCATACGCATCACTCACGTTCGAGTATCCTACTCCGTCGTCCACCAAGGAACGAACGGAATATCCTTTATCATTGGTTGTTCTAACAGAATTATTCCGAAAGTTTCCGAACGTGAATGAGCAAATGCTTGAGTAAATGCTTTATAAAGTAAATGGATACCTCATACAAGAAATCGCTTATTTCAAGCAAATGCTTAAGATCATCTTGAGCAACGACTATGAATACCTGATGTCCTTAGGCAAACAAGATCGTCTTCTAGAAGATGATCTCAAGCATTTGCTCAAGACGCGACTGTGAATACCGCCCTAGGAGTGTCGATTACCTCCAGAAGTGTTGGCGATGCTAAGGAAGTCATAAATTTCCTTCAAAGGTTGTTTGCTCGATCCTCAGAGCAGAGCCTACTTTCTCTTCCCATGTGGCACACGTGGGCACCCCGTCGTGTAACGGAAAAGCGCGCTTCCACCGAGTTTCCATCGCCACCCGAAAACAGAGGGAAAGATGGGCGCCGATTCGCGGAGGGCATGGACCATAGACTTATATAGACGGAACGTGTGCTGGGGGGGTTGTAAGATTCGCGGGAAGGGGAATGTCATACAGGCAAATCGGGTAATTCCGTTCCTCCTCGGTGCTATTCGGAAATACACTATGCGGCAAAATCGGCTTCCCTCCGGAAATTTGGCGACGTTGCATGTCACTAGGCATAACTCAGTAATTCTAGTGACATGCAACGTTGCCAAATTTCCGAAGGGAAGCCGATTTTGGCCCTTAGTGTACTGTTGCGTGGCCAGGGCAGTCTTCTGGATTTCTCCTGGGGAATTTGGCGGGGATCGTCGCCCGTGGAACGTTAAAGCGTTCAGCTCCTTGGACGCGGATTATTTAAGAGGTAGGTAAAATGAAACTAAGAACTAGAACTGAATAAACGATTGGAAACACAAAAGGTTGTATATTAAATGAAGAAAATAAACGAATTGAACACAATATAAATTCCGAGAACTGTTATTATACGTCTCAACTGTTAGGCTCTTCAGGATCAAGTGAAGTTTTCCTGGGTCCTTTGCGTTTTTCTTTTTGTTAATAACAAGATGTCTTAGTTACTAAGAGCCAATCGCAAATTTACTAATTAATTAGCTTAATTCCTATTCGTCGATCCGGTTCCTTCCAGTCTTCGACTTTTATAAAACCAAGCGTTTAACTACATTGCGCTGGAATTACACACCTAGGAGAAGGGAGAGACGAGAAGTTCATTTATTCAAACATTCGTTTCCAAGAGGGTATCGATTAGTTTATAATCCTGAAGGCCCTTCATTAAGGGATCTCTAACTATTTTCAAACACCTCGGACTTGTGCGAACTTCACTTCGTCTCCCTTTCCTATTACAGTCATGTGATCCGATTCAAACTTCGCGCCTTCGAAGCCCACACCACATGCCGTTAGACGGGAGTCGCAACACTTCCCTCCTTATACAAAAGGTGTTTTCCAATGGAAACAGCTTTTCCAAAGATACGTTTATCAAATTTGATTTTAATTCCTAATTTAAGCTATAAATAAACTTCTTATAGTGAAGCTTTCCTGCACCTCCTCTCCTCGCCTCCCCCACGGTATCCGAGCTACTCGGTCCACCCGGGTTCCCGCGAAGAATGCGATTCGAGAGACGTTACAGAATGTTCACTGTGTTACAATTTGCTACACTTTTGTCTCCAAAACACGACGTCTCCAGATTTATTCTGGGTAATACATGAAATTTTAATGATAAACTAACGTGGCATCGAGTTCACAAACAAATGGAATAAAGTGATCTTAACTTATACCAAGGTGGTGTAACACACTAAAACAATAAAGAAATACAACAACGGTACTATGATAAAGGTGAGTATCTTTATGGAATCTAATCTTACACATGTTAATTTTAATTTCTTCACATGAACTATTTTGATTTTATTAACTCTTATGCCTATTTCTGCATTCAAATTATCAAACATTTTAACAATTTTGTTAAGTGCTAACCAGCTAGAATCGAGTTTAGATGTTTTGGTTCTCTGAACAAATATACATCATCTCTTACACAAAATTTATAAGATCTGTCCCTTCTACCATAATACAATTTGCATTTCTACTTTGCCTTTTTCAGATTTGTCGCTGCCACAGCCTGGGTTGCGTTTATCTTTAAAAATAAGTCATCCAAATGATCAACAAACGTTCATAGAATTTGTTTAACAACTTCCGAAGAATATAGCCTTTACGCCAAGTACAAAGTCACGTGGAAGAATTTACAAATACCTAATGACCATCGATGGTGAATTCATAAAAATTCTTTATGGAAGAATTGGAGCTTAGATGTGAGTCGAACTATAACTTTATTGGCATGAGCCGTAATTGCATATTCTAAGATATTTAGTTCCTGTTTTAGAAGACATTCCACAAAATCCCAACTAACATGCTCGATATTATTATATTCAGAGATGCTGACTACTTGGACATCCAAGGTATGTATAAGGTGTTTGGAGGAAATTACCGAAGATTTAAGATGGTCCTGGCTTACTGATTCTGCTGGACGTGACTTTACAAAAGATGAAGGTAAGAAATTTTATGTTGACAAAAACCATTGTTCCTATAACATTGATGTTATATTATTCAATCTGTTTCGAGTGAAAATTCGTTATAAATTAACAAATCTTTAGTGGCTTGACATGACTTCATACTTGAGGGAGAGGAGGAAAAAGAAAACGAATAAAATTATCCTTGCACATATGGAGGTAATCCCTAGAGTAAATAATATTAAGGAGAAAAGGGTGATGGGTGATTGGCGTTAATGAGGTTGTCTTTGTCATTAAGACTCTATTACTATTTTGTTCAATTAGGTCACCATTTCCTGAGGCCACATCAACGGAGGATCGTGTCCCATCATCTGCGCGCTTGGTCACAAACAAAGTCCGGCATATTTCAGCCTCTAAATTTGGCTCGTCAGCCCCTAACCAGACACAAGCCGCGGGCCGCAGGTCGTGGACCTGGACGGGGTGCTTAAAGCCTATCCGATGTTCCAGGTGGAACGAGTCTGCGCCCTGAGGTATGTGGGCAGCCCCTAGCACGTTCTGTGACGGAATGCCTTCAAGGTCGGCCTTTCTGATGTCTAACAGACAGCCTGGCTGGGGCACATCCACACGACCCCGGGAACGATCCTCCAAACATTACATTCTTAATCTCTTTCTAGGTATTTCTACCACAAAGAAAAATGAAATTTTCCTGGTATAAAGTAAGCGTCACTGTCATTTGAACTGCCATTCAAAGAGCTCAATCTAAATGAAGACCTCAGGTGGACCGTTAATATTTGCTTCATGGGCAAGGAAGATGGTAACTCTTACCTTCCATTATTTTCCATATTCTATTACAGTCTGTATTCTCTACTTTTCAGAATCTGCAAGTGGCAAATCGTTGGCGCCTACGACAACCCTTTGCAGACGCTTAGAAGAAGAGATGTCTGTACAGTCAGTCTTAGTACAGTTAGTATGCGATTTATGGTTTTTAAGTCTGTTCAAAATACTTCACATCTGTGAGGAAAGATTTTGAAGATGAAGGGGCCTTGAATAATTAACCAACTCCAACTCCGATTATATCTTCCTGACAATGGTAATAGCAGTTTCGAGATCAGGTAAATTTTGCTGTCTTTCCGTCTATTCAAGTAGAATCGCGCGGTTTCATTCCAAAGGCCTTTAATAAAACTGATTGTTGCCGAGTTCCTTCATAAATCGTTAACACCAGCTACTTGTTCCGAATTATACGCGTCCATGGCGGTCTCTAACACACTATTTAACATTTCATTGACTCGTGCTCCGAAAACCTCTACCGTTTCATTTTTACCCTAGTGTAAATTCATTAATTCAGTATTCAAACTATGGACATTAAATGACTGTGCGAAAATCCCCTTTTTTCAGGCTTTACCTTGACGTTAATTAAGTTGCATTGTTTAAGAAATTCGATTAACGAGTCGGACTCTCCAGGCTCAATCAAACCTTGGAACTGAATCCCTCACGAATTTTAACGAGAGATAAGATTTAGGAATAAAATTTACTAATTCCGACGATTTTAGTGCAGGAACTACACTTGAACATGGCGACTCACTACTTAGTTCGGGCAAATTAATGACAGTTGTACTCAGTAGTGTCGGCAAAAGATTTAGCTCGCGTAATTATGACTCATCCCCGGGAATTTCTAAATTAGCAGCAACAACCGTGGCTGGGCAGGGCAAAGGATCCTCTGACTCGGGCGGATTAACAATAGGGTTACTGATTTGTGTCGGCAAAATACTTAATGTTCGAGATCATGAGAACGTAATAGGGCGCTCTATTTGAATCGTTTCAGCAAATATACATCCTCAACTTCGAAAACCCCGTAAGCAACATGATCGCGGTCGTCGTCCCTTACGTTTTAATGAATTCTTATTTCTACGCAATATTTCGTAGTGTAGATACGGAACTCTATCTTATCAACTAATAACTAACACAACGCAACGATAAATTACAGCATCCTAATTTAACAATTGAACCATAAATTGGGCATTTTGATTAAACTCCAATCTCTCACGCCATTGCAGATGAGTGTTCTATGTCGCCCCGTTGTCCTGGTTGATCTCAGCGAAGGTTCTCTGGTTGAGTGCATGTGGCTTCAGGTAAAACTGGTACGGTCGTCCGAAGTCACTTCCCTCTGGCATTCACCCATGTTCCGGGGGAAACCGTCCAAAAACCCAGGAAAGAGGGACTGCACGAATTGGCCGATGACTGTTTTCGAAGCCTGCGTCCACAAGCCGGCGAATTTGAAAAATCCCACCGCTGTCACCAAATTTGTTGCGTGGCCAGGGCAGTCTTCTGGATTTCTCCTGGGGAATTTGGCGGGGATCGTCGCCCGTGGAACGTTAAAGCGTTCAGCTCCTTGGACGCGGATTATTTAAGAGGTAGGTAAAATGAAACTAAGAACTAGAACTGAATAAACGATTGGAAACACAAAAGGTTGTATATTAAATGAAGAAAATAAACGAATTGAACACAATATAAATTCCGAGAACTGTTATTATACGTCTCAACTGTTAGGCTCTTCAGGATCAAGTGAAGTTTTCCTGGGTCCTTTGCGTTTTTCTTTTTGTTAATAACAAGATGTCTTAGTTACTAAGAGCCAATCGCAAATTTACTAATTAATTAGCTTAATTCCTATTCGTCGATCCGGTTCCTTCCAGTCTTCGACTTTTATAAAACCAAGCGTTTAACTACATTGCGCTGGAATTACACACCTAGGAGAAGGGAGAGACGAGAAGTTCATTTATTCAAACATTCGTTTCCAAGAGGGTATCGATTAGTTTATAATCCTGAAGGCCCTTCATTAAGGGATCTCTAACTATTTTCAAACACCTCGGACTTGTGCGAACTTCACTTCGTCTCCCTTTCCTATTACAGTCATGTGATCCGATTCAAACTTCGCGCCTTCGAAGCCCACACCACATGCCGTTAGACGGGAGTCGCAACAGTACACTCAGCTCAAACGATTGTGGCCGTTCGAGATTCGATTGCATTCGAGGTTACCAGGGCGTTTTTTTTTACATCGCTAACATTCTACAGTATTTCATGAACATGGTGAGGACACTGCCAAGCCACAGGGTCCCGTCTAGAACAGTTCTAATTCATGTTGAAACACCACTGTGGCAGATATAGCGTGAAGTAAACGGATGATTATTAATGAGACACGTTCGCGCAGTCCTGTCACAAAATTTAATTTACATTGCTTCGGTTATGTTTATTTTCCCGCTGTTAACATAAAATAATGGATAGTAGATTTTGAAATAAATGCGTATTTCTTTGCTCTACACATTTCCACTAATAATGAGCGTCTTAGATTTTAATGTATGAAGACTGCTACGAATAAAATACCACAAGGCTTTATTCATCTCAGTACTCTGCTTTCCTAACCCCTGCCATCTCTACGAAATACCTATGTAACATTCGTTTCCATTCTTTTCTTTACTACCCTACCATCCCGCTTTATTTATTTGTGTCTTCCATTATAAATCCGTTGATTTATTTAGTTTGGACATTAGAACTTTATGGTTTATAGTGTCAAAATTATTATGATTTTTTTTTTGAGGTTCATTCCAATAAAAAAGTCATGTGACATTTATTCATGGTGTTATTTACGCTACAGCATCGCGAACATAGCCGATCGCGCAGATTATTACGATCATAGGCAGATACCGCCACAGTGGTGTTTCAACATGAATTAGAACTGTTCTAGACGGGACCCTGTGGCTTGGCAGTGTCCTCACCATGTTCATGAAATACTGTAGAATGTTAGCGATGTAAAAAAAACCGCCCTGGTAACCTCGAATGCAATCGAATCTCGAACGGCCACAATCGTTTGAGCTGAGTGTACAATGACGTTTTATATACCCTGTTGCGTGATTACGCGAACGTAGTCACAGGAATGTATATAATCGATAGGTAAATCAGGAGGGAAGTTTGAAAGTAGATATTTGCGTATGATTAAGAAGTATTATAAAGGATGTGCAATGCGGGTGGCATTCGTGGGAAAGATCTTGGGCAGAGCTCGAGGGCAGGAAGAGGATACCTATTAACGAACCCCGAAACGAATCGCGAGTTTCTTCTAAGTCACGTAATCTCTTGAGAAGGCCTTGTCCTTTGTTAGACTTTAGGAGTGTTGATTGACACCAGAAGTGTTGGCGACGCTAAGGAAGTCATAAATTCTCTTCAAGAGTAGCCTACTCGACCCTCGTAGCCGAGCCAACTTTCTCTTCCCACGTGTGCACCCCGCCGCGTAACGGAAAAGCGCACTTCCACCGAGTTTCCACCACCACCCGAAGACTGAGGGAAAAATGGACGTCGATTCGCGGGGGCGGACGGACATCCGCGGGACAGCCTACCCTTTGAATCCGGCTCATCCCTCATCCTGATTGGCCAGAGGACTGTGAGGACGCCCAGGGATGGAAAGGGCACCACGTTCGAGGAGGGAAGAAGCAACAACGGAGGACACTGAGAAGTCAGAACGATCTTGACGCTTTATTGTAACAGACTTGTTCTCACTAAAAAGCTACAGCTTAAATTTTATTAAGAATATATTTCCAAGTTTTACCAGAACAAAGTTTCATTTTATTTATAACACCCGCGCACTCCAACGAGCAGAGCGGTTCAGCGCTCCACGGGCACCAACCCGCGTTCTGTTCTTAAAATCACCGCGGAAATACGCAACAACCCAGATAGCACAGGACGTTTTAAAAACGTCCATTTTACGTCCATTTTACGTCTGAACGTCCACGGCTTGATTTGTGAAAATGGACGTTCTTAAAACGTTTTCTGGACCTTTTCTGGACGTTTTAAAAACGTACTTTGCAGACGTTTTAAAAACGTATTTTGCAGCCGTTTTAAAGATAGCCATGTTTGAAGCGTTTCAAAGCGTTTCTCGGAGTGTGGTATGAAGTAGCGTGTTAAAGAAAAAGTTATTAAGAACAATGGTTCAGTCACGGCCGTTGGCCGTGGTTCAGTGCATCGTGCCTTTGTGCAAAAACAGATCAGATTCTGAAAATTGGAAGAAAAGGAATGATGGTAACAGTAACAACCAGAAAGTTACTTTCCACAGGTATTGAGGTTATTTTATTAATTCATAATGGAACAAATTATTATATTTAATACGTTCACTACCGCCTTTTAAGGAAAAATATATAAAGGTATACTGGGTAGCAAATGTGTTAAAGTAACTATATTTTCAAAACATATCTTATTTTGAACTTTATTTCTGTTTTTATAGATTTCCAAAGAATTCTGATACTTGTGAAGCTGCAAAGGCCACCATACACGCTGCTTCTTGCTGTTCGATTTGCTTGTACAGTCAAAAGTGAGAATGCAAGACTTGAGCATGTGTGTCCACAAATCGGTCAATTTAGTGTGTGCATACTGTCAATTTCCTGCGGAAATCTATAAAAATCGGCTTCCCTTCGCAAATTTGGCGTTTTTAAAACGTCCTGTGCTATCTGGGTGGGTACGTAGCACTCTATATACATATCGACTTAGACCATATATACTCATAGACACGGCCCGCTCTATATGCATCCACGAGTCGAAATGAAGCAAAGATAACGCGAAAAGTTGCCCACAAGTGACGTCACTTATGGCCAAAAGATAATTCAAAATGGTTAGACCATATGTACAAGTGAGGTTATATCTTTTTCTGTGAATAATTTCTGAATAATTATTAATAGTGAAGCAAGCATGTTGTATAAAGAATTGCAAAGACCATCATTACTTTGCCCACACGTGACGTCACGTAGATGATTTTATCTTTGGTTCAAGGCAGTTATCTGGAGCCGCGTCTATGAATATATATGGTCTAAGCATATCGATAATTTATAATTCCCCAGCTACGTTCAAGCGATAGCGTAACAGAACTATTCGGATCGATAATTATCGCGGTCGCGATCTCGCGATATGTTGGGTCGCCGAATGTATGTTAAAATAAAGCACGCTTGAAACCAGTAACAGAATGTATTTTTCACCCTCAAATGCAGGAGAAATTACAGAAGAAGAATAGACCGACTTTTTGGTCGTACGCGTAATACAAGTGAAGATCGTCACGCTAAGACAGTTGAAGATCGCGCTTCCGCGCCGTAGACTTCGCGAGGCCTCAGATGCTGCTTTCGTCTCTCGCTAGAGCGTGCCTGCTGCTGGGACACCGGTGGTGCACCCTGGTGACGTTGTGGCGTGACCGCCACATCCAATCCCCCCCCCCCCAGAGGCCTTCGAGGGAGGAGAAGGGATCGAGAAAGTGACCCTTTTTTCAGTAGGCGACTTAGGTTGAACCAACGGTTGAGAAGATGGCGGTGGTGGTTCGATTGACGGCGGCGATTTTCCACCCTGATAATGGCGACGAGTGCTGACATGGCAGCTGAGCCACGGTGCCATCTTGGGCAATGTGGGCCGGCTTTAAAGAGCCGAAGGACACGGACTTCTCCTCCGCACCAACCTTGATGACGAAAACCCGGTCGTTGACCCGCTTGACCACCACGTATGGGCCAGTATAAGGCGGCTCGAGAGGACGCCGCACCGCATCGACGCGCCTGAAGACGTGGGAACATGTCGAAAGGCCTTTAAACACAAAGGCGTGGTTTTGGGAGTGGTGACTCGGGGGCACCGGCCGCACGTTCTGCATGTGCTGGGTGAGCTTCTCGGCGAAACCCTGCGGGATTGCTCGTGCGTCCCTCGTCACGAAAAACTCCCCCGGAACGCGGAGGGCTGTACCATACAGCATTTCCGCGGGGGAAGCTCTAAGGTCCTCCTTGTATGCCGTGCGCAATCCTAGAAGGACGGTCGGCAGAAGCTGAGGCCAGGGGATGAGCGGACTGCACATTAGCGCGGCCTTAAGTGTCCGATGCCACCTTTGGACCATCCCGTTGGCCTGGGGGTGGTAAAGTGTCGTGTGGATCCTTCGTGCTCCAACCCTCTGCGCCAGGGCGGTGAAAAGAGCCGACTCGAACTGGGTCCCCTGTGTCTGGTCCGTAGTGATCGTGAGCGGCGTGCCGTGGGTGCAGATCCAGTGCTCGTAGAAAGCAGCAGCCACGGTGCTCGCCTGGATGTCCTTGAGTGGGACAGCAATCGGCCATCTCGAAAAACGATCAATGACCGTGAGGCAGTAGCGCAAGTCTCCAACCAGCGGCATGGTAATTATATCCAAATGAACGTAATTGAAGCGGCTGTCCGGGACCTCAATGTTATTCGGGATGACCTTGTTGTGCCTGTGTATTTTAGCACGCTGGCATGGGACGCACTCGCGCGCTCAGCGGAGCGCATCCTGTCCGATTTTTGGCCAGACAAACTTTTCCCTCAGCCTTCGGGACGTAACTCGGCCACTGGGGCGGCCCAACCCAGGACCACATCGAAAGCCCGCCTACGGAGGCTCCGGGGAAGGTACGGACGCACGACACCATCCGTGATGTCACACCAAAGGGTCTCCGCGCCAATGGACAGGGACTGCAGAGAGAGGGACGTATCCTTGCGTGCTGCTTGCATCTCAGCATCCGGTTCCTGGGCAGCTTGTATGGTAACCGCATCCAGAACGGTGGGCATATGCACTGCACACACGCGGGACAGCGCGTCCGCGACAAGGTTATCCTCGCCCTTCACATGCACGATCTCCGTAGAATACTGGGAGATGAAATCCAAGTGTCACTGCTGCCTGGGAGAGGCTTTGTCTAGCCGCTGAGCAAAGGCGTACACCAATGGACGGTGGTCCGTCCGAATGATGAATGGTCGGCCCTCAAGTATGTGCTTGAAATATTTAATTGCTGCGAAAACTGCCAGTAACTCACGATCATATGTGCTGTAGCGTGTTTCTGTGCTGGTCAGCTTTCGTGAGAAAAAACCAAGTGGCACCCAGTTGCCGTCCACCCTCTGCTCGAGAGCCGCGCCTAGTGCGACGTCGGAGGCATCGGTGGTTAGGGACAGCTGTGCTGACGGTGAGAGGAACGCAGTCCGAGCGGCCGCCACGATGCTATCCCTGCAGGCCTGGAAACACTCCTCGGTCAGGGGAGTCCACAGAATTTTCCGCTTGTCTTTCTTCTTGGCATCCTTCAGATAGACGCACAAGAGCGTCTGCATCTCGGCAGCATGTGGTATACAACAGCGGTAATAATTCAGCATGCCGATGAAACGACGTGGATCGGAGACAGTGTCAGGCTTCGGATATGTAGAAATGGCTTCCATCTTGTCCACAGGAGGTCGATAGCCGTACCTATTCACCACGTATCCTAGGTAGGTGACCTCGTCCTTGCCGAAATGGCACTTCTCGCGGTTGATGGTCAGGTTATATTGCCGCAGGATGTCAAACACAATCTCGAGGTGCTTTGCATGTTCCTCGTGAGACTTCGAGACAACTATGAGGTTATCAATGTAGCACCTGACGAAGCTTAAACCCCTGAGGATCTTATCCATATGGCGTTGCAGGGTCTGACCACTGTTCCTGAGTCCAGAAGGCATACCCAAGAATTCGAAAAGCCCAAAAGGCGTTGTCAAGGCTGTCTTGCAAACATCCTCGGGCGCCATTGGAATCTGGTGGTATGCGCGCTCAAGGTCGATGGTGGAAAAGACTTCAGCTTCATGAAGACTCTGGAGGAGATCCTCCGGGCAAGGTATTGGGTAGCGGTCCGGCTCGGTAAGGGCGTTAACGCCGCGGTAGTCACCGGTTACACGCCAATCCCATATAATCTTCTGATTCTTGTCCTTCTCTATCACCTTCTTCTTCTTCTGCTTCTTCACGAGGTGCAGCGGGCTCGACCAAGAGCTGCCAGAGGGTCGGATGACACCATGATACAACAGGAGCTCGATGTGTCGCTTTGCCGCTATTAGCTTGTCGCCAGTCAGACGTCGTGGGCGTGCAAATGCCGGTGGGCCAGTCGTGACAATGTGGTGAACGACCGGACTGACAATATCCGGAAGTACCATCGTCTTCGGCTGAGTGAGGTCCTCGTATGTCCGAAGGAGCTCTGCGTATTTGGTGCCGTCAGGACCCTCGGGCTGGATCGCACGTGACGCAGCTGAGACCGTATGAACAGCAGCGGGGTGCAGGATGCCTTGCGCAGCAATTCTGGTGAGGGGGTCTGCCAAGCACCGGCCCTTCAAGTCGATCAGAAGACCATAGTGCGAGAGGAAATCTGCGCCTATAATAGCTTGGCGGACATCCGCGATGATGAAGACCCATTTGAATTCTCGGCGAAGCGCGAGGTTGAACGAGAGGACCTTCTGCCCGTACGTCTTGATAGTGGACCCATTTGCTGCACTCAAATCGAAATCCGTAGGTGAGAGTCTGCCGGAACAGTAACGCTTGGGTACTAACGATAACGTAGACCATGAGTCAATCAGGTATTTTAGGCTAGTATTTCTGTCAAATAGGTGTAGTCGACATTCCCGGGAGGGCACTGCATTGTTATTTGCGTCGACGCATGCCTTAGCTGCCGACGAGGAGACTAGTTTTTTGGAGTGTTCTCTGCTGGCGCACTAACTGTGCCAAGGCTGCATGGAAGAAGACAGCGGAATGCTTCCGTGCCGTACTTCTTGTGGTAATAACATAGGCCTTCCTCCGCCGGAGAGGGCGACCGACCACGCGAGCGGGCGCGAGAGTTGTTCTTTGACCCTCCTTTTGGAAATTTGTTGTGTAACCCCTTGGTCAATGTAACCAGCTCTGGGTTGAGGGTAATGATCTGCTCTAAGGACTTCCTTATGTCGGACAGGTCACTGCTGGGAAAAGACTGCTCAACCCGTAAGACCTCTGGGGCTGGGCGAAGTGGAGTCGCCTCTTGAGCGGCAATCGAAGTGGCCATGACGGATGAACCCGAGACTTGGGGCCCCTCCATGAGCTCGTCCGCTGCCCTTGCTAACTCGTTGAGCCTGGTGGCCCTGAAAATCTTCAGGAGACGTTGGGTGTTCACCGGTAGCAAGTCGAGCCACTTGATCCGTAGGACGTCCTCAGAGGCACTGTTACCAACCAACGAACGCATTCGTCGCAGGAGCTGCGAAGGTTTCTTGTCTCCTAACTCGAGCTCATTCAAAGCCCGTTGCAGCTGGCGATCTTTAGTTTCAGCCAGACGATTCATAATGTGGGCTTTCAGGAAATTGTACTTATCCCGGGTGGGCGGATTCCTGAGGATGTCACCAACGTCCTGCAACGCTTCAGCGTCGAGTGCGCCGACAACGAGGTGGTATCTCCGGTCATCTGAACGAACCTGGTGGGTCTGGAAGATCGATTCGACCTGGAAAAACCAGAGCTCGGGACTCTCCTTCCAGAAACGTGGGACTGTGCACTGCTGAATTGCCACCACTTGGGAGCCTTGCTGCAAAACACCCGGCTTGCCGCTTTGCTGCGGTAATGACACGTGGCCGCTGAGCTGCGGGAATTGCACGTGGCCGCTGTGCTGCGGCGTTTGCACGTGGCTGCTGGTTTGCGGGGTCGGTCCCGGTGTCCCCTGGCTCGGAGGGTTCAAAAGCAACAGCTCTGAACCATCATCTCCCTCGTTGGTCGGCGTGTTGAACGCGTGGGGAGAGTGGGTCAGTGGCATCGTGCACCCTCGTGAAAAAAAAGTTTTTAATATCACGATGGGGATTACGTTTTACGCGAACAAAGGTCACACGGTTGCTTTAGAGTTAAAAAAAAACGTGAAAATGCGCGATAGCAATCACGTTTCGCGATCACGTTGCAATTGCGTTTTTGCGATCACGTCGGGGTCACCAATATTCGGATCGATAATTATCGCGGTCTCGATCTCGCGATATGTTGGATCGCCGAATGTATGTTAAAATAAAGCACGCTTGAAACCAGTAACAGAATGTATTTTTTCACCCTCAAATGCAGGAGAAATTACAGAAGAAGAATAGACCGACTTTTTGGTCGTACGCGTAATACAAGTGAAGATCGTCACGCTAAGACAGTTGAAGATCGCGCTTCCGCGCCGTAGACTTCGCGAGGCCTCAGATGCTGCTTTCGTCTCTCGCTAGAGCGCGCCTGCTGCTGGGGCACTGTGGGGATCGAGCTTTAGTTCTCGAGCCACCCCCTCCTAGCGGACTGTGCAGGAGTGGGGACGCGGAGCTCGTGCGTGCGTTGCCGTGCGGACTCGCCCCCAGTGATGCCAGAATGAGGACGGGTCCTCTCGAGAATTTCCCCCACCACGCATGCACACTACGCCGGAGTGGCGTGTCCGAGCCACTGATCTGTATATACTACTGGATAGTGAACGAGGATAGGCGGCTTGTGCCAAATAGAAGCCATTTTGATCTGAGTACGATTCTCAAGTGTGACGTCACACAGCGACGCGAAGTCATAGCTGGCCATAGCTGGCCAAAGCAAACAAGCGATAAGTACATAGTTGGTGCCTGATTACGAGAGAATCAAAATGGTAAGAACATGCATGTTTTGCGGTGCAAAAAAATTAGGGGACAATATAACATATCACGGGTAAGTAAAAATTGGCGTTGAGACGCTACCGCGTCTCTAGATAACATTTATATGCTACTTATAGGTTAAGTGGAACTTCTTACAAATATTTTTGTTTGTTTCATATAGTTTTCCGTTAATAGCCGCAGAATGGCTAAACAACATGGGTTTGGACTTTCACATTTATATTGTATATATTTTTATAGTTGTAACGTACCGCTACGAATAGCCCCCACATTTTTTCATTTTTCAATACTTATTTAGTTTAGTTAACATTTTGTTCAATTAGTATTAAGAATACCTTTACACAACATCCCATGCGGTGCAAAACCAGCGAATTCAGTGACGCGCGACGCATGCGTATAGTGAACTTTCAAACATTCAAACTTAGTGCCGCGAGTGAACCGAAGGCGCGTGCGCACACCCTACTATAAACCGGACGCCGAATAAACCTAGCGCAGAGCGCGAGTGGCGCGAACCGGACGTTATTTCTAATTGGTAGACTTAATCACGCGGCATGTGATTGGTGCGGGTTAAGTTATGGATAGTAGTATAAATATAGGCGCACCGACATGCGAAAGGCAGACTTGGTTCTGCCACCGAACCTAACGATTTGGGTCGCTTTTGCTAGCCCCACAATTTCGTACAGTCTATAGAAGTTTATCTAAAACTATTACTACCACTACCTTTCCGAGGTCGCTTTAGCTAGCCCCATACCAAACCTAAAAGAGGTCGCTTTTACTAGACCCCTCAAACTTCCATTCCGAGGTCGCTTTTGCTAGCCCCATTCTAAATCAACTACCTCCAAGCGTGGGCCAGCTGATAGGCACCAGAAGAAGTTACCAGATCAGAAGGAAGGAAGCCAATAATTCGACTTCTATCTGGGGACGCCTTTACCGGCAACCTGGCAACAATCCTAGAAAGCGAAATCAAGCTTATAGGCAACAGGAAGCCATTCAACAAAGAAGGAACTCTCTTACTACCTCAATATAAACATCCCAAATCGACCTAGCGTCATTACAAATTCTTTAATATTAACAGTTCGCGTAGAGACTAATAACCGACGAACGATTCAGCGCCGAAATCAATTTCTATGTTATTAAATTACCGACTTAGCGTTAGGTAACGAAACCTAAAAAGAAACTATATTTCGTTTATAATTAATTATAATTATCAACACGACTTAGTGTCATAAATCATTGTTCATTTCGACCAAAAGTCACCACATTAATTTTGAATAAAACTATTATTATTTTTCATTGTTAAAAGAAGGACTCTAGTTACTTGAAATTCATTTCTTAATCGCACGCCACCCGAACCAATCCCACAATTCACAAGTAAACCGCTCTACTCGTGAATATCCTGTATAGAACGGCAACGTCTCGTTCGAGAACGTTACATAGTCTGAATTTATTGTATGTATTGTATTATATTATTCTTAAGTATTAAATATGAATTACACAGTTTTACAGGATATATATTTTAAATTTACGTCAATTTCTATATCTGTCATATAATTTTATATCTTATATATGTGTACTTTTATTGCATTTAATAAAAAAAGTTTTCATATTTATATTTAATGGTCTTTTGTCTTAAACTTAATCAGTTCATTATCTATTTTCTTATTTTTGGCCATCTATACATTTCCTTTTGTTTTATGTACGTTTATTTTTTATTACATCTTTTATTTAAAATAATAATTTTTACATGCACTTATTCGTTATGTATATCTCCCTTTATAACCGTTCAAATTTACCGCTGGAAAGTGAGAATCTTACTCAGATTAAAATGGCGGCGGGATCTTCAAGTTGGCACACGGTTTTAACACGGGATACGCTATCCAGTAGTATATACATATCAGTGGTCCGAGCTCACGGATCGCCGCTCCGGCGTAGTGTGCATGCGTGGTGGGGGAAATTCTCGAGAGGACCCGTCCAGTGATGCCAGAATGAGGACGGGTACTCTCGAGAATTTCCCCCACCACGCATGCACACTACGCCGGAGCGGCGTGTCCGAGCTCACGGGCGCCGCTCCGGCGTAGTGTGCATGCGTGGTGGGGGAAATTCTCGAGAGTACCCGTCCTCATTCTGGCATCACTGGACCCGTCCTCATTCTGGCATCTCTGGACCCGTCCTCATTCTGGCATCACTGCTCGCCCCAGTCCGTTGAAGGCTGTGTTCCAAATCACGCATACTGTGCATGAAATTGGTGGCATCGTATTGGTGGCATCGTACGATTCCCTAGAATTTCTCTCACTTGCCACCAATACGATGCCACTTCCGGTGCAGCGAGCGGTGCAGTGACTGCTTCTCCTTTGAAATTCTGCGATTGCTGCACCGCTCGCTGCACCGGAAGTAGCATCGTATTGGTGGCAAGTGAGAGAAATTCTAGAGAATCGTATGATGCCACCAATACGATGCCACCAATTTCATGCGCAGTATGCGTGAATTGGAACACAGCCGAAGAGAGTCTTGGCAAGACGCTGTGTACACACCACGTGTTATATTGGTGTATACTAATCACTATTCTGTAGTGTCTAGCCTGTTAGCTAATGTCTGTCGTGTAGACCACTATTGTTGGTGGTTTACCACTGTCATCCTTACGTGCACGGTATCGTGCACGTGACGGCAATAAAGTTCCTAGTCTTGCCAAATCAATCTACGAATCATTACCTCTCAAACCTGTGAATACGTTGGCGGCAGTAGGGCCGCCGAGGCTGAGGTCAGTGATGCCAGAATGAGGACGGGTCCTCTCGAGAATTTCCCCCACCACGCATGCACACTACGCCGAAGCGGCGATCCGTGAGCTCGGACACGCCACTCCGGCGTAGTGTGCATGCGTGGTGGGGGAAATTTTCGAGAGGACCCGTCCTCATTGTTGCGACTCCCGTCTAACGGCATGTGGTGTGGGCTTCGAAGGCGCGAAGTTTGAATCGGATCACATGACTGTAATAGGAAAGGGAGACGAAGTGAAGTTCGCACAAGTCCGAGGTGTTTGAAAATAGTTAGAGATCCCTTAATGAAGGGCCTTCAGGATTATAAACTAATCGATACCCTCTTGGAAACGAATGTTTGAATAAATGAACTTCTCGTCTCTCCCTTCTCCTAGGTGTGTAATTCCAGCGCAATGTAGTTAAACGCTTGGTTTTATAAAAGTCGAAGACCGGAAGGAACCGGATCGACGAATAGGAATTAAGCTAATTAATTAGTAAATTTGCGATTGGCTCTTAGTAACTAAGACATCTTGTTATTAACAAAAAGGAAAACGCAAAGGACCCAGGAAAGCGTCCTAAAAGAGCCTAAAGAGCCTAACAGATCAGACGTATAATAACAGTTCTCAGAATTTATATTGTGCTTAAATCGTTTATTTTCTTCATTAAATATACAACCTTTTGTGTTTCCAATCATTTATTCAGTTCTTGTTCTTAGTTTCATTTTACCTACCACTTAAATTATCCGCGTCCAAGGAGCTGAACGCTTTAGCGTTCCACGGGAGACGATCCCAGCCAAATTCCCCAGGAGAAATCCAGAAGACTGCTCTGGCCACGCAACATCATTCTGGCATCACTGGCTGAGGTTGTTACCAGGGTGTTGACACTCAATGTATTATTTTGTTCTCATGTCAGCGCCATCTAAGCGGGCTGGGGTAAAACTAAATTAGTAGGAGGGAAATTTGAAACGTGGGTTCAGTACTTTGCACTTAGAGCGAATTCGGCAGGCACGCACTGGCACTGCACTGGTGCCAGAAATTATCGTGCGTGACTTTGATCGGTTGATTTTTATAGAGCTATTTCCGTATCTATCAGAAATAACCAATTAAAGTCATGTATGATAATTTCTGGCACCAGTACAGTGCCAGTGCGTGCTTGCCGAATTCGCTATTAAATTCATTGAACTTCAGAAACGACTGATATGAGATACAATTTCTGTAAGGAAGGAATGAAACAATATACATTTTCTTTAGTTACACTATCTTTTATTATGAATGTTGATGGCTTACATTAATGTGCTTTTCACAACTTACGAAACATTTGACTAAAGGACGCTGAAAAGAACGCTAATCGACGCTTATGCGCGTGTACGGTTATGGACGCTGATGTACGATATACACCTAACCTATACAGCCCGCTATAATACTAGGATTATTTGTGATTAAGTCCATCTTTTCGGTTAAGTCAGGTCCACTCCTGCCAGATACCTCGTATCGAGGAATAGATTGAATTATTCCAAAGTAATTAACGATAACAAGAAATTCTTAATTCGCAAAGCTCACGTGACACTTTGAAAGGACGAGACACATCAGACACAATCGCCGCTACAATAGCTTCCAAGGAGGCGCCGGGAGCGCTTCTCGTGGCGGCTCTCCACATATTTGCGCGAACAACACCATCTAACGTACAATTCTCTCACTAAATTGAGTACAGCGCCGCCATACAGGCTGGGGTAAAACTAATCTCGTGAGAACAGTTTGCCCATAAGAGTGTCAACACCCTGGTTGTTACCTCTCGTCTATCTACGGAAGCGCCTACGCGCCACCTTCCTGCACAAGCGTGTAGTGTTGTTTCTGAGGGCACCACCGACCCACTCACCGAGCGGTGAGTGGCAAATTTCGGCTCTGTGCCACCCATCCACCGAGTGGTGTGTGGCATAGCAGCGCCGTGGCCGGCGAGTTGAGGTTATGTGTTATGCGATTCTGATTGGTTGATTGCGGTAGGACTAAAATATTCGTTGGCTCTGAGGGAATCGACCAAAGATTGGGCGACTCTGATTGGTCGATTCCCTTAGAGCCAACGAATATTTTAGTCCTACCGCAATCAACCAATCAGAATCGCATGACACATAACCTCAACTCGCCGGCCACGGCGCTGCTATGTCACACACCACTCGGTGGATGGGTGGCACAGAGCCGAAATTTGCCACTCACCGCTCGGTGAGTGGGTCGGTGGTGCCCTCAGAAACAACACTACACCAAAGAGTAGGGATAACAAGAGGCGTCACTCCGGTCGGAACCTTTGAAGTCCTTGCTTGACCTTGGCATTTAAATTGGTTGTCTATTTCGAGCGGGATATTCAAATCGACTAAATGTACCTTACCACAATTGGCTGATTATTGCCGAAGTTTACCGATCATTGCCGAATGGGGTCGAATGGGCATTTAAATGGGTTGTCTCACTAGAAATCACCGTTTCCCTAGATTATGTCTGTCCTGTTGCGTATTTCCGCGGTGATTTTAGTAACAGAACGCGGGTTGGTGCCCGTGGAGCGCTGAACCGCTCTGCTCGTTTGAGTGCGCGGGTATTATAAATAAATGAAACTTTGTACTGGTAAAACTTAGAAATATATTCTTAATAAATTTAAGCGATTGCTTTTTGAGTGAGAACAGGTCTTGTACATTCAAGAGTCAAAATAGTTCTGACTTCTCAGAGTCCTCCGTCGTTGCTCCTTCCCTCCTCGAACGTGGTGCCCTTTCCATCCCTGGGCGTCCTCCCAGTCCTCTGGCCAATCAGGATGAGGGATGAGCCGGATTCAAAGGGTAGGCTGTGCCGCGGATGTCCGTCCGCCCCCGCGAATCGACGTCCATCTTTCCCTCAGTCTTCGGGTGGTGGTGGAAACTCGGTGGAAGCGCGCTTTTCCGTTACGCAGCGGGGTGCACACGTGGGAAGAGAAAGTTGGCTTGGCTACGAGGGTCGAGTAAACTACTCTTGAAGAGAATTTATGACTTCCTTAGCGTCGCCAACTCTTCTGGAGTCAATCAACACTCTTAAAGTCTAACAAAGGACAAGGCCTTCTCAAGAGATTACGTGACTTAGAAGAAACTCGCGATTCGTTTCGGGGTTCGTTAATAGGTATCCTTTTCCTATCCTCGAGCTCTGCCAGAGATCTTTCCCACGAATGCCACCCGCATTGCGCATCCTTTATAATACTTCTTAATCATACGCAAATATCTACTTTCGAATTTCGCTCTACATCAAACTCGATATTTCTATGTCTTATAACCAACTTCACGCAATTCAACCAGCGGAACCCGCAACACCTCCATCCATATACAAAAGGTGTTTCCTATAGAAACAGCTTTTCAAACAAAACAAAATATCAATACTAACTTAAGTATGCAAAAATTGAATGAATACGTACTATACATATGATTATAACTACCCCTCCTCTTCCCGCGCCAGCCATGCGGTAAACGAGCTACTCGGTCCACCCGTTGTCCCGCAGGAAGCACGAGTTGAAGAATGGTAGTTGCACCGCAACATTTTACAATAGACAGATATTGTTCTATTACTAGGTAATATTAAATCGATTATAATGTAACGCATAGCTAATATACGGTAGTAATGTAACACCCTAACTATTAGACTTGTCTAAATACCTTATCCAAAAACGCTATAATATAAACATTCATCTTCCGGATCAATAATATCCAGTCTTAGACATGCTAGTTTAAGCTTGTTCATGTGAACTATCTTAGATTTATTCGTTGATATTGCTATTTCTATCGTTAAATCATCATACATTTGAATAATCTTATAAGGACCAGTCCAACTTGAGTCGAATTTGGATGTTTTGGGTTCCTTAAGTAAGTATACATGATTGTTTACACAGAATTGACGAAGATTCTTATCATAATACTGCTTACTCTTTTATTTTGCTTTTTCAAGGTTAACTGCAGCTGTAGCCTGAGTGGTAGTGATCTTAGTAAACAACTCATCCAAATACTGCACAAAAGTTTGAGATACCTGCTTTTTAGCAAATTTAAAAGGTATGCGACCTCTAACTCTAAAAACCGATTCATGTGTCGTAAAACTTGTAGCCTCATGCGTAGAGGTGTTATACAAGAACATGCCAAATCTAATACAATTATCCCAATCAATCCTTGTGTAAATTCCCTATAAAATTCATTCCAAAATATAAAAACTTACAAAACCCTTTGAAATGCTAACAGTCTTAGCATTCGAGGACCTAACAAGAGCTGTAAGGGATTTCAACACAGATTTTATATGACCAAAACCTGGATCTTACGAAAAAGCATCTTAAACAAGAAAAGTAAAAGAAATATGAAGCACTTGTCATCAAGGAATGCCCTAGCATCACAACTGTGTGACACAACATGAACGAAATTATTCCAACATATACAAAATTGTCTTTTACACAAACGATAGTAGGAAATGGAAAATGGTAAGTTATCTATCTATCAGCCTTTACGTTAATACTCAAAAACTACTTTCATTAAGTTTTACAAATTTATGAACTTCATTTTTCAACAAAGATATGAGACGATCAAACTTTTCGTAACATCAGTGCCTTTCAATTCGCCAGTTTCGAAACAGCCACGCCAACGAGGATTCGAGTACAAGAACGTTAAAATCATGAGCATCTCATCGGATGTTTGCACATTTGAATTCGACGGAACGTGGCCATAGAAAGATGGCTAGCGAGGACTTGCAACGGCGGGGAATACATCAACCCGATCCTGATGCATAGTACTTATCATCCCGCACAGCGCAACGTACCCTTGGATCTTCAGCGTTTCGAAGAACGTAGTGCCTCGATGTGTCAATGACATCACTGTTAACGACGACTCTCTTAGAATCCCTGGGGCTACGTAAACGACAATAGATAGGCACACATATGCACTCACACACATATCTGGTGTGGACGTGAAGGCACAGCCAATAAATGCGAAGAGGTTGTCTAATCAAAGGAGCGGTGCACATGGGCGGTCATAATAAACGACACACGGCGCCATGAAAACACTCACGCGAGTCCACATGATCATTCACCTCTCTCCATTCATGGAAAGTACACTTCACGATTCTCACTTGATCGCAACAAACATCGAAACTCTACTGAAGTTTGAATCATTTACAAATTCTATTAAAGTTATTTTATTGAGGTCATTCTACTGAGGGTCCTCCGCGCGGTCTTGGTCGCAATTTTACCAGGCCCAACAGCCTCTGCCACGACATCAGTCGAGAAAATATCCGGCATAAAAGCCTCTACCACAGCATAAGCCGGGAAACTAACAGACTCCCCACGTCTCTGCCACGATTCAAGATACCGCAGGCCCTGCGATGTCTCCTCAGGGGCCGGACAGAGCGCAGGCACCTTTACTGAACATGGACCACTTCCAACGGAATCTGAAGCGGCTGCCGGGGGTTCGGTCTCACCGTCCAACAAATGTCCGAATGGAAGCTGATCCATAGTGTTCAGCTGGAGCGTTCCCTCACAATTTGTATTATCTTTGCTAACATTAAAATTTCTCAATAATTTACCTATGACCTCATTCTGCCTAGCTTCTGCCTTCCCGCGCGCCAGGAAAACAGAAGCCACCATTACTTCATTATTGTACTCGAGAAATGCGTCATCTTTCCTGTCCACTTCGGAATCTGCAATTGATGACTCGTCTGCGCAGACAAGTACCTCTTCCAGACGCCTCGAACAGGAATTATGAATCTCATTTGTCCGTGAAGGATTCAATTGGGAATCGGAAGCATGACTAGGTATAATTGGATTAAGATATGTTAGACCTACGAGATATATTCTTTCTAAAACACCGGTCTTCCGTGTGTCCTGTTTTCTTGCAATGATTACACCAGTTTTGACGAGTTGGTAATTTAAACAAAGTATTTGTATTTTTAGGGCAATTTCTACGCAAGTCCACATTGACTACACATACTTTCGTATTACTAACTACGGTTTTCGAATAAGGGGGTCTGTATCTGATGTTCCAACTCCCTCTCTATCCCAGTCGCGGCGTGTATAGCTATCCCTAAACTATCCGCCTTCTCCCTTATCATTAATGTTCTAACATTATAGTTATAGAGCCCTCTCTTAAAACCCAATATAGCTGCACTATTCAATAAATTTCTAACGCCTCTACACTCCACCATATCAGATTCCTCGTTAGCTGCTTCCGTACCCCTATTTAAAATCTCCTTCACCCTAGCCCCAAAACTATCAATGTTCTCACTATCCTTTTGACGCAGATTCTTCAACTCGTCCTGAACGCGATTAACATCAAAAGACTGGGAAAAAGAAAATTTTAACAAGTCGACCAATTCGTCCAACGTAGTCAATTCATTGCTATCAGATATGAGCTGATCTGCATCACCTTCAATTTTATTGCGGATCAAAGCGAGTAAGTTAATCCTATTTCCGGGTTTAATTCGTGAATCCGCGAGTCTACACTGACTAATAAACTTAGTTATTGAACAGGACTTTCCATCAAAGCGGGGAATCAAAGAAGCGGCGAAAGTCAACGACATAAATATAGTCTCTGAGGAATCAGAATCTTTTCGCAGCACTTGAACTATCTGAAGGAATTGATTCATCACCGAGGAGAGAGTAATTATATCTACGAATAGGAAATCGCGAAGGTATTACGCTCAATTCATTCGACTGTAACGCAGTTGAAGAAGACTTCGGTGCAGGTAACTCTATCATTAAATTTCCTATTTCGGACGCGCTACTACCACTCAAGTCAGCCCTTCCATTACATCTAGCCTTTACAAATCCGGTCTTATACGGCGGCATTTTGAAAAATCTAATTTATGCTTATCACGTAAGATATAGTTTCTTATAATTATAACTCTTACAATAAAACTTACGAACAAGGTGATATATAAAAGTCAGCTAATATCCCAGAAATACACTAAGATTCACTAATCCTCAGTTGATGTGTTGGTGTTTCAATTCTCAGGTGGTCCCTCACCGGTCCTTTCGCTGGAAGATGATTTTCCTGATCCACCGAATGCATTGGCTCCTTGGCTTCTCGGATAGATTCTTCCTCTCGTCCGTCAGAAGTATCGATATAACTCGTAATGGTCAGCAATATATGTATTCGAATACCAACAGGTGCTTGTGATTTCACGGTTAGCGAGCACGGCCGCTGAAACCACCCGTCTCCGGCATCCACCCTTGCCCTTAGGGAAACCGTGCAAAAACCTTAGGGGGAGAGGTTGCACTTTCACGTTGGTTGCACAATTATAGATTGCTGCTTAACAATGTCAGTTCACAAGTCTACGAAAATCACAGTTCTAGAAATGTAGACTGTATATATCAAACACTCACGAGCCGGCAAAGTTTATCACACGAAATGTTTGTGAAATTAACGCGATTATTTAGAACAATCCCACCGCTGTCACCAATTTTGTTGCGTATTTCCGCGGTGATTTTAGTAACAGAACGCGGGTTGGTGCCCGTGGAGCGCTGAACCGCTCTGCTCGTTTGAGTGCGCGGGTATTATAAATAAATGAAACTTTGTACTGGTAAAACTTAGAAATATATTCTTAATAAATTTAAGCGATTGCTTTTTGAGTGAGAACAGGTCTTGTACATTCAAGAGTCAAAATAGTTCTGACTTCTCAGAGTCCTCCGTCGTTGCTCCTTCCCTCCTCGAACGTGGTGCCCTTTCCATCCCTGGGCGTCCTCCCAGTCCTCTGGCCAATCAGGATGAGGGATGAGCCGGATTCAAAGGGTAGGCTGTGCCGCGGATGTCCGTCCGCCCCCGCGAATCGACGTCCATCTTTCCCTCAGTCTTCGGGTGGTGGTGGAAACTCGGTGGAAGCGCGCTTTTCCGTTACGCAGCGGGGTGCACACGTGGGAAGAGAAAGTTGGCTTGGCTACGAGGGTCGAGTAAACTACTCTTGAAGAGAATTTATGACTTCCTTAGCGTCGCCAACTCTTCTGGAGTCAATCAACACTCTTAAAGTCTAACAAAGGACAAGGCCTTCTCAAGAGATTACGTGACTTAGAAGAAACTCGCGATTCGTTTCGGGGTTCGTTAATAGGTATCCTTTTCCTATCCTCGAGCTCTGCCAGAGATCTTTCCCACGAATGCCACCCGCATTGCGCATCCTTTATAATACTTCTTAATCATACGCAAATATCTACTTTCGAATTTCGCTCTACATCAAACTCGATATTTCTATGTCTTATAACCAACTTCACGCAATTCAACCAGCGGAACCCGCAACAGTCCTTGTCGAGTGACGCCTCTTATTATACCTCCTCTTTGACTACACGCTTGTGCAGGAAGGTGGCGCGTAGGCGCTTCCGTATCTATATATCTCATTTCCTACAGCACCGGTGGTGCACCCTGGTGACGCTGTAGCGTGACCGCCACAGAACCATCCACTATCGAATCTCGTCGTCTGTCGACCACAATCGTTTGTACACTATGTTCAGTCTGAATGAGTCATATTTAACAGTGGTTAACAGGATCCCGTGTTTTTGTGTATACTTATAACATCTACTTTCTCTGTACTCGTATTGAAAAGTATTTGTAACTATCCAAAACATATTCAAAGTACGAACATGTAAATTTTGATTAATTACGAAAATTTTTTAATATTTGAAGGTTATCTTTTAGAAATATAATCATTTTCTGCTTCTTTAACAGATGAATGCTACGTTACGCCTTACACGTTCTCTGAATCTATCCTGCAAACGATACTTGAGTTCTAATAAACTACCACTTGAGATAGTTATGCCAATGAATAAAGAAATGATCGTTTGTTGGCACCCGAAACAAGACTTTCCTTACGAATACTCATTACCATTACCCGAAGAGAAACAAATTCCATCGAACACTGTTCTATGTATCGGCAAAAAGGAAATCGCTGAAGTTTTCCAACACAAGAGAAGGAATTTGGTCATCGAAGAGCTTTCCAAAATTACACATACCACAAAACATAGGTGGTATCCCAAGAGCAGGGATAAAAAAGAAAAGAAAACACTGCCGGATAGGCCATATTTATAAACACAACCTTGTACACTTAGATATCTTAGTTTAATAAAATAATATTACGGTCGAAAGAAACTACATATATTACGTTAAATAAATTATTGCAGTCCTTTATTTGATTTCATAATATTGCACTTATTTCCATATTGTTATTAGCACTGCTAAAGAATTAATATACAGAGAACCAATATGCACATATTGTAGTCATTCATTAAAAACACATATATATATATATATCTATGTGAGCTTTGGTCAATTTTAGAAACTGAATTTATATTTTATAAATTTTGAGGGAATATTTGTCTCTCCCCTTCGTGTAAAAAGATTTGCATCGCTTGGTGTAACAAATATCTTCCAAAGTTACGTTTTTCTTCCGCGTTCCATGTTGCCGCTATTCCATAATAGTCTCCGCTTTTGCAGTTTCTTAATGTCTGTATCCCCAGTGCATCGATCATGGCAGCTTCGCGTGTGTAAGCTTCCACCGGTATGCTATTCTGGAAAATATGGAGACACACCACTCCGCATCCTTCGTTCCAAATATTCAAAATATGTTGGATTTTTGTACTTTCAGGATTTTGGTTCGAAACCCACGAGTCGAAAGCATCTTTAAGATGAGAATATGGTCTGTTACGTGTTCCTTTACCTACATAAAATATGGCAGAAACGAATGTAGACCAAATGGTAGACTTTGCCAGATTTTCTGCACACGAGGGCAAATCTTTAGTTACGCGTGGATCTAATAGTAGATAATTAAAACAGGTCTTATTCATGCCTTCTCTCCATTTTCTAGAAGGATCCACCAGTGAGAATTCCTTAAAAATATTCTTTTCAATAATTTTGAATCTCCCCAAGTGATTTACCCAGTCTCCGTAAATTAAAGAAGATTTTACTTCAAAGTTGCAACAATCTGTTTTAGAAAAGGCTCTAGAATGATTATTTTCGCCTGACGATGGCATGCATGTTGCGTTTTTTAAATTTATGAGCCGTTTCAGATACATTTGCCTTGTCGTGTGGGTTATTGGCCCTGGATTGTCGCCTAGATTAATTAACTTTCTTCGCAATACCTCATTTGTCATAGATCTATCAAATGATAAATTTAGTGATTGGGGCCCTGAAAATATTGACAATCATGAAATTTGATAAGAAGTATATGAATACGGATTAGAAGATTAGATAATTTTGACAAATCTTACATAATGGATCAGCTAAAGTGCAACTGTCTGTGGATTTGCTGCAAATAATTGAAAACGAGGACACTTATTAAAAATTACAATCACTATTGATCAAATCACATGATTATTTTCAATATCTTACCAGGGTGTTACTGTATAAATTCTACGTTCTAGGAAGGCTATACCTTCATCAGGGTCTTCATATTTATACTCCTCTTGCACACTAATATATGATTGTGATTTCAAGCTGCTAAAATACATAGTTTGTTAATTTTCAAATATTCAACTTCAAGAGAAATCAAAAAAATTATAATAATGTAAAAGATTATAGAAAATAATTACTTGTTACGTTAGGTGAATACAATATTGTAATAGATCGAACCAGTGAATTATTGAAATTAAAAATAAATCTCGTAGTAACATGCAATTATATAATACAAATCAAATTCGTATATGCTTCACACGGCATATAGTTAATTTGGTTATTATTAAATTACCTTGAGAGGAGTGTGTTAAAATTTTCTTTAAAAGTATTTAAGACATTGCAATTTTTCATTTCTTCGACAGCATTATCTCTTAATTTCTTTCTTTCTGTACGACCTACAGTTTTTATTTCTAAATTTTCCAAATTGCTGTTAAATCCTTCCATTAAATCTTTTGTTAAATTATATTTCTCAACGAAATTCTTATTTTCATTGAAACTTGAATTCATTGGCACATCATCGTCGTCATATTTGGTCTCGTGTAATCTTACTGCTAGATTTTTATTAAATTTATAATTTTGTCTTCCTAGATATCTTTGATCCGGTGATAAGGAACTCGTTGAATCAGGACTCGTGTTTTCTGACGACGTAAGTCCATCATTTTTCCTGAGTTTTCTGAGAGACGAATATTGCCTGTACAATCGTCTCCTTCTTCTTGGCGTGGATCTTGCCACTTCTTTTCCTAAATTAAATTCTTCTGGTCGAAATACTTGATTTCTCGTCATACAAGGCGTGAAAGTTCGGAATTTCGATTCCTTGTACGATACTTTTGGAGATAAATATCTTCGATCTCTTTCTACTGCTTTGCCTATTATTAAATTTGGTGATTTGCTTATGATAGAATCGTTTGGATTATATACAGGTATTAATGAAGTTTTATTGTTATTGCTCTGTCCAAAAATCTTGCGCCTATATCTCGGAGTAACAGACTGTTTTTTCATTCTAGGTTTTAATGAAAATTTGTCCATTACATCGTAAGCCATACTATCATCCGTATTTAATATAGACGATGGGCTTATATCATATTGATTTTCTTCAGATCGTCCGCATCCATCGCTAATTTCTGGGTCTTTAGAATTAGATTTTAAGGAACTAGAGAGCTGATGAATAATTTCATTAACAAGGCACTTCTCTTTATCTATTTCCTCTTGAAGTCGAAGTTCTGCTGTATTTATATCAAACTCATTGTCACTGTTTAAACTGTTGTCACTAAAATCAAAGAAATATTTGTCTCCGACGTTAGGAAATCTGCTTTCCCCATTTTCGTCAAATCTATTTTCATTTAACAAATTTTCTCCGGTCATATTAGAAGTTTGTAATGCAGCATATTCTGCTATTACCTCTCCATTGTTAATCAAAAGTTTATCTACAAAAAGAAAAATAGAAAAAATTTCAGTCTATAAGCATTTATAAATACATTCGTTTGATTACATACCAAAGGTCATTTTATGTTTCGTTGGTTTATCTTCCTTTGTAATACTTTCACAATATTTGCCAAGTACCACGATGGCTTTGTAATACTTTCCATCGAATGCATAATGAAAGGGATTACGTCCTTCGTCGTCCAAGTAATGAGGATCTCCGCCATTCGCTAAAAGTAATTCTAATACTGGAACTCTTCCCCATGCTGCTGCCACATGTACTGGAGTCAATCCGTCTACTGATCTGTGGAATAAAATATTGATATACTGTTTTAGCATTGCGAAAATTCAAGACTTCTTCCGTGCGAACTAGTTAATTTAAATTATTTACCTAACGTTTGGGTTTCCTCCATGGCGTAAAAATAATTTAGTTACTTCTTCTGCGAAGGCCTCAGAGTCATTACCTATCACTAAGTGAAATGGAGTCACTCCATACGTAGGTAGTAGCGTATTAGGATTCGCTTCTTTATTTAAAAGTAAAGTCGTTACTTGCCTGTTATGAAGTAACTTATTTAAAATAGTAAATTGATACATATAAATTTTATGACTAATAGAATTATAACGAATAGAAAGTCACAGTGCAAACATTAATCTTTTTATGCGTTTAGCTGTTTATGAAAACAGTATTGACAAACTTATCTCTGCATTTGTAGTTAATAGTGCAATTAAAAATACATTAATGCTAGGCAATAAAATGGAACACAATCAAAAATAAAAATTACTTTTAAAAGAGAAACTATTTTCAGCAAAAGGGTTTGCGTATCTTGACTAATATACGAATTAAGGAACATGCAAGTTAAAATTTCAGCCACTTATGATGTACGATTTCAATTTTTTTTTAGCAATTTGTAAAACAAGAGGCTACGAACGTGTTAATATATAAAATACATATTGTAAAATATAATATCAAAATCCTTACCTTATGTCGTTATCTTCTAAGCCATCGCAAAGAGAAGAAGCCAAAAATAGGTATCCTTTAGATTTTAGAGCTGACATCGTGTTTCCACTACTCCAAATATGATTTACTTCTTTGATTACTGTAGCTTAATTATTTTACGAATTATTATGCTCTTACGTCCCTCGTTACTGTCGTGTATAAAAGTAAAACATTCATTAACCAATTTAGACGTGATCTCTAAAATTTTAAATACGAGAAAAATTATAATACATTTGAAAAGTTTATTTTCATTTTTATAAATATATATAATTACATTATTTAAAGTAAAGTTCCCATATTTTTTATCTACCGAGTGATTAAGAAAAATATTTTCTCACACAAATACTTCGAAATTTGTGCCTTAAAATTGTACATTTACAACACAGTGTTATACAAAATGTTTGCTAAGTGTCTAATACCTACTGTTAAAAAAACATTAAAGTGAATAATAAATGTTTAATGTGCATATCTGTTCATACGAACGAACATTCCGAAAATGTAAACAAAACCTTTCAAAAGGAACCATTCAATAACTACGGATCACAATTACTAATTACTTCGCGTGTTGTTATGAAAATGTTATGGAAAATAAGGTACAGTTAAATATTTCATTCACAACGTATTTTTCGGCATTAATTTTTATTTTATATGCGAGATTTTAAAATATAACCGTTTAGGCTTCTTACCCCTTGTTTACTTGTTCACTGTCATGTCGCGCGTTGTCGCGCCTCTATATAGGCGGATTGTGGAAACACACTCTTATCACGTCGCGTGAGCTCACGTGTTATCACGTTGACAAATTTACTGCACTGTCACATTGTTGGAGTAAACTTCAAAATTATTTAACCGTTTTTTATAATTATTTCTCCATGGCCTAAGCTGATTGAAGCTAACTAAGCTAAATGCAATCAGTTTCGCGAAAATTGGTCCAATACTTACGGAGAAATTCGCAGCAAACATAATATGTACATACATACTACGTAACGTACATTCACACATACACATCGAATTGAGAACCTCTTTCTTTTTGAAGCCGGTTAAAATATGAAAACTATTTTTTTATACATATATTTTTTATTTTCTAGTTTTTAGTGTTTTTGTTAATTTAATTGCAAATCGAGAACGCAGTGGCTTTTTGTCGTTTTCGTAAAGAACGTGAGTGGCTGGATTTCAAGTCGTTTGGATTTCTGATTATGGATTATATTTATTCATGACTGGGTCATTTTTTTTTAAAATATTGTATTATCATCTAAACTACGCACGCCTACAAAGTTTCAAGACAATTGTGTAGTTGGAAGTGGGTTAAATTTGAGTTGCCAGATCTGAACCATATACAAACAAACAGGATCGCAGCTGAATAAAATCGTTTAAAAATACCATAAAAGAACAAGTTAGGCCGTGGTTACAGTCAGTGGACCACAGTGGACGCGTTTCCGCCCGAGGGATCGATTTTGTTTCTGTGTAAACAATAAAACATTCATCGGTGTGATACTTGATACATTTCCACTTCATCATTGATACCTCAGGATTTGGCGCGAAAACGCGTCCACTGTAACCTCGCAAACTTTTTGCCCGTGATGTGAGTTTACGTGATATTATTGCGTGATGTCACGTGAAATGGGATGCATAATCTATGAAAAATTATGTACGTATAATCTAATAAATGTACTAAAATTTTTCAAGTATTTATTATAGCATAAAAATGAAGAGATATTCACGATTAAACTATTTCTTTATATATCAATTTAGGTTACCTTAAATGAAACGAATAGAATATAGCGAGTTGTAAGGGAGTAATATTTTGACCATTAAAAGGGACACGATGATATATATATTGTTTTTGTACTAATACGATTGTTACTAAACAAGCAGAATGAACATTGCAAAATTGGATAATGGAGGTGAAATTCTTTTAATTCCTAATATAATTCGAAACTTCTATTTCTACAAAACCTACAGTATAAATTCATTTGTTTAAAAGTGTTGGCTATTATTAAATTTGATTATCGTTTATTCTTCGCAGATGTTACCTTACCTCCTACAGTGTTAGCAGTTAAAGTAACAAATATTCTAACGCCATATATTATACGAGTCTATCCGACCAAAAATTACGAGGAGAAACTAAATTGTATTAGTAATAAATTGTTGTTGTCGTCGACGAGAGGGAAACTTAAGACAGCTACAAAGCAGACAAAACTAAAGATAGGAAATGTAAGGCTCCGGATTGACGAACATAAAAGTGAAACGTCTATTCGTTTCTCCTTTTTTCACACCTGAACAGATTTGAATGATGTTTCGAATATGCACTACATATGCCCTAAGGTCGGGACCAAATATATTGGCCGATGAATTCGTTTTCGCGAACAATGATCGAGAAGAAATCAGCTACCACCATCTGACGATCGTGGATTTCTCAGTTGGAGTTGCAAGGCCCTCGTAGGGTATGGTGGAGTAATGGGAAAGCTGCTCGGCTCCGCCTGAACGTAGCCGTGTGGTTGTTATTTATTCTTAGCGTAATAGTTGTATGCGTGACGAAGTTATGCGTAGACCAATACGAGATGAAGCTATTGAGAAAGAATCAATGCTCTGACCAATAAAACTCTAGAATTTTTTCGGAGCTAACGCACATCTATTCTGATGTATGCATTTCTACGCTGACAGCTCGGTTTAGCCTACACGCCAGAAGCTTGGCACCATCCCCACCACTTCTGGCTCATTCTTGTTCTGCGAAGGCTAGAGCAAGATGGAACGAGAGCGAGTCAGAAAACATTGAGAAAAGGAGCAACGAGGCAGGCAAACTGTGTGGTCGGAGAATACACCTCACGAAACTCACCGGCCAATATATCGGGCCCCGACCTTAGATTAGATGACACTCTATTTATAAAGAAAATAGGAAGCATAAATAATACCCGGGTGAAACTGGGTAACGGGTCGGCTAGTTTATTATAAAAGTTTCTCCGTTGCGAGCGGATCGTATCGACGTGCGTTACGAAAAGTAGCATATTTCATTTGGCTTACGAAGACTATTACTCTGCTCATTCTGACCCCGAAAAACAGAATGTTTCGATTTTGTTCTCGAAAAGTAGTATGTTTTCATTCATCGCCACGAAGCATAGCATGTTATGCTCTTTCGTGACGAAAGGTAGCACATTTCGGTACATTTCTGCGAAAAATAGCACGGTTTGCCTTTAGCCGAAGAGTAGCACGTTTCATTCTTTTCTTACGGACAACTGCATGTAGAAAAAGTGAAATGTGCTACTTTTCGTAACACGTGTCATCATTATTTACGCGTACTATCATTATTTGGTATTATAGGCCTATTATAAAATTTGGCAAATGTTTGTGAGCTTTCTGTCCATCCTGCAGTACGTCTAATTATACTCAGATCAACTCCCTTAGCTAATGCCGCTGATGTGGCCGCATGTCTCGTGGAATGAGCACTAAAAATAGATATATCTACACCACTATTTTTTAACGCGGTTTTTATCCATCTACTGACTGCCTAGGATCCTACTGAAATATGCTACACTTCTGAAAACAAATAAAACGTGCTACTTTTCGCTGCAGCGTTTGAAATGTGCTACTGCTTGTGGCGAACTTAGAGCATTCTTAGGTGGCGAAATGTAAATCGTGCTTGTTTTCGTGGTATATTCGAAACATGCTTGTTATCGGCTGAAACATTGAAACGTGCTTCTTCTCGTGATAGATTCAAATGTGCTGCTGTTCGTAATACAAATGAAATGTGCTACTTTTCGTAATGCACGGCTGTATAAGCAACAGGGTTCATGTTATTTCACTTATGATTACTATGAAAGAATTTATTTTATTATGAATTTTAAAACTGAAAGAAAAATAAGACGCACATTGTTTTGTTCTTCATTTTCTTAGACTGTGATAATAGATAACAAATTTGACAAAGATGTTGATCTTCCTGCTTGGTTGTGTCGAGGGAACATCTGCAATGACATAGATACCTTGAAAGATACATGTAATGTTCTTTTATCCGACTATGGTATATCTGTTGAAGTACAAAAAGAGGTTTTGATTCCATGTTCAACGGATTTAATTTCGGAGGAATACATAAGCTTTACAGTTGGTTTATATAATGTTTTACCTGTTGCCGCAAAATATAATTCTTCCACACACGAGGAAACTTCGATACTGTATGATTAAATGAAAATTTAATAGTTAATATATCGAAAGTCAATGGCATTGATTTTATATATGTATTTAAAGAATTCTAGAAAACTGGAGCGCATCGGCAATTCAGTACACAAAAGAATTAGTAATCGCATCCAGTGCAGCCTATTTTGATCATTTGGTATCCGACGAACATGGTAGACGCTATGGTGAATTGTTTCTTAATATTCAGAACAACATAATAAGTTTAAGCAATGCTCTGGTTCTTAATAATTATGCCATTTATCTACAAAAAGGTGAACCGATCGATTCTTTCTGTTGTATTAATTTCCTTTGCGTTAAGTATTATAATATTCGATGTGTTTGCTTTTTATGCAGAATTGCTGCAGTTTATAAAATCTCCAAGAAGCTATGAAAAGCTACGTAAAGAAGTAATTAATAATAATGAAACTACATTCTATGCAAATATTCCGAGAGAGTACAAAAGCAATAATGAATTTCATACACAAGACAGAAGGTTTGTGAGAAGTAACGAGTAAATAATTTTCATTCCTCAATTTATTAATAATCTTTTATCCATAACAGTTCTTTTAGAAAGACAAATAAGTTTCAAGAAAGAAAGCGTACGCATACTGAATTACAGAAAGAGAAAGAAAAAGTATTAATTTATGGAGCAGTAGAATACGAATGCTTGGACTCGATTCTAGATGCAAGATTCCCTACTAAAATACACGAGGCTTGGAAGTCATTGGTGCAATCGTCTAGACCAAAAAACATTCAGTCGTACATTTGGCCTGCCATAAAAAAAGGTTCGGATGTAGTAGCAATCGGACCAGCAAAATCGGGCAAAACTTTTGGATGTGGATTTGCTATTTGTGGGCTTCTAGCTAGAAATCGAAACGTAATAATATTATACTTGAAATAATTATTGTGTCAATATTTATTGGTACTGGATGCTTTTCATCGTTAATATACTAAATTTATTTGTGTGTTTCTCATAATTTGAAACAGCTTCCTCAAGGAGTAAATCCATCTGCATTGATACTGTGTTCTTCCTCGTCTGAAGTGTTACGAGCTCATTCTTTGTGCACGGAACTTTTACAAACCTCGAGAACTATAAAATCTGTTGCTGCGATTAATGGTAAATGTGAACGGTCGTTAGTGGTAGGTGAATTTTCAAAATAACAGATAGAAAATAAGTAGATAAGAATATTTAAGTGATAAATTTTCAGGCGGAAATGTTTAATGGGTGCCAGATTTTAATATCCACGCCAAGATTTTTAGTCCGTTTTATCGATCAAAATAGGAAATTATTGAACTTCGAAAGTCTTCAGTATTTAATTCTGGACGATGGTGATATCATTCTAGATAAGTACTTCAACTCTGTAAGTTTGATAGCTTTTGTAATCCACTTTTTCTCCTTCATCCATAAAAATATGAATGTGATCTTTTTTCAGATAAGTAAGCTAATTAAAAAATATAAGATTCTTAATAATAGAGAAGTAAAAAATAGTAGTACAATATTACAAATAATAATGACTGCGAAGCATTGGACGCCAAAGTTAAAAAAAGTTTCTCGTATTTTAATGGACAGTCCGTACATATGTATAACATCGTTTATCGAAGCTACAATTTTTAAATCTGTTCATCCTAAAGTGTACATAATGAATTCAAAGAGTAAAGGACGAAAGGTTCTAGGTAAAATTACTTGTTTAAAGGTTTTCATTTGACGAAGGCGTGTGGTAATAAACCGAATATCATTGTACTACAGAATTATTAGGTGACGAGTATTCCACTTTAAGAACTGTGATTATTTGTATAAATCATGAAGAAGCCGAGGAGTTATATACATTTTTAGGAAAACATAAACAGACTTTCCTGGCTCATGAAAATATGAATTTTCTGCATTTGCAAGGTAGATGAATATAAATATTAACTATAGTGGCATTAAATCATATTTAAAACACATTTCTTTCATTTAGGCATCAAACATTGTTGGGATGCCTGCATAAATGGAAACTATCCAGTTTTAATATGCACGGACGAAGTTTTATCGGACATGCATATTACAAATGCAAGCTGGTTGATCCATTATTCGATCTCATTGCGCTACAAAACCCAATTCAACTTTCGGTTTTCAACACTTTTCAATAACTTACAAATGGTATATTGTTTTAAAATAGAACGATTTTGAAGAATCTCCTAGAAAATAATCACTTGTTTCGATTTTTAAGGAAAAGCCTAACTGTAGAGTAACGATTATAGCAGATGAAAATAGTGACGTACAATTTCTAAGCATAATAAAGACAATGCAACGTATGAATGTTTTAATACCTGAAAATATGTTGAAAGTCATTGAGGTAATTAGAGAAAGTTATCAAACACTTAATTTGTCTATTTTCCGAATAAACTAATGTAGACTTTCAACCATTTTTTAGCATATAAAAGCTACTTTAGACAAGGAGAAAGAAAATTATCCCATTTGTAATAATATAAAGATGTGGGGATTCTGTCCAGAACCAACTTCTTGCCCATTTAGACATGGAATAATTCCAAAAATTGACGCACCAAAGCTGAACATTCAAATGTAAGTAAAACGTTCGTTTGATTCCCAAAGAAATCGGAGAATTTGAATTTAAACATTTCCGTCTATTGTTTTAGAAATGATAAGGTGAAATTTCGAATTATTAGTGTAAACAATTCGAGCCATATTTCTGCTAGAATGATATCGTATATCAAATTTGATACGTTGGAAGAAATCGAATTCTCTAACGTAGATTATGTGCAAATTACTATGAAAATTCAAAACTTCTATTCGTGTATAGAGAACAGGTAAATATATTAATGCATAAAAACACTAACATAAAATGTTGTCCATATTTTTCACAAATCAATTACGTATTCATTTACTTTTACACATAGAAAGAGGTGCGAAACAATAGATGTGGGAACTGTATGTGGCTTAGAGGACCCAGTGGACTCTTTCAAGCGAGTCGAAATTCTGTGTATCGAAAGAGAAGAGAAGACAGATACTCCAAAGTTTACAGAAGTAAGGTGCATCGACAATGGAGCAATTCTAACGAGAGTCGATGTTCGTAGTAAAGTATAATATTGAAAAAAGAATTCTAAGATCATATACAGTATTATATTTCTTTATTGTACGTACTGTCCTTTTTCATTAGGCACGCAGACTACTAAAAATTTCCGAAGAATTAATTAAATATCCATCGCAAGTTATCGAAGTATTTTTAGTTGGCATAGCTCCTCACGATGATGAGTATGTTTGGAATAGTTGTGCAACGGATGCGGTGTATCAGTGGTGCAAAGAAAACGTTGATGAAAGATCCTATGTGATTGGAACGGTAAGCTATTCCTTGCGCTTGCCCTACTATTCTTAGGATTAGAATTTAAAAAAAAAATTATAAAAATACATAGGTAAATCTACATCTGGGAAATACAATATGGGTGGACACTTTGGAAATTGGGACGAAATTGATTGGATACGATGATTTAATTGCGTCCTCTCTAAAAGCAGAATTGTTGAAGAAGGATCATGCTATCGAAAATAATAAACATTTAAGTCAGATGTATCAACTATGCAAAGATGCTGGCTTCCCAGAAATTAACGGGTGCAATCTGAATGTTTTATTAAATAAAATGACGTAAATGTACTTAATAAGTTCTGTACATTTCTCTCCGATACATTAAAGATGAAAATTAGAAAAGATAGAAATATTTTACAAGTTTATTATTTTTAAAATCTTACACATAATAATTGCAAGTGATTTAATTCATTCGGTAAGTATCATTCGTAATTGCTAGAATCGGAGCGTTCTCCTTTAAAATTAATTTATTACATAGAAATGAAGGGGCATAATCTTAATTCAGTATAAAAGACAATTACATTTGAGAAAACTAAATGTAGAAATCGAAAACTTGATTTGTATAGATGTATAATTTTCAAAATTTATACAATAGTCAGGTACTCGGAGGTAAGTTGCATCGGATCGACGTGATAAGAAGTAACTAAACGGACTTTTTGGCCATCTTGTGTTGTAAATTCGATAGCCTGCTCGTTCCCGGTGATCCCTTGTTGCTCCGACTCTTCCATTTGATTGATCGTCGCGACTGCATTAGCATCCGTATTTTCATCCTAATGCATAATAAATTTTACATAAAATATTCTTCAAATAAACAAAACATTTCATGACATACAGTTGAGTTATATAGCATTAAGTTCATGTGACGAAATATCGAATACATGAACCTATTGTAATAGTAAAGATAGTTTCATTCGATTTACTATAATCCATTTTCATTCTTAATAGGAGATCGAACTCCAACACTGGGACAGTTTTAAAACTATGCAATTGGTTTATTACCACGTGACTTTCAGCATCAAGCGGGAAAGCTAAACTCAAGTTAGGTTTTCCGCTTGACGCTCGTTCACTCTGACTTGCTCTGACTCGCTCGCTCGTTGGTAGAGCGTCAGTCACGTGATTGGTTTTGACGCTCAAAATGAGCGTCGACGCTGAAACTCTCGTGAACCGATCACATGACTGGTGTTGACGCTCAAAACGAGCGTCGAGCGTCAGCATGAAATCCCACCTGAAGATGTTAAAAATAACACTTGTTGAATCGATTAGAAATAAAAGTTACACTGCATTAGCAAGAGAAACAACGTAAATGATTATGCTACTACGGATTGCGATAGATTTATTTAAAGATATTACCTCTAACGCTTTTACAATCGCTTCTGCGTCTGTTTGCACGGTTGAAATACGCTTTCCTTTCACTTCCTCTGCATTGGTAATATCAACGCCTTTCATATTGGAATCCGGACTGACATGCATACTTAGCGGTGCAGCTAGTTCGTCTGTAATCACTCCTGGATGAACTCTAATCTCTTGACCTTCGCTAAGTTGATTGACAAATTGGCTGTGAGACAAGAGCTGTCGAGCGTCTTGAATTGACAGAGGAATTGGATTACCTTCTTCATCTGTAATCTATAAATATAAAGATTATTTATTAGCCTTATTATTACCGTTAAAAAATACTTAATATGTCGTTCGTGTTTACTTGTAGTTGAAGATCCGATTCTGAGAGTTCAACATTTATTCGTTCGTTCGAATTACTATTTCCATTGGCATGAGGCGGATTAGAAAGGAGTCCATTGCTCTCAACATTCAGGTGCGATAATGATTGGCTCGTAGTAGTTTTCTCCTCCTTGTTTCTTATCGTTCCAGCATCAACTAAATTAAAACGTAAAATGCACAATATAAATATAAATAAAGAACATCGTACAATTCCATATTATACAATTATGTATTTTTACCGAAATGCAAAGTCCGAGATTGATTAGGATCATCTGGATCTTGGTAGGAAACGTAAATTATTTGCTGAATACCATCTCCAGACGCGTCGTCTGTCGCAATAACTTGAGCCATTTGGTCGGTCAACGAGTGTTCATCAGATTCCTGAGAACTCGGCAAAATTTGCCAAACTTCTCCAATTGGAGACCCTTCTATATCACCTATCCCAGAAACTTTGGTCTCTCTGTGTACCTAATAACAGCTCGATAATAATTCCAGAACACTGAATTTTAATGGCTTGATATGATGCCGGGTTTACACCAAAGCGAACACGAACAAAAACATTGTTCGCGAACGTTTTCTTCTGTTCTTGTCGTGTTCACACCGCCGCAAACAGAACGAAATATTCACATACGATTCATACGCTGAGTTTTGTTCATGTTTGCGGTGGAGTGAACACGACTAGAACAGACGAAAACGTTCGCGAACACTGTTTTTTTCGTGTTTGCCTTCGTGTAAACCCGACATGAGTGAATTTTGAATGCTTACCTTTTTATGCTTTGTCAAATTTGAACAATCCGCAAATGCTTTTCCGCAAACGTCGCAGGAATAAGGTTTTTCTCCTAGGAAACAGATTATAATAAAACTTGTATGTAAAAGGAATGAAGGTAGGCTCTCACTACGCCTCGGCTCATTTTATTCTTCCTATGCTTTTCTTATGTAGTTTGACAATTTATTTCACACTGCGCCTCCGAGCCGAGGCGTAGTGTGAGTGGATGCAATGCCACCGCTTTCGGTGAGCGCTGAAAGAGGCAGGAAGAGGTTCTCTGAGCAACTGACCAAACACATGAACTAACTCAAGCCTAGACAACTTCAGGTACGGAAAACCCGGGGCGACGCGAGCCTAGATGTGAGTGCGAAAATAAATTGCGCCGAGGCGAGGTGAGGCGTAGTGAGAGCCTACCTTTAGTCATTAAAACATTGTTCATACATATGTATATACATACCAGTGTGAAGGCGAAGATGTTTCTTCAAAGCCCACTGTTCTGTGAAACCGCGATTGCAATGTGCACATTGAAACGGACGTTCTCCTTTATGCCTACGCACGTGACACTTCCAAGTGTCTTTGTGCAGAAAGCATTTCGCGCAAAATTCACATTTCCAAGGACGTTCGCCAGTATGCCGCTTAACGTGAAGTTTGAATTGCGAGGAAGTAGTAAATTTCCTTCCGCAGTAATCGCAACAGTACGGTTTTTCTCCCGTGTGTATTCGCATGTGTTCTTGCAGATTCCCATTTTGCGAAAAACTTTTGTGACATACCTCGCACGTATATGGTTTATGACCTGTGTGCCACCTAAATATAAAATTATTCATTTAATCATTAATCGATAAAATCTCTCAGCTGAGTTTATCTGATTTTATAATAACCTGTAATGCAGCGTGAGGCTAGTTTTGTGCGCAAATTGTTGTCCACAGATTTCGCAGAAGTATTTCTTCTCGCCGGTATGTGTAGATTGGTGGTTGATCAAGTTTGCTTTAGTTTTAAAACTGGCGTTGCAGGATTTACAAATATAAGGCCGATCGTCCGAGTGTACAAGTTGATGACGTTGCAATAATTGCTTATGCTTGAAACTTTTCCCGCACTTGTTGCAAACAAATCGTCGGCCATTATTGTGTTCTGCTTCTTTGTGGTACACCACGGAACTAGGATGATTGAGAACTTTTCCACAAATATCGCAAGGATACTCTTTCTCCAATTTATTTCTCTAAAATATAAGAGAAACATATTTAATTATCGTTCCCTTCTATTGAATTCTACCAATTTTTGGCTACTTACTTCGTGTATCGTCATATGAGTCTTCAAAGTTGTTTGCTGAGAGAAAGTCTTGCTACAAATAGTACACATAAACACTTTCTCAGGCTCGTGAACCATTTTCAGGTGGAGCTCGTAAGCCTGCTTTGTTTCAAATAACTTATCGCATTGATCGCATGGAACAGTTTTTTCAGAATCATTAGAATTGTTTGAGAATGTATTCATATGTTGTTCCTCCGACACCGTGGGTTCAAGAACGTCTGCTCCATTGTGATTCTCTTCAGGTACAGGGTATTTCGATTCAGAACTTGAATCTTGAATATCGTGCTCCAAACTCTGATTAATAATATCTCCGGTATGATGAGTGGTTTTCTGATGCAGCGCCAAATTTTCTTTACTTGTAAATAACTTTTTGCATTCTAAACACTCATATTTTATCCCTTTGTGGAAACTCCTGATCATAGGGATTGATTTTTATTACTTTTACTACAGTTATTTAAAGCGAAAGATTGAAATCGTTACCTACTTATGTATAATATATCTGCTACGTTGCAGAAAGCCTCGTCCACATAATTGGCAAGTGAATTTATTTTTCCTACGGCGAAGCTTCGGCCGGCCACGACCTCTGCCGCGATTCACTATCACCAACTCTCCCAGATCTTTACCCTCCTCAGATTCTAAATGACCAATTATTTCTGAAATATGTAAACGATTAATAAATAAATTGCTCGAATTTCACACAATATATCACTTACCTTCCTGACCATCAGGGACAGATATATTCAGTTGTTCCTCCGAATCTTTAAAATTATCAGGTTCGTCGTCGTCTTCTTCGTCGATTACCCCTTCTTCCTTGTATATCCTTTCCAATTCCTTGCCTTGAACTGCTTCCATGTATCTAAGTTATTCCATATTCTATTATAAAACCAATGGCAATCGCACCGAGCTTTTTCTGTTTCGAAGAAATACCTTTTGGGAACCTTTCGCTTCCTACGACGTCTTCCGTCTCCATCCACATCGTCGATGTCTTCTTCTTGTTTATCTTCCTCCTCTTGACTCCCACCTTCCATTACTTCTCCTCTCGTTAATTCCTAAAACAGAATATTTAAAGTATCGTCCAACCCATCGTGGGTCAAATGAAGATGTCACGTTTACCATAGATATATTTTCCGTATGAGCTTTCGGCGGGCGTCCTCTTTTTCGTTTTGGTTTACTTAAGCCCTCCATTTGCAAGCTCATCTCATGTTCCGCAGCATACATGGAACCATCCGGCATAACTGTTGAAAGAAATAGCAATTAGTAATTTATTATAATCATCGAATTAAACCTGCAATTAGAGAATAATACTTTTTATTATAATTTGTTGCTCGAACTGCTCTTCCTCGTTATATCGAGGCATGTTATCCAATTCTGACGTCTCCGCTACGACCTCTGTGCTATCCTTTTCAGCGCGAAGACGCTCGCGATCGGCTTTACGCTGCTGTTCTACCTGATGCTTCCACATTTCACGAATCTTCCTTTGACCATCCACCAATAGCTCGAAGAACTGAATTGTCGCCTCCAACTGAATGTTGCAACCGGGGCAAATAGTGCGCGGCAGCTTGCCATCGTCTCTGATCTTAAATCGAAAGGATAGCGTTATAAAATCGTTTTCGCATAAATTGCTAAACGCATTTCTCTGTAATATCATAACCTCGAAAGAAACAATAATTTTTTATGAACTTTTTTTGCTACTTTTACATCGTGAAAGATTGTAACTGGAAATTTTCAGATCTTGCGCACCTTCGCATAGAGTTTATTTTGAGCAAGTAGTTGATACAGAAAAATACAACTAAATCGTTAGAAATAACAGAATAATAAATGAAATTTGGTAATACAGTATGAAAGTAATAACGGCGATTAAAATACTTATTACCGTACGAAAAGTTGTCGTAGCAAAGAAATTCTGTATCGAGAAATAAGATGTTTCCGCGGGGGCGGTACAGGGTACAGAGTAAATAACAATGCAAAGAAATATTGGAAGGAAATATCGGACATTTGATTCGTGTAGTATATTAGCGCAGAAGGCAGGAAGTCAAGTTGGAGTCTGATGTTTCGAAGGCTCGTGGCTCGTACCTTAAGCGGCAAGTACCGATTGACCATGGAACTCAAATCCGGATCATCGCTGTCTCCTATATAAAGCAACTCTCCATTTCCATTATCTTCCGCACACAATCGACAAATCGTTGAGTCGTAAAGCCGCACTTCTGCCATGACTCCGAGGGAACTGCTCGCTAACGACTAGCATCGATTTTATCCTAACCAAACTGACGAGTGAGTGCGTACGATTTCTCCATGACATGTAGCGTTGTTTTACTAAGGTTACCCTTCGAAATTTTACACACGAATCTTTCTGTCATGAATAAATCGTATCTTTCTTATGCGTAAAACGCTTTAATTATACATCTGTGGCTTAAGAGAGAATTGGAGAGGCTCGCACATGCGATAATCGATTCATTATCGGTATTTCGACTGCACGGAATAAACAGTGGTAGAACTCGATGTGTTTATAATCGATAGATCGATATTTCATCGGGCATCGATAATAACATATTTGTTATTCCTTACTTGAATTATGCTGAATTATGCTGCCGTAGGAATTTGGGAGAATAAAAGGAATTGAAATTTTTTATCGAACGACTATAATTTTATGTATCATAATGCGCTCTCTCCCGAGTACGAAATATATTTGAATAAATGTTTTTATAAACTCGTTTGTATGTTAATTCTTAGTTGACTCGTCTTCTCGCCACACTTTTTTTCGTTTTCTAACAATTAATTTATTGAGTAGGGCGTAGTATTTATCAACATTAAAAATGGAGAAGGAAGAGAATGTAGTTGAGCAAAATGAATTTTACACCGCTGCTGCCAAGTATTGGGAACATATTCCGCCGACGGTGGATGGAATGCTCGGTGGCTTTGGATTTATTTCTCAAACCGACGTAAAGGGTTCGACAATATTTTTGAAGGCTCTGTTTGAGGTCTGGTAATTTATGCGTCTTAATAATTACTAATTTCTGGCTATTTCAAAGTAACGATGTTTTCGTTAATTTTAGTCAAAGAATCCTCCGTCGAAAACATTCGCATTAGACTGCGGCGCGGGCATAGGAAGGATAACTAAGAATCTGTTGTTAAATCATTTTAAACACGTCGATTTAGTGGAACAAAACACAAAGTTCCTAGAAGTTGCTAAAACATGTTTGAGAAACTACTCCGCAAGAATTGGCACCTATTATTCAATTGGTAATGTTCGATTGGTCTATTAATTGTTTGAAGAACATCCAGTTAATCGAGTCACGTTTCAAGGGCTCCAAAACTTTTGCTTTACTACCAAGAAGTACGACGTGATTTGGTGTCAGTGGGTTTTGGGCCATTTAAAGGATGACCATTTAATTGAATTTCTCAAAAATAGCTCGTAAGTATTCGCTCTTTCGCTGTAAGGAAACATAAACGATTCTTCTCCAACAAGATTTTTGTAGGTCAGGCTTGAAGCCTAACGGCTTAATAGTAATCAAAGAGAACGTAACGAGTTCGAAAAACTTAGAGGTCGACGCGAAAGACTCTTCTGTAACACGACCCCTCTGCGAATACTATCGCATATTCAAGGAATCTAATTTAGTTTGTATCAAGGAAGAACAGCAGCATAAATTTCCACGTGGGTTATATCCCGTTTACATGTTTGCTTTAAAACCTGCTAGCGCTCTTTGAGTCTGCCGAAAGCGACGATAAGTAAATAAGTTATTTCACTACTTGTACGTTATTTGGAAAAACTTTGTTTATTTGAGAAATTAAATTTATTTCGGACGTATCTTTTCATATACAAATCGCTGATTCGCATCTTGAGGAGAAGCATTTATAAGACGTTTTTTCACTGCATGGAAGTGCGTTAAAGCAAAATTATACAACTCGTTTTCCATTTTCCAAACAACAGACTTTTGAATCTTGTCTACAGTTTCAGGCCGTGGATTTATTTTCTGCGTAGTCTGACGCAAATGTGATTTGTTATCTGAAATACCATGAATTATTAAAATTTCAAAGATTTAATACCCAAAGTTCTTTTTTTCTTACTGTGTAAAAAAGAGTTGTGCGCTCCCTTAAAAAACCGCGGAAGCACAATTTGCAAAATCTCCACGAATTCTGTTAATTCCTCTGTCACTCCTACAAGAAGATAATGTTTCTGCAAGTTTCTCTTTGCTTCTTCTAATGCCCAGCTATTTCCAATTTCCCTGTTAAACAATAACGTTTATTTACGTCCTGGTTATAAATTATAATAATTACCAGATCTTTCTAAACCTTACCAACAAGCAGGATCATGACCGCATAAAAAAGGTATTTGTAACCACATATTATCAGGATCACAATCTGGTTGACCAGCATCGATACATTCGTCAAACGTCTGAAAATGTACCAGAAGTGTGAGTTGTGGATGCAATTTAGATTTTAATCAAAGTCGGGTATCATTTAGATGAAGAAGTCGTCTAAATAAAGGTTTGAATAAGATAGTATGTACTCGATAGATTCAAAATAATCTGGATTACCTTTATTCAACAAATAACGGATAAATAAATTTATTCAAATTCAATTTATTCGATTGATAAAGATACTTTTTCCAGGGAAGAGATTTTTTATCCTCACTTGTGAATAAGATTTTTCACTTTACCTATATCTTTAACTAAATATTAGAAAATCATTGTCAGAATTATTTGTATCCTACAATGTTATTAATAGAAAAACTTTCCTTTGGGATTTTAGAATGTCCAGAAGTGTATACACAAAAATAGTGTTGAAATATTTATTTGAGATAATTATACGAATCAATTTTTTTATCCGACTAAATCACCTGGAGAATAAGAATTCTTTATTATTCGTAATATATTATTTGAATAATTTTGCGTTATTCGTTCAAATTATTGTTTAAATAATTCCTTCAAATTTCTCTTGACTGACAGAATGGTCGAGGAAAGAAGTTACAAAATTTAGTGGCATATACAGTAGGGGATAAAACTATGTGAAGTCTTTAAAATCGTATAACTTGTTCAAAATTGGTCCAAACAACTTGATTTTTTTTAGAAGCTAGAAAGATTAGTTTGCTAAGTGACGTGTTTCGTCGTTTTGAAAAAAGTTGCAATTGGTCGAAATAGCAACAAAAAAAAATAGAAAAGATCATTTTTTCAACTTTTTGTCTGTCCTCGTAATGAAAATTTAAAAAATGCCTTTTCTAGATTGAAGTAAGTTGCATACACGCTTAAAATTTCAACAAAATCGGTTAACGTTGCTCTGAGCTATGAACGCTTAAAGATCGCAGAATAAGGTCGAAAATCGGAAATTTCCGAAATCAGAAAAAAAAGATTCAGCTAATAGACATTGACAAATCAAGCCTATTGGAGTAACCTACGATTGTTTTCCCTAGTAACATGTATACCTATGTTAACTCTTTGTGGTCACACGGGGTGTATCGCACCCCTGGACAAGTCTTTGCCAATATTTTCTGTAAATTTTTAGACCTTAATGATAAAATTTAGAAATTGGAGATTTAAAAAAATTTCACTATTATCCACAATTATTTTTAAATATAAATTTCGACATATCGAAATTTACATTTCTGCGACAAGACTATTAGAGCAGATTGTATAAGTATTACGAATTATACAACTATCACTGAAAAGTTAATAGATTCAAAAATATTACGAAAATATTTAGTTCCAGTCGACCTTTTTAGATTTTTTATTCTCACTGACAGAACACGCAAGATTTTATCACGGCGACACATTAAATGGTAAGCTGGCTATTCATATGCTCCAATATTGCGAATCGCAGCATAATTTATTCCATAATACAAGAATTAAAGGGAATTAGGCAACTAACGTCCTTAGTCAACTAGCCCCGATCTCCCCTACACGCTATTATGTTCCTAACTATTGGAAAAGCAAAAGCGTTTGATTTGATGAAGGAAACTTCATAGAATATTAGGATTTGCGTTTAAGCTATTATTTACAGAGATTTCAATATCAATATAGTTTTTCTTAAATAGAAATATATATTTTTATTATTGTCAATTTATTATGCATTTCAAGACGCGTTCAACGATTTGCACGAAGTGTATGTTTGAATAATAATTTACCGAATATCTTCATGAATATTAGTATCTTTTACTCATAACGCGTGATCTACGAAACGAGAAACAATAGAATTGGTACTTGATACTGAGAAACCTATTGAATTTTGCAGAAATCAACATTCTTTTTGAGAACTTTTGTAAGGAATCTATACTTGCAATATTTTTAAAACTTTCAGGCTATATCATTATGTATTTCAAGAAGCGAACAAACATTTTTTTATACAAAAATAACGTGGTACGTAATTCCAAAGGGCGCAAGTGTTTCGGAGCGGCCTCAGTGCGGAAGTTGCTCAACTCCGTGCAGTCTAGAAACCAAAGAACCAAAAAGTTTTCTGTTTTGAATAAAATTACGAAATAGACGAACCTCAATCCGCATTCAAAAATGAAAAATTAAGATAACGGTGAATGTTTGAAAAAATAGTCGCGGTTTTCACTAAAACATTTCACGTTAACTACGCAAAAAACTTATTAAATTTAATAATATTATTCCGGATTCAGGTTCATCCGTAGCGTAATTTTATTAAAAATACAAAACTATTTGGTGTTTTGGTTCCAAGCCACTACAACGCATCCTATACAGACTGCACGCAGTTGAACAACTTGGCCGCTCCAAAACACTTGCGCCATTTGGAATTACCGCGTTATTTTTATATCGAAAAATGTTTGTTTGCTTCTTGAAATACATAATAATAATATCTGAAAGTGTCAAAAAGATTTCATGTATAGTTTCTCTACAAAAAATTCCCAAAGGAAACTTTGATTTCTGCCGATTATAGCAGGTTCCCCCTTAATACTAAATGACATTATCACTAAATAAATATTCTACACAGGGGCGTCCGCAGACTTTTTTCCAGGGGGAGGGCGGCAGCTTTGGGATGATGGTAAACAAAATACCTCTCTTGCTTTTTTAACTCATTTTATAGTGCTAACTTAATTAAAAATTTAACACAGAAATTTAAAAATATTCCCCTTTTTAGTATAAACTTAATAAAGATCAGTTTTTGAAAAATAAGCGATTTTTCTCAAAAGCCAGGGGGGCAACTGCCTATTTTGCACTCCCCTCTGGATGCCCATGATTCTACACCTCTTACTCCAAAGATGAACTTGTTAAAAGAAACTCTTTTCTTTATTATTAAATTGCTAGAAGACGCTATAATCGCACGTCATGAACACTACCACGCCGATAAATAAAAGCATATCAATGTGGTTCAATTCCATTCGTAGATGATACATTATGAGTAAAACACACTAACTGGACTTGAAATTTGTCATGAATATTCATAAAGATATCCGGTAAATTGTTGTTCAAACATCGTTGAATAACACGTCTCAAAATGCACAATAAAGTGGCAACAAAAAAATATATAGTTCCACTTAAAAGAATTACATTGATATTGAAATCTCTGTAAATAATAGCTTAAATACCAATCCTAATATTCTATTAAGTTTCCTCCATCAAATCAAGCAACTTTCATATGAATCATTTTTTCGCATTTTCAAGATTTTTTTATATAAGCATACAGATAGAAATCTACTGGTCGAGATAGAAATTCTGACTCAATCCTGATTGAGACCGATAAATACTGACCTTTGTGTCTCCATGTTTCTTCCTAATCAAATGCGGTCTGAAATTATCTCCGTATCTCAGAAAATAGTAATAAGAAACAAACCTGTCCAAAGGTTTGCGTAAAAGGTTTATGTACAAAGGCATTTGTTTCACTCCAAACCTAGAAACATAGACTTAATTTAAGGCAATAAGAAAATAAACGTTATTTACAATAAATACCTTCGTTTACTCACTTTTCGAAATTTAAAAATGCAACGTGACCGTGATAAAATGCAGGTTTCTTTGCATTCCATTTAGTTACGTTATTCGCGAACTGAATCTATAATTCAATGAACACATTATAAAACAAGATTTGTAATGGAAAAGGATTTAAGAGAAGTATATTACCTGATTTGGAAGCGTAAGCGTGTGCATGTTATTCGTAACGTTAATATGTAAAACATGATACTTATTCTGTTTACACAGATCGTAGACCAAGCCTACAAAGCTGGTCGACGCCGTTTTTGGCACCCTGTTGTAGATGATAATAAGATCGTCGAAAGCTGACGATTTGTAAGATTGCTCGCTGGCTTCGAGTCCAGTCTGAATATTGCTTTCTCCTTGCGCGACTGCATTGTCTGGAAGTACGATAGGATACCTAGGTTATTCCATCACCTTTAACAGAATGAAATATTAAAAGGATGATGCTCTCGATGCCACAAATTAATAAAAATATATATCTTTTATAATAACGCATACGCAATAGCTTGTAGTGGTCCTCCAGGAAATTTAACTTCAACTTCAGGTAGATGATAGTGATTATGAATATCACCACCAAAATCCATTGCAGTAGAAGACTTCTATGTAACATTATTCCCTCAAGCAGGTCCTTAACTTTTCTTCATTACGTAGATTACAAAAACAAACTCCCAGAATTTCTAATACCCGTTTAGGTTCTAGATGAACAGAGAACTTTTGCAGTTGAAATTGTACCCATATGTTGTAAGTTGTAAATATTGGTAAATTATGTAAACACGTTCAGCCTGGTTTGAACAACTAGTCACTAGTGGGTGGTACACTTGCTACTGGACGCAGGCCCGGGTGAAGATTTCTGGGGCCCGGGGCATCAAACCTTAGAGGGCCCCTGTGGTTGAAAAGCGGGCGGGGCGGCAAAAAAAATTGTAATAGGTAGGGTAGTTGTCCCAATTACCGTGCTTTGACGTCGACTTGCTCACGAAAGAATTAATTACTGACTTCTATTACTTTAATTTTGCTTGATGAAAATTTATACTGGTGGTTTGAATTTTTCTCTTTATTGAGGCATTATTTCGGGTTAAAAATTTAATTTTTCATATTTTTTTAATTGAATTAAAAATACATGTTTTTGTTTCAATTACCGAGCCCTGAAAAATGCGTTCTTTTTTTAATACCGTTCCCGCGGTTAGGTTATGTCTTTCTACTTTGAACTGTTCAAAACATTTTTTTGCTCTACGAGAGGTGTTCTTATGTAATTTTAATATGACCTTTTTATTACAAAAACAAAATATGCAAATATAATGTTCTGTTCACCTGTTCTGAGAAACGAAAGTAACGTTAGGTTTAGCAGTTACAGAGGGAGCCGGTGGGCACCGAGGGGTAGTGATCCTCTAGGTAGTGATCGGCAGATGTGGCCGCCATTACACACCATTATGGCCTGAAGCGGAAGTCGCAAATTGGCGGGCACATTTTGAAATAACCGAGAAAACTGAAGTTGTACTATTTCCTTCTGCCGGTCTTCATACAAATTAAATTCCTAGAGGATCACTACCGAGGGGCACGGTAGGTAATAGGGACAATTCCTGTCCCTATTATCGTATTCACTTTAAACATACGAAACCGTTTCAAAAGTGCTCATTTTGCTATTTTTTCATAAAACTGGATGCTCTTAAACACTTTACATAAGTGCGAATCATGATAATTATCAATTTATTCACATTTGTAAAATATGTGTTCCTTATCGGAAGCCGATTTTGGCCCTTAGTGTACACTAAGGGCCAAAATCGGCTTCCCTTCGGAAATTTGGCAACGTTGCTTGTCACTAGAATTACTGAGGCCGTGTTCCAATTCACGCATACTGCGCATAGACTGCATAGGATATGTCACGTACCCTATGCACTTCATACGCACTATGCTGCATTATGCGTGAATCGGAACACGGCCTGAGTTATGCCTAGTGACATGCAACGTTGCCAAATTTCCGAAGGGAAGCCGATTTTGGCCCTTAGTGTATGTACGCTAAGAGAAAATAAAAAACCTAACCCTAACATTAATAGTTTAACTTAATTAATAAACTTTCTTTCCTTATCTATTTATGCGAGTTTTTTTGTACGGTTTCTTTAAGTATAAACAGGCCCAGATCTAGGGGGGGGGCAAGCTGGGCAATTGCCCAGGGCGGCCAATTTTGGGGGGGCGGCAAAATTGGTAGACTCAATTAAAAAGTAAAACTTTTTGAAAAAACGGTAAATTGTAGGTAATACATGTATGAATTTAGTATCAAACTTATAAATTGTTTGTAAATCACCTATGTACTATTGCCCGATGACAAGAAGAATGACTACCGTGTGGGTAATCCTTCTTCTTCTCATCGGGCAATAGTAATTACTATTACCTATACTAGGGAAAGATGAGTTTGCCGAGAAAAAAGTTAGAAGAAAATTTTTTTAAACTTGAAAATGTTTTTTCATGTATGAAAACTGTTTTATTGTATTTTGCGATTTAGTGGAAGTTTTTGTATTGACCTTTTAAAATATTTGATGAGTTTTTCCAGACTTAAAAAATAAGTACCTACCTGTCTCCTACTTATATATTTTATTTTGTTATGGTAACGTTTTATTTTATGGATATTAAATTTTTTATAAAACAAAAGTCTTTTCTTATTCAACAAATACCTACAAAAAATTTTACTCAGTGTCAAGAAATATATTTTAAAATACTTAATTATGATTCAATGGAAAGGGCGGCCAAAATGACTTTTGCCCAGGGCGGCGGAAGAGCTAGATCGGGCCCTGAGTATAAAGGCACGGTAATAGGGACAGGGCACGGTAATTGGGACATCTACTCTACACCATACAATAAAATGCATAAATTTTCCAAAATCGAAATTTATTGTACATAAAATTAAATAACATTCAGTCATAACGAAAAATAATATTAAAAGACAAACATCGGAAAGATATTGCAAATTAACTTTTAGTTGAAATGTTTTTTCCTTGATTTTACTTTTGCAAAATTTTGTATCTTTGAGCGAGGTAATCGCTTGTTAGAACTGAAGGCTTAGAACAGGGCCCCCGTACGGAAGCGCCTACGCGCCACCTTCCTGCACAAGCGTGTAGTGTTGTTTCTGAGGGCACGACCGACCCACTCACCGATCGGTGAGTGGCAAATTTCGGCTCTGTGCCACCCATCCACCGAGTGGTGTGTGGCAAGCAGCGCCGTAGCCGGCGAGTTGAGGTTATGTGTCATGCGATTCTGATTGGTTGATTGCGGTAGGACTAAAATATTCGTTGGCTCTAAGGGAATCGACCAATCAGAGTCGCCCAATCTTTGGTCGATTCCCTCAGAGCCAACGAATATTTTAGTCCTACCGCAATCAACCAATCAGAATCGCAGGACACATAACCTCAACTCGCTGGCTACGGCGCTGCTTGCCACACACCACTCGGTGGATGGGTGGCACAGAGCCGAAATTTGCCACTCACCGATCGGTGAGTGGGTCGGTCGTGCCCTCAGAAACAACACTACACGCTTGTGCAGGAAGGTGGCGCGTAGGCGCTTCCGTACCCCCGTGGAAAGTGTGGCCCGGGGCTGCAGCCCCCCCCCCCCCCCCCCCCGCCCACCTTTGATACAGCTATGACTGGACGATCATCTACGGGCGAATTCCACTTACGCCCAAATCGCTCGTGAGTTTCATTAGGGTAGTTTTCCCTATACGCGACTGAACACATCGTAAAGAATTTCAAAGTCGATTTTCTCGAAACTGAAGCGCAATATAAAAAAAAGTTATTCCTCTTTCTCGACTTATTTACTTGTTATAAGTCAAAAAGAAAGGGTAACTTTTTTTCATATCGCGCTTCATTTTCGAGAAAATCGACTTTGAAATTCTTGACATTGCGTCTAGTCGCGTACAGGAAAACCTAGCTTAATGAAAATCACGGACGATTCCACTTACGTCCGTGGTTAATATTCCACAAGTTATGAAAATGGAAAATCTCTTGAAATATGGAAGAGAATACAGGTTTTTAATTACAAATTGCGACTCGAAAACAGGAGCATATAATTTCCAATATTCATTTTATTACAAAAACGGAAAAATCCTACGGTCGTAGGATTAATTATATATCTTCGATTAATCGAACTCGAGCATGATCGATTAATCGATAATAGAGTTATCGGAAAAACACTTCAAATTTAAGAAGTTAGAGATGTTATTCAACAATATTTAAATTTCTTATCATTGTAATATGTACCGTGATCGATAACATAATTACCATTACGTTTGCTAACACGAAATTGATTTAAAGATTTTAATGATTCTTTTATTACGACAGAAATGAAATATAGATAAATCAGTCTAGGAGGTGTGTGATTCATAATATGATTTATTTTTACATCTTAGCGATGTACTTGGTTAACATAAGTAGATAATATTGTATAACTTTATTCTAACGAATTCAACATGAGAAGCTGCTTCAATACTTTCGTTTGACTTGTTTCCCTTATCTCACCAGCCAAGAACATTTCATCTACAACTGTATATACCTGTAAAATAAATTTATTATAAAAAAAAACGAATTCAACCCAAATTAGACGTAAAAATCGAAGATCACCTTATAAAAATTAAAGACCAGATCCAACTCGCACACATTATGGAAGTATTCATTTAACACCTCAACAAAATTATGTATCGCCTCTAAATAACACAGATTATTGTCATTAACGTCAACGCATATGCAAAAATATAAACCAGCATATCGTCTATATACAATCTTGAAGTTACGAAACTGAAACAATATTAGGATTAAATTGGTTAATTATTTGTACAATCGTTACGATCAATACAAGCCGCTTACCTCGACAAAGTTGGTGTGTTTAGCATCTCGCACAGTCACCACCGCGTGAACTTCTTCTATTAATTTCTGTTTCTCATCGTCATCGAAATTCATGTACCATTTCGCTAATCTGGTTTTCCCAGCTCTGTTTTGAATTAGAATAAAGCGAATCTGTGCATCGAATCAAGTCATTTTAAAATTCACTTTTATTTAGAGAAAGCTTTTTCCGTATAATTCATAAGCAGTATTACAGAAACATAATATAACCTTTAATAAATTTCGTAAAAGTATACCCGCATATTTCTTTACCGTAATAATGAAAGCAACTATATTTAATAATATTCCGCTAACTACTTGCCATGATTGATCAGATCTAACGCGTTCGTTGATATTGAAAATTCTGCAGTTGACAGCCGCTGATCAACAAGAACGAAAGAAATTAGATGACATTTGTTGCCGCCCCTGAGCTATCAAAACCACAAATCGACTTCTCTGTAGTACAAGAACTTTGTGAGAAAATCTGTGCGCGCGTCAATGAGGATCGGTAAAGTGGAAGCGAATCAATTTAAACATTCGAGCAAACGCACTTGCACTCTACTTTTTATAGATAGATTCTTTTCAGTTCTTTTGAACGATGTTTTGACACTTGCGAATTGATTGACGGAAACAAAATGGCTGACGGTGGTAAAATTGAATTCGAAACTGACGACGAATCGTACGAATACGAAGGTGAAGACGAAGGGATAGAGGATTCCGAAATAAACGAGACGGAGGAATTGGATTGGGAATACAGCGCAGCATATTCTTCTATAGCTAGGAAGCCGGAAGATGGAACTATATCGCAAAATATTTTGGAATTTTTGTATCCTTAGTAAAAGAGAAATAATTCTTTGCCTTTACATATAATTCTTTAACGTTTCACAGTCACTCTTACGCGTACGATTGTCGAAGATATTTTAATATATGCGTAGTTGATACAGATACCGTTGTCTTCGCTTCGGGTAATTTAATTCACTGCCTGAATGTAGCGGAAGATAAGATTTGGTTCAAAAGAGGCTCCAGGGGTGGTGGCATTGGCCACATATCTGTGTGTATATACGTATTCTTAAATTAATATAAATAAATGTATGACGAGTCATATTTAACAAAACATTTTTATATAAAAAAAATTTCAAGTCCACAATAATCCCTTTGCAGAAAAACCCTGCCGCCAACCAAATCGCTGTTGGAGAGAATGGAGTGGAACCCCGAATAATTATTTATAAATGGCCCTCTATGAGAATTAAGACTATTTTGAAAGGAGGGACAACTAAACGTTATTCCCATCTGACGTATAGGTAGACAGATTTATAATAAATAATTATGAATGCTCTATACCCTGAAAATAAAATTATCTTTCTTAATTCCAGCCCTGACGGTTTGTTATTGGCATCACAGGGTGGCGAACCTGATTATTATATCTCTCTTTGGAACTGGAGAAAGTCGAACATCATTCTGCAATGTCAATCTTACGTTCACGATGTATATAACGTAACTTTTTCTAAATATCTTCCTGGGCAATTAACGTCCAGTGGATTGGGGCATATTAAATTTTGGAAAATGTCCGATACTTTCACCGGCTTGAAGCTGAAAGGTGAAATTGGTAAATTTGGGAATACGGAGATCTCTGATATTATAGCGATTCGTCCTATGCCTAATGAAACGGTAATGAGACGTGACATTCTTTCTGTAAGAGGGTGAAATTTCCTACCATTTGTATGTTTATACCTTAGGTGGTTTCTGGATGCGAATGGGGGAATATACTTTTATGGGATGAAAGCTTAATTAAACTCGAAGCATGTAGGAAAGGTAGACAAGCGATGCACGCTGGTTACATCACTCAGTTTGAATATTACACTGGGGAACTAATATCAGTTGGTACGATCGATAACAGCGAAAAGAAAATTCAGAATATAGTAACGTAACATCGTGTCCTTGATGTTGTAGGATCGGACGGATGGGTACGATTTTGGTTTTACGAGACGATAGATCATGCCGATCTGCCTAGCGAAGAACAATTTCTAGAGATACAACCAATTTATGAGTTTCACATAACAGTGGGAGAGGGAGATTCCAAAGAAACTGCGATGCTTATGTGTATCCAGAAACAAGAGCCGAATGACGCGGACAAAACAATTTGGTATGCCCAGGTAAATACCAAATATCTTAAAAATATAATGCAACAGTTTAAAGAAATACTTGGAACGGAATGGAATGCAGGATGGAAACGGAGGACTGTGGTTACTCGATCTCTGTACTAGTAACAGAGAACCGCAGCATAAAAAATTTTTTACATGCCACGCTGGTCCAATAGTTGATATGGATACAGCCGTGTGGGGACCTTTCGTCGCGACGCTAGACAAAAGTGGCCGATTGCATATTTACGATTACATCGCGAAGAAATTAATTGTCGTTCACAAGTTTCACGATATCGGGAGTCAAATGATTTGGATTCCATGCGAGGTAAATGATTTTTGTCTGACTTTTTGAGTAATCTGAAGAAATATCATAACGTAAAGATGTTTAGATCGAGAAAACGGGCTCGACACTCGTGTGTGCCTTTGAGAGTGGCATTATCCGAATGTTAACAATAGCTGTAAAGGCGGCCAGTGCAGAAGATAATATTGTGGGAGATTATACGAGACTGATTCAAGTATTAAAACCTCATACCGTCCCAATTACCGTAATGCGCTTGAACGTTTCTTGTAGGTACGCTTCGCATGCGTTTGAATAATCGCATTGTAATTAATGAACTTAATTTCTTTTCAGATTATTGATCACAGGTAGCAAAGATGCTACTATTTTCGCATTTCGCATTCAATCTACAGATACCTATCCTAAAATTCTACCTATTGGTTTTGTGAGAGTTCCATCGCCTGTTACTTGTATGACATGGAATCCGGAGGATGTAAATACACGCGTTATATGTAATACTATTTCAACGATACAAGCAACTATTTCGATTTAATTTAAACAGGAGGCAACCTTGCTAATTGGATGTTTGAAAGGAGATTGCGTAGAAGTAAAATTACCCACGATGCCGCAATCATACACGACAACATCTTACGAACTTGTCCAGTGTGATCCTGTAGTATTTAAATTTGAATCGGTGAAGTCGTCTATACAGAGAGAAATTGTAGAAAAGAAATATGAGGAAGAGAAAGATGAAAGACTTGAGGAACGAAAGAAAGAAATGGAACAACTGAAAGCGGACAATCCGCACCTTCTAATTGACGAAGAAACATACCTCAGTAATACCATCTTTTTAATTGCTTGCAAGTACTTTGGTGGACATTCAAGGTTTATTATTGATTTATTTTTTTAGTGGCTTTCGAAGAGGAGGATGTAATCCTTCCAGAAATCTACATTCCGGAAATTCCCAATGAGATTTTAGTGGCACAGTATGGTACCAATGGAAACATATGGCTATTTGTAGCTGGCTTCGATGCGGGATATATTTATGAGTATCCACGTCCACTGTCTGGAAAAATTAAGGATAATAAACCAGTTAGGAGTAGAATAATTGAAGCTGCACAAGATACAGAGATTCAAAATTGTCTTTTTTAGTACGGAACTGTAATATCATTTTGGAAAGGGAATAATACACGAAAATAATACGTTACCTTTTATTTGTTAGCAAAAACAAGATGTATTTATTTCTGACAACGCAATATGGAGAACTTTATGTTTGTAAGATGAAGGACGATGACCCCTTAAACTTCTCGGATTACTGGATCTTGCCTATACACGATTATTATAATGGACATGTATCTAAAATGTTATTAAGTTACGATCAAAAGATGCTGCTGACGTGCGGTCACGATGGGAACATATTTTCTTTTACGATTAACGATGATACATCTTCTGAAAGTATACATATACCAGAAGCACAGGATCCTTTGCCTTTGGTGAGTTAACATTTTAATTGATACCTTCGAGCTAATCAATTTAGACGAGATGCTTTAAAATATTTCTATAAATGTAGCCTAAAAATATTGAAGACATCGAGGATGCTGACTATCCAAGTTTAGAAGAAGTAATTACGCGAAAGGAACAAGATCGGATCGTTTCAGCCGCAGAGAAGAAAAAGAGAGAAATTCTAAGCGATATACGTATCTTAGCAGTGGAATACGTTAAAATTATGAATAGGTTTGGTTATGATATATAGAAATATATAGAAATAAAACTTCTTTATAATTATATCTTTTTTTTTTGTTAAATTAGGAACAACAATCTTCTACCATCGCAACAAATATCACAGTTTGTGTTGGATCCTAGGATTGTGGAGGACTTGGAACAATACTTGAAATCACAGATAGACTTAATGCAGGAAAAGTTGGAATTTCAAGTAGAGAAAAGTAAATTAGAATTGCAGAAGCTTATGGAGCATTTTATTTCACCAATTACATGCTTGCCATTTACGGTTTACGGTATATTGTAAGCACTATATTACTCGAAATTATATTCGAAAGGTGTATTTACTGAAACACAACCTTTGAAACTAGAAATAAAGATAGAGGAGTTTGTTCAGTAAGAGAATTACAACTGAATCTGGATAACATATCGAAACACATAACGACGATCAGGCGTCTTGAAGAAGAACAAAAAACAGGCAGGTATTTCTATTTCTTGTTTTACACATATTTTTATTACATCTTGTAATTTTAAATTGCCTCCGAAGAAATGGAACTGCAGCGAAAATCGAACGACAATCATTTATTGGATATAGCAGATTTGTATGTTCCTTCCATTATTAACGCTTTCGTGAACATTTTCTATAGGGGAAATGACTTTATTTTAATTGTAATTACTTTGTACTATCTTTGTGTAAGAACTACTGTTCAATTACAGGGTAGTAGTGCAAAAAATTGAAGAAGAGAAAGAAGAAACAGAAGAAGTGGAAATGGAATATTTCGAAGGTTTTTTAGCTGAAGATTATAGCGATCTCTCGTCTGGTTTGGGATTGCAAATTAAGCAGATGTTATCAAAGTACAAAGAGCAGAAAGCAAGATTGATAGAACGTAAAAAAGAAGTAAATGACTTATAATAGAAAGAGATTTGATTTTGATGAAAATATTGAATATCATATCATATTATACTTTTTCAGTGGAAAGCAATTCGTGATAGGAAGCCAAACTTAGATAAAAATCGCTTAGAAGATACGGCTTTCCTTGAGAACACAAAAAAAAACATTGGCGAATTTAATTTAAAGATGAGTACAGGATTTAATTTAACGATGAAGAAGATAACGGCTGTTTCAAAATATAAACAACTGTTAGATTGTAGGAGCAAGGTACAATTGTTTTACAACTTCTTGTTGTAATACGTATAATTGCCTCTGAAGGTAAATTATGTTTTTTCAGCTTCATCACTTACGAGAGACATTTAATCTGAAATTGGCTGCCGTTAGATACGAAAAGCAAAGATTACAGAAAGAAGTGATTGGGTTAACGGCAACTCTTAAAAGAATTCACACGGAAATTCCATTAAAAAATATAAAACCGATACCAGAGCCACCGAAGTTGAATTTTGATATCGAATTTCCTGAACATAATCTCGAGGTCGGTCCAAATATAATTTTAAAATAATTTAAATGTAATTAGAAGAAGAAACTAATTTTAATGGCAACATTATTCGTACAGATAGAGAAATATACGTCAATGTCAGAAAAAGTGCAAGAAGTGAGACGACGAAGACAATCAGTAATCATAGATGAACCGTTAGATTCGTTTGATTTAGAGTATGAAGTGTTACTTTGTGACGACAAAACTGATTTTGGAGAGGAAATGGGAAGCCTCTCTACTCTCGTTTCGTCTTCAAAGATGAAGATAAGAGATCATTTACCAGTGCAGAGTGATTTAATTCGAACCCTAAACACAAGTGACTCTGTTCAAACAGCATGGGAACGTGAAATGAAAAGCTCTCGAATATGGCGAAAAATATACGAACAGGATTGTATTCTACGATATATTGATTCCAGTTATAAAAATTTGGAGAAAGAATTAGACGAATTGGAGGAGTATAGACTTGACGTTGTATACCAGAGCACTTACATAAATCTGAATATGTTAACGCTTTACGAAGAATTTATTATTCTAAGAAAATGCGAAGCAGCAGAACGCACACTTGAGGAGAAAGTTAATAAAAAATCAAACGAAAGCGCCACAATGACGTTAAAAGTAATTATCATTATAATATTTTACGTAACAATTAATTTGTATCGATATGTATAGAATGCCATTTTAACAGATAAAAGCTACACATATTAAGATTGCCACGCGAGAAGAAGAAATTCGAAAATTGCATATAAAAATTAAGGACGTCGCTGCTGAATATGGCAAAGCTATAGCTGATAATAAATTTCATGATTTCCTTCAGAAAATATTTAGAAAGAAATACACAGCCACCAGAGAGAGAAATGGTGTTAAAAATATTCTTATCTTCGTAATTACGAATATACTTTCGTCGTTTAATTTTTGTGCATGTTAACTTTAACGAATTTGATTACGATTCTAGGCTCTCTGGATTCAGTTACACAGTCATCAGAAACTAGTTCTGATGAAACGGGTAGCACTGTCGATTCAGAAGCTGAACACATTTTATTCGATGAAAACATATGCCCGCCAGGATGTGATCTTAATTTGTATGATATGGCATTTTCAGCGAGAGAAAAACGATACACATACGAATTTCAAATCAGAGAGGAACAGAAACAGATAGAGTTGTTGCAGAAGGAACTAGAGTTGGATACAAAACATTTGAGAATTATCGAAAGTATCTTAGCGAAGAATCAGAAAGATCTAGATGCTTTTATGGTATTTCAAGATATGTTACATAGCGCTGTACAAAATGAGTTACTTATTTCATCCTTTTTACTTTTTAATAGGTAGAAAAACAAAAGAAATTAAATAACGTTGATGTAACAGTTATATTGAAGATTCATCAATTGCAACATATATTGGATTCTGGATGCATTGCAGAAATTCCAAACTGCGTTGTATTTAACAAAAAAAAATTATCAAATTTATATGCCAGAGTAGGAGAACTACAAGGAGAAACATACGACTTAAAAGAGAAACGCAAGTAAGTTTTAAAGATAATATAAAGTAATTTATGAGAAAAAATATTCATCTTTTATCTCGTAGAAATGACGAGGCACATCTTAAAAGAATAAAATTGGATTTGAAATACATGGAAACTCAAAATAAGAAGTTAGAAGAGGAAATTGAAACGAAAATGATACAAAAATTTGGTCGAAAACTATCTTTGATTAGTCTTTACGAAACTGTTTTACAAAGATTGATTTACAATACAAAAACTGATGTGGGCAAGATTATGAAAAATTTTACCGATGAAATAAAATGTAAATTAATACTTTATAGAATTATACATATTTGGATAAAAGCATGCTCTAAGTCTGTTTGTCATGGTGTTTTTGTAGCTGTAAAACGGAATTGCAATGACGGGCTAACTGTTTTAGAAAATTTGATTCGAAGTAATACTGAAAAAGTAAGTCTGTTAACAGTGCTAGAAAAGGAAAAGTTTAAGCTCAGTAAAATGTTGGAACGAGTTTCATCTTCCAAGGTAAATACAATTTTCTATTATATTATAATTCTAATATAATTGCTTACTTATTATTACTTAAATGGTACAAAATTAGACACCATCTCTTTTTAATTACAGGAAACCATGTTACAAATAGATCTTGAGCATAAGGCTGATATAGCTATGCTTGAAAGTATTGTTCACAGTCAAATGCAACAAAAACATTTGCTTGAATATGATATAGAAAACCTTAAACCTGGACTGAGAAAATTAGCTCCGATTTGTTTGAAGAAGAGTATGTTATAGAAGCAATTCATTTTTAGGTTCAACAATCAAATATTTAATTAATATGTAACTTCACCGATTTGTATTTTGTGTGTGAAAATAAAAAGAATATGATGTTCTTTAACTTTGTATATTTTTTCAACAAGATATTGTTGCTTAAAGGTGCGATTTCATGCATTTGACGTGCGATTTGACGCACGACGCTCGTTTTGAGCGTCAAAATCAGTCACGTGATCGGTCCACGAGATTTTCAGCTTCGACGCTCGTTTTGAGCGTCAAAACTTGTCACGTGCTTGGTCCACGACCCACGTGACTTTTAGCGTCGACGCTCTTTTTGAGCGTCAAAACCAATCACGTGACTGACGCTCGACCAACGAACGAGTGAGTCAGAGTGACCGAACATCAAGCGGAAAAGCTAAACCGAGTTTAGCTTTCAAACCGAGCGTCGAGCGTCAGCATGAAATTGCACCTTTAGTGTCTTTTTGGTCCCACGATATTGAAACTGAGTTTTGTGCCAAATGATACCTTATGATGAGACATCAATCAGAACAAATTTTCAAGTTGAGGTGACAAATAGTTTCTGAGATATGGGAGGTCAAAGAAGTGAAAAAAAATTAAAACCGACTTCAAAAAAATAAAATTGCACTAAAAAGTAGAAAATAATTTTTCCCTCATTTAATCTACGACTCTCGTATTTTTGTAAGTCGGCGCCAGATTTACACAGTACAAAAGATGAGGCATCGACCTAAAAAATATGAGAATCGTAGATTAAATAAGGGAAAAAATTATTTTTTACTTTTTAGTGCAATTTTATTTTTTTGAAGTTGGTTTCAATTTTTTTTAAATTGTTTTAGTTTTAACTTTTTAGTTTTATATATATTGACACAACATGCTGTTGAGATATGCGCGTACGTACATAAAATAATAATAATTAGGTGACAATAGTCTTTATTATTAAGAAGTACTGGCAAAATATTGCGCCAATGTTGATGCAATGTAAGATGGGACCACCGGGGCATCGCCCCCTTTCGAATAAAACAAAGATCATCAAAATCGGTCCATGCCGAGGAGCTATGAGGAAACAAACATAAAAAAAAACATACATACGGGTCGAATCTATAACCTCCTCCTTTTTGAAGTCGGTTAAAAATTCATAATCGCATCAGCCCATACGCTTTCATGTACGAAACAGTGATGCCAGAACGGTGGGTTTTCGCCATTTTCGCCCACAGCTGCTACCACCACTCCACGACCAAGCGTACCCCCTCCTAGCGCCCGTACCATACCACACAAACATATCCGTCCCACCATCCGTGTCCTGTGCGCGCTGCCTGACCGGCGCTCTCCGGCGAGAATTCGTTTTCCCGACATCGAATCGCTTGGGTCGCAAGCAACGAATCAAAAGTTCAAATCTCGGTGCGCATATTCTACCTTTTTTTATAATTTATTCTCTAGTTTCTCTTTCTATATTCCCAGAAGACTAAGGGCTTGAAAACTTTTAATTTACAAAGCATTTTCAAAGCTTGCATTGCTGCTAAAGATGCGATCCCCTGCTGACTTGTTCCGTACAAGCAGCAATTAAAAGTTTTCAAGCCCTTAGTCTTCTGGGAATATAGAAAGAGAAACTAGAGAATAAATTATAAAAAAAGGTAGAATATGCGCACCGAGATTTGAACTTTTGATTCGTTGCTTGCGACCCAAGCGATTCGATGTCGGGAAAACGAATTCTCGCCGGAGAGCGCCGGTCAGGCAGCGCGCACAGGACACGGATGGTGGGACGGGTATGTTGTGTGGTATGGTACGGGCGCTAGGAGGGGGTACGCTTGGTCGTGGAGTGGTGGTAGCAGCCGTGGGCGAAACCCACCGTTCTGGCATCACTGGTTCGTAGCAGGGCCGGATTAAGGGGGGCGGCTATACCCCGGGCCCCACTTTCCGGGGGGGGGGGGGGGCGTTCTAAGCGATTTTAACAATTGAATCTGAATTATTAGGATCTGTCGATTGTGAAGACTTAATACAAGAATTTGCAAAATTAAAGATAAGAAAACAACATTTTAACTAAAACTTAAGTGTACAATATATTTCCCCCCCCTGCTTTTCAATCACGGGGGCCCCCCCGAAGGATTGATAGCCCCAGGCCCCAAAATCTTAATTCGCCCCTGGTTCGGAGGGCCGCGGCTGCAGTGAATGGAGGAGGAAACACCTACAGGAGTGGTGGCAATGGAACATACATGAACTGCGCCTGCGTCAGTCACGCACACATAACCACCGCTCTTGTAGGTGTTTTCCCCTCCATCACTGCAGCCGCGGCCCTCCAAACACTGATGTAGACAGATGTAGGGCGGTATTCTCAGTCGTTGCTTATTCTTAAGACGATCTTAAGAATAAGCAACGAATGAGAATACCGCCCGTAGAGTCTGAATACAGCAACTCCACCAATTCTCCGGCTCGACCGCTGCTCCCGGATTTACTCTATCTCTTATTTTATTTCAAATCACCCGCGCAGTCGCGAGTGGAGTGCTTCAGCGCTCACGTGGCTCCACGTGCATGAACCATCTTACGATGTTAATTGGTTAATTTCCCACGAAACCGCACAACAACAGACAATTTAAAGGGACGAGCAGAGACGAGGTCAAAGAACTTCAAAGGTGCCGCATCCACCCGAAGTGTCACCTTTTACATATTTAATATATATATATTTGGCGGTTGGAGAACTTTCCTCCTTTATTAATAATTTAAGGGAGGAACCATCTCCTCCACCCTCGTCGAAAATCAACCAATAGGGTTGAGACCCCCGGAGTTTCATACCTGAAACCTGCGACAGATATAGGAAGAAGGTAAAAAACTCAAATTTACCTTTTCACCATTTCTAATTTCTTGAAGAGACCTCGACATATGCGTACCACAGCGCAACACTTCACAAGTGGTTATATGAGTTTTATTTAATCATGGCAACGAATGAGAGCACTAAGTTGAAGACCTTTCTGTCAGTGAAACAGAAAATAGAAATCTTTAAAAAACTAGAAAGCGGAGTAAGCATAAACAGTTTATGTAGCAAGTACAAAGTTTCTTCGACCACCATTCGCCGCATTCGCCGAGAGGGAAGGGTTTTGGAAAATTTTGGAAACCAAGGGACCCATATGTTAAAGCGAAGGAACCGAAGGAAACCGTTGTACGAAGATATTGATAATCGCTTGTACGAGTGGTTTTTGGAACGAGGAGCGTTAGGAGATCGACTTACTGATGTCTTATTACAAAAGAAGGCGAGAGAAATTTGCACCGACTTTGGATCACCATCGTCGTTTACGGCAAGTAGGGGCTGGCTGACGAAATTTAAGGAACGTCATAATATCCGCTTAATTCGTACTTACGGAGAAACAGCAAGCACAGCCAGGAAAGGTGCAGAGAAGTTCTTGTCACGATTGGAAGTGGCTGAAAATATTTATGATGATTATGTAGCTGAAGACTATGAAGAAGCGCAAGCGGGAAATAGTGAAGTAGACGAGTACTCTGAAGAAAATATGGAAATACATGAAGAAAAGATAGAAGAAGGAATAAAAGAAAAAATAGACGGAGAAGAAATAGAAGAAGAAAGAGAGGAGGAAGAAATGGTAGGAAAAAGAGAGAAAGAAATAGAAGAAAAACGAGAGGAGGAAGAAATAGAAGGAAAAAGAGAGGAGGAAGAAATAGGAGAAAAAATGGAGAAAGAAGAAATAAAAGTAGAAAGACAGGAAGAAGAAATAAAAGAAGAAAGAGAAGAAGAAGAAATAAAAGAAGAAAGACAGGAAGAAGAAATAGAAGCGGACGAAGAAGAACCGAGACTAAGTATGGTAGACAAAAAAAAGAGAGATTTAAACATCTTTGAAGAAATTATAAAGGCATATGCAGATAATGATAGATCGCTAATATTAATGGGGCAACTGTTGAAACAAATACTGGAGGAGAAAAAGACACCAGAAGGATAAAGGGAAACGGTCCTTTGAACAATCAGAAAAAAGTAAGGTATGCACTTAACAAATGTGCAGTAGTCCTTTGTACCTGTGGCAATGAAAATTAATGCCAACTTTCTACAGCACGTCCCACTTCTCCATGACTATTACGTAACATGCAAGTGTTCTTCCAGAAAATCAGCCTTTCAAACATCAGAAAAAGGTACGGTATATGTTTAAAAAATGTTGCGTTAGTTTTCTGTACCTTTCGCAGTGAAACTTAATGCCAATTTTTTTACAGGAAACGACAGCCCCGTCAGCAGTCCGAAAAAAGATAAGTTATACATTTTAAAGATGTATGATGGTCTGTATTACATTTGACGATAAGGACTATTTAATGTTAATGTCTGTTACAGAAGAAGAGCCTGCCCACCTGTGCCATGATAGACACAAGTCTTCCTCCCAAAAGTCAGCCCTATCAGCAATCTGACAAAAGATAAGTTACAGTTTTTAAACCTCCATGATGGTCCATTTTACTTTTGACAGTAAGGGCTAATTAATACAAATGTTTTTTACAGCAAAGAGTAAATGATTTAAGGTCATTTTTAGTAAAACTTCTGAATTTGTACTCCTGGTTTTGAACTGAGCTCACTGATACTGATTTGCGGATTGTTAACGTGATTGTTATATTTTATTATTGCTGTTATTGTTTTGGAATATTGTTATATGAACATTAAACTTTTTACTTTCAGTTTGTGCTGTTTCATTTATTTACTTTCATTTTGTGTTAATTATTTCCCGCAATCCGGACCAGCAATTTGCAGTGGAGCAACGCTGATTGCCTGATTGCCTTGTTTTGGGATTTGCTAGATTATCATCAGGAGGATGGCTGACTTTTACAATGAGGAGGTTGGAATTGGGGTGGAGGAGATTCTAATAAGGAGAGGTTCCTAGGTGTCCGCCTCCGATTGCTTTGAAGTTTGGCTATGTTTTAGAGGACCGAAAAATAAGATATACGTGTTTTTTTTATGGCGGCCCGTTTTCATATTTAGTGGGTGAAACCATCCCTCAAAGTTATAAGATTTTCATGTGTTCGTCTCCGATTGATTTGGTTTCCGGATATGTTTTAGAGGGCCGAAAAATACGAAACAGGTGGTTTTTTTTATTTTAACCTGTTTGCATGTTTAGGGAGTGAAACCACCACCCCTTAAATTTCATGAAAATAGGTGGTGCCATTCCCAGATTGCTTTTGGTCTTTGAACTGCTGAAAAACTTATAACTTTGAGGGGTGGTTTCAGCCCCTAAACATGCAAACAGGCCAAAATAAAAAGACACCGGTTCTTATTTTTCGGTCCTCTAAAACCTATCCAAAAACCAAAGCAATCGGAGATGAATACCTGAAAATCTTATATCTTTGAAGGGTGGTTTCATCCCCTAAATATGAAAACGGGCCGCTATAAAAAACACAGGTATATCTTATTTTTCGGTCCTCTAAAACAGGCCTTTCCAAGTAGATATACAATACAATAATCGTAGTGATGTCTTCTCATTAGAAAAATATATTCATTTTTATAAAAATACAAGTAGTAGTTATTTTCTAAATTTTCGTACAATACATAAATACATTTTATATTTTAAAGTTTAAAATAAAAAATAATGTTTAAAGTTTAAAATATAAAATGTATTTTAAACTTTAAAAATACAAGTAGTAGTTATTTTCTAAATTTTCGTACAATACATAAATACATTTTATATTTTAAACTTTACAATACATAAATACATTTTATATTTTAAACTTTAAAATATAAAATGTATTTATGTATTGTACGAAAATTTAGAAAATAACTACTACTTGTATTTTTATAAAAGTGAATATATTTTTCTAATGTGAAGACATCACTACGATTATTGTATTACTATATCGTTGTATGTAATACATTTTTTGTAATTCCTTTTACGTCATTTTGAAATGCTAGTTTAAATTTTAATTTTTCCTATTTTTAAATCATGAAATTTCCTATAAAAATTTGACACATTTGGTACTTTCGCCCTAAAGCGCCCAACATGCTTCCCAGCGACGTTACTGTCTCCTCGGAGAGAGGGTTGTAGGAGTCGTCCCACCTTAGCTGAAGGCGCACCGGTGGAGGGAGAACCGAAACATCTGTTTTAGGAGTGCATTTCCCCTACTTGGGAAGGCCTGCTCTAAAACATATCTAAATTTCAAAGCAATTGGAGGCAGACGTCTGGGATACTCTCCTTTAGTGATGGGCGCAATACCCGTTTTTTTCATGGGTTTCAAGTAGTTAGATACCCAAAGTACTCGTGTGGAAGTTTCGATAAGTATCAAAATTGAAAGTACTTGGTATCGACATGTGATACCAGTAGGAGCTAAAATGAGTACTGTGGGGAATTGGTATCACGGCAACAGTAAAGTATCGATACTATTTGAACCGGAATCAAGCATGCATAGGTATCGAAACAGTAATGAGTACTTTAGGTATCGAATAGAATTGATTCCCAAATGAGACCTACAAAAGTCTACTCGACTGCGTTGGGGTCCGACGTTGAGCATACAAAGTCTCGCAATAAGGGACCCCTGAATAGTTGGACAAGGAAGGAGAATGAATATAATGAGAGAAAGCGAAGTAAACGTACATACAGGGTGATCCTCTCGCGACGCTAGTCAAACAAAGTGACGCCCGGCACCACGTGGGGAAAGCAAGACCCCTCGAAGTGGTTAGTATACCTACCCATTAAGAAGCGAGAAATCTTTCAATTCCGCATTTCTCATCAGATCTCTGCGAAAACGACGCCAATCGATACCTCATGTTTCTCCGATGAAAATAACACTAAGAACGACGTAATTTGAACCATAATGAAGGAAATTACTTGAAAAATTGATTTTCATAATCTCCACCTAACTTTGTTAAAAAATATTCCTATTTACATGATATTTGGTATAATTTTCATTGAAAGAACATAAGGAATCCATCGGTATCACTTCCATATCGATAAAATAAAGAATAAAGAATGTAGTGTTTCTGAAACAAGTATGAATCCTTGGCCGACCACAGCGAGAGGAGGTTTACGCCTCGCAGTCGAGGGTGAAATATTTATTTCAGCGTATTAAGAAATTCTTTATTCTTCATCCTATCGATATAGAAGTGAGACCAGTGGATTCCTGGCCTTCTCCCAATTAAAATTACACCAAATTTCATGTAAATTAAACTATTTTTAACGAACTTAGTGTGAAATTATATAAATCAATTTTTCATCTAAGTTCCTTCATTATGCTCCGAATTACGTCGTTCTTCTTGTTAGTTTCATCAGCAAAACATAAGTAATCGATTGGCGTCGTTTTCGCAAAGATCTGATGGGAAATGCGGAACCACGACATTTCTCACTTCTTTATGGGTATTCCAACCATTTCGAGTGTCGAAATGTCGCAACACTCGGTAAAGCATCGCCGGAAAGGGGAGAGGAGGTCTTCGCCATCTCGTCAGACCCGAACTGTTCAGTTGAAAGGACCGAGACTTTTGTAGGTATCACTTGGGAAACGATTCTTTCCAAGTACGCATTCCTGTTTCGATACCTATGCATGCTTGTTTCGGGTTCGAATAGTATCGATACCAAGTCCACCCAAGATGTTGATACTTACAAAGGATCGAACCTTTTGATTAGGTATCATTTAAGTATCGATACCTTCTGATACCTACGGTTATACTCATATGTGCTTGTGATACCATGATACTTCATCGTTAGGTATCGATACTGCTTGAGCGGTATCACGCCCATCACTACAGTGTCCTTGGCAGTCCCTCTCGCTCATTTACAGTCTGTCTCATTCCTCGCGACGACAACAACAAAAGAAGCTAAGATGATAGCGATCACCTAATTTCGAGGCGGTACTTTACTTACTACAGCTCCGGAGGAGACCCAAATCCTTATCTACACGATATATTTGTCAAGCGGTTCGTTTCGACACCTGAAACATGTAGCCTCGAATTCCTTCAGGATTTTACGAATCCAATGCATCTCCGAGCCGTACTATATATATATATACAAACAAACTCATTGGCTCAGTTGGTTTTTAAAGCGAACATTTGGAAATTCTAAGGTAATACTTTCGATGCACTCTAAAAAATTTCCTCATTAAACCCGTGCCACAGGGCAGAAATTCCATGGCATTAAATGACGCCGAAATCACGGAAACGTTATCACATTTACGAGATGTCAGTGTGATATCTGCGTTACAGATTACAGTATAAATGGTTTTTGTAAAATAAGATTGATATCATTTTATCAGTTTTATATTATAAAGTTTTAATTGGTTTTCTTCTTTCTTATCAGCGAACATTTTAAATTACAATAACTGATAGCAATATTATTTATAACCGCCGATCGAATGTGTTGAATTAAGTTGAATTAAAATTTCATCACATAGGGATTAATTCATCTTGAAATTTAACTGCTTGGTGTAGAGGGTACACCAAGTATACACAATTATCCAAACGTAACAAAAGCACTTTCATAATTCAATTAAATATTAACTGATGCCACTCATTGTAATCATTACATGTATTACAAGGTGCAGATAAATAAATTATATATACCCATTACCAGTGACTCAATAAATGTTGATTTACCTTAATTTTTCTATAACTTCAATAATTATACTTTAGTAAATTGTTTAATGAAAATAATGAAACTTAAAAACTGAAGTTGTCTTGAATAACAATAGTAACTTTCATTATCTTTGCACTTGTAAATGTATACGATAAACAATATCTACAATGAAGATATACTATTAAAAATTTTAATTAGCAAATGTATACAATTTTATTGTTTTTCGCCGTAATTCCAACGAAAATTTCAGTTGAGTAATTTCAGGTAGGAAGAGTAATAGAAATCTAAATAATTAAAATACCAAACTAAATTGGTCAAAACGCAATTAAATCGACCACAACTATAATTAGTTCTTTTTTATATATTTATTAGTTTATAATATTAATTGTGTTCAAGTCGAATACGCGGAACGTTTAAATCGCAAATGCCTCCCAGCTGACTAGGTAGCTGTGTTTACAAAATCTCTAAAAATTAATCTTTCCAATGTGATATCAAATATGAAACATATCGGTAGAAGAAAGTATAAGGCCAGATACAGAAATGGATAAACGGTAGTTCGCGTTAAGCTGCCGTACAAGTTACAGTGCAACTAGGAAACACATCAGAAATGTGGCTTGACAAATTGATCGTTTTAGCGCTATTTTTACACATCGATGGATCCATTCACAAGATAGAAGGTAAGATGAAATAATCCAAATAATAAATTTTAAATAGCGGAAATAAATTTTGAACAATACGAAAGGATTTCTTGGAGTTGTAAATCTATCTGTGAAATCGACAATATTTATGTGGATTTAATTTTTCCTCGAACCCCCAGGGTTGATTAGAAATGGCGGAAAATCGATTTATAACTTTTAAATAAAACGAAAATTATTGTTAGATAACTTAAATCTTTTAGAAAATAAATAGGGACTTCCTTTTTAAGCGCATTGTATATTACTTAAAATTAAACTGTCAGAATTATTAAATTCTACTGCCTAATTAAATAATTGACATATATGAAATAAGATGGTTAGATATGTCAAATCTCTCAATCAGTGCGCATTAATTATGCAGGGTTTCCCTGATATTATCATCTTAGTTTAAATCAATATTATTATCTGTAGAGCAAAATGGATTAAAGTAAAGTGCGCTGATGTCAAGGGTGGCATAAGATAAATCGAACGAAATTTTGTAGTACTTTTCTATTTAATACAACCATCTCAGGTCTTAATGGTCAAACTCCGACTACAATGAAGGAGTATCATCGCTAAATGTGGTAAAATAACGCTCGATATATAACACAACATAACATAATCGTTATTTTGTCAATTTCGAAAATGTTGTGATGTAAATGATCGTTACACTGAACCTTTTTAAGGGGTGATGATTTCTTCTTCTCATAATTTTGTTCTTCCTACAAACAACTAGCAGACCTAAGATGATTGTATTCAGTAAAAATGTACCTACTACAATCCTGCTGTAAAAGAAACATATTTTCCCATTTAATAAATCCAAGGCCAGTTCCAAATCCTCAAATTGTTTTCATCTGCAAAAATTTATGCAACTTTACTTTCACCCACTTTTCTCATCAGATGATACCATTGACACAAATTAAGATGATAATATCAGGTGATCCAACCCGCATAACAGTCCAAAAGTCGAAATTAAACTTTTTTCTAAACACAGATAAAAAAATCAATAATGTTATGCGTTAACAGATATCAGTGTATCTTCATTTACTAATGAACTTGAACTATGGGCAACACTGGATTATGAAACAGAATTGTTTAAGAAGATGACAAGCCTCCTGAAACTTCCTACAGAATACCAGAACTCTGACTGGAAAACTTTTGAAATAGAAACAGATACTGCGATTTGTACAATATGCCAAGGGACTGTGAAAACAGTCATGTCAATGAGACGTAACGGGATGTCTGTAGAAGATATAGGAGAGAAAGTAACTAAGTTGTGTGTGCGAATGAACATTCAAAATGAAAGAGTCTGTAAAGGAGTTATCGAGTTGAATTTGGTAATATAGATGTGATTCAAATCTATTGAGATACTTATGCATCGTATGTCTATAAACTGCTCTAACTCTGAATAAATTTTTAGCCCATCATTGCGTATATAATAGATTCTAAACCGCAATTGACTGCTAGCACAGTGTGTGGCGTTGTTCTAGAATCAAAATCCTGCCCATTGACAGATTCCGAATATGATTGGAATATTGACATTGACAACCACACTAATGTATTAATCACTGAAAATGATACAAACGAACAACTAAACATTTTGCAAATAACAGACTTTCACTATGATCCGTTGTATGAACCGAATGGTAATTCAAATTGTGGAGAACCTCTTTGTTGCCGAAGAAATCAAAATAAAACTGATGCAAATTCATTGGCTGGATTTTGGGGAGACTATAAGTCGTGCGATACTCCTTGGCACAGCATTATTGATGCTTTAACTCATATCAAGGATACACATCAGGTACTAATAGTTTAAAGGATTTTGAGAAAGATGAATCCATGAACCTTAAATTATAATCAATTATACGAGTAGATCACTAGAAAAAAGCGTCTGTAACATTTTTCTTTTAACACTTGTCTCGTAGTTATTTCTCTACCCTGTTGGCATGTCCATAGGCTTTCATTTAAGACTTCTCTTGTAAATAACGCAATAATTATTTTTATTTGATTCAAGAATTATATAAATCATAAAACTTTCCACTTCCAAACAACTTTGCATGAAATTTAAATACAGCTAAAGAACTAATTTCTGTTTAATATCAGTCTTATAAAATTTAAATTTGCATCAAATTCCCTTTAACTTCTAGAATATAGATTACATATATTTTACTGGCGATGTAATAGACCACGGAGTATGGGAGACTTCAAACGAAGGAAACAAAGAGAGTCTTGAAAAAGTTTATAATAAAATGCATGAAATGTTTAAAAATATTCCAGTGTATCCGATTCTGGGAAATCATGAACCTCATCCTATGAATCAGTGAGTGCACCAAAAACTTTACGAAGAAATGTACTATAACATGTACAGCGAAAAAATACTCTAATAGCATTAGTTTATTTTTTCATATTTTTATATTCATGCTACAATGGACTAAAGATATGTGAATTATAATTATTACAGATTTGCGCCAAACAGTATAACAGAAGACAAATTAAGTACAAATGGGCTCTATAAGTTGATAGCAGATTTATGGATTAGTTTTGGTTGGTTACCAGAATCCACTCGGTCTACCATACATCAAGGAGGATATTATACCGTTACTCCAAAAACCGGATTCAGAATTATAGCTCTAAATAGTAATGTTTGCTACACATATAACTGGTATGTTAAAACAAATCCAATTTGATATAACTTACAAAACAATTTTACGTTACACGAAGAAATATGATACAAATTTGTCTCCCCTTTAAGATGAGTTACCATAGTGTTATTTTATGAAACAATTACTGCACTTGTTGATTCTCAATCACTATTTGTATTTAGGTGGCTCTTGTACAATCCAAAAGACCCGGATGGTCAGCTACAATGGCTTGCAAATACTCTTTCTAATGCAGAAAAGAATAATGAATTTGTACATATATTGTCTCATATTCCTGCTAATAGCAATGCTTGTTTAACGACGTGGAAACGAGAATACCTAAGAATAATTAATAGATACACTCATTTGATTAAAGCTCAGTTCAACGGGCATACTCATAATGATGAAATAGCAATATTTTACAATGCAGATGGTGTAGCAAAAAATATTGCCTGGAATGGTGGTAGTGTAACTACCTTCACAAGACTAAATCCAAATTATAAAGTTTATACAGTGAATGGCAGCAATTATGTGAGTCAGTTTCATTAATTTATGACGTACAGTCGCATCAGAAAATAAGATGACAAATCGCATAACTGTTTTAAAATTGGTCTAAACGACTTGAGTTTTTTTTTTAGAAGCTAGCGGAATTAGTTTTCTAGGTGAAGTGTTTCGTCGTTTTGAAAAAATGCACTTGGTATGAATAGCACAAAAATAGTATTAAATCACTGATTTCGGGAATTTCGCGATTTTCGCCCTTATTCTGCGATGTTTAAGCGTATATAGCTCAGAGCAACGTTAACCGATTTAGATGAAATTTTCAGCATGTATACAACTTCCTTTAATCTATAAACTTTTTTTTAATTTTCATTACAGGCTAACAAAAAAAAGTTAAAAAAACGACCTTTACTATCTTTTTTTTGCTATTCATACCAACTGCATTTTTTTCAAAACGACGAAACACGTCACCTAGTAAACTAATTCCGCTAGCTTCTAAAAAAGCTCAAGTAGTTTGGACAAATTTTAAAAAAGTTATGCGATTTTAAAGAGTGTCAACTTATTTTCCGATGCGACTGTAATAAAAAAACAGAATAGATGAAAAATAAATATGAGCATAATTAAAAGTTTCTTGTAATTTAGAATGTAACCAGTAGTAAAGCAAATGTTTACTAATTTAACTGAATCATATTATAATTCTTGAAACTGAAATATATTTTTGAAAATTTTTTTTATAGGCAGTGACTGATTACCAAAATTGGATGTATAATCTTGATTCTGCCAACAAGAATAGCCATATAAGACCACGTTGGTATAAATCATATTCCTTTAAAGAAGAATATGGTCTCTCTGATCTCTCTGCTCAATCTCTAAACGATTGGCTTATTGCAGCAGCGCATAATGACTCGCTATTAAATAAATATTATAAGTATGACAGACTTAAATTGAGGCTTGGATTATCGAATATTATTACTCGTTATGTAACAATTCATTTTTGTTCGTAGGAATTTTTATAAACACGCGGACCCTTCTCTGGATGGAAATTGTGACTTAAACTGTCAGAAACAATATCTATGTCGCACGATTGCACGCACAGGAGATACAAGCGAACTCTGTAATAACATTTTAAGAGCTTAACACCAGGATTTAGAAACACTTGTAACATCCATTCCAGATCTTGGAACAATTATAAAGAATCGAAATAAATTATCTCATAATTGTTATGGATGAAAACGGTTCTCGTATGTAAAGACCACAGTTATTGTTTAGATAAAATCGATACATAGGAGAACCTTCCTCATCCATGAGAGTTCTGGAATTATTTCGATTCTTCATAAATGTTACCCAATCACCAAGAATCTTTATGTAACAGTATGAAAGATTTATACCTATAAGAGTTCCAATCCCTGCTTAAAATCATTGTTTACAGAAATCTTAGTCCACATAATTCAAATAAAAAATAAAATTCTACTATATAAATTGAATTTATTTGTCATATGAAGTTTACCTAATTAATATTTACAAATGCAATTATAATAACAATAAACTTTACCTAGGGCTTCGCAAATCTACCCACCTTATTTTTCTCCTAAAAAGAATTTCTTTCGATGGAACTTTGTCGAATAAATTCATCTAAAAGTAAGAGTACAGAGAATTAAATTATCATTAATTAGTACATAAAATTTTATAACAAATCGAGAAAAGTTTTCTTACCTGTTTTCTTACATAAATTAGCAGCTTTTCAACGTGTTCTGGATTGTTGCATTCTGAACGAAAGAATATCCTCCACAGAGCACCAGCTAATACTTTGTCATCTGACAGAATCCCTTCGTCGTAATCAATTAAAGCAGCATTAAATTGAGAGGATATCTCAAGCAATTGTTGCTTTTTTATTTTTGGGTGAATTGGCTGATAAAGAAAATTAAAGCTACATCGCATGATAGAAATTGAAATGTAATGAGAATTAAATCTGAATTGAACTTAATAAAATAGGAATGAAACAAACTATACAAAGTTGAAAAAGGGATTATATAGAATATATTTAATACAAAAATTGTTGAGTACTTACGCCGAGCTTATTTATTCTATTATCAACATCGTTCCACATAGCCTCGACTAGATTATTCCTCACTGTTTTACCATCTTTTCCTTCAGCCATGTAGCGTACCATTAACATCCAGACGTGTAACTCCGTGACGAGAAACCAAGAGAAAAATGTGTCTGGCATACTGAAATCTGAAAAATAAAATATTCCTTTAAAAGAAGGCCGAATAATGAAATGCAAATCAGCTTAAATAAGATCATTTAAATTACGTTAATGCTACCTAACTAGAAACAGAAATTAGTAACATACCTTTGTAAAATGCTGCATAATCCACTTCATCGACTATATCTTCATAAGCGAAATAGCCTACTGACATTAGTTGCTGAAATGTAAATAAATTTATGTACTTCCAGATGGCATTCTTGTATGGTTAAAAAAGTAATACACAAGTATACTTACATACTTTTCTTTATGAATACCAATTTTACGTAATACTTTGAGAAGTAATCCCTCGTTATTTCTTACTGCAGTTAGATTTTTAGGTAAATCTTTCACGCGGGCATTTTCAGAAAATTGATGAAGCTCAGGCGTTGTTGAAAAGTATATAGTTCTATTGGTAGTACTTTGGCGTTCTAGCACATAATTCAAAGTCGAAGACAACGGCACCTTTCATAGTAAATACGTCGTAAATATTATCCATTACAAAGGGAAAGAAATTTAGTTGGGTTGAATCGTTCAAACTTGGTCAGAATTATAATAATTATTACTTTCTTTCATAGTAAATACATTGTAAATATTATCCATTACAAAGGGAAAGAAATTTAGTTGGGTTGAATCGTTCAAACTTGGTCAGAATTATAATAATTATTACTTTCTTTGAATTGATAAATGAATATATGTTTCAACAAATATCAACATGTTATAACACACATAATATTGCAATATAAACGTATGAATTACACATGAAATGTAATTATATACAATTATGTAATAAAATTGCAACATGCAATTCCACGTAAAAATTGTTACTATGCAATTCGAACAAGATTAATAAAGATTTAATAATGTATGTATAATGTCACAAATTTTAGTAGTACGCGAAAGATCGTCTGTATATGAAAGAACTACATTAATTAATGACGAATTGAGGTCTTTTGTAATTTATAAAATAAAGAATCGATTTCTTGATGGTGTGTGACTCTTAGGTTATATTGTGGATTTGTGGTCCGCGTAAAGACGTACCTTTCTGAGTGATAACATTTTAGCACAATGCATGGTTTCGTTGTATATATCTCAGTTTTTCAACTAATTATTAAAACACTTCAACTAAGATTAGTTTTTGGATCAAAGAAAGGACAGTAATTCCTTTCACATTTTCAAAAGTGACGACATTTTCTACAGTGGTGTACACTCAGCTCAAACGATTGTGGCTACGGAAGCGTACGGAAGCGCCTACGCGCCACCTTCCTGCACAAGCGTGTAGTGTTGTTTCTGAGAGCACCACCGACCCACTCACCGAGCGGTGAGTGGCAAATTTCGGCTCTGTGCCACCCATCCACCGAGTGGTGTGTAGCATAGCAGCGCCGTAGCCAGCGAGTTGAGGTTATGTGTCCTGCGATTCTGATTGGTCGATTCCCTTAGAGTCAACGAATATATTAGTCCTACCGCAATCAACCAATCAGAATCGCAGGACACATAACCTCAACTCGCTGGCTACGGCGCTGCTATGCCACACACCACTCGGTGGATGGGTGGCACAGAGCCGAAATTTGCCACTCACCGCTCGGTGAGTGGGTCGGTGCTGCTCTCAGAAACAAACACTACACGCTTGTGCAGGAAGGTGGCGCGTAGGCGCTTCCGTGTTGCGCGATTTCGTGGGGTATTTTAAAAGACTAGTGGGCCCGTGCCCGTGGAGTGCTGAAAGCACTCAGCTCGCGAGTTGACGCGGGAATTTCAATAAACGAACTCTGATATAACTTGAGAAAATACTATATATTGTTACAAGCTGTTTTCTGACTTGCTGACAAGATAGATCTGACTTCTTACAAATTAACTCCTCGCTTGTCACCTCCGGGCGCCCTACTCCCTAATTTTGGCGTCTTCTTCCGACTCCCTCCTCGGATCCCTTCGCCCAATCAAGGTGGTGTTGTCCCTCATGGTTCGTCAGAGGGTTGTCCTTCAGCCATCTCTCCGTCCTTGGCTCTTCCTTCGCGCTTCCCTCCACTCTCGGGTGATGGTGGGAGCACGCTTTGCGATTACATACTTTACGCAGGCTACGTACGGTACATACATTTCTACCAGGTAGGTAAGCGCACCCTCCCCCAGGGTCAAGATGACGTCGCCAGCGCAAGGTTTATGATTTTATGACTTTCAGCCTCTCCCAAGCTGAGTTTTTACCCTAACGGGACATCGGCAATTATTGCAAGGGAGGAGAGAGTTTTAAATGGTTTTACGAGACGTGCAGCTGCCCGCTCGACTAAATTAGGCACGCAGATGTTTAAGGAGAAGTTAAGCTATTTACTATCTTCCTTGTCCCCTATTTCAAACTTGCTTAAGACCTTCCAGATGTGCCGCTCGCTTCAAATCTTATTATAATATATCTGTCTTTCAATCAAAAGGAATTTGAATTTCGCTCTACATCTAACCTCGATATTTCTACGTCTTATAGCTAACTTCACGCAATTCAACCAGCGGAACACGCAACACCGTATGTGGCCGTTCGAGATTCGATTGCATTCGAGGTTACCAGGGCTGTTTTTTTTACATCGCTAACATTCTACAGTATTTCATGAACATGGTGAGGGCACTGCCCATACTGCCAAGCCACAGGGTCCCGTCTAGAACAGTTCTAATTCGTGTTGAAACACCACTGTGGCAGATATAGCGTGAAGTAAACGGATGATTATTAATGAAACACGTTCGCGCAATCCTGTCACAAAATTTAATTTCCATTGCTTCGGTTATGTTTATTTTCCCGCTGTTAACATAAAATAATGGATAGTAGTTTTGAAATAAATGCGTATCTCTTTGCTCTACACATTTCCACTAATAATGAGCGTCTTAGATTTTAATCTATGAAGACTGCTACGAATAAAATACCACAAGGCTTTATTCATCTCAGAATTCTGCTTTCCTAACCCTTGCCATCTCTACGAAATACCTATATAACATTCGTTTCCATTCTTTTCTTTACTACCCTACCATCCCGCTTTATTTATTTGTGTCTTCCATTATAAATCCGTTGATTTATTTACTTTGGACATTAGACCTTTATCGTTTATAGTGTGAAAATTATTATAATTTTTTTTTGAGGTTCATTCCAATAAAAGTCGTGTGACATTTATTCTTAGCGTTATTTACGCTACCGCATCGCGAACATAGCCGATCGCGCAGATTTATATAATTATGACGATCATAGGACAGATACCGCTACAGTGGTGTTTCAACGTGAATTAGAAGTATTCTAGACGGAAACCTGTGGCTTGGCAGCTTAGAGCATATACTAGGTTTAGGTTTAGGTTTATTTTTTACTTACAGTCTCGTCTCCACACTGCAAGATGGCATTCCAAGCATTTGCTCATTCAGCCCAACGAACAATCGTCTACCTTCTTATACATATCATTGCGAGCATATTAAATACATAAGTCCTTTCTCATACACTTATACTTTTATCATTCATCCTAGGTCACTTCCTATATCTCCTTTTACTATCCCTGTCATACCCATCCTTACTTATCATACTTATACTTTATTTAGCTCTATTCTAGTATTCTACTATCACATTGTCACATTATCACATTATTTGTCAGTCTTTATCTCCGCCGTCATGGTCCTTCCCCCATGTTTATCTTCCCTCCATCCATGCTATATGTCCGATTCCGTTTCTTCTTTTTCCTCTCCCTTCCGTTGCGTTTTAATATCATATTTCCTTTTTGATTTTGTGTAAGAAACCCACGATGATCCTTGCAACACATGGTTCCATTTCACTTATCATTTTCAGCACGTCGACTTCCTCTTCCACTCCTTTCTCTCCTAGTAGTCTTCTTAAGGTCACCCTTTCCTCTTCATATTTGCCGCATCTCCAAATCACATGTTCTATGTCCTCTACTCCCTCTCCGCAGTCGCATTCCGGCGATTCGATTATATTTTTCCTATAAAGTGACGCTGCCAAATTATAATGGTTCGCTCTTATTCTGTTTAATGTATTAATTGATTTTCTTTCCAATCTTTTTAATTTTTGGAACCACGGTTTTCTCTTCCCTAAATTATTATTCGTTATCTCGAAGTTTTTTATGCCTTTATATTCTCCTTCCCCTCTCATTCCCCTAACCGACTCTCTCCATGCTTCTTCTTCCATACTTTTCATTACGTCCTCCATTGGAATCTTTACGTTATCTTCTGGTACTCCCTCTGTCGCCTCCTTCGCCTTCCTATCCGCTCTCTCATTCCCCTCGATACCTATATGAGCCGGTATCCATACTATCCCTAATCTTCCAGTTTCACTCCCCGTCTCCCTCAGGATTTGCCTCCTTGTTCCCTCCCTTTCCATCAGTTGTGTCTTTATTCCTCTCTCTCTCTTCGATCCTCTCTCTCCCTCCTCACTATTCTCAATGCCCATCATTGCACTCATGGAATCTGTAAATATAATCACATCCTTGTCATTATAATCCCGTATTGCTATCGTTACCGCTTCTTCTATAGCAATTATTTCCGTTGTGTAGATAGTTGCCATCTTGCATATACTGAAACCCCTCTCCACCCACTCCTCCTGATCGTTTTCTTTTATTATAATACCTATACCATTGGCTTCGGCTTCTTCTTTCTTAGATCCGTCCGTATATATTTCCACTGTCTCATCTCTCTTCATGTTCATTTTTTCTTTTATTTCGTTGATAAATGTTTTGCTATCTATACTTGTATCTTGTATACTCCTTCCGCTTACCCAATCCATAAGATTCCCAATACCTCCGATATCCTCCTCTCCCGTTCTCCCATAGTTTTGTCTCATTTCTCCCTCCATCTCATCCTCCCCCTCCATAAATTCCTCCATTCCTCTCGTATCTTTCCAAGCTTTCACCAATCCCCTCTCTGTCTCATCCCCTTCGTCCGTGTCACTCCTTTCCTCCGCCAATTTCCTTACTGCTTCCAATACTTCGCTATTCGCCCTTCTTCTTTGCTTAATAATATATTTCCTTGTTATCATTCTTCCTCTGCTCTTCATATCCATAATTCCAGCCTCCACTGTCATGATGTTTGTAGGCGTTGACATTCTATATCCCATAGCCACTCTTATTCCAGCATTGTGTATTTTCTTGATTTTCTCTGCAATTTCCCCTTCCTTGTCATAATATACCTGTATTCCATATTCCATTACAGATCTTACTAATGCTTTATATAAGATTAACATTGTTTCGGGGTTAGCTCCTTTCTTAATGTGTCCAATATACCTCATCATATCCAACCTTTTTTTGGCTTTTTGTGTTATATTCTCTATGTGTTCCTTGTAGTTCAGTCTTTTGTCCATAGTTATCCCTAAGAATTTTGCACTATCTTGTTCGTATACTAATTTATCTTTAATGCTTATGTTTATTTTCATCCTATTCCTCCTGTTTCCCTTCTGCGTGAAGTTAACTAAGTTGGTTTTTTCTTCCGCTATGTCCAGTTTTAATTCCCTCAGGTTACCCATTATTGTTTCTATAGCTTCTGTGATATTCTTGGAGTTTATCTGCTTCGCATTACTAGTGGAGTATATCACTATATCATCCGCATATTGCAGTGTCCTTATTCTTTGTGTGTTTAGATTCCTCGTAATATCCGCTGTATAGATGTTGTACAATATGGGACTGATTATGGCCCCCTGTGGTAATCCTTTACTTTGTTTACCCCTTACCGGGTCTTCGTGACTTCTTCTGCATATCATTTCCCTTCCTTTAATCCATTGTTCCACATACTTTCGTATTCTATTTGGGCATTCCTTTCGTTTTAGTGTATCTACTAGAATCTTATGATCCACATTGTCATATGCTGCTTTAATGTCTATAAATGCAGCCAGCGTTTCCCTTCTGCTTTCAAACCCTCTTTTAATGTCCGATGTGATTATTGCTAAGTTGTCTATTGTAGACCTACCCTTCCTGAAACCATTCTGGTTCTTGTCCATGATGTTATTCTCTTCCGCCCATTTCCTTATTCTGCCGTTTACTATTTTTTCCATTATTTTACCCATGCATGTTGTAAGTGCTATTGGTCTTATCGCCTTTTTATTGGGCTTATCCAGAAATATTATTGTTGCTCTCTTCCAATCCTTGGGAATAATCTGTTTTATCCATACTTCATTGTATAATTCCTTCAAAAGTTCCGCATGTTCTCTAGTGAGGTTCCTATACACATTGTAGTCTAGTCCATCTTCTCCCGGTGCTGAATTTGTATTGGCGGTTAATACCGCTATCCTTATTTCCTCCATACTTATTTCTTGATCCCATATACTTTCCTCTCCAGTATTCTCTTCATCTCCGTCCATTTCCTCCGATTCTTCTTCTTCCTCATCCTCTTTTCTCCTCTGAATAATTTTATCGATTTCTTTATTTTCCATTTCTCTCCTAGCATATACTATGGAGGTCGCATTGAAAGCTTGAAACTGTCGGTAACATGGTGCGAGAGAGAAAGACATGTGCGAGCGAGAGAAGTATAGGTTCCCAATCGACCGTAATGCGCATGTGCCGATTACGTGCGAGAGAGAAAGAGGTGTGAACTGGTGCGAGAGAAAAAAGTATAGATATCGGCACATGCGCATTACGGTCGACTGGGAACCTATCCTTCTCTCGCTCGCACATGTATACTTTTCTCGCTCGCACCAGTGACACATGTCTTTCTCTCTCGCCGCGTGATGTTGCCGACAGTTTCGAAGCACTCACTCTAAGGCAATGATACCTCCATTTATATATGCTCTAAGCTTGGCAGTGACCTCACCATGTTCATGAAATACTGTAGAATGTTAGCGATGTAAAAAAACAGCCCTGGTAATCTCGAATGCAATCGAATCTCGAACGGCCACAATCGTTTGAGCTGAGTGTACAGCAGGGATCGGCGGACTCGGGCGTCCCTAGACACCTACAGGAGCGGTGGTATGTGTGCGTCAATTGACGCCAGCGCGAAACCAGCCAAGTGGCGACAACGCGAGGCGAATGTGACGTCTCGAATGTACCGATGCCAGCGCCAAGCCAAGCCTCTGACCAATAGCTGCGGACGCTGCGATGGACTCCAGCTACGCGTAGCTCGAGTCTGCCGAAGCTACGCTAGCAGCGAGTCCACGCTGATTCACGCACACATTACCAGCGCTTCTGTAGGTGTCTAGGGACAGCCCGAGTCCGCCGATCCCTGGTGTACAGTGGCAGAGATGCAAGATGCGAAGAATTCCGACTGCAGCGCCCCTTGCGGTGGAGTAAGGAATCTCAGCTTGTGATGTCTCCGCTCTATAGAATAATATTCTTGAGTAGTACATTACACGGGCTTTTTTAGCGGGATACCGTAATAACAAACATACGCGAACGTAGAGTAATGACGGTTATGAAAGAAGAATTCTTTCAAAGAATTTCTTTCAAAGAATTTAATGTTTTACTATAATTAGATATAAAGCCACCTGTAATTGAATAGCATTATCAAATTGAATATTTATTCTATCTTCCCAATTTCCTAAATTTATAAACTCTCCAGCTTCCGAATTCCTAAATTTCTAAATTCTTCGCTCCCTATTCCCAATTTCTAAATTTTCCAGCCTCCCAATTACGAAATTTCTCAATTCTTTAGCTCCCAATTTCTAAATTCTCCAGTCCCCCAAATTCCCAAATTTCTAAATTCTGTAGCTTCCAATTTCTAAATTCTCCAGCCTTCCAATTCCCAGACTTCTAAATTCGCCAGCCTCCGAATTCTTACATTTCTAAATTGTCCAACCTCCGAATTTCCCAATTTCTAAATTCTCCAGCCCCCTAATCCCAAAAAGTCTAATTTTTTCAGCCTCCCGATCTCCCAATTTCTAAATTCACCTGCTCCAAATTCTCAAATTTTTAATTTGTCCAGCTCCCAATTCCTAAATTTCCAAATTCCCTCATTTTAAAATTCTCCAGTCCCCCAATTTTCAGCTACCATTTTCATAGTTTAATTCCAACATGCACAGTTAACGGTGCACGTCGAGGAACGAGTTGAAAACCAGATGGATTCGCATCAGTGCAAGTCACTAAAATACCTACGTATTCTGAAATTCCACCACATCGAATTCTGTGTATTACTTGAATACCGGGAGAGACCCGTTACGGAAATAAAACGCGACACGCATTGCACAGTTATGTCTGGGATATAATTATTCCGTCACTGTTCGCTCGTGAATTCCCAATTTGCAAAGCCGCAGGGGAATCACCGAAGGCGACATGTGCGCGCTTAAGACACGATCATGTGTATGTGCAGGCGTTATCATACGTATCCCTTCGCCCCGATGATCCAATTCGATCCACGATAGCACGTCGCTCTTTCCTATAAAAACCAGGGGACCGTGTTTGCCATTATCAGTTCTTGAAGCCGTTCTAAAGAAAACCAACCAGCCGCCAATTTTCCTGGAGTAACATGAAGTCATTCATCGCCCTTTGTTTCCTCGCGGCCGTTTGCGTCATGCAGGTAAATACACTGAATTAAATATACGAGTTCATACACTTCATAAAGTCTATCCAAATTACAATTCACAGTTTAAACAATGATGCGATTACTTTTCAAATAATTCGACTGGTTGTTTAATGTTGCCTTAAAAATATGTAATTTTAATTTGTAATGGGTGAACTACTGATTTTCGTTTGTATTATAAAGAGCTTAGCTGGAAGAAGCTCAATGCTTTTGTTTTATTGAAATTTCATTGACTTCCTGACAAGCTGAACTTCATTAGCATTCCAAAGACAGGAATTTGATTAATCTCATATAGGTACTTATTACCTCCTTAAACAATTAGCACCTCGAATATTAAAGCCTCGCTGATTTTTCGAATTTGATAAACGTTTGCAAGGCAAGACAGATTAGATAGCTAATGAGTTTCTTAATCAACTTCTAACAGAATCTAGTGATAAAGATTCCCTGACGAATAAAAAACGTTATAGGAATTATGGAACAGTTGTTACAATACTCTCAATTTAAGAAGATATCACAACCAAACAAATTTCAACCCCCACAAACTCCATCAAACATATTTTCCCTTTTCAGGCATCAGCCTACAACCCATTGGACCAATTGAAAGTCGCAGTGGACACCAGTAAGAGGAACGTCGAATCAATCGTCTCAGACCTTAGGCGTACCAAAACTAATCTGGCCATGATCGCAAATAGAAAATTGTCCACTCTTAGGAGTCAAAGCATGTCGAACATAAATAATATCGTGAACCCTGCCCTCATCGAAATTCGCGTAAGTACCTAACTTTGACGGAACGTCCCCTAGTAGCATTTATTGTTGGCATTTCGATGACCCACTGGATTCTGTGGGCCAACCGGAAATGCTACTAGGGTCATATCGCACTAACGTAAATATCGTGATACATATTCGTAAGATTTTAATAACGTCATCAGGCTAGCGTGGATGCAGCAGCTAAGGCAGAAGGAAAAGACGTCGAGCACTGCTACACCACTGCCCAAGACAGCCTGCGCAGCATCTCAAAAACAGCGTTCGCGGGACTCCAGACATGTGAATCGACTGGGAACAGCCAGCTTCAGCAAAAATTGGCTCCATTCGACACAGCAATGGCAGTACGTATATCGATGCCAAGCAATGCAAAGTTGAAACTAGCGGACCTACGATATAATAATTAATTTTTCTTCGCTTATACTTTCAGACTGGACAGGCATATCTGACTCAATTGAACAGCGTTTTCCTCGACTGCTATCAGTCCAACATCCTCCAAATGCAAACCTGCATCGCTGTCAAACTGGGACAAATCAACCAATCTATTAGATCTTACCAATCGGAGGTGAATACGCTGAAAGTTAACGCGCAACGCGGTGTGAACGACGTGACCAACGCGGCATTCTCCTGCAATATGGAACCTCGACAGCCCGCTCTGCGACCACCGACGTGAGGATCGCTACGAACAGATGCATTAAGAATTAAGGCGCATCTATCGAAGATGCTACTTACCTGATGTAAATTTAAATATCGTATTTTTTACCAAGCTGCCGCGTTAAGCAAACTTGTACTTAATTCCTAGCGCCATTGGCTGCTGAAGGCTATGGCCGCTGTCGACTGAACTCGTGCTTTCAATAAAAATGATGGTATTCGATGCCTTGGCAATTCAGAAGTGGAGTGTTTAACCTGATATATTACTTTCATCGTTTTTGCCCCATTCTGACGATAGTTTCATTCGAGGTTACATATGAATGCATAAACCTTTTTCATTTAAAACATGCATAGACTTTTCAGCAGTATTTACAATAACAAACGCTCGATTACGGTTGAGGGTAAAGATGTGGGATTAAAAAACGTACGTTTATTTAGCCACAAGGGCTATTATGGTCCACTCTTTGTGACTTCAAAGAAAATCCCGTGAGTGGACCATTATTATTTTCGCAACACTAGCTTCTTAAATGTGAGCTCGAAACAACTCCCGAGTGTTTCATTATCTGCACCTCCAATTTATTTAATTATGGACTCAGCAATGAAAATTGAGTTAAATGTATACTCAATTCTTTCTTCATGAATAATTCCTGAGTGCTTCGTTAGCTGCAATACTAAATAATTCTGTATGTATGGAGACAAAATTCCCCATAACAATCGCACAGGGCCCTTCATCATTCACAACAGTTCTTCATCAAATAGGAAATGAAATGAACTTTCAAAAGAAGCCGCACGAGGCTCGTTATTTTCCGCAACGTTGTTTTATCAAACAGCAAATGCAAAGAATTCGCGAAAAAAGTTACACAGACCTCGGTATTTTTAGCAACGCTAATAACATTCTTGTGCATCCATGTCTGAAAATACGCAACACTATTTAATTCCACGTGTATCGAATGCAGCCATCCAAGCCTGCTGGGAGAATCAGATTTGCAATTAATTCAGATGCTTTTTGAGGGTCACGAAAATGGCGAGGCAGTTGATGCAGGCTTTACCGTTGGTTGCCTACTGGCACTTTATTTAAAGTAAATAAAATATATTATTTCACAATATTAAAATAAACAAATTTCAGAATTAACATAAACTATATCTGTCCTTGCTTTTACATATTCCAACATTCCAGCTTAACTTATTTAATCGTATGATATTTTAGATATGTTTGAAGTACTAATTATCACGTTACTTATTATCAGTATTAGGACTGCTAACACTAATAGGATTGCAAGCGTCTAATATAGATCTTAAATCTTCATCACTTAGATAATTAAATATTTTTTCAGTACAGTCAGGTATACCAAGATAATTGGTAAAGAGAGAATGGAAAATTTTATTACCTTGTTCCACCAACACTTTCCTTCTTTCCCCCTTTTTAAAATTCATATTTATCAGAGTAGCGTATATTGGAAATTTTATTTTATAATCATCTGATCTGAAGACCTGTACTACACTTTCATATCCTGCATATATTGCTAATTCACTTATACCTTTTGTCAAGATATCATAAAATGAGATATTACCAATCTTTTCACTCTTCATAGTTGCTACTTCTTTCCCACATGCATTCCGAAAATCACTTAATTCTTCATCATCGCTACTAATTAATAAATTTCTATTCTTTACATATAAATTTGCAGTTTTCACCTTAACCGCCTGACGTTTAAAGATCTCAGCAAAGCTTTCAGGATAATTCCTTTCACTCATAATAGTCATATCAGAACCGTGATCTAGGAGAGCTATAGCAACTTGTTTATCCGTCCCGATACAAGCAATATGAAGCGCTGTTATACCATATTTATCTTGAGAGTCAATTTCAGCACCGAATTTTAAGAGAGCCTTGATAATCTCTAGATTACGCTTGCAAGAAGCAATGTGAAGTGCTGTGTGACCAGATTTATCTTTAGAATGGATGTCGGCACCGAATTTTAAGAGAATCTCGACAACTTCTAGAGTACTGCCTGCAGAAGCAATGTGAAGTGCAGTCATCCCACGTTTATCTTTAGCATCGACGCTGGCACCGAATTGTAAAAGAATCTTGACAATTTCCGGATTACCGCGAGCCAAAGCATTCCCAAGTACACTATTACCATCTTCCTTTTGATCGTCAATATCAGGATCCAAAGCTGTGATAGCCTGCGTAATCTCTTCATCATATTTGTTAGAAGCAATGTGAAGTGCTGTTTTACCATATTCATCCTTAGAATGGATGTCAGCACTGAATTTTAAGAGAATCTTGACAACTTCTAGAGTACCGTATGCAGAAGCAGTGTGAAGTGCTGTTCTCCCAAATTCATCTTTAGGATAAACGCTGGCACCAAATTTTAATAGAGCCTTAACAGTTTCTGGATTATTGTATTGACAAGCGATGTGAAGTGCTGTTTTACCATTTTCATTTTTAAAATCGATATCAGCACCGGATTGTAAAAGAATCTTGACAATTTCCGGATTAATGTTTCGAGAAGCAAGCTGAAGCGCTGTTCTACCGTCTTTACTTTTAGAATCGATGCTAACGCCATATTTGATGAGTTCTTCAACAATTTTCAAACGTCCATTGCTAACAGCATCCCACAGCAATTCACAATTATTTCCATATTCAAGATTGACAGTAAAACCATATTGCAGCAGGTTTTCAATAATCTTGCGGTACTCTTCTCCAGAACGATGCAGTGCAACATTAAGAGCGCTCTTGTTGCCTGTGTTATTCACATCAGGAGAATGCTTTAACAGATGCTCAATAATTAATAAGTCTCCTTTTTCAACGGCAGCGCATAGTATAGTTTTACCATCCTGATCTTGAGCATCAACGTTTGCTCCATATTCTAGAAGTAGCTTAACAACTTTTTCATGTCCATTTATAACAGCAATGTACAGTGGTGTACAACGTTCCTTGCCGACATAGGTACACACAGGATTATCCTTACATTTAAAATATTTAAACAACTGTACAATAAAATCTGTATTGTACTCTTTCTCGGCTGCAATATGAGGAGAAGCTTTATCATATTTTCTTTCAGCATTGACATCAGCGCCTCTATTTAAAAGCAACTTGATAATTTCCATTTTCTCCCATTGAACTGCATCGTGAAGTGGAGTTTCACAATGCTCACATTTAGCATCAATATTAGCTCCTCTATCCAGAAGCATCTCAACAATCTCTATGTCATCATTTCTAACAGCAAAATGAAGTGGAGTCTCAGAAGAATTTTCGTTTATGCTGTTAACTTTGGAACCATTTGCTAAAAGGAGTTTAGCAACCTCTGTATGGTTATTCTTAAGAGCATCGCGAAGCCAAACATATCCATCTGACCAATCTAATGAGTAAGATAGGCCGAAAGAACTAATTAACTCTTCAACCCTTTCTAGTCTTCCTTCACGAACTGCTGAAAGTAAACTGGAACTTATATCCCGATCACCTTGCATTTTCCATTAATAAATTATTCCTGATTCCGTTAAATAAATTGCCAAACCCGTGTCGGGAGACGCACTGTAGTCTATCGTGGAAAATTGTATGTTTTTCCTACAAAAATACATTGGAACACTTGAATAACTTTCGTTAAACAATGCACGTACACTGGCTGCGTTCAGCGGAACAAACCGCTACGTAGCCGCTCCGTAGACGCTCACTGATTTTTCGCTGAACGCTACCGCTAGGTTGCGGAGCGCTCAACATGTTTAGTGAGCGGTCGTCATTTTTTCGAGCGTAGAAAATCTCCGCTACTTTTACGGAACGTGTTGAGTTCCTACAAATATCGCTACCCTCCCAAGTGTCGTTCAGCGGAACCAGAATCGATCACCGTTGTGCTCAGTGAGCGGCTACTGAGCGGCTACGTAGCGGTTTGTTCCGCTGAACGCAGCCAATGGCTGCGTTCCAGTGATGCCAGAATGAGGACGGGTCCTCTCGAGAATTTCCCCCACCACGCATGCACACTACGCCGGAGTGGCGTGTCCGAGCTCACGGATCGGAGCTCCGGCATTGTGTGCATGCGTGGTGGGGGAAATTCTCGAGAGGACCCGTCCTCATTCTGGCATCACTGCTGCGTTCAGCCGACAAAACCGGTGAGTAACCGGTGAGACAACAGTTGCGAGTCACCAGTGATCAGTGATCAGTTTCTGCTGAACGACATTTGGGTACATTTGGCGGGAACATAAACAATGGATCCAGCATTATTAATTGCTTTGGACAGCGGGTTCGATTGTAATTTAATAAGAATATTGATAGACGATTTAACTCAACCGATTAATAATGATTTATTAATAAGAGAACGCGGCGTGAGATCAAAGAACGAAAATTATGCAGAGGTTATAGTTCCTTTATACAGTAATAATTTATTTAAAGAACATTTTCGAATGTCACGTATAATTTTTGAAGTAAATATACATTTTTGAATCGAGTGATAGTTTTAAAATGCATGAATGGCGTATATTGTATTATTATATGTGTATTCTCCAATAGGGGGTTTAGGGTTTTTATTTTCTCTTAGCTTACATACACTATGCTAAAAGAAGGCACTTCAAGAGATTATCTTATATAGCCCAACGAACGCCAATCCTCTTTCACAGCCCTCTACTCCAGGAGATTTCCCTCTTTTACTTATGATCTCTCTCACTCAATCGGCTCCCGGACTCTGTGCGCCAGTATGCATTCACATTGTCATTCATACTTATATTTATAATTATATATATATAATCTATGCTATACTATGTCTATGTCAGACTTCTTTACTCAGGTACTATTTATCACATTAATCCGCGTTAATCTGCGTTATTGCTCTGTTTATCACATTTTCCCGTTTTCGTAATCTAGATATTTTTCTTAATTTTGTTAAAAAATCCTACTATTAATCTTGCTACAGCTGGTTCTTCTCCGTTGATCCTATTTACGATGTCTTCGCTTTCCCTTGCCCCCTTCGCCTCTAGCATCCTTTTATACGATACTCTCTTGTTTTCATATTTTCTACATTTCCATACTACATGATTTATGTCCTCTATCCCCTCCCCACAGTCGCAGTTGGGGGACTCCACTATTCCCTTTCTCTGTAGTGATTCGGCCAAGTTATAGTGATTTGCTCTCAGCCTATTGAGCGTGGTGATGGACCCTCTTGTCATGGTTTTTAGTTTCCCAAACCATGGGCGCCGCTTCCCTTCATTATTAGTCCTCATGCTGAAGTATTTGACCCCTTTTTCCTTTCCTTCTTCCTTCATGTCTTCAAATGATTTCTTCCATGCGGCGTCTTTTAATGTCACCATTATATCCTCCAGTGGAACTTTGTACTCCTTATCTGGGATTCCCTCTGTCGATTCTTTGGCTTTCGCATCAGCCTTTTCATTCCCTATTATTCCCTCATGCGCTGGCACCCATGCCATTCTTATTTTACCACTGGTTTGATGGTTATTTGCAGCTTCCCTTCTTTGTAGTTTCTCTCTCTTTATTATGCTGTTTCTTATTCTTTCTATTCTTTTATTCCTCTTTTTCCCTCTACCGTTTTCACTATCTCTTACAATGGCCTTTAATACACTCATTGAGTCTGTCAGAATTAACACGTCCCTTTCCTTATATTCTACGTTTGCTATTTCTATCGCTCGTTCTATTGCAATTGCCTCTGCTGTGAAAATAGACGCCTTATTGCTGATGCTCAGGCTTCTTTCCTGCCAGGTATTTTCGTTACTATTCTTTATAACTATACCTATCCCATTTGCTCTCTTACCCGGTATCTTGGACCCATCTGTGTACATTTCAGTATTCATCTGATTGTTTATCTCTTTTCTCCCTTTAATTTCTTCGATTATCTTCTTGTGGTCACTCACTGGCATATCCTTCATGCGGTTCCCCAGATCCCATTCTATCACCTCCTCTATATCTATCTCCTCATCATCCATCACTCTCTCGGTTCTTACGTCTTGGGGCGTCTCTTCTTTCTCCATTATCTCTTCGAATGCCTCCGTTTCTTTCCATATCCGTACCATATCCTCCGTCTGTGTTTCATTATCTCTTCCCTGCGCCTCCGCCAGCCTTTTTATGGCCTCTAGTGGCTCGCTATGTATTCGGTCCCTTTGCTTGCATATGTATTTTTGCAGTAGTAACTCTTTCCTGTTAGCCATGTCCATAATTCCCGCCTCTGTCATCATAACATTTATTGGGGTGGACATTCGGTACCCCATCACCGTCCTTATCCCTGCGTTTTGAATCTTCTTTATTTTATCTTTTATTTTACTTCCCTTGTTGCTGTTATGGTATATAGTGATGCCATACTCCATTATCGATCTGATTAGGGACTTATATAGTATGATCATTGTGTCCGGGCTGGCCCCCTTTTTTATGTGGCTTATGTACCTAAGCATTGTCAATCTTTTTTTTATTTTCATGTTCATTTCCGATACGTGCTCGTCAAACCTCAATCTTCTGTCCAGTACTATCCCCAAAAATTTTGCTTCTTCCTCCTCTTCAATCTCCACTCCGTTTATCTCTATTTTTACTTTACCCCTTCTGCGTGACCTGTTCCTTGTCGTGAAGTTTACCACTTTTGTTTTTTCTCCCGCTACATCCAACTTTATTTCTTTCAAGTTGGTTATTATCGTATTAACTGCTGTTTCCATTGCGTTAATATTCATTTCTTTGGCGTTACTTGTTGTGTATATGGCGATATCATCTGCGTACTGCAGGATCCTCACCTTTTCCCTGTCTATATTATTGGTTATGTCTGCCGTATATATATTGTATAATATAGGGCTTAATATGGCTCCTTGTGGTAGCCCTTTCCCCTGATTGCATATTACAGGTTCACCGAATTTTCTTATACATTTGATTTTTCTATCTGTGATCCAGTTGCTCACGAATCCCACAATTTTTTCTGGGCATTTTTTTTGTATTATTTTCCTTCTTAACGTGTTGTAATCGACGTTGTCGTATGCAGCCTTCACGTCTAGGAATGCTGCCAGGGTATCTCTCCTGCTCTCGAAACCTGCTCTTATGTCCGCAGTTAGCGTAGTAAGATTATCTACCGTGGATCTTCCTCTTCTAAATCCGTTCTGACTGGGATCCATGATCTCCTCTTCTTCCGCCCATCTGGTCAGTCTATTATTGATGATTCTCTCCATAATTTTCCCTACACATAGGGTTAGGGCTATGGGTCTTAAAGCTTTTTTATTTGGTTTGTTCAAAAATATTATCACTGCCTCTTTCCATTCAATTGGGATCTCTTGTGAGATCCATACTTCCTCATATATACCTTTTAGGACCTCCAAATAATCCGGTATCAAATTCTTGAATATGTCATATCCTATGCCGTCTTCACCCGGTGCTGATTTGGAGTTTGACGTTTCTATGGCTTCTTCTACCTCTTTTATTGTTATGGCCCCGTTCCATACCTCGTGCTCTCTCTCCTCCTCCTTGGTTGGGTTTTCCCTGTCTCTGCCACTGACTTCCATTACATATTTTCCGCTTCTCAGTTTTCTTATTTCCGCTTCCTCCAGCTCCTCTCTTTCCTCTGTGGTTATATTTTTGTTCCTTATGTTATTGTCGAATCCCTTCTGTATGTTCTTAATTTTCCTCCATATATCTGTCCCATGGGTATGGTGGTTTATCGATGTTGCCATCTCCTCCCATGCCTTCGTCCTCTTGGTCTTGATTACTTCCTTAGTCTTCTTTTCTTTCTCTCTATACACTTGCCAATTGTTATCATTTGGGTTTTTAATGAATTTGTTTGTGGCATTCCTTCGTTCTCTTTTGGCCTGGACACATTCCTTGTCCCACCATGGGTACTGTTTTTGTCGTTGTCGGTTCGGTTGATTGACCCCTTCCTTGGACTTCCCTTTGTTCTCCCCTCCTTCTCCTCTTCTCGTACCCTTCTCCGTGATTGCCTCCTCCATTGCATCTGTAATGTTTTCCATTAGTAGTCTACATTTACTGTTCGTACTGCTGCATCTACTAATCTCTTCTTTCATCTTTTCTCCATTCCTTATCTGATGCATTTTGAATACCCACCAGTCTGTCCCACCTTTTTTGTACTTTCTGGTTGTGAACATCTTTTCCTCCCTTTTTCCTAGTTGTTTTGATATTTTCACCCCTATAATCTGGTGGTCAGATCCTAGTGTTTCTCCCTCCTCAATTATGTCCGATTCTTGGTATGTCTTAAATGTCATTATTATTAGGTCGATGTTGGACGGTTTGTATTTCCCCGAGCCGGTTCTCGATATCGTATATTCATTTTTAATGAACATCTCCTGCTGTTCCACCGTTTCCGCCAAGTGAATCCCATCTCTGTTGTTCTTACAGCAGTTCCACTCCCTATTGCTAGCATTAAAGTCTCCCATTATTATAGTTTCTGTGTCTCCTCTTCTGTTTTCAAATAATTTTTCCCATTCTTCTTTTTTCAGTACACAGTCTGGGTGTTTATATACTACTATTATATCCACCTCTTGCCCATCTATTTCGACCGTAATGGCCATTACCTCGGTTTTGTCTTTAATCCACCTAACATTACTTCTTTCTCTCATGTTAATATTATTTTTTATTATGATGCTTAACCCTCCCCCTCTTCTATCGTTTTCCCTATCCTTTCTATATATATTAAATCCCTTTACTCCGAAGTTATCCCTATGTGTCAGCCATGTCTCTGTCACCCCTATAATGTCATATTCATTTGCCATTTCCTTAAATTCCACTGCTTTATTTCTCAAACTTCTCGCATTCCATATTGCAATCCTACAACTATTATTGTAATTGTTCATAATATTACTATTGATGTGATATTGATATGTCTGCTTTAGTTTTTTATTATTTTCTTATATGAATTTACTCCTATACTTAACCTGTGTCCCTCTAGTTATCTATTCTTAGCTGCGTACTTTACTTGGTTTAACGCTATTCCTCTTTGGTATGGACCACATTTTCCTCCTGGTCCCTTTTTATTGTCTCCGTACTTCCCTTCCATTCCTCAAGTCTTTTTTCCTCCTTACGTTTTACTCCTTGTTCCTCCTCATCTCCATCGTCTAATAATTCGTTACCATCCTCATCTTCTTCTTTCAGGTCCATCTCCTCCAACCATTCAATCGTTCCCTCGCTCGCACTGTAGTCGTCTACTATTGTATCCGAATCCGACTCAACGATTTCTGGTTTCCTATCCGTTACCTCTTTCCTTTCCAGTTCGTTTGATTCATATCGGACTGGGATGTATACCTTTTCTATCTTCCTAACTCTTGGTTTGTCGTGTTCCTTGTCTTTCTCGTGCTGTATTGTGCTGTGTCTGATACCTTCATATTTGTTTTTGTCCTTCCATCCCCCCTTTTCCACCTCTATTCTTTTGGTCTGTGCTCCTTCTCCTTTCTTGTCATTTTTCTTAATTTTTCCTGTCCTGTTCATGACCAGTTGGGTGAGTGCCCCATGCCATTTTTCCTCCGTATCCATTGGATGTTGCTCACTGTCCATTTGTTCCTTTATTCTTCTGTTGAGTTTTTGCATTAGATTCTTTTCTTTTATGATTTTCATCATTTCATCCACCAGTGCCTCCTCTTCCTCCTGGTCACTTAGATTTTCCCGTTGTACTCCTATCTCTTTCTTTATTTTCCTTTCACCAATCCATTTCTTCTCGTATGTCTCTGGTTCATGCGTTGTGTAGTATTTGTACAAGTCTCCCTTCTGTGCCGGGATATTTTCTTGTTCATTCTTCCGCCGTTGTTCACCCTCTCTTCCAGGGCCTCTGAGCGGCTTCTTCTGATTGTCACCTGGGTTCTCGTTCTTCCTCTTAAACTCTTCGCTGTTCCTCAAGACTCTGCTACTGTGTCCCCATACGTTCTCCTCCGGCCTTCTGTTATCATATTGGGTCAGTCCCTCCTTCAATGGTTCCTTCCTTCGGTATTCTTTCTGTTCTTTATTTCTTTCCCACACTTTCCTTAATTTGTTAATTTCTTTTTCTACTGGGACATCCAGTTTTTCCCAATATTCAATTTTAACATTTTTCCTGAGAGCGGGGAAGTCTGTCCCCATTATATCCTCTTCATTTTCGTCCATGCCTTTCTTTTCATTTCCATATTTCATAAGTCTTTCTGGAGTGAAAAAGATGGCGGAGACAAGAAACCGTGAGTGATAGCTTTCTCAAGCAAAATAAGCAGGAAAATACATAGAGGAGAGGGAAGAGAGGACGAGGTTTTAGTAGAAGGTAGACAGAAAGAGCAGTAAAAAATAGATAACAGGTTTTTAGTGAACATAATCGAAATTTTAAAATACTGGAAGTACAAGGTGAGTGGCCACTGAGAGGTTAAGCTGGACGGAAACGTCCGCCCCTTGGGCGGCTTGGAAGATGGAACACTAAAGGAGAAAGAGATAAGGAACGCGAGAGGACCATGGGAAAAAAACATAAAATTAACAAATGAAGGAAATGAAGGAAATGAAGAAAACAGCCTAATGAATAATGAAGAGATCAAGATGAACAAAGAAAACAGAACACAAGACAGGGAGTTCAAGATAGTAGCCAACAATAATAAAAAAAGGAAATCGAAGAATATGGAAAGAGAAAACTGGGATGGCAAGAAAGTAAAAGACGGCACAGTAAATATAAAAATAAATAGCCAAGAGGAAACAAACACAGATGGAAATACAATAGGGGTAAGAAAAGACCCGCAAACTTTAGATCCGAAAGAAAAAAATGTAAATATATGCGACTCTTATGCGTGGGACTCAAATAGGGGAGAATACCTTGTTACAATCACCCTGAACAAAGATAAAACAACCACCAACAAGAAAACTAATTTACTAAAAATATATAAGATCCTAATGGATTCTGGGATAAAATTCCAGGGACTGAAGATGGTCGGTTTTAACAGAGCCGAAGTGGCCTACAAAAGTAAAGAAGAAGCAAACAACATGTTGGAAAAGAACAGGTTAAGAACTGAACAATATAGTGCGTACATCCCTAACAGATGGAAGCATAGAAAGGGGATAATATACGAATGGCACGATTCAATAGAAGAATTGGAGAAACAACTCAAGAAAGGACAGGGGAATTTCACATTAGAAAAATTGAAAAAGAGGTGCGTGAAGGACGGAAAGGTAACCTGGGAAGATGGAAAGACCATCCTAATTAAAATGCAGGGGGAATCCCTCCCCACTAAATTACTAGTGGGTTTCGGTCATGTTTGGATAAATGTGAAACCTTTCGTGGAATCGGTGAAACAATGTTTCAACTGTTTTAAATTTGGACATGTTCAAAACGTATGCAGAGCAATAGAAAAAAAGTGTTTTGTGTGCACAAAACCCTACCACGGACAATGTATGGAAAGTCCTACCTGCAACAACTGTAAAGGTAACCACCTCAGCGTGACAAAGGACTGTCCAATACATCAGAAAGAGGCAACTATTAAAAAAATAATGGCTTATAAAAACACGTCATACAAAGTGGCAGCGGACATAATTAGAAAACAAGAAGCATTTGACAGATATGGGCAAAACAGAGGATGGATAGAAGATGAAGACGAAGAGGATTTAAGAAACTGCGATTTCCCAACTCTAAAACGTATAAAAAAAGTGGAGTACTGGGAGAACCTAGAATACCCGATGAAAGAAGATATGGAAAAACTAAGAAGGGCATGGGAAAGAAACAATGAACAACGGAATTTAGTGAGGAGGGAAGAAACTGGCGGAGATAACAGAAGAATAGAAAGAACAAATCTCAAACAGGACAAATACAAGTGGGGACATGGAAGTCGGACACTAATAAACAATGAAGAGTTTAAAGAAAAAAGCAGAACCCTCGATCAAGAATACACAATAAGGATGAGAGGAGAATGTAGCGATAATAACAACAATAACAAAAATCACACGGATAAAAAGACCAATAGACAGACCTACGAAAGCGGAAATGAAGAAATGAAAAGGCCCCATTTCATCCCGAGATCCCAGAAACTGGCTAATGAGGAGGAAAATAATCTGTATAAGGAAGTTACTTCTAGAAATTACTGGTATCCACCAAATGAAAGGGAAGATGGAGGGAGAGAGCATGAAAGAAAAAGGAAAGAAAACAGGGAAAGAACAGACAAGAAGAAAAACCAAACGGAAGAAGAACTTCTAGAAGAATTAGTCAAAATCATAAGGGAGAAAAACTTGATGCAGAAGCTGAACTCCAAGTTAGAGGAAGAAGAAAATAGAGATAATAATAGAGAAACAAATATTGAAGAAGAAAGGAAGACCAGACAATACAACAAAACGAACAAGGAAAGAATCACTAAAATACAAGAAGAGGTGATAAAGACCTACAAGGAAAAGGAAAATTCCAACAGAGATATAAACATTTATGGAGAACGCACAGGTTCAAACGAGTCAAAGGGAAGAAGAGAAGAAGAAATGGACATGGACACGGACATGGACATGCCACCATACACCAATGAAGAAATAGGAACAAAATGGAAGATGAACGAGGACAACGGAGGAGAAGAAGACACGGACAATACAGACGTGGAGTCTGCGAGTACAGGAACGATAGAATGGCTGGAAGAGGAGAAAACGGGGGAAGAACACCTGGATGGACACGAGACTATAGAAAAAGAGAAAAAGAAGGACGAAACCCAAGGGACAACATACTCAGTAAGAGAAGAGACAAGAATAAAAGTTGTAAATAAATCGAATAAGGAAGAGAAAAACAGTGGTGAGACAACTCAGATAAATAATACGGAAGACTGAATACCAAACTCAAATAAATAAGTAGTTTATAAAAACAAAAAACTAATAGACGTAAGTAGGATATATTATATTTTAAAAAAAAAAAAAAAGGTTCTGGACCACAGACCATATAAAAGACTAGTATTTAGTACAACAACTACATCTAATCTAGCTCATATACCGTACAAAGTTCCTAAATTTACATAGAATTTTTATATATTTTTATACTCATAAGTTTATAACTTTACATAGAGTTATTTAGTTATAGGAGATAAAACCAAAATCGGGGATGGGGGATAAAAACGAATCAAGCGTATTTGCGACATGGAATGCTAGAAGTATCAAAGGGAAAATAATAGAATTGAAAGAAAAAATCAGGACATATGATCTAATCGGAATCACTGAAACATGGTTAACAACCAAAGACGGCTTTAACATCGATGGGTACAATATATTGAGAAAAGATAGGGATAGAAACAGAAGAGGTGGAGGAATAATGATAGCTAGCAAAAGTAATATAAATATTAGGGTCAGGGAAGATGTAAAATGGATAGAAAATAAAACAGAAACATTAGCCGTGACAATTAATATGGATAACAAGGAAACAGATATTATAGTTGTCTACAGGGATCCAAATTACACGCTAAACAAAGAAGAATGGAGAAAATTTTTTACAAACAAAAGACAAAACACAGAAACAATAATTATGGGAGATTTTAATGCAAAGAACAAATTATGGAATTGCATGGCCAATGACAGAGATGGCACCATACTGGGGGAAACCATCGAGGAGCAAGACATGTTCATAACAAATGAAAATACGACATCAAGAATAGGATCGGGCAAGTACAAACCATCAAACATAGACCTTATAATATCTACGTTCAATATATTTCAGAACTCTGATGTCATTGAGGAAGGAGAAACCCTAGGTTCAGACCATCAGATTATAGGACTACACGTCACAAAAAAAATTATAAGAAATAATAAAAAATTTTTTACAACGAGAAAATTTGCGAAGGATAATATTGACTGGAAAATGTTTCGAATGATTCAGATAAGAAACAAAGACTCGCTACTAGAAGAAATCAATAGATGCTATGGAACAGAGGAGAAATGCAATAGGTTTACAGAAAACATTGAAAAGGCCTTATCAGCTGCAAACAAAGAAAAACGAGAAGAACAAAGACTAGATGAGGAAGGAGATCGAAAAAAAAAGAAAAATGGAAACACAAATATACGGACACTCGGTCCAAAAAAATACCCTTGGTGGGACGAAGAGTGTAGGAACAAGAAAAAAGAGAGGCAAAAGGCAGCAATAAAATTTGCCAAGAATCCCAACGAGGATAACTGGGGTACTTACAAAGAAACGGAAAAGGAAGTAAAAGAAACTATAAAAACAAAAAGAAACAAAGCATGGGAAGAGATGGCATTGACAATTAATTATCGAACACATGGTACAGAGATTTGGAGGAAAATACGAAACTTACAGAAAGGTTTCGACAAAAATAGTATAAATAAAAACATATCGATAAAGGAAAGACAAGAGCTGGAGGAAAAAGAAATCAAGAAACTACTCCAAGAGAACCATTGCAGGAGTGCAACTATACAGACACCTATAAACAACGGTGAGAACACAGGAAATAACATATGGAACCGAAGTATCACAACAAGAGAGGTAGAATGCGCTATAGAAAATGCCAATAACGAGTCAGCACCAGGAGAGGATGGAATAGATTATAATGCAATAAAGAACCTTATTCCAGATTACGTAGAAATAATGAGGGAACTGTATGAAGAAATTTGGAAACATCAATCTATCCCCAAAAAATGGAAAAGTGCGGTAGTGATTTTCCTGGATAAACCGAATAAAAAAGCTCTAAGGCCCATTTCTCTCACGGCGTGTATGGGAAAAATCTTAGAGAGAATTATAAATAACAGGTTGACCAATTGGGCCGAACAAAACAACATCATGGATAAGAAACAAAACGGCTTCAGAAAGAAACGATCTACTATAGATAACCTGACAATTTTGACCAGTGATGTGAGAAGAGGTTTTGAATATATGCGAGACACGCTAGCCGCTTGTATAGATGTCAAGTCGGCATACGACAACGTCGATCACGACACACTCATACAAAAATTGATACAGAAGAAATGTCCAGAAAAGATTACCAGCTTCGTAGAAAATTGGATTACAGACAGAGTGATAAAATGCATTAGAGGTTACTCAGAGCCAGTGAAGGGATTACAAAAAAAAGGATTGCCACAAGGGGCAATACTAAGCCCGATCTTGTATAATATATATACGGCAGACATCGCAAACAATATAAATCTACAGCAAGTTAATATGCTACAATATGCGGATGACATCATAGTATACACCACAAGCAATGCGAGAGATCTAAACAGAAGAGTGCTCGAAGAAACAATGGGAATAATAATAAAAAATTTAAACAATATTAAACTGGATATTGCTGAAGATAAAACCAACCTAATTAACTTTTCTAAAAAGAATAAATCATCTAGGAGAAAAAAAGCTATGATTGTGGTGAAGGGACGAGAAATTAAAGAAGAAGAGAATATTAAATTCCTGGGAATCACGCTGGACCGAAAACTAAACTTTGAAACACACACAGAAATAATGGCTATGAAAGCCAAAAGGAGGCTAGCCATGTTAAAATATATAAGTCACGTAAAAAAGGGTGCCGATCCTGAAACGATGATACTATTGTACAAGTCACTGGTTAGATCAGTGATAGAATATGGGATGCCTATTTATTTCAATAATACCAATAGGAACAACAAGATAGAATATACAGTTAAAAAAATACATAATGCCGGAATTAGAACAGCTATGGGCTACAGGATGTCCACTCCGACCAATGTGATGTCAGTGGAAGCGGGTGTAATGGACATAATGAACAGAAACAAACTTATAACCCAAAGATATATATCCAACCAAAGGTATAAGAGGGAAAGTGAATCACTAGAAGCTATTAAACACCTAGCAGAAACCATGAGCGAGAGAGACAACGACACACAGATCAATATATTACAAGCGTGGAAAGACACTATCTTCCTGGAAGAAATAATGGAAAGAGAAGAGGACAATATAGATACACTATGAGAAGATGAATTGGAAGAGGAAGAGGATATCGACATCGATGACCTAATCGAATGGGACGCGGGAGGTCTGAGGGATGAAGTAGCGAGACAAGATGATAACGTACTGATCCGAGAGATCAAAGAGAAAATGGGCATCAATATGGGCACAGAGGTTGAAATTTATACAGACGGATCGAAAATGAAGGATGCAAAGTCAAATGGAGTGGGAATAGTAATTGTGGAAAGAAATGACGGAAATATAACATGGCAGGACAGAGGCTTTGGAATCAATAAGAATGCGACAATATATACGACGGAAGCAATAGCCATTGAAAAAGCTATTGAATATGCGAATGAAGAATGGAGGGAAAAAGACGTTCTGATATTAACGGACTCAATGAGTGTGATCAAGGGAGTTAGAAACTACGAGATACACAAAAACAAGGAAAAACAAGATAATAGGACTGGAAGGATAAGGAAACTTCTGATGGAAAGAGAGAGACAACACAAGAAAGGAAGGAGCGGTGCGGAACGGTACACTGGAAAAATCAGAATAGCATGGGTCCCTGCGCATACAGGTATAGAGGGAAATGAAAGAGCGGATAAAAAAGCAAAAGAGCAAACGGCTGAAAATGCAGAACACCAGTGGAAAATACCGATGGAGGACATTAGAACGACACTAATGGAGAAGGCATGGGATAAGTCAACCAAGGATATGAGGGAAGAAGGAAAGGAGAAAGGAATCAAATATTTTAATTTAAGGATAAATAATATAGGGAAAAGGAAACCTTGGTTTAGGAAGATAGCAAATATAGAAAGAAAAACTATAACCACACTAAATAGGCTGAGAGCAAATCATTATAACATGGCAGAATCCCTACACAGGAAAGGCATAATAGAATCTCCAGAGTGTGAATGCGGAGAAGGAATTGAGGACATAAACCATGTACTATGGAAGTGCAATAAATATGAGGAAATGAGAGGAGAAATGATAGCAAAAATGACGTCAAAAGGCGTCAAAGAGGGAGATGAAATTATGGAGAGAATAAATGAGACTGAACCTAGTATAGCTAGACTAGTGGTAGGTTTTCTAAATAAAATAAAAAAAGATATATAACGCAATATAGGAACTGGATAAGTACAAAAATGTGCCTAATGACGGATAGATAAATTAAGGCAAATGAGACATAACACGGGTAAAGGACGAAACGGGGGGTATTCAGGAACAAATGGAGAAAAGGGGAAAACTCAAAACTCAAAATAAAAGACTGAATACTATATTAGATTATATTATATTAAGTTATAGATATAGAAACATAAGTACACGTAATTTGAATGTAATATGAAATAATATAAGAAAAATGACATCTAAGGTAGCATAAGCTAAATAGGATAAGCACACCAAAAACAATGTGATGTTTTAAAATAAGAAATGGATGTAGAGTGGGATGTTTGAGTGATAAGATTATTGTTCGTTGGGCTGTATAAGTAGAGAACTTGAAGTGCCATCTAGTAGGGAACCAGGGGTGTGCACTTCCTATATAATATCTGTTGGCAAAATTTAGTTAGGGGCACTTTTCACTCGTGGCGCTAGGATCAATAAGGTTAAAAGAATTTGGCAACAGATGGCGCTGTTGAGATTATTTTGTGGCGGCAAAATTGAATCCTGGAATAATGGTATTGGTTACAAGAGAACATATGGGACCCGTACACGCCGATTTTAATGGAGCTTTTGTAAGATGTTGTTCTCAAAATATTTTTCTGAGAACTACTTCATACAAAAGCCCAATTAAAATCGGCGTGTGTGGGTTCCATATGTCCCCTTGTTAGGCAATTTTATTACAAATAGGAAATAAATTACTGAAATACAATTTTCATATTTATCTTTAGTTTTTATTCAATTAAAAAAGGATTGTTATTATTGGTGTTACACGAATTTACTGCTTTACAATACTTTCGCACATACATTGTTACTATTATTTTAATTATATGCTGCATAATTAATTCTTTACGACACTTAAAATCAAAGCGAATATGGTTTGATACTGCTGTTCGTACCAAGTACATGTTCGAGGAATTATGATTTACACCAGGCCTGCCCTATATAGGGTGCAAATACCTCAAGTTCTCGGGCCTGGGCAACAGCAGAACGTGGAACTTTTACGTTGCTAATCACAGCAGGGGCTGTGGGTGAACTGCAAGACTGTGTGTGCGTCCATCCTGGTTCGTAAGTACCACAAGTCCATATAGCTGGGCCTCGCGCGTATAGGCGCACATACACTGTTGCAGTTGTCCCAAACCCCACGCAATGGTTAGCAAGGTAACAGTTCCACGCTCTGCTGTTGCCTGGGTCCCAGAACTTGAGGAGGTATTTGCACTTTAAAGGGCAGGCCTAATTTACACTAAAGTGTTGATGACGCACATGATAATTTGCATATAACTTTCTGTCGTAACGTCTTTCTATAGGTTTGGAAAGTGATGTCGCGTAGAATGCGTATTCAAACATCCAGGCATAGCACATGATCCATAGTTCCGTCCCATCTTGTACCTGTAACTAATAATGTAACGCGTCCTCAATAACTACCCCATTCAATTACTTTCTTTCATAATCGTTTATTTCTTACCTTTCAATACGATGCTTTCCTGCACTTTCCAGACCTTTCCAACGCTTTCCTATGCAGGGTTATGTACTGACCGCTATAGTGACACTGCCACTGGGTGGATTATGTTCTATTCCCGCCACAAAATAATCTCATCAGCGCCATCTGTTACCAAATTCTTTCAACTTTATTGCTTCTAGCGCCACGAGTGAAAAGTGCCCCTAACTAAATTTTGCCAACAGATATATAATGGAAGTGCCCACCCCTGGTAGGGAACTATGTAACCCGAAAGAAAATAAATACCTTACCTTAAGTCTTTCTTCCCTTCTAACTATTTCTTCTGCCCCTCTATAGGTTAGGTTCTTATGGGCCATTTCTTAGATTTTAATGTATGAAGACTGCTACGAATAAAATACCACAAGGCTTTATTCATCTCAGTACTCTGCTTTCCTAACCCCTGCCATCTCTACGAAATACCTATGTAACATTCGTTTCCATTCTTTTCTTTACTACCCTACCATCCCGCTTTATTTATTTGTGTCTTCCATTATAAATCCGTTGATTTATTTAGTTTGGACATTAGAACTTTATGGTTTAAAGTATCAAAATTATTATGATTTTTTTTGAGGTTCATTCCAATAAAAAAGTCATGTGACATTTATTCATGGTGTTATTTACGCTACAGCATCGCGAACATAGCCGATCGCGCAGATTATTACAATCATAGGCAGATACCGCCACAGTGGTGTTTCAACATGAATTAGAACTGTTCTAGACGGGACCCTGTGGCTTGGCAGTGTCCTCACCATGTTCATGAAATACTGTAGAATGTTAGCGATGTAAAAAAAACCGCCCTGGTAACCTCGAATGCAATCGAATCTCGAACGGCCACAATCGTTTGAGCTGAGTGTACTGTTGCGGGGCCGGCTGGGAATTCTCGAGATTCAAGGGAAATTCTATGTGGTTCGTCGTCCGTGGAGCCCTGAAGAGCTCTGCTCGCGAACGCGTTAATTTAAATGAACGAAATATTTTGTAATGAATAACTTTGAATTGAATAAACTTATTAAACTGAACTAATTGAATTAATTGAATTATAGAATGGTTTGAAAATAATATAAACGGGAAACAAGACGACAAGGAAATTGGAGAATGACTAGGATATGTTTTATTGACACGTCTATATCGTTATAACGTCGGAAATCAAATGCGAGGAGAAGAAACATCCTTCTTCTTACGTTCGTTCCTCTTTTTAATACAATTCATTGTTTTTCGAGCGATAAGGGAGGAGGCGAAGACAGTTTTCGAATGTGATGAGGTTCATCCTTAACTCTTTCCTATTTAAACTTCGTGTCTAAAGAGCTTGTGCTGAGCGCCGCTAGTTGGAGCGAGAATCGCAACTCGCAACAGTACCACATTTTAAAAGATTTATATTTTTTACGGATTTTAGTTATTTTAGCTTTTTTCATTTGGTTTTGTATTGTTGCGGGTTCCGCTGGTTGAATTGCGTGAAGTTGGTTATAAGACATAGAAATATCGAGTTTGATGTAGAGCGAAATTCGAAAGTAGATATTTGCGTATGATTAAGAAGTATTATAAAGGATGCGCAATGCGGGTGGCATTCGTGGGAAAGATCTCTGGCAGAGCTCGAGGATAGGAAAAGGATACCTATTAACGAACCCCGAAACGAATCGCGAGTTTCTTCTAAGTCACGTAATCTCTTGAGAAGGCCTTGTCCTTTGTTAGACTTTAAGAGTGTTGATTGACTCCAGAAGAGTTGGCGACGCTAAGGAAGTCATAAATTCTCTTCAAGAGTAGTTTACTCGACCCTCGTAGCCAAGCCAACTTTCTCTTCCCACGTGTGCACCCCGCTGCGTAACGGAAAAGCGCGCTTCCACCAAGTTTCCACCACCACCCGAAGACTGAGGGAAAGATGGACGTCGATTCGCGGGGGCGGACGGACATCCGCGGGACAGCCTACCCTTTGAATCCGGCTCATCCCTCATCCTGATTGGCCAGAGGACTGGGAGGACGCCCAGGGATGGAAAGGGCACCACGTTCGAGGAGGGAAGGAGCAACGACGGAGGACTCTGAGAAGGCAGAACTATTTTGACGCTTGAATGTACAAGACCTGTTCTCACAAAAAAGCAATCGCTTAAATTTACTAAGAATATATTTCTAAGTTTTTACCAGTACAAAGTTTCATTTATTTATAATACCCGCGCACTCAAACGAGCAGAGCGGTTCAGCGCTCCACGGGCACCAACCCGCGTTCTGTTACTAAAATCACCGCGGAAATACGCAACAGTATGCAGTCTGTTTTATTGTGTTATAGTTTTGCAGATCCATAAATATTAGATGAACTCAAAAATTTTACGGATTCGTACGGATGTTAGTTATTTTAATTTTCCAGTGGTGTTTCAACATGAATTAGAACTGTTCTAGACGGGACCCTGTGGCTTGGCAGTGTCCTCACCATGTTCATGAAATACTGTAGAATGTTAGCGATGTAAAAAAAACCGCCCTGGTAACCTCGAATGGAATCGAATCTCGAACGGCCACAATCGTTTGAGCTGAGTGTACTAACATGTTCTTCTATCTACTGTAAGTGCATATATTCTGCATTATTTCTGAATTAAATAAATTGTTATCGAGTTTGATCTTATCTTGAAAACCATTTACTTCCTTAAATTTTTATTAAATCGAACCAGTACCGTTGAACGTCCTAAAACCGTCCGAAAAACGCCTGTTTCGGACCTAACTAAGACGTTTTAAAGACGTTTTTAAAACCCCTTGGTTAGGTTCGAAACAGGCGCTTTTGGGACGTTTCCTGGACGTTTTTAAAACGTTTTTGTGCTATGTATCTGGGTACGAATGTTTGTGTGACGATTTGAAACCATTTGAAATGCGCTATCTTTGAGAAGAAACTGTATTCGCCCTCTGAATGACACCCGAGGCACTATATTCCTAGATTCACATGTATGCTTATTCCACGCTATTGGACGCCCTTACTCGCTATCAGCAACATCGGTGCAAGGGGAGTTAATTCATTTTGCGTGCGACGAAATAGCGAATGATGTTTTGTAACACTCTTGTGACTTGTGCTAAATTGTGTTTCACAGAGTAGAAAAAAAATGCATAGGTGTGTAATTTGCAAAAGGGAAAAGCGTACAACAGGATTCTCCTTTCATAAGTAAATATGAGCCAATATCAATATAGATAGCGCATACAGTTTTATGCATGTTAAGATTTCTAACTGTATAATACATTGTTATTTAGATTTCCAAAAGATTTGAAGCAGTTGCATCTGTGGCTTATAAATATCGGCAAAGAAAATTACACTCCTAAGCCTAACTCTGTAGTGTGTTCGGAGCATTTTGCTCCAGAGTGTTTAGAGCAAAAATTCAATCTTGTTAGATTGAAGAAGGGTAGTGTACCGACTATTTGTATAGAAAAAAATCATGCACCTGTTGTGCATAGACCATTATCAGGTAATACCAACAAACATTATTAAAACTACCACTAGGTTTATATGTAATTATATTGAAATGTGGTGAACATAATTTTATGATAATTACTTTTTACTTTCGATTATTATAGGCGAAAATATGATCATAGAAGACGAGCTTAAACCCACACTTACAGCTGAAGCATCAATTGAATCTCATGGCTCCTATACAGAAGGTATATATACAGGTTGTATTCAACATCAATTTCATTATTTAATAAGCTAATTGATATCATCTTACAAATTCATAGGTCCTGAAATACATGTACTAGAAAGAAATGCAACTAGCGGGAAGCAGACAACCCCTCGTACGCAGTCTAGAAAACTAGTAGAAAATGATCATCCTTATACTTACACGCCTGGGAGTTACAGAATAAAGTTAAATAGTATGTATAAAAGTTTACACGTAGCTCGTAACTCAAACCGAGTTTTAAAACAAAAAGTAAAGCGACTACAAACAACAGTTTCCTCGTTAAAAGAATTGGTACGAAGATTAAAAGATCACATGAAGACCGGCAGGTCAATGACCAGTGGCACATAGGTATATAAAGCCACGCAGTAGCCGTTCAGAAACGACAAATTTTCAAACATTAATAACTAAGAAACGAGGCCTCCACCACACTTTCGTTAGTACTTTCATTTTCGTCATATTTTCGTTTCGTTATCCATTTCGTTTTCTACTATCTGTTGCCAAACACTGTATAGCAAATAGCCGTAATGATACCAAATTACAACCATTTGCCTTATTTGTTTCTTATTCCTGATTTTACATTTTACTGTATATCGGCGCTATGAATCTGAATGCGTACAAGTCATTTATGTACCAACAAGATGACTTGTACAAGAAGAGAGAGTGACCTACGATCATTGATCTCTATAGAACAGTGCCTATCAGTATTACAAAATTCATAAGTGTATCCTACACCTCAAAACTAATAAAAAACATTTTGATAGACATTAATCTTAAAAGTTTTGTAATTGTATTTATGTATTATTGTACAGGGTGTGAACGAATTATTTGTCGCAGATTTCACAGGTGATTCTACACGCTGGGATGGGTGGAGTTCTATTGAAAAAATGTGTCACAAAATTGACCCTGACTGCCAAATTCAGGATTAATTTTTTTTATTGTATTGCGTTGTTTGGCTCACTGAAAGGTTGAAAGGTGTCAAAGGACTTGTGCCCCAAAGAATGTCTTATTAATGAATAAAAAATAATTTATGATTTAACAGGAGACAGAAAGGTGATAAGTGATAAGCCTTTCCGTCTCTATCTCTTAATAGCTCGCTCTTGAAACGGTCGCGTCCGATTTTTGCCGAGCTGACCCGACCCGAATTCGCAAACGCATAGTTTTCTCAAACAGGTGAAAAATGTTTTCATCAAATACATGTATCACTTCATCTATGCCAAAAACTTATCAATTTTTTTAGGAAACTATGCGTTTGCGGCACGTGGTTCCTTTCAGCGAGCAAAATATGTTGATGTAAAAAAAATTAACATTAATTTTCAGTGGTATAAACGATTTTGGGCCAAGTTTTTTCTACAAATCTCCACCGATCCAGAGGTGTAGATTCACCCCTGAAAGCACTGACCATTAGTTTTTTTAACAACCTGTGCATATATGTACTTTAAATTGTATTTCTAAATATATTTTATACATATGTTCAATATTTATAAGAAATATATATTTACATTTATAAGTTAAATCGGTTGAATAATAAATTATATATACTACATGTATTTTTTATGCAACATTATACTTATATGTATAGTGTATGTATAGTGTATGTATAGTGTATTATATATTATTTATATACTGTATCTCGGTGCTTTCTTCGTCGAAATTTCGGATTGATTTATAGTTCACGTCTTTCGTTTTCTGTATGAAATATAGATTTTGCAATTTTCGTTATAAATTTCGCGAGGAATAAGCATACATATGAATCCAGAAAGGTAGCATCCGGTCGTCTTTAAATTATGTAAGGCTTTTTAAGGGCAGGGGATCACGAATTTCTTACGTGTTCTTACAAAGGGAAGGAGAGGGAGTCAGGCAGCGTTTTATGTAATATTTTTTTAACCTAATTTTCAATAAGAGTAGTCTAAAACACGATGCTCCATCGCATACACGAAACCGAGTTAAATGAATTACATAAACCTTTAACAGATGTTTAATAACCGAAGAAATGCAATCTAAAAAATATTACGTGAGGAAGGGAGGGTGTTGGAATATAAAATCGCCAAAATTGCTCTTATGTAATTTAAGGACGGCCCCTATGTAGGTACATGTACCCGGTCCAAATTCGAAGTTAATTGTCTTAAGGGGGTAGGTTACCCCCGATAGCCCTAAAACAGGCCTTTTTTCAAACACGAATTGTAAAGTATAATTAACAGTAGAGAGAACGTTTTTCCCCTATTTGTAATCGTTATTCTATGAGCTGTAATACAAAAAAAAGAAAAGGCTAAATATCTAGGTGTATAAAAGTTGGGAGTAAAAACGTGAAGGTGTGTACGCGATGCACCGTTTAATGGTGAATATAAAATCACGAATTCCGCTCCAATTTTTGAGGATTTTTAATGAGAAAAATTTAATAAGAGATGGAGAACACCATTCCTTACGATATGTCGGGAGCAGATTTTCGAAAAAAAAAAATTTTATGTTAAAAAATACGATTTTACCGATATCTTGTATGAAAAATATTTTTTATCTTTTTTTTAAGAATTTATCTCGAAAATCTGCTCCCGACACATCGTAGGGAATGGTCTTCTGCATCTCTCATTAAATTTTCATCGAAATCGTTGGACTGGTTTTCGATATTTTATGTTCACCATTAAATGGTGCATCACGTACACACCTTTACGTTTTTCTCACAACTTTTATGCACATAGAGATATTTAGATTTCTCTTTTTTGTGTTAAAGCTCGTAGAATAACGATTAAAACTAAAAAAAAGCGTTCTCTCTACTATTATTTCTCACTTCACAATTTGCGTTTGAAAAAGACCTGTTTTAGGGCTATCAAGGGTAACCTACCCCCTTAAAGACGAAGCGAAGTATGACAAAACTTTATTTTATATTTTTGACTCATTTTTTTCATATAGAATTATCACCCCGCCGCTTGTATGTACCACCGTTTACGAAACACTCTGTATAGTTAAAGTTATATTCATTTTCAGTAATAAGAATTCAAAATTGCCTACTATCGAGGAAAATATTAACAGCCTATAATCCCAGATTATAAAAATATTATTTAAAAAAACGTATGTACAGTGTAATTTACTATTCAAATATGTATACATTAAACGCAGTTATAATACCTACTTTTGTCATTTATTTCTTGTATGAGAACGTAAATAAATTTTTATAGAAACATAAGTAATTCGCTCCCTTCGATATTCAAAGATATACAAATTTATTTATGCATTCCAATTCCGAAGATTTAAGCATCTTCTGTTACAATCTATCATAGAGCGGAGGTGCACACGTAGTCGCTTTTACCTCCTCGCGATTCTGGGCGCCGGATGAGGAGCCAAGCGAGGAGTTATTAAGGTTCGCGCACACATATCCGTCCTGAGTCAGTTCCGTGTCAATTCTGTTCCGGCGTGCCAGTGGTAAGAAGAAGAGGGGCGTAGACTGTAGAGCAGGCCTGCCCCATCGGGTGCAAATACCTCCTGAATTTGTGGGACCCGGGTAACAGCCGAGCACGGGATTGTTCCATTGCTACCCGTTGCGAGATTTGTGAGAGAACTGCATGAGTGTGCGAGCCTGTTAGGACGGCCGCACACTCATGCAGTTCTCCCGCAACCCATGCTGTGGTTAGCAACGTAGCCAGTCCGCGCTCGGCTGTTGCCCGGGTCCCAGAAATTCAGGAGGTATTTGCACCCGATGGGGCAGGCCTGGTGTAGAGGGTCTCTTCTTCTTACCATTGGCACGCCGGAACGGAACTGACTCAGGACGGGTATGTGTGCGCGGACCTTTACGTTGCACAGCTCCATGCTCGGTAGGGTTTATACAAAAACCGACTTTTGTAAAAAACGGTTTTCGAATTCCACTATTCCCAAAAAACCGGTTAAACCGGTTTCCGAATGCTCACAACAAAAAATGTAATTAAAATAGTAACTTCATTTATTTTAAACATTTTCAGTTTTCTTAATATTATTGATTATAAAAATATATCAAAATAAAATATACTCTACACAAAACCAAATAAAAATAAAATTAAAATAACTAACATCCGTACGAATCCGTACAATTTTTGAGTTCATCTAATATTTATGGATCTGCAAAACTATAACACAATAAAACAGACTGCATACAAAACCAAATGAAAAAAGCTAAAATAATTAAAATCCGTAAAAAATATAAATCTTTTAAAATGTGGTACCAAATTATAAATCTTTATTCCGTTTCGTATTTTTTTCTGAAAATATGAACTCCCCAGATAGCACAAAGACGTTTTAAAAACGTTTTTAAAACGTCCAGGTCAGACGTTCGGGACGTCTTAAAAACGTCCAGAAAAGGTCCAGAAAAGGTCCTAGAAACGTCCATTTTCACAAACCAGACCGTTTTCTGGACGTTTTTAAAACGTCTTTGTGCTATCTGGGAATCATTATGAATATTTAAAAAATACATTAGTACTTTTCAATTTTTTGACAATGTAACATATGATAGTACTCACAAACTTAAAATATTCATTACAATTGTTTATAGTATTTAGTATTTGGTAAAGATACAGTGAATGTTATTGTCATATTGAATTATACCGCGGCCTACGTTGGAACCACTGTACAGAGATGCAAGATGCGCCCCTTGCGGTGGAGTAAGGAATCTCAGCTTGTGATGTCTCCGCTCTATAGAATAATATTCTTGAGTAGTACATTACACGGGCTGTTTTGGCGGGATACCGTAACAAACATGCGCGAACGTAGAGTAATGACGGTTACTCTACGTTCGCGCATGTTTGTTACAGTGTCGTTCTGAATTGGAAGATTACTGAAGGTGAAGAAATCGGCCATAAGGGAGCAAACACCTATCGGATCTATCTACGTGTGGATTGGTTAGCCATCAGGCGCATGCGTGCGCGTCCTCATTTTCCCGCCTTAAATCGAGTATCCAAATCCATCGGCCCGGGGCAAGCAAACATTCGCTGAATATGGGAATGTATCGCAAACGAAACTCGGTCGAGGTGGCGCTCTGATCGGAGTGCCCAAGATGGCGTCTGAGCATGCGCGTGATGACGCCGTGACGTCAAATCAATCAACGCCAAAATGAGCTTGGCTTTGCGCTTGCGTCGATTCGTTTATAGTGTTTATTAAGCCAAACTCATCTTGGCGTTGATTGGTTTGACGTCACGGCGTCAACACGCGCATGCTCAGACGCCATCATCGGCACTCCGATCAGAGCGCCACCTCGACCGAGTTTCGTTTGCGATACATTCCCATTCGCGAACGTAAGTTGAACGTTTTGCCAGAACTACGTAGTTGGTGGTGGTTGGTGGTTACTCGGCATTATAAAGAGGTTCATTAAAACACATTGGGTGCGTTCAGCCGACACAACCGGTGACTAACCGGTGACTGATCTCACTAGATTTTCCTCTGAACGCAACCGGTTACTTACCGCTTACTCAACATGTTTAGTAACCGGTCGCCGTTTTTTGTACCGGAAAGAAAGTACGGTACATTTGGGATCAGTGATCACTTTCAAGGTGTCGGCACCCGTTCAAAGTGATACCAATGTACATAATGCAATTTATATTGGAGAATAGATATATTGCAAGAAGATGGCGGGAACACGAGAGCTGTGAAATATTGAAATATTGAAATAGCAAGATATTAAAGTAAATTAGGGCGAAAGGGAAAGGAGCGCGTAGGTGTAGAGGAAAGGAAAATAGAGGTTCAACGTATGAGAGTGGAAAGGGGAGTGGAGATAAAGGTGATCACTTTGACGATTAAGAAAAGGAAAGGTGACTGGAGAGGTTAAGCTGGACGCCGAGGTCCGACCGATAAGGGGAGGGTATGGAGAGGAAAATGAAAATGGTATAAGACTAGAAAGAAGAACGAAAGAGGATACGAAGAAAGAAATGATTAAGAATGATAAAGAAGAAATTGAGAAAGAGAAGAAGATGAATGGAAGAAGCACCACAGTGAAGATGGGAAAAGTAGAAGAAGGGAAGAGTCGGGAGGAAAATGAAAAGGAAAGCGCAGGGCATGCAAATGGGGCCCCGGTCGAACACATGGAAGTTGAACTGGATCAGGAAGAAGGAAATAAGGATGCCACAGAACGGGGAGTACGAAGAGCATCAGGACGTATAGACGACATAAATGCAATAGTGCATAGCGATCAAGGTAAGGATAATGAATATGAACAGCAAAGTGCCAAGAAGAAGAGGAAAAAAAATAATAACGAAGCAGAAAAGACTAGTAGTAAGAAGATAAGAGATAGGAAAGACGACTACCATGAGGGAGTGAAAGAGCGGGTGATTACTGGAAAAGAAAGGAATATGGTAAGACAAACAGAAAAGGGATACGACACACAGACAAAGGAAAACATGGGCAGCGAGATCTATGAATGGGACTCGTGCAAAAACGAATACCTCGTAACAGTAACACTCAACCACAATAAACTAACAACTAGTAAAAAAAACAACTTAATTAAGATATACAAAATAATAATGGACACGAAAATAAGGTTCCAGGGATTGAGAATGGTGGGCTTCAATAGGGCGGAAGTCACATACAGAAGCAGACAGGATGCTAACGCAATGTTAATAAGGAGTAGATTACAACCAACGGACTACACCACCTACATTCCAAATAGGTGGAAATTTAGAAAGGGAGTGATCAACGAGTGGGAGGAATCGATCGAGGAACTTGAGAAACAATTAAAAGAGAGTCCTAAACAGGGGGTGCTCACATTGGAGAGGTTAAAAAAAAGAAAAATGAAAGATGGAAAAGTCACATGGGAGGACGGGAAGACAATTTTAATTAAGATACAGGGCGAATCCCTACCTACAAGACTAGTCATAGGATTTGGGCACGTGTGGCTCAATATACAACCGTTTGTGGAAGCGGTTAAGCAGTGCTTTAGATGTTTAAGATTCGGACACATTCAGGCGACGTGTAAGACGCCAGAACGAAAATGTTTTGTATGCGCAAAACCGTTTCATGGAAATTGTACGGAAAACCCAAAATGCATCAATTGCAACGGGGAACACACAAGCACTAATAGGGAGTGCACTGCATACCAGAGGGAAGCTACTATAAAAAAAATAATGGCCCATAAGAACCTAACCTATAGAGGGGCAGAAGAAATAGTTAGAAGGGAAGAAAGACTTAAGGTAAGGTATTTATTTTCTTTCGGGTTACATAGTTCCCTACCAGGGGTGGGCACTTCCATTATATATCTGTTGGCAAAATTTAGTTAGGGGCACTTTTCACTCGTGGCGCTAGAAGCAATAAAGTTGAAAGAATTTGGTAACAGATGGCGCTGATGAGATTATTTTGTGGCGGGAATAGAACATAATCCACCCAGTGGCAGTGTCACTATAGCGGTCAGTACATAACCCTGCATAGGAAAGCGTTGGAAAGGTCTGGAAAGTGCAGGAAAGCATCGTATTGAAAGGTAAGAAATAAACGATTATGAAAGAAAGTAATTGAATGGGGTAGTTATTGAGGACGCGTTACATTATTAGTTACAGGTACAAGATGGGACGGAACTATGGATCATGTGCTATGCCTGGATGTTTGAATACGCATTCTACGCGACATCACTTTCCAAACCTATAGAAAGACGTTACGACAGAAAGTTATATGCAAATTATCATGTGCGTCATCAACACTTTAGTGTAAATTAGGCCTGCCCTTTAAAGTGCAAATACCTCCTCAAGTTCTGGGACCCAGGCAACAGCAGAGCGTGGAACTGTTACCTTGCTAACCATTGCGTGGGGTTTGGGACAACTGCAACAGTGTATGTGCGCCTATACGCGCGAGGCCCAGCTATATGGACTTGTGGTACTTACGAACCAGGATGGACGCACACACAGTCTTGCAGTTCACCCACAGCCCCTGCTGTGATTAGCAACGTAAAAGTTCCACGTTCTGCTGTTGCCCAGGCCCGAGAACTTGAGGTATTTGCACCCTATATAGGGCAGGCCTGGTGTAAATCATAATTCCTCGAACATGTACTTGGTACGAACAGCAGTATCAAACCATATTCGCTTTGATTTTAAGTGTCGTAAAGAATTAATTATGCAGCATATAATTAAAATAATAGTAACAATGTATGTGCGAAAGTATTGTAAAGCAGTAAATTCGTGTAACACCAATAATAACAATCCTTTTTTAATTGAATAAAAACTAAAGATAAATATGAAAATTGTATTTCAGTAATTTATTTCCTATTTGTAATAAAATTGCCTAACAAGGGGACATATGGAACCCACACACGCCGATTTTAATTGGGCTTTTGTATGAAGTAGTTCTCAGAAAAATATTTTGAGAACAACATCTTACAAAAGCTCCATTAAAATCGGCGTGTACGGGTCCCATATGTTCTCTTGTAACCAATACCATTATTCCAGGATTCAATTTTGCCGCCACAAAATAATCTCAACAGCGCCATCTGTTGCCAAATTCTTTTAACCTTATTGATCCTAGCGCCACGAGTGAAAAGTGCCCCTAACTAAATTTTGCCAACAGATATTATATAGGAAGTGCACACCCCTGGTTCCCTACTAGATGGCACTTCAAGTTCTCTACTTATACAGCCCAACGAACAATAATCTTATCACTCAAACATCCCACTCTACATCCATTTCTTATTTTAAAACATCACATTGTTTTTGGTGTGCTTATCCTATTTAGCTTATGCTACCTTAGATGTCATTTTTCTTATATTATTTCATATTACATTCAAATTACGTGTACTTATGTTTCTATATCTATAACTTAATATAATATAATCTAATATAGTATTCAGTCTTTTATTTTGAGTTTTGAGTTTTCCCCTTTTCTCCATTTGTTCCTGAATACCCCCCGTTTCGTCCTTTACCCGTGTTATGTCTCATTTGCCTTAATTTATCTATCCGTCATTAGGCACATTTTTGTACTTATCCAGTTCCTATATTGCGTTATATATCTTTTTTTATTTTATTTAGAAAACCTACCACTAGTCTAGCTATACTAGGTTCAGTCTCATTTATTCTCTCCATAATTTCATCTCCCTCTTTGACGCCTTTTGACGTCATTTTTGCTATCATTTCTCCTCTCATTTCCTCATATTTATTGCACTTCCATAGTACATGGTTTATGTCCTCAATTCCTTCTCCGCATTCACACTCTGGAGATTCTATTATGCCTTTCCTGTGTAGGGATTCTGCCATGTTATAATGATTTGCTCTCAGCCTATTTAGTGTGGTTATAGTTTTTCTTTCTATATTTGCTATCTTCCTAAACCAAGGTTTCCTTTTCCCTATATTATTTATCCTTAAATTAAAATATTTGATTCCTTTCTCCTTTCCTTCTTCCCTCATATCCTTGGTTGACTTATCCCATGCCTTCTCCATTAGTGTCGTTCTAATGTCCTCCATCGGTATTTTCCACTGGTGTTCTGCATTTTCAGCCGTTTGCTCTTTTGCTTTTTTATCCGCTCTTTCATTTCCCTCTATACCTGTATGCGCAGGGACCCATGCTATTCTGATTTTTCCAGTGTACCGTTCCGCACCGCTCCTTCCTTTCTTGTGTTGTCTCTCTCTTTCCATCAGAAGTTTCCTTATCCTTCCAGTCCTATTATCTTGTTTTTCCTTGTTTTTGTGTATCTCGTAGTTTCTAACTCCCTTGATCACACTCATTGAGTCCGTTAATATCAGAACGTCTTTTTCCCTCCATTCTTCATTCGCATATTCAATAGCTTTTTCAATGGCTATTGCTTCCGTCGTATATATTGTCGCATTCTTATTGATTCCAAAGCCTCTGTCCTGCCATGTTATATTTCCGTCATTTCTTTCCACAATTACTATTCCCACTCCATTTGACTTTGCATCCTTCATTTTCGATCCGTCTGTATAAATTTCAACCTCTGTGCCCATATTGATGCCCATTTTCTCTTTGATCTCTCGGATCAGTACGTTATCATCTTGTCTCGCTACTTCATCCCTCAGACCTCCCGCGTCCCATTCGATTAGGTCATCGATGTCGATATCCTCTTCCTCTTCCAATTCATCTTCTCATAGTGTATCTATATTGTCCTCTTCTCTTTCCATTATTTCTTCCAGGAAGATAGTGTCTTTCCACGCTTGTAATATATTGATCTGTGTGTCGTTGTCTCTCTCGCTCATGGTTTCTGCTAGGTGTTTAATAGCTTCTAGTGATTCACTTTCCCTCTTATACCTTTGGTTGGATATATATCTTTGGGTTATAAGTTTGTTTCTGTTCATTATGTCCATTACACCCGCTTCCACTGACATCACATTGGTCGGAGTGGACATCCTGTAGCCCATAGCTGTTCTAATTCCGGCATTATGTATTTTTTTAACTGTATATTCTATCTTGTTGTTCCTATTGGTATTATTGAAATAAATAGGCATCCCATATTCTATCACTGATCTAACCAGTGACTTGTACAATAGTATCATCGTTTCAGGATCGGCACCCTTTTTTACGTGACTTATATATTTTAACATGGCTAGCCTCCTTTTGGCTTTCATAGCCATTATTTCTGTGTGTGTTTCAAAGTTTAGTTTTCGGTCCAGCGTGATTCCCAGGAATTTAATATTCTCTTCTTCTTTAATTTCTCGTCCCTTCACCACAATCATAGCTTTTTTTCTCCTAGATGATTTATTCTTTTTAGAAAAGTTAATTAGGTTGGTTTTATCTTCAGCAATATCCAGTTTAATATTGTTTAAATTTTTTATTATTATTCCCATTGTTTCTTCGAGCACTCTTCTGTTTAGATCTCTCGCATTGCTTGTGGTGTATACTATGATGTCATCCGCATATTGTAGCATATTAACTTGCTGTAGATTTATATTGTTTGCGATGTCTGCCGTATATATATTATACAAGATCGGGCTTAGTATTGCCCCTTGTGGCAATCCTTTTTTTTGTAATCCCTTCACTGGCTCTGAGTAACCTCTAATGCATTTTATCACTCTGTCTGTAATCCAATTTTCTACGAAGCTGGTAATCTTTTCTGGACATTTCTTCTGTATCAATTTTTGTATGAGTGTGTCGTGATCGACGTTGTCGTATGCCGACTTGACATCTATACAAGCGGCTAGCGTGTCTCGCATATATTCAAAACCTCTTCTCACATCACTGGTCAAAATTGTCAGGTTATCTATAGTAGATCGTTTCTTTCTGAAGCCGTTTTGTTTCTTATCCATGATGTTGTTTTGTTCGGCCCAATTGGTCAACCTGTTATTTATAATTCTCTCTAAGATTTTTCCCATACACGCCGTGAGAGAAATGGGCCTTAGAGCTTTTTTATTCGGTTTATCCAGGAAAATCACTACCGCACTTTTCCATTTTTTGGGGATAGATTGATGTTTCCAAATTTCTTCATACAGTTCCCTCATTATTTCTACGTAATCTGGAATAAGGTTCTTTATTGCATTATAATCTATTCCATCCTCTCCTGGTGCTGACTCGTTATTGGCATTTTCTATAGCGCATTCTACCTCTCTTGTTGTGATACTTCGGTTCCATATGTTATTTCCTGTGTTCTCACCGTTGTTTATAGGTGTCTGTATAGTTGCACTCCTGCAATGGTTCTCTTGGAGTAGTTTCTTGATTTCTTTTTCCTCCAGCTCTTGTCTTTCCTTTATCGATATGTTTTTATTTATACTATTTTTGTCGAAACCTTTCTGTAAGTTTCGTATTTTCCTCCAAATCTCTGTACCATGTGTTCGATAATTAATTGTCAATGCCATCTCTTCCCATGCTTTGTTTCTTTTTGTTTTTATAGTTTCTTTTACTTCCTTTTCCGTTTCTTTGTAAGTACCCCAGTTATCCTCGTTGGGATTCTTGGCAAATTTTATTGCTGCCTTTTGCCTCTCTTTTTTCTTGTTCCTACACTCTTCGTCCCACCAAGGGTATTTTTTTGGACCGAGTGTCCGTATATTTGTGTTTCCATTTTTCTTTTTTTTTCGATCTCCTTCCTCATCTAGTCTTTGTTCTTCTCGTTTTTCTTTGTTTGCAGCTGATAAGGCCTTTTCAATGTTTTCTGTAAACCTATTGCATTTCTCCTCTGTTCCATAGCATCTATTGATTTCTTCTAGTAGCGAGTCTTTGTTTCTTATCTGAATCATTCGAAACATTTTCCAGTCAATATTATCCTTCGCAAATTTTCTCGTTGTAAAAAATTTTTTATTATTTCTTATAATTTTTTTTGTGACGTGTAGTCCTATAATCTGATGGTCTGAACCTAGGGTTTCTCCTTCCTCAATGACATCAGAGTTCTGAAATATATTGAACGTAGATATTATAAGGTCTATGTTTGATGGTTTGTACTTGCCCGATCCTATTCTTGATGTCGTATTTTCATTTGTTATGAACATGTCTTGCTCCTCGATGGTTTCCCCCAGTATGGTGCCATCTCTGTCATTGGCCATGCAATTCCATAATTTGTTCTTTGCATTAAAATCTCCCATAATTATTGTTTCTGTGTTTTGTCTTTTGTTTGTAAAAAATTTTCTCCATTCTTCTTTGTTTAGCGTGTAATTTGGATCCCTGTAGACAACTATAATATCTGTTTCCTTGTTATCCATATTAATTGTCACGGCTAATGTTTCTGTTTTATTTTCTATCCATTTTACATCTTCCCTGACCCTAATATTTATATTACTTTTGCTAGCTATCATTATTCCTCCACCTCTTCTGTTTCTATCCCTATCTTTTCTCAATATATTGTACCCATCGATGTTAAAGCCGTCTTTGGTTGTTAACCATGTTTCAGTGATTCCGATTAGATCATATGTCCTGATTTTTTCTTTCAATTCTATTATTTTCCCTTTGATACTTCTAGCATTCCATGTCGCAAATACGCTTGATTCGTTTTTATCCCCCATCCCCGATTTTGGTTTTATCTCCTATAACTAAATAACTCTATGTAAAGTTATAAACTTATGAGTATAAAAATATATAAAAATTCTATGTAAATTTAGGAACTTTGTACGGTATATGAGCTAGATTAGATGTAGTTGTTGTACTAAATACTAGTCTTTTATATGGTCTGTGGTCCAGAACCTTTTTTTTTTTTTTTAAAATATAATATATCCTACTTACGTCTATTAGTTTTTTGTTTTTATAAACTACTTATTTATTTGAGTTTGGTATTCAGTCTTCCGTATTATTTATCTGAGTTGTCTCACCACTGTTTTTCTCTTCCTTATTCGATTTATTTACAACTTTTATTCTTGTCTCTTCTCTTACTGAGTATGTTGTCCCTTGGGTTTCGTCCTTCTTTTTCTCTTTTTCTATAGTCTCGTGTCCATCCAGGTGTTCTTCCCCCGTTTTCTCCTCTTCCAGCCATTCTATCGTTCCTGTACTCGCAGACTCCACGTCTGTATTGTCCGTGTCTTCTTCTCCTCCGTTGTCCTCGTTCATCTTCCATTTTGTTCCTATTTCTTCATTGGTGTATGGTGGCATGTCCATGTCCGTGTCCATGTCCATTTCTTCTTCTCTTCTTCCCTTTGACTCGTTTGAACCTGTGCGTTCTCCATAAATGTTTATATCTCTGTTGGAATTTTCCTTTTCCTTGTAGGTCTTTATCACCTCTTCTTGTATTTTAGTGATTCTTTCCTTGTTCGTTTTGTTGTATTGTCTGGTCTTCCTTTCTTCTTCAATATTTGTTTCTCTATTATTATCTCTATTTTCTTCTTCCTCTAACTTGGAGTTCAGCTTCTGCATCAAGTTTTTCTCCCTTATGATTTTGACTAATTCTTCTAGAAGTTCTTCTTCCGTTTGGTTTTTCTTCTTGTCTGTTCTTTCCCTGTTTTCTTTCCTTTTTCTTTCATGCTCTCTCCCTCCATCTTCCCTTTCATTTGGTGGATACCAGTAATTTCTAGAAGTAACTTCCTTATACAGATTATTTTCCTCCTCATTAGCCAGTTTCTGGGATCTCGGGATGAAATGGGGCCTTTTCATTTCTTCATTTCCGCTTTCGTAGGTCTGTCTATTGGTCTTTTTATCCGTGTGATTTTTGTTATTGTTGTTATTATCGCTACATTCTCCTCTCATCCTTATTGTGTATTCTTGATCGAGGGTTCTGCTTTTTTCTTTAAACTCTTCATTGTTTATTAGTGTCCGACTTCCATGTCCCCACTTGTATTTGTCCTGTTTGAGATTTGTTCTTTCTATTCTTCTGTTATCTCCGCCAGTTTCTTCCCTCCTCACTAAATTCCGTTGTTCATTGTTTCTTTCCCATGCCCTTCTTAGTTTTTCCATATCTTCTTTCATCGGGTATTCTAGGTTCTCCCAGTACTCCACTTTTTTTATACGTTTTAGAGTTGGGAAATCGCAGTTTCTTAAATCCTCTTCGTCTTCATCTTCTATCCATCCTCTGTTTTGCCCATATCTGTCAAATGCTTCTTGTTTTCTAATTATGTCCGCTGCCACTTTGTATGACGTGTTTTTATAAGCCATTATTTTTTTAATAGTTGCCTCTTTCTGATGTATTGGACAGTCCTTTGTCACGCTGAGGTGGTTACCTTTACAGTTGTTGCAGGTAGGACTTTCCATACATTGTCCGTGGTAGGGTTTTGTGCACACAAAACACTTTTTTTCTATTGCTCTGCATACGTTTTGAACATGTCCAAATTTAAAACAGTTGAAACATTGTTTCACCGATTCCACGAAAGGTTTCACATTTATCCAAACATGACCGAAACCCACTAGTAATTTAGTGGGGAGGGATTCCCCCTGCATTTTAATTAGGATGGTCTTTCCATCTTCCCAGGTTACCTTTCCGTCCTTCACGCACCTCTTTTTCAATTTTTCTAATGTGAAATTCCCCTGTCCTTTCTTGAGTTGTTTCTCCAATTCTTCTATTGAATCGTGCCATTCGTATATTATCCCCTTTCTATGCTTCCATCTGTTAGGGATGTACGCACTATATTGTTCAGTTCTTAACCTGTTCTTTTCCAACATGTTGTTTGCTTCTTCTTTACTTTTGTAGGCCACTTCGGCTCTGTTAAAACCGACCATCTTCAGTCCCTGGAATTTTATCCCAGAATCCATTAGGATCTTATATATTTTTAGTAAATTAGTTTTCTTGTTGGTGGTTGTTTTATCTTTGTTCAGGGTGATTGTAACAAGGTATTCTCCCCTATTTGAGTCCCACGCATAAGAGTCGCATATATTTACATTTTTTTCTTTCGGATCTAAAGTTTGCGGGTCTTTTCTTACCCCTATTGTATTTCCATCTGTGTTTGTTTCCTCTTGGCTATTTATTTTTATATTTACTGTGCCGTCTTTTACTTTCTTGCCATCCCAGTTTTCTCTTTCCATATTCTTCGATTTCCTTTTTTTATTATTGTTGGCTACTATCTTGAACTCCCTGTCTTGTGTTCTGTTTTCTTTGTTCATCTTGATCTCTTCATTATTCATTAGGCTGTTTTCTTCATTTCCTTCATTTCCTTCATTTGTTAATTTTATGTTTTTTTCCCATGGTCCTCTCGCGTTCCTTATCTCTTTCTCCTTTAGTGTTCCATCTTCCAAGCCGCCCAAGGGGCGGACGTTTCCGTCCAGCTTAACCTCTCAGTGGCCACTCACCTTGTACTTCCAGTATTTTAAAATTTCGATTATGTTCACTAAAAACCTGTTATCTATTTTTTACTGCTCTTTCTGTCTACCTTCTACTAAAACCTCGTCCTCTCTTCCCTCTCCTCTATGTATTTTCCTGCTTATTTTGCTTGAGAAAGCTATCACTCACGGTTTCTTGTCTCCGCCATCTTTTTCACTCCAGAAAGACTTATGAAATATGGAAATGAAAAGAAAGGCATGGACGAAAATGAAGAGGATATAATGGGGACAGACTTCCCCGCTCTCAGGAAAAATGTTAAAATTGAATATTGGGAAAAACTGGATGTCCCAGTAGAAAAAGAAATTAACAAATTAAGGAAAGTGTGGGAAAGAAATAAAGAACAGAAAGAATACCGAAGGAAGGAACCATTGAAGGAGGGACTGACCCAATATGATAACAGAAGGCCGGAGGAGAACGTATGGGGACACAGTAGCAGAGTCTTGAGGAACAGCGAAGAGTTTAAGAGGAAGAACGAGAACCCAGGTGACAATCAGAAGAAGCCGCTCAGAGGCCCTGGAAGAGAGGGTGAACAACGGCGGAAGAATGAACAAGAAAATATCCCGGCACAGAAGGGAGACTTGTACAAATACTACACAACGCATGAACCAGAGACATACGAGAAGAAATGGATTGGTGAAAGGAAAATAAAGAAAGAGATAGGAGTACAACGGGAAAATCTAAGTGACCAGGAGGAAGAGGAGGCACTGGTGGATGAAATGATGAAAATCATAAAAGAAAAGAATCTAATGCAAAAACTCAACAGAAGAATAAAGGAACAAATGGACAGTGAGCAACATCCAATGGATACGGAGGAAAAATGGCATGGGGCACTCACCCAACTGGTCATGAACAGGACAGGAAAAATTAAGAAAAATGACAAGAAAGGAGAAGGAGCACAGACCAAAAGAATAGAGGTGGAAAAGGGGGGATGGAAGGACAAAAACAAATATGAAGGTATCAGACACAGCACAATACAGCACGAGAAAGACAAGGAACACGACAAACCAAGAGTTAGGAAGATAGAAAAGGTATACATCCCAGTCCGATATGAATCAAACGAACTGGAAAGGAAAGAGGTAACGGATAGGAAACCAGAAATCGTTGAGTCGGATTCGGATACAATAGTAGACGACTACAGTGCGAGCGAGGGAACGATTGAATGGTTGGAGGAGATGGACCTGAAAGAAGAAGATGAGGATGGTAACGAATTATTAGACGATGGAGATGAGGAGGAACAAGGAGTAAAACGTAAGGAGGAAAAAAGACTTGAGGAATGGAAGGGAAGTACGGAGACAATAAAAAGGGACCAGGAGGAAAATGTGGTCCATACCAAAGAGGAATAGCGTTAAACCAAGTAAAGTACGCAGCTAAGAATAGATAACTAGAGGGACACAGGTTAAGTATAGGAGTAAATTCATATAAGAAAATAATAAAAAACTAAAGCAGACATATCAATATCACATCAATAGTAATATTATGAACAATTACAATAATAGTTGTAGGATTGCAATATGGAATGCGAGAAGTTTGAGAAATAAAGCAGTGGAATTTAAGGAAATGGCAAATGAATATGACATTATAGGGGTGACAGAGACATGGCTGACACATAGGGATAACTTCGGAGTAAAGGGATTTAATATATATAGAAAGGATAGGGAAAACGATAGAAGAGGGGGAGGGTTAAGCATCATAATAAAAAATAATATTAACATGAGAGAAAGAAGTAATGTTAGGTGGATTAAAGACAAAACCGAGGTAATGGCCATTACGGTCGAAATAGATGGGCAAGAGGTGGATATAATAGTAGTATATAAACACCCAGACTGTGTACTGAAAAAAGAAGAATGGGAAAAATTATTTGAAAACAGAAGAGGAGACACAGAAACTATAATAATGGGAGACTTTAATGCTAGCAATAGGGAGTGGAACTGCTGTAAGAACAACAGAGATGGGATTCACTTGGCGGAAACGGTGGAACAGCAGGAGATGTTCATTAAAAATGAATATACGATATCGAGAACCGGCTCGGGGAAATACAAACCGTCCAACATCGACCTAATAATAATGACATTTAAGACATACCAAGAATCGGACATAATTGAGGAGGGAGAAACACTAGGATCTGACCACCAGATTATAGGGGTGAAAATATCAAAACAACTAGGAAAAAGGGAGGAAAAGATGTTCACAACCAGAAAGTACAAAAAAGGTGGGACAGACTGGTGGGTATTCAAAATGCATCAGATAAGGAATGGAGAAAAGATGAAAGAAGAGATTAGTAGATGCAGCAGTACGAACAGTAAATGTAGACTACTAATGGAAAACATTACAGATGCAATGGAGGAGGCAATCACGGAGAAGGGTACGAGAAGAGGAGAAGGAGGGGAGAACAAAGGGAAGTCCAAGGAAGGGGTCAATCAACCGAACCGACAACGACAAAAACAGTACCCATGGTGGGACAAGGAATGTGTCCAGGCCAAAAGAGAACGAAGGAATGCCACAAACAAATTCATTAAAAACCCAAATGATAACAATTGGCAAGTGTATAGAGAGAAAGAAAAGAAGACTAAGGAAGTAATCAAGACCAAGAGGACGAAGGCATGGGAGGAGATGGCAACATCGATAAACCACCATACCCATGGGACAGATATATGGAGGAAAATTAAGAACATACAGAAGGGATTCGACAATAACATAAGGAACAAAAATATAACCACAGAGGAAAGAGAGGAGCTGGAGGAAGCGGAAATAAGAAAACTGAGAAGCGGAAAATATGTAATGGAAGTCAGTGGCAGAGACAGGGAAAACCCAACCAAGGAGGAGGAGAGAGAGCACGAGGTATGGAACGGGGCCATAACAATAAAAGAGGTAGAAGAAGCCATAGAAACGTCAAACTCCAAATCAGCACCGGGTGAAGACGGCATAGGATATGACATATTCAAGAATTTGATACCGGATTATTTGGAGGTCCTAAAAGGTATATATGAGGAAGTATGGATCTCACAAGAGATCCCAATTGAATGGAAAGAGGCAGTGATAATATTTTTGAACAAACCAAATAAAAAAGCTTTAAGACCCATAGCCCTAACCCTATGTGTAGGGAAAATTATGGAGAGAATCATCAATAATAGACTGACCAGATGGGCGGAAGAAGAGGAGATCATGGATCCCAGTCAGAACGGATTTAGAAGAGGAAGATCCACGGTAGATAATCTTACTACGCTAACTGCGGACATAAGAGCAGGTTTCGAGAGCAGGAGAGATACCCTGGCAGCATTCCTAGACGTGAAGGCTGCATACGACAACGTCGATTACAACACGTTAAGAAGGAAAATAATACAAAAAAAATGCCCAGAAAAAATTGTGGGATTCGTGAGCAACTGGATCACAGATAGAAAAATCAAATGTATAAGAAAATTCGGTGAACCTGTAATATGCAATCAGGGGAAAGGGCTACCACAAGGAGCCATATTAAGCCCTATATTATACAATATATATACGGCAGACATAACCAATAATATAGACAGGGAAAAGGTGAGGATCCTGCAGTACGCAGATGATATCGCCATATACACAACAAGTAACGCCAAAGAAATGAATATTAACGCAATGGAAACAGCAGTTAATACGATAATAACCAACTTGAAAGAAATAAAGTTGGATGTAGCGGGAGAAAAAACAAAAGTGGTAAACTTCACGACAAGGAACAGGTCACGCAGAAGGGGTAAAGTAAAAATAGAGATAAACGGAGTGGAGATTGAAGAGGAGGAAGAAGCAAAATTTTTGGGGATAGTACTGGACAGAAGATTGAGGTTTGACGAGCACGTATCGGAAATGAACATGAAAATAAAAAAAAGATTGACAATGCTTAGGTACATAAGCCACATAAAAAAGGGGGCCAGCCCGGACACAATGATCATACTATATAAGTCCCTAATCAGATCGATAATGGAGTATGGCATCACTATATACCATAACAGCAACAAGGGAAGTAAAATAAAAGATAAAATAAAGAAGATTCAAAACGCAGGGATAAGGACGGTGATGGGGTACCGAATGTCCACCCCAATAAATGTTATGATGACAGAGGCGGGAATTATGGACATGGCTAACAGGAAAGAGTTACTACTGCAAAAATACATATGCAAGCAAAGGGACCGAATACATAGCGAGCCACTAGAGGCCATAAAAAGGCTGGCGGAGGCGCAGGGAAGAGATAATGAAACACAGACGGAGGATATGGTACGGATATGGAAAGAAACGGAGGCATTCGAAGAGATAATGGAGAAAGAAGAGACGCCCCAAGACGTAAGAACCGAGAGAGTGATGGATGATGAGGAGATAGATATAGAGGAGGTGATAGAATGGGATCTGGGGAACCGCATGAAGGATATGCCAGTGAGTGACCACAAGAAGATAATCGAAGAAATTAAAGGGAGAAAAGAGATAAACAATCAGATGAATACTGAAATGTACACAGATGGGTCCAAGATACCGGGTAAGAGAGCAAATGGGATAGGTATAGTTATAAAGAATAGTAACGAAAATACCTGGCAGGAAAGAAGCCTGAGCATCAGCAATAAGGCGTCTATTTTCACAGCAGAGGCAATTGCAATAGAACGAGCGATAGAAATAGCAAACGTAGAATATAAGGAAAGGGACGTGTTAATTCTGACAGACTCAATGAGTGTATTAAAGGCCATTGTAAGAGATAGTGAAAACGGTAGAGGGAAAAAGAGGAATAAAAGAATAGAAAGAATAAGAAACAGCATAATAAAGAGAGAGAAACTACAAAGAAGGGAAGCTGCAAATAACCATCAAACCAGTGGTAAAATAAGAATGGCATGGGTGCCAGCGCATGAGGGAATAATAGGGAATGAAAAGGCTGATGCGAAAGCCAAAGAATCGACAGAGGGAATCCCAGATAAGGAGTACAAAGTTCCACTGGAGGATATAATGGTGACATTAAAAGACGCCGCATGGAAGAAATCATTTGAAGACATGAAGGAAGAAGGAAAGGAAAAAGGGGTCAAATACTTCAGCATGAGGACTAATAATGAAGGGAAGCGGCGCCCATGGTTTGGGAAACTAAAAACCATGACAAGAGGGTCCATCACCACGCTCAATAGGCTGAGAGCAAATCACTATAACTTGGCCGAATCACTACAGAGAAAGGGAATAGTGGAGTCCCCCAACTGCGACTGTGGGGAGGGGATAGAGGACATAAATCATGTAGTATGGAAATGTAGAAAATATGAAAACAAGAGAGTATCGTATAAAAGGATGCTAGAGGCGAAGGGGGCAAGGGAAAGCGAAGACATCGTAAATAGGATCAACGGAGAAGAACCAGCTGTAGCAAGATTAATAGTAGGATTTTTTAACAAAATTAAGAAAAATATCTAGATTACGAAAACGGGAAAATGTGATAAACAGAGCAATAACGCAGATTAACGCGGATTAATGTGATAAATAGTACCTGAGTAAAGAAGTCTGACATAGACATAGTATAGCATAGATTATATATATATAATTATAAATATAAGTATGAATGACAATGTGAATGCATACTGGCGCACAGAGTCCGGGAGCCGATTGAGTGAGAGAGATCATAAGTAAAAGAGGGAAATCTCCTGGAGTAGAGGGCTGTGAAAGAGGATTGGCGTTCGTTGGGCTATATAAGATAATCTCTTGAAGTGCCTTCTTTTAGCATAGTGTATGTAAGCTAAGAGAAAATAAAAACCCTAAACCCCCTATTGGAGAATACACATATAATAATACAATATACGCCATTCATGCATTTTAAAACTATCACTCGATTCAAAAATGTATATTTACTTCAAAAATTATACGTGACATTCGAAAATGTTCTTTAAATAAATTATTACTGTATAAAGGAACTATAACCTCTGCATAATTTTCGTTCTTTGATCTCACGCCGCGTTCTCTTATTAATAAATCATTATTAATCGGTTGAGTTAAATCGTCTATCAATATTCTTATTAAATTACAATCGAACCCGCTGTCCAAAGCAATTAATAATGCTGGATCCATTGTTTATGTTCCCGCCAAATGTACCCAAATGTCGTTCAGCAGAAACTGATCACTGATCACTGGTGACTCGCAACTGTTGTCTCACCGGTTACTCACCGGTTTTGTCGGCTGAACGCAGCAGTGATGCCAGAATGAGGACGGGTCCTCTCGAGAATTTCCCCCACCACGCATGCACACAATGCCGGAGCTCCGATCCGTGAGCTCGGACACGCCACTCCGGCGTAGTGTGCATGCGTGGTGGGGGAAATTCTCGAGAGGACCCGTCCTCATTCTGGCATCACTGGAACGCAGCCATTGGCTGCGTTCAGCGGAACAAACCGCTACGTAGCCGCTCAGTAGCCGCTCACTGAGCACAACGGTGATCGATTCTGGTTCCGCTGAACGACACTTGGGAGGGTAGCGATATTTGTAGGAACTCAACACGTTCCGTAAAAGTAGCGGAGATTTTCTACGCTCGAAAAAATGACGACCGCTCACTAAACATGTTGAGCGCTCCGCAACCTAGCGGTAGCGTTCAGCGAAAAATCAGTGAGCGTCTACGGAGCGGCTACGTAGCGGTTTGTTCCGCTGAACGCAGCCAGTGTACGTGCATTGTTTAACGAAAGTTATTCAAGTGTTCCAATGTATTTTTGTAGGAAAAACATACAATTTTCCACGATAGACTACAGTGCGTCTCCCGACACGGGTTTGGCAATTTATTTAACGGAATCAGGAATAATTTATTAATGGAAAATGCAAGGTGATCGGGATATAAGTTCCAGTTTACTTTCAGCAGTTCGTGAAGGAAGACTAGAAAGGGTTGAAGAGTTAATTAGTTCTTTCGGCCTATCTTACTCATTAGATTGGTCAGATGGATATGTTTGGCTTCGCGATGCTCTTAAGAATAACCATACAGAGGTTGCTAAACTCCTTTTAGCAAATGGTTCCAAAGTTAACAGCATAAACGAAAATTCTTCTGAGACTCCACTTCATTTTGCTGTTAGAAATGATGACATAGAGATTGTTGAGATGCTTCTGGATAGAGGAGCTAATATTGATGCTAAATGTGAGCATTGTGAAACTCCACTTCACGATGCAGTTCAATGGGAGAAAATGGAAATTATCAAGTTGCTTTTAAATAGAGGCGCTGATGTCAATGCTGAAAGAAAATATGATAAAGCTTCTCCTCATATTGCAGCCGAGAAAGAGTACAATACAGATTTTATTGTACAGTTGTTTAAATATTTTAAATGTAAGGATAATCCTGTGTGTACCTATGTCGGCAAGGAACGTTGTACACCACTGTACATTGCTGTTATAAATGGACATGAAAAAGTTGTTAAGCTACTTCTAGAATATGGAGCAAACGTTGATGCTCAAGATCAGGATGGTAAAACTATACTATGCGCTGCCGTTGAAAAAGGAGACTTATTAATTATTGAGCATCTGTTAAAGCATTCTCCTGATGTGAATAACACAGGCAACAAGAGCGCTCTTAATGTTGCACTGCATCGTTCTGGAGAAGAGTACCGCAAGATTATTGAAAACCTGCTGCAATATGGTTTTACTGTCAATCTTGAATATGGAAATAATTGTGAATTGCTGTGGGATGCTGTTAGCAATGGACGTTTGAAAATTGTTGAAGAACTCATCAAATATGGCGTTAGCATCGATTCTAAAAGTAAAGACGGTAGAACAGCGCTTCAGCTTGCTTCTCGAAACATTAATCCGGAAATTGTCAAGATTCTTTTACAATCCGGTGCTGATATCGATTTTAAAAATGAAAATGGTAAAACAGCACTTCACATCGCTTGTCAATACAATAATCCAGAAACTGTTAAGGCTCTATTAAAATTTGGTGCCAGCGTTTATCCTAAAGATGAATTTGGGAGAACAGCACTTCACACTGCTTCTGCATACGGTACTCTAGAAGTTGTCAAGATTCTCTTAAAATTCAGTGCTGACATCCATTCTAAGGATGAATATGGTAAAACAGCACTTCACATTGCTTCTAACAAATATGATGAAGAGATTACGCAGGCTATCACAGCTTTGGATCCTGATATTGACGATCAAAAGGAAGATGGTAATAGTGTACTTGGGAATGCTTTGGCTCGCGGTAATCCGGAAATTGTCAAGATTCTTTTACAATTCGGTGCCAGCGTCGATGCTAAAGATAAACGTGGGATGACTGCACTTCACATTGCTTCTGCAGGCAGTACTCTAGAAGTTGTCGAGATTCTCTTAAAATTCGGTGCCGACATCCATTCTAAAGATAAATCTGGTCACACAGCACTTCACATTGCTTCTTGCAAGCGTAATCTAGAGATTATCAAGGCTCTCTTAAAATTCGGTGCTGAAATTGACTCTCAAGATAAATATGGTATAACAGCGCTTCATATTGCTTGTATCGGGACGGATAAACAAGTTGCTATAGCTCTCCTAGATCACGGTTCTGATATGACTATTATGAGTGAAAGGAATTATCCTGAAAGCTTTGCTGAGATCTTTAAACGTCAGGCGGTTAAGGTGAAAACTGCAAATTTATATGTAAAGAATAGAAATTTATTAATTAGTAGCGATGATGAAGAATTAAGTGATTTTCGGAATGCATGTGGGAAAGAAGTAGCAACTATGAAGAGTGAAAAGATTGGTAATATCTCATTTTATGATATCTTGACAAAAGGTATAAGTGAATTAGCAATATATGCAGGATATGAAAGTGTAGTACAGGTCTTCAGATCAGATGATTATAAAATAAAATTTCCAATATACGCTACTCTGATAAATATGAATTTTAAAAAGGGGGAAAGAAGGAAAGTGTTGGTGGAACAAGGTAATAAAATTTTCCATTCTCTCTTTACCAATTATCTTGGTATACCTGACTGTACTGAAAAAATATTTAATTATCTAAGTGATGAAGATTTAAGATCTATATTAGACGCTTGCAATCCTATTAGTGTTAGCAGTCCTAATACTGATAATAAGTAACGTGATAATTAGTACTTCAAACATATCTAAAATATCATACGATTAAATAAGTTAAGCTGGAATGTTGGAATATGTAAAAGCAAGGACAGATATAGTTTATGTTAATTCTGAAATTTGTTTATTTTAATATTGTGAAATAATATATTTTATTTACTTTAAATAAAGTGCCAGTAGGCAACCAACGGTAAAGCCTGCATCAACTGCCTCGCCATTTTCGTGACCCTCAAAAAGCATCTGAATTAATTGCAAATCTGATTCTCCCAGCAGGCTTGGATGGCTGCATTCGATACACGTGGAATTAAATAGTGTTGCGTATTTTCAGACATGGATGCACAAGAATGTTATTAGCGTTGCTAAAAATACCGAGGTCTGTGTAACTTTTTTCGCGAATTCTTTGCATTTGCTGTTTGATAAAACAACGTTGCGGAAAATAACGAGCCTCGTGCGGCTTCTTTTGAAAGTTCATTTCATTTCCTATTTGATGAAGAACTGTTGTGAATGATGAAGGGCCCTGTGCGATTGTTATGGGGAATTTTGTCTCCATACATACAGAATTATTTAGTATTGCAGCTAACGAAGCACTCAGGAATTATTCATGAAGAAAGAATTGAGTATACATTTAACTCAATTTTCATTGCTGAGTCCATAATTAAATAAATTGGAGGTGCAGATAATGAAACACTCGGGAGTTGTTTCGAGCTCACATTTAAGAAGCTAGTGTTGCGAAAATAATAATGGTCCACTCACGGGATTTTCTTTGAAGTCACAAAGAGTGGACCATAATAGCCCTTGTGGCTAAATAAACGTACGTTTTTTAATCCCACATCTTTACCCTCAACCGTAATCGAGCGTTTGTTATTGTAAATACTGCTGAAAAGTCTATGCATGTTTTAAATGAAAAAGGTTTATGCATTCATATGTAACCTCGAATGAAACTATCGTCAGAATGGGGCAAAAACGATGAAAGTAATATATCAGGTTAAACACTCCACTTCTGAATTGCCAAGGCATCGAATACCATCATTTTTATTGAAAGCACGAGTTCAGTCGACAGCGGCCATAGCCTTCAGCAGCCAATGGCGCTAGGAATTAAGTACAAGTTTGCTTAACGTGGCAGCTTGGTAAAAAATACGATATTTAAATTTACATCAGGTAAGTAGCATCTTCGATAGATGCGCCTTAATTCTTAATGCATCTGTTCGTAGCGATCCTCACGTCGGTGGTCGCAGAGCGGGCTGTCGAGACGGGTTCCATATTGCAGGAGAATGCCGCGTTGGTCACGTCGTTCACACCGCGTTGCGCGTTAACTTTCAGCGTATTCACCTCCGATTGGTAAGATCTAATAGATTGGTTGATTTGTCCCAGTTTGACAGCGATGCAGGTTTGCATTTGGAGGATGTTGGACTGATAGCAGTCGAGGAAAACGCTGTTCAATTGAGTCAGATATGCCTGTCCAGTCTGAAAGTATAAGCGAAGAAAAATTAATTATTATATCGTAGGTCCGCTAGTTTCAACTTTGCATTGCTTGGCATCGATATACGTACTGCCATTGCTGTGTCGAATGGAGCCAATTTTTGCTGAAGCTGGCTGTTCCCAGTCGATTCACATGTCTGGAGTCCCGCGAACGCTGTTTTTGAGATGCTGCGCAGGCTGTCTTGGGCAGTGGTGTAGCAGTGCTCGACGTCTTTTCCTTCTGCCTTAGCTGCTGCATCCACGCTAGCCTGATGACGTTATTAAAATCTTACGAATATGTATCACGATATTTACGTTAGTGCGATATGACCCTAGTAGCATTTCCGGTTGGCCCACAGAATCCAGTGGGTCATCGAAATGCCAACAATAAATGCTACTAGGGGACGTTCCGTCAAAGTTAGGTACTTACGCGAATTTCGATGAGGGCAGGGTTCACGATATTATTTATGTTCGACATGCTTTGACTCCTAAGAGTGGACAATTTGCTATTTGCGATCATGGCCAGATTAGTTTTGGTACGCCTAAGGTCTGAGACGATTGATTCGACGTTCCTCTTACTGGTGTCCACTGCGACTTTCAATTGGTCCAATGGGTTGTAGGCTGATGCCTGAAAAGGGAAAATATGTTTGATGGAGTTTGTGGGGGTTGAAATTTGTTTGGTTGTGATATCTTCTTAAATTGAGAGTATTGTAACAACTGTTCCATAATTCCTATAACGTTTTTTATTCGTCAGGGAATCTTTATCACTAGATTCTGTTAGAAGTTGATTAAGAAACTCATTAGCTATCTAATCTGTCTTGCCTTGCAAACGTTTATCAAATTCGAAAAATCAGCGAGGCTTTAATATTCGAGGTGCTAATTGTTTAAGGAGGTAATAAGTACCTATATGAGATTAATCAAATTCCTGTCTTTGGAATGCTAATGAAGTTCAGCTTGTCAGGAAGTCAATGAAATTTCAATAAAACAAAAGCATTGAGCTTCTTCCAGCTAAGCTCTTTATAATACAAACGAAAATCAGTAGTTCACCCATTACAAATTAAAATTACATATTTTTAAGGCAACATTAAACAACCAGTCGAATTATTTGAAAAGTAATCGCATCATTGTTTAAACTGTGAATTGTAATTTGGATAGACTTTATGAAGTGTATGAACTCGTATATTTAATTCAGTGTATTTACCTGCATGACGCAAACGGCCGCGAGGAAACAAAGGGCGATGAATGACTTCATGTTACTCCAGGAAAATTGGCGGCTGGTTGGTTTTCTTTAGAACGGCTTCAAGAACTGATAATGGCAAACACGGTCCCCTGGTTTTTATAGGAAAGAGCGACGTGCTATCGTGGATCGAATTGGATCATCGGGGCGAAGGGATACGTATGATAACGCCTGCACATACACATGATCGTGTCTTAAGCGCGCACATGTAGCCTTCGGTGATTCCCCTGCGGCTTTGCAAATTGGGAATTCACGAGCGAACAGTGACGGAATAATTATATCCCAGACATAACTGTGCAATGCGTGTCGCGTTTTATTTCCGTAACGGGTCTCTCCCGGTATTCAAGTAATACACAGAATTCGATGTGGTGGAATTTCAGAATACGTAGGTATTTTAGTGACTTGCACTGATGCGAATCCATCTGGTTTTCAACTCGTTCCTCGACGTGCACCGTTAACTGTGCATGTTGGAATTAAACTATGAAAATGGTAGCTGAAAATTGGGGGACTGGAGAATCTTAAAATGAGGGAATTTGGAAATTTAGGAATTGGGAGCTGGACAAATTAAAAATTTGAGAATTTGGAGCAGGTGAATTTAGAAATTGGGAGATCGGGAGGCTGAAAAAATTAGACTTTTTGGGATTAGGGGGCTGGAGAATTTAGAAATTGGGAAATTCGGAGGTTGGACAATTTAGAAATGTAAGAATTCGGAGGCTGGCGAATTTAGAAGTCTGGGAATTGGAAGGCTGGAGAATTTAGAAATTGGAAGCTACAGAATTTAGAAATTTGGGAATTTGGGGGACTGGAGAATTTAGAAATTGGGAGCTAAAGAATTGAGAAATTTCGTAATTGGGAGGCTGGAAAATTTAGAAATTGGGAATAGGGAGCGAAGAATTTAGAAATTTAGGAATTCGGAAGCTGGAGAGTTTATAAATTTAGGAAATTGGGAAGATAGAATAAATATTCAATTTGATAATGCTATTCAATTACAGGTGGCTTTATATCTAATTATAGTAAAACATTAAATTCTTTGAAAGAAATTCTTTGAAAGAATTCTTCTTTCATAACCGTCATTACTCTACGTTCGCGTATGTTTGTTATTACGGTATCCCGCCAAAAAAGCCCGTGTAATGTACTACCATTGAGCTCTATACTAACTGGAGTGTGAACAGCAGTTGGAAGAAGTAGAGGCGACAGCGATCAGAGAGAGAGGGGAAAATAGTGTGTCCATGCATCCTTCTTCTTCCTACTATCCCTCTCTATATCTCTACTATCCTGTAGTAAATTTGCGTGTGGTGGGGGTATAGACTGTATAGACCGGTAAAGACGCCGCGCGGGACAGAGGCAGCTCTACCCACTAATTTGTGTACCTTGTCTGATCGGCCGCCATTGCTCTGTTCTCTCTCCAGTTAGTATAGAGCTCAATGTGTACTACTCAAGAATATTATTCTATAGAGCGGAGACATCACAAGCTGAGATTCCTTACTCCACCGCAAGGGGCGCTGCAGTCGGAATTCTTCGCATCTTGCATCTCTGGGCGGTATTCACAGTCGCGTCTTGAGCAAATGCTTGAGATCATCTTCTAGAAGACGATCTTGTTTGCCTAAGGACATCAGGTATTCATAGTCGTTGCTCAAGATGATCTTAAGCATTTGCTTGAAATAAGAGATTTCTTGTATGACGTATCCATTTACTTTATAAAGCATTTACTCAAGCATTTGCTCATTCACGTTCGGAAACTTTCGGAATAATTCTGTTAGAACAACCAATGATAAAGGATATTCCGTTCGTTCCTTGGTGGACGACGGAGTAGGATACTCGAAAGTGAGTGATGCGTATGACCGTCGAGGTTATATTATAGCGATGCCGGGCAGCGTGGCGTGGAAATCTACTACCCGAGTGTCGGACGAGAGTGGGGTCGACTACGCACGTCTGATTGGTTCAACGCCAAGAGGAAAATTCACCGACGCCAGCGCCAAGGCAAGTGAGGGCGCAGCCAATCAGCGTCGCCGGGGACTCGTTATCGACGCTGGTTGGCTGCGACCTCACTTGGCTACGCTCTGATTGGTTCAACGCCAAGAGGAAAATTCACTGACGCCAGCGCCAAGGCAAGTGAGGGTGCAGCCAATCAGCGTCGCCGAGGACTCGTTGTCGACGCTAGTTGGCTGCGGCCTCACTTGGCTACGCTCCACTTGGCTTGCCTTGGCGCTGGCTTCGGTGAATTTTCCTCTTGGCGTTGAACCAATCAGACGTGCGTAGTCGACCCCACTCTCGTCCGACACTCGGGTAGTAGATTTCCACGCCACGCTGATTATCACGCACACATACGGCCACTGCCGTAGATGTTCCCCCTCTACTCCGAACATTCTTCTGGTGGAATCTCAAGACGGTCTCAAGACATGTAAAACGTCGTCTTGAAAATATAACCTCGCTTTACCGTCTATTTTGACATATGTGACGTCATACAAGGATTTACTTATTTGAAAAAGATTTTCCTCAAGCAAATGCTCAAGACACGACCTCAAGACGCAACTATGAATCTAGGCGGCATCTTAAGCAAATGCTTGAGATGGTCTTGATCTCAAGACGCGACTGTGAATACCGCCCTCTGTCTGTACCGCAGACCGTATCCTAATGCGGACACAGATGACTACGGATCTGACGTCAGGCTCTGCGCTCTCACGAGTCACGGCAGACCCTGTTGCCAATCTGACGTCAGATTGCAGACATCTGGTTATCAGGGTTATATTATTTCCGGTTTTGCTCCCAAATTGCACAAATGGCTGCGGTTATACCGATCACTTCCTAGAGGATCACTAATAGCATATTCGGGCGGTAGCATTGAGTGCGAATTTTAGCCAATTCGAAGCGAAAAAGTTCGCATTCAGTTCGCAGTGCGCACTAGGTACACTCAGCTCAAACGATTGTGGCCGTTCGAGATTCGATTCCATTCGAGGTTACCAGGGCGGTTTTTTTTACATCGCTAACATTCTACAGTATTTCATGAACATGGTGAGGACACTGCCAAGCCACAGGGTCCCGTCTAGAACAGTTCTAATTCATGTTGAAACACCACTGTGGCGGTATCTGCCTATGATCGTAATAATCTGCGCGATCGGCTATGTTCGCGATGCTGTAGCGTAAAGCCAGTCAGAGTGAACGAGCGTCAAGCGGAAAAGCTACACTCGGCAAATCATCAGCATGAAATTGCACCTCAAGACGAACCGACACCAGCGCCGATCGGGTGACGCCACAGCCAACCACCGTCGACAATCTATTTCCCGGCGACGCTGGTTGGCTGTGGCGTCGGTTCGTCTCCCACGTGGCGTCTCGCGCCATTGACACCACTCCTGTAGGTATTCCCCCCCCCCTTCTAAGTTTGCCCAGGAAAATGTTGCCCGACAACCAGCGTGGCGTGGAAATCTACTACCCGAGTGTCGGACGAGAGTGGGGTCGACTACGCACGTCTGATTGGTTCAACGCCAAGAGGAAAATTCACCGACGCCAGCGCCAAGGCAAGTGAGGGTGCAGCCAATCAGCGTCGCCGGGGACTCGTTGTCGACGCTAGTTAGCTGCGGCCTCACTTGGCTACACTCCACTTGGCTTGCCTTGGCGCTGGCGTCGGTGAATTTTCCTCTTGGCGTTGAACCAATCAGACGTGCGTAGTCGACCCCACTCTCGTCCGACACTCGGGTAGTAGATTTCCACGCCACGCTGCCGACAACCCTGGGTTGGATTCCCGAACGGTCAACCCCTCCCTCTGATTTCATCCCCTTACCTTTTATTATAATTTAAGTTTTACACAGGCAATACCGGGTACTTTAAGCTATATGTATATGTATATAGCATGCTTATAAAGCCTATAATAAGAATAATAGATAAGTACACGGAAAGAAAGCGTAATTTGTCTGCACTCCTGAAGCATTGAGTGACCAGAGGCAGGGGTAGTTTCATCTATATTCTATTTATTTCACAGTACAACGAAGACTAACTTCAAATAATTTTCTGTAAACTATTTGAAATAAATTTCTCAAAGTACATACATACAGTACTTAACATATCACCTTTATAACCTACTATTCACTTAAAATTTAGTCAAAACATGAATAATTACTTGTCTATTTGAATAATTAAAAAACCGCATGTGGTACTACATACTTCTCCTGTAGATTATATTATATACGTGTACTAAAACATATTTATTTTAAGAATTCCCAAGAAACGGATTAAAATGCTTTATGTACCAGGTAAAGGTCACAATAGTGAGATCGCAGAAAATTTGTTTCAATGGCGAGACTGCCCCCAGAACCAAGATATATTTTCCGTGGTGATATGGGCTGCATCTATTGTGTCCTGTTTCAAGCAAACTCTGTTACAGAGCATCTTTATGCAGGAACAGATACAGGCAATGTTCATATGTGGGATTTAAAAGTAAATACAACATTTGGACACAATTTTTTTCTATTTCAATGAAATTAATCTATGTTTAATCTGTGGACTGTTTAGAACTTTCCTAAGTTTGCATGAAATATCTGTAACATATGAAATTAAATTACACAAGGAAATGTTATGTATTTATAAAATTCTCAAGGTAATATAAAGTTTCGCTGACGTAACATAATTGTTCTGTATGTTTAAGACACATAGAGAATTTGGTCGGATCAAATCTGGGAGCGATTCTTGTTTGAGTCTGCAGACTTTAAACGATGACCATTTATTTATACACCATAAGTCTGGTTTGATAAGGGTATATAAGAAAGCAGAGACTGAATGGATTGCGTACACAAATGTTAACATAGACAATTATCATTATTGCAGGTATTCTACACATGTATACATATAGAAATAACATAGTCTACGCACATTTGGTCCAAAATGTCTATACTTTTTAATGGAATTCCTTTGGCACTGCAGAATTGTATGTCAGAAGCAGATAAATGAGCAGTCATTAATTTTATTTACCAATACAAGCAAACAAAATTCCTGTTCCTGCAAACAAAATTGACTGTTATTTTATCAACACTCCCTGAGGCTTAAATTTTTTGCAGTAGCGCTTAAAATAAGATCCATTTCTTTATTATTCTTTCTTCACACTGTGATTCTTCTACCAATCTTGCAAATATTAAATTTACACTCATCACTATTCGTTTCTCTGTTTCTGAATTAAAAGTACACAGCATCGAAGATACTCTAATAAGGTGTATGAAATTTCTTTTAACTGGTAATGAGCATACATAGAAAAGCATATTATACAATAGGAAGCATCATCGTTATAACTGTTTCATACATATTACTTATTACTGAGAATAGTACAATTATAATAAAATACATCTTACTTTTTATTAATTAAGTCTTTTAATATAATCAACCTGAACTAAATGTGGCAGGATTCAAGCATTTTCTGAAAATGAAATAGTTGTTCCACTTAAAGAATCTAATGTTGGACTGTTATCGAAAAATACATTTACTGTAAATCTGAAATTGAATCCATCGGATTTCGAAAAGCTGGGGGCTGTAATGGTAATTAAGCCACTGAAAGACGAGAAATTAATTTTGGTTGGTTACGAAGGAGGCAAATTGATTTTATGGGACATTAGGCAAAAAAGCAGTTTGAGTTCTTTGACAGTAGAAACATGTCCATTAGCTTTGGATTTTGATTCTACGTCGATGAAAGGAATCATTGGTGGCCCCTCTAATCAATTACAGGTAAAACATTTGGTATTAATTAAGTTTTAGGATAAAGGAACAAGGATCGATTAAGAAAGTACTTATATTTATTAAATAAGTGTTAATAGTTTATTATGATATAAAATATAATTATTAATTGTCTGTTATATAAATACGATTAACATACTAAATCCGAGAAATAATTAAAATTACATAGCTTATTACCTTAATCATAAATTCATTATTTATAGGTGTTTAGTTTATCAGAAAATCACTTGCTACACGATGAAAAGATAGTTACGCTGAAAAATTCTGGCACTTCTGTGATCACGATAAGGCCTGATGCAAAGATTGTGGCTGTGGGAGGCTGGGATAGCAAAATTAGAATATTTTCTGGAAAAAGTTTGAAGCCACTGGCTGTTTTAGACCAACACAGAGATGTAGTCCAAGACATTGCTTATTCCTCGCAGAGAGTAAAAACATATGATAATAAATGTTTGATGGCTACTGCTGCAAAAGATGGATATATTGCCTTATGGGATATATACAACTAAACTTTGCTGTTAAATTGTGATTCGAATTAAGATTCTATCGATATAAACAGTCTAAGACATTCCTACTTTATGTATATAAATATTTTCCAAATTTCTAAGGAGATATTAATTCAGACGTGGTGACCAAATGTTTTGGTATTTGACAAAAAGTGGTAAAGGTTTTGTGTTTAATTTAATTACAACTATCGTCGGAATTACAAAGAAAAAGAAATATTGAAAACTTTTGACGAAAACTTTAAAGATATAGCGCTTTAAGACATCGACTGCCATGAGTATTTTAATGATTTTGCAATAAGTATGTAGTTACATTTCACTTCGCATAGCTTGCAGGACTTCTCGAATTTCAATCTAATATCTTCAGAACATTTTAAGAATATTTCAAGAGAATATTAAGAAAAGATTGAATTTTTAAACATTCTAAACTGAGAAGGACTTGAATTTAATATATCTTCTGGAATGTATTTTACATAATCTTTATTTACTTTTTAGTAATTAAGCAGTACATTTGTGTAGTTTCAGACTTCTTATTATTTATGTTATGGACCAAATAAATAAAATAAAAGAAATTATTATGCAACGCAAATGTTAATTCTAATGTCCTCAATTTAGCCAAAGTGCAAAATGAAACAAATATATAAATAGAAATTTATACAAATTTGAAACAAATATTGAGAAATTGATCGCTGTAAACATTTATTATTTATAGAAAAACTTCATCCCAAATATTTTTATCGTTCGCTATTATAGCTCCTTAAAATAATGTAAATATCATAGTAAAAAATTGTAATAGCATAGTACAATAGTAACAAATAAAATAATTTCCAATAAAAGCAAACATCGATAGAAGAATTTAATTTTGTGACTGTTTATCATAAAAACAAAGTCGTCAAAAATCATAACATATGCACCAAAAATTTGCCACCTATGGGCGCGCAGGAAAAGCTGTACGCTTGATTTTTACCTTTTTATCCAACATATAGGCAAAAAATGATGGATTCCCAAGAAATGGAAATAGGAAGAAGGCGAGGAAAAGCGTTTGCTGAGAAGCAATGGCAATCCGACAGAATACTAGGAGTTAGATATAATGTACATTACACAGAATTCAGGAATAATCGGAGAGCAAATTATCTAAACGGAAACTACAGAGGCAGAGACCGAACCATGATCATTAGGTTCAGATGTGGGAACGAAGAACAGAGAAATAAGTACTGAAAGGAAGAAAAAGATACAGTATACAGACTATGTAACACAGCAAAAGAGATGCTGGGACACATGCTGCAAAAGTGCAAGGAGCTGAAAAGGAAAAATTCAACGATAAGAGCAAGCACGTCCAACTTTTGCTTTCAAGAGCAAAAGGTCCTCATAGTGGGGCATAATTGTCGCTCTTGCTTTCGTAGAGCAACCATGGGTGATTGCGAGTTTTATGCCTCACAATTTTGCCCCACTATGAGGACCTTTTGCTCTTGAGAGGCTTGAAGGACCTGGCTTGGTGCCTTCAAAAGCGAAGAGCAACTCGCAGTTGCCTGTGCAAACAAATCCCTGGACAGACCTGGATAAGAGGGATATTAAGTAAAGGGAGAAGAAGAAGAAGTGGAATGGATGTACATATATGGTTCTACGAAAAAGGAGAAGAAGGGAAGTCCAAAATGGAGGAAGAAGACAAAATGAAAACACAAGTTTGAGTTAACTCTCCCAGGGCGAATTCCACTTATGCCCAAATCGCCCGCGCTCAAGACTGTAGGAATTTTCCGTTTTTGTAATAAAATGAATATCAAAAATTATATGTTCCTGATCTCTCTTCCATATTTCAGATTTTTATAAATTTTGAAACGAGAACCACGGGCGTTGCGGGCGACTTTCGCGGAAGTGGAATTCGCCTTCAGAAACACTTATTTACACACGCAACATATGTACCTAACCCCATTTTAAAGCCAAAAGGCAAAAAATAAATCTAATTACTATCTACTACTATTTAGGATAGTGGAGGTTACCCTATTAAATATTTAACATTTTTTATTCCTTCAAATTGTTACTCAATACCTTTTTTCTACCACGACCAACACTTCTTTGTTATAAATTAAAATAAATTACGTACATTTTTAATACACTTCATTCTAAAATCTACCAGTGAGCTAATGTGTGATTTATTTTAAAGTCGCAAACAAATTTCAAGTAGAGTATTTATTAATCTTATTACAATTCAGTGTACCGAATGTTATAATTTTAATCAGCACATTTCGAAGTTATAGAAAATATTAAATTCAGTGTTACATTAGAAAATACTAAAAATGAAACAGGGTATTTTTGAAGAAAGTATGCCACATTATCACTGTAAATTTATCTAAGATGCTAAATTTATCTGTTCCGAACGTGGTTGAGTTTACATTTACAGTGTCAACAAAACAATCATGAACGGAAGTTTATTGTTTCTCGAACGAAATGTGTTCTTACAAATTGCGAGGTATTCAAGTGCAGTTACAAAACAAACACCGGCTGAGTATTGCTTGGACCTAGTTAGGTAATTATATCGCGATTAATCGTAATAATTATGAATGAAGTCTTTTAAAAGCGTAGTTGTTTTAGATGTCATTGAAGGTGAAATCTTTTACTATTCTATTTAGAACTTAGGTTAGGTTAGGTTTATTTTTCCTTCGGTATAAATACAGACAGTGCATTCCAATACCAAAGCGGCACTTCAAGATAATTCTTATTTAGCCCAACGAACTCTAGTCCCTTTATTTAGAACTTCGAATGTATGAATGAAAGTGACGATGTTTGCCTGCAATTTACAGAAATTCTGTAGGAAACTTGAATTAGAATGCTTTTTATATGAAAAGCATTCGAAAACAAATTTTAATAAATGTTTTATTATTAATATTTCCCAGGAAACATGATTACGAAAATTTTTTATGTACATTATTATTACCACGTGAAACTCGAACAGCTGCATTCGCGATTCGTGCATTTAATGTGGAGGTTGCACAAATACAGGATCAAGTGCACGAATATAAAATAGGAGAGATGAGATTAAGATTTTGGACGGACGCATTAAACAACGTATATAAGGGAAATCCTCCGAGGAGTCCTGTTATGTTGGAATTACATAGGGTACGATGGTATATTTTTATTAATTTTGTATTATTACGAGCTTTATAAGAATTAAAAATAATGATTGTGCTTATAACGAGATGATTTATAGATTCTGCCGAAGCATTCTCTTTCTAAGCATTATTTTAAACGTCTAATCAACGTCCGTCTAGAGAGACTTAACAATTGTTCGTTCTCTGACACAAGTGCGATAGAGAAATACGTAGAATACAGTACTTCATCCATTTATTACTTGATACTGGAAGCACATGGCATCACCAACGTTGATGCTGATCATGCCGCGAGTCATATGGGCAAAGCGCATGGAATCGTTAATTTAATTCGCTCGATTCCATATAACGCCACACAAAGAGTGAACATGTTGCCACAAGATATTTTATTGAAATATGGTGTCTCTACAGAGGCTGTATTTCAGAAACAATCGAGTAAAGATTTGCAAGATGCGATATACGACGTCGCTTCTTGCGGGAAAATGCATTTAGATGCGGTGAATATTTCTTAGAACTGAGATTGTAATCGAATGAGATAATTAGAAGAGGAAAAGAGGAGAAAGGATGATATAGTAATTCATAAAGGTTTTGTTTTCAGGCAATTTCTCTGAAGAATAAAGTGAAGAAAGAAGTGGGTTTGATTTTTTTACCAATAGTTTGCGTGGAAAATTATCTGCACGAATTAAGGAAAGCAGACTTTAATATCTTCGACTCAAGATTACAGAGAAGAAATAGTTTACTTCCTCTACGTTTGTATTGGCGAAAATGGATGCACTAAATTGATTTGGAAGAGACATTTAGATTCGCTGTGTGTATGTATAATATTTAAGAAATGAATTGTAAGTTAAAGTATTGTAGAATATTTATAATTATACTACGCGAAATAAGTACTTCTTTGACGTGTTATTGGTAGAATTTTATTCTCTGACTAAAACGGATCCCTTAATTCGAATCTAATTAAAAGCATTTTTCCTATTTTGTGCAAAATAAATGAAAATGAAATACATAATGTATTATTCGATGTTACTAAATTACATTACAACGTTTTATGTTAGTACATCAACAATGTTATACAAGGTTCATTCAAGTTCATGTACACATAAATACTTAATTTCATTAGCATGGAAATTAATAAAAAAAGAATTATTTACTAAAATTCGATGCAAACATATTCGTAGAATCATTACAACTTAAATTATTTACATTATAATATGAATATGTTTCATTAATAACATCATATAATTTATTCATGAAGATTAAGCAACATTTTACTTAGGGTTCATATATAATGTAAATAAAATGTTTTTATTATACATTGTGAAAATAACTTGTATAACTTTCACAGTCTACTTCTGCGGAATTAAGAGACGAATCTCCAGTATTACACGGAATCGTCGGTATATTCGAACCTTGAATAGTAAATCCATGATAATCTTCTTTTTCTGATTCTGTTGTAGAGGATAAATTTAAGTGAGCAGACGCCAGCAATTCGTTTGCAGATTTATCTTGCTGAGTATCAAAGTCACATTGCGTGTCCAAACTTATGAGGCTAGTTTCATCCTCCGCTTTGCTCACATCATAGCTGTCGTCACCCATAAATGAAGGAAAATCGAAGGTAGGAGACGGTGTGACGCAGTCTTCTATTAAAGAAGTTCTCGCATCGCTTTGCTGCGTGGAATTATTAACTATAGTGGAGCAAACCTACAATCGATCGTCAAAATTAACTACTTATAGTAGACCTGTCTTGAAAACTAATTCAGAAATATTATTTCCAGAAAATAATTTACTTGTGGAACAATAGGAGGTGGTAATTGGTAGCTTTCAATGTCTTCGCAGTCCAAATTGGTAGGCAACCTTTGACTGTGCATGATCAACAACGGAGTCCTGTCCAAAACTGTATTTATCTCTGATTCGACTTCCTCCTGAAATTGTAGCATCTTTTCTTTCAAGTCCAATGCCTCGTTCATTATCTCTGTGGCCTCTGCTTTCATCTCATCGAGAAGCGTTATGTCTTCGCACATTAAGTGTAAACTCTATGCAAGACAATTGGGGGAAATTATATAAAAGGCAGTCTTGATTTAACACTGAAACTAAACCATTGCATACGTACTTCGCATATCATTAGAGCAGATTCCCAGGTATTGGCAGGTACGCGCTCCCCGGACATGTAAGCATTGAACTCCTTCTCATCCATATTCAATGACTCCGCCGTTAAGTTCTCGATGAAAGATACAGCGCAGCACTACGAATTTACGTTTGTCTTTGTTAGTCGGAATTTAATGAAAGGGTCTCGATTTATTGTAACATGACAAAGATATCGTTTTTAATAAATATCATACAAATTTTACCAGATTCGTGAAGTAATATCCACCTTCCCCAGTCATCAGTCTGCTCGCATTACAGAATCTGGTGACAAAATTAATATTGCTCTTCAGGCGAGCAGGATTGGCTTTTAAGACAATGAAAATTAAAGCGGGAAGAAATTCATCCGCAGATGCAGGTCCACCAACGGACTGTTGTAACATTAAAAATATATTTCTACAGCAATAAATAACACAAGAAAGTTTTTCTTGCGGAGCTTTCGCAGAATCCATGTTCAATAAATCTGTAACAGATTAACCAATTAAATTGGAATAATTGTAAAGATGGTAAATTAAAATATACGTTACATGAGTTCAAACCTGTTATGGAATTATAGACGAGTTCTCTAACTTCAGAACTAGTTTCATGTATTTGGCACTCTAAATTCTTCCCACTAACCCAATTCAACTGTCGGATTCTATAAAGATATTTCATTTCATTCTAAAACTTTTTTATTATGCGCGAAGCTCATTTATTTTGTTTTACACATAAAACAAACCGTTTCTGTATTGCCAAATCCTTTTCTTCGTCGCTTGTGAAAGGAGGACAGAAGAGAATTCTGTAGAGTAAAGTCATTGTATATCTTTCTATGTAATCTAATAATTTCTCTTTAACTTTGGGTGTTAAATCTAAAATAATATTAAAATCATTAATATGTTTTCATTGAACGATTCTCTCACGAATTAGATTGAAATTGTCAATTTCAACTTGAATCATTTTGCTTTCCACTTCTTTTTACAATACCTGCATATTTGGTACTGTTTTCTAAGCGTTTAGCAAACACTTGGTAAAAGTTCTGTGTGATCTCTGAAAGCTCCTCTATCCTTTTCACATCTTTATTTTGAAGTATATCGATTATAAAGGAATGCATGCATTTTCTGATATCTCTCTCCACTGGTGTTTTAGCTATCATAACTATTAGGTCACGATTCTCCGCTTTTATCTTCTCCAAATCTGGATTGTCTTTCGTTAGTTCGTAAAGTAATTCTTGATACCCTTGCGCTATTCATAAAAATTAAATTTGTCAAGAAACCTTTTAATAAACACTTTCAAACATTAAAACTATATATTATGATTTTTTCAGAAAAATTGTTTTAAAAACTATGCAGATCGTGGATATGTATTACAACAAATTAAATATTATGTACCTTTCGCAGCTGGCTTACGAAAAGATATATTTAATAACTTATACTTTTTCTCCTGTTGTACTTTCTTCTCCTCATATTTCTGTTGAGCACCAACTGTGCTTCTGTTGGAGGAGTTTCTAAAACATTATTACATATGACGTTAATAATATTAAAATTTTTTTAAACATTTTATGTAACTTGAATGCCAAAAAATTATCTTCATTTATATGACATTTAGACTCGCAAATCATATATATATTTCTCTTCTTTCGATTGAAAATTATATTTTTCATTTGCAATTTTAGAGATACAAATTTAATGCTATAATGATAGACTGCACAATGTGAAATGAATTTCGAATTTTTAACAAAGAGGTACAGGATTTGCATTTTTTTTTAAACGCGTTTATACATTCAATTAAAAAATAAAATAATTTTATCTCGTAAACGCTTTTGGTCGTTTAATATATATTAATCAGCAGCTTACGCATCATATCCCTGTCCATGAACATTATGTTCGGTTTGTGATCTTCGTTTCTGTAAATACTCTCGATGACATTTGCTACAATAACCCTCCCATTCGGCATTTCCATAAAATCCGCAACCATTTTTGCACTTAAGATCAGCTTCGTCGATCCTTAATGAAGGTGTTTTTGTCGAGTACATTTCGACAATCGTCTCTCGGTACGACTGCGCGACTATCCTTGTTTATACAATTTTCATTTTATTTGGAAACGCACACCTGTCGTCTGTAACCATCATTTGTAACACAACTATTAAGCATTGTATTTTGCTTAGATATGCAAATGAATAGGTAAATGCGAACGCGCATGCGTAAATTTCTGCCAAATGAATTATGCCTACTGATATACTATGGATTGGAGACAGAGATGCAAGATGCGAAGAATTCCGACTGCAGCGCCCCTTGCGGTGGAGTAAGGAATCTCAGCTCGTGATATCTCCGCTCTATAGAATAATATTCATGAGTAGTACATTACCACTGATATATATACTATGGATACGAGATTCCCATAAGCCCGCTGTACAGCGGTTGAAGCGAATTGAAGGGTGAGCAAAGAGTAGGTATAATAAGAGGCGTCACTCCGGGCGGAACCTTTGAAGTCCTTACTTGACCTTGGCATTTAAATTGGTTGTACACTCGAGCGGGATATTCAAATCGACTAAATGTACCTTACCACAATTGGCTGATTATTGCCGAAGTTTACCGATCATTGCCGAATGCGGCCGAATGGGCATTTAAATTGGTTGTCTCACTAGAAATCACTGTTTCCCTAGATTATTTCTGTCCTTGTCGAGTGACGCCTCTTATTATACCTCCTCTTTGGGGTGAGTTTAGATGCCAGCGCCGCCACTGTTTGTCCGATGTATTAAAGGAAATACTCGCGTCAGCGGCAGTTGACGTCGGTTGGCGTGGCAAAGTGGGGCAAAGTATGGAGCACCGCGGGTGATCGCGGAGCGAAGGGAAGTAAGTACAACGGTCGAACGATGGTGGCGCATCATGCCAAAAGCACCTTCAAATCGCTTCAAGCATCTCCAATCCATTGTATATATATCAGTGTACATTACGCGGGCTTTTTTGGCGGGATACCGTAACAGACATGCGCGAACGTAGAGTAACTGTCATCAACAGACGCGGTCGCGTCTGGAAGCTAATTCCCCTTCCCCCCTCTACCTATAGGCACACTGAGCGACCAAGTATCTATACACGAATGATCGCGAAATTGACAGGTCTCCGAACCTATTTTAGCCTTATTATCTTGTTTTATGACATAGTCCCGGTGTTTTACCATGATTAAGCGACTAATTATTTTTTTTCGAACCCATTTGTCGTTTTACTTAATGTATCAAGCTGTTTTTCTTAAAGATAAAAGATTTATTCTGAATTAATAGTTATCAAAATGATACTTTTTTTACGAGACAGTCGGATAGCACGTAGCGCTAGTACTTGACGCCCGTAGATGTCGCCATTCTCGTTTTACTTCTCCAATTCACGCAGGTAGATGTCGTCTTTCGTAAGCTGAAGTTATCCGGAATGGTTTTGCTGAAAATGCGGTTGCGCAATTGACGAAAAATGCAAAAAGTCGCTGCGTTCGGGTCTCTAGTAAATGTCACCTAGCTGTCACTTAATCATAACCTGCCAAGTTTTGGGTTAAATTCGAGTTTTCAGAAATGAAGCAAACATACAGCAAGCAAACAGAGAATCGAAGCTAAAAAAATCGTTTAAAAAGTATGATTTCTTTTCATTTTTGACGTTGCAAAAAAAGAATACAAGAATATGAACCGCTCTCAGGATGAAGACCATTATGAAATACGGCACTAAGTAATTTAAATTTTTTTATTAGGGGAGACCGGGGCAAATCGGCCACTGGGATAAATCGGCCACAGGAAGTTTTACCTAGTAGAAGTTAAAATAAAATCTCGTGTTTGCTTTTGTAAACGTCTTTCTATGTGTCTACAGTACCAACGGAATTTGATAGCATTTGAGATTACGTTGCACTGTGTAGAAGGCAAAATACGTTTTCGGCAGTGATAACAAATTTTCGTGACTTATGCAAAATTTATCTTTATTCTGTAATATTCATGTTCTGAAGTTTGAGGTGAGTATTTATTGATTAAAATAGCGGTACTGATTACGATTTCGATGATAGTTTGAGTTATTTTGGAAAATCTCTATTGTGTTTGAGTGATTGAAGTTAGAGTTTACGTCTGGGGCAAAACGGCCATGTAACACCCGGGGCAAATCGGTCACTCACTGATGATGTCGAACCATAGTAAATAAGTAGTTTTATTAACGTTTTTTTTTACTCCGGCATTTTTCGAAACGGCGATTTTACACTATATTACAAATTCTCTGGAATGCCTTTAGAAACGGGAAGTAACGAAAATTTGTTGTAGCATTTATGTACTATAGCGATTACTCTTTCGGATAGTATAATTCATATAGGTAACTGAAAAATTAATTTTTTTTGTTAAATTTATCAATGAAAAAAGTGGTCGATTTGCCCCGGTCTCCCCTACATATTGATATCGGTTGTGGAGCAGCTGTATTTTTACAATTAATTTCTTTAACAAATGTTGCCATTTTCATCACAATAGTTTTATAATCGTCCGATTAATTTTGTCGTTGTCAATACATTTCGATGCTGATGTACCATCACGTATCATGCATCAATATGAACCGTTTTGAGGATGAAGACCGTTATAAAATACGGCACCTAGTAATTTATAACTAACTATGAAAAAAGTGATGAAATCTCCCCCCCCCCCCCCCCCCCAATAAACATGACTCATGTATGAAAGAAGCTAATTCCCTTTAATTCTCGAAAAAAGTTCACATGCAAAGATTGTGAAATCATCTTTGCTAATCCAATTGTATTTTCGTTCTCCGTTCGAACACTGATTCCTCTGTCACTTTTTATACTTGACATTCCTTTATTGGTCACAAATCAATTCAGTGCTCAGATTTTCAGCTTCGGTTTTAAGGAATTAGCGGGCGTTGTATAAGAAAAAAACCTTGATGATGACTACCAAGTTTTTATTATTTTCCATCGTAATACGATTTCCATACGTCATTTTTAACAGAACATGTCGCTCTTATAAAAGTTTTTGTGTCAATTACTGGCCTCGCCCGCTAATTCCTTAAAACCGAAGCTGAAAATCTGAGCACTGAATTGATTTGTGACCAATAAAGGAATGTCAAGTATAAAAAGTGACAGAGGAATCAGTGTTCGAACGGAGAACGAAAATACAATTGGAATTAGCAAAGATGATTTCACAATCTTTGCATGTGAACTTTTTTCGAGAATTAAAGGGAATTAGCTTCTTTCATACATGAGTCATGTTTATTGGGGGGGGGGGGGGAGATTCGAAGTGCTGTACTGCTGTGTGCAGTGCGATCGTCCATCATCTGAAGGCACCAACTAAATAGGTAAGTATTTTTTCCCATTAATTTATATACTTTCCTCTTCTTTTTTTATTTATCTTTTTCTTCTGTCAGTTTTTCTGTTTTTTTTTGTCATGAATTCTTCTTCAAAGAAACGCAAATATAGTCCGAGAACTTTTCTTCAACAATGGTTAGAGCGCGATGATTTTAAACCTTGGCTACAACGCGTTATTAACGACGACTCCAAATTTGTTGTAAAAATTATATGATTAATTGCGGGTTATCAGATATAAAAAATCATTTTGATACAAAATCACACGCCGAGAACGTTTCTAAATTATCCGAATGTAACAGTGCTGCTTTTGATGATTTTGATGTGAGTGATAGTCCCGAAAATATTAACGAGAAGATTCAGATTGCTGAAATTGCTTTGTGCGCTTTTTTTGTCGAGCACAATATTCCATATCACATTAGTGCTTATTTAATTGCCCTTCTGAAGGTTATATTTCCAGATTCTTATATAGCCAGTAAATTAACCTTGAGCCGCGTAAAATGCAATAAAATTATTACAAACGTGCTTGCTAAAGTAGAAGTAAGTAGAATTATTGAAAATGCTCGACATCATAAATTTTCTATATTTGTTGATGAAAGCACAGATATTTCTAACGTACAATGGCTCACTTTTTTAATTAAATACGTAAATTCGGAAACTTCTGCAGCTTGTACAGAATTATTAGAATTATTAAAATTAGACGCTACAGATTGCTCTGCAGAAGGTTTATTTTCAGCATTTGAGAAAGCATTGCACAAAAAGCAAATTCCTGTGCAGAATGTAATTGGACTCACATGTGACAATGCATCAGTGATGATCGGGCGCTTTTCCTCATTTTATTCAAAACTTAAAACCAAGTCTCCTTCATTAATAACAGTTAATTGTATTTGCCATTCCGCGGCATTAGTATCTAGTAAAGCATGTTCAGAAATCCCAAGGTATATTGAAAAATTTATTCGAAATTTAAGGGAAGAGGTCACTGAAATTTTGAAATCCGAAAATATTTGAGACATGCGGAATTCCTCTTAAGGGAAGGAAGTAGGTTTGAAGTAAAGCCCTTATGCCAGTCGGGACATAGTTTTAATCACTGGTTTTCATAGAATTTACATTACGTTACAAAAATCAATCATAACTTCAAAAACCTTCTTGCGCAAAGTGTGTGATGCCACAGCCTCCAGGTTTTACAGCGAAGAAGGGTCCATAGTAAAGTAAAAAATTGTGTATCGAGAAGTTTCTACGTCTCATACTTTTTAAGCTAAAAATGATTGAATTTATTAAATGTAAAAAATGCAAAATTTCATCAAAATTTTGAGGAAAAACAAGCGCAGCGCAAAGAGTTTTGCAGATTTCTTCATGCCGATACACAATCTTTTTGCTTTCATGTTACTCTTGAAGCACGCCAAGCTGTAAGATAATCGGACCAACAGTTTTGCGCAAGGAACATTAAATATATTGAAAAAGTAAGTTTTGAGATAATTGCATTTTAAATCTAAAGAGTAAATTCCAGACCACTTCCCTTTTTGTATAGTCTAAAATCCACCTGGTTGATACACATCCTCATCAATCTTGCGTCTCTTTATGTTTTGTTTCTTCTTAAAGCGCTTTCTTGTACTGGATTGCTGCTATGTACTGCAGGTTCCTCTTCTGTTGTCTCTGTCTCTTGCTATACTTATAGCTGTTTTAGAACAACTTGCCCAGCTGTTTGTTTCCTCACTGTCAATGAGCGTACATAACCCATATCAAATTCTGAAACAGCACATGCCACAGCTACTTCAAGTCTTGCCTCCGATACAAATGTTGTCTTCGGGCAGAATCTGCACACTTTTGCATGGAGAAATTAATTTGCATTTTGAGTGCCTCCCTTACAGCACCTTGCCATCAAATTTTCATTTGACAGTGTTTCGTATCAGGGTTTCACTTTGGTTGCTTGCCCTTAGGACATCTGGCATGGTTAGGATTGCTGTCTACAGAGCTACAGTGATCTAAAGTAGCCATCACAACATCTTCCATGGCCTTTACATTTGGCATATTTTTTACAATAGCATTTCTGTAACACTAGAAGTAAATTTTGCAACCCGACAGAAAATATCAAATTGATAAAATATACATATGTTTTCTGCAATCACTTTATAACCTATAATAATAGCACGCTTCACTCTACTCTTACTTTTGCGATATTTTCGGCTAATGAGGTCCATTTCACTCGTTTTATACCAGCTAATTTCACTGCACCATAAAATCTCACTCTGTATTCTCACGTAAACCGAAGATTTGAAAGATTTAAAAAAATATGGTGTCTAGCGCCCGGAGAGACTGACCTCTGTCGGCAGCCACGGACCTTTTGGGACCGCTTAGAGATTTACCTACTGCACACTAGGCGGCAAAATCGGCTTCCCTCCGGAAATTTGGCAACGTTGCATGTCACTAGAATTACTGAGTTATGCCTAGTGAGATGCAACGTTGCCAAATTTCCGAAGGGAAGCCGATTTTGGCCCTTAGTGTACACTAGGGGCCAAAATCGGCTTCTCTTCGGAAACTTGGCAACGTTGCATGTCACTAGAATTACTGAGTTATGCCTAGTGAGATGCAACGTTGCCAAATTTCCGAAGGGAAGCCGATTTTGGCCCTTAGTGTACACTAGGCGGCAAAATCGGCTTCCCTCCGGAAATTTGGCAACGTTGCAAGTCACTAGAATTACTGAGTTATGCCTAGTGACTTGCAACGTTGCCAAATTTCCGGAGGGAAGCCGATTTTGCCGCCTAGTGTACATGGCGGAGTTATTGGCCGCGTTACAGATGGCCGAGGGATACGCAGCCTGACCACAAACTCAGGGTGCGTTCCAATTCACGCATTATGCGCATAGACCGCAGCGCAGACGCTGCGCGCATGAATAGCGTTCCGTTTCCAGCAGCGCATGAACCGCAGTAACGAAACGGAACGGGTTTCGATGCGTCTGATGCTCGTGAGGTAACGCGGGAATGTTCAAACTTACTTACAAATAGCTATGCAGTTGGATGGATTACGGTTAATTTAATTCGAGACTTCTGGACGGTGGTCGAAGCACGCTTCCTAACTACATCGGTTACTTCGTCCTAAGGATCGGGGACCGCCTCCTAACGAAATTTGATGGCTTTATTGGTTCCTGGATTTTCTCAACCCGAGTTTTTCTATTCTTCTTGAACAGCGATAATTATTGAAAGCGAAGACCATACCATATTTTATGAGTTTTGCAGGACGAACTGCTGCTTACCCAGCGTAATTTGGTAAGCAGATGTGTAATGGAAAAATGAAGTTATTTATTATCCGCGTCCGGGGTAAATTCAAGGTTTTGAAGGCTATTGAATAGAACCGCAGGCTCTCGTACGTCTTTTGGATTAGAGTATAGCTGTAAAGTTAGCATTATAAGAGCACATTCGAAAAACTTAGCAGTAGAAGCCTTTAAGAAATAACAATGTGCGCTACGTATTTGCTTCCTTCCTCATCTTTCGTTTCGACCCTGCCTGAAACCTTCTAGAGATGTGTTGTTCGCTTCGAAATTGAGTCCGTTGTGTTGGTTGCAATTCATACAGCGAGTGCAGAGATGGCAGTACCAATTTCGTAGAATTCCCTAGAATCCTCCAACTTCTAGCGCATAATGCGTGCAGCAAGTGCAGAAAATAAAAGCATGGGCAGTCAATGCGCATATTACGCGCATGCGTATTTGTCGCTTTACGTGTGCTTCTGTATTTCGAATTCGAATACTGCAAACAAGGGAAAGTAGGGTACTTCCGGCTATATAAGAAAGACGCGCTATAAAATTTGAGCAACTTACACATTTGCTAGTTTTTTAATATGAATTGATAGTTTGAAGTGTCTAATTTTTATTAGTATGACCGAGAAAGCATAAATTTACGTTGTAAAAAAGTTGGAAGCAATATAAAAAAAATGTTCATTTGATTATTTTTTTGTTTTAAAATGAATTACCACATGAATCATAAATGTATTCTTCAGGGGTATTCCATCCTGAACATTTTTCATGTGCTCATGGACCACATGCTCGATTCAAAATTTACTTTTTTCGTCCTCAGTTTCCTTTTACCTCTATTTTGGGTTTTTATGTGGAAGCGTGTAAAGAAATATTCCTGGCTTCATTCTGCCTTATTCGTAATTGTTTTATGTCAGTTGCATTTAAGCCAGAAAAAAGTAATGTTAAAAGCTGGGTACCATTACCCTTCAGTTTGGGGCAGTCTTACCTCACAACACATGTTGAAATAGTTGAAGCAATATACTGCATTGAATTTTCATATCACCAAACGCCAAATGTGAGTTTGAAAGTATGTATAAACATTTCTCCATTTAATGAGAATAATATAAATAATTTATATTACCAGAGCGTGCTGCATTGAACCTTCCTCTTTCGAATGAGACCTCGCCCAGCCCCAAATTTGCTCATATAAGGACAAACAACGTCAGCGCGCAAACCCATGTTTCGAGCCAGATTTTGTCGGTATGCAGCGCGCTGTATTACCCGTGTCACGTGGGGTGTTTACATCCTTAAGTATTTTTAGGTCACTAAAAGAGTTTTGTGACTCAAACGGTGAGCAGAGCGCTCCGCATTCAATCTTCCTCTTTCGAATAAGACCTCGCCCAGCCCAAAATTTGCTCATATAAGGACGAAAAACGAAAAATCCCAAACCCATGTTTTAGGTTAGATTATCGGTATTACAGCGCGCTGCATTACCCGTGTCACGTGGCGTGTCTACCCCCTTAAGTATTTTTTTTCAAAAATATGTAAAATACTTACTTATTAATATATCGTTAATTAATTACAGCTAATAATAATAATACATTGCTTCCTGCAACTTTCCGAGAAGTATTATTTTGGCCTAATGAAAAGGGAGAAAATTCCAGCCGTCGCGACTTCTGATACATGGAGAGAATATCAGAAGCGAAAAATGGAGATGAAAAAAGAAAAAGAGGAACAAATAGAAGAAAGAAAGAAAGAAAATGGGACTTGAAAAAGTAAAAATTAAGAAAGAAAAAGATGAAGAGAAAATTAAAGTAAAAAAACTGAACGATTTGGTATTGGTAATTTGAAAATTATTTTCGTTACAGATTTTGTTATATTTTGTATTTTTGTAAATAAAAGACATTTTAAAACTTTAAATACTTTTGTTTATATCTGTTATCCAAAATATAATTATTAGACATTTCAATTGGAAGCTGAATCGCACGTAGATATGTAAGCAGAAAATAGACAATTTTCGCTGAGCAGAAATAGACATTTTATACTTCATATTAAATTGTTTTTAAAAATACTTCTTGTTTATTGTTGCATAAATAAATAATAAAAATCGATTTTTACAATAGCAAAACTCTTACATGATTAGAAATAGGGACATTGACCTTATACCCGATTCCTTAAAGATACCGTTGCGGCGTAACAATGATATTTTGGAATGAAGTTAAGTTATAAAATATTCACAAATGTAGCGTAAAAGAACGAGATATCCAATAAACATTTATTGTCATGTAGCATCATATCTATAGGTTATATTTTCTGTCCTTTTGAGGAGGGGACCACATAATTTTGACGCGCGTTACGAAGAGTAGCCCGTTTTATTTTTTTCTTACGGATAACTGCATGTAAAAGAAATGAAACGTGCTACTTTTCGTAACGCGCGTCGATTTGGTGTATGTTTTTCAAAGCGTACGTAAAGAGACAAATACGCATGCGCGCATCAACTGCACGCTTCATGCGCTAGAGGTGGGAGAATTCTAGGGAATCCTATGCGCCACCAACGCAACCAATGCACGCATAGACTGAAACGGAACGGTTTTCTCTGCAGTCTATGCGCATAATGCGTGAATTGGAACGCACCCTCAATCACATACTGTAGTTTGCAAGAAAGCGTTCGTAGTTTAGTAGGCGGAGTCCAATGGATTCTGTTACAGAGCACGCGTGCGTTTTAGAATTGTGAAACGCATTTTGGCCATTGGTGAAAATAAACAATGTCAAGGCCACGCAGTTAATTTAGATTTCCCGAAACACTAGTCAGCGATTGAACATACTCAAAGAGATAAATAATAGAGAAATATACTGAAAAACGAAGGTTTTGGTTTTCAGCTCTTTCGCAAGGTTTTAGAAAAAAAGGTTTTTCTGGTAGAAAGGCAACACTGAATGTCAAACCACGTTGTGTACGGTTGAACAAGGGTTCAGACTTGCCAAAAATGCAAAAAAAAATTCTTAAAAATGGTCGAAATCGCGATTTTTTCAGTGACCTCTTCCCTTAAAGTTTATATTATATTTATTAATAATAAGCCAAAAAAAAATTAAAAATTGTGCGATACGCGTTGGCTAGCCATGCACGCTTGCGTTGCACGCATTCTAGAATGTTGGGATTCGTTAAATTTTTTTTTAATTTCGGAAGTATCGTAAAATCCAAAAAACGAAACGGCTCAAAATCTACTTTGTGAGATAAAAAAAAATAGAAACAATAGCTTATCTTTTGTTTCTTAAATATATTTTAAATTATTTCAATTCCTTCAACGCGTTTTTTCAAACCCGCAGGACAGCCGTTCATTTATTATATTCTAAATCTAGACTTTTGTTTCAAGATTTGTGCCGACATATTTTAAAACCAGAATATTCAACAATAAACGACTCGATGTTTCAAAATTTTTTTTTTCCGGTAACAATTTGTTAGACTTGAAGGACATTTACCCAGATAGCACAGGACGTTTTAAAAACGTCCATTTTACGTCCATTTTACGTCTGAACGTCCACGGCTTGATTTGTGAAAATGTACGTCCTTAAAACGTACTTTACGGACGTTTTAGAAACGTCCTTTTCCGGACGTTTTGGAAACGTCCTTTTCCGGACGTTTTAAAAACGTATTTTGCAGCCGTTTTAAAGATAGCCATGTTTGAAGCGTTTCAAAGCGTTTCTCGGAGTGTGGTATGAAGTAGCGTGTTAAAGAAAAAGTTATTAAGAACAATGGTTCAGTCACGGCCGTCGGCCGTGGTTCAGTGCATCGTGTCTTTGTGCAAAAACAGATCAGATTCTGAAAATTGGAAGAAAAGGAATGATGGTAACAGTAACAACCAGAAAGTTACTTTCCACAGGTATTGAGGTTATTTTATTAATTCATAATGGAACAAATTATTATATTTAATACGTTCACTACCGCCTTTTAAGGAAAAATATATAAAGGTATACTGGGTAGCAAACGTGTTAAAGTAACTATATTTTCAAAACATATCTTATTTTGAACTTTATTTCTGTTTTTATAGATTTCCAAAGAATTCTGATACTTGTGAAGCTGCAAAGGCCACCATACACGCTGCTTCTTGCTGTTCTATTTGCTTGTACAGTCAAAAGTGAGAATGCAAGACTTGAGCGTGTGTGTCCACAAATCGGGCAATTTAGTATGTGCGTACTGTCAATTTCCTGCCATGAACGCAATTACAAGTTTTGACTGTACAAGTAAATAGAACGGCAAGTAGAGACATTTTATTAAGACACATTTTATGCACAAAATATTACTCTTTATTACATATAACAAAATTGTGATTTTGCTTTGCGCTAGTCTTTTAGTGTATTGTAAATCAATAGCATTTTCAATTGTGAATAATGCAGAGAAAACATTTTCCTCAATACTTTGAGATCTTTCAACGAATTTGTAACAATGTTATAAACATCTATTGTAAGTGCAGATATTTTACATATTCTGTACCTATATTTTGTATAATATGTATAATCTATGTGTACTACCTACATGTTCTACATACTTCATATCTATTTTAAGTGGTATATTCTCTGTATTCGACTTTGTACTGACATTTTCATGTATCTATTGTAAGTAAACGAAATAAATTGTTATCGAGTTTGGTAATATTTTGAAAACAATTTACATCCATAAATTTTTATTTAATCAAACCAGTACCAACCTCCTAAAAACGTCCAGAAAACGTTTTAAAAACGTCCAAAAAACGTCCAGAAAAGGTCCTGAAGACGTTTTAAAAACGTCCTAAAAACGTCCAGAAAAGGTCCTGAAGACGTCCAGAAAATGTTTTAAAAACGTCCAGAAAAGGTCCTGAAGACGTCCAGAAAACGTTTTACAAACGTTTTAAAAATGTCCAGAAAACGGTCTGGTTTGTGAAAATGGACGTTTCCAGGACCTTATCTGGACCTTTTCTGGACGTTTTTAAGTCGTCCCGAACGTCTGATCTGGACGTTTTAAAAACGTTTTTAAAACGTCTTTGTGCTATCTGGGTATAAACCTCAAACACAAATTTAATTCCAAAATATTATTAAAAATTTGAATAAAAACGAAACTAATGGCTACGAATATAAATTATTACTTGACATTAATGTAAAATGATTTGGGCCAATCGAAATTGTAGAACTAGTTTCTCCGCGGGCTTTAAAAGCTGTTTTAATCACGGCAATGGAATTTACAGAATCATGACTAAGTTTATTTCTTTTACAGGTTTTGACATCGGTTAGAATAGAGAAAATTCTTTCTGCTTCTGCATTTGAGTGAGGAAGACTCCTTACAACATTCACGAGTTGTTTCAAGACTGGGAACAGAAGATTGTTATCTTTATCACGCGCAGAATTAATTTGGACCTATATGTCATCAAACCACAGCTGTGACAATTCTTGACATTGCACTTTGTCGAAAGTATAATACAACTTCTCCCATTCTTCTTTTAATTTTAAGTGGTCAAAAGATCCTAATTTTTGTGCAACGTAAATTAAATTATTCAAGGCATAGTCTCTTGTGGCGACTTCGCCACCGCCCCAGGAGGGCGCGCCACCTATCGAGCACCAGCAAGCCTCGAAACCAGGGCGCCGGAAGCAGCGCCTAGAGGAGAGGCGCTGGGTTGAGTCAATCTCTCAACGACTAGCGAACGCGTCGGATGCGATAGAATCTTTGTACAGACGCACTGCGCCTTTTCGCACCACGTGCAATATTTCACATTCCTTGTAAGCCCAAAAAGGGCAGCTCAGCTAATAAACCAAAGTGCCTTTTGTTAACGAGTGTTCCCGATTAATTCCTCTCGGATAGTTCCTCTACGTAGGCGAAATCCGAACATTGGTGACCCCGACGTGATTCGGGACCTCGTGTGCGCGCCGGTCTTCGTTGTGCGCGTCGCTAAAAGGCCCGTGTGTGTCGTAGTGCGCTCTCACGTTTCTTTTTTATTATTATCACCCTTCCCCACGGAAGACGACGCAAACTTTTTCCGACTTCGCGTGGGTGAATCGGCATCGTGTGACCGGTCGTTCTCCGCGTGGCCAGGTTACTAGTGCGCGTTTCGGACAATTGGTGCCCAATCAGACGCTTGATTATAACCTGCCAATTAAGCGGTTTATCCTTAGGGTCTACGTAGCAAAAAAAAAAAGAAAAAAGCAAAAGAGAATGCCGTTGACGCATTCTCCGGATAAAGGCGCGCTAAAAGATGGCGACACCGGAACCATGCAGCCTCCGTTACCAACCGCCATTTTTCCCCCGAGTATCTCGTCCGGATCGGGCCCGCAACATGGCGCCCACGGTGCCGATATTGTTTCGCGCGAAGTGGACGCCGTCCGTGGCTGCAACCTGCCACCCTTCTGGAGAGCAAACCCTGAGCTTTGGTTTCTCCAGATTGAGTCGTTGTTCGGGGCTCACAGAATAATTTCCGACGAGAACAGATACCACCTCGTCGTTGGGTCCTTGGACCCCGAGTCACTGTCCGATGTCTCGGATGTCATCAGGCGCCCGCCTGCGGAGTTGAAATATCAACACTTAAAAGCCCTCATCACAAGCCGTTTCTCGGACTCAGCGGACCGCCAGTTGGCAAGACTGCTGAACGAGCTACAGCTGGGTGATAAGAAACCATCCCAGCTCCTTCGACAGATGCGAGGCCTGGCCGGGGACATGGCCACTGAAGACGTCCTTCGGGTGAAGTGGCTCGCACTTCTGCCACCCAACACTCAGCGTTTTTTAAAGATTTTTAGAGAGTCAGTTCTGGATGAGCTTGCTGTGGCGGCCGACGAATTGATGGAGGGTACGAGTCTCTCTGCTGTGATGGCAGCCCATCCTGTCCCAGCGCCTGCCTCGCCACCCCGCCAACCGGAGCCTGCATCGGTCGACACGACCCTGAGGGACATCCAGCTCAGCCTGGCACAGCTGATCGCCCTGAACCGCGATTTATTGGTGGCGACCCAGAGGTTGCTTGACCGACCTGCAAATGGGAGGAGTCGTTCCCGCTCGCGGACTGCATCCCCCGCACCTGCAGGGATGTGTTTTTACCATAGTAGATTCGGTGCCAAGGCGCACCGATGCGAGAAGCCGTGCACCTACGTCGAGCCTCCGTCGGCGCCTGCGCCTTTAAACTAGAGGTCCTGTCGGCAGATGAGCCGGATGTTGGCAGGGACTACAGCCGGCAACCTCGCTTGAAGGAGTGCCGTCTCCAGGTCTTGGACCGCGCAACGGGCATTAACTTTTTAGTGGACTCTGGGTCGATAGTTTCGTTAATCCCCAGGCCCGTTTGTCGTGAGCAGTTGGAGCCCACTGAGTTCGTGTTAAGTGCTGCTAACGGTTCTACGATCAGGACTTACGGCCAGAAGCATTTGTCCCTAAATCTGGGATTGCGTCGCGAGTTCCGCTGGCCCTTTATCATCGCTGATACTGGGTCCCCGATCATTGGGGCGGATTTTCTATTGCATTACGGGTTGCTAATAGACATTAAGCAATGCGCGTTGGTGGACCCGCTTACAGACCTTAGAGTGCGCGGATCGGTTTGTTCGGTCGACGTCTGCGGAGTGTCCGTGTCTGTGAAGATTGACGTTGCCGACGGGCCGGAGGGCGCAGCATGTGCAGCTCTTGTGCAGGCGTATGCTGATATCGCGCGACCCAAAATGATGGTCATCGCGGACGCCAGCGCCTCTGTTTCGCACCAGATCACAACCACTGGCTCCCCAGTGCATGCGCGTCCCCGTCGCCTCTCAGGGGCTAAATTGGAGGCAGCTAAACGACATTTCGATCTCTTGCTTCAGCAAGGAGTAGTCCGTCCGTCGTCTAGTCAGTGGTCCAGCTCCCTGCATTTGGTACCCAAGCAGGAGCCTTTGGGGCCGGAATTGAAGGAGGAGAGCATCGAGGACCCCGCTTCGGGTTGGCGAGTTACGGGTGACTACCGCGGTCTCAACGCGTGCACTCAGGCAGACCGTTACCCGCTCCCATGCCCCGAGGACATTTTCCAGGGCCTACAGGGTGCAAAGGTGTTTTCCGTCGTTGATTTGAAGCGGGCCTACCACCAAATTCCGGTCGCGGCTGAGGACGTGGCGAAAACGGCCATAACCACACCGTTCGGATTGTTCGAGTTTTTGGGCATGCCGCCCGGCCTTAAAAACGCCGCGCAGACCCTCCAGCGCCACATGGATACCATTCTGAGAGGGCACAGTTTCGTGAGGTGCTACTTGGACGACCTTATAGTGGGTTCCAGTTCACACGAGGAGCACTTGATTCACCTCGGAACCCTCTTTGATATTCTACGCAGGCATAGCCTGACCATAAACCCCGCTAAGTGTCACCTAGGGAAGCGTGAGGTCACGTACCTTGGATATGTGGTGAACGAGCACGGGTATCAACCGCCAAAGGATCGGGTGGAGGCCATTTCCACCTTTCCGAAGCCAACTACGGTCTCCGAGTTGCGCCGTTTTCTCGGCATGTTAAATTACTACAGGCGTGCTATTCCGAGCGCCGCAGCCCACCAGGCGCCGCTTACTGTGTACATGCGGGGTGCCAAGAAGCGGGACCGTACCAAGATCCTGTGGACTCCCGAGGCCGAGGAGGCCTTTCAGCGATGCAAGGAGGGCATAGTGCGTTCCGTCCGGACCGCTTTCCTTTCACCGTCGGCCCAGTTAATCTTAACCACCGATGCCTCTGACGTCGCCATTGGTGCTTCCCTGGAGCAGTGCGAGGGCGATGAGCGGACTCCGTTAGGATTCTTCTCCCGCAAGCTGCAGGGTCCGGAGGTGCGCTACAGCGTGTATGACCGAGAGCTGCTGGCCGTCTACTCGTCGGTGAAATTTTTCAAGCACATCCTTGAGGGACGCCCTTTCACCGTCCGCACTGACCACCGTCCGCTAATCTACGCTTTCGCGCAGCGGGCTGACTGCGCCAGCCCCAGACAGCATCGACACCTTGATTACATATCACAGTTCACCACCGACCTACAATACGTGAAGGGGGAGGACAACGTCGTGGCGGACGCGCTGTCACGCGTGAGCGCAGTGACCATGCCCACTCAACTGGACGCTGCCACCATCCAAGCGGCTCAGGCACAGGACGAAGAGTTGATCTCGGCTCGTGCAGATACATCGTTGGACCTGCAGTTGCTGTCGATCGAGGAGAATGACATCTGGTGCGATGTCAGGGATGGCGTTGTCAGGCCATACCTTCCTCGTTCCCTCCGCGGAACGGCTTTCAATGTCGTCCATGGCCTATCTCACCCCAGCGGACGAAACACGTCACGGGGACTTCGAGAGAAGTTCGTCTGGCCAGGGATCGGCAACGATGCCCGCCGATGGTCGCGTGAGTGCCTGTCGTGTCAGAGGGCGAAGGTCCATCGTCATCACAGGGTTCTTTCGGACACTATAAGTGTGCCAGACAACCGGTTCAATCATGTCCATTTGGACCTGATCGTTTTACCCCAGGTCGGGGATTTGAGATACTGTCTAACGATCGTGGATCGTTTCTCTCGTTGGCCGGCGGCCGTGCCCCTTCCCGACATGCGGGCTGAGACGGTTGCCGCGGCGTTCTTCAATCATTGGGTGTGCCAGTTTGGAACCCCCCTGACAATCACAACGGATCAGGGAGCGCAGTTTGAGTCCGCGTTGTTCGCGGCTCTGGCACGCGCCATTGGAGCGAACAGGATCCGCACGACGCCGTATCATCCGCAGTCCAATGGGTTGGTGGAGCGATGGCACCGCGCATTGAAGGCGGCCTTGATGTGCAACCCCGGTGTACCGTGGCCTCGGTTGCTTCCCCTCGTCCTGTTGGGGCTGCGTACCGCGTTCAAGCGGGACCTACAGGCCTCTCCAGCCGAGATGCTGTTCGGGACGACGCTCCGTGTCCCTGGAGAATTTTTTGTCTCTAAGGATGTTCCTGCGGATCCGCAGGGATTCGCTGAGAAGCTCGCCGACTACATGCGGACTGTGCGGCCCGTGCCGACGAGTAATCATACCAGGAGAAGTACCCTTTTTAGTTTTAGGAGCTTGGACTCCTGCACGCACGTTTTCAGGCGTGTCGACTCGGTGCGACGTGCATTGGAGCCTCCCTACGCTGGGCCGTACGAGGTGGTCCGGCGGGTCAGCGACCGAGTTTACATTATTCGCATAAATGGCGAGGAGAAGTCGGTGTCGACCGAGGCGTTGAAGCCAGCTTTTGTCACGGAGGAGGACCCGGAGGTGGCGGGGCCGTCATCACTGCCCCCTCTGCCGCCGTTGCAACTGGACCTGCCGTTATCGGCACCTCCTCTGCCGCCGTCGCGGCCCGCTCCATTTTTGTCGCGGCCTGTTTGCCCGCCGGCGTCGTCCGCGCCGCTGCCCGTGCTGCGGCCCGAATCACCACCACCGTCTGTATCGCGGCCTGAGTCGCCGCCGCTCGAACCACGGCCCGTACCGCGGCCTGTATTGTCGCCCGAGCCGCGGTCTGCGCTTCAACGGACTACGCCGCCAAGGGTGCAGCCTGCCTTGCTGCCCGAACCGCGACCTGTATTGCCGCCCGAGCCGCGACCTGAGCCTCAGCGGACTACGCCGCCAAGGGTGCAGCCTGCCTCGCCGCCTGAACCGCGGCCTGTATCGCCGGCTGAGTCGCGGCCTGCCCCACAGCTGACTACGCCGCCAAGGGTGCAGCCTGCCTTGCTGCCCGAACCGCGACCTGTATTGCCGCCCGAGCCGCGGCCTGAGCCTCAGCGGACTACGCCGCCAAGGGCGCAGCCTGCCTCGCCGCCTGAACCGCGGCCTGTATCGCCGGCTGAGTCGCGGCCTGCCCCACAGCTGACTGCGCCGCCAAGGGTGCAACCTGCTCTGCTGCCGTCTTCGCGGTTACGTCCGCAGGCGCTGCCTTTCACACCAGCACACACACGCCCGGCAATCCTCTCCCGGCCAGCGCAGAGCGAGAGTCGATTGCGTGGCGTAACTTTTTTGATTCCTCCTCCTTCCTCGGAGTCCTCTGGGGGGGGGGGTGGATGTGGCGACTTCGCCACCGCCCCAGGAGGGCGCGCCACCTATCGAGCACCAGCAAGCCTCGAAACCAGGGCGCCGGAAGCAGCGCCTAGAGGAGAGGCGCTGGGTTGAGTCAATCTCTCAACGACTAGCGAACGCGTCGGATGCGATAGAATCTTTGTACAGACGCACTGCGCCTTTTCGCACCACGTGCAATATTTCACATTCCTTGTAAGCCCAAAAAGGGCAGCTCAGCTAATAAACCAAAGTGCCTTTTGTTAACGAGTGTTCCCGATTAATTCCTCTCGGATAGTTCCTCTACGTAGGCGAAATCCGAACACTCTATCACTATCAAAAAGTGCTAATTTAAGGTTAAGGTTAAGGTTAAGGTTTATTGTTTTCTTACAGGTTAGTTTACAGGCTGTAAGATGGCGTTCCAAGCTTTCACTTATTCTGCCCAACGAACAATAGTCTACTCTCTTATACTTATTTCTAACTATCATACTATACAATTTGTACTTATTCTATCCCATTCATTCACATACTTACTCCTATTCCATAACTTTTTGTCTTTTTCTCTGCACACATTCGCATTATTCATAACTACTCATTCTAACTAATGTATCTTTATCTCTTTACCATATTTCTTTTAGCTCTATCCATTACTTATTATATCACAGCACAATTCACGACCTATATCACAGAACATATCAGTCTTTTCATTCACGTATTTATCCTATGCTTTGTCTTCTTTTTTTTTTTTGGTTTAAGTAGTGACCTCCGTTTTCGTTCTCCACTTCTCCATCTTTCCCGCTCTATATCTCCTTTTTGATCTTATGTAGGAACCCGACGATAATCCTTGCCACCACCGGCTCCCCATCGATTAACATGGTTATTACGCTGTCTTCCTCACTAATTTCTTTCTCTCTCAGTAATACTATCATATATTCTCTTTCCTCCCTGTATTTATTGCATCTCCATATCACATGGTCTATATCTTCTTGTTCCTCTCCACATTCACATATCGGTGAGTCAATGATATTCTTCCTATGAAGTGTTTCCGCCAGATTATAGTGATTTGCTTTTATCCTGCTCAGCGTATTGATCGATCCTCTCTCCAACCTCTTGATTTTATGGAACCATGGTTTTCTTTTCCCCAGGTTGTTGTTACTTGTCGAAAAATACTTTATCCCTTTGTATTCTCCCTCCAATTTCATATCTCTAAACGAATCCTTCCATGCCCTTTCCTCCAATGTCGTCAGCATGTCTTCCAGTGGAATTTTTGTATTACTATCCGGTATACCCCTTGTCGCTTCCTTCGCCAGTCTGTCTGCTCTCTCGTTGCCCTCAATTCCCACATGTGCTGGGATCCATACGATCCCTACCTTGCCTATCTCATGTCCATTCTCTCCCACACCTAATTTCCTTATTCTTTCATTTTCCAATAGTTGCTCTCTAATTTTCATTGCTCTCGTGGTCTCACTCTTCGCTTTCTCACTATTTTCTATTCCCCGGATAGCACTCATGGCGTCCGTAAAAATTATCACATCTTTTCTCCTATATTCCTGTGTCGCTATCGTCATAGCCTTTTCTATCGCAATCATCTCAGTAGTGTAGATAGTCGCCATATTGCTTACGCTGTAAGCCCTTTCCATCCAGTTATCTTGCTCGTTTTCCTTTATTACTATTCCTATGCCATTGGCACTTGTTTCTTCTTTTTTTGATCCATCTGTGTATATTTCTACTGTGTCTTCTATCCTTACTTTCATCCTCTCCTTGATTTCATTAATAAGTATTCTATGATCCAATTCCATGTCTTGTCCGATTCTCCCACTTTCCCAGTCTAGGAGGCTCCCAATATCCTCCTCGCCTCTCTCCGTGGTGTCCTCTTCATTATCCTCTTCTTCTCTTCCGTCTTCCTCCATAAATTCCTCCATCTGCCTCGTATTTCTCCAGATTTCCACCATACCCTCCCAACCCCCCTCCCCGTCTGCGTCGGTGGATTCCCGTTCCTCTGCCAATTCCTCTATTGCCTTCAGGACTTCGTTATTCTTTCTTCCTCTTTGCTTGGTAATGTATCTCCCTATAATCATTTTCCTTCTATTCTTTACATCCATTAATCCCGCTTCCACCGTCATAACATTAGTCGGTGTTGATATCCTATATCCCATGGCAGCTCTTATACCCGCGTTGTGAATCTTTTGAATTTTGTCTCCTATTTCTTCGTTCTTATCATAGTATATTTGTAATCCGTATTCTATAACTGATCCGACTAGTGCCTTATATAGGAGTATCATTGTTTCCGGGTTAGCTCCTTTTTTTATATGTCCTATGTATCTCAACATGGTTAGTCTTTTCTTAGCTTTAAGCGCTATATTATCAATGTGTGCTCTATAATTTAGTCTCTTGTCCATGGTTATCCCCAGAAACTTCGCACTATCCTGTTCTTGTACCATTTTTTCCTTTATTCTTATGCAAATTTTTTTTCTATTCTTCCTGTTGAACTTCTGTGTAAAGTTGACTATATTAGTTTTCTCTTCTGCAATGTCCAGTTTTATTTCTTGTAAGTTGTTCTTTATCTTTTCTATGGCTTATGTGATATTCTTGACATTTATTTGCGTAGCATTACTGGTAGTAAAATACTTGGCCCTGCTCTCTGAAAAATATGTTAATTGTCTTGGTTAATATAAATAATACAAGACCAGACTTATTGATTCAGACATATTTATTCAGTTTAACAACACCAATTCGGAGAGCAGGGCCAAGCATTTTGAATAAAATATTTATTCGTATTAAAATATTTATTTGTATAAAAATATATCTGGTTAATATTATTTAATACATTTTTTTCTTTGTATAAATAGCCATTGTGATAATTGGCGCAATTAGTGTATATCATTAGTTTTGTAAAACTATTAATTTACGACAATGTTTTTAAATGGGATTCTTTTTGATGGGTATTAATTTACGACAATGTTTTTAAATGGGATTCTTTTTGATGGGTATTAATTTACGACAATGTTTTTAAATGGGATATATATATACTAGGCGCTCGTTTTTGTACCTTTTGTAAAAAGGTAATTTTGTGGGGATTTCACACATTTTGTAGTTTTCTTGGGTGTGAAACCGTGCTGTGCGCTATACTGATGTTCCATAGCGTGGTAATTTTTGTTGGCTTATTTATTTATTATCCTTTTTTTGTAAGAACAAAATATAAATATCTTTAGCACCTTTGGGCCATTGCCTTTTTTTAATTTGCACGTCATCAGCTACAATCCAACTACTAGTCATTCCTTCTTCTTTACATATACTGGTGTAATGGCCATCCTCAATACATGAACCACTATGAAATATAGCATTCATAACTTTATATGATTGTCCAGCTATTAATACTTTGGTTGTGGGAATAGCACATATGTTAATTTTTCGTGTTGCTTTGACTATTTTATCATCTTGTAATGAAAATAATAGTAAACGAATAATAACTATATCTTTCGTCAATATTAATTCATTCTTAAACATAATATCATTTCCTGTACAATGCTCACATGATCCGTTATCTGATTTATACCAAAGTGAAAATGTAACGTTTAATAAATCGTTAAGATTATAGCTTTTTTTTCAAATTGTTAATAGGTATTGAAACAATTAAATTATTAGTAGTAATTCTTTTTGTATAATCACAAGATTTACATCGAGTAGTAGACGTTACTTGATGCTCTACCAATTGTCTTATACAATCATATTTTGTGCACAGGGTTATTAGAAATTCGAATACATCTCGTTTTACGTTTATTGAAAAATGTTCTCCTAAACTTTGCCGTACTGTATATGTATTTAAATTGCGTATTCCATTTTCATATCGATGCATTAATATCTTCAAAACATTTGATGATTCATTACAATTAAACAATTGTTTTCTAATGGCACTCAAATGCATTAAACATTGTAATACTGCATTTGCATAACATGAAACTTTATCTGTATTTTGAAAACCATGTAAAACCCAAGAAACATTTTTGTGTAATAATTTTTGAGTTTGACAATTTTCTTGGACAGAATCAATTACTTTTGGCAATATCCATGGAACATCTTCCACTTTCGAATAGCGTTTTTTTGAAACAGTAATTATGTCTGCGTCTGGTTTGTACTTATATCTTAGCCGATTATATTCTCTAATAGCTTTTTCGTCAGCTATTACTGACGAAGGATCAAAATTAATCAAATGCAACCCTTCTGAAGACGTTACTCGTGATAATGTAACATAAGCTTGGCCACAATTAAATATAGAGTTGCCTATGTCCATAATAGCACTTTGTAAACTTAATCCTTGACTTTTATGAATTGTGATTCCATAACTCAGACACAATGGAAATTGTTTTCTAATAACAAATGCTCTATCCACTACTTCAAATTTAACGCTTACTCTTTCAATGAAATACTCTAATCTTGATGGTAGAAGGAGCTTAATTTTCTCTACATAATCGGTAGACATATCTTGTACAACTGAAATTACCTTAGCTATGGTACCATTCACAAGACCCAAAGTAGCATCAATGTTACGCCTTATCATAACGTTTGCTCCAATCTTAATTACAATTTCCTTTGAAAGTCCGGCAGTTTTAGAATTATCGTCATCAGTATCTATTTTCTTAATAATTCTTAATGCTATGTCTTTAGACAAATTTTGTCGATTTACCTTATTTGACATATTTCCAGAAACTTGTGCGACACAAGATGCTCTGTCTATCTATCTAATCTTCTCTGGACAACCTCCAAGCCTGTGCATTCCCTTCATTTCTATCCATCCAAACCTGTGCGTTCCCTTCAATTCTATTATCCAAGCCTGTGCATCCCCTTCATTTTTATCGAAGTCCTGTGCGTCCCCTTCATTTCTATAATATAATATAATATAATAAGCTTTACATAAAAACTCTAAATTGCTGATATACAAATACAAATATCTGGCAATTTAAATTACTACAATATATATATTATTTTGTACATGCATGGTACAAATTTCCAGAAACTTGTGCGAAAGGAGATGCTTCTCAGTCGAACCATCTCCGGACAACTTCCAAGTCTGCGACTCTACATAAGAAATCTATTTGAAAAATTTTGGCGACTTACCTTGTTAATTGAGACAATAATTCAGTCTCCTATTAGTGTAAAAACTCGTGACATTTCAAAAATCGGACAATTTACTTTATTTGACACTTAGCACTTGGTAGGTTATATTGACACTTAGCACTTGGTAGGTTATATTATAATATCTCTGCCTAGCTGTCACGTGACAACAATTTGTTACGCGATTGGCCGATGCCCGCATCCAATGAACAACGTGCCTGAGAGACATTTCCTCACCCTTTCATACTCCCCTCTTGCCTAGAAGTGTAGGACGATGACTATGACGATGCTGAATTTTAAGAACATAAAAATCAGCAAATTCCAACTTTACATCGAAATATCTCAGCTCATAAGGCCCGTAGGAACAAAACGAAGACACTCTTCTTATGTAAATCAAACCCAAGCTATCCATTAAGACCATTCAAAACCTCATCGAATCAGCCGTTATTGAGATTCGGAAATGTCAGGGTCCTGGATAGCGAGTCGTCGCGTTATAATAGCCACTCCGTGTCTTGCGCTGCGCATATATATATATATATATATATATATATACTTGGCGCGAGACACTACCGTGTCTCTTGATCCAGGAATATTATCGTCGCTTTTTTCCAATCCCTAGGAATTTCTTGTTTTTTCCATACTTCGTTGTATAAGTCTTTTAATAGTTCCGCATAATCTCTGGTGAGGTTCATAAATGCGTTATACTCCAAACCATCTTCCCCCGGCGCAGATTTTGGGTTGCATGTTGTCACCGCCAGTCTCATCTCATCCATAGATATCTCCCGGTCCCACCCACATTCTCCTACTGTTTCTTCTTCCTTTTCCACCTCAGCTGTATTCTCTTCCCCGTCCTCGTTTCTTTCTTGTACTATTTTTTTTATCTCTTCCCTTTCCAACTGCTTTCTTTCCTCCGTAGTGGTGTTATTATTCGTATTTCCTTCAAATCCCTTTTGCAATCTTTTAATCTGTTTCCATATTTCACTACCATTTGTTTGATGGTTAACCGACTTGGCCATATTTTCCCAAGCTTTATTTCTTTTATTCTTTGTCATTTCACGCATCTCTCTTTCCTTCTCCTTTAGTTTCTCCCAATTTCCCTTATTGGGTTTCTTTACAAATTTGATGACTGCCTCTTTTCTCTTCTTCTTACCTTCATTACATTCGTCGTCCCACCACGGGTGCTTTCTCCTTCTACACGTTCTTCCACCCTCCTCAGCCGTTCTCCCGATCCTCACACCATTTCTCTCAGCATCCCCTTCTCTTCCCCCGTTCCCACCATTCTCATCCCTTCTCATGTTCCTTTCCCGCCATACTCTTTTCCCCTCGTCTTCGTTTGTTGCTTCTATTGCCTTTATAATACTGTTTTTTAATATATCGCTTTTCTCCTGTACATTAGTTGCACTCTTGACTGCTTGCCTGACTTCCTCTACGTTTCCTGTTAATTGTGTTCTAAAATTGGACCAGTTGATTTTATCTTTATTATATCTCCTAGTTGAAAATATATTTCTTTTCATTTCCTCAATCTGTTTGTAGATGTTAATGCCTATCATCTGATGATCCGACCCCAATGTTTCCCCCTCCTCTGTTATATCCGAATCCTGGAATATATCAAATGTTGTTATTATTAAGTCTATGTTTGACGGTCTATATTTCCCTGACCCTGTCCTGGATTTCGTGTGGTGGTTTTTCACAAACATGTCTGCCTCCTCTATAGCCTCTGATAATTTCCTGCCCTCCTGGTTGGTTTTCTCGCAGTTCCACTCTCTGTTGCTCGCGTTAAAGTCACCCATGATTATTGTTTCAGTCCTTGTTCTTCTATTTTCAAACAATCTTCTCCATTCTTGCACATTACATTGTGCCTCTGGTTGTTTATATGCTAGTATTATGTCTATATCCTTATTGTCCATTCTCACCGTAATTGCTAATATTTCCGTTTTATTCCGGATCCATCTAACATCATTCCTGTTTGTTGTGGTTATTAAATGGTTGCGCAGGTTCAGTGTGAAAAGAAAGCACAATGAGGTTCAAAGTTAGTTTTAATGGCACGTGGTTATTCAAACGGAATACAAGTCAAGAGTGACCCAGTACAAAAAGAACGTTAAGAAGCGTAAACCAACCTAAAAGAACAAAAGAAAAACTTCCTAGCATACAGGGTCAATATTGCCAACTGTTGCGACCGTAGTAACTTAATAATCTTATTGCCTATTATCACACTGTTCCACATAGCTATGTCTTTTCTAACCATTAGGCATAACCCTCCTCCTCTTTTATCTTTCCCCTGTCCCGTCTAAATATATTGTACCCGTATACTTTAATGTCATCCTTTTTAGTCAGCCAGGTTTCGGTAATTCCTATTACATCGTATTCCTTTGCCTTCTCCCTCAGTTCAATCATCTTATTGCGAAGGCTCCTTGCATTCCATACAGCCACCCTGCATTGTTTCCCCTCATTCTCCATTTGTTGTATTATAATATGAGATATTATATCTAGATCTAAAATTATATATATATATATGTCAATGTAAATATAAATGTAATTATATATTTATATATTTTCCTTTATTCTCTCTTTGGTCTGTTTCCAGACTTTCTATCCTTTTCTTCTGTATTCATTGTGTCCTTTGTCGCCTCAGATTCCCTTATCTCTTCTATTTCTGTGTCCATCCTTACGTCTTCTTCCGATTCTTCCTTTTCCGTTTGAATATCTTCCAGCCATTCTTCTGTTCCGCAACTTTCAAAATCAGCATCATTACTCCTCTCATCTTCCCCTTCTTCCGCATTCCCCTTTTTCTCTCCCCTATCCTTCTCTTGGTCCTGCCTCGGTTCTTTATATTCTCCCTCCGTGGTCTTGACCTCCTTGATATCTTTTAATATTTTTCCTACCTCATTTTCTTCTTCTCTTGCTTTCTTATATTCTCCGTCTTCAATCTTTTGTTTGTTCCATTTTTCCCCATCTCTCTTGTTCATCATCCTCTTCCTATACTTCTCTGGTATTTCCATCTCATAAGAAGGATGGTTATTCACATTCCAGTCTTCTTCAGCCTCAATTGATTGGGCCTCCTTTTCTTTTGCTCTTTCTTGTAGTTTTTCTCCTATTCTCTTCATTAGATTTTTCTCTTCTAAGATTTTCATTATCTCCTCCAACAGTTCATCTCCGCTGTGGTTATTGAGCTTCTTTACTACTTCCAAGTTTTCTCTTCTTATTCTTTTTTCTTCAGTCTTTCTTTTCTCTGTCTCATTTACATAATAGCTAGACGAAAAACTTCTTGTCTCCCCTCCCTTGTACGGGTTTATCTCCTCTTCATTTGCCAAGTTATGAGGTCTTGGAATGAAGTGCAGTCTTTTTTCCTCTCTTGGGGTTCCTAACCTATCCGTATTTTTATTTGCTTCACTCATGCCTTGTGATTTTTCCGCGCTTATAATATTTTTTTCTCTGATTCTACTACTATGTCCCCATTTATACTCCTCCGGTCTTCTGTTGTCCATCTGCCTAACGTTTCTTTGCTCTGTTCTTGTGTCCTCTTGTTCACGTCGATACGTTCTCTGTTCCTTGTTGCGTCTCCATGCATTCTTCAGTTTGTCCATGTCCCTGTCGATTGGGACTTCCAAATTTTCCCAAAACTCTATTTTATTCCTTCTCTTCAGGGTAGGAAAATCATTATTCCATGAATCCTCTTCCATCTGTTCGATGACGCCTGCATTTCTTTCGTCGTATAATCCATATGGATCCTCTCTCCTTACCTGGTCTGTCGCTGCTCTGTATGATATATTCTTATACGCCATTATTTTTTTAATCACCGATTCTTTTTGAAAGTGAGGGCATACCCTTGCTACACTAAGGTGTTCCCCTCCACAATTAATGCACTTCGGATTGTTCGTGTGTCACGTCCCGGGTGAGGTCTTTGGGGAACAATGACATGAAGGAGGGAAAACTCAGGCGCGAATCTTTAATCCTTCACACTGAGGGTTTTGAGGGAACTCAGGCGCGAATCTTGAATCCTTCACACTGAGGGTTTTGAGGGAAGGCCAGGCGCGAATATTTAATCCGTCACTCTGAGGTTTGAGAGGAACTTAGGCGCGAATATTGAATCCGTCACGCTGAGGTTTGAGAGGAACTTAGGCGCGAATATTTAATCCGTCACTCTAATCGACCAGGGAAGGTAAATGTATATTTAGAGAACACCCGTTACGGCACTTCGTATTTGTTTTGGTTTGTGAAATAGGATTTACCGTTGCATTTGTGTAAAAGAAACCACGTTTAGTTCTTCTGTATATTGCACGACTCATGCAGTAATGTTTGTAAACACTGGGCGCGCTCTCGCGAATCAGCTGTTGCGGCAGCTTGGTTTCGTTAAGAATCTTTATGACTTGAGGATACACACAATAATTCGAAACGTGATAGAAAACAAAGCGGTTTATTAACTTTGTTGAAGCGGTTATTATAATTATGCGGGGCTTTTAGCATTGACACATAACATTTATAATATGTATTATGACATGTATATGTATGGACATGAGGTACAATATATAAGTTATAGAACGAAATAACTTTAATAATGATCGTTAATAATATAAAGGAATAAGATCGCAGTAAGCGGTTATTAGACAAAGATATAGATATAAAATAAGCGTTAATGAAAGAACAGTATAATATGAAAGTAATATGAATAATAATATGATTGCATTAAGCAATAAATGAGATAATAATATGATTGCATTAAGCAATAAATGAAATAATAGTAACAAATAGTATGAAGATGATATGCAGAGTAATATAAGATAATTATAAATGCTTACAATCGTTGTCGTAGAGCACTGATTTTAAAGTTTAACACTTGTTAAAATATACTTTCGCAAATAAACCCGTTTGGTCGTGAACGATTTGTCGTAGAAAGAGTAGCGATGAAAGAGGACGAGGCCTCGCAGGACCTCGTATTTATGTAATTTCACAGGAGTATTGCGGGGGTACGCGCGGTAAAGACCTTGACACATTTCGGAATAAGACGCAGTATGATTTCCGGGGTTTTTGTAAACGGTATGGCTATTAATAGCCATATTTTGTCACGTACGCCAAATGCGTCGTAATTAGGTTCGTGGGGTTTTTGTAACTGTAGTAGAGATACTCAACTCTTCGATTGGATTTTGGGTGTTTGATAGGAAAGGGGTTAGAGTGGCTTGGACTTCATGAGTCGTAAAGAGGGGATTGAGACGTGGTCTCGATTTTAAGAGGGATTTGTAACGAGGGACTTGTTTGAATTCGTTTTAAAGGGAATGATTCGTGCCTTGTAGGACGAATAGGCGAAGTGGGTTTTGCAACGATCATCTCGCGATGGGGACCGCTAAGGTACATCAGCGAGGTGGAGGTTTGAATTCATCATCTTGTGTTGTTGACCGCTAAGGTGCAACATCAAGGTGATCAATGATTGAGGAGATGGGGTAGGAGTTGAGTTCGACAGACTTTGGTGGTGTGATTTTGAGGTTTATGGAATAAGAAACGCGCGAAAAATCGTGGGACGTCACACGTGCACCTTTCATGGAACACCTCGGTGCAAATGAAACATTTTTTATCTTTCGCTCTACATACTGCCTGTATGTGTCCAAATTTTAAGCATTTGTAGCATTGTTTGACCGCCTCTACGAAGGGTTCCACCTTCAGCCATACATGGCCATAACCGATCAGTAGTCTTGTCGGTAACGATTCTCCTTGCATTTTAAGCAAAATAGATTTGCTATCCTCCCATGTTGCTTTGCCATCCTTCATTCTCCGCTTCTTTAGGCGTTCTAGAGTATATACGCCTTGGTTAGGCGTGAGTTGGTCCTGTAGTTCATCAATCGAATCTTCCCAATCGTGGATTACTCCTCTTCTTACCTTCCATCTGTTCGGTATATATGCCCTATAGTCCTCTGGTTTCATTTTTCCTTTGTTTAGGATCGTGTTTGCATCCTGTCTTCTTTTGTACTATTGCCCGGCCGAAAGAAGATCCCTAGCAGGCGGTCTCGGGCGATGCAGTCTCCGTCGCTATGATGATTGGTCGAGTCACCTATTTGGTCACACTTTTAAAGACGGGGCACACGTATTTTGGTTATTGGCTGAAGTAGGCACATACATTGTCGCACCACGCGACGAAGAGAGTGAACAAAACACATCGAGATCGAGTGGGATAGAGCGATCTGAACGACGAACGCCAAAGAAATAGCGTAGGCATCTCAGACGGTTAATCATTAATATATAATATCATACAAATTTCCCTATTTTTCACAATATGTTTAGGAAAGTATTATCCTGATACCAAACCAATGATAATACTTTCCTGAACAAATTGTGAAAAATAAGGAAATTTGTATGTTATTATATATTAATGATAAACCGTCTGAGATGCCTACGCTATTGCTTTGGCGTTTGTCGGTCAGATCGCTCTATCCCACTCGATCTCGATGTGTTTTGTTCGCTCTCTTCGTCGCGCGGTGCGATAATGTATGTGCCTACTTCAGCCAATAAACAAAATACGTGTGCGACGTCTTTAGAAGTGTGTTCAAATAGGTGAGTCGACCAATCGTCATAGCGACGGACTGCATCGCCCGAGACCGCCTGCTAGGGATCTTCTTTCGGCCGGGCAATAGTACATGACTTCGGCTTTATTGAAACCGACCATTCTTATTCCCTGAAATTGTATGCCTTCATTAATCAGCATCCTATATATTTTTATCAAATTATTACTTTTTTTTGTTGTCGTTTTAATTTTATTTAGTTCTACCGTCACTAGGTATTCTTCCCTACTAGTATCCCGTTCATATATTTCGTTCGCCTCTACATCCCACGTGGTTCCATCCCTTTTGTTTTCATTTCTTACCTTATTTTCGTTATCTTTTCCTACTTGTCCCTTTTCACCTACTTGCACTATATGATCGTTTTGTGCTGTCCTTTCCACTCCGTTATTTATTTCTGTTGTACCTGTATTTCCTTTAACTCTTTTATTACTTTCCTCAAATTCTCTCGTATCTCTTAATTCAGGTCTTTGTTTTCCCGGTGCGATTGTTGCGTCTTTCTGCATACTAGTTCTTATTCCTCCCCGATTGGTGGCGCTGTCACTGTCATTTCCCGCCATTTCTTCCGTCCCATTGCGTTGTATCGTTTCTCTATTGGTCTTCTCGATTTTCCCTTTATTCTCCTTCCCCAGAATCCCTGTCATGTTTAGCATTTCCCATCTATTTTCTCCTAAAAATCTTTTTTCCTGCATTTTCATGCCACTTCTTCCTTTCGTATGCCTAATTCCTTCTTGTGCCATTATGTCCTCCATTTGAGCTCTTTTCCCCTCGTCCCTTTCTTTGTTCTTATCCATATTTCTCATTCTCTTATCATCCTCTTCATTTACATTTCCCCAGCTTCTTTTCCTCTTTACTTTTTCATCTTCCTGAATCCGGCCGCCCGGAGGGCGGTCCTGGTCATCCTGGCTTGCCAGAACACCTAAGGTTATGTACCTTTCTTTTGCCTCCAATTATCTTCACTTCCTTTTACCCTCCCTAACTTTTTTTATACTTTACCCCCTATTCCTCTTCTCACCTTATTCTTCCGTCACTCACCCTTCTCTCTATTTCTATTTACTCTATTCTATATTCTAATTTCTCTCTTAGCGCATCCAGTGTTCTCTCCAGTGCTAATTTAAAATCAAAAACTTGCAAACTGCCTAAAAATGTATCTTTTAAAGGGAAACGTTTTATTATCTCGGTAATGGCTTTAATGTAAAAAGCTAAGCAAAATTTTTTAATTTCAAGAAACGTTTCCTGGGACAAAGTACCCAGATAGCACAAAGACGTTTTAAAAACGTTTTTAAAACGTCCAGGTCAGACGTTCGGGACGTCTTAAAAACGTCCAGAAAAGGTCCTAGAAACGTCCATTTTCACAAACCAGACCGTTTTCTGGACGTTTTTAAAACGTTTTCTGGACGTCTTCAGGACCTTTTCTGGACGTTTTTAGGACGTTTTCAAAACGTCTTCAGGACCTTTTCTGGACGTTTTTAAAACGTTTTCTGGACGTTTTTAGGAGGTTGGTGGTCGTACTGGTTTGATTAAATAAAAATTTATGGATGTAAATTGTTTTCAAAATATTACCAAACTCGATAACAATTTATTTCGTTTACTTACAATAGATACATGAAAATGTCAGTACAAAGTCGAATACAGAGAATATACCACTTAAAATAGATATAAAGTATGTAGAACATGTAGGTAGTACACATAGATTATACATATTATACAAAATATAGGTACAGAATATGTAAAATATCTGCACTTACAATAGATGTTTATAACATTGTTACAAATTCGTTGAAAGATCTCAAAGTATTGAGGAAAATGTTTTCTCTGCATTATTCACAATTGAAAATGCTATTGATTTACAATACACTAAAAGACTAGCGCAAAGCAAAATCACAATTTTGTTATATGTAATAAAGAGTAATATTTTGTGCATAAAATGTCTCTACTTGCCGTTCGATTTGCTTGTACAGTCAAAACTTGTAATTGCGTTCATGCCAGGAAATTGACAGTACGCACATACTAAATTGACCGATTTGTGGACACACACGCTCAAGTCCTGCATTCTCACTTTTGACTGTACAAGCAAATGGAACAGCAAGAAGCAGCGTGTATGGTGGCTTTTGCAGCTACACAAGTATCAGAATTCTTTGGAAATCTATAAAAACAGAAATAAAGTTCAAAATAAGATATGTTTTGAAAATATAGTTACTTTAACACGTTTGCTACCCTGCAGGGTAAACTTGTCGAAGAACTGGGACCTCGCCGATTTCGATGAGCTTCAGATATGTTGCAAAACTCGACATTTTGAGTAACTTTTTCCTTTGAAGAAATTGGCGGTCGGCCTTAGTTTCCGAAATATTCGCAGGAAAACTTTCGCTATTATACAATCGTACTCTACGTATACGTGCACGCCCGCGACAGTGTGTGCAGCACCACGCTGTCGGCGGTTGTCTTCTGTTTGTATAAACACTGCGCAGCAACCTGCAGCATGCGTATCTAACGGGTGCACGCGTGGTATCGCAGCAGCAAGGAAAGCAACGCATTCCACTTTCCAACTTGTCCCGGGTATTCGTTTGGTTTGGGTTAGATTAGGGCGGGGGGCGCGCGCCCACTTGCGGGCGTGTAACGCATGGTAGCGAACCGATGTGAGTCAGGGTGTTGACGGACATCCGCAAGTTTCTGGTTCAAATCTCTAAACTCAGATCGGTTCGCTACCATGCGTTACGCGCCCGCAAGCGGGCGCGCGCCCCCCGCCCTATTCTAACCCAAACCAAACGAATACCCGGGACAAGTTGGAAAGTAGAATGCGTTGCGTTGGAATAAATCAACCGAAGTTTTCCGGGAATATCTCGGAAAAGAAGGTTCAGCGGCGATATAATGGAAATCGGTGAGGAAACACCTGTTCTGCATAATTACCGTTTTCTCTTGTCTCTAGACAACACGTGGATATGTATCTACGAGCACGTGGAAATGTATCTAAATTTTGGATCTTAACCACTGCTTATCTACTGTTTCTTCATGGCAAGTTTACCGAACCGTTTAGTTTACCCGGTATATTGGGAAACCAAGAATTTCGATACGCCAACTAGTGGCAGAAAATTAAACTACTATCAGTAGGCGAAAATCCGTCGAAGTCCATACGATTATCAGTGTTTATATAGACATTTTGTGAAAAACGAGGGTTTTTAAATTTTTTTTAACACTAAATTTTTACTTCTTCGATTAATAAATACTTATTCGGAATGGTTGGTGGGATCCGAGCCTACTTGCAATAGTTTTCCAACTTACCACCGCAGCGCTGAAATCGAAGCCACGCCTCCACTTGGTTTCCCAATACGTCGTCTGCCGATCACAGCGAGGTATATGGAGAAACAGTAGACAAGCGGCAGACTCGAACTGCCGGATACACTGCCACGGTGGCGTACATACACTAGGCGGCAAAATCGGCTTCCCTCCTGAAATTTGGCAACGTTGCATGTCACTAGGCATAACTCAGTAATTCTAGTGACATGCAACGTTGCCAAATTTCAGGAGGGAAGCCGATTTTGCCGCCTAGTGTACATATGCAAAATTCAATGTAGTAGTAGCAAAAGTTTTTCCTCAATATCTCTGAAACTAAGGGCGACCGCCAAAAAGTTTAAAGGGAAATGTTGTTCGGAATAATAACCTTGACAACATATCTGAAGGTCATCGAAATCGGCGAGGTCCCAGTTCTTCGACAAGTTTACCCCCTGCAGTATACCTTTATATATTTTTCCTTAAAAGGCGGTAGTGAACGTATTAAATGTTGTGCCCTGCGAGGTGGCACGCAAGGCTGGTAAGGGAAATGGTGATGTCGTAGGTACGGAGTGAATCAAAGATGGGAATCTACGGGGTGCACTACACGGTTATTTTCAGACGTTACTCTTTATTATAACTTTAACTTAACTAGACTGGGAATCACAAGTGTTAAGTCGCGTTAGCACGTCGAGTGTCAAAACCAGAATGTCCGTTAGCTGTGTTAGGTAGGTTTTTATAACCTGCTGGGCGTGGTACGCGTTACTAAGCCCGGTCGCGGCGATGCGCTTACATATTGCTGATTTGATAGATTTGGTCGCTTAGCGGCTCAGCTGGGAAACTTCTCGAACATAGCGAAATGTCATATGATATGTATAATATGTCAGGCGGCGCGTGTGCTTGGGCGTTTCCTGGGCACAACATAAATATAATAATTTGTTCCATTATGAATTAATAAAATAACCTCAATACCTGTGGAAAGTAACTTTCTGGTTGTTACTGTTACCATCATTCCTTTTCTTCCAATTTTCAGAATCTGATCTGTTTTTGCACAAAGGCACGATGCACTGAACCACGGCCGACGGCCGTGACTGAACCATTGTTCTTAATAACTTTTTCTTTAACACGCTACTTCATACCACACTCCGAGAAACGCTTTGAAACGCTTCAAACATGGCTATCTTTAAAACGGCTGCAAAATACGTTTTTAAAACGTCCGGAAAAGGACGTTTCTAAAACGTCCGTAAAGTACGTTTTAAGGACGTACATTTTCACAAATCAAGCCGTGGACGTTCAGACGTAAAATGGACGTAAAATGGACGTTTTTAAAACGTCCTGTGCTATCTGGGTATTTGCAATCGTTTCGCTTTCTATCTAAACGTTATCTTTTTTTCATTCTTGCTTGATATCTATTCATTTAATATTTCTCAACCAATTTTTTCCTCTTTTCAAAGGTGTGACATGCTTAATCACTTAGAGACAAGTTTTTCATCTTTATAATGTTTAATTTTGTTTGACTTTAGATATCTTAAAAGTTTCTTCAATAAAATGTCTTTAATATATTATTTAAGTAAAATTCGTAAACTCTTCTCAGAATCTTATATATGTGTAAGAAAGGACTAAAATATCGGATTAACTGGTTCTCTAGATTTTATGTGAATATGTATTTATTCCGAAAGTTAAACAAAAGTAAAGTTGGCCAAGAGTAAGAAGGTCTTTCTCGAAGCGAGGACTGGAATAGACTGCCTTTCCGTTCCGTGGAAAGTCCCCTCTTGTCCTTTAGGAAAACTTCTAAGGACCCCGATGCCAATTTACGATGTTTATGGCGTCGCGCTGGTCGGGCCCATCGTCGCTGTAGGCCGCGTCTGCTTAGCCTCAACCATGCAGCCCCTTTTACGAGGTAGTGCTTCAATATTTTCTAACACTCGGCCATCCTGCAGTTGTGCTTGTCCCCAAGCACTTGATCATCCTTAATTTTTACATTGTTTTCTGTAACACAAGGATCAAAACACATCTGAGTATCCACGTCAGTGTTGACTATATCATCTCATGATCGACAAAGAAATTCCTTCACAAACAAAAATATTGGTCAACTGACGATACTCCCCTTATTCGAATCAATCCCCTTCCTCAGTACATAGCAACGACCATGGAAGTTGAATACATCGCGTATAGTTGTTTGGCGATGCATCATTGCTCGTTACTCGTTGAATCCTTATTATTAATTTGTAGTCACTCTGCAATCCCAAAGCGATGTAAAATGTTGAAGTCGTATAGTTGATGAACTCGATCTCCAGCTGATGACTGGTAATCCACTGCTTGCATCATGTAGTAGTGAAACCTGGTTGCGCTCATGGTGATCCGGTACAATCATACAATAGTAGCGACAACAACGCTCACTAAAGTCATGATATCGAGAACAATCATACAATAGTAGCAACAACAATGCTCACTAATGTCATGATATCGAGAACAATCATACAATAGTAGCAACAACAATGCTCACTAATGTCATGATATCGAGAACAATCATACAATAGTAGCAACAACAATGCTCACTAATGTCATGATATCGAGAACAATCATACAATAGTAGCAACAACAATGCTCGCTAATGTCATGATATCGGAAACAATCATACAATAGTAGCAACAACAATGCTCACTAATGTCATGATATCGAATCTCACTCGACAGTGACTTTTCCCTCGCTGTCGCAGTAATAGTCCTGAAGCCCATGCTTCGCTGCTGCAGCGACGACACTGACCAGTCCCAACTGTCATGCCATAAATGTCCTATGTCGCTGTTCACTTAACATCTGTAAATTACTAAAGTCTAATATTAGCTATATACTATAGTTTCACTCGATTGCTGCGACCCAGGATTTTAGACGATCGACCGCGACAACTGTCTTAGCCCGTCTACCTCCCTGTCGTAAATCTTCGACCTCATATCGGTCGTTTACAAGGACTCGACAAATCCTGAACGGCCCTTTGAACTTTGGATGAAGCTTCCTGCTCTCTCCTGTTGCCTGCTCGCTCGTGATTTCCACCATAACCAGGTCTCCCTCCTGGTAACGTGTTGCTTCACGTCGAGTCTTGTCGTATCGTTCTTTCTGTTGTCGCTGGTCCTCTGATATGTGGTTCGAGATTTGTTTCCGAAGTTCGCTCAAGTCCAAACGCTGTACTTCAATTTGCAACTCATGCAGGATTCGTGCCTCCGCCGTGGTTTTGGCCTTGTATCCCATCAACGCCTCCGTTGGTGTTGTCCCAATACCTTTATTGAAGCTGGTATTCATAGCACTTTGTACTTGTTTTACGTAGTCATCCCATACATTCGACTCCATTCCAGCCACTGTTGTAGCCAATGACGCCACAATGGTTCGATTGTATCGTTCGCACTGCCCATTAGCGCGTGGCGTGGCGACCGCATTTAAGACATGACGAATCCCATACGTCGTACAAAATATTTTAAAAGTTCTCGCGGTGAATGCAGTACCTCGATCACTGATAATACGCGACGGAACTCCGAATAAATGAACTACGTTGAGCAAAATTTTGACTGCCCGTTTCGCCTTGGTATCCCTCACGGGTTCAATGATCGTAAATTTCGTGAAGGCATCCACAATAACGAGCAGATACTTATTTTTCCGTGCGCTGGCCTCGAAGGGTCCAACATGGTCAATGTGCATCGTATGGAAGGGCACCGGAACCTTCTCAATGGGGTGCAGTTTTCCTTGCTTCTTCCCTGACGTTCTCTTGTAATACGTGCAGTTCAAGCAAGCCCCTATATATTTTTTTACGAACGCAGACATTCCTGCGAACCAGTAATTTTCGCGTATGCGCCGCAGAGTTTTTTCTAATCCTAAATGTCCGGCGTCGTCGTGGCATAAACGACAAACTTGAAAACGCGTCGCTCGTGGTACTACCCATGCTATTTTATCGTTTTCCAATCGTCTGTAAATTTTATTATCCTTGAGAACGTAATCAGCAAAATACTGTTTAGTATTAGCGTTTCGTACATTCTCTATCAGTATCTCTCGCACTCGACTTAGCTGTTCGTCTTGTAATTGTGCGGCTAAAATCCAGTCCGCTTCTGTAATATCCACAGGATAAATTTCCACTCCTTTCACGGGATTTCTGCTGAGAGCGTCGACATGTTGCATCCTAGACCCCGCTCGATACACGATGTCGAAAGTATAGTCTTGCACCTCCAACCACCATCGTCCGATACGTGGTATCAGGTCTTTTTTTGTGAATGTGGTGCGAAGTGCATTACAATCCGTAATGACCGTAAAATTCAACCCAAGCAGATACACGCGGAAATGACGAAGCGCGAACACTACGGCCATCGTCTCTAGCTCGTAGGAGTGATATTTACGTTGCTCAAACGTTGTCTGCTTGCTATAATACGCGACCACCTGCTGCCTTCCCTCCGATGTAAATTGGAATAAAATAGCACCCAACCCCAACGAGCTAGCATCAGTATGTAGTTCCGTTCGAAGCGCGCTATCAAATATCGCAAGAATTGGTCGCGTAGTGAGGGCTTCTTTCACCGTTGCAACCGCAGTTGATTGCGCGTCTCCCCAATGCCATACCGTATTCTTTCTCGTTAAAGTGGTCAACGGCGTAACTATGGTCGCGTAGCCATTTATAAACTTGCGAAAATATCCCGCCAGCCCAAGGAATTGTCGAACTTCTCTTATGGAGGTGGGTCTTGGCATCGCCAACACGGCTTCTATCTTCCTACGGCCCGGTTTGACACCTTCGGCGCTTATCTCCCGTCCAAGATAGTCGATGGTCGTCTTCAGAAATGAGCACTTATTCAAATTAAGTGTCAGTTTGTGTTCTCGTAGTTTATCCAAAACAAGTTGTAGTCGCCGTAATCCCTCCGAAACAGTGGTTGATGGTATAATTATATCGTCAATGTATGGAAATGCTACTGTATTTTTCAATGAACCCAATACTGTGTTAATCAATCGTTGAAAAACAGCGGGCGCATTGGTCAGTCCGAATGGCATTCTTAAGAATTCATAATGCCCGTCGGGCGTTACAAATGCTGTCTTCTCTATGGACGCGTCATCCATCGGTACCTGGTAATACCCCGAAGCCAAATCTAGGGCTGTAAAGTATTTATTACCCCCCAGTCGGTCAATTTGGTCTTCTATTAACGGTAGAGGATACCGGTCCTTGATGGTCACCGCATTTAAACGCCGATAGTCTATACACAATCGTTTACCTCCTGTTTTTTTGTCTACCATAGTGATTGGACTAGAGTTTGGCGATACAGATTCTCGGACAATACCGTTATCAATCAACTCGGCAATTATCGTCCGCGCTGCCTCGCGCTCGACCTGAGCCATTCGATATGGGTTGTAACATACTGGTGTATCTGTTGTACAACGAATCTCCATCTTCACGGTGTCGGTCTTTCCAAGAGTCCGCATCGAAGTCGAGACACAATCCGAATATGACTTAATAAGGTCCCTGCATTGTTCTTTCTCGCGTTTACCGATGTCCCCAAAAACAATTTCATCAATTCGTAACGCTCCGTTCATCGCATAGACGTCCAGGACATTCTCACGCATAGCTTCCATCGTAGGTAACCCTCGAATTACAACGCTGTCCCGCCGTTTGATCAGCATCACATGGGGTTGATCCAGAAAATCGCGTCCGACGATTGCCTCGTAGTGCATCATATCTGAGCCAACAATTGCTGCGCGTACTTTCGCTGTAGCTTCCATGACCGTTACCGTGACATTGGCAAAAAGATTACAGCGCGTTTCGGAACCCGCGAAACCCCGCAACTCTAATCCTGTGTCCTCGACCATTTCAAGTCTTAGCCGAACCGCCACCGGTTTTTGGATCAATGTTTTCGAACACCCGGTATCCACGAGACACGTAACTTTACGTTCGTTGATCGTAGCCGATAATAAATACATATTGTTCGTGGTCAGACTTACCCGTGTCATGTTTACCCCTTTCACTCGAGCACAAAATTTGTCCAAGTGGCCCCGTTTGTCACACGAACGGCAAGTAACAGGGGTTTTTGGGCACTTTGTTGAAAAATGTCCCACTTCTCCACAATTGTAGCACGTAATACCCGGCCTCTGAGGTGCTCCCGCCGTCGTTGACCCACCAGGTTTTGCCCCTGAATTCAAGGCCGTTGTCTCTGCTCGTCCAGGATATGCTCCGCGATTGAACGTTGCTGGTCGTGACACCACCGCCTTGCTTGAAGTTGAAGCTCGGGGCATCACTCCCATTTCGGTCATCGCCGCGAACAGAGCGTCGACGTCCTCGTAGTGATTCGCACGAATCGTCCGCTGGATGCTCTCATCACCAATTCCTCTGATAACTGCGTCCTCCAAATATGCATCCGGAATCTTAATTTTTAAAGCGCGCAGTTTGGCAAGCTTCTCAAAGCAATAGTCTCCCAGTTTTTGTCCGGGTTGTGCCGAATACTCCGACGCTTCGTGCAATAATCGACCAAACGGTAACGGTCGCTTAAACCGCTGGACGAGTATATTTTTCAGTGACCTCCACGTGTGGTCATGTTTTTGCTCCTCGTCAAATACTCGCCGTGCATACCCTTTCAGATTGCGCGAAATGTTAATGATGATATTATCATCACTCCACAGGTATCGCCGCGCGAGTCGATCGACTTGGCGCACCCACTGTTCAATATCTGCATTGTCCCGCGACGGATCAAATTTCGGCACAGTGTATTCGTCATTTACGGATCTAGACTGTACACTTCTCAATTCTCGCTTCAGCTGTTTCACCGTAGCGCGCAAATCTTCCGACGAGGAAGTGTTTTCGGAACGTCTCCGATTGCGCGAACGATCTCGCGAGTGGCTTCGCGAATAATATCGCGCTCGATCGTCAGAGCGTCGCCGCCCCTGGTCTCGCGCACGTCCTCGAGACCGACTTCGCTCACGATCCAAAGAATGGTTTCGCGAATAACTTCGCCGATGATCTCGCGAAGAACTATCACCCCGGTCTCGAGAGCGATCATTCGAACGATCTCGTGATCGATCCCTCAAACGTTCCATTGAACGATCCCGCGAACGATCACGCACTTGCGCACGCGAACTCTCACGTGACCGGTCCTTTGATTGCCCACGTTTGCGCGAACGTCCCCGTGAACAATCGCGCGACTGCCGTCGTGCTTCACCCTTGGATCGGCCCATTGTTCGCTATCACAGCTTGACACGATCACAAAGTTTCACACAAATACACTCCGGCGCGTACGGTTAAAGTGTATCCCACTTCTGATATGTAAGAAAGGACTAAAATATCGGATTAACTGGTTCTCTAGATTTTATGTGAATATGTATTTATTCCGAAAGTTAAACAAAAGTAAAGTTGGCCAAGAGTAAGAAGGTCTTTCTCGAAGCGAGGACTGGAATAGACTGCCTTTCCGTTCCGTGGAAAGTCCCCTCTTGTCCTTTAGGAAAACTTCTAAGGACCCCGATGCCAATTTACGATGTTTATGGCGTCGCGCTGGTCGGGCCCATCGTCGCTGTAGGCCGCGTCTGCTTAGCCTCAACCATGCAGCCCCTTTTACGAGGTAGTGCTTCAATATTTTCTAACATATGTATAAATACTGTTTCTATATGTTCATTACTTCTCAAATTTTTGCATTCCTTACTTTTTTGAATATTATTTCATTTCATTTCTTCTCTTACCTTATGAACTCTTTTTGAATTCAAGATATTACTTTTAGTCATTCTTTTTGATTTCTCCCCAAGTACATGGAATTTTAAATGAATGTTTTTAAAATTGTGTCTTGTCGTGGTGGGTGGGCTTACGGTACGTCTTATATTTTCCATATTACCTTATAATTTTTGGTAATGTTGTGTGATGCATCATGGACATGTAATGACTCTCTCAGAGATGTTTTATTCAAGTTATTGCAGTTAGATATGAATTTTGTGAAATGCATGGACGTACTTAACTAAAAGATGACGCTCGTTTGCAATTATTTTAACAGTATGTACAAGTATTACATATTATATTAGATTATATTGTAATAATTTTTTTTAGTTACGAAATAATCCTGTATGGCCGACATCCACAACAGCAGTAACAGAACAAAAACCGAGCACAATAAATGGTTACGAAAATGCAATGGAAAAGCATATTGTACAATTTGTAAAAATAATTTTAAACTTAATAACATTCCGCGGCACTCAAAATCCAAAAATCATATGCGTAAATTATTGAATATTGGAAAAGTGAATTTGCATTTACCTGATTACATATCAAAATGTACCGAAGACAAAAATTTGAAAAAATCACTCAATCGTATAAAAAAAAAGTTCAGCAGATTATTGATAGTGAAACCTCAAGAATTTGATATATTGGATGCAAATAGCATTAAAAATATGTATGGAATAGTTTTATACGACAAATTATTTGAACTGATTAGAAATAATTACTTTCATATAACTATACAACGTATTTGCAATGACGTCCATAAAACAAAATATTTTATCAATGCTACAACTCTTTCATTACATTCATTTGTTAGGTACGAAATCGTAATTGGTATTTGTGATATCACCCCAAAAAACTTTAAAAAAGTAAAAAAATTACGCCAAGCACATGAAATCAAGTAAATCACAAAATAAAGAAAATAATACTAATAAATACAAAGTAAAAAAAAGATGTGAAATCAGAATGAGCTGCAAGTACATAATGGTGCTTTCCCGCAGCGTGCAAAGGCGACACTGTGTAACACAATAAAAGACAAAAAAAAGATGTCCGCGGCCTGGAAGTCAAATACTTGGCGTGGCCAGGCAAGGTCAAGGTGTCGCAGAATAAGAATTATCTTTTTACAAAGATTTTACAATTACAGCATAATAATTATCAGCTGTTGAAATTTACAATTCCATGAATCTGAAAGCACGTACAATTCCATGAACCTGAAAGCACGTACAATTCCATGAAACTGAAAGCACGCACAATTTCATGAATTGTTTTATCAAATCGAGAAATGTTTTTCGTGGTTAGAAAATTAAAATTTCCATTCATAACGCCATTTTCTGAGTATATTTCATGGAATAGTATTTTTTAAATTAATTTGTTTATGTTTACCAAATTCATGCGTTTTATTGGACTCTAATTGATTTTAGTATCAATTTTCATTTTCATGTTTACAGATTTCTGTGCTTAAAGGGGTTATCGCTAGATTTAGCACGAATTTTCGTGTTTTCAGATTCATGGAATTGTACGTGTTTCCAGATTCAGGGAATTGTATGTGAGACTGCATTTTGATTGCAATTCAATGGTACAACGATAGCATTTTGATTGCAATTCAATGGTACAACGATATATATTTGTAAAAACATAGTGAAGATAGGAATTGATGAACGAAATTGCATAGTGAAGATAGGAATTGATGAACGAAACATGTGTTGGTTTCGTTTTGGCTGAAGGTGTGCGTGTAACGCGTGTATACGTATTATGTGGACGAAAATTTGGCTTGGAGAATCAGAAGAAAAATATCGGAGATATCGGATCCGACCGATCCATGAGACGATATTACGATATCTCTGTCATGCGTGGACCGATTTTATTGAAATTGGTCTTATTCGAAAGCCGATATGCGGTTTACATAAGAAAAATGCCTTTAAATTTACAAAATATTGCAGGCGTGATGAGATATTAATGTATAAATGTCAGAATTAGGTTAGAGTGTCTCCGCGACGAGTAAAGATACACGGTAGCGACATCGACAGTCGACATATACAGGGTGTTTTTTTTTCATGTACTTGGCGTCGAGACGCTACCGCGTCTCTAGATAAACGACGATTGCATTTCGAACGATACATTGCAACAAATTTTGAAATGTTTATATGGACATAATCTTTTATGGGAAAACGTTGTTGGGTTATTAGTACTAAATAATACGTGTATGTCAGAACAGTTGCGTACAATATGCCCGAATCATCCAACGAACATAATGAACATTTGTTTCCAAAAGTCTTGTAAATTACACCACAATGCAGATATTTCTGATTTATTTATTGCACTAAGCGTTGAAAAAGTTTTATATGAAGCAGATAGAAAATGTGGATATCCAATTTTTGAATTTGCTTCTAATTTTAAAAAAATTAATTTGAGCTTGCTAGAAATTGAATGGCGACAACTGTATTCTTATTTCGATGAAAGAGAAAAAGCGAAATATAAGCGTTTACATTGCGATAAAATGTGGAAAGAAATTTGTTCAAAGAAGAACACAAACAATGATTACGAATTCCCTACATTAAGACAAGTATTGCAGAGCATTTTCTGCTTTCCTCAATGCACAGGCTGTTAAAAAAGTAAGAACGAAAATTATCCCTGATAACAATCTGCCTGCAGTCTGTCAGCAGATGGACAGCAGGCTCTGACACGGCAGAGTCTGCCGGCAGATGGACGGCAGATCCGCAGCAGACCCTGCCTTCAACTAGATGGCGTCAGACAGCAGGATCTGCCGTGGATCTGCCGTTCATCTGCCGGCAGCCTAACGGCAGACACTGCCAAGGCAGGGCCTGCCGGCAGAACCGTAGTTGAATGCGGACATAAACTGCACCGGATCTGCCGGCAGACCTGGTTATCAGGGATAAGAAAATAAATTTTATTCAATTTTAATAAATTGTTCTTTGTAATAATTGTAACTGTACACGTAAGTACCGGTGCCCATAGGGTAAGCTAAAGCGTCTATCGTCAATGTCAACGGTTTATTGCAATTCGGATATTGCAAAATCCTACGTATATCGTGAACGGAAATCCTTTATGAGCGAAAATAGGGAAAAAATTTATTTAACTTTTTTACGTAGTATTTAATTCCCTGTGAGATTCGTTTAGAGAATCTTTTTAATTTTTACGACTAACGAATATTTATACTAAATAATACGAAAAATTATAGAACTATAAGAGGTAACTATCATTATTCATGAACCGATTGGGTTAAAAATTAACCAGATTTTAACACGAAAATATGAAATCTAAATATAAGGTTTTATTAAAATCTATTGAGCCATTTAAACGCAATTGTGTTAATAAACATTCGAGATTTTGAAAAAATCTATTTTTTTAATAGTCTCAGTGCAGAGATGGGCAGAAAATTATTTCAAATAAAAAATTAAATTCGTCTAAAAGACGAAAATTTTATTCGAGACTCATGAATAAGATTTACCCCGAGTCAATATTTAATCGTAGCGCTCATAATTGAAATCATGGGTATTCAATCGTCGGCCACGATTGAATTACTTCAGCCAGAGAATTAAAATCGTCGGCCATGATTGAACTACTTCAGCCAGGGAGTTCAATCGTGGCTCGCGATTGAATTGCCTTCTGCCATGGGTAGTCTAATCATGAATGAATGAACAGTGTTCTCGTATTCAATCGTTTTTAGTCGACTGAAGCTCGATAACCTCGAGACTTGCGAGAGCCTTTGATCGATGCCGCGCGATGCCCGAGCCGAGCGACATTGTATCGTTCACCCGTCTAAACTGACGCCTGGAGTTGCTTGGCGATGTGTCATCGATTATACGAAAAGTGAATTTCTTTATTTTTCATCGTATCAATATGACAGTGACACCGATGGATTCCTGGCGTTCTCACGATTAATCGGTCAGAAAATAATTGAAATCAGACTACTTTTAATGGAGTTAGGTGTAAATTGTGTAAATTAATTGTATGCATATGTAATTTCGTTAGTTATGGCCCAAATTATGTCAAGTTTGTTATAATTTTTGCCAGGGAAACAGAAGGAGACAATTGATGTCACTTTCGTGCATATCCGATAAAGTAAGAAACGAGTAAATACTATTAAAGTATACATATGTACAGGGAAAAGTAACGACAAAAATAATTCTTCTCAACTAGAATCGTATTTTAAAGCACTGCTTTAAAATTTCCTAACATTTGTATGTATATGTAAGTAGTGCTCGTTAACCTGATCCAAATTCCAAAATCATGATCCCTATCATTCTGCCTTTATTGAGGAGTCGAAGACATATTATGTAAGGACCCTTCAGTAGCGAACGCTCGACACGGATCGCCGAGAACCATGGGGTCACAAAAGACAAGGATAGCACTAGCCATTAAGAACGGAAAAATGTTAATTTCTTTATCGGATATGCACGAAAGTGACATCAATTGTCTCCTTCTGTTTCCCTGGCAAAAATTATAACAAACTTGACATAATTTGGGCCATAATTAACGAAATTACATATGCATACAATTAATTTACACAATTTACACCTAACTCCATTAAAAGTAGTCTGATTTCAATTATTTTCTGACCGATTAATCGTGAGAACGCCAGGAATCCATCGGTGTCACTGTCATATTGATACGATGAAAAATAAAGAAATTCACTTTTCGTATAATCGATGACACATCGCCAAGCAACTCCAGGCGTCAGTTTAGACGGGTGAACGATACAATGTCGCTCGGCTCGGGCATCGCGCGGCATCGATCAAAGGCTCTCGCAAGTCTCGAGGTTATCGAGCTTCAGTCGACTAAATACGATTGAATACGAGAACACTGTTCATTCATTCATGATTTGACTACCCATGGCAGAAGGCAATTCAATCACGAGCCACGATTGAACTCCCTGGCTGAAGTAGTTCAATCATGGCCGACGATTTTAATTCTCTGGCTGAAGTAATTCAATCGTGGCCGACGATTGAATACCCATGATTTCAATTATGAGCGCTACGATTAAATATTGACTCGGGGTAAATCTTATTCATGACGAATAAGACTAAAGTATTTTTTATTTGATACGTCATTTAAATAATTTTTTATTTAAATAATGCCCATCTCTGTCTCAGTGTGATCAGGAGATCCTAAAACGTGTATTTCCGCAATAAAATTTTTTTCGAAATTTTTTTTCGTTACAAGAATATCTGAGTCGTAAAGTGAAAATATCCGGGAAGCCAAAATCGCATTACGGTGGCTCGTGCCGCTTGCCAGCGACCAGGGTTGCCGTTTACCGCCCGAGGCCTGTAAGAGTGAAGGAGTCCGTGATAGGTACAGCATGAGTAAGTAAGACAAAAGATCCCCGAATGGCAACCTTGCCGGCACTAGAATCTCAACGTTTCAAGAGCGAGAGAGAAAGGCTCATATTCACCGTCCCTCTCAACTCCCGAAATTGTCCGAAGTCATCCGAAGCGCTGGGCTCACGTACGCGCGGATCGTGGAGTTGTTATATGGATGGTGGGGGAAATTCTCGATACTCCGGCCATTAACTTTAGCATCACTGAATAGAATACGGACCGAATGAAAACTATCAAAACTTTCTCACTCTACCGCAAGCGGCGCTGCAGTCGGAATTCTTCGCATCTTGCATCTCTGATTGGATATGCTCGAAGCGATTTGAAGGTAGCTTGTCGCGATCCTCGTCCTAGCGGCGTTTAGCGCAAGCTCTTAAAGCATGAAGTTTAAACAGAAAAGAGTTAAGGATGAACTTTACAACATTACAAATTTGTCTTCGCCTCCTTCCTTATCGCTCGAAAACATAATGTTAATAAAAAGAGAGTACATACTAGGAATGCCGATCTTTCCCATAGAATCGATTTTTCGATTCAATTCAGATCGTTGTGCAAAGAATCGATTCGTAAAAAAATCGGAACCTAAAAAATCGATCCATCGAGATCGATCCATTATAATAAAAAAATATAAAGGGTAGTTCCCAGGTAGCTCAACGTCTGGTAAAGTCTTAAAGACGTACAAAAGGCGTCTTAAAGACGTCTTGTTACAAATCAAGACGTTCAGACCTAAAATAGACATAAACTAGACGTCTCTAAGACGAGGTGTGGTATCTGGGTTTTGAACACCCTAAATTGCAAAATGAATGCAGTGAAAGGTTTTTTATGTCACAGTGGGAACATATATCACCACACTGATATATAACATATATATCAGTGTCGCACCGCCACAAGTCCTATATATATATATATATAGCCCAACGAGATATAAGAATCAACATAGCTATATAAATGAAACAATACAAATGAATTTAGTAAATTTTATTTAAATAAATGGAGAAATTATACACGTATAATTTAACATAATAGTGAATTCTGTTGCTAGGTGCTGTTACCAGAAAATGACTTGGATTGGTTGTTTCTGATAGAGACCAAGGTAGCTCTATAAGAATCGACAAATCCAAGTCATTTTCTGGTATCAACGTACAGCTTGTACGAGATACCGAATTCACCATAAACACGAGTAGGATACCTATTATTCAATACCCCAAGTGTTATTTTCCAACGAGTTAAGGAAAATCAATTTATTTAGTCTTTCTCCAGACAATCTGTTCCTGCTGGGAGTAACTATATTCGCAGCTATGGAAAATAAACGTTCAGACGGGACTGAGGTGCCAACTATACAAATATAGTGGTAAGCTAAAGTTCTTAGTTTTTTGTAAATTGTGTCTTCATGGCCCTCCCGATATTTTAATGGATCAAATTTCTTCAGATCTTCGACAAGCTGGCTTAAATAATTCCTAAAATCCATGCCTATAACATTCCGATTGTCTTGTTCCTCTGGGTACTTTGCTTTAACTAATTGTTCATGAAATTGCCAAATATTGTTAGCTGGTGTTGCCTCTTCTGCACTATAAGAATCAGATTCTTCCCTTCTGTTTGACTGAGTAGCAGAGATCTCAGTATCAATATCGGATAGTATACTTATAACTTTTCCTATTGCCTGAGAACAAGCTATTTTGTCTTTAAAATACATTTTTTTGAAACGTGAGTCCAACAAAGTTGAAATGGCTAATAGAGGCACCTGCTCTATGTTTCGAAATCTTTTATTAATTTCGTTTAAGATAAATATTTTTGTAGTGTGCCCAAGAGTGTTATTTTGTTGTATAGTCTTTACAGCTTTAGTGAGGCTGTAAACCATAGGAATAATTTTACTGCAGGTTACATAATTTTGCCCCGAAATTTCTTTTGTTAGCATCTCAAATGGTTGAAAAATGTTTATTAAATCTTTGACACTGTCCAATTCTGCAGAAGTTAACATTAAAAGGGCTTTTGAGTTCTTTAATAGTATTGGGGCTACTTTGTTCGATAATTTAATAAATCTCTCTAATTGATAATAGGTTGACTTCCATCGAGTGCAAACCGATTGAATAAGTCTTAACGGTGTTTGCAGATTGTCTTGAGATTTCCATAATTCGTCAGAGGCCTGTACACTATGTTGAAATGTTTTACAATTTCCTTTATCGAGTGCAACAGTGCCTTGATATCATCTAGCCCATTTTTTTCATCAAATGGTTTATTAGCCACTAGATTCAGGGTATGTGCAAAACATGGTAAATGCTTATTTTTGCCATATAAATCTACCACTGCTTTTACCATATTGGGTCCATTATCAGTCACCACAGCCTTAATTTTTTCTGGCGTTATATTCCAATTATTACAGATTTTTTTAATAACTGCACTTAAATACTCAGCATTATGTCCTTCATCGAGTTCTATAACGCCAAATGTAATTGATTGTAGTTTTGCTTTTTCAACAAAATGACCAGTCAAACCAATATAGCTCTTTGTGTTTAAAACTTTAAACTATCCGTCCAAATATCAGTTGTTAAAGACAAGGCATTAATTTGTTTTATGTTTTCTTTAATTTTTACTGATAATATGTCGTATTTTGCGTCAATTATTTGAGTGACAGTGTTTAGGAGCGAGACGTCGAAGCTTGGAGCGTTCGCGGTTTAACTTTAAATCTAGTCTTAAATTAGCGTTTAAGATAGTCAATAAGTGTAATCTATAGGTTTAACGATGTCACGGGCACTTTGTATTTACAACGCGAATACACAATAAATTACAATGAGTCTTATTCATTAACGAACGATTAATTTATGTAGCACTTATGAAACGAGAACGCGGAAGCACGCGCGAGTAGGTATAAGAACCAAGCAGTTCGTATAGGAGCCCTGGAACGTTCCAGATAGTCGCAAGTGCGCTACATAATAGAGTACCTGTGGCCTAATCGACGGTTCGAACGTAAGAGAGCGATCGCGGTGATGGCTCAGCTCGTGTTGCCGAATTCTGTGACGTCAGCACCCCACCCAACAGCTGTTCGGCTCGAGCGAGACGAGGACTGTACCGGTGACACACAGCCGGTCGCACGATAGAGCGAGAGAGCCGTCTAATTAGGTGAGGTGCGCGTCAACAGATGGCCCGACCGATCTCATCACCGCGATCATCATACATACCGAGATCTGGTCACGTTTAGTCGTTTGTAATGCGCGCGGTTTCGGCAGCGAATCCGCGCCGGCTTGGCCCTTGGCCGTTTGGGCCAATCCCCAAACAGACAGTCATACGACTAGGAACTTTATAAAGAGGTGCGACAGTTGCGACCTAACCCGTTTTAATTGTAGTATTTAATGGTAAATCATCCTTTGCAATCATATAAATAATAGCATTTGAAATTTTTCCTTCCTTTAAGGGAAGAGGTCACTGAAAAAATCGCGATTTCGACCATTTTTAAGAATTTTTTTTTTTTGCATTTTTGGCAAGTCTGAACCCTTGTTCAACCGTACACGAGGGGTGCGTTCCAATTCACGCATACTGCGCATGAAATTGGTGGCATCGTATTGGTGGCATCTTACGATTCCCTAGAATTTCTCTCACTTGCCACCAATACGATGCCACTTCCGGTGCAGCGAGCGGTGCAGCAATCGCAGAATTTCAAAGGAGAAGCAGTCACTGCACCGCTCGCTGCACCGGAAGTGGCATCGTATTGGTGGCAAGTGAGAGAAATTCTAGGGAATCGTAGATGCCACCAATACGATGCCACCAATTTCATGCGCAGTATGCGTGAATTGGAACACAGCCAACGTGGTTTGACATTCAGTGTTGCCTTTCTACCAGAAAAACCTATTTTTCTAAAACCTTGCGAAAGAGCTGAAAACCAAAACCTTCGTTTTTCTGTATATTTCTCTATTATTTATCTCTTTGAGTATGTTCAATCGCTGACTAGTGTTTCGGGAAATCTAAATTAACTGCGTGGCCTTGACATTGTTTATTTTCACCAATGGCCAAAATGCGTTTCACAATTCTAAAACGCACGCGTGCTCTGTAACAGAATCCATTGGACTCCGCCTACTAAACTACGAACGCTTTCTTACAAAGTACAGTATGTGATTGAGTTCGTGGTCAGGCTGCGTATCCCTCGGCCATCTGTAACGCGGCCAATAACTCCGCCATGTACACTAGGCGGCAAAATCGGCTTCCCTCCGGAAATTTGGCAACGTTGCAAGTCACTAGGCATAACTCAGTAATTCTAGTGACTTGCAACGTTGCCAAATTTCCGGAGGGAAGCCGATTTTGCCGCCTAGTGTACACTAAGGGCCAAAATCGGCTTCCCTTCGGAAATTTGGCAACGTTGCATCTCACTAGGCATAACTCAGTAATTCTAGTGACATGCAACGTTGCCAAGTTTCCGAAGAGAAGCCGATTTTGGCCCCTAGTGTACACTAAGGGCCAAAATCGGCTTCCCTTCGGAAATTTGGCAACGTTGCATCTCACTAGGCATAACTCAGTAATTCTAGTGACATGCAACGTTGCCAAATTTCCGGAGGGAAGCCGATTTTGCCGCCTAGTGTGCAGTAGGTAAATCTCTAAGCGGTCCCAAAAGGTCCGTGGCTGCCGACAGAGGTCAGTCTCTCCGGGCGCTAGACACCATATTTTTTTAAATCTTTCAAATCTTCGGTTTACGTGAGAATACAGAGTGAGATTTTATGGTGCAGTGAAATTAGCTGGTATAAAACGAGTGAAATGGACCTCATTAGCCGAAAATATCGCAAAAGTAAGAGTAGAGTGAAGCGTGCTATTATTATAGGTTATAAAGTGATTGCAGAAAACATATGTATATTTTATCAATTTGATATTTTCTGTCGGGTTGCAAAATTTACTTCTAGTGTTACAGAAATGCTATTGTAAAAAATATGCCAAATGTAAAGGCCATGGAAGATGTTGTGATGGCTACTTTAGATCACTGTAGCTCTGTAGACAGCAATCCTAACCATGCCAGATGTCCTAAGGGCAAGCAACCAAAGTGAAACCCTGATACGAAACACTGTCAAATGAAAATTTGATGGCAAGGTGCTGTAAGGGAGGCACTCAAAATGCAAATTAATTTCTCCATGCAAAAGTGTGCAGATTCTGCCCGAAGACAACATTTGTATCGGAGGCAAGACTTGAAGTAGCTGTGGCATGTGCTGTTTCAGAATTTGATATGGGTTATGTACGCTCATTGACAGTGAGGAAACAAACAGCTGGGCAAGTTGTTCTAAAACAGCTATAAGTATAGCAAGAGACAGAGACAACAGAAGAGGAACCTGCAGTACATAGCAGCAATCCAGTACAAGAAAGCGCTTTAAGAAGAAACAAAACATAAAGAGACGCAAGATTGATGAGGATGTGTATCAACCAGGTGGATTTTAGACTATACAAAAAGGGAAGTGGTCTGGAATTTACTCTTTAGATTTAAAATGCAATTATCTCAAAACTTACTTTTTCAATATATTTAATGTTCCTTGCGCAAAACTGTTGGTCCGATTATCTTACAGCTTGGCGTGCTTCAAGAGTAACATGAAAGCAAAAAGATTGTGTATCGGCATGAAGAAATCTGCAAAACTCTTTGCGCTGCGCTTGTTTTTCCTCAAAATTTTGATGAAATTTTGCATTTTTTACATTTAATAAATTCAATCATTTTTAGCTTAAAAAGTATGAGACGTAGAAACTTCTCGATACACAATTTTTTACTTTACTATGGACCCTTCTTCGCTGTAAAACCTGGAGGCTGTGGCATCACACACTTTGCGCAAGAAGGTTTTTGAAGTTATGATTGATTTTTGTAACGTAATGTAAATTCTATGAAAACCAGTGATTAAAACTATGTCCCGACTGGCATAAGGGCTTTACTTCAAACCTACTTCCTTCCCTTAAGAGGAATTCCGCATGTCTCAAATATTTTCGGATTTCAAAATTTCAGTGACCTCTTCCCTTAAACCTCCACCTGCAACAAAATATACATTACGATTTAAAATTTTATTAATAATAATATAATCATATATTTTTAACATAGTAAACCATTTGTACATTCATATGCTTTAATATTTGATATGCAATTTTCAATAAGGGGTTGGGTCGATGATTTAGATGTTCCAGGTGCTGAAATATCAGATGCCGTCGATGCTGTATCAACTTTATCAATGTCCACCTCAGCTACTGTTGGAAGCCCAAGACTTTCATTTATTTGGCTTACCTCTTCCATTTCAACATCATCAATAACTTCATCGTTATTTCTGTTTGAATTTCCGAAAAGTCTGTTTATTGCCTATAAAATAATTAAATAGTGTTTTAATGCACTCGTACTGAATTAATTGCAATACATTATAATGATAACCACTAAAGTAATGAAAGCAGGTTGGAAATGTAATAAGCCAATCCTCAAGAAACAAACATAGAGGCAAAAGTTACAAACATCAAATATCTTGGTTTATTAATATACACTGCTGGTGAAAATTAAAGAAACACTCGCAAAAAATATGTAATGCAAGGATTATAATGCTTGAAGCTTCTAGTTTTTGAATCAAACACTCGAATTTTTTGGTTCATCCGTTATAATACTGTTTTTTCAAAATGAAGCGCAGAAAACTAAGTTTCAAATTTTTTTACCTAGTTTAAACGTATGCACGGGCCACAAAAATTTTTTCTAGTAAATTCAATGTATGTATAATTTTTATCGACCGAGTTATTCACGATCAAAGCAAAAAAAGTACTTTTCACTTTGAACGCATATAATTTGCAAATGCGTGATTGCCGAAAAATTATCATAAGTGATTTGGGAACTCTGTCAATAAAAATCATACAACAGAACAAAAAAAAAAACGAAATTAAAGTGAAATATTTGCTCTACAAGAACCCTTCATTGATTTACCAGAAAAAAATTTGAACAAGAAGATTTGAGTCCTTGATTCAACAACTATTCTCGAGCTCATTTTAGAAGGAACTTGCCGACCGACGAGTTTAGATCGATTCTGCGCATGTTGGCGCAGCCAATTGGCTACTATTGGCTATACATGAAACAAATGCTCGCTTGGAACCAATGAGCTCATTCAACATGCGCGAAATAAGTTCCTTCTAAAATGAGCTCGAGTATAGAAGCTTTCAAGCAGTTTATATAGTTAAGGCTGCCGTCTCAAGTTTGTTATGGTCCGAATCGATCGAAGCGTCCCCAGTAAACAAACGGACCCTAATGAAACTACTACAGTCGATAAAAAGAAGTTGTACAGAGGTGACATCTCCGGGTACTCTATGTAGACGAATTTTTGACGCATAGTTGCCACATTTTCTGTTCTCTCTGTCTCTGCCGCGCTGTTGCCGCAGCTCTTTCTATCGAGATGTCATGAAGGAATACGGCACGTGAGCTGCGTCCAGCGTCAAAGCCTCGCTGAACGTAAAGAAGGATAGCAATAATGAAAGATAGAGAGGTTGGGTTGTGAAGTTAGGAAGCATGTCAATAAAACAATATTAATTTGCGTATCAATATTTTTTATTTATACATAGAAAGATGTAATATTTTGTATAATCAATGTGCCATTGGAGGGTCGGATGCAATAAGGGAATTATCGCTCGAAAATGAGAAAAAATCATTGTCCAAACGCTAAGAAAGATTGAAAAATTAATAGTACATTACGTGACAAGGGAGAGAAGAAAGCGATTCCGACTAGCGCGAAGTTTGCTGCCCGAGCGCAGCGAGGGCTGTAATTCACGCGAGGCGAAATCGCGTCTCTCCCTTGTCACGTACTATATTTTTTTCAACACCTGCATGAAAATAGGCGTAGGCCAGTTTCCTTGGGAGCAAATGTAAGAAATTGCGAACACGCATGCGCGTAAAGTCTTTTTCCCTTGGGAGAAAGACTTTACGATTATATGTCTGAAATTGGTCATTTTGCTCCCGCTCAGCAGGGGTAAAAAAGCACCGATTTTCATGCAGGTGTTGAAAAAATGTTATTATACTGAATTTTAAAAAATATAATGTTGTAAAGCTCGTTAAAATGTAATAATAAGAAAAGAGATTTTCCAGTTGAAAATAAATACACGGTACAAATCGGATTATTTTTAGCATTATCAGGTAAATGTTACATTTATAGTCAATTATCTAGTACAGTTCTAGAAATAAGCTGATTTATACCGTGTTTCAACTCATTATAATCTGGAAAATCTCAGCAGTATGTTACTAAAAACATTACGTTTTACATTTTATCAATACATAATCCACCTTCTGTATGTCTCTCGAACCGAACATTTATTCTAATTTATCTAGATATTATCTTTGCCCATCTCTGTTCTCCAGCCGCTTCGCCGTGATTCATTGAAGCTTCTCTGACGACAGAACAGTAATAGGGGAAATGCGGCAACAGCGCGATTCGACTCTCGAAACGTCTCGGCAACTATGTATTTCCTACAATTATCGGCTAGCTTGGACTTCCACCGGTTCTGATGGTACATGGAGCGAATATATCATCAGCGCTGGTGACGGAGAATCCTTGAATCATAATTCTGTTATTTCTCGATTTTGTCTCACAAGGGGAGGACACCATGAGGCACACATCGATTTTGATGAGCCTTGGCACGATGAATCTATGTCGAAAATAAGTAAATACGTGTCCGAGCGTTTCTGCCAATGGGCCTTAATAATAGAGATATTTACATATAAATTATTAAACATTTCATAGCACTCGTATAAAACATAAAAGCCATAACCTCCACTTAAAGATATGCCGTGGAGCGTTCGGTATGACGTCGGCATGGTGTTGTTGCAGTCGTGAGTTCGATTCCGCCTGTGTCATATATATTTTTTCATAATATATTTTTTCATACTTTATTTTTTCACACTTTATTTTTCCCACACTGTATGAATAGCGAGAAAAAAGCTAACGATAGTAACATTCATTATTAATTTTTTTAAATGTATAATTAAAATTAAAGTTTTTTTTTTAACGTGGGGAAATTTTCAAAAGACATCCCGACACCTCCAGAGGGGAGTCCGCCGAAATCGGAGGGACCGTTAGCTTTTTTCTCACTGTACATACAGTGTGGAAAAAATAAAGTGTTAAAAAATAAAGTATGAAAAAATATATAAGATACAGGCGGAATCGAACTCACGACTGCAACAACATCACGCCGACGTCATACCGAACGCTCCACGGCATATCTTTGAGTAGAGGTTATGGCTTTTATGTTTTATATGAGTGCTATGAAATGTTTAATAATTTACATGTACATATCTCTATTATTAAGGCCCATTGGCAGAAACGCTCGGACACGTATTTACTTATTTTCGGCATAGATTCATCGTGCCAAGGCTCATCAAAATCGATGTGTGCCTCATGGTGTCCTCCCCTTGTCAGTACACGAGTCATAAATTCATTATTATTTCAACGTACGGTGCTTATTAGCGTTCAAACGCACCAGACCCGCCTGCACGAATGTCTACTGGAGGCAACTATACCCGCAAAAGCTTCCTTCTTGCCGATTCCACGGCGTAAGTTGGTTGAAACGGATTGTTTACTACGTCGCGTATACGTATAACGTTGGTGCTACGTGGCTCGAATATACCACTAACGCCGGTGACGGAGAAGCCTTGAAGCTGCATTCTGTCAGTTTTCGAGTCATAAATTCATTATTATTTCAACGTACGGTGCTTATTAGCGTTCAAACGCACCAGACCCGTCTGCCCGGATATCTACTGGAGGCAACTATACCCGCAAAAGCTTCCTTCTTGCCGATTCCACGACGTAAGTTGGTTGAAACGGATTGTTTACTACATCGCGTATACGTACACGCTTTTCCTAGCTTGTGTGAGCGTACGCACACATTCAACGCCCGCTGAGACGGTGTTCGCACCGACACACACGTGAAAATTTCGATTCTCTTTCGGGGTTGTAAAGCCCGATTAACCTATGGGTACACTCAGCTCAAACGATTGTGGCCGTTCGAGATTCGATTGCATTCGAGGTTACCAGGGCGGTTTTTTTTACATCGCTAACATTCTACAGTATTTCATGAACATGGTGAGGACACTGCCAAGCCACAGGGTCCCGTCTAGAACAGTTCTAATTCATGTTGAAACACCACTGTGGCAGATATAGCGTGAAGTAAACGGATGATTATTAATGAGACACGTTCGCGCAGTCCTGTCACAAAATTTAATTTACATTGCTTCGGTTATGTTTATTTTCCCGCTGTTAACACAAAATAATGGATAGTAGATTTTGAAATAAATGCGTATTTCTTTGCTCTACACATTTCCACTAATAATGAGCGTCTTAGATTTTAATGTATGAAGACTGCTACGAATAAAATACCACAAGGCTTTATTCATCTCAGTACTCTGCTTTCCTAACCCCTGCCATCTCTACGAAATACCTATGTAACATTCGTTTCCATTCTTTTCTTTACTACCCTACCATCCCGCTTTATTTATTTGTGTCTTCCATTATAAATCCGTTGATTTATTTAGTTTGGACATTAGAACTTTATGGTTTATAGTGTCAAAATTATTATGATTTTTTTTGAGGTTCATTCCAATAAAAAAGTCATGTGACATTTATTCATGGTGTTATTTACGCTACAGCATCGCGAACATAGCCGATCGCGCAGATTATTACGATCATAGGCAGATACCGCCACAGTGGTGTTTCAACATGAATTAGAACTGTTCTAGACGGGACCCTGTGGCTTGGCAGTGTCCTCACCATGTTCATGAAATACTGTAGAATGTTAGCGATGTAAAAAAAACCGCCCTGGTAACCTCGAATGCAATCGAATCTCGAACGGCCACAATCGTTTGAGCTGAGTGTACGCGTGATGCCGGCCGATCGTGTCACCCGCCAAACTAATCTTAGGTGACTGTTTTTATTCTACGTATTGTTTGAAGTAGAGTCTGATCCGTACGCTGATCAGTAAGTGAAATTTCGTACTTGTGGTCCGAACGATGACCCGTACAAGTTTCTGAACGTTGCTCGTAGAGAGCTGTATGAAATCTGACTTGTCTACCTTTTCCGATGTCAAAGGTAGACAAGACAGCGAAAAATTGGGAGGCGCCAAAAGGCCTGATTGGTTCCGCTTTGGTCGAAGAGGGGAAACCTTCCCTCTGTGACTTCGGTGGTGGAGGAGGCACCCTCTCCTCTTGGTGACGTAGCGGAGGAAAAACCAAACATCTGGATAACACACCTCGCCAGGTTGATCGGCCGAAGCGTCTCGCTAGGGTCGCGGTTTATGAGCGTGTTGTCCCGCGAGGCAGTAACGGTCGGTGGTATAAACTAATTTGAAGTTCCCGTATACCACCCGCTGACAGAGCAATAAAAGGATTTTCTCCGAGCGATGACGGTCGAGGTGTCCAAAAAAATGGCACGATGTCGATTGCCGCCTATTAGACATCTGGCAGGCAAATGTTCCCCAAAACGCGTCGAAGGTGGTCAATTACCTAGTAATAATAATCCCGTTAAATTTCCGCCTCGCTCTGAGCCCCCCTTTGTTCCCGTAAGACGGAACAGACGGCAGCCTTAAGAAAATAACCATCAACATACATATCTACCTGCATTTGTTTACCGCCTGTAACAAACCCCAAAATGCCCCTTTTCTTTTTCGATACTAAACCTAACTAATAATTACTTAAATACTTACATTCTTATTATAGTCTTGTTATTCTTACATTTATAAAGTGTGTTTAGGATCAATATTAATATTAGCCTAGGATACCGCGAAACGCGAGTATGACGGAAGAGAGAATTGAGTGTAAAGGAGTGGGAGAATCAAACGCATGCGTACGGAAGCGCCTACGCGCCACCTTCCTGCACAAGCGTGTAGTGTTGTTTCTGAGGGCACGACCGACCCACTCACCGATCGGTGAGTGGCAAATTTCGGCTCTGTGCCACCCATCCACCGAGTGGTGTGTGGCAAGCAGCGCCGTAGCCGGCGAGTTGAGGTTATGTGTCATGCGATTCTGATTGGTTGATTGCGGTAGGACTAAAATATTCGTTGGCTCTAAGGGAATCGACCAATCAGAGTCGCCCAATCTTTGGTCGATTCCCTCAGAGCCAACGAATATTTTAGTCCTACCGCAATCAACCAATCAGAATCGCAGGACACATAACCTCAACTCGCTGGCTACGGCGCTGCTGGCCACACACCACTCGGTGGATGGGTGGCACAGAGCCGAAATTTGCCACTCACCGATCGGTGAGTGGGTCGGTCGTGCCCTCAGAAACAACACTACACGCTTGTGCAGGAAGGTGGCGCGTAGGCGCTTCCGTACATGCGCGATCCTCAGTCGATCAGCGGATCACCGAGAGTAAAGATCGACGAGAGCGAGGATCAGAAGCAATGATTATAATTGGTGCGTTGCAATCGAGAGAGGGAACCGAGCGTTCCACGCGCGCGCTTGCGCTTAACTAGTCGCTTTGCAGACCGACTAGAGAACAGATCGAGCGAGACGAGAATGATCGATGCGTAATAGCCAAACTCAGTTCCTATTGGTGCGCTCCCAATTCCCCGAATATGTATAAATACGGGCAAGAAGGCCCAGAGAACATCATTATGAATCACAAATTCAAGCCGAACATTACTCTGAATTATTTAAAGCCACTGGCTGATTCCAACCTAATTTTAAAAGCTCCAACTTTGGAGGCCGCTTTGCTGGACACTTGGTCGAGCCGATCGTAATAAACTAAGGCCATAGACGCCAAGTTTAGCGAGAGGTTTTCTGCCTTGGAGGCCGCTTTGCTGGACACTAAGGGTGCGTTCCGATTCACGCATACTGCGCATGAAGTGCAGGGACAACCGTTCCGTTTTAGTTACTGCGCGCAGTGGTGGTGCAGAGAATTCCCTAGAATCCTTTCACTTCCGGTACAGCGAGCATGCAGCAAACGCAGAATCTCAGAGGTGAAGCAGTCACTGCGCGCATGCGTATTTGTTTCTGCAATTCAAACTTGCAAGCAAAACACGTGTGGAAACTCATAGCCCAATCCAGCCTAACTTGCCTAACACGTGCATACCGCGTTAACTTGTAAGATGGTTCTTGTACAATTACAAGTAACTGTGGGAGATGAAATACTCAATATCTTGGCGGAAGAAGAAGTAGTAGCAAAGGCAGAGAAAGACCAAAATGTTCTATTACAATTAATAGAAAATGCCAGACAGACTGCTGCTGCTAATTTCAGTATCACTGAACAAGATCGAGGATATTGTAAACAACATTTGTGTATCCATTGTAGCGTCCATCTTGATTTCGCATGAAACGCAGGAAAAGCGTTCCGTTTTCAAGAACGCATGAACCGCAGTAAGAAACGGAACGATATGAATGCGCGCAGTGACTGCGCTGCGATCTCTGCACTCGCTGCGTGAATCGGAACGCACCCTTAGTTGCTGAAGCTTAGCTATTATTTAAAATTATAATTCTCAGCTTAGTACTAATACTCCTGAGCGACGAGGGAACAAGACTATTTCAGGTGGCAATACCGCTCCTGATGACAATGAAACAATTCAAACGATTCTCAAACTTAACATATTCAATTTCCTAGATCTATAAACTAATTCCTAAATTACAAGCTAACTCCTATATCGACCGAGAGTCGCTATCCATAATCAAACTCCTAGATCAATAAGCTAATTCCTTTATCGACCGAGAGTCATTATCCAAATACTAATTCCTTTATCGACCGAGAGTCATTATCCATATAATAATTCCTTTTATTTGGCAAAACGTCCGTATTAATTATTTAAGTTACATTATTCAAATCGATCGATCAAACGGGTATTTCTTTTGTAACGACTTAGTGTCGCAACCCAAGACGATCAGCTATACTTTTTCTAAAGACCTAGAGTCGCAACCTAATTAATTTCTTTAATTTCTTTAGAATTAAGGCGTTGAATTATATTTTTCATGTATTATTTAAAAGTGTTTTCTTGAATAAACACTATTTAAGTTAAATTCTTGTTCTTGAATTTTAATTCTTTGTCGCACGCCACACGAACCAATCCTGAAATCCTGTAAAGAGCGTCGAGTCACGCCAAAAACCGTTACACGCTATCACCAGAGGGTCTTTCACTTTCCATTTGCCGTTTTGACTCGTACAAATATTTGTGTTTTCGTATCATATGATTACGCAGATTGGTTGTATTACCGGAAGTTTTTACATTTAGGTAGCAAACAATGTTTACACTTTCCGCCCAATTCACTTGTTATGAAGTGCATTCATATATTACGCTTATTGGCCATTGCAACTGTATATACCTCAAGATGTTTTCCAAATTTAGTCTAAAAGTATGTTAGTACCTTTATATACGTATTGTTCTTTGGCTCTGACAATATCAAATGTAATGCTCTAAAGGGAATGAACCGTTAAAATTCTTTAAAAAATTACGTTAACATTTAGAGGAAATAGAAGTTATCTTTTAATCATTTGAACTTGGTCACTGTTTATTCAATTATAGCACAAGTGTTGCACTGTACATTAATATTACAATTGTTAAAATTGAGAAATTAACATTTACTTACATGTATAATATTTCTCGAACAAACTAAAACGATTACAATCACGAAAGGCAAAAGCATACTATTTGAAACATTTGAAATGCTACGCGCGGGTTGCCACGCGACACGTCCGCACACGATGCGAACTGTGCACATATATGTAGATTGGATCGGTGTGTGTGTGTGTCAGGTGGCGTGATAACAGTGGCGTTTCAAATGTTTCAACAATCAGAATTGAGTGGGTTCAAAATTGCGTTCACTACCTTAAAAGATAAAACAAATAAGTATGTGGAAAACGATCGTTTGCTTTGATTTCTTTCTTTCCTTCATTAAATATTGTTCCAGGGCCTTTGAGGATTCGGAGTTCCTCGTAAGAAATTTGAGCGCAGGTTGATATCCGTGGAGCGCTAAGGCACGCTGCTCGCTGAATGAAGATTTTTAGAATAACAATACAAAGAAAGAATTTAAACGCAAACAAGGGAAATAAATTTTAATATTACTAAACAAATCTGAATTTGGATTTGATACAAGGTGAAAATTCAAAGGCGCTTTACAAAGCGCATCGGTTTTACATATTTTATCAACTACAAAATGTTCTTAGATACTAAGAGCCAATCGGAGAATTATTAATAATAAGATAATTTCCTATTCGTCGTTGCATTTCCTCTCGGATATCTTACTTATCAAGCGTTTAACACCTTTGCGTTGGCTTTACACATTTAGGAGAAGGGATAAAAGTGGAGTTCAAATGTTCAAACATCTGCTTCCAAGGAAGTATTGACTAATTTATAATCTTGATGTATATTTATTAAAAGAATCTCTAAGTGTAATCAAACTCCTCGGACTTGTGCTAACATCACTTTTGCTTCCCATTCCCATTACATTTACATGGTCTAATTCAAATTTCGCACTTATAGAGTTTACGCTACATGCCGCTAGGGATCCACGATCTCTTTGGTTGCGATACGATCTTCGAATCGATTTCTGTCTTGAGAATCGATTTAAAAAATCGAAAATCGCGGCAAATATAATCGATTTTAAATCGGCATCCCTAGTACATACAAAGAAGCTTGTTTCTTCGCCTCGCAATTCATTACCGACCTTGTTACAATCATGACGTGTCGTAATCAATATCTACGGGAAAAGTGCCGTAGCTATCGGCTACGCTCCATAACGCATGCGCGACAGTGATGAGATCTCGGGCGGGTTTTCTCGCGCATGCGCGGCGTTTGCAGTACCGTGTCTATGTTGGGGCGCAACTAAAAGGTATAGTACTGTTGGCGGGAAAGCAGCAGGGTGATCAAGGTACCCCATTTTACCGAAACTTGTACTATACTTTTTCTATGTTAGAAAGAGGGGGGTGTCCCTCCTGTATATCTTTCTCTTTCTATCGCCGTCTACATTTTTGCCTATTGCATGCTTCCTTCATGTTTATATGCTCTAAGCTCTTCACTGATTCAGTATAGTCATGGACCTGAAGGACAGTGCATAAACTAGACTTATAGACGCGGGGAGGTAAGCAGGGGTGTGCACTTCCTATATAATATCTGTTGGCAAAATTTAGTTAGGGGCACTTTTCACTCGTGGCGCTAGGATCAATAAAGTTAAAAGAATTTGGCAACAGATGGCGCTGTTGAGATTATTTTATGGCGGCAAAATTGAATCCTGGAATAATGGTATTGGTTACAAGAGAACATATGGGACCCGTACACGCCGATTTTAATGGAGCTTTTGTAAGATGTTGTTCTCAAAATATTTTTCTGAGAACTACTTCATACAAAAGCCCAATTAAAATCGGCGTGTGTGGGTTCCATATGTTCCCTTGTTAGGCAATTTTATTACAAATAGGAAATAAATTACTGAAATACAATTTTCATATTTATTTTTAGTTTTTATTCAATTAAAAAAGGATTGTTATTATTGGTGTTACACGAATTTACTGCTTTACAATACTTTCGCACATACATTGTTACTATTATTTTAATTATATGCTGCATAATTAATTCTTTACGACACTTAAAATCAAAGCAAATATGGTTTGATACTGCTGTTTGTACCAAGTACATGTTCGAGGAATTATGATTTACACCAGGCCTGCCCTTTATAGGGTGCAAATACCTCAAGTTCTGAGGCCTGGGCAACAGCAGAGCGTGGAACTTTTACGTTGCTAATCACAGCACGGGCTGTGGGTGAACTGCAAGACTGTGTGTGCGTCCATCCTGGTTCGTAAGTACCACAAGTCTATATAGCTGGGCCTCGCGCGTATAGGCGCACATACACTCTTGCAGTTGTCCCAAACCCCACGCAATGGTTAGCAAGGTAACAGTTCCACGCTCTGCTGTTGCCTGGGTCCCAGAACTTGAGGAGGCATTTGCACTTTAAAGGGCAGGCCTAATTTACACTAAAGTGTTGATGACACACATGATAATTTGCATATACCTTTCTGTCGTAACGTCTTTCTATAGGTTTGGAAAGTGATGTCGCGTAGAGTGCGTATTCAAACATCCAGGCATAGCACATGATCCATAGTTCCGTCCCATCTTGTACCTGTAACTAATAATGTAACGCGTCCTCAATAACTACCCCATTCAATTACTTTCTTTCTTAATCGTTTATTTCTTACCTTTCAATACGATGCTTTCCTGCACTTTCCAGACCTTTCCTACGCTTTCCTATGTAGGGTTATGTACTGACCGCTATAGTGACACTGCCACTGGGTGGATTATGTTCTATTCCCGCCACAAAATAATCTCATCAGCGCCATCTGTTACCAAATTCTTTCAACTTTATTGATTCTAGCGCCACGAGTGAAAAGTGACCCTAACTAAATTTTGCCAACAGATATATAATGGAAGTGCACACCCCTGGAGGTAAGAGAAAGACGGAAATCAGCCATCTTGTTATGATTTACTAGTGATGCCATCTATGTCATATCGTGGTAAACTTTGAAACTTTACACTTCCATTACACAGGTTTCATAAATTGATTGTTTTTATAAATAATACAGATTTATACGAATTGTAATACATAGGGTGAATAAGAAAGCTTATAAATAACAAATAATAAGTTTATCACGATACAAATTTATTCCAAAAAATTTCTAAATAATTATGAAGTACATATTTTTAAATTTATATGCAAACATTTGATGGCTCACAGTGAAATGTTTTGGGTAATCAGAATCTGCTCCCTTTGCATCTTAAGTGAACAGGAAGTGGGTCGTTGCCGTAGGACGGTATTCTCAGTCGTTGCTTAAGACTTAAGATCGTCGTAAGCATTTGGCATCCTTTACTAGTCTATTAGGTTAGTAGAGGATGCCGCATGCTTAAGACGATCTTAAGAATAACCCACACAGCACACGACGTCCCGAGGACGTCTGTTTTAGGTCCCTTCTAGGTCTGTAGGTCTGAATGTCCCGGTTTGTAACAAGACGTCCGTGGGACGTCTATAGACGGCTTTGGGACGTCTACAGACGGACTCGGGACGCTTTTGGGACGTCGTGTAACTACAGTGGCGCCATCTATACAAAGTCCTGAGGACGTCTTGGGGATGCGTTTGGGACGCGTTTGGGACTTGTTAAATACGTCTTTGGGACGGCCTTGGGACGGCCTTGGGACGGTTTTAAGACATCGTGTGATAATTCCTCAAGCTCCACTAGAGGGCGACGCGGCTCGAGAGTTTCTCACCGGTGATCATAGACCCAGTTAGTATATATACAATGGGTCCCGCCAATTAATTCTTTCTGAGTCCACTGGCGGACCCGGGACGAAACGCTATTCCTTCTTTCCTTTTCTAAGGTGGTGACCCACTGCATAGACGGTTCAGTCAGATCGCCTACAGTGGTAGTCAAATTTTAAATAACTAAATATAGTAAAGAGAAATAAATTTTGATTTCATTTTGACAACCCTTTGTTTCATCAAATTTATATTATAATTAATCGGTATCGATAACTATCTTAAATACGCCCTACTTGCGGTTTTTAAGACGTCCCAAAGACGTCGTTTAAACGCTTGTTCAGTCCGAATCCAGGCGCTTTAAAAGACGTACCCGGGACGACTTTTTTTGTAACATTCGTCCTTCAGAGGACGTATATAAGCCGTTCGTGGGAAATTCAGGACGTCCCTGGGACGACCGGTACGACTGGGGCGGACGTCCCTGGGACGCCTTTAGGACGGCTGTGTGCTGTGTGGGAAGCAACGACTGAGAATACCGGCCGTAGCGTCCTATGGGCCTTGACCATCAAGCCACGCTACTTCTAATACTCAAAGTGGGCTATAGAGTGCACTACTAGTATATCATAACAAGATGGCTGACACAGGCGATTCCCCTCGCGTCTTTCGAGTACACCCCCCTCAACTAGGCACTGTCCTTCAGGTCCATGGCTGGAACTGCCAGATAGAGCCGGGGGGGGGGGGGGGACTCCGTATATCAATCTGTTGGAAAAATTTAGTGGGCGGCACAATTCAAGAGGCGCTGGGATCAATAAAGTTGAAAATATTTGGTAACAGATGGCGCTGGTGAGATTATTTTGTGGCGGGAATAGAACATAATCAGCGCAGGAAAACGTCATATTGAGAGGTAAGAAATAAACTAAATTATTAACAAAATAAATAATTGAACCCTACAATTATTGACGCCGCGTTAATTATTGGTCATAGATACTAGATGGGCCGTACTACCTATCATTTATGTGCTGTGCCTGGATGTCCAAATACACATTTAACCCGACATCGATTTCTAAATCCAGATAAAGACAGAAAACGCTTTGACGTGTGACTTCAACTTGTTCAGAATCCGAATTTACTTGAACTGGATCCCAAATGGGTATTTACCAATTATCGTGTGTGTCATCAACACTTTATTGCGAATGATAAGTCCTCGAACATGCAGTGCTGGATTTACCCCTTAGGCTAACAAGGCTGAAGCCTAAGGCCCCGTTCAGCTGGGGGCCCCTCATTCTAAATTTTTTCTTCGAAAAATTTATCAGAAAATCTTGCCGAGGGTTAATGTTATATTTAGTTTTGATATTCAATGTTAATTTTGAAATTAAAGTTGTAGCGGCCATCGTCACGTCCTAATACGAACATTTGGCGTGCAGATGGTCGGCATGGTTTATGACACGCGCGCCAGAAAAAACTATTTTTGAGTAAGCCGCTTTCTGTTCCTTTCGTGATTGAATTTTGGACAAAGCATGTTTTCTTTCGAGACTTTCGTTATGGCCTCAATAGTTATTGCGGGTATCATAAACCTCGAGTTTCCGTAGGGCCCACGAGGCGGGGTCGGGCGGTCTGCAGCCGGCCACGTCACGCACCTCGGGGCCTGGGGGAAACCCGCTGCATTGCCAGGAGTATTTCTCCCGCCAAATCTCACCCCCGTTATGGTGAAGCGCGCTGAAGACGCGCGAAATAGGTGGCGCGGTTTTAGGGGCTAAAAGTACCGATTGGTTGACACCGGTATCGGGCCAGCCAATTAGGGGGTTCCCTAGTCGCGCGCGTCTTGCCGGAAAATTGTGCGTCCGGTAGACGCCAGTCTTCGAGAACACCTCGACCAGAAACAACAGCTTATCCGAATAAGACATTTTAATAAAAACTCTCTCAAGAACTACTGTGTGTTTAATAAGGAAACTGATAAACTCTTCTAATCCTTCAGTGGTGACACCCGACGTGATCACAAGTTCGAATAGTTGTTGAGTTTTTTTTTTAAGTAAAGTACCTTGTGGATACTAATCATGTCATTAGTGGGCAACGCAACGTTCGCGAGCGGTAGTGATCCAAGCGATGATACGAACTCTGCTGATATGAATGCCGCATCTATGGTTTCCGTCATGGCGCCGGGAGTGAATCGCGTTAGTATTCGCGTTCCGCCTTTCTGGCCAGAGCAGCCTGGCGTGTGGTTCCACCAAATAGAGGCTCAATTCGCGATAAATGGTATTACGGCGGATACCACGAAGTTTTACTATGTGATGTCACAATTAGAGTCCAAATACGCGTTGGAAGTGAAGGATATTTTTGACGCTCCCCCGACGACCGACAAGTATGGAACGTTGAAGAGGGAATTGGTTCGTCGATTGTCTGCATCACAATCTGCACGGATTCGACAGCTACTGGAGCAGGAAGAAATTGGAGACAGAACTCCGTCTCAGTTCCTCCGGCACATGCGGAATTTGGCAGGTGCCACTGTAACGGATGATTTTCTTCGGACATTGTGGGCTAGCCGATTACCCGTCATGACTCGCGCCATCGTGACTGCGCAAACGGACCTGGAGTTGAACAAACTGGCAGAAATCGGTGACCAGATTCATGAAGGTACTGCACGAACGCAAGTGGCGAGTGTGGCGCAAGACACGATTGCAGATGCTTTGTTGAAACGCCTGGAAAGCCTGGAACTGAGGATCGCTGAGCTATCGAGAGCACGGCCGCGCGATCGTTTAGACGGTGGATCTCGCCGGCGGTCAGGTTCACGTGGTGGTAAACGTTCTGTTTCGCCAGCAGCAAAGGAACACTGCTGGTACCATCGGATATTCGGAGACAAAGCAACGAAGTGCCGTCCCGGTTGCAAATATTCGGCGGGAAACGAGAAGAACCGGCACTGAATGCGGCTATCAGTGACGGCCCGATGTTGAGTCGCCTCTTCGTGGTCGATCAAGAAACGAAGGAACAATTCTTGGTCGATACAGGCTCGGACCTCTGTGTGTATCCTCGTACGCGCGTTAAAGGACGAGTCACGAAGTCGACATACGAAATGTTTGCGGCTAACGGCTCAGTCATAAACACATTTGGCGTGCGAGCATTCAGTTTGAACCTGGGTCTTCGCCGTGCTTTCAACTGGAGGTTCATAATCGCCGACGTCTCCAAGCCGATCATCGGAGCTGACTTCCTCAGCTACTACGGGTTGCTTGTGGACCTGCAAGCTCGACGCCTTCTGGACCGGACAACGTCCTTGTTTGCTATTGGAGAGGTAGCCACGGACAGCATCGAATCGGTAAAGACCATCACCGGTGATTCATACTATCACCAATTGCTGACGGAGTTTCCAGACGTTATGCGGCCGACGACGATAGGCCGTGAGGTTAAGCATGAGGTAGTTCACCATATTAACACTACTCCCGGGCCGCCGGTATTTTGTAAACCGCGTAGATTATCTCCGGAATCGTTTAAGATCGCACGAGCGGAATTTGAGATCCTCATTCGTCTAGGATATGTTCGTGCTTCGAAGAGCCAATGGTCTTCATCTTTGCACATGGTTGATAAAGGGGAAGATGAAAAGAGGATAGTCGGTGATTTTCGCCGTCTCAATTTTCGCACCGTACCGGACCGCGATCCGATTCCGCATATCGAGGATTTTTCGCGAATGCTGAATGGGAAAACGGTATTTTCCACATTAGATCTGGTGCGTGCGTATCACCAGATACCGGTGTATCCAGATGACATTCCAAAGACCGCGATAACGACGCCCTTCGGTTTATTCGAATATACAGTCATGCCATTTGGTTTGAGAAACGCTGCGCAAACGTTTCAGCGGTTCATTGATACCGTCTTGAGGGGCCTCGATTTTTGCTATGCGTATTTAGATGATATCTTGGTCGCCTCAAAGGACGAGACTGAACATAAAGAACACGTGAAACAGCTTTTATCACGCTTAGACCAGTATGGTATAGTTATTAAACCAAGTAAATGCGTTTTTGCCGCGAAAGAGGTCAAGTTTCTCGGGTACACTGTGAATGAGAAAGGTACGAAACCACTTACAAATAAAGTCCGAGCAATAATCGACTTTCCCAAACCACGCACGGTTAAGGAACTTCGCAGGTTTTTAGGCATGATAAATTTTTATCGCAGATTCATACCTAGAGCTGCGCAATTACAAGCACCGCTTAATCAGCTACTAAGAGGGGTAAAAGTTAAACGCGACGCCCCCGTGCAATGGTCGATCGAGACTGAAACCGCGTTGCAGCAACTAAAGGACGCGTTAGCTGATGCTGCGTTATTAGCGCATCCATCAAACAGTCTACAACTTGCAATTATGGTAGACGCGTCGGATTTTGCGTAAAGGTGGCCGTTCCAATGAGCGGCTGGAGCCGCCAGCGACCGCGACTGGCGGCTACAGCCGCCAGCGACTGCAACTGGCGTCGTCGCAAATGGTATTTCCTATACCTAAGCGTCGACGCCATGGCCCCCACCACTGCTGCAACGACGCGCCGCACCACAAGAAGGCCCTTTTCGAGCACTTGAAAAGAGGGTCTATTGTTGTATGAGGTCTCGAGGACCGTCGAAGACAGTGAAAGACTAGCCATTTTTCTTATATGTACATCGTACTCTGTTTATCTGCCGGAATGAAGAAGTCAATGGCATTTGGGTATTTCTTTTAAAATATCGGAATTAAAATTGTGGCAAAAAATATGATAAACCTATTCCTTTCTAGTGACGTATAATTTAATATTTTTTAATTGTGATACTTTTGCTACACCCCCCCTAGGATCGCTAGTATTACAGAAGCAGGAGAGTAAACTTATTGGAAAGGTAGTCTGTGGGCTACTTTTATTCAGTGTGACTGTAACATTAGGAATATATTTTTTTCTGTGTCAATTTATTATATGTACAGTATTCGTGAGTGATCAAAAGTGAAATACATGTTTTTTGAAAAATAGAAACGTAGATATAAATAAGTAACCGCATACATTTTTGTCAAGTTTACAACATTTATGGAATAAATTATTGTTTCAACCATGTCATCGAATTATTTTGGATATTTGTACAAAATTTTAATTAGATACACGGAATTATGCGGAGATTTTTCATCAATAAACCTATTATATACGATATAAAAATAGCCGGTGACAAAAGTGGAGACGCACTTTAAAACTTAACACTTTAAAAATCAGAAGGTATTATACATTAAAACATAATATAAATATTTACATAAATCAAATACTAAAACATTATTTTATTATGGCTTATTATTGCCAAGGAACTTCTCCAGCAGGCGAAATGAGCCAGTCTGCAGAATTTGTTTATTCCGTCTTGCATAACGCCTTCACTGCTGATCGTTACAACTTCTTTTGGCAGACAATTTCCTGATGAAATATTTTGCGTATATATGCCATTGTCGTTGCTGCTATCTTCACAAAGCACACAATTGGGTATGTAGTGTAGTGTCCAATGCTCGAAAAGACATTCCAGTGGACAAAAATCTAAAATATTATTTTAAATATGGAAAACTTAATTTAAAAGAGCAAATAGTAACTTAGCATTTGAATAATTACAAATGGATATTCAAAAATTACTTTTCAATATACATAGAATTTTATTGTGACAGTAACATACCCGCTGTGGTTGGCTATTTTGCAGGTTCCTTGCTACTGGGGAATCATTCCAATCCCTGTCGCCGGGGTATATCGGCAGAATTGTTAAAGATGCTCTTCAACATCTATGCCGCAGATTAGTACCAACATTTCTGCCGCAGCCCAGTGACCCCAATTTCCAAAAAATTGCTGAGCAATTCTCTGATAAATGGAATTTTCCAAATTGCATCGGAGCAATCGATGGGAAGCACATTAGGGTAATGTGTCCCCAAAATAGCGGATCGTTGTACTACAACTACAAAAATTATTTCTCGATCGTGCTATTAGCATTAGTCGATGCCGACTATAAATTTATTGTAACTGACGTCGGGTCCTATGGAAAAGAAGGGGACAGTGGGATCTTCGAAAAGTCGGTGATGGGCCGACAGATTCGGACGGGAACATTCAACTTTCCCACGGAGAAGGCACTGCCAGGATCGGATATAGTGTTGCCGCACGTCATCGTGGGTGACGAAGCCTTCAGACTGACGAAGCATATGATGAAGCCGTATCCGAAGAATCAAGCTGCGGAAGATGAGACCAAGACAATCTTCAACTATCGTTTGTGCAGAGCACGAAGGGTCTCGGAGAATGCGTTCGGACTGCTATCGCAGTGCTTCCGGATATTCTATTCTCCCATCGCGGTATCGCCGGACACGACGGATTCCATCGTCACAGTAACGTGCTGCCTGCACAATATGTTGCGTGAGGAATATATGCAAAATAATAGTGCGAATCACTAAAATTCTGAAGCAGAATTACCAACGGGCAATATGGTGCCGTTGGGTAGAGCAGGAGGCTTCGGAAATATAGAAGGCTTCGACGTACGGACCAAATTTCGCCAATATTACAACGCACCAGAAGAGTCTGTAGCGTGGCAAGAAAACTGTCTCGAAACCAGCGACCCAAGACTCAGCGGCAGGCTATTTCATGATTAAATATTTTGCTTATATATGCCATTGTCGTTGCTGCTATTCTCACAAAGCACAAAATTCTGTAGTGTCCAAAGCTCGAAAAGACATTCCAGCGGCCAAAACTGTAAAACGTTATTAAGGAAAAACTAATTAAAATATAAAAACGAATAGTAACTTAGCAATTAAATAATTACGAATGCAAATTCCAATATTACTTTTCAATATAGAATTTGGTTGTGACGTTAATATACCTGTTACGCTTGGCCTAGGTGATATACTTGGGACTAGCTGTGCACTATTCGCGTCCGTCAATGACTAGGTTCGGTACAGTGATCCGGTGACACGGGTGTTCTAGGTGCAGGTGAATTGCTACGTCTTTTTAATTTGCTACTTTTCACGCCCAACGCGTAGCCCATTACCGCGGCAGAACGGCTGACAGACTCGCACTCTGGTTGGGGGTTTGTCTTAATATCTCGTTAACAAACCCTCGGAGAACATTTTCGCTACGGAAAATGTTGTTTTAAATCACTCCACGAGTCACACCCCGTAAGGGACTCTGTCGTTTTTGGGAAACCCTGTATAAACAATTAAATGAATTCATTTACAAAATGACACACAAACGATGGGTATGTAATTTTAATTTAAAAATGAAAAATTACCTTAAGGTTGTTGCTAAACCTTCTCTAAATACAGCTTAGAGCTGTGGGACAATGCTGTATTACGCCGCTTATAGACAATTTTGTTGCCACGCAACAGATCCTTCTGGAGAGTTGAAATATTGGCGAAATTGGTTCCGTACGTCGAAGCCTTCTATATTTCCGAAGCCTCCTGCTCTACCCAACGGCACCATATTGCCCGTTGGTAATTCTGCTTCAGAATTTTAGTGATTCGCACTATTATTTTGCATATATTCCTCACGCAACATATTGTGCAGGCAGCACGTTACTGTGACGATGGAATCCGTCGTGTCCGGCGATACCGCGATGGGAGAATAGAATATCCGGAAGCACTGCGATAGCAGTCCGAACGCATTCTCCGAGACCCTTCGTGCTCTGCACAAACGATAGTTGCAGATTGTCTTGGTCTCATCTTCCGCAGCTTGATTCTTCGGATACGGCTTCATCATATGCTTCGTCAGTCTGAAGGCTTCGTCACCCACGATGACGTGCGGCAACACTATATCCGATCCTGGCAGTGCCTTCTCCGTGGGAAAGTTGAATGTTCCCGTCCGAATCTGCCGGCCCATCACCGACTTTTCGAAGATCCCACTGTCCCCTTCTTTTCCATAGGACCCGACGTCAGTTACAATAAATTTATAGTCGGCATCGACTAATGCTAATAGCACGATCGAGAAATAATTTTTGTAGTTGTAGTACAACGATCCGCTATTTTGGGGACACATTACCCTAATGTGCTTCCCATCGATTGCTCCGATGCAATTTGGAAAATTCCATTTATCAGAGAATTGCTGAGCAATTTTTTGGAAATTGGAGTCACTGGGCTGCGGCAGAAATGTTGGTACTAATCTGCGGCATAGATGTTGAAGAGCATCTTTAACAATTCTGCCGATATACCCCGGCGAAATTCGGAAAGCAAATGATAGGGATTGGAATGATTCCCCAGTAGCAAGGAACCTGCAAAAAATATATGAAAATGAAGTACAGCAACAAATACGTGGCAGGATCGGCACCAATAACGGAAACATGAATGCCTCTCGTTTGCGAGGAGGCAAGTTTGTTTGGAACACACTATGAGTTATAAAGTATAGTAAATTTAAAAAATTTAATTTATATATTTTATCAGAGTACCCGCCGTCAGTCCCGTTCCTGCCGGGGGTGCAAAAGGTGCCCCCGCACTTGGGGGGCCAAACCTGGGGGCGGCGCAAGCCGTTTATTATATGTAAAATTTTGATTAGTAGAATACTCGTTTGCATGGTAACTGTTTAAAACTATCTATATATATTGTTACGATTTTGGTAGGGCATAATGCGTATTTACTGAACGGCAACGATAACAGAACATTTACAGCGGGAAACGATTACAATCAGTCAGACGGTATACAATATCGAGACGTCTGCTAGCAATGGCGGCTGGCTTTCGAGTGACAGCTTGACAGGCGATCGCCTTCTTCTCGCTGTCCTCTTGTCCCGCTCGCGAGCACCAGTGTGCCTTGGATTTCCATCCAAGGGGTGTTCGCAACACTGCTCCCCCCTCCGGAGAAGCGGTCGTCCCGGCCGCTGCAGTCCCTTCAACTCCCGCAGCCGTACCCTGGTCCGGAAGGGTGGAAAGGTCGCCGCGTGGCCCCTTCCGACCGGCGCCTCGGCATTCGCCTTCCCGCCCAGGGAAAAACCACTCCGAAAACCCTGGGCAAGGCGTGGGCACGTGGAATCCTCGGTCCTCGTCCGTTGTCACCGCTGCTTCTGCGGCTGTCCCCCGTCGTCCCGCTGCAGGCTGGGTCGCGCGCAACGGCTCCTTGCGTTTCGCACGCAACAGCTCCTTGCGTCTCGCGCGCAGCAGCTCCTTGTGTCCACACACGCAACAGCTCCTCGCGTATCGCACGCGACAGCTCCTTGCGTTTCCTCGGGATCCCTCGACGGCGGATCCTCCGGGGCTCCAACGGCGGAATCCCGCGCCGCTCCGGAACGTCCCTGGGCGGCTCCGCTCCGTCCAACGCCCCGCAGCGGTCTGGTCGCTCCGGCGCTGCGACCTGGTTCGCCCTCGACGGCAACCTGATTCGTCCTCGACTGCATCCTGGTTCGTCCTCGACGTCCTTCCAGCAGTCCTGAGTGGCCCTTCTCTCTTCGAAGTTCCCTTGCGAAGAAAACGTTGCCCACATTAGTCAGGAACCGAAGACAACCCGTTGGGGCCGCACGAGCCGGAAAACCAGGAAGGAGGGCCGAACGCGCAAGCAGAGGGTCGCAGCTAGTCGCAAGCATGCAAGCGGCCCGACCCCCAGTCCAGCCACCCGTCTCGTCAGCCCTGGCCGTCTTCCGTCTTCTTCCGATCCTGAGGCCTTGTCTTCAAGATGGCCCCATTCCTCTTCTTGGCCTCAGGTGCTGAACCAGGGGACCGTCCTGTGCGTCCTGCCAGCGCTCCCGTCTTCGCGACACCCCCTCCTGCCGATCCAAGCAACGCTTGTCCGCCTGGTGGTTGGGGATGCCATTTCCCTCCTGCTGTCCACCCTCCTCTCCTACTTTCTCCTGGGTACCCCGCGAGAACCTCCATTCCGGCCGCGCCGGGGGCTCGTAGGGTCTCCTCCAGGGGGCTAGCGGGGCGCTTTCACGTATGTCCGCACCCCGCTGCGGACTGCCATGCTATTATGGCACATTTGGGGAATTCGGGAGCGCGTGGCCAGGCTGCGGCGGCAGTCCCCCGACACCTTGTCCCTCGTTGTGGGGTATCGTGCTCCCTGAAACAAACTCAAGAGCGGGGGCCGGGCTGCGAAGGCAACCTCCGCAGCCCAGTCCACCGGATTAGCTTAATCTAATCTTCTTCCTTGAGTCCAGTGAAACTCCTGCGACGTCTTCACTCCTCCTGGGCACGCTTCCTTTTCCTCTTCGTGGTTGGGACAACCACACTCGTTCTCCTCCAGGACTTCGTCTTCGGACAAATGCTCGAGGTGTTCAACGTTCTGGTCACCCTGGGCTCCCTCTCGTGAGCGGGGGGCTCGCCAGCTCTGCGACGGTATTCGCCCTCGAACTCCCTCCGTCGCAACGCGTCGTGGATCTCTCGACGGTATTCGCCCTCGAACTCCCTCCGTCGCAACTTCGTACTCAGCTACCCCGCCACGGTATTCGCCCTCGAACTCCCTCCGTCGGGTCTTCGTACTCAGTCATGCTGTGACGATATTCGCCCTCGAACTCCCTTCGTCACAGCTCTGCAACTCCGCGCACCTCGGGCGCCTCCTCGTTGCAGCAGATCCGCACGCTCACACGGCAGCGCTAGCCCGGTTCCAGGTGTGGTCGACCGGTGCTTCCCCCAAAACGAACGAGCCCAGGTCCCACCGTTTCCAACGGCCTCTCTTCGCTCTTGGAGCCGTTCCTCTCAATTCCTCGATCCGAAGCAGTTCCTCTGGAGATGTCCGGTCCTCCCACACCGCCAGCAGGTTTTCTTCGTGTCGCCGTTTTCCTCGGGTTCCTGGAATCCTCGTTGCCTCGCCGGGAACCTTTCAAAAGTGTTAGTCGACGACTCGTCCGCGGGACCGCGAGATATCGCCTCAACGGCCTCTATCTCCAGAGCTCTGGTCACGGCGGCTCTTAGAGACGTGAACCCGCCGAGTCGCAGTTCTCGCTGCATAACCGAGCTGGACAACGCTGTCACGAACTGGGACGCGGCAAGTTTGTCGCGGACTTCCGCGGGGCAGTCGGCGAATGCGGACTGCGCTAAACGTTCAATTTTGGTGGCAAGCGAGGAGATGCTCTCACCCCGCTGCTGCCTATGGCTCTGGAAGAGCACGTAGTTCAGATTAGACAAGTTCTTCGCCCCGTAGCGGAATTCTAGCGCCGAAACCAAATCCGCGTATCCCTCGCGCTGGGCGGCGGAGAGCGTCGTGAGGACGCTCCCCGCCGGCCCCCCGAGGGAAGCAACCAAGGCCGTAGCCTTCCTTTCGTTATCCCACCCGTTAGCACGCGCGATAGTCTCAAACTGCACTTTGTATTCTTCCCAGGACGTTTCCCCATCGAAAACTGTCGGTTTCACGGCGTACCCCAAACGGAGTACGCGCGGCTCCGTAAGGGGGGCAGCGGCGGGCGCAACGACGGGGGCGGAGACATGCGTCGGGGTAACACTATTTACACCATTATTTACATCACTATTTGCACCATTATTTACATCACTATTTACATCGCTATGTGCATCATTATTTACAACCGCGACTGTCTCCCCTCTCCGTGAACTCGCGCCGCTGTCAACCGAGCCGCGGGTACCCTGCAACAAGGAGAGTACGACCTGGATGCGATCTTCCATTCCTGTCAACCGGGCCTCGAGGGCCGCCCGTGCTCTTCGGTCGGCGGCTTCCTTTTCCTCCCTGAGACGGTCCTCCCGCTGCCAGCGGGCCTCGTTGACCCTTCGCAGTTCCCGCATCTGTCCCGCGATGTTGAGCTGGAGGCTGGTGAAAAGTTCCCGCAGGGACGGGTCGCCCGATGCTCCGGAAGTGAGGTCCGCAGGGGCCGCGGAAACCGCGGAAGCGCGAGTGGGCATGCCGTTCCGGGCGGGCATCCCACTTCTGACACCAATGTTACGATTTTGGTAGGGCATAATGCGTATTTACTGAACGGCAACGATAACAGAACATTAACAGCGGGAAACGATTACAATCAGTCAGACGGTATACAATATCGAGACGTCTGCTAGCAATGGCGGCTGGCTTTCGAGTGACAGCTTGACAGGCGATCGCCTTCTTCTCGCTGTCCTCTTGTCCCGCTCGCGAGCACCAGTGTGCCTTGGATTTCCATCCAAGGGGTGTTCGCAACAATATATATAGATAAAAAATTGAGCATTGTATATCGAATTCTTACTTAAAGAATATTATGTTAATAAGGGCGGTAATATTGTTTTTGCACCTGCGCGGCTAAAATCCAGGAACGGCCCTGCCCGCCGTAATACAGAAGAAAGCGAAGAGGTTCAACAGATTAGAAGCAGTACGGATAGCAACATTCCACAAACATTAATGTATATTCTAAAAACAACTGCAAGGTATGAAAGTCTTATAAAAACACAGTCAGAGATGAATATTCCTGTTTCAAGGTCAGTGTCAAAAACGCACAGAAATGATTCCAGCACTGGATTGGATATTTTGGAAACAAGAGCTATTGGAAGAGAAAAACTAATGGACAGTATTTATCAGCAAATCAGTGGATTGCGACTCTACCTCGATCTTTTTTAAAAGTATGGCAATGACGGTTAAAAAATTTCCGCCGTAATTAATTTTGAAAGCAAACGCTTCTTTGCTTGAATTGATTAATGATCTATGACTGTGACGTCCCGGGGACCCACCAAATATGGAATAAGCAGATAGCGAAGCGAGAGCGTACAACATGTGGACGTGAAAATCACTCTACGGAGCGTGATTATTATGAGATCTTAGCTACTATCCTAACCCAGACATTAGATACTTTGCATTAACTACAGTCAAAATATACAACAGGTACCTACTATAATAAAATTACGTTGCGAAAAAATTAAATACGTCTTGGAAAAATTAACTTACCTTAATGTGAGGAGCAACTTTTCCTGGGGGGAAATTGGAGATTTTACTCTCATACACGGATGTTTTGTTAAATCGTTGCCAACCATGTTTAACACCAAATCGACCTGCTCCTTGCTTAGCCTAAAGAATTGTCGGAAGGCTTGGTCATCTTCCAAAAGATGATTCGCTATTAAAATGTTTAAATAGCCCTCGGTGTCGCGAGCCGTGTACATGGCCTTCACTTGCTTCCTTTCCCTCTTCCTTTTCCTTCCTTCACACTGGGCAACCAGAAGTGCATCATCGTCATCTTCTTCTTCCAGCACAAGGGCAGCAAGCAACAATTTCCGATTCATTTAACGGCACAATGAAATTATCACCACACTACGAATTTGTTCACTCGCGACGTTTCCACCTCGAAGTCACAGTAACGAGTGTCGCTTTAGCAAAGGTTGGAAGAGTTCCTAACCCAAAGGCAATAAAGTGACTGCATTTATGACATCCTCCAGGTATACAAGCTATTTTAGAATATCCGGGCTTGGAGTACGCACACCAGTCCATAAGTACTTGCTTTTCCATTTCAAAAATGCGAATTAATCAGAGGAAATAACACACACGTATGTATGTATGTGTGGGAACATGATGTATAAGAATCGAATCACCGAGGGGTATTATAATATATTAGTAAGAAATCACTTATTGGGTACGACGAAATGTATTGACTATTCTGTAGGTTAAGTATAGAACATGTTCATTTGGTTTTAAATCTTGTTAGGAAAGATTTAAAAAAACAATGGTGTAAGAGAGTGGAATATCCATAGATTTTCTTCAGTAGCAGCTTATTTTTTCCTTAAAATTGCAGACTCTACGCAAGAAATGTGAAACTGGGCCCATTATTGCGATTTCGATTTATCTCAGATGATTAAATGAATTTTCGATCTCAATTTCGGTCGAAAAAATGACGTTTATCACATATTTCCATCGATTTCACCCAAACTATTGAACCGATTTGAATATTTTGTCAGGACCTTTTGGTGGTAATTCAATTATCTTTAATTTGATGTGATTTTCTATCAAATCGGACTTTCGCAACACGAGATATTCGCAATTAAGTGGGACCACCTTTTTGACAGGCAGGTAAAATCTAATGCGCTCTGTTTGACTCGTCGTTTTTTGCACAGACACGCTAATTTTTTTTTTTTTTTAACGTGGGGAAATCTTCATAGACACCTCGGCCTCCTGAGGTGGGAGATCGAGGTAGTGTCGGATTTTTACCGACTAAAACCCCACGGTGAACACGTCTGGTATATAATTCCTAAAGTGAATCCCACTCGTGGTGAAGGGGGAACGCACAATGACTATGGCGGTCATAGTCATTGTGCGTTCCCCCTTCACCACGAGTGGGATTCACTTTAGAAATTATATACCAGACGTTGACCAGTCCTCTTTATAGTGTGTCGGGTGCACTGCTAGAGGCGGAGGTGTTGTGGGCCAGTATGGCTTCCCAGTCATTCATAATTTTGAACACTGACGCCTTTGCTTTGGAAAGCACATACGGGGGAAATGTTTTCGCTAGAGCCCCCATACTCTTAAAAAACAGCATCGTTGCATCCTCGTCTTCATTGATGTCATTGATGCGTTTGAAAACTTTCTCCCGTTCCTTGGCCCTTTCCTTCCATGCACTGATGACAGCGTCGCTGTTATTTTTTTGCTTTTTCTGGACTGCAGATGATTCGCTGTCCCTGGATCGTTTTTTTGATGATGAAGCCATGTTGGTGGCCTTCTCTGGCGGTGTTTCGTGTTCTTCCAAACACGCTGGGTTCGTGGCGGGAGAGATATCGTCGATTTCTATAGACGCTTCTCCGATGTCCCCTGGCGGTGTTTCCACATTTTCTGGAACACCTTCCCAGCAGGCCGCAGTTTCCACATTTTCTGGAGAGTTCACAGCTATTTCTTCCACATTACTGTGGGTACTGTGTATAATAAAAGAAATAAAATAATTTTTTGAAAAGTTTGAAATTATTCTTATTTCAAAACTCATAGTGTGTGTAAAAAAATACTTGCCTCCTCTCAAACGGGACTTTATCCATAAACAATAAAAGGTTCTTCAAGGGCCATTCCTTTTTGGTTTTGGCTGCCGACCCTGTGCCGCATTTCCCTTCCCTCTTCTTTCTCATGTAGGTGTCCCTAATATTTTTCCACCTTTTCTTACAGTCAGTAACTGAAATAATTGGATAATATATTTTTTGTATGTTCCTAGGTACTAGAGAAACATTCAGATCGTTGTCATGAATCGTTAACACACATTTTTGCACAAAATATTTCTCTGAAAAAATGGATAAGATTGAAGTGTTATCTATTTGGATTTTACACAAAAGATGTAGTAGAAAACGAGAGAGGAGGAAGCATTGGGTTCGTCCCATAAACAGCATTAGACATGCAAATTGAACTATGTATTAGTTCATGAACTTCTAAAAGATAGTCATAAATTTTTTAATTACTTTAGGATGTCTGCCACCGTGTTCGAGGAAAATAATTTCATATCAATAATTGAAGGCTTGGATTCAATAAGGCAGCGTTGTTCAAGGTCTCTCCCGCGGGAGATTGGGGTTCTCCCACTCTCGTCCCCGTTGTCAGGGATACCGCACGACGCTAACCATGGAAACGCTTGCCCGGCTGGCCCGTCGTGGCAGCCTTCGTAGCGTCGCGCGGTCTCCTTGACAACGGAAGGCACGTTGAGCGAGAGAAAGATTGGAAGGGGAAGCAGGCGCGTGAGGGGCCCCACCGCTGGTCGCCGCTGCAAAAAAGGGAATAGCGCTCGAAAATGTGAAAAACTATTGTCCAATCGGTAAGAAAAGTTGGAAAATTAAATGTTGTTAAACTGTATTTAAAAAAATATAGACTTGTAATTTTAGTCACGGCACATGTTTTTTCTATTTACAATTTCTTTATCGAATCATGAGTATTCGAGATACAAATTATAAACAAAAATATTTCTTCAACCAAACTCATTATTTCTTTTAACAAAAATTGCGATAACCGGAGTAAATATTAACGGATCGTTATGAGACTCGAAACCTAAAACTTAGAAAACTCTAGCGAAGCCATAAAATGTATGCACAAAACCCTTATGTTAGAAAATTTAATAATATTTAATTACGGCTTCGCTAGAGTTTAAATAATGAGTTTGGTTGAAGAAATATTTTTGTTTATAATTTGTATCTCGAATACTCATGATTCGATAAAGAAATTGTAAATAGAAAAAACATGTGCCGTGACTAAAATTACAAGTCTATATTTTTTTAAATACAGTTTAACAACATTTAATTTTCCAACTTTTCTTACCGATTGGACAATAGTTTTTCACATTTTCGAGCGCTATTCCCTTTTTTGCATCCAAGCCTTCATTATTTAATAATATTTCATATCCTTACGTCAATGTTAATAACTCTTTGGGCGATATACTGCCCCGCATATTTGTGTCATTTCGCAATATTGAACTATATATGATATTAAGAATTTACACGAATGTGAACTAAAGTAATTTAAAAAATGTATTGCTATCAGTTAAAAGATTTTGAAATAATACATGAAAAAATCCCATTTTTAAAGTCCTACTTGTTTTATGTAAATTCTAAATACACAATAATTCAATCTAATTCATTTTTTAAGAGAAATATTTTATCAAAAAATGTGTGTAACCTGAGAAAATATTTTCAATTAAAGAAAAAATGATCGACGCGGATCGCGATTCATGTGGCGCTGTGTGCCGCATGAAAGGGTCCACACCACTAAAAACGTTTCGTTTGCCGACTTCATACGAAAATTATCATGACGCCGACGTTTGCGGGAAACACGAAATCAGTATCACGATACAAGAATTGTCCTGTGAACGTCTCTATAAACAATGTACAATCGGTTATGATCATACAACTAGTATACGTGTATCTAGGGAGGTATTCATAAACGTGTCTCAAAAATTGAGCAACTGGTTAAACATTCGGCATCCTTTACCATGCTACTAGGTTAGTAGAGGATGCCGCATGCTTGAGCATTTGCTTAATCTTAATACAAGTTTATGAATACCACCCCTAGTGATGGGATGAACGCAGCAACTTCGAATCTCATTAGTCATGGACTGTTATTCTAAACAAAAATGTCTTTAAAGTCTTGATAGGTCTTGAAAGTCGTGACAATTCGAGGTTCGGGAAGCCGAGCTTCGGAACGATTCGGAAAGATTCGGGGGTGATTCTCGCGACTCGAGAGTATCGAGATCTCGCCCGATCCCCCCCCCCCCCCGAATATTTCCGACTCGTTCCGAAGCTCGGCTTCCCGAACCCAGTGATGCCAGATTCGGGACGGGAGCGCTCGAGAATTTCCCCCACCTCGCATGCACACTATGCACCAATCACGTGCGTGTAGATCACATACGCGACTCCTGCATAGTGTACATGCGAGGTGGGGGAAATTCTCGAGCGCTCCCGTCCCGAATCTGGCATCTCTGCCCGAACCTCGAATTGTCATGACTTTCAACACCTATCAAGACTTTAAAGACATTTTTGTTTAGAATAGCAGTCGAAGCGATTCGAAACTTCTGTCCACATTCGAAGCGATTCGAACTTTAATTATAAAAAAATTACTTTTCGATTGTATTATTAGCCCTAGTTGACGATTGATGTAAATAGATATAATTTAAGGATACCTTACCTGTTCTCCCCACTTTGGCGGATATATCTTTCCAGAGATTGTCCCTCCCTTCGTAGGTTTTGTGATCATTTCTACCTGCATTATATATCACTGGATAGGCTGATACCGCGTGTATCAGTCTTTCATCCTCCGGATGCGAAAAATGTACTTGCGGTAACTTCGCGGTCATTTCAGGCACACTGACACACACTGACACACGGAGTAAACTGTGGAGCACTTTTCACTGATGTGAAACGCACAAGTATGTCTTCCGTACTAACGAACTGTCGCTGCAGTTTAAGCATTTCCTTCAGGGCGTATATATGTATACCCTCTTCTACCTCCACAAATCGTAGGCGTAGAGGTGGAAAAATACAGCAAAATAATAAGGACCCGATTTTCTTGGTTTTCCCCGGGCGGGAGTCCCATGATGCAGCCATTAGCCTGATGCCCTAAAAGTGACTATTCGCGGGCCACGGTTACTACCGCTTTATGACACTAGACCTTTGGTCCCCAATACGATATAAAGTAATTAGAAAACATTTGCTAAATAACTTGTAGAACTACAGGACAGTTTTTAGGTTTAATCCTCAATTGCTACAAGCTACACCCTCTACGTTCGGCAGGCAATAAACCGTGATCTGCTACAGTATAAAGAAATTATAACTATGTTCCGAACGCCTTTTATGTAAATCTTACTATTTTTAACCAAGTCAGCTTCAAATGATATAATTCGATTTGTCATCGAATTTCCTTCATTATGGCCTGAATTATGTCGTTCTTGGTGTTGATATCACAAATGCTGTTACTCCTACGGCACACTGACACATCTGTTTTTACGAAGCTACATTTGGTTTACCTGAAGGTGCTATAAATTATGGAAATGGTTTATTACTCAGTTATAACGACTGTATTGCGATCTGCATTCTCCTTGCAGACGAAAAGGTTCCACCTCATCGGAAGTTCTTGCTAGCATCTTGTGCGCGGCTAGAAGCGTGGCGCGCCGGAATTCCACGTTCTTGCGTACGAGTAGAACCGTTTTGTCAGGCGTGGCGCGTCCAAAAGTGTGGCGCGCAAACCTCTACATTAGAAAAAGTTAGATAAGAGACAGAAAAGGTAGTTAGAAAAGGAAAGCGGTACTTGAAACCAAGGGTTTGGCGTGGCGCGTGGAATATCCGACAGTGCGGAAAATTCTGAGGCGCGCGGCGCGCCTGGCTGCCAAGACTCTGCGAGCGGCTACAAGCAGTAGAAAGTGAAGAGAATTTTTTCATACCAAAGAATTAAATATATTTACTTCCAGCTTTGTGGCTTCATTTGTCAATCTTTAGGGAATATGAAAAAAAAATTGTATGCAAAAATAGTGGTTATATCCAGAGTTATAGTGCTTCATACAAAACTCATATGCGCACCGTTAGCATAAAATCAGTCGTTGTTGTTTGTCTCAAATAGATTAATATACGATTAATAGATTAAACCTTATTAACCAAAATCATGATGTTATTTATTTTCATGTGCTAGTAAATTATGTCTGTACCTATCTGTCGCAAATTATTTGCGTAAAATCTAAAGATTCGGATAGTTAGTTAAAAAATTAAATATGAATATCTTAATACACGTGAAACTGTATATTTCGATACACGTGAATTTCAGTACACGGGTACACGTGTATCGAAATATACGGTTTCACGTGTATTAAGATATTCATATTTAGTGGTCGGTATGGAGGGGGCCGTGGCAGCAAGGCGGAGGGACCCCCGGTGACTCGCGAGCCACCAGTTAGCCAACCCTGGTTTACAACTACCTAAGTAGTTAATTGCTTGTTTTCTAAGGTTTCGTCGGCAAACATTTGTCTGCCAGATGTCGAAAAAGGCAAATGGACATCGTGCCGTTTTTCAGCGATTTCGAATTGCTTCCTGAGTAAATCCGTATATTGCCCCTTCGGCGGGTTCTCCCAGCAGACCCGCGGGACAATACGGTTATAAACCGCGACCCTGGGCGAGACTCTGACCGATCAATCTGGCTAGTTTTGTTAAGCAGATGTCTACTTTTACACCTCTACGTTATCGAGAGGGGGAGGATGGTCCCTCCTCACCAAGGAAAATTTGGCTAATCAGCAATGTTCTTTGCTCATTCTGATCTGCGTTCGGACCACCAAATCCGAGCAGCCCTCATAAAACAAAATTTTCACAATTACTTCGATCACCCTACGGATCACAGAGTCTACATCGATCTAATCATGCTTTCGGATAAGTTGCACTCTCGTCGGACTCCGCGATGAGCCAGGAATCGATACGATAAGAGAGTGCGTTTAAGAAATCCCTACCCCTTTTATAATTTGTATTGCTTCGTGATAATTTTAATTGGGAGAACGCCATGAATCCATTAGTGTTATTTTCAGATCGATACGAATACGAATAATGAATCTCTTAACACGCTGTAATGAATAGGTATTTCACCCTCGACTGTGGGTCGCCGACCTCGATTCGCTGCGGTCGGCCGAGGATTCATACCTGTTACAGAAAAGCTGTATTCTTTATTCTTTATCGTATCGATATGGAAGTGATAGCGATGCATTTCTTATGTTTTTCAAATGAAAATTATACCAAATTTCATGTAAATCGAACTATTTTTAACGAAGTTATGGAAATCAATTTATTATGAAGATTCCTTAATTAAGATCCGATTTGTGTCGTTTTTAGACCATTTTCATCAGGAAAACATAAGGAAACGATTCACACTACTTTCGCCAAGATCCGATGAAAAATGTAGAATTTTTGTTTCGTCATTTGTTAGAGGACAACAATTGTACGGCCCCCTGGGCTCGAGGGTCGAAGTCCTTGAAACTCATCGAAGCACGGCTTATCGGTAGGGTTGCCTCTTGAGTCGAGGTTTGCGTGCGACGAAAATTCAAGCGCGCCACACTTTTGGACGCGCCACGCCTGACAAAACGGTTCTACTCGTACGCAAGAACGTGGAATTCCGGCGCGCCACGCTTCTAGCCGCGCACAAGATGCTAGCAAGAACTTCCGATGAGGTGGAAACTTTTCGTCTGCAAGGAGAATGCAGATCGCAATACAGTCGTTATAACTGAGTAATAAACCATTTCCATAATTTATAGCACCTTCAGGTAAACCAAATGTAGCTTCGTAAAAACAGATGTGTCAGTGTGCCGTAGGAGTAACAGCATTTGTGATATCCTCTCATAAGCCAGGTACATCGAGGAATTCGTATACTTTTCGCGATACTGCGTATATCGCGATCGTGTCTTGCCGATCGTTTCACAGATCGATAATATACATGGAACAGGTAATACATAATACAAGACTGCGCTGGATCCTGGAAAAAGCATATGGAATCGACGTAGAAATGGAAACCCGAACTCGCTATCTCTAAAAGTAGTGACGGGTACGACCCTCTGGCCTGCGCGATCCTTCCGACGTTCCGGTACGCCACGCCAAAAGAGTGTCGCGCTGGCGTGTGGCGCACAAAAGTGTCGGAAAAGAACGTCCGTTCACAGGCGTCGCTGGAGAATCACCCTGTATCTCTATCCTACAGGTGCGTGTCGACTTTGCGAGGGCTCCTGGCGAGGCTAGCCTCGCTGCGTGGAAAGTCTGGAATCTGTTTCCCTCGCTCATGGAAACCATCCTGGACTTTCCAAAGCAGCCTTGCGTGCGAGGCGACTATCGGTTTTCGGATATAATCAAAGGTGCCTCGCGGCCGCAAGAGCAAAAATCGCATGTTGTGGAAATATATCTTAAAACAACAATCGAAGAAAAAATTAGTCTGCGCTAGTAAATTTACCCCCTCGAACTATGCAATTGTATACAAATAATTTTTTTTATTTACCTCCAATACGTTAAGAAATATCCAGCTGTTTACTGTTTCAGCCGACACCCGCGGATTAATAAAAAGTCACGCTTTTGTTCACAGCGAATAATATCTGAATTCTAAAAGACGGCAATGTTACGTTCCTGATTACCCTTTGAAAATCTGGCAAACAGATGTTGTCGAAGCCGTCTTCGAAAATACCAAATTGCCGACCATAAACGATAAATTAATTTTTGCTCCGCTCACAACTGTTACCTTCCAGAGGCTGCTTCCTTTGGGATAATGAAGGACACAAGATAAAGGCAAAATACAGAACACAATATAAAGGTCCAAAAGATAATAAAATTTGAAAGTATAATAAAAAGCGGCCTTTTCGTTAATCCGTATATTGCTCTGTCAGCGGATGGCAGGTACAGGTAAATGGTTACTTCCCACCCGTAAGCACTGTTGCCCGTCGTCGAAGTGCGGGACAATACGATCATAAACCGCGACTCTAATGAGACCCTCTGGCTGATTAACCTGGCTAGTTGTTCAGAAACATCTGGTTTCATTTAGGCCCGAAATATTACGGTAAAATTTTACGCCAAAATGGACCAACAATTTATAAGAAAAAGGAGTCAAAAAGAATACTTTTTAATAATCTGATTGCGTGACTGGATTCGTTATAAAGAAGTACATCACTTTCGCCAAACAGATTATTCTGTATGGTGCATATTTTCCGAGATATTGGGGCAAACGTGTTTTTCACCCCCAGATATGGATGATTAGCAGCACGAGGCTGTGTCGCAAAGTGATCATGATCGCGGTATGCAATTTCCAGATATCCAACTCTGCGAAGCGTGCCTCGCGAGGAATCCTCGCAAAGTCGATACGCACTTTATGGCCGACCTTTTCTAGTACTCAATACGTCAGCGCGTGCTTCTGTATTTGATAATGCAACACGTGTTTATACTCGAGAGATAATTGATCATCAGATCGGCGCAAACGTTCGTTCGCTTTATTGATACAAATTGTTTATTACAAATATAAGAGAGTTGCTATTCTTTGGCGATACGGCGTCAGGCCGCTTGCTGTATCTAAACTCTCTCTTCATTCAAACAAACAATGCTTTGAAGAATTTCCATATATTTTTTTACTACAAAAAATGGAAAATTGAATAACAATAACAGAATGTATCATTGGAAGTAACTGAGGTTAAAATAATTTTAAATGTATTCATTGACATACCGCATTAAAACACAAATTAAAAGAAATGAATGTTTCCAAATCATGGTTTGTTATAATTGGAAAAATATTTATATTTTTAAAAAACACTTTGTATCAATATATTGATACACGGTTTGTTATAATTGGCAAATTTACCAGTTCATCTAGGTGCCAGAAAATTGACCAAAAAATATAAATATTCAAGAAAAATGTTTTCGTTTCAAGGCTGGCGTTCGAATGAGCGGCCGGCGACGCGGTGGACCGCAGAGCGGCTAGAGTCGCTAGACTGCTTCTGGAGCAGTAGAGCGACAGTCGCTGTGCGACTAGTAGATTCTGCCGTTATGGCGGAAAACAGACACTCATGGCATTGTGTTGTGTCTCAAGTAGCCTAGGCTGCTCATGAACCAGACGCGCATAGGCTATAGCAATCCTGGCGCGGCCGCAGCAGTCGCAGCCGCCCATAGGAGTTGGGATGAATGCTTTTCCATTGTACCAGTGTACGGCGGCTACAGTCGCTGGCGGCTGTAGCCGCCAGTCGCGGTCGCTGGCGACTCCAGCCGCTCATTGGAACGGCCACCTTTAGGTGCGACTTTGCAACAACGGGAAGGAAATTCGTGGCAACCGTTAGCTTTTCATACGAAATCTTTGTCGCAGACACAACGAAAGTATAGTGCATACGACCGGGAACTATTAGCTATATATTCAGCAGTGAAGCAATTTCGGCATGCAATAGAGGGTCGAACATTCACAGTGTACACCGACCATAAGCCTTTGGTGTATGCATTTAAGCAAAAGCTGGATAAATGTACACCTAGGCAGTTTAGGTATTTAGATTTAATCGGCCAGTTCACGACTGATATTCGACATGTTAGTGGCAAAGAGAATGAAGTAGTAGACGCATTATCAAGAATAGAGTCTGTAACTGTATCGCTTAGTTATGATGATTTAGCACGGTCACAAGTGTTGGACGAAGAATTGAAGGAACTCCTTACTGCGTCTGGTACCTCATTACAGCTCAAACGGGTCAAGTTGTTGGATAGCGATACCGAAATTTATTGCGATATTTCTATAGGTAGGGTCAGACCGTTTGTTACGAAACCTTTCAGACGACAGGCGTTCATGTCCACACATGAACTTTCGCATCCCGGAATTAAAGCCACGGTGAGCTTAGTTAAGCAGCGTTTCGTGTGGCCTTCCATGGATAAAGATTGTCGCGAATGGACTCGTAGTTGTCTCAATTGTCAACGCGCTAAGGTGAATAAGCACGTATCCAGTCCTGTCGGTAATTTTGCGTTGCCGTCCACTAGGTTTGAGCATGTGCATATCGATCTAGTGGGTCCTTTGCCGATATCACGAGGCAATAGGTACTGTCTGACGTGTGTGGACCGCTTCACGCGATGGCCGGAAGTTTTTCCGATTGATAATATCGAGGCTGAAACAGTCGCGAGAGCGTTCGTTGCTGGTTGGGTTGCACGTTTTGGTACACCTCTACGTGTTACCACTGATCAAGGCAGACAATTCGAGTCGCATTTGTTTAGACAACTTAATATCTTATTGGGTACTACGCATTTAAGAACTACCGCGTATCATCCGGCAGCGAACGGTTTAGTTGAACGTTTTCATAGACAGCTTAAAGCAGCGATCAAATGTCACGGCGACGAGCGGTGGTCCGATGCGCTACCTGTAGTTTTATTAGGTATTAGAGCGGCGTATCGTTTAGATTTAGGAGCATCAGCCGCTGAATTAGTGTATGGCGACAATTTACGGTTACCAGCTGAATTCTTTGCTGATTCGACGGGAGATGACGCGGAACCGGTAGAAATGGTTAGGCAACTTCGCGCACGGTTTCGGGATGTGCGACCGGTTGCAGGATCACGACATGGAGAGAAAAGGGTTTTCGTGTTTAAGGATCTGGCCACTGTTTCACATGTGTTCGTACGTGTCGACGCCATAAGAGGTTCATTACAAAATCCTTACGAAGGACCGTTTCCCGTTGTTTCTCGTACCGAAAAAACGTATGTAATCCGGTTTAAAGGAAAAGATACGACAATATCGATTGATAGACTCAAACCGGCGTACTTATTCGAAAATAATGACGAGTCAACTCGGACACAAGTGCAGACGTCATTGGGTACCCCGCAACCGGGTACCAGCGATGCTACACGGACTCCTGCACAAGAACCGTTACGGACACGTTCCGGTACGCGTGTGAGATTTCCGTCGCGTTTACAAGTCGGTGTTTAGTAAATTTGTAGTGTAGATAGTTAAGTAGTTGTAGATTTGTAAATAACTTACATGTTTAAATGTAGTATAACTTAGCTGGTAACTTAGTGTAATTAGCATTATGACTTTGTAGAGTAACGTTTGCACTGGCAGGGGGGTGATGTAGCGGCCATCGTCACGTCCTAATACGAACATTTGGCGTGCAGATGGTCGGCATGGTTTATGACACGCGCGCCAGAAAAAACTATTTTTGAGTAAGCCGCTTTCTGTTCCTTTCGTGATTGAATTTTGGACAAAGCATGTTTTCTTTCGAGACTTTCGTTATGGCCTCAATAGTTATTGCGGGTATCATAAACCTCGAGTTTCCGTAGGGCCCACGAGGCGGGGTCGGGCGGTCTGCAGCCGGCCACGTCACGCACCTCGGGGCCTGGGGGAAACCCGCTGCATTGCCAGGAGTATTTCTCCCGCCAAATCTCACCCCCGTTATGGCGAAGCGCGCTGAAGACGCGCGAAATAGGTGGCGCGGTTTTAGGGGCTAAAAGTACCGATTGGTTGACACCGGTATCGGGCCAGCCAATTAGGGGGTTCCCTAGTCGCGCGCGTCTTGCCGGAAAATTGTGCGTCCGGTAGACGCCAGTCTTCGAGAACACCTCGACCAGAAACAACAGCTTATCCGAATAAGACATTTTAATAAAAACTCTCTCAAGAACTACTGTGTGTTTAATAAGGAAACTGATAAACTCTTCTAATCCTTCAAAGTCTTATTTAGATTACACGAGTATTACGATAAAAAAAAATGAAATCAGCGTTATTTTATTTTTTATATTTAACCGAGGGCCCCCCGAATATTCAGCCTAGGGCCCCTGAAAAGGCAAATCCGGCTCTGCGAACATGTTCTTGGTATGGACAGCAATACCTATAGTGAATCCATCCTAAGAAAAAACGTTCGCGCAGGGATGGTTCCGAGGAGGCGCCGATTGGCAAGGAAACCGGTAGGTAAAGCGCTACGACCAATCGCGTGTGTCAGATCGATGGGAGCTGCGCAGATCGGTCGCAAAACGGTATGGGCGTCGTTTTTTCTTAGGATGGATACAGTATAGACAGAATTTACCGTCTGCCACAGGTATTGGTTCTGCACAGTATGAGTAGATACAAAATTATCGGCAGAACCTTATTCTGCGATCTTTAAACGTTTGTAGTTCAGAGCAACGTTAACCGATTTTGATGAAATTTTCAGCATGTATTGGGATTTTCTTATTTCCGCTACGCAATCTGGTGGCGATAATTAAAGCACTCAAATCGGGTTAGCTGCCTGTCACATGTAATTGGCAATATTGTGAATTTCGATTGTTTGATGATCGATTTTGTAATATTTAACAGACTATTTAATGACAAAAACATTATTGCACTATTTCAATATTTGTGTGAGACCAGCCCTGTGGCGCTCTCACAGAATTTCCCAACACAACATACTTAAATCTACAAACGGGTTTTTCGAATTTTCATTACCGGCTCAGAGAAAAAAGTTGAAAAAACGACCTTTACTATTTTTTTTGCTATTCCCACCGGTTGCAATTTTTTTTCAAAGCGACGAAATACGTCACTTAGCAAACTAATCTTTCTAGATTCTCAAAAAAAGTCGTTTGGATCAATTTTAAAAATGTTATGCGATTTTAAAGAGTGGACGATTATAACTGTGAGCCACTGGACATATCCGGTTTGAAACTGATAGAAAATATTTCATCTGATTCAATCTGGATTTTACGGGAAGAAAACCGCATGAATCCGGATTAAAAGAATTTTAATGCGGTTCTAACTGGCAGTTCCAGCAGGGTCCCTTCCCCTACTCTGAACCGGCCAAAAGACCGTTCCCTACTCCGCTGGCTGGAAACTAGGTTGTCAAATATTTTGCTTTAAGGCTCGTTAAAGTCAGTTAAAGTTAATGTCAAAGGATAAAGAAATCTTAAAGGATCAAAAGAGGTTATTAAGCGCGCAAACATGGGCGCAGCGTAAATGAAATGGTAACGAAGTTCACACTTTGTTAAGCATCCAACTTTTTTTTCGAAAATCCAACGGAGTTTAATAAAAAAAATTAAAATCCATGTTACCCGTTTCCGTAGTACAACTTAATATCTGAGTACTTCCTACAGTTGCACATTCTGTAAAACAGTGTGTATTTTTATAATATAATTTAAGCGTTTCTTTAGAGAGCTATTAAAAGATACTTGACATTTAAGAGGATGGTTTAGGAGTTGTTGTAGTTGGTTTTGCGGTAGCCTTTTGTGCAGTTGGTTTAGGAGTTAACATTTTTTTGTTGTTTTCCATTCGATGATTTCTTACTCTCCGACAAATCCGGAAATGCTTGTTCTAATGGTACTCTCATGATGTATTCGTTCCAAGGAGAACCGAACCACACGTATCCATTGTGTATGTAAGCGGAAGATATGCCATAAGCTGTTTCATCCTCTGAATATAAAGCATCTAAGACATTCCCAGTCTTATCCATTCTGAGTACTACTGAAGCTCCCTCTGTATCAAACATCCCTGATCTATCAAACGAACCTACCGAATACAAAACTCGCTCTGCATAATAATTTGGATAAACATCTTGCAGAAATTTAAATGGAGCTTCTATCAAATATAACAGTCTCGCGGCCATTCTTCGTATGTGTGGATGGGGCATAAGGGATTGAAGTAAAAAAGGATGATCGGAATCTGCATATACTATTAGAGATACTAGGAAACCTCCTTGTCCATCGGTATGTACGTTATCTGGCATACCAGGTAAACCTTCGGCAAAGATTTCTTGCTGTCCAGCTTTCGGACCTTTCAAATGGTACTTGGTAATACGCGAAGCAAGAGTCTCTAATACGATCAGAAAACTTTCATCGTCGCTCAATAAGACTCCATTCCCGAATGCCAATTTCTTCACTAATACTTCATTCTTCTTTGTCGCTGCATTGTATCGAATCAGTCTGCAAATAAACAATGTTGCGTGCATAATCGTACAAGCATCTTAAATTTCCACTTCTTACCTTCCAGAAGGATTAGCTAGGCATGAATACATTCCATCCTGAAGGGAAAAATCCGCGGACGAGTCGATCCAATAAATGTCTCCGTTCTTTGCAATATCCAAACCATTAAGCAATCTTGGTGCCTTTCCCTCGATGGGTTCAGAACTATTAACTATATTCGTATACTGTCGAGTATTCACGTTAACTTTGAAGATACCGTAGTAAGCATCTGATACAAATAATTCTCCTTTACTATTGAACTGCAGGCCCAGAGGTCTACCACATCTCTCTTCCTGCCATAAGCCATCTGAAAGAATTCTTTCCTTTTAACGTGTCTATTTCAAAATCGACTTATTCTCTTAAGTTTAATCTCGTCGAGCACTCGAAAGGATTAAATCGTCAGATATTAGTAATAAAATAAAAAAATTTATTTCACATACCACATTTTTTACCAAACTTAACAACCGGCACGATGCGATTTTCTTCGATCTTCACGACGTAACCTCCACGAATACCGGTGTATAACTCTCCATTGTACGAAGCGAAAGATTCTGGACCATTAATTTCTCCGTAAAACAATACTTCCGTTTCTTGTAACCGATTCTTCAACTCGAATGGATTCGGTGTGTCGTCAGGACGCTTTATACTGGAAACACGTATCGCGGGGCCGTAATTACTTTGCACATAAATATCATGAATAAAACATAACTATCGTACCTATATTCGGAAAACTCTGCATCTGGAGGTAAACCTGGTACAAAGGTGATTACAGCTAAGAACAGAGAAGTATATATGATGACGGTGCCAATCGACTTTAAGTATCCCATTATTAAAATTGTCGAATATCAATATCTTCGAAGATGTATCTCTGCAGGGGAACTCTTATTTTCGAGGAATCGCGAGAACACCGGTCACCCTTAGCGCTTCTTCACCTCAACACGGACGGACACTGAGCAAAAAGAACGACCACTTTTACGTAACTGTATCTTGCCGGCGTAGATAACGGCATTTGCGGCTTTAATGGCTTTGAATCGTATGCGGTAAAGTGCAGATCTTTGCCAATGTCAGCAAAAGTAGGACCAAATAAGTGCGACGCGGGCGGAAGATGCCCGTGTTAGGCCCATTCCACGCGAAATCGGACACTTTTCGGAGTAACATTTCGGATGTTGGTGAAACTCGAATATGCTGTAGTCTTTAATGATATATAAACGTATCTCAAAGGATTTTTAAAAATTTTAAAAATTGTGGATCTAACAGCTTTTCGAAATATAAAGTTGACCTTTCTTCAATAAATCATAACTGTTGCACTAAGAAACTGATATAAACTTTTGGGTGCTTACAGTGGCGACATAAGAGTACCTAATGAAAATTATTTCACTTTAAAAAAAAATTTAACCATCTATTTTGCAATTGTTCTAAACAAATGTAATTTTATAATCAAACGTACGTTTTCAAAAATTTGAAAAATGAGGATATAGCCCTGTTTGTCCTCTTTATGGACACGTTTTAAAAACTATAGATACTTTAAAATTGGCCAAATGAAAATTAATTGAATGTGACGCTGCGTCGCCAGCATCGACCCGACTAGCTGAGCCGGGCGGTACTAGCAGCGGCCAAATCTGCTATTTTTATCAGCGTTCTCGCAAATAAAGATATTCCTAATCTTGCGTAGTCTTTTTATACTTGATTATAGGTATATAATAATATTTGATTACCCAAAATGAAAGCGACTATCAAGACAAATTGAACCATATTCTGTATTATGACCTTCGAGGCCACGCAAGATTAGGAATGAAATAAATATGTATATTGAACTATCTATCTACTTACAAGGGAAGATCTTGAACCCGAAAATTAAAAAATTTCTGAAACTTTGTGTACATGTAGGGGATTTCTTTCTGATTACAACACAATTTCTTTTGCTGCCCAAAATCTCTACAAAACAAAAATTTCTTCGCCCAAAGTCAATACCTTTTTAAACATAAATTCGCGATAACTTGAATAAATATTAACGGATCGTTATGAGACTTGAAACATAAAATCAGAAAACTCTAGCGAAGCCGTAAAATGTATGCACAAAACCCTTATGTTAAGAAATGTAATAATATTTAATTAAAAAGTAATAACCCATGTTTTTCAACGTTCGCCGTTAAAAAGTATCGAGGCAATTTTGAGGTATATATAACTTGCAACGACAAAGTTTTTCCTTAATATACAAGGAAGATTTTCATCAATTTTTACACTGATTAATAAATAATTGTAGAAGATATGACGATATATATAAATCTCGCGCGCCACCAACAGTCAACAGCCGCGTTTAATGCGCTATTTACCAGTTTTAGCACTCGCGTCGATACAGTTCGAAGAAGAGCAGGGTGTACGAGAAGCAGGTATTGTAACTTTAGAATATAAAACAAAGGCCGGTATGCATAGTCGCTACTTATTCTTAAGCAAATTCTTAAGCATTCGGCATTCTTTACTAGCTACTAGATTAGCAGAGGATACCGCATGCTTAAGGGGTAACACCACTCTAGAGGCAGAAAAAGAAGACCTAAATTTGACAATTTATTTTTTGAGTATGACAAACGGAATAGAATTTCTTTTCAAAGGTTTTATTTAACACATATTGAAGTACGAAAAACAATTTTTTTTTATTGCCATTTTCATGCAAAATGGCGGCAACAGAGCCCGTTGTCGAAAAAACCTTTTTTGAAAACGCCGCCACGGGAGGACGGATTTCTCGGCATGTATGAGTTCTGGTGCCAGAGAATAAAAAAAAATTATAATCTATATACAATTGGCTTTGGAAGTACGTAGGGTTATTTTTTTTAATCAATTTTTGTGGAAGTGGTGCACTTTTTAAGAAATGAATCGATTCTTTGCCCTAAAAATGAGCATTAAATTGTTCGTAAAAAAAAGTTTACATTCAATCAAAAAACGGCTACGTACTTCCAAAGCCAATTGTATATAGAGTATAATTTTTTTTTATTTTTGGTACCAGAAAAACATGCCAAGAAATCAGTTCTCCCGTGGCGGCGTTTTCAAAAAAGCTTTTTTCGACGACGGGCTCTGTTGCCGCCATTTTACATGAAAATGGCAATAAAAAAAAATTGTTTTTCGTACTTCAATATATGTTAAATAAACACTCTGAAAAGAAATTCTATTCCGTTTGTCATACTCACAAAATAAATTGTCATATTTAGGTCTTCTTTTTCTGCCTCTAGAATGGTGTTACCCTTTAAGCATTTGCTTAAGAATAAGTAGCGACTATGAATACGGGCCAAAGATTGTTGCATTTTGGAAGAGTGGTAAGAAGAGCCGGCTTTCTTTACAATCTCTCAAACATAAATTTCGAAAAGTTTCATCTATATATCAATTGTATAGGTGAGTGGTAAACGATGTACTGTTATGTTAAGATGCTTCGAATCTATTTGTTAAGGGCTTGAAACCGTTATTGTAAAGATTTAGGTTCTTGAAAGAGTTATGAAGAACCTTTATTCTGAATAACCGTTAAAAAGAACCTAAATATCAGACTATAAAAGTATAAGTTAAGGTTCCTATATAGCTCTATAATTTTTATTTTTTAGGTTCCTATATAGCTCTATAACTTTTATTTTTTAGGTTCCTATATACATAGCTCTATAACTTTTATTTTTTAGGTTCCTATATAAGTTCCAAAACGGTTATAGAACCGATTCTTGTAACGATTGTACAGAATTTTATAGAAAATAAAATTACAACATATTACAACTATAGACTACTGTGTATAACCAAATTGTTTAAAAATTATTCTAAATAAGTAAGTAAATATATATTATGTACACATTTGTACATACGCATACAATTCTTTCGTAATATGAAGTGTTCGTTAATATAAATATTTGGTTGTTATACCGATCAGGGTCTAGCTCCCCCATTTGAATGATTTTTTAATATGTTGTCAGAATGATGGTCCTAATGGTGAGGTGGCCTCTAATTGAAAAAATGAACTTGACAAATAAAAGTTTCGATCTATTTAATTAAATATTTATTGTACTTTTTGTTATAATAATACACGGAATAGATATTATAAATTATAATTTGTCATGTGCCTGCTTGTGGTAGTTTTGGCATATTTAGGCAGCTTAATAAAATATCTTCTATAATGTACGGTTCATTGACGAACGGTGGGGGGACAAGATAAATTGGATCACTGGATGAGCGTGTTGGATTACTATTATCATTAAAAGGCAAAAGTGATTCAACATTCAGGGAAACCTGAATATAGTAAAAAATAGTATTGCGTTTGTAAATTGTCTTTTCTTACAAAACCCGGCAACGTAAAAATAACAGTTCGTTGTCAAAGAAGAGCTTTTCCTAACCGGAAAATAAAGATAAAATATAGAATATCTATCATAGACATCATACAGAGCAGTCATTCGAATACCAAAGAATATTCTTGGTGACCATAACATTAGTATTTCATAATTTTATAAATGATACATAGTTATATTAGTGTTAAATTTAAATCAGTTTGTAATGTTAGATTAGTGTAATATAGTGTGTGTATATAATATAAAAATAGTTATAAATTAATATTTATTAATGTAATATTAGTAAAAATCTATAAATTTAACGAAAACAATTGATAAAATATTGAAATACGTTATAATGGGTAGGAAAAAATGTGACGTTGTGAGGAAGTATTTTCAAAATTGTGTTAATATGGAAAAATTACAATGTTCAATTACAAATTGTTCTTCGCAAATTTCGGTAAGTACATGCGTATATGTATACAATATTTTCAGTGGATAGTATTGCATGTTTGTTTGTCATTTTACGCGTTTTCCTTTCCTTAATTTTGTTAATTTAAAATTGCAGAATCATTATACAAATCTGTTAAAACATTTGGAAAATTGTCATCCGAATGAATTTACCATTGCAATAATGGAGAAAGAGAAACGCAAAAGAAGAATTGAAGGATCATGTAGTAACGATAATAATAATAAAAAGGCAAAATTCGATGTGATGGGTGCTTGTATGAAATTAGTAACTATACATGGCCGACCACTTTCTTTAATTGACGACGAAGCCTTCCGTAGTATCGTAGCCATGATACCACAAAAAGAAGTAATTAATGCACATAAAGTGCGTGATAGAATAACAGCAGAGTCGGATATTATAAGGCAATCAGTTCAAGAGGAAATAAAGGGAAAATTAATATCTTTAAAAGTAGACGCAGCAACTTGTATGGGTCGATCCTTTTTAGGATTAAATATTCAATTTATTAAAGCAGAAAAAATACATATCCGGACAATAGGCGTTATAGAGTTGTTTCACGGCCCTACTGCTGAATATTTAAAATATATAATTCTTAACGCATGCAGCAGGTTTGGCATTTCAAGAAAACAAATATTCAGCATGACAGTAGATAACGCGGCGAATATGCTGAAAACTGTGAGAGTTTTGAGCGAGGACGATACAGACAATAACAATGAAAATAATACAGACAATATTACACAATCCGAATTGGTTGAAGTCTTGCTAGATGAAGAAGAAGATACACTTATACACAGTGCAGAAAACTCCGATTTAGACCTTACCATCACTGCAATTAGATGTGCTGCCCACACCTTACAATTAGCCATCTACGATTTTTTAAAACAAGAAAAAATATCAACTATTACAGAGAAAGCACGGAAAATCGTTAAAAAATTACGTACACCACTTTTGAAGTCGACATTGTCAGTGTTGTCTAAAAAAAATGCGATCCTTGATTGCACTACCAGATGGAATTCTACGCTGGACATGCTGGAAAGATTACACGAACTTAAGGAATACTGTAATGAAATCAATGACGAGGATCTTAAATTACCACCGATAATGTGGAATAAAATTTTTGATTTAATTGTAGTTTTAACCCCCGCACGTGTGGCTACAAAGAAACTACAAACGGAACAGTTGCTAATTGGGGACTTGTATGAAATATGGCAACGATGCATCATCGAAACAAGAAAAACAGAAAACGAATTTGCCACGGACATTATTACATTTATGAAGAAACGGGAGTCAAATCTATTTAAAAACGTTTTAGTTTCGTGCGGAATATTTATGGATCCCCGCTACCACGTTATTTTAACTGATTCAATAATTACAGATGTCAAACATTGCCTTCATCAGACACATGATAGACTTTTAAGTATTTCACACCGCCCATCCATTATTGAATCTACCAATACGAATGAAGTTGATATTTTAGAAGACGATGACTTTGAAAAATTACTACAAAATGCAGAAGCCACGCGTTCTAATGTTTCATATAATAATAATATATGTCAGACCCTAGACAACGAAATAGAAGAATATTTAAAAGAACCCCGATTAAAAAATCCATCCAATATATTACACTATTGGACGAAAATGAAAAATAAAATGCCGAAATTGTTTGAACTATCTAAAATAATTTTAGCAATTCCGCCAACACAAGTAAGTGTGGAACGCTTATTTTCGGCGTTAAAGTTTATTTTATCCCCCCACCGTTCGTCAATGAAGCCGGACATTATAGAAGATATTTTATTAATCCGCCTAAATATGCCAAAACTACCACAAGCAGGCACATGACAAATTATAATTTATAATATCTATTCCGTGTATTATTATAACAAAAAGTACAATAAATATTTAATTAAATAGATCGAAACTTTTATTTGTCAAGTTCATTTTTTCAATTAGAGGCCACCTCACCATTAGGACCATCATTCTGACAACATATTAAAAAATCATTCAAATGGGGGAGCTAGACCCTGATCGGTATAACAACCAAATATTTATATTAACGAACACTTCATATTACGAAAGAATTGTTTACGTATGTACAAATGTGTACATAATATATATTTACTTACTTATTTATAATAATTTTTAAATAATTTGGTTATACACAGTAGTCTATAGTTGTAATATGTTGTAATTTTATTTTCTATAAAATTCTGTACAATCGTTACAAGAATCGGTTCTATAACCGTTTTGGAACTTATATAGGAACCTAAAAAATAAAAGTTATTAAATCGGTTCTATAACCGCTTTGGAACTTTTATAGAACCTAAAAAATAAAAGTTATAGAGCTATATAGGAACCTAAAAAATAAAAGTTATAGAGCTATATAGGAACCTAAAAAATAAAAGTTATAGAGCTATATAGGAACCTTAACTTATACTTTTATAGTCTGATATTTAGGTTCTTTTTAACGGTTATTCAGAATAAAGGTTCTTCATAACTCTTTCAGTGAGAACCTTTATATAACAGTTTTAAACAGTTACTTCGCAACCTGTTCAAGCCCTTTTATATCTATGCAAAATTGCCTTGTTTTCATTAGATGGGAAGAAACGGTAAACAGAGGAAGGACATGATGGGAAAAATTGTTACATGTTTCTGAATGTGTATAATATATTTGTTGACGGGATTGAAACTCTTGCCATTATTCATGATTTGGACCTTCGAAGATGGGCCTTACAAGCTAATGAAGAGATAGGATTGGAAAATTTTAGAGCATCTGGACATTGGATCTGGAATTTTAAGAGAACGTATAAAATAGTTTCAAGAAAAGTGAACAAATTTATAACCAGATCATACGGTACAGATACCACGCAATTAAATGAAATTGCTTTGACTTTGGTGAATAATGTAAAACCTCTAATTAGAGATATTGGAACAAACAATACATTCAATGCTGATGAAAGCGGATTCAATCTAGAATTACATTCGGGCCATACTTTAGCTGAACAAGGAACCAAAAGTGTTACGGCAGTCGTACAGTCTATATCCGCTACTATACTTTATCCAATATTTATTGTCCTGCAGAAAAAGGATGGTAATTTTGGTTCACGTGTACAACAATCTTTGTTTCGATCGTGGAATGTTTATATACATTCAGGCGTCCACATCTGGAAAGTTAACAGGTTAATTGGTTATCAAATGGTTAACAAACGTATATCTACCACATGCGGTATCTCAAAGCGTTGTGTTATTGAATTCGTGGACTGGTCACTGTCCATCTACATTATGAAACGGTATACTAGCTAATCAACATCTGGAAATATTTACAATACCGAAGAAAACTACAGGAATGATACAACCGCTTGATGTCAATTTTCCGATCTTGTATTATTATTTAATTAATGTGTGCAGCTATATGCAAGGAATAATGTTATTAAATTACAGTCTCTTATTCATAATCAACTTTCATCACCAAAGTATAACGACGTGTTCGATGAAAGTGGCTATATTGTTGGGAAACGAAATAAGTTTGAAAATCCAGTAGATTTCGCTTTTTCACAATAAGATTTCATACATCCACCTCGTTGTTCCATATACGGCAATTAATGTTATCATACGATGTGCGTGGTGTAAACGATATCTATGTTATCAATATTATTTTGAAGAGTTTCATCACCACGAGGAATAATTCATAATCACACAAGTGTTTTCAAAGTTATCTAACTATACTTAAATTGCGTATTAAACGCCTGCATTATCTCGCCTGTTTGGTGAGCAAATAAGAGAAACGTTCGATAATTATGTAAAAAATAAAAAGTTCTTAATAAGGATAAGTCGTATGGGACATTCCACGCGAAATCGGACACTTTTCGGAGTAACATTTCGGATGTTGCTGAAATTTGAATATATTGTAGTCTTTAGTGATATTTAAACGTACCTCAAAGGATTTTTCAAAATTTTGAAAAATGTCGATTTTACAGCTGTTTGAAGGTAAGTGCTAACTTTGTTTCAGTAAATTATAGCTATGGAAGTAGTAAACGGATGGAGATGAGCTTTACGGTGCTTATAGAGAAGACATTGAAGTTTTAAGAAAAAATTATTTTAGTTTAAAAAAATAAAAATTTGAACCATTATTGTGCAATTATTTTAAACAAATGCAGTTTTTTAATATCGGGCGCGATTTTAAAAATCTAAAAAAAAAGGAGAATATAGTTCTATCCTTCCCCTTGATGGACTAATTTTCAAAAGTATGGACGTTTTAAAATTGGCCCTGTAAAAATTGCCGAAAGTTGACGCTGCGTCAAATCACACCGGCTCGACTGGCTGAGCCGTGCGGTACACGCAGCGTCCAAGTGCTATTCTTATACAGTTTTCTCGAATACGGCAAGTATTTGTAAAAAAACTGAAGAAGGAACACTTTTACTGTTTTTTATACACAACATAGTACGGTAATTCAAATTTTGGTGTTCGCAATATTTTCCTTGAAACGAAGGTGACACTCAGTTTTTTAAATGGAATGCTATATATTTGATTATACAATATGAAAGCGACTGTCAAGACAAGTTCAACAATATGGTATAGTATGACCTTCAAGCCTTCACATCGTTAGGAATGAAATAAATATATCGAACTATTTATCTAGTAAAAATTTCATCTTTCATTCCTAACCATATGTAGGCTTGAAGGTCATACTATACCATATGGTTGAACTTGTCTTGACAGTCGCTTTCATATTGGATAATCAAATATATAGCATTGCATTTAAAAAACTGAGTGTCCACTTCGTTTCAAGGAAAATATTGCGAACACCAAAATTTGAATTACCGTACTATGTTGTGTATAAAAAACAGTAAAAGTGTTCCTAACAAAAGTGGCCAATTTTAAAACGTCCATACTTTTGAAAATTAGTCCATCAAGGGGAAGGATAGAACTATATTCTCCTTTTTTTTTAGATTTTTAAAATCGCGCCCGATATTAAAAAACTGCATTTGTTTAAAGTAATTGCACAATAATGGTTCAAATTTTTATTTTTTTAAACTAAAATAATTTTTTCTTAAAACTTCAATGTCTTCTCTATAAGCACCGTAAAGCTCATCTCCATCCGTTTACTACTTCCATAGCTATAATTTACTGAAACAAAGTTAGCACTTACCTTCAAACAGCTGTAAAATCGACATTTTTCAAAATTTTGAAAAATCCTTTGAGGTACGTTTAAATATCACTAAAGACTACAATATATTCAAATTTCAGCAACATCCGAAATGTTACTCCGAAAAGTGTCCGATTTCGCGTGGAATGTCCCGTATCTAACATTTCCCTTCTTCTCCTCTATTTCCACCTGATATATACCCCATGTACAATTAGAGACAAAAATATATAAATTATCTTACTTTTTTATTACGCGTTGCGTATTATTTCCTAATAAATGTTTGCAAAACATTACGCGTCGTGCAGTTTAAGGCAAGTTACAATGCGAGTCAACAGTTCTCCAATTGTCGAAGAGCACACTTCCGCAATACCACAATAGTTGAAATTGTATGGAAAAAAATATGGATTATGCTGTTACATAATTATTTAAACATCCAATTCACATTTCACATGAAAAAACGAATTTTAGAAAACATTCATATTTTTGTTTAAAACTTTTTACTAATTGTTTAAAGAAATGATAAAACTTTTACAATTTGATAGATCTATTTAAAAGAAGTAACTTATGTCCTGAAACTTTTTTTGTATTTCTTACAGATTGCGTGTTACAAAATAAAATCGAAAAATAGCCGAATCTTCAGGGGTTAATTTCACCCCCTTAGCGTGATTTTAGGCCGCAAAAGAAATTGTGTTGTAATCAGAAAGAAATCCCCTACATGTACACAAAGTTTCAAAATTTTTTGAATTTTCGGGTTCGGGATTTTAGTAGATTCAATTTATTTATTTCATTACTATCCCCTTGTGTGGCCTTGAAAGTCATAGTATAGAATATGGTTGAATTTGTCTTGAGAGTCGCGTTCATATTGGGTAATCAAATACATAGTATTCCATTTAAAAAATTGAAGAAAACGTTTCAAAGAAAATATTGCGAACACCAAAAATTGTCATACCGTGTTATGTAAGGGATAAAAAAAACAGGAATAGTTTTCCTGTTTCATTTTTTTTTTACAAATACTTACTATTTACGAGAACCCTGTATAAAATAGCAGATATGGCCGCTGGGCCGCTGCTAGTACCGCAAGGCTTAGCCAGACTAATCTTTCCTGACGAAGCAGCGTCACATTCAATTTATTTTTATTTCTCCAATTTTAAAGTGTTCACAGTTTTTAAAACGGTGTCCGGAAAGAGGACGAAGAGGGCTATATCCTCAATTTGTTTCAAATTTTTAAAAACGTATGTTTAAAAAAAATTGCATTTGTTTAGAATAATTGTAAAATAAATGGTCAAATTATTTTTTAAGTGAAATAATTCTTATTATATAGATACTCTTATGTCACCACTGTAAGCTCCCAAAAGCTCATTTTTATTAGTTTCTTAGTTCAACAGTTATAATTTATTGAAGAAAGGTCAACTCTATATTTCAAAGAGCTGTAAAACACACAATTTTTAAAATTTTGAAAAACCCTTCGGGATACGTTTATATATCACTAAGGACTACACAACATATTCCAGTTTCACCAACATCCGAAATGTTACTCCGAAAAGTGTTCGATTTCGTGAGGAATAGCCCGCTATCAATTTCCGTCCGCCACATGATTTTCATTTTCATCGCCAACGTGGTAACCTTTTTTACGACCCGGCTACATTTCGATTAATAGTCGGCCAAATCGGTAATATTTGCCGAACCTTAGCTTCGATATACTTTGTTGTTGCTATTGATCTATGCTTTATAGTTGTGAATTTTAAATGACGCACGGGTTAGCTACGCCTTGTGTTGGGTAGAACTATTATTTGTGAATAACTCGTCATTCGATCATGTTCGTTCTCAATCACGATGATTCATGATTTTTTGTGATCGCTCCTAATTGGTGGAGAGCATAACCAGGGTTGCCATACCTACTGGATAAATGGCGGTGTGGTGGCCCCATGGACATAGGAATATAGCAGCGCTGTCCAGTGTAGGAGCCCCTTCCGCGCCTGATTCCCCTTCCAATCTTTCTTTCCCGCAGCGTGCCTTATGTTGTCAAGGAGATTGTATGACGTTACGAAGGCTCCCATGACGGGCTAGCCGGACTAGAGTCTTCGCGGTTAGCATCGCGCGGTATCCCTGACAACGCGGACGAAAGTGGGAGAACCCCGAGCTTATGCGACCTTGGACAGCAGTGGAATATAGGGACGGAGTAATAGTTGCGACTCTTGGCGAGGGGACTGAAACAGCTTCCAGGGAGCGGGGAACACGGTCACATGGTACTCTATATAGTATCGCATTGGTGATTGGTTCTAGCCTAAATACGCGAAATTTCAAGATGAACCCCTTAGTATGTTTAAAATTATAAACGTACGATAGAATATTTTTAGTAAAACAGAGAAACAAAGTGTTTTATTTATAAATCAACATACTGAAATGCTAATGGTGGTTGAGATATCAGAATTAAACGGCAAAAGTTCGAATCTGTAGATATGAAAAATCTGTATTAATTTTGTTTGATATTTACTTATGCAACCAGCGTCGAAAACCGATCACGCTGCTTGGCGCTGGCGTCAGCTCGTTTTCCATCGTGGCGTCTCACGCACACATATACCGCCACTGCTGTACGTGTTTTCCTCCATTATCATTTTGCTACTGCACGGGTATTTCCCAGTAACAATTGCAAAAATACAATTCCCGGCAACGCCGCTTGGGAGTCTGACAAGAGTTTTGCCAAGTCTTGTGGTGGAGTTTGTTGATTAACGTTTTTTTTAGAGAAATTGATACGGATATACAATTTTTTTTAGTAATTACATACGAAGTAATATATAAATATTACAATTTGTATGGGTTATAGTAGAAATTTTCGTAGTATTTATAATATACGGTAAAGTTCCTCGCCATCTCAGGGGTATTATCGTGGCGCGTTACCATTTGAATTATAATGTGAGGTGGTAGAGCTGTTCGAGTACTCGAATATTCGAGTAGCTTGAAATTCGGACTTGAATAGAACCGAATAGCTTGAACTGAATCGGGCAACTCGAATGGAACCGAGGAACTCGAAAATATTCTATAACTATTGACAATAATTTTTCGCCTTTACTCGTATCTTACTTTCTCCTTATGTACTATATTTTCTGTTTAACAAGTAATAAAGTTGAAATAATAATAATAATAATAATTACGTACTATTATCCAGTATATAAACATATTCTAAAATATTCGAAATATTCAAGTGTTGGGTTTATTAACTGACACAGTTCTCTAATTCACACATTTAATGAGTATATTAACATATACATCAAGAGACACGGTAGTGTCTCGCGCCAAGTATATAATATATATATATATATATGCGCAGCGCGAACACGGAGTGTATCTATTACGCCACGACTCGCTATCAAGAACCCTGAGATTTCCGAATCTCAATAACGGCTGATCCGATTAAGTTTTGAATGGTCTTAATGGACAGCTTGGGTTTGATTTACATAAGAAAAGTGTCTTCGTTTTGTTCCTACGGGCTTTATGAGCTGAGATATTTCGATGTAAAGTTGCAATTTGCTGAATTTTATGTTATTAAAATTCAGCATCGTCCCCGTCATCGTCGTCGTCCTACACTTCTAGGCCAGAGGGGAGTATGAAAGGGTGAGGAAATGTCCCTGAGGCACGTCGTTCATTGGATGCGGGTTTCGGCCAATCGCGTAACAAACTATTATCATGTGACAGCTAGCAGACAGAGAATAGATCTGTCGAGGTAGTGTCAAAACAATTATAACCTGCGAGTGTTAAATGAGAAGGCCTGTCAAAATGTTTGAAATATCACGAGGTTTTACAACATATAGGACACTGAATTATTGTCTCAATTAACAAGGTAAGTTACCAAAATTTTTTAATAGATTATTTATGTAGAACTTATTGAAACGAAGGGAACACACAGACTTGGAAGGTGTCCGGAGAAGGTTCTACAGTGAAGCATCTTCTTTCGCACAAGTTTCTACAAAATAATATATTGTTTTTATACCAGCAAACTATTTTTACATTAGAGTTTTTATGTAAAGCTTATAGGAATGAAGGAGACACGTGGGTTTGGATAGAAATGAAGGGGGCGCACAGGCTTGGATAGAAATCAAGGTGATGCACAGGTTTGGAGGTTGTCCGGAGAAGGTTATAGATACACAGAGGAACATCTTGTTTCGCACAAGTTTCTGAAAATTTGTTAAATAAGGTAAATCGACAAAATTTGTCAAATTAGCTTAGCATTGAGAATTAAAAAAATTATAGCATACTACTTACAACATAGATCAAGTCACTTTATTGAAGAAAGTACGCTGAACACACATCACCCTTGATACTTTTCAATCTTTTGTGAAAGATATTCCTAATACTTTATTAAAATCCACAGTAGTTCCCTCGCTATTCATTAATTTTATTAGTTTCCCATTAACAATATTCCAATTCACCAATAAAGATAGTACATTAATTTTATTCCAACACCAATAAATTGTGCGTTAAAAATATTGGATTTCTTTGTTCATTTTCAATAAATTACCATTCGCATTTAAATTTCCTCCAACCAGACTTTCTGCCATACGCTCTCACCTCCTTCGGACACATTATGTAGTCTCTACACTTACTATAGGAAAAGTCCACCCTTCTTCTATAAGTTCTAAGTTATGTTGTAACTAAAATGTGGATTTTATATATTTACAGATAATCGATGCACAAGATGGTGCAGTGTGATCTACGTCAGAGAAAAAAATTTATTGTGATATACTATTATATTAATTAAACTTTAATTAAACTTTTATTCAGCTTTGATCCTCTGTGTGCTTCTTGTATGTTTGTTTCATATCTGAAAACTCAAATTTAAAACAATTCCACCAATCCAATTGTATTGTAGCTTTGCAGGTGTGCGTAGTTTGGATGACAATATAACATATTGTTGATTAAAAAAATAACCCCGAGGGGGTGAAAAATTTATCCAGTCACTAATAAACACTACAAAATGTGTGAAATCCCCACAAAATTACCTTTTTTAAAAAAGGTACAAAAAAGAGCGCCAAGTATATAATCCCATCAAAAAAGATCCCATTTAAAAACATTGTCATAAATTAATACGCATCAAAAAGACTCCCATTTAAAAACATTGTCGTAAATTAATAGCTTTACAAAACTAATGATATACACAAATTGCGCCAATTATCACAATGACTATTTATACAAAGAAAAAAAGTATTAAATAATATTAAGCAGATATATTTTTATACAAATAAATATTTTATTCAAAATACTTGGCGCTGCTCTCTGAAAAAAATGTTAATTGGCTTGGTTAATAAATAAGACAAGACCAGACACCACTAAAACAAGAAAGAAAGGAAAAGATTTTAATGCAATTTATACATATTTATTCAGTTTAGAAACATCAATTCGGAGAGCAGCGCCAAGTATTTTGAATAAAATATTTATTTGTATAAAAATATATCTGCTTAATATTATTTAATACTTTTTTTCTTTGTATAAATAGTCATTGTGATAATTGGCGCAATTTGTGTATATCATTAGTTTTGTAAAGCTATTAATTTACGACAATGTTTTTAAATGGGAGTCTTTTTGATGCGTATTAATTTATGACAATGTTTTTAAATGGGATCTTTTTTGATGGGATTATATACTTGGCGCTCTTTTTTGTACCTTTTTTAAAAAAGGTAATTTTGTGGGGTAAAGTATTACCGGCGTAGTATAAACCACAAAATTACCTTTTTTAAAAAAGGTACAAAAAAGAGCGCCAAGTATATAATCCCATCAAAAAAGATCCCATTTAAAAACATTGTCATAAATTAATACGCATCAAAAAGACTCCCATTTAAAAACATTGTCGTAAATTAATAGCTTTACAAAACTAATGATATACACAAATTGCGCCAATTATCACAATGACTATTTATACAAAGAAAAAAAGTATTAAATAATATTAAGCAGATATATTTTTATACAAATAAATATTTTATTCAAAATACTTGGCGCTGCTCTCCGAATTGATGTTTCTAAACTGAATAAATATGTATAAATTGCATTAAAATCTTTTCCTTTCTTTCTTGTTTTAGTGGTGTCTGGTCTTGTCTTATTTATTAACCAAGCCAATTAACATTTTTTTCAGAGAGCAGCGCCAAGTATTTTGAATAAAATATTTATTTGTATAAAAATATATCTGCTTAATATTATTTAATACTTTTTTTCTTTGTATAAATAGTCATTGTGATAATTGGCGCAATTTGTGTATATCATTAGTTTTGTAAAGCTATTAATTTACGACAATGTTTTTAAATGGGAGTCTTTTTGATGCGTATTAATTTATGACAATGTTTTTAAATGGGATCTTTTTTGATGGGATTATATACTTGGCGCTCTTTTTTGTACCTTTTTTAAAAAAGGTAATTTTGTGGGGATTTCACACATTTTGTAGTGTTTATTAGTGACTGGATAAATTTTTCACCCCCTCGGGGTTATTTTTTTAATCAACAATATGTTATATTGTCATCCAAACTACGCACACCTGCAAAGCTACAATACAATTGGATTGGTGGAATTGTTTTAAATTTGAGTTTTCAGATATGAAACAAACATACAAGAAGCACACAGAGGATCAAAGCTGAATAAAAGTTTAATTAAAGTTTAATTAATATAATAGTATATCACAATAAATTTTTTTCTCTGACGTAGATCACACTGCACCATCTTGTGCATCGATTATCTGTAAATATATAAAATCCACATTTTAGTTACAACATAACTTAGAACTTATAGAAGAAGGGTGGACTTTTCCTATAGTAAGTGTAGAGACTACATAATGTGTCCGAAGGAGGTGAGAGCGTATGGCAGAAAGTCTGGTTGGAGGAAATTTAAATGCGAATGGTAATTTATTGAAAATGAACAAAGAAATCCAATATTTTTAACGCACAATTTATTGGTGTTGGAATAAAATTAATGTACTATCTTTATTGGTGAATTGGAATATTGTTAATGGGAAACTAATAAAATTAATGAATAGCGAGGGAACTACTGTGGATTTTAATAAAGTATTAGGAATATCTTTCACAAAAGATTGAAAAGTATCAAGGGTGATGTGTGTTCAGCGTACTTTCTTCAATAAAGTGACTTGATCTATGTTGTAAGTAGTATGCTATAATTTTTTTAATTCTCAATGCTAAGCTAATTTGACAAATTTTGTCGATTTACCTTATTTAACAAATTTTCAGAAACTTGTGCGAAACAAGATGTTCCTCTGTGTATCTATAACCTTCTCCGGACAACCTCCAAACCTGTGCATCACCTTGATTTCTATCCAAGCCTGTGCGCCCCCTTCATTTCTATCCAAACCCACGTGTCTCCTTCATTCCTATAAGCTTTACATAAAAACTCTAATGTAAAAATAGTTTGCTGGTATAAAAACAATATATTATTTTGTAGAAACTTGTGCGAAAGAAGATGCTTCACTGTAGAACCTTCTCCGGACACCTTCCAAGTCTGTGTGTTCCCTTCGTTTCAATAAGTTCTACATAAATAATCTATTAAAAAATTTTGGTAACTTACCTTGTTAATTGAGACAATAATTCAGTGTCCTATATGTTGTAAAACCTCGTGATATTTCAAACATTTTGACAGGCCTTCTCATTTAACACTCGCAGGTTATAATTGTTTTGACACTACCTCGACAGATCTATTCTCTGTCTGCTAGCTGTCACATGATAATAGTTTGTTACGCGATTGGCCGAAACCCGCATCCAATGAACGACGTGCCTCAGGGACATTTCCTCACCCTTTCATACTCCCCTCTGGCCTAGAAGTGTAGGACGACGACGATGACGGGGACGATGCTGAATTTTAATAACATAAAATTCAGCAAATTGCAACTTTACATCGAAATATCTCAGCTCATAAAGCCCGTAGGAACAAAACGAAGACACTTTTCTTATGTAAATCAAACCCAAGCTGTCCATTAAGACCATTCAAAACTTAATCGGATCAGCCGTTATTGAGATTCGGAAATCTCAGGGTTCTTGATAGCGAGTCGTGGCGTAATAGATACACTCCGTGTTCGCGCTGCGCATATATATATATATATATTATATACTTGGCGCGAGACACTACCGTGTCTCTTGATAAATCTACTGGTATTGCGATCGGCTCGTCTACGCATTATTCTTGGTTCGGGCTGAAGTGAGTGTCGTCAGACAAAAGACGCTCAGCAGCGTGGAAGGCGCCGCGTCGCAACCGCGCGACTTAAAAGTCTAGGACTCCACATTCCTTAATGCTGACTCGTCGCCCCGCATCCGTGACAATACGTATCAGGCGGAGAGGACCATTCTGTTCATCAAGTTTCAAACTACTCGACACACGCACCGGATTATTTGGTACTTTCGGCCCACTCGGTTTTATTCGAGCCACTCGAAAAAATTCGAGTTGTCGGTTCTATTCGAGCCGCTCGCTTTTTCCGAGTACTCGAACAGCTCTAGTTGATGGTTCGCCAATAGCCCTATCATTGGACTATATAAAATAAAATAAAAACATAACAAAAGTAACAAAAGTGTAATAAAAAATGAAAACCAAAAATAACAATGATATGATCTGAATGAAAGAAAACAGAAATAAATTCTGAAATAAACGAAAAAATAGAACGTTAAATCTTCAAATAGGGTACTAATCAAATAAAATAAACAAACTACATGGTACATATTAAATAATGAGTCACATTTTGGACATACACATTGGATAAGTTAAACTTGCTACTAATCTAACTAAAAGTCTTTAATTTGCTTTTACTAAAAGCAACATTTCTATTCATATCTAACTGATTATTGTTTATATTTTTAACCGACTTCAAAAAGGAGGAGGTTATAGATTCGACCCGTATATATTTTTTTGTTTGTCCCCGTATAACTCCTCAGCATATGGACCGATTTTGATGATCTTTTTTTTATTCGAAGGGGCGATGCCCCGGTAGTTACATTCTAATTGCATATATATTGGCCAAATACTTTACCAGTACTGGTTAATAATAAAGACTATTGTCATCTAATTATTATTATTTTATGTACGTACGCGCATATCTCATCAGCATGTTGTGTCAATATATATAAAATTAAAAAGCCAAAAATAAAAAAATTTTAAAAAAATTAAAACCAACTTCAAAATTTAAAAATGCACTAAAAAGTGAGAAATAAGTTTTTCACTCATTTAATCTACATAGTACTCTCATCTTTTTTAAGTCGGCGCCTCAACATTTGCAACGTGTAAATCTGGCGCCGACTTAAAAAGATGAGGGTAGAAGATTAAATGAGGGAAAAAATTATTTTCCACTTTTTAGTGCATTTTTATTTTTTGATGTCGGTTTTAATTTTGAAATTCTTTTTTACATAATCATTTAATAAAATATTTGAAAAACCGGATAATAATTTAAACAAAATATTACAGTAGTCTACACCGCAAAAGCATGTTTCAGAAAATGCTAAGTAATCCGAATTTGATTTAATACTAAGATATGTTAATTTCCATAAATTTTTTTTTGATTCTGCGACCGCAAAAACTGAGATCAAAATTATTATCATTTATTATGGCTTCCATTATCGCACACATATGAATCAATAAGGTTGTTACTTCTTCAGTGGGAATAGATAGCCTCTTTGTAAATGATCAAAATATATATTTTCTACAGTATTTCCTTTACCTTCTACAATCAATACCTTATAGATGCCACAATTTAATTCTTTGGAAACAGAATGGGACCCATAACCAGATATATAAATTTTAATCGAATTGTGTAAAACACATTCAGATAAATATTAATTATTAAATACTTCTAAAAAGCAAATTATGTCAACTGAAAAATCATCACAATCATTACCGTTGTTGTCACAACTTTGAAATTTATTTTTAATGTCAGTAAAAGAACACAAATTTATTTAAACAGGTACATCAAGCAACACAAGTTTCTATTGTGTCAATTAATTTTGAATTTGAGACCACCTGGACAATTTCATGTCAACAAGCAATACTCACTTCAAATCATTGAATGAAATTTCATTACTTTTATGAAAAACCTGTAATTTCATTTGGCCATTATGTAATTACAATTTGAATATGAAGTATTAAAAGATCATTGTCTTAATCAAGTTTATAAAAATAAATTCTAGAATTCGTTAATTTAATATTCCAACATTCTGAAATTTCAAGATTCTCTTTATACTTATTTATTAAATCTAAACAAATTTCAAATAAAGCTAAGTCCTCAAATTTATGAATTCAACATCCATGATTTTGAATGACTTGTTTTCTATGATGTTCAGAATCTTTTCTTTGTGTCAATACAAGCTTTGAAAGATAAGTTAGCTTAGGAAAAATAGAAGATAGGTACTGCATTCTCTACAAGCTTTGGACACTTGAATAAAACATTCTCAAGTATTCCAAAATGCAACTTTTTCATATCTATGAATATCATTATCAGCAAAATGAAGATTACAAACAACAGAGGGTGTGTTCCAATTCACGCATTATGCGCATAGACCGCAGCGCAGACGCTGCGCGCATGAATAGCGTTCCGTTTCCAGCAGCGCATGAACCGCAGTAACGAAACGGAACGGGTTTCGATGCGTCTGATGCTCGTGAGGTTACGCGGGAATATTCAAACTTACTTACAAATAGCTATGCAGTTGGATGGATTATGGTTAATTTAATTCGAGACTTTTGGACGGTGGTCAAAGCACGCTTCCTAACTACATCGGTTACTTCGTCCTAAGGATCGGGGACTGACTTCTAACGAAATTTGATGACTTTATTGGTTCCTGGATTTTCCCAACCCGAGTTTTTCTATTCTTCTTGAACAGCGATAATTATTGAAAGCGAAGACCATATTTTATGAGTTTTACAGGACGCACTGCTGCTTACCTAGCGTAATTTGGTAAACAGATGTGTAAAGGAAAAATGAAGTTATATATTATCCGCGTCCGGGGTAAATTCAAGGTTTTGAAGGCTATTGAATAGAACCGCAGGCTCTCGTACGTCTTCTGGATTAGAGTATAGCTGTAAAGTTAGCAGTATAAGAGCACGTTCGAAAAACTTAGCAGTAAAAGCCTTTAAGAAATAACAATGCGCGCTACGTATTTGCTTCCTTCCTCATCTTTCGTTTCGACCCTGCCTGAAACCTTCTAGGGATGTGTTGTTCGCTTCGAAATTGAATCCGTTGCGTTGGTTGCAATTCATACAACGAGTGCAGAGATGGCAGTACCAATTTCGTAGATTTCCCTAGAATCCTCCAACTTCTAGCGCATAATGCGTGCAGTAAGTGCAGAAAATAAAAGCATGGGCAGTCAATGCGCATATTACGCGCATGCGTATTTGTCGCTGTACGTGTGCTTCTGTATTATCTGAAAAAAGAAAAAGAAGAACAAATAGAAGAAAGAAAGAAAATGGGACTTGAAAATGTAAAAAGTAAGAAAGAAAAAATGAAGAGAAAATTAAACTAAAAAAACTGCAAGATTTGGTATTAGTAATTTGAAAATTATATTCGTTACAGATTTTGTAATAAATATTTTGTATTTTGGTAAATAAAAGACATTTTAAAACTTTAAATACTTTTGTTTATTTTTGTTATCCAAAATATAATTATTAGACATTTCAATTGGAAGCTGAATCGCACGTAGATATGTATGTAAGTAGAAAATAGACCATTTTCGCTGAGCAGAAATAGACATTTTATACTTCATATTAAATTGAGTATTATTAGGTTAAACTGTTTTTAAAAATACTTCTTGTTTATTTTATATGTAATGAGAAGGTTAAATATTACGTCTAATAAGTTTTTTTGTCGATTGTTGCATAAATAAATAATAAATATCGATTTTTACGATAGCAAAACTCTTACACGATTAGAAATAGGGACATTGACCTTATACCCGATTCCTTGAAGATACCGTTGCGGGTAACAATGATATTTTGGAATGAAGTTAAGTTATAAAAAATTGACAAATATAGCGTAAAAGAACGAAATATCCAATAAACATTTATTCTCATGTAGCATATCTATAGGTTATATTTTCTGTGCTTTCGAGGAGGGGACCACATAATTTTGACGCGCGTCACGAAGAATAGTCCGTTTCATTTTTTTCTTACGGATAACTGCATGTAGAAAAAATGAAACGTGCTACTTTTCGTAACGCGCGTCGATTTGGTGTATCTTTTCAAAGCGTACGTAAAGAGACAAATACGCATGCGCGCATCAACTGCACGCTTCATGCGCTAGAGGTGGGAGAATTCTAGGGAATCCTATGCGCCACCAACGCAACCAATGCACGCATAGACTGAAACGGAACGGTTTTCTCTGCAGTCTATGCGCATAATGCGTGAATTGCAACGCACCCAGAGTAGGTAGTTTGTAGGTGTCCAATACCAACCACCCACTTTTTTCGCAATACTTTATTCTTTGGATACAGAAAAACAGATATATAATTGTCTGATTTTAAAGTGCTGTCATAATTTCCTTTACAAACGGGAACACATCTACGCCATGGCAGTGGTAATTTAGAAAATCTTACCGTATAAAACTAAAATGAAAAAGACGAAACTTAGCCTCTGCTAAAGAACTGTGCTAGACACAAATAGAAGAAAAATCATCGTAATTAATAAAATAAATAACAAATCTGCGCTATGTTGCACAATCTATTGCACTGCACTATATTTATTCCACTAATCACATTTTATTTTCATTAATTGCACAAATAAACATTTATTAAACTTCGGACAGCCACACCGGTTGGGTTATGTTCGTTTCTACTGAGACCGGACTCCCGCCCTGAAGAAATCCTACGCCCTACGTCAGAAAGGGTGAGCGTGAACGCATATGCTAGTGTGGACGGGTCATTCGTGGTGACTCGGCGCATGCGACCGGACTCGCGAATGCCGGCGAAGGCACATGGCCTGAGCCGACCGTTGTCGGTTTTCTTCCACACATCAAAGGGATTTTGGAGTGCATTGCGTTCAGCGTGGAAGATAGAGGCAGATGTGATACTTTTCTAAAATCCTCGATGTCTCGGATTTTCATGATATTGAAATACATATATGGTAGTCCATATGAAATTTGGGAGGGTTAAGTCCTCATTTTTGCAGATTCGAAATTGTTTAAAAAATGCAAATCTTCAAAATTCCCTGCTTTCGGTGATTTTTACGAAACGCCTGCAGAAATTAATTTTAATGACTTAAATTATTGAAGACATAGACTAAATAAATTTAATCCATTGCTAATATTGACATAAACAGATAATCAAAGATTTAAAAATTACATTTGGAATAATAATAATGCAATTAACATATGATAGACTTTAAAGCTCTATTTTACTGAATAATTTGTCTTTCTTTTCTTCACTACACCCTGCATTGTTCTAAATTCATACAGCTAGGCCAACTCGCTGTTGTGTTAAAAAATCACACGAGATTACTCGCGGGGGGCAGCAATACGCCTCGTGGAGGGACGCAGGTAGAATATGAGGTGTCCGCTGACTGCGCGTGATCCCACCTGTGACATCTTCCCTTCGAATTGAAGACTGATCCCTTATCTCTTCAGTATAAACACGTGCTACAATATCAAAACAAAAGAACGCACTGACATATGCGCTGCGAGAAAACGTGGGTCATGAAGAGAAAATATTACTATGAAGAGGTGAAAACGTTGCGTCTGCAACGAATGCAGGTCCGATTGGTCATAAGATAACCTCCCCCCTACGCCTCACCCTTTCTCGCAGTGCGTACGCCTGTGCGTATTCTTGTTTTGATATTGGAGCGCGTGGTTACTCGAAAGATATGGGATCCGTCTTCAATTTGAAGGGGAGACGGCGCAGGCGGGAACCAGGCGTCCTCCCAAGCCTGCAGGTGGCGAATTGATGGTGGACAATACTTTTTAATTGCTACATTGGTGACATCTGTTTCATATGCATGAAAGTAATTGTAGTTTTAATATAATTGTGAAACACACATTGGGAACACCGTTCCTCGAAAAGGGGGGACCTTCCTTCAGTGAATTCGTTCGTAGAGGAGGAACCCTCTCACTCTTGACGAAGTAGAAGAGGGAAATGCCACATCTGCTTGCCAAAAAATTACCAGGGCCGATCGGCCGGACCGTTTCGCTAAGGTCGCGGTTTATGGCCGTATTGTCCCGCGAGTCGGCGTGGCGATTAACAACAGTACCTACGTGCGGGTCCAAAGCCATCGTACGTACTACCCGGCGACAGAGCAATATACAGACTGAACAATGTCTAAAATTCTTAAAGACCCCATAAAATTGATTGCCCTTTAGAAATCTGGCACACAGATGTTGTCGAAACGTTCTTAGAAAAATAATAAATCACCCATCGTAAAGAATGAATGAATTTTTGCCTGGCTTTGAGCCCGCTTTTATCTCGACGCACGTGAGAAAAATGCCACCAATATAGCAACTACAAAGTATTATCCACTATCAATACGCCTCCTGCAGAGACAGGGGAAGGAAATGTATTGTCCGCTGACTGCACGTGCTTCAAATTAAAGACGGATCCCATATCTCTCGAGTATAAACACGCGTTCGAATAGGCGGACGTTCCGTCAGGCGCGCACGCGGATGCTTGACGCGCACGTCGAAAGGATTCCTTATGTTTTTCCGATGAAAATCATTCCAAATTTCATATAAATCCGATTATTTTTAACTTGAAATGATATAAAACAATTTTTCCTGAAATTTCCTTCATTATGGTCTGAATTACATTGTTCTTGGTGTTAGTTTCATCGGCGAAACATAAGGAATAAATTGACGTCGTTTTCGCAAAGATGTGATGAGAAATGCGGAACTCTTGAACATTTCTGAATTTTTAATGATATTCCAACCGTTTGAAGGATCAAAACCCATAAAATTCGGTGAGGCACTGCAGGGAGTTGTCCTAGCCACGGGGTACCAGGTGGCAACTCTTTGACACGCGTCGGTGGACAATCACTCTGTATTGGTAAACGGGATGACTCGGAGGGTTGAGCTGTATGTTTATTTAGCTAACTATGTATCACACCATCTTGACGACTGCAGAGTGGGCTAAGTTAAGCACAGAAGTTGGTGAAGAAAGATACAATGGCACTTTCGACCCCTCCGCATGCGTCATTCGTGCGCGCTCAGCCTGCTCAGCGTATACGCATTCAGGTCTGGCCCCGGCTTAATGCTGGCAACGCTGCTGTTACAGGGTTGTCAGATGGTTTTAATGCGAGCCGCCAGATCGCATAGAAAAGTAGTCCAAAAAAGTCCAAATTCAAATATCTTGAATGCAAAAGCTGGTTAAATATTTTCTTAATATTTTCTGGAATTGTTTTCTTTATTTCTTTTAAATACGACAAATAAACTTTATTTCTACAAAAACGAATTTAAATAAAACTGATGTGAAAATTAAAATTAACGTTTTAACGCAACAATTATAATCTATTTTACAAAATTTTTTAATACCATTTGATCTTGCTCAGCCCAAATATCGAAATTTCGGTCAAAGGAACCCTGGTCGAATTCTACTTACGCCAAAATCGCCCGCGATTTTCTTTAGGGTAGGTTTCTCTTGTCTCGACGCATCGTCAAGAATTTCAAAGTCGGCTTCTTCGAAAATGAAGCACAATACCAAACAATCTTATTCCTTTTTCCCGACTTGTTTACTTGTTATAAGTAGAAAAGAAAGAATAACTTTTTTTCATCGACTTTGAAATTTCTGACGTTGCGTCAATCTGGCAACCCTGGCTGTTATAAGCCGTTCAACTAGGGATGAACCGATACCACCAAGGTATCGATACTTTTACTCATTACTTGTATCGAAAAAAAGTATCGATATCTACTCAGTATCGAAGCAAAAGTATCGATACTTACTTGTATCGAATTAAAATTAATATAATAAAGTTCTTTTTTATTAATATAATTTTATTAATGAAGACGTACTTTATTTTACTTTTTTTTAACCGGGAGTACTTTTTAGTTATAATGAAATATATAATTCATTTATATAACGAAATAGAAAGAAAAATATACAGAGTGGTTTCACGGCATCGAAACGAGAGAAGTAGACTCTGATCTCTATTTATATTAACTATATAAAAAAACGGTAAGTATCGCGTGTTAAAATCGTGTTCCGAATTGAAAACCCCGACCGCCATTTTATATAGAGAAAGAATCTCACTTTTTAGCGGTAAATTTGAACGGTAATAAAAGGAAATTACCAAACGCATATATGAAATTTTGAAATTATTATTTTAAATAAAAGAAGTAATAAAAAACAAATGTACATAAAACAAAAGGAAAAATCTCCCATGGCCAGATGGCGCAAGAAAAGAATATAAATAATGAACTGATTGAGTTAAATATAAAAGTACACCCTTACTAATATATAAAAGTAAAACGTTGTCTGTTTGTTTGCCCTTCTTCCACACCTAAACGGCTAAACAGATTTCAATGCAATTTTGAATACACATTACATACGCCCTAGATTAGATTATAGCCTATTTATGTTTTTTTTAGGCTTTTTTATTTTGGAAACATCATAAACAATTATGTCACGTTCTAACTATTAACGCACTTATTTGCTACGTTTGCTCACGTCTTGCGGATAATGTAAATCTTGAGTTCCGCGACGCAGATAATTGGAAATTATTCAATTTCATAATTACCTTTGTCTTCTGGTTCCATATAAACATATGGTAAAGTGTATACCTGCTTCTTCCATATTTGTTACCCAACATGAGCGCCATCATTAACTGCGGTGGTAGTTTACCTTGCCAATACCTAGCTTCGCTTTCATTTTTCATGTCGAATATTTATACTCTGTTGCGACTCCCGTCTAACGGCATGTGGTGTGGGCTTCGAAAGGCGCGAAGTTTGAATCGGATCACGTGACTGTAATAGGAAAGGGAGACGAAGTGAAGTTCGCACAAGTCCGAGGTGTTTGAAAATAGTTAGAGATCCCTTAATGAAGGGCCTTCAGGATTATAAACTAATCGATACCCTCTTGGAAACGAATGTTTGAATAAATGAACTTCTCGTCTCTCCCTTCTCCTAGGTGTGTAATTCCAGCGCAATGTAGTTAAACGCTTGGTTTTATAAAAGTCGAAGACCGGAAGGAACCGGATCGACGAATAGGAATTAAGCTAATTAATTAGTAAATTTGCGATTGGCTCTTAGTAACTAAGACATCTTGTTATTAACAAAAAGGAAAACGCAAAGGACCCAGGAAAGCGTCACTTGATCCTAAAGAGCCTAACAGATCAGACGTATAATAACAGTTCTCAGAATTTATATTGTGCTTAAATCGTTTATTTTCTTCATTAAATATACAACCTTTTGTGTTTCCAATCATTTATTCAGTTCTTGTTCTTAGTTTCATTTTACCTACCACTTAAATTATCCGCGTCCAAGGAGCTGAACGCTTTAGCGTTCCACGGGCGACGATCCCAGCCAAATTCCCCAGGAGAAATCCAGAAGACTGCTCTGGCCACGCAACAACTCGCCCCATTCGATCACATTCGATACGAGTACCTTTTTCCGATACTTACTTGATATCGCAATCCTAGATATCGATACTAAAATTACTTGTATCGAAACGAAAGTATCGAGTATTTACTCGTATTTACTTGGATCGGTTCATCCCTACCGTTCAACGTGGATCGTTGACGTTTGTCGCTATCTTGTCAATTAGTTGTCAGTTGCATTTGTTAAAATAAATAATCCGTTAAAATGGGTGATTTCTTGGCATCTAACAATATCTGTGGACAGAACTTATTACGCTTGGTGTCCCGTGGAAACGCTATTATAGCAGAATTGATGAGATTAAAGGATTACGTGCCGCCAGTGTTTAGGTTACGTACATCCATAAATATCACACGTTTCGTCAACAAAAAAAATCATTACAAAAGTTACTGTATCTTTATCTTTACATCAATTATGAAAATAACAAAAATTCTCTCATTTTACAGTTTGGACTCAAAGCAGATCGTGCAGAAGTATGGATCAATTATAATTGATTTTGCATATTTTAAATCGGTTAGCGCTTACGAACAGAAAATAGAAAATGATCCGGTAAGTAGATAAACACTAACAAGTATGTGTACAAATATATAATATATTACCACTTGTAAAAAGTGGTAGTTTTATAAATAATTCGAAAAGTAATTATTTTTCATTATATAAAACGAACGTTTCACATAAAATAATTTTAATCTCCGCGACTGATAGTTATGTTTATGTATGTAGGTCCTTCAAGAGACGGACGAAGAGCTGCGAAATAGTTTCTCTGATATAATTTCACGATTTTACTTGGCTTTCGAAAGTATACACAAGTATGTTACTGATTTAAACCTTTATGTGGATGAACTAGGAGATGGAATATATATTCACCAGTCTATAGATTCGATTATGCTCAATGAAGAAGGAAGACAATTAATGGTATCTTTATGATTTATACACACTTGGTTATGATTTATGATAGAGATACATTCGTTAGGATTTGTATTAAACACTTTTATTTCACTAGCTTTACATTGAATGTTAAATTATATTAAAAAAATGGGATACTTATAGTTTCATGTAATATTATAGACAACTCACCATGAGTGATTGTGAGTTTTATTATAAATTTTTTTGGATACATAGTATATTGTTAAATCAAATATTAAGTTTCACTGTTCAATAGTTTCAAGCAAATTATGTATTGAGTATTTTCATGTGTAACTTTAAAAAATCTGATGGCTATCGAATATAATTTTAAAATAACAAGTATTTCTTGGGAAATACTATAAGTATTGAGAGAACATGTTCTATTGGTTAACCCTTAGTATCTTGATTTCTTTATTTTCCTCAGAAAAATTCTTATCGGTACATTTTATACTAAGCAAAAAAATCGTAGTGTAACAATTTTCTATATAAAAGAAAAATATGGATAAAAGACCAGAGTTACATCATGCATAAATGTACCCATGTATTATAATGTTAAGCCAATGCTTGGTTTTGCAGATAGTTGCACTAGTGTTACATACATTATTATGTTCGACATCAAATTTATTCAGAGAGGAAAACCGAAATAACTGAGAGAAAAAAATAGCATTTACCTGGTACTTTCAGTGGTTCTCGCGAAACTAAGAGTTGTAATCAATAATAAGAGACAGTGATCGCATTAGAATATCTACAGATGTGTTTCTGCACTAAGGAGACTTGTTACATATGGTAATAGTAAAGTAACGCTTTAAAGTTCATGAAAAAAAAACCAAATAGCGAGCACGATTTTTTTAATTTGTGTAACACGGATGTTACACTATGATACTAAGGGTTAAGATTGAAATATGTTAGGGCAATAATTACATTAAAACTGATATTAACAGTGCGAGGCAGTGTATTTATATGGAGTTATGTTACTCCTGGTGGATTATCATTTTGAGGGATGTGTAAGGGAAAGATTACTTGTATCCTACTATCGATATAATGCTCAACGTTCATCTTCTACAAGAGTCGACGATATATGCATGTTGCTCCGCTCAACAGGATTTTCCAAAACATCCAGCAAGCACCCTGCAAATTATCCTGAAGAATACTTTAGGTGGGTCTCTTGATAATCGTCGATTTTGTAATATTCTTAATATTATCTTTTACAGAAATTTTATTTTGCAGGAGGATACCATTAAGCGATTCCTTGATAGAACATATTATTGGACGTTTACGTTCGGATGAAATCTATAATCAGAGCCTTGCTTTCCCGCATCCAGAACATCGCAGTACTGCTCTATCCACTCAAGCGTCAATGTTAGTTATAATTTTATCATTTAAGCCATCCATGCTGCATACACATACAGCTATTATGAGAGAAATAGTAGATAGATTTTTCCCTGACAACTGGGTGATCAGCATTTATATGGGGATAGTAATAAATTTGTGTGATTGGTGGTTACCATATAAGGCTGCAAGAACAGCATTGAATAATACACTTGAGTCATCCAACGTAAAAGTAAACGCGCAAAAATATGGTCAAAGAATGAAGGTAAACATGCCTTTAACTTTTATTCGTTACTTAATCGAATTAATCTGCACCAAATGTATTCCAGATGTTTCAATTTGTGTAATGCTTATTGCTTATTTTTTTACTAATGTATACATATTATTTGCTGTATTAAATATTTGTTTTAGAAATTAATGTCCGAAACAGAAGAGGTACAGTTAGCAGGTACTTTGGACGAGACTACAATAGGAACATTGGTAAAATTAGTAAGAGAATGTAATGTGACGTTACATTGGATGCTTTTACACACAGCAATGTCAACTATATTATTAGAAGATTCAAAGCGATCACGTATGCTCAGACAGTTGGTAGCGAATGAGAGCAAATATACGACAACCGGTTGTCTACAGTTGTTACTAAGTACTGCTCAAATTGAACAGGACGTCAAACAATTGTACAAAGATGTATGAGTTTTTGATACTATATTTTCCTTATTTGCAAAATTAATGAAGCATGTTTCTTTAATTCTATTGTTCGCTTTTAGTTGTTGTTTGGTAAAGAAACTAAGTGGCTCAGGGATAAAGGAATATGCGTTGAACGCATAACAGATCTTGCCCAAATATTTGGTGGTAATAAATCTCTGGATGGTATAGAAAAAAATCAAAATTTACACACATGGTTTATGGAGATAAGCAAGCACATCGATTCATTGCAACAAGAAGATGGAAGGAAAATAGTACAGTTGTTACAAGCATTAGAAGAAGTCCAAGGTAACTATGATACAAGCAATAATAAATAAATTATAGTTACACTTTACATTGCTATATTAATGCATGTTTCAACAAATTGTTCCAGAATTTCACCAGTTGGAAAATAATTTGCATATATCTCAGTATTTAGCCGATACACGCGAAATATTACACAACATGTTGCGCACTGGAAGTATAACAGAAGACACTATGATAAGTTTAAACATAGTAACAGATTGTTGCTATGCATGGAATATAATGGAATCATTTATTGATACAATGCAAGCGAGCATAAAAGAAAGTCCTCCTACTGTAATGAAATTGAAAGCCCTGCTTTTAAAAGTAAGTTTGAACTCTCATCCACACTCAGGCCCGCATTAAGATTTTTGGGGCCCGGGTCTATCAAACCTTCGAGACCCCCTCCCCATGGTTGATTTTTGGGGCCCGGGGCTATCAAAACTTCCAGGCCCCCCCCCCGGAAAGTGGGGTCGGGGCTGCAGCGCCCCTAGCCCCCCCCCTTATTCTGGGCCTGTCTACACTCTTTGCTTAATATATCCATTTGTAACAATCTTTGTTAACCTTTATTATTTATCGCTTAGAAGGGAAGATTCCGAACCCCAAAATTAAAAAAAATCTGAAATTTTTGTGAATATGCAGTGGATTTCCTCCTGATTGCAACGCAATTTTTGTTTGCTACCCAAATACATATTCACAAAGTTTCAGAATTTTTTTAATTTTGGGGTTCGGGATCTTCCCTTGTTAGTAAATCATATACTCTTTACTGTCCAAATACTCATCTTAATATATACAGCAGAAAGCTTCCATATGTTTGTTTGTTTGTCTGTCGCCTAAAATCTTTCGAACGAAAAACTCTGGGATCACAAAACGTGCCTCGGCTCATTATGTCTGATTAATCCAGATGAATGTGACCATTTTCACAAAAAACTAAAAAAGTTTTTTTTATAAAAACAAAATCTAAATTTTGGGCGAAGCCGAGTATTGAAGCTAGTAATAATATATATTTGTTTTCAGATGGCATCGGCCTTAGAAACCCCTTTATTAAGAGTGAATCAAGCGCGCAGTGCAGATTTGTCTTCAGTTTCACAGTACTACAGTAGGGAATTAGAAAAATATGCGAGGCGTGTTTTACAAATAATACCTGAAACTGTATTTGGTTTACTTGCTCAGATAGTACACCTCGAAACCAATGCTTTCAAGGAGATTCCTACTAAATTACCCAAAGATAAATTGAAAGATTATGCACAATTAGATGAGAGGTTACAAGTACATATCTATTTTTAACTTCTTTTCTTAAAAAAAAACAAATCATTTTTCTTTATTACATAAAAATGATTTCAGATGGCTAAATTAACATATGCAGTGTCAGTGTTTACGAAAGGTGTATTATCCTTGAGAAGTGTCCCATTAGGAGTGTTGAGAGTTGACTCTCACCGCCTTCTAGAAGACGGTATACGGCAAGAGCTCGTAAAAAAAGTTACGCTGGCTTTAGACAATGGTCTTGTATTTGAACCAAAGTCGAAGGTAAGCTTTAAATTGAATTTATCAATATCTTAAAGTGTTTAACTAAAACCTAGCATTATTTTAGATGTCGTTGCTACAGAAACTTGATAATTTAGCTGCAATTATGGATGGTTATCGGAAATCGTTCCAATATATTCAAGATTATATAAATATTAATAGTTTAAAAATATGGCATGAAGAAGTAAGCGAATTCTGAAATATTTAGTACCAGACTTGTATTATATTTATACCAGTAGAAGCATTTAACCACGTGTTTCCAGATAACATATATTATAAATAACGCAGTGGAAGAAGAATGTACAGGTTCTTCCTGGACTCCCGGGAGATCATGGAGATACTTTCAAGAAGACAAACCCGTGTCTATACCAGATAATAATTCCGTAACTTTCATTGGTAGACTTGCCCGTGAACTTATTCGTATCACGGACCACAGGTAAAGTTTCTTTCTTTCGACAAAATATATTTAGTACTATCTATATATGTCGAGTAATAATAATCTTTTACATACAAAAATTTAATTAAATTAGTATTTTCGTCTCTTGTAAATATAATGGATGTACTAATGTTATACTATTGTTATTATTGTTTGTATATATGTACATTTATAGGACAACTGTCTATATTGAACATTCTCTTGCCTGGTATGATCTTAAGACGCAAGCAGAAGTATTAAATTACAAAATCTTCTCAAAAATATTAGAAGCAATAGGTACGCCCGGCCTTACAGGACTCGATAAACTTATTTCGTTTTATATTGTTACTGAATTAGATAGTACGGTGCGTCATGTAGAAAAGAACATTCGTAATAAAACGTGGACATCTACACTCGACCAGCTTGAGATAATATTGAATTCTGCGGACATATCCAAAGGTATTTCCTGGCAATTCACTATCAGTGCTTATTATAAATTGAGTAAATCTGTTTTATTTAATATATGTATCTAGGTAATGCATCGAAACTACATACTACCATTAATACTCATACTAATAAATTTTGTCCCCAACTACTGGAATGGGTACTAAAAATTGGACATTATCAACTTCTTAAAAAGAAAATAGCGTACGAATTAAACACTGCGTGTAAATTCGAAGCTAAACATATGGAAGCAGCACTTCAAACTTTAAACACGTATGTGCAAATACTTTGACAAGCTCTTCGTTGATTTTAGTATATGAATGTTGGTATTTCTTTCTACAGGGCTGTTTTATTCGAAATTAGTAAAAGCAGCAATAATGAGCAAAATGAGGTCGAAAGAAATGAATTACTGCGCGAGCTTAGTGTGAGATTAGATTGGGCTGGTATAAGTAATCCTCATAATAACGTTTATATTAAACCACCAAATATAAGTAACATTGCGCTCATTATATTTTTGCTGACTGTATCGCAAATACCGAAACTTCACTACTGTAGAAACACAGGTACTGGTTTTATGCGCGAATAAATGTTTCATTACCGACAGTGTAATAATAAGCCGACATTTTTTGTAGGAAGTCTTTTGAGTAAAAAGCCCCAAGACCCCCTTGATGCTGTATTATTCGCAATCGGAGTACAAACTGTTTTACGCCAGTATACTTTCTCTGCGATGACTCGTTATGTTAAATATCTTTGTGCGTACGTTCTTTCCTGCGTTGCATCAGACAGGTATAAACATATAAATATTCTACTCGCATAATCTTACTGTAACGGGCATTTACATTAGTGTCGTATTTGCAGCGTCAAAATGGCAACTGACGGAGAATCTGATGGAACAAGCATCTTATATTTTCTGGAGTTATTTACAAAATATTCCGGTATACCAAGATCATTTATCCTCAAAGAAATCCCTACAATTATCATGGACTATTTTCAAGTGAAGACTGCTAAATAATTATAAACATCGAGTCTAACATAATTTCTTGAGTAAAGGAAAGAGTGAATATTCTCTATTTTGTACATACAGCAGGTGCAAAGTTTTTTAAAATTGGTCCAACCAATAAGGTTTTTTGAGAAGGTAGAAGGATTAGTTTACTATGTGACGTGTTTTGTCGTTTTGGAAAAAATTGCAATTGGTCGGAATAGCAAAAAAGATAGTGAAGGTCGTTTTTTCAACTTTTTTATCTGAGCCTGTAATGAAAATTAAAAAAGAAACCCTTTGGTCATTGAATTAAGTTGTGTACATGCCTAAAATTTCATCAAAATCGGTTAACGTTGCTCTGAGCTACAAACGCTTAAGGATCGCAAATAAAATCGAAAACTGCTGATTCCGGGAATTTTGTAATCTTTCAACGTTTGTAACTCAGAGCAATGTTAACCCATTTGCATCATCGCTCTACTTAAGTTGCCACGTTGAAACATCAGCGACGTTCAGCTGACGACTGACTCGTATCACCGCGCGCGGTCGATCGTATGTGCAGTAACGGGCATCCAAATTAAAACGATTGATAGTCGTAGGCTCGCGGATTATTCCGCGCTCGGTGATAGCAGACAGCCGTAGGCTCGCAGATTATTCCGCGCTCGGTGATAGCAGACAGTCGCGGCCCGCGGATTATTCCGCGCTCGGTGATAGCAGACAGTCGCGGCTCGCGGATTATTCCGCACGTAGATGCAAATGGGTTAACCGATTTTGATGAAATTTTAGGCGTGTATACTACTTACTTCAACGGCTAAAGGTTTTTTTCTTAATTTTCATTACAGGCTCAGATAAAAAAGTTGAATAAGCGATCGTGACTATTTTTTTCCTATTTCAACCAACTGCAATTTTTTTCCAAAACGACGAAACCAGTCACGTAGTAAACTAATCCTTCTACCTTCTTAAAAAACCTCAAGTCGGTTGGACCCATTTTAAAAAAATTATCCTGTTCTAATGGGAGTGTATTCACTGTAGGTACGCCCGCATATAATTTTGTATGTTGTACATACGTGTATCACAATATACGCATTGATTGTATGAATTATTGTTAAATTTAAGAAATAAAATTCTATTATTAATATAAAAGTCTTAAGTTAATTACTGAAGCGACTATGCTGTTTAGCGAAGTTCCATATGTTTCAGTGAAGTCTTCTTAGCTTCTAGAGCATATAGAAATGGAGGTCTCATTGAAAGCTTGAAACTGTCGCCAACATGGTGCGAGAGAGAAAGACATGTGCGAGCGAGAGAAGTATACATCCCAATCGACCTCCATTTATATATGCTCTGCTTCTTAAAATGCGACCATTTCGATTGATTGAAACTATTTTCCAAGTAAAATAAAAAAAACTAAAGTCCATAACGAATAGTTTTTAATAAAGTTATTATTTTGTAGAAATGGATTATCCCGAAATCTTACATTTAAGGGGTTATGCCTAGTCAGGCAGCCGAAAAGAGACGAATGTTTGTAAATTTTTTTTGAAAAAACGGAAGCATATATATTTACAGAACTTTTTGCATTTAAAAGAGCAACATTTTAAGAACATTTGGAAATTTTTTCGTAGAAAAATATTTACGTTTACAATAAAGTAAGAATCGACATCCAAGAAGCCTTTTTAACAATTTGGTTTTGCGGTGAACTGTTGCGTGGCCGGTTGGATCCTCTGGATCCGTCGTAGGGAATTCAGGCGCGGGACGATGCCCGTGGAACGCTAAGGCGTTCTGCTCACTGGACGCGGATTTCTTAGAGATGATTATATTAATACAGGTGATAGTAAAATAATAAAAAAGATTAAAACACAAATAACTGATAACTGTATTGAACACAAAATAAAGAATTTATTGGAGTTCAGAATTATACGTCCGCTCGCTTCTGCCTTTGGGGCTCGAGAGACACTTTTTTGGATCCATCGGGTTCTTCTTTTATTAATAACTTAGTTACGCCAAGAGCCAATCGCAAATTTACTAATTAATTAGCTTAATTCCTATTCGTCGATCCGATTCCTTTCGATCATCGATTTTTATAAAACCAAGCGTTTAACTACATTGCGCTGGAATTACGCACCTAGGAGAAGGGAGAAACGAGAAGTTCATTTATTCAAACATCCGTTTCTAAGAGAGTATCGATTAATTTATAATCCTGAAGTCCCCTCATTAAAAGAATCTCTAACTATTTTCAAACACCTCGGACTTGTGCGAACTTCACTTTGTCTCCCTTTCCTATTACAGTCGTGTGATCCGATTCAAACTTCGCGCTTCTGAAGTTTATACTAAACGCCGCTAGACGGGAGTCGCAACAGAACACTGCCATTCGGAACCAGATTGTCTAAAATCTAAAAATAAAAAAGATTTCGTTAGGATATGAATGTATCCTCTGATTAACGGAGGGAATTTCCTAAATATTAATTTGGCTGAAATTTCAAAGCTAAAATCCAGGGGTGGGCACTTCCATTATATATCTGTTGGCAAAATTTAGTTAGGGGCACTTTTCACTCGTGGCGCTAGAAGCAATAAAGTTGAAAGAATTTGGTAACAGATGGCGCTGATGAGATTATTTTGTGGCGGGAATAGAACATAATCCACCCAGTGGCAGTGTCACTATAGCGGTCAGTACATAACCCTGCATAGGAAAGCGTTGGAAAGGTCTGGAAAGTGCAGGAAAGCATCGTATTGAAAGGTAAGAAATAAACGATTATGAAAGAAAGTAATTGAATGGGGTAGTTATTGAGGACGCGTTACATTATTAGTTACAGGTACAAGATGGGACGGAACTATGGATCATGTGCTATGCCTGGATGTTTGAATACGCATTCTACGCGACATCACTTTCCAAACCTATAGAAAGACGTTACGACAGAAAGTTATATGCAAATTATCATGTGCGTCATCAACACTTTAGTGTAAATTAGGCCTGCCCTTTAAAGTGCAAATACCTCCTCAAGTTCTGGGACCCAGGCAACAGCAGAGCGTGGAACTGTTACCTTGCTAACCATTGCGTGGGGTTTGGGACAACTGCAACAGTGTATGTGCGCCTATACGCGCGAGGCCCAGCTATATGGACTTGTGGTACTTACGAACCAGGATGGACGCACACACAGTCTTGCAGTTCACCCACAGCCCCTGCTGTGATTAGCAACGTAAAAGTTCCACGTTCTGCTGTTGCCCAGGCCCGAGAACTTGAGGTATTTGCACCCTATATAGGGCAGGCCTGGTGTAAATCATAATTCCTCGAACATGTACTTGGTACGAACAGCAGTATCAAACCATATTCGCTTTGATTTTAAGTGTCGTAAAGAATTAATTATGCAGCATATAATTAAAATAATAGTAACAATGTATGTGCGAAAGTATTGTAAAGCAGTAAATTCGTGTAACACCAATAATAACAATCCTTTTTTAATTGAATAAAAACTAAAGATAAATATGAAAATTGTATTTCAGTAATTTATTTCCTATTTGTAATAAAATTGCCTAACAAGGGGACATATGGAACCCACACACGCCGATTTTAATTGGGCTTTTGTATGAAGTAGTTCTCAGAAAAATATTTTGAGAACAACATCTTACAAAAGCTCCATTAAAATCGGCGTGTACGGGTCCCATATGTTCTCTTGTAACCAATACCATTATTCCAGGATTCAATTTTGCCGCCACAAAATAATCTCAACAGCGCCATCTGTTGCCAAATTCTTTTAACCTTATTGATCCTAGCGCCACGAGTGAAAAGTGCCCCTAACTAAATTTTGCCAACAGATATTATATAGGAAGTGCACACCCCTGCTAAAATCCTGATTTTCTCGGATGATTTTTGCACAAAAAATTAGGATTTCTGTTTTAAATAGCCGCCGTTTTGTTATAAATTAATATTTCGGAAATTCCCTCCGTTCATCAGAGGATACATGAATATCCTAACGAAATCTTTTGTGTTTTCAGATTTTAGACAATCTGGTTCCGAATGGCAATGCTCACAACAATACCAAATTGTTAAAAAGGCTCTTGGATGTCGATTTTTACTTTATTGTTAACGTAAATATTTTTCGACAAAAAAATTATCAAATGTTCTTTAAACGTTGCTTCTTTAAGTGCAAAGAGTTCTGTAAATATATATGTTTCCGCTTTTACAAAAAAAATTGACAAACATTCGCCTCTTTTCGGCCACCTGACTAGATATAACCTCTTAAAGAAATCGGCCTACTCAATCTCTGCAATATTAAACTAACATTTACAAACGATATTCAGCGATTTGCCACGATCGTACCAGACCTATACGGAGAAATGCAATTAGGAAAATATGGGACCTCGTGACCAGTATCTGCAGTGGAATATCATATACGCATTGGCGGCTAGACGCGCTGTACGCCGCAATCGGCGGCGATGCGTCGCTCTTATAACGTTTCTTACAACGCCGTCGTTTCGAATTACATCGAAATGATATTTACAGACCGACTACGAACAGTCTCGTGTTTGCGTTAACTGTACAGTATGCTTTTAATTTCATTACATTCTGCGTTTCATCGAGAAAAGCAAGGTAATTGTCGTAGGCGTTGTCGTCGGCTAGAACGGCCGCTACAAGACGTGCAAGGCGCCGGCGGCCGCTCCCCGCACATACAAGCTATTGGAAGACGATATTTTAAACAATCAGCCTTGTATTGTTGCGACATTCTTGGTGCATTTAAAAAGAAAAAAAAATATTTTTATGCCGTTATTCGAAGAGATACTTTAAACTCTATGCGTTAACTTAAATTATTGAGATGGAGTGTGGTTGGCGGCTACAAAGGCGGCTACATGCATCGGTGACGGCGGCCAAAACGGCGGTGCTAGCGGCCTGATACAAAAGGGACTGCGATAAAATGCCAGCTCAGTCCACCTCGCCCATACGTGCAGTTATAACGCAATATTGTCTTCGTAGTTCTGTAGAATTTGTTACATTCTCTTTTTAATATTAAATAATATCCTGGCACGGAAATGTGCGCCCGAAGTGTACATTACGTTTTTAAATTCTGCAAATGCATCGTCAACTAATAGATTCCTTTTATACATTGTACAATTTCTTTCACTATCATTTTGCTTAGAAGATATATGTATAAAAATACTGGGGATAATATTAAATGTTTTTGCGTAAGGAAGCTAGAAATATCGATTCTTCTATGTATGTGAGTATTGTTAAGTTAGAGTTCATACATCTTGTAGTAGATTCGACTATGACGTAAGTAATTATCACGTGTCATTTATAATTCGTTATTTGCTTAAATTGTGGATTTAAATGTAACTTTTCAGGCTGCTATGATCTCATAAGAAGTTCATCGTGTTCGCAATAGCATAAAATATATGATAATTGATACGAAATAGAGACGAAATTAAATCGATATTACAATATTTACACGTTTTTAAATTTATGCTAAAATACTGTTACAAGTATCTATCTTTTTCGAAACGTTACATATATATTATATTTCATTAGGCGTAATTACTGTTTCGTCTCTATAATTTTCTAATACCATAAAATAATGTAAATAAAGTCAGAAGGAAACATATGGATATTCTCATGATTATTAAGATCCAAAGTAAGCAACAGAATTTGTTAAAAACTAGATATGCCTGGTTCATATCATCACTGCAGTGATGCCCACATACTATACTTTCATTGTATTTTTATCGAATCCATTTGTCTCTTCTGCAAAAACCTATAGATAATGAAAACTGATACTTTGCACGCATAAGTGAGGATTCCGCGAGTCTGATTAATATGATGTATGTTAATATCGTATTTGTACATTATAGAAAATCATGCGGGCGAGCATAATCGTCGTTCTGGTATTCGCTGCCGGAATTGTTGTAGCGGCATCTAAAAATCGTAATTACTCTCACCTTGTAAAGTATCATGCAAGACCACGAGTAATTCGAGGCTATAAACCTGCTCACATCTCCACGGCGATCGGTTTTGGAAAAAGACAAAGTGTTGCTGATGCTCCGAAGATGAATAAACAAGAACGAATTTTATCTACGCTCTTACGATATTTTCCACAGGGGTACGTATATATACATCTTCGTATCACACGTACAACGTCGATTAATAAAAAAAAAACAATAATTTCAAATAATAAAGATTGACCTTTGATACTGTTTAACACTATTAAAAAAATAAAAAAGAACACTACTAAGGTCGGGGTCAGATATATTGGCCGGTGAATCCGTTTTCGCAGCTAACGCACACCTATTCTGATGTATGTATTTCTACGCTAAGAACTCGGTTTGGCTTACACGTCAAGAGCTTGGCGCTATCCCCATCACTTCTGGCTCACTCTTGTTCTGGCAAGGCGAGAGCGAGTCAGAAAACGTTGAGAATAAGAGAATACCCCTTACGAAACTCACCGGCCAATATATCTGGCCCCGACCTTAAGTAGATTATTAGATGAAAGCGTGGTGAAAGTGCTTCTCATGTATAGTAAGAAAATATAATACCTATTGGAAATTCCACTTTCTACTGGAATTTAGAAACAGGGAGTACAAATAGGGCAAAGTGAGGCGAAACGGAACACTTAACTTTGGAGTGTGATAAGAAAAAATCCGGTGGGAAAAAAGACATGGGACTTCACTAGGACTCTTAAGTAGACCTTGGACTATAAGAAAATTAAAGAGTTTGTTAGGAAAAATATTTGACAACGATGGAAAATAAAATTTTCCGCATTTAAAACCATATAAAAGCTAGTACAAAATTTTTATTATTATGATTTAAAAAGTATTATTTTTGTTAAAAAAAAAACTTAAAATATATGTTCTAGATATAATAATTATAGACAACGTATAACAACAATATATATATATGAAATTTTCAGCATGTATACAACTTACGCAAATCTGCAAACGGCATTTTGAAATTTTCAATTCAGGCTCAGATAAAAAAAGTTGCAAAAACGACCTTCACTATTTTCTTTGCTACTCCGACCAATTGCAATTTTTTTGAGAACGACGAAACACGCCACCTAACTAGCTAACTAATCCTTCTAGCTTCTCAAAAAGCTCAAGTTGTTGGGACGAAATTTAAACAAGTTATTCTGTTTTAAAGGGTGTCCGAATACTTTTGTCCCTCACGGTATAGTCCAGTAAAATTAGACGGAGATAAGGCCAATCTATGGAATAATTCCCAGCAAGCTGAAATTTTGTTGGTCGTTATTTCGTCGTTTTATACAATATGTCAAACCTCTCCATCGATCCGCCTCCCGCTAAAATTTTTACAGGGGTTGAAGGTAAATGAAGCTGTTTTTTCGCGAATATCTCGTTAGCTATCAGTTTTACGACAAAAATAGTTCTTATGAAATTTGTAATATAGGAAATTCTCTACAAAAAAGTTCTATGAATATTTTTCGTAGGAGTAACCATTTTTATGTATGACGGGTTACCAAGTTTCAATCCTCGTACTTTTGACAAGGGAAGATCCCGAACCCGGGAATTCAAAAAATTATGAAACTTTCGGAATATGTAGGGGATGTCCTTCTGAGTACAACGAAATTTTGTTTCCTGCTAAAATTCATTATCTGAACATTTTTCGATTTTGTATTATTACTCGCGAACTATAGCAGATAGAAGAAAAGTTTCCAGGAAAAAGTTACTTCTTTCAATTAGATCTATCATTTGGTAAGCTGCAGTTCGCACAGTTCTTACAGTGTGCGAGTTATAACCTAAAATCGGAAATAAGCCGAATTTTCAGGGGACAGTTCCAGCTCCTTATCTATCTTCTATCTTCTATCTATATAAATAAAAATGTAACTGTTCGTTTGTTCAAAATCTTAAACCTCCGAAACCACTGGACGGATTGTGATGCGGGTTGCACCGTTGTGTAAAGCATTTCTCGAGGAAGGTTTATGTGTATGCGACATTAAGTTATGACAAATAGAAGCCGAGCAATGACGATTTTAGTGAAGCAAGGTTTTCGTGAATCGCAGCGCTCACAGAACAGCTAACGATGGGACTCGCATCCCCACCACTGTACGGGCAACCGTCACGCGCATCTCTTTCGAACACAGCGGTGCCCGCCACGCTATGTATAAGATCCACAACACTAAATTCTATATATTGCGCGTATGGACCTGTATCTAGCACCTGCAGCTTTATTGTGCTTTAAGGAGCTTCTTACTTATTTCGGTTTTCTATCATTATCCTTATCATTAATCATTAATCATTAAATAAACGTATGGGGTGGTGGGGGTTGCACCGCAGTTCGTACAGTCATTCTCGAGATTAGCGGGATCAAACATACAGACGCCTACCGGGGACTTTATTTTATACTATGTAAAGATAAACATGAATCAATCACGGTAATAACTCGGGCGAAGCCGAGACGGAGCATGCTAGTAGTGAATAAATTTAAACTTAATCTTTGGGGATATATAGAGGCTATATAGGTACATATTACAGTAATTCGTCGTTATAAAGTAAACCCGACGAACGGGACTGGCGGCGGGCGTACGACGCGATACGGACACTATATTCCGTGCGGCCGATGCCGCGAGTGAGAATTGCGAAGAGTGAGCAAGAGGGAACGAAACAGTTGACTCCAGGTTGCCGTCGACTCTTTCGTTCTCTCACTCTCGACTGCAGGATTCCAAGAAATGGTGGGGATAGTCACTGGGCATACAATAACGACGAATTACTGTACTTAATTTTTTTGCTGCCCAAATTCACTCTAAAACGATGATATTAACCTCTGAAAATCCGGCTATTTTCCGAGTTTGTGTTATAACTGGCGAACTGGAAGAACTGTACGGACTATAAATTACCAAATGATAGTCCTAATTGAAAAAAAGGAACTTTTTCCTGAAAAATTTTTCCCTCTCGTACAGTTCGCGAGGAATAACACAAAATCGAAAAATTTTCAGGGGTCAATTGCACCCTCATGGAGTGAATTTGGGCAGCAAACAAAATTGTGTTGTATTCAGGAGGACATCCCCTACATATCCACAAAGATTGAGAATTTTTTAAATTTCCGGGTTCGGTTACTATTACGAAAAAAACTCATACAACCTTTTTTGTACAGAATTTTCTAAGCTACAAATGTCATAATAACTATTTTTGTCGTAAAACTGATAGCTAACGAGATACTCGCGAAAAACAGTTTTTTCTTTACTTTCAAACCTCTGTAAAATTTTTAGCGCATGTCGGATCGTTGCGGGCTTTTAAAATATTGTTTAAAACGACGAAATAAAGGCCCATGCCAAAATGTAGTTTGCTGGCAATTATTCCGGAGGCAGATCCTAATTTCACTGGAATATGCATATTAGGGTCACGCGATAGCAACTACATCGCAGATGTATCGGACGTATAATATTAGACAAAAGTATATTAATTTTGAAGTACTTGAATATATACGTCTTACGCACAGTAAATCTAGATCAGGGTTGACTAACTGGTGGGTCGCGAGAGTTCGAACGACAGTTGGAGATTTATTTTTACTTCTAGAAAGGTAATCTTCACTTTACAAATGCATTTTTAAGCATTATTTGCTAAACTTTTGCCACAGAAAGTACCCTGAATTCACAATTTTCTCAAGTTATAATTTATTTCTTCAAAACGGTGTAGTGAAAACAATTGAAACTCGGCAGAGATTTTCATCTATCCATATACTACATGTAAAAAAATTGAAAACATGGGTACCATTCCTTCAATATTTTTTCAGCTGTTTTATCTATCAACAACGTCACTTTCCATAACAGTACGTGTAAAATCAGTGAAATTTAAAATCGTCATAACTCAGCAACTGTTTAGAAAATTCGTTTAAAATTTTTTTAGCACACCAGGAAGATTAAAAAGAACAATTTCACAAATTTTCATCAACTTGGTACCACTTTGAAGATAGGTCCGATATATCCTTAAGAGAAACATTGATGTTCCATTTCGTCCCCACTTTTGCCAGCTGTAACTTGAAAAAAAATTCAAAATTCATAGGAATAACATATATTTGAAAAAAAAATCTCGGTATTCCGATTTCTTTACTTTAAGAAAAAGCAATCGATTGATTAATTGACAATAATTTTTATGAAAAGTGTTTTAATTATTATTAATAATACATAAATTGTTCTGACGTAATAAATCGTTACTGTTCAAAGAATTATTTTCTTTCCCTATTTTCGTGTGACAGGCTTCGTACGTTTACACTGCGTTCCATATAAGAGCATACCGATGGCCCTACCGATTTGCGACCGATCTGCGCAGCTCCCAAGGATCTTACACACGCGATTGGTCGTAGCACTTTTGGTTAACTACCAATCAACATTGTATCCCTGCGCGAAACCAGTATGCTCTAATGTGGAACGCAGTGTAGTCTTTTAGATCTATTAGTTAAAATTTCGTTTAAAAAAAGTGTTTTATTTCCGAATGACTTCGAATAATCGACGTCCCACTGTAACAACTTCCACTCTCTTACTAAACTACGATACAGGCCCGACGAGATTGGGGGGGGGGGGAGAATTCGCGGGGCCGTGGTTTAAGAACCTAAGGGGGGCGGGGCACGCTCCAATATATTCTTTATTAATTATTTTAATTTAATAAAATTTCTATTTTTTTAAAAGAATTTTTTAATATGCTGCAGTGAATATTTCACCCTCGATCGCGCGGTGTCGTATCATCTTCGCCGAGTTGCTCAAGTGATGATTCGCAGCAATTTTTTTGTAAAAAAAAAAGAAATATTTATATACAATACAATTTCAATTAATCATTTCTTAATTCTTAATTTCAAGTGCTTCAATTTGTAATTTTTAGTGGTATTATATATAATTTATAGTTCGATTTCTAGTCTAATATTGTTTTACAATTCTTTTGATATTTTATATAAATAATTTTTGGGGCCCGGTAAGAATATTTTCCCTGGACCCGGCGTTGGTTCTCGACGCCTCTGCTACGAAATCTATACACGCCAAAAGGGAATGCGATTATAATTAAAAATTCTATAAACGTTCCATGCCGTATCCCATAAAATCTCTTAATTTCAGAATACCCGTGGAGTGGTTACTCCAGCAAATGAAAACTAATCCTGCTTTCGCTGCGAAATTAACGCAGCTACTGGTGGACGGAAGCATCGATTTGACGCCAATAATGGATAGTTCCAATTCAGAGAGAACCTGGTTATATTAAATCTCTTATTTGACGATCGAGTGAAGTACACAATTTCTAGTTCTACATTACAGTTTGATCAACCTGCGATATTCAAACGATCATTTTACTGCTCCTAATACACTTATTTCTTGTTCCCTGCAATTGTGTTTATACGTACAACCGATTTTCAAAACTAGAAATGTTACTTATATTCAACTACCATTCTCGATGATCGAAATATTTGATATTCTAAGCAATGATTGGTAGAGGGCATGTAACCATCACGCATCCTACATTAGCGATAAAGTAAATCGTAATTCAAAAGAAATTTTATTCTATGCGTTACTTAATCATGTAAGCTAAATAATAAATGCATTAAAAATATTTCAAATGAATTTCAATATACATATATATATGTAGTTAGACTCACTCGCTGAGAATATTACTCACGTGCTCCCTTATTCGATAAAGTATTAACGCTGATGTAACGGACAAATAAGTTTTGTACGATGTACACAGTATATAAATGTAATAATCGTTTCAATCGTAATGATACATTTCGTTAAGTTTGATTTAAACATTACATTACCGAATAATCTCCCGTATGTTGTAAGGGAGAGTGGGGTAAACACGAACGCGGGGTAATCGCGAATGCGATGTTACGGCGTTTTAATAAATATAAACGATGTTCCCTTTCCACTAGCTAATAGTTTAGATCATATCCCACGCCGGGCAGAAAGTAATAAATACAGAACGTTCATGCTATTCAAGTTAAACACAATTTATTAATTTCATCATGTTTCAAGTAATATTTTGTCCATTTTCAATTGCATGTAATAACGCCATCTCTGTATTGGGAAACCAAGAATTTCGATACGCCAACTAGTGACAGAAAATTAAACTACTGTGAGTAGGCTAAAATCCGTCGTAGTCCATACGATTATCAGTGTTTATATAGACATTTTGTGAAAAAAGAGTGTTTCTAAATTTTTTTGAACACTAAATTTTTACTTCTTCGATTAATAAATACTTATTCGGAATGTTTGGTGGGATCCGGGCCTACTTGCAATAGTTCGCCAACTTACCACCGCAGCGCTGAAATCTAAGCCACACCTCCACTTGGTTTCCCAATATACAGGGAAAATGTCAAAAACAAACAAACAAACAAACAACAACTGTTGAATTAATGATACAATTGTTTTTTTTTTAAGTTGAAATAAAGCAGTTTTTTACCAACATTTTGTGACCAAGGCGTTGCTTGAATCATGATTCTAACCTCTGAAATAAATTCTTTTTTATTTTGTTGTCGTGAGGTATTGGCGAACAAATCACGAATTTGAAAAATACATTAGGTATAGGTTGTAGCAACATTTTTTATGGGTTGACCATTGAAGTCGCGCTTTCTGTGCGACTTCTACGATATTTAGCACTCTGGTCGTGATTACCCCACGGCAGTCGAGTAATCACGAACACCAAGGGTTTTGCTTTTTTACTATAAAGTGGATTTTTATTATAATTTTTCAAAAATTGGTAACAGTACTCTATAGATGAATAGCTTAAGTATGTTTGTAAATAAAAAATAAATTCATTTCTTATATAGTTTTCGTTTTATTTGCTTTTTTGCTTAGGTGTTCTCAATTACCCCACCCTCCGTTACATACGTAGGGAAAAGGAGGGATGGTTGATCACAGTGTTACTTTTTTATTAAAATAATAATAATGGTTTGCTTTGTGTGTATTTAATTACTTATTAAGGTGTGATTCTTAAAGTATTCTCAATATACTTGTACAAATTTGAGAGTTGAAAATTAATTTTAATGACTGAATTTAAACATTTTCCGGCAGTGACGTTATGCACAAGTATCCCCCACTGAAGGGGAGACTTGATCAAAGGGTTAGGGAGACTTGATCAGTGAACTTTAAGAGTAAATAACATTAATTTTCTAAAAAATATTTATTATCTTAGTCAATAACATGAAATAACCCACACAGCACAACGTCCGACAAAGTCCCAAAGACGTCTAAAAGGCGTCCCAAAGACGTCTTGGGGACGTCTTATTACAGATCAGGCTGTACAGACGGTCTGAATGTCCTGATCTGTAACAAGACGTCCCCAAGACGTCTTTGGGACGCCGTTTAAACGTCTTTGGGACTTTGCCGGACGTTGTGCTGTGTGGGAAAGGAAAGTAAACTCTAACTTGAAAGAATTACTGAAAAAATTAAACCGAAGAATGAAACTCTATGACATACAACAACATAAATGCATTCTTAAAAGACATTTCACTAAGATATCATCTGATCCAGATGATGGCGAAGAAAAGATTTTCCTCTTCACTTTCTTTGCCATATTTTTCTGTTTCATTAGCCGTTCTATGGGTTTTTCTGGAGCTTTTTCACCTATTCAAGTATCCCATCTCACACACTGACCAAGTATCCCTCAATGCACTCAATTTGAAAAAGGTGAAAAATTAAACTTACCTTAAATATTTAGATCAATCAATAAATATCATTAACCGGTTAACTGGCACGGCTTTTTTTACTATTCGTGCCCAAACTGGCAACATCGAAAAATTAAGTGAATCACATCAAATTTGGTATAGGTGCAGTGGTTTTTTGAGTCGCTGAATCGATTTCGGGGATTATTTTAATCATCTAACACCCCCAACCCCTAAAAAATTGGATTCAGGGGTGAGTTTTTTCAATTTGTGAGTCTGCCATATTGAATTTTACAATTCCAATGCCAAATTCAAATTCAGCGACCCCAAAAATCGTTACATTCAAAGTTTCATTCAAATCGTTTAAAAATCAAAAAAGTTATTCCATTTGATCATATATAATACATAAACAGAATTGGCCAGATTTTTTTTATCATATATGATACATAGCCAGTTAACCGGTTAATAGGCCAGAAATTGCTGTGTTTACTTAATATATATATTATAAATCAGCGCGGTTCAACTTGTCTCCTGAGAGACAAAAGCCATCCCTACCATCGTCCGTTGTTGCCATGACGCAAAGACACTACCGAGTCAAAGTAACAGTGAACGGCGATGTCGTGCGTGGCATCTGAGCTTCCTTGTTTATGGAACTGTCACGGTCTCCTTTTTAGCATCACGAGGTTGCCTTGACAACAAATCCACTGATATATATTGGGAAACCAAGTGGAGGCGTGGCTTAGATTTCAGCGCTGCGGTGGTAAGTTGGCAAACTATTGCAAGTAGGCCCGGATCCCACCCAACATTCCGAATAAGTATTTCTTAATCGAAGAAGTAAAATTTAGTGTTCAAAAAAATTTAAAAACACTTGTTTTTCACAAAATGCCTATATAAACACTGATAATCGTATGGACATGGACGGATTTCGGCCTACTCACAGTAGTTTAATTTTCTGCCACTAGTTGGCGTATCGAAATTCATGGTTTCCCAATACAGTATTGTCTCTCTGAGGGCTCGCTGGTCGGGACCGGCGTTGAGCCCACATCGTGCCCAGAGTCCTAATTCCAAGTGTTCGTTTCTCGCTTCTTTCTGGCCGAAGGGGGAGCGAGATGGAACGCTTTGCGTGCGCCGGAGTGACACGGCGTCCGAAAGATGGAGCGAGACAAAACATCAACGCGTCGTCGGTCTCGTACCGTCCTCGCTCGCTTTCAATGGCTCTCGCTCGCTCTCGTTCCATCTCGCTCTCGCCTTCGCCGGACAAGAGTGAGACAGAAGTGGTGGGGATAGCGAAAGGCCACAGCGGGTCCACCGAATCGAGCCCTCAGAGAGACAATACTGGACTATGGATTGGAGATGCTTGAAGCGATTTGAAGGTGCTTTTGGCATGATGCGGCACCATCGTTCGAACGTTGTACTTACTTCCCTTCGCCCCGCGATCACCCGCGGTCATCCATACTTTGCCCCACATCTAAACTCACCCTTCAATTCGCGTCAACACCTCCAAAAAGTTAGCCCCTCATTAGTGGATATATCAATTTCTTTTTTATGCAATCGTTTGTACATCGTTTGTACATCATTGTTCAATAGTTTATATTATTTGTTCATCAAATGCCGATTTATAACAAATTAAATAAATTTGGCTGAACCCACACAGCACACTACGTCCCGAGGACGTCTGTTTTACGTCCCTTCTAGGTCTGTAGGTCTGAATGTCCCGGTTTGTAACAAGACGTCTGTGGGACGACTATAGACGGACTCGGGACGCTTTTGGGACGTCGTGTAACTACAGTGGCGCCATCTATACAAAGTCCTGAGGACGTCTTGGGGATGCGTTTGGGACGCGTTTGGGGCTTGTTAAATACGTCTTTGGGACGGCCTTGGGACGGTTTTAAGACGTCGTGTGATAATTCCTCAAGCTCCACTAGAGGGCGACGCGGCTCGAGAGTTCCTCACCGGTGATCATGGACCCAGTTAGTATATATACAATGGGTCCCGCCAGATAATTCTTACTGATGAGTCAGTTCGCTCGCGACACTCGCCGCGCACGGTCGTGTTTGTGTACGGTTCTTCTCAGCGCTTCCGCAATCGTGCAGTCTTTCTTCGTTTCGCGTTACCGCAGTGACGAAAACACTCTCTTTTAAAATAGTTAACACCGACTCGGAGTGATAAAGCCCCCGCTTCTCACTGCCCACCACTAGGGCTCCCTACAATTGCGGCCTCCGGTAGCCCGGATGTCCACAGGGACCTTGTGGACCCTGTTTCCAAGAATGAAGGAGGATCAGGCATCCAACTAGCTGACCTTCCTACCGCCAAGCTTGTGAGTAACTCCATTTTTACTGTACCTCTCTCTAACATGTACTTGCACACTGGCAAGCGCTCTGCTGAAAGCGCTATCGAAACTCAGCTCCTAAATTCCTCGTCCGAAATGTCGGATCGCTCCTTGGTCGCCGATCCACAGAATTCAGGGTCCGGAAACCCTCCCGGAAAGAAAAAATCCAAAAAAAGAAGAGGCAAGAGTTCTCCGGACGAACCCAACCCCTCGTCAAAAACACTGGGCGGTCCGTCAATCCCGCCCCTATCTTTACCGATTTCCCTTCCAATTTCCACTCGTTCGGACTCCACTTCAAATCTGGAAAGCATTCCTAATGTGAATATTCATAATCGATTTAACGCCTTGGCTACGTTTAAACCCGACCAATTGATATTGACTACTACGACCCTCGATACGGAAAAAATGGCCCCGGAAGTCTCGATGTCTTCTCCGACCAAAACAAAACAACATTCCGGCGACATAGGTGAGGCCAAGGCAAAACAAAGTGGCACTGCTAACAGTAATACAAAACCCCCCCCGCTATACATTTCAAATTTTTGCTACAGTATCCCGAAGTTTGAGCGTGAACTCGCTCAAGACTTCGGCAAATCCTTTAACATTAAATATCTGGGAAATAAAATTAGATTACAATTCGATAATATCGACGCCTTCACTAAATTCAAAGAGGCACTGAACGACGACAAAGTCCCGTATTTTACTTTCTCCCTGAACGCTGAGCGCACTCTCACCATGGTACTCAAGGGCCTCCCTGAGATCCCTCCCGAGGAAATCCTTATTGAGCTTAATAACAAGGGCTTAAACCCCACCTCGTGTTCGGCTCTCAGCTCCAAAGGGAGAAACGGCAACTCCAACTATGCCCTCTACAGGGTAACATTTCCTGCGGGTACTACCCCAAACTCCGTCATTAAGGTCAATTCGATCTACAGCACGCGCATATACTGGGAGAAATTTCTCTCCCGGAAGAATTATACACAATGTTATCGATGTCAGGCTTTCGGCCACTCTGCTTCAAATTGCAGACTGACCGCTAAATGCGTCAAATGTGCTGGTGCGCATCAGTCCTATGACTGTCAAAAAACCAGAGACACCCCACCCACCTGTGCTAACTGCCTGGGCACCCACACAGCCAATTATAGTCATTGCCCATCACTCATTAAATTTCTAGAAAAAAGGAAAACAGACCCATTCCTCCAAATGGTTTATTAATAAACAATCTGCTTAAAACTAAGCCCGATCCCCCTCTTTCCTTACTCCCTCCCCCCATCACCTCCCACCCTCGTCCCTCGTTCCCTCCCCCCTTCCTCTCTTACTCTGATGCCGTTACAGGTATCCACAGTTTCCCCACCTCTACCTCCCGCCCCTTCCCTTCCAACTCCGGGGTATCAGCTGGGCAACCTCGCGACGGTGGCTCACCACTCGGTGTAGAATCGATGGTCGAATTAATGTCAGCCCTTAAAGAACTCAACGCAATGGTTAATGTCGAGCAAATGCTAATAATTACTCGATCCCTGATCGAGAAACTCAGACCCTGTCGCACTCTTGCCGAAAAGTTCCAAGTCTTCTTTACAGTTATGAGTAACCTGGACACAGTCAATGTCACTCCCTAAAATACTGCTGTGGAATGCTGGTTCGCTTCCAAAAAAGCGAAACGAGTTGATCCTCGCGTTGGCCGGGCTGAGGGCCGGCATAATCCTGGTCACGGAGACGTGGCTTTCGCCCACCGACGTGTTCTTCCTGCCAGGCTACTCGGTTCGCGCGGACCGCCCCTCAAAGGGTGGAGGCGTTGCTATCTTCGTCCATGAGACCATTAAATTCTGCAGTCTCCCACCTGCCAATTTCCCTTCATGTGAGGCGTGCTTCGTCCGGCTCGCTTCCCCCCGGATCATCATTGGTGTCGTATATGCACCTCCATCTGCAATCAAAGACCCAGGGATTTTTGACGCCCTCACACGAATGGGGTCCCCATTTCTGGTCGGGGGCGATTGGAACGCCAGGCACAACACATGGAATAACCATACCACCAACAAGGCCGGCAGGATCCTGTACGATCATTATTGCAAAAATCCCTACCGAATCATTTACCCGGACACATTCACTTTTTTCCAAGGAGCCACCCGTCCGTCTACTATTGACTTCTTCATCACGGACTACCATATTAACGTCAACTGTTGCACCACGGACGACTTTGACACTGCTCATCGTCCCGTCTTGTTATCTGCAACGCACAGCTCCGCACTACCTGGAATTGACGCCACCACTGATTGGGAAACATTCAACAGTCACACTCTACGCTACCGAATTAATAATAAACTCACATCTACCACGCTCGTCGACGTCGCCGTCAAGGAACTCACCTCCTTTCTACATGCATGCCGGCGGAAAGCTACCGTCGCTTCAGCGACAACTAACAAAGAGGCTCACCTCCTGTCCGACCCCACACTCCTGTCGCTCATCCGGCACCGCCGTGCGCTGCGACGTAGTGGACAACGATACGGCATGCACTTTATAGCTCCGGCTATCCGCGACGTTACGGCTACCATTCGCAAAAGAATCTCCTTTTTGCGCACTCGACATTGGGATCGCTCCCTAAGATCGTTCTACAAGCCCGATCCAACTTTCTGGGCCACATACAGGAAAATCACAAACTCCAACAAATACAGGACGCTTCCTCCCCTCAAAGACGGTCAGGACACCATAACCTCCGACGTCGGCAAGGCGAACCTTTTGGTCACTTCGTTCCTCCGGACTCACGCCGACGCTGCCCAGCAACCGTCTCCACACACTTCTCTCGTTGACGGCGTCATCTCAACTATGTTAGAAGCCCCGGCTGAAAGGACACCAAGCGTCCCTCTTTCTCCCGACCAGATTTATAATTTTATTAAACGCATGGCTCGAAGAAAGGCCCCGGGGGGCGACGGCATCTCGGTCCCGATGTTGAAACACTCCTCACGCCCAGTTATATGTCAGATTTATTATATCTTTAGATCCTCGGTCTTTCTGGGATACTTTCCAACCGCCTGGAAAACGTCCAAGGTTATCCCAATACCAAAGCCCGGTAAACCGCGCGAGCTTCCTAGTAGCTACAGGCCTATCAGCCTCTTACCCATCATCGGCAAGCTGTTCGAAAAGTGCATACATGCGCATTTAAACCACCTTCTGTTAAACAACAACATCATTGTCGACCAACAGTTCGGTTTTCGCGAGGGTCACTCCACCATCCAACAAATTCTACGCATTTCACAGTATATTATCCATCAATTAAACACTAATCGTAGTACAGCTATGGTACTTCTCGACTTGTCCAGAGCATTCGACACTGTCTGGCACGATGCCCTCATTTACAAGATGAGCCTCATCGGACTCCCGACGGGACTCACTAAACTCATCGCGTCTTACTTAACGGACCGACAGATGTACGTGTCATACAAGGGTGCCAACTCTAACACCAAACACGTGCCGGCAGGAGTGCCACAGGGCTCTATTCTCGGCCCTATACTTTTTAACATATACATAAACGATTTGCCCTAACACGCGGATTGCGAACTCGCTCTATACGCCGATGACACAGCGATTTTCACCTCATCGTGGCACCTTTCCCCACTGGTCCTCCGACTCCAGACTTACCTGGACCATGTCCTCCAGTTCTTTTCAGTCTGGAAACTTCAGATCAACCCGGCTAAAACCGAGGCGATCATTTTCTCGACCCGTACTTCAATTATCTCGGCCATGGACAATCACAAAATTCTTATTCATAATAACACTGTTCCCTGGAGTAAGCAGGTCAAATATTTAGGAATCCTTTTACACCACAAAATGTCCTGGAACGTCGCGATTGCCGATCGTATCGACAAGGCGCTTAAAGTCTCCGGAGCCCTATTCCCACATATCAGTCATAAGTCTCCCCTCAATTATCAACTCCGCATAAACACTTATAAAACCTGCATCCGCCCGGTGCTCACCTATGGCTCCCAAGTCTGGGGGAACACCACCAAATCTAACAGGGACAAACTTCAGCGCTTTCAAAATAAAATTCTTAAAATCATCTCTGGTTCCCCTATGCTCTATTCTACTAGGGCACTCCACTTTGACACAGAAGTCCCCTACATCCACGACTACATACAAACTACCATTGACAACTACCACGTTGCCGATCACACAAACCCTCTGGTCCGCCGCACCGGCTTATATGACATCAACAAAATCCCGTATAGGGTAAAAATCCCCTTCCCTATGTCCAGATAGCACAGTTTCCTACTAAAGGCTACATCTGTTCATCCAGACGCTTACCTACTTAGCTGTTTCTAAAGTTTTCAACCATCATTATCCCCGAATCTCGTCGGACCACTACCCACGCGCTTACGCGCTACCCCCTAGCTTACTCATGTTTCTCGTTCTTGTGTTGTCCTGTGCCGTCCGCTAATTATGTCACCTTACAGGTTCCACTCTTAACCTACCCAGGCTTTTGCGGTTTTTTGCAACTTTTCCGCAACTATCTCAACCATCTTTACCAGCTACCTTGGGATCGGTAACTCCAACCTCACTCACTTGGCCGGTAACTGGGCAACGGCTCGGAGGGACGGCCCACAGGGAGCGACTCATTCCCCTCCCTACTGAAAGGATAAAATAAAAAAAAAAAAAAAAGATAATTCTTACTGATGAGTCAGTCGGCTCGTGCCCACCGCGGTGTTCAAACGTGTTTCTCGGGACCATAAGTGTTTCTTTCCACCGTTACCGATCAACTCTCTTGCGATTATAGTCCGGCTATCAAATATCTTGCCGGATCCCAGTGTTGTTACTCAGGCGGGATAAAAGCCACCGCTTCTACTGCCTAACATAAGGCTCTCCCAAAATTGCTGCCACTGGCAAAAATAAAGTGTGAAAATATAAAGTATGAAAAAATATATAAGACACTGGGCGGAATCGAACTCACGACTGCAACAACACCACGCCGACGTCATACCGAACGCTCCATGGCATATCTTTGAGTGGAGGTTATGGCTTCTATGTTTTATACGAGTGCTATGAAATGTTTGATAATTTACATATAAATATCTCTATTATTAAGGCCCATTGGCAGAAACGCTCGGACACGTATTTACTTATTTTCGACATAGATTCATCGTGCCAAGGCTCATCAAAATCGATGTGTGCCTCATGTTGTCCTCCCCATGTTAGCCGCGTTCAAATCTGAACTTACCTTGTTGACTACCTCGACCTCCGACGCCAAAAAAATGGCCCCGGAAGTTAACATGACATCTCCGACCAAAACAAACCAGCCTACCGGCTCACCCGGTGAGGCCAACACAATACACAGTGACCCTGTTAACAGTAATACAAAACCCCCCCCACTATACATCTCAAATTTCTGCTACAGTATTGTTACGTCCTGAAGGGACTTTTGGCGAATCGCCCTGAGCGGCTAGGGTGACTCGCGGGGTTCTTGCTCTTTTAAGGTGCTAAAGCACGCCTTGACTAAACTTACCGTGAGAGGATAAGGAGTAAGGGGGTTTAAATCAATGGTGACACGGAATTCAAGGGAAAATAACATAGTAAAATATATTCTGAATGATGGATAAAATAATATAAGAACATACCCTAGGGACGGCGCTCCGTCCCTGTTATCGTAGTGGGCTCGGATTTCGGCACGCTTGCCGTTTATCGCTTTGTACGCTCTGTCAGTCGGTCAACCTGGCGTAGGTCGTGGTCGCTCGCCGTGCTCTCGGATAGCACTCGGAAGTCGGTCACCTGAAGACCGTCGAATCGCACTGTCTCTAATCGTCTCTTACTCTACGCGTTCCTACGCCGGACACGAGTGACGCACAAGGGCTCTCCCGGCTAGGCCGTTCGCGGTATGTCGGATGGAGTTACCCTTGCGCGGTTTATTGACGGCCGTTCGTATTTCGCGGACTAGACGCTGTACGTGGTCGCGGCTTCTTGACGGCTCCCTGGCCCGTCCTGACTTCCTAAATCGAGTTCCCGAATAAGAATCCGTGTTCCGCGGTTCTTCGTCGCGGGCCGAACCTCGGACAGTCCCCAGGAATGGGGGAAACTGCCCTGTCGGCAGCTGTCGATTGCTTCATTAATTCTTTGATATTTGCGAAATATCCGTGGCCCGGGCCGAGCGCGGTCGTTGTCCCTACGGTCGTTGCCACGGGCTAAGCGCAACGCGATTGCTACACGCGAGGCGATTCCGCTGAATCGTCTTTACGGAAGAAAGTGACGCGAGGACAGCGAGCACGGGATAGACCTGAAGGGGCTACGTAACAGTATACCAAAGTTCGAGCGAGAGCTCGCGCAAGACTTTGGCAAATCTTTTAGTATCAAATATCTGGGTAACAAAATCAGATTACAATTTAACAATATCGAGGCTTTTTCGAAATTTAAAAAGGCTCTGAATAATGATAAAGTACCCTACTTTACCTTCTCTATCAATGCTGAGCGCACTCTCACCATGGTCCTCAAGGGCCTCCCTGAGATCCCTGTACATGAAATTCTAACTGAACTTAAAATTAAGGGTCTAAACCCCTCCTCGTGCTCAACCCTCAGTACTAAAGGGCGTAACGGCCCCTCTAACTATGCCCTCTACAGGGTTACATTTCCCGCGGGCACTGCCCCAAACACTGTCATCAAGGTCAACTCAATCTTTAGCACCCGTATTTACTGGTTTTCGGCGCGACAGTGGGTCACCACCTGGTGTACAACCGATGTTCGACTTAATGTTAGCGTTTAAGGAACTTAACACGATCGTAAATGTTGAGCAAATGCTCTTACTCACTCGATCTCTAATAGAGAAACTCAGACCCTGCCGCACTCTTGCCGAAAAGTTTCAGGTCTTTTTCACAGTCATGAGTAAACTGGACACAGTCGATGTCTCTCCCTAAAATATTACTTTGGAATGCGGGATCGCTTCCCCGGAAGCGAAATGAGTTGATCCTTGCGTTGGCCGGGCTGAGGGCCGGCATTATCCTGATCACAGAGACGTGGTTCTCGCCTTCTGACGTGTTTTCACTGCCGGGCTACTCGATGGTTCGCGCGGATCGCCCATCTAGGGGTGGTGGCGTTGCTATTTTCATACACGAGACTATTAAATACCACAGTCTCCCGCCCGCCGGATTTACTTCATGCGAGGCGTGTTTCGTCAGGCTCGTTGCCCCCCGGATTATCATTGGTGTTGTATACGCACTCCCCACTGCCATTAGGGATTCGGGAATTTTTGACGCCCTCATACGAATGGGGTCCCCATTTCTGGTCGGGGGCGATTGGAACGCCAGGCATAACTCATGGAATAATTACTCTACAAACTTGGCCGGTAGGATTTTGTACGACCATTACTGCAAAAATCCCTACCGTATTATTTACCCGGACACCTTCACCTTCTACCAAGGTGCCACTCGTCCGTCCACTATCGACTTCTTTATTACGGATTATCACGTCAACGTTAACTGCTGCACTACGGACGACTTCGATACTGCACATCGTTCTGTCTTGTTAACATCCACGCACAATCCTGTACACCCTGGAATTGACGCCACGACTGGGAGATTTACAATAGCCATACTCTACGCTATCAAATTAAAAATAAACTTACAACTACCTCACATATTGATGACGCTGTTAAGGAGCTCACCGCCTTTCTACACGCTTGCCGTCGGAAAGCGACCGTCGCGTCCACGACGACCAACAAGGAGGCTCACCTCCTCTCCGACCACACGCTCTTGTCTCTCATTCGGCACCGTCGTGCACTACGTCCTAGCGGACAAATATATGGCATGCGCTTCCTCGCTCCGGCGATCCGCGATATTACGGCCACCATACGCAAAACAATATCTTTCCTTCGCACTCAACACTGGGACCGCACCCTCAGATCGTTCAACTAATCCGACCCAACTTTTTGGGCTACCTACAAGAAAATTACCAACACTAAAAAATCTAAGACGCTGCCTCCTCTCCGTGATGGACAGGTCACCATTACCTCTGACGATGGCAAAGCGGACCTACTGGTCAACACATTCCTACGGACACATGACGACGCGATACAGATACCGTCTCCTCACACTCCTCTGGTCACTGGCTATATTTCAACTCTGAATGTCGCTCCAGCTGAAAGGACGCCCTGCGTCCCACTCTCTCCCGACCAAATTTATAATTTTATCAAACGCATGGCCCGGCGAAAAGCTCCGGGGTGCGACGGCATCTCGGTTCCGATGTTAAAACACTCCTCGCGCTTAGTTATATGTCAGATATACTACATTTTTAGAACCTCGGTTTCCTTAGGATACTTTCCGACTGCCTGGAAAGTGTCAAAGGTTATCCCGATACCTAAGCCCGGTAAACCGCGCGAACTTCCTGGTAGCTACAGGCCCATCAGCCTTTTACCCATTATTGGTAAACTGTTCGAAAAGTGCATTCACGTGCACCTAAATCAACTTCTTTCAAACAATAACATTATTGTCGACCAACAGTTCGGTTTTCGTGAGGGTCACTCTACTATTCAACAAATACTGCGCATTTCACAGTATATTACACATCAATTGAACACTAACTGCAGTACAGCAATGGTACTCCTAGATTTGTCCAGAGCATTCGACACTGTCTGGCACGACGCCCTCATTTACAAGCTGAGTCTTATCGGTCTCCCTACGGGCCTCATTAAACTTATCGCGTCCTACCTAACGGATCGACAGATATTCGTCTCCTACATGGTTACCAACTCCAGTACACACCGCGTGCTGGCAGGAGTGCCACAGGACTCCATTCTCGGCCCTTCTCTCTTCAACATTTACATCAATGACTTGCCTGAACGCGCTGACTACGAACTCGCCCTCTACGCTGATGACACAGCGATATACACTTCGTCGTGGCACATCTCCCAGCTGGTCCTCCGTCTCCAGACTTATCTGGATCATGTTCTCCAGTTCTTCTCAGCATGGAAACTCCAGATCAACCCGGCTAAAACAGAGGCGATCATTTTCTCTATCCGTACCTCAGTCCTCTCTGCTACGGACAATCATAAAATCTATATTCATAACAACGCTGTTCCCTGGAGTAAACAGGTCAAATACCTGGGAATCCTATTGCACCAAAAAATGGCCTGGAATGTTGCAATCGCCGACCGAATCGACAAGGCCCTTAAAGTTTCCGGAGCTCTTTATCCTCATATCAGTCATAAGTCACCTCTTAACCTACGGCTGCGCTTAAATATATACAAGACTTGCATCCGACCGGTCCTCACTTACGGTTCTCAGGTTTGGTGGAATACTACCAAATCAAACCGGGAAAAACTTCAACGTTTCCAAAATAAAATCCTTAAAATAATTTCTGGTTCCCCCATGCTCTACTCCACCTGGGCACTCCACTTTGACCTGGGTGTCCCCTATATCCACGACTTCATCCAAACCACCATAGACAATTATCACGTCGCAGATCATATAAATCCCCTGGCACGCCGCACCGGCCTATACGACATTAACAAAATCCCGTATAGGGTAAAAATCCCGTTTCCCATGTCCAGATAGTATGATAATCTACCTTGCGCAACTATTCTTAAGCCCCTTTTTTCTACTCACACACGCTGTTTCAGCACACTTGTTTTCCCTGCTACCCGACGGGCTCCTGCCCAAATGAATTACGGTGCTATCTCCTCGGCTTTCTTACCTATTCGTGTTTTCTCGTCCCTGTGTTGTCCTGTGCCGTCCACTAATTCTGCTTTTTCCAGGTTCTATTTTTAACTACGCATTCAGGTCTTGCGGTTTTTTGCAAATTTTCTGCAACTTATACTGCCACCACGAATCAGCTTACCTTGACCTCGATAACACCACTCTCACTTATTGGCTGGTAACTGGGCCACGGCTCAGAGGGACGGCCCACAGGGTGTGGATCACCCCCCCCCCCTACTGATTGAAAAAAAAAAAGATAATTCTTACTGCTGAGTCCACTGGCGGACCCGGGACGAAACGATATTCCTTCTTTCCTTTTCTAAGGTGATGACCCACTGCATAGTCGGTTCAGTCAGATCGCCTACAGTGGTAGTCAAATTTTAAATAACTAAATATAGTAAAGAGAAATAAATTTTGATTTCATTTTGACAACCCTTTGTTTCATCAAATTTATATTATAATTAATCGGTATCGATAACTATCTTAAATACGCCCTACTTGCGGTTTTTAAGACGTCCCAAAGACGTCGTTTAAACGCTTGTTCAGTCCGAATCCAGGCGCTTTAAAAGACGTACCCGGGACGACTTTTTTTGTAACATTCGTCCTTCAGAGGACGTATATAAGCCATTCGTGGGAAATTCAGGACGTCCCCGGGACGTCCGGTACGACTGGGACGCTTTTAGGACGGCTCCCAGATAGCACAGGACGTTTTAAAACCGTCCATTTTACGTCCATTTTACGTCTGAACGTCCACTGCTTGATTTGTGAAAATGGACGTTTTCTGGACGTTTTAAAAACGTATTTTGCAGCCATTTTAAAGATAGCCATGTTTGATGCTGTTACATGGGCCCTTCAGGTCCATCCCGTGCTCGCTGTCCTCGCGTACTTTTCCTACGACGATTCAGCGGAATCGCCTCGTGCGTGTCAATCGCGTTGCGCGTAGCCCGTGGCAACGACCGTAGGGACAACGACCGCGCTCGGCCCGGGCCACGGATATTTCGCAAATATCGAAGAATTAGTGAAGCAATCGACAGCTGCCGACAGGGCAGTTTCCCCCATTCCTGGGGACTGCCCGAGGTTCGGCCCGCGACGAAGAACCGCGGAACAGGGATTCGTTTTCGCGAGCTCGTGCTAGGAAGTTGCGACGAGCCAGCGGGCCGTCTAGAAACCGCGACGTCGACTCCACGTAGATACCGCGACACCCGTCCGGACGGTCGAGATCAGCCCTGGGTATCTCCATCCGACAAACCGCGAACGGCCTAGCCGGGAGAGCCCTTGAGCGAGGTACGAACCGCCGTTGACTCCGCGAAGACGTGCGACGGAACGAGATAGCGAGAACATTGACGGACACTGATTGCGCCGACTTCCGTGTGCTATCCGAGAGCACAGCGAGCGACCACGACCTACGCCAGGTTGACCGACCGACAGAGCGTACGAAGCGATAAACGGCAAGCGTGCCGAAACCCGAGCTCACTGCGATAGCAGGGACGGAGCGACGTCCCTAGGGTATGTTCTTATATTATTTTATCTTTCTGCTGAATATATTTTACTGTGTTACTTTCCCCTGAACTCCGAGTCACCGTTGATTTAAACCCCTTCACTCCTTATCCTCCCTCGGTAAGTTTAGTCAAGGCGTGCTTTAGCACCTTGAAAGAGTAAGAACCCCGCGAGTCCAAAAGTCCCTTCAGGACGTAACAATGCGTTTCAAAGCGTTTCTGGGAGTGTGGTATGAAGTAGCGTGTTAAAGAAAAAGTTATTAAGAACAATGGTTCAGTGCACCGTGCCTTTGTGCAAAAACAGATCAGATTCTGAAAATTGGAAGAAAAGGAATGATGGTAACAGTAACAACCAGAAAGTTACTTTCCACAGGTATTGAGGTTATTTTATTAATTCATAATGGAACAAATTATTATATTTAATACGTTCACTACCGCCTTTTAAGGAAAAATATATAAAGATATACTGGGTAGCAAACGTGTTAAAGTAACTATATTTTCAAAACATATCTTATTTTGAACTTTATTTCTGTTTTTATAGATTTCCAAAGAATTCTGATACTTGTGAAGCTGCAAAGGCCACCATACACGCTGCTTCTTGCTGTTCCATTTGCTTGTACAGTCAAAAGTGAGAATGCAAGACTTGAGCGTGTGTGTCCACAAATCGGTCAATTTAGTATGTGCGTACTGTCAATTTCCTGCCATGAACGCAATTACAAGTTTTGACTGTACAAGCAAATCGAACGGCAAGTAGAGACATTTTATTAAGACACATTTTATGCACAAAATATTACTCTTTATTACATATAATAAAATTGTGATTTTGCTTTGCGCTAGTCTTTTAGTGTATTGTAAATCAATAGCATTTTCAATTGTGAATAATGCAGAGAAAACATTTTCCTCAATACTTTGAGATCATTCAACCAATTTGTAACAATGTTATAAACATCTATTGTAAGTGCAGATATTTTACATATTCCGTACCTATATTTTGTATAATATGTATAATCTATGTGTACTACCTACATGTTCTACATACTTCATATCTATTTTAAGTGGTATATTCTCTGTATTCGACTTTGTACTGACATTTTCATGTACAGTAATGCCTCGTTAGAATCACGACGATCGGGGCTGGCAGCGTGATACTAACGCGATGCGGATACTATTTCGTGCCGACGACAACTTCGCGTCGACTCTTTTGTTCTTCCTCGCAAATATCGGATTCTCTCACTCTCGACTGAAGGATGCCATGAAATGGTGGGGATAGTGAGCGTGATTATAACGCATGGTAAAAACGTGACACTAACGACGAATTACTGTATCTATTGTAAGTAAACGAAATAAATTGTTATCGAGTTTGGTAATATTTTGAAAACAATTTACATCCATAAATTTTTATTTAATCGAACCAGTACCAACCTCCTAAAAACGTCCAGAAAACGTTTTAAAAACGTCCAAAAAACGTCCAGAAAACGTCCAAAAAACGTCCAGAAAAGGTCCTGAAGACGTTTTAAAAACGTCCAGAAAACGGTCTGGTTTGTGAAAATGGACGTTTTTAAGACGTCCCGAACGTCTGACCTGGACGTTTTAAAAACGTCTTTGTGCTATCTGAGAGGAAATGGAGACAAAGTGAAGTTCGCACAAGTCCGAGGTGTTTGAAAATAGTTAGAGATTCTTTTAATGAGGGAACTTCAGGATTATAAATTAATCGATACTCTCTTAGAAACGGATGTTTGAATAAATGAACTTCTCGTTTCTCCCTTCTCCTAGGTGCGTAATTCCAGCGCAATGTAGTTAAACGCTTGGTTTTATAAAAATCAATAATCGAAAGGAATCGGATCGACGAATAGGAATTAAGCTAATTAATTAGTAAATTTGCGATTGGCTCTTGGCGTAACTAAGATATCTTGTTATTAATAAAAGAAAAACCGGATGGATCCTGAAAAGGCTCTCTCGAGCCCCAAAAGCAGAAGCGAGCGAACGTATAATTCTGAACTCCAATAAATTCTTTATTTTGTGTTCAATACAGTTTTCAGTTATTTGTGTTTTAATCTTTTATTATTTTACTACCACTTTTATTATAATCATCTTTAAGAAATCCGCGTCCAGTGAGCAGAACACCTTACCCCGGGTCTCCACCAAGGCGAACACGAACAAAAACATTGTTCGCGGACGTTTTCCTCTGTTCCTGTCGAGTCCAAACCGCCGCAAACATGAACAAAACTCAGCGTATGAATCGTATGTGAATATTTCGTTCTGTTTGCGGCGGTTTGGACTCGACAGGAACAGAGGAAAACGTCCGCGAACAATGTTTTTGTTCGTGTTCGCCTTGGTGGAGACCCGGGGTTAGCGTTCCACGGGCATCGTCCCGCGCCTGAATTCCCTACGACGGATCCAGAGGACCCAACCGGCCACGCAACACTGGCCACTAAGGCAAAGAGGAGGTATAATAAGAGGCGTCACTCGACAAGGACAGAAATAATCTAGGGAAACGGTGATTTCTAGTGAGACAACCCATTTAAATGCCCATTCGACCCCATTCGGCAATGATCGGTAAACTTCGGCAATAATCAGCCAATTGTGGTAAGGTACATTTAGTCGATTTGAATATCCCGCTCGAAATAGACAACCAATTTAAATGCCAAGATCAAGCAAGGACTTCAAAGGTTCCGACCGGAGTGACGCCTCTTGTTATCCCTACTCTTTGACTAAGGGCCAAAATCGGCTTCCCTTCGGAAATTTGGCAACGTTGTATGTCACTAGAATTACTGAGTTATGCCTAGTGACATGCAACGTTGCCAAATTTCCGGAGGGAAGCCGATTTTGTCGCCTAGTGGCTGTGTTCCAATTCACGCATACTGCGCATGAAATTGGTGGCATCGTATTGGTGGCATCGTACGATTCCTTAGAATTTCTCTCACTTGCCACCAATACGATGCCACTTCCGGTGCAGCGAGCGGTGCAGTGACTGCTTCTCCTTTGAAATTCTGCGATTGCTGCACCGCTCGCTGCACCGGAAGTGGCATCGTATTGGTGGCAAGTGAGAGAAATTCTAGGGAATCGTACGATGTCACCAATACGCAGGGATCGGCGGACTCGGGCTGTCCCTAGACACCTACAGAAGCGCTGCTAATGTGTGCGTGAATCAGCGTGGACTCGCTGCTACCGTAGCTTCGGCAGACTCGAGCTACGCGTAGCCGGAGTCCATCGCAGCGTCCGCAGCTATTGGTCAGAGGCTTGGCTTGGCGCTGGCATCGGTACATTCGAGACGTCACATTCGCCTCGCGTTGTCGCCACTTGGCTGGTTTCGCGCTGGCGTCAATTCACGCACACATACCACCGCTCCTGTAGGTGTCTAGGGACAGCCCGAGTCCGCCGATCCCTGCCAATACGATGCCACCAATTTCATTCGCAGTATGCGTGAATTGGAACACAGGGTGCGTTCCAATTCACGCATTATGCGCATAGACTGCAGAGAAAACCGTTCCGTTTCAGTCTATGCGTGCATTGGTTGCGTTGGTGGCGCATAGGATTCCCTAGAATTCTCCCACCTCTAGCGCATGAAGCGTGCAGTTGATGCGCGCATGCGTATTTGTCTCTTTACGTACGCTTTGAAAAACATACACCAAATCGACGCGCGTTACGAAAAGTAGCACGTTTCATTTTTTCTACATGCAGTTATCCGTAAGAAAAAAATGAAACGGGCTACTCTTCGTAACGCGCGTCAAATTTATGTGGTCCCCTCCTCAAAAGGACAGAAAATATAACCTATAGATATGCTACATGACAATAAATGTTTATTGGATATTTCGTTCTTTTACGCTACATTTGTGAATATTTTATAACTTAACTTCATTCCAAAATATCATTGTTACGCCGCAACGGTATCTTTAAGGAATCGGGTATAAGGTCAATGTGCCTATTTCTAATCATGTAAGAGTTTTGCTATTGTAAAAATCGATTTTTATTATTTATTTAAGCAACAATAAACAAGAAGTATTTTTAAAAACAATTTAATATGAAGTATAAAATGTCTATTTCTGCTCAGCGAAAATTGTCTATTTTCTGCTTACATATCTACGTGCGATTCAGCTTCCAATTGAAATGTCTAATAATTATATTTTGGATAACAGATATAAACAAAAGTATTTAAAGTTTTAAAATGTCTTTTATTTACAAAAATACAAAATATAACAAAATCTGTAACGAAAATAATTTTCAAATTACCAATACCAAATCTTTCAGTATTTTTACTTTAATTTTCTCTTCATCTTTTTCTTTCTTAATTTTTACTTTTTCAAGTCCCATTTTCTTTCTTTCTTTCTTCTATTTGTTCCTCTTTTTCTTTTTTCATCTCCATTTTTCGCTTCTGATATTCTCTCCATGTATCAGAAGTCGCGACGGCTGGAATTTTCTCCCTTTTCATCAGGCCAAAATCTAGAGACGCGGTAGCGTCTCGACGCCAAGTACATGAAAAACACCCTGTACATGTCGATGTCGCTACCTTGTATCTTTACTCGTCGCGGAGCCACTTTAACCTAATTCTGACAATTATACATTAATATCTCATCAGGCCTGCAATATTTTGTAAATTGAAAGGCAGTTTTCTTATGTAAACCGCATATCGGCTTTCGAATAAGACCAATTTCAATAAAATCGGTCCACGCATGACAGAGATATCGTAATATCGTCTCAGGGATCTGTCGAAAACGGTAGATTTTTCTTCTGATTCTTCTTCAATCTCAAATTTTTGTCGACATAATACGTATACGCGTTATTATACGCACACCTTCAACCAAAACGAACTAATACATGTTTCGTTCATCAATTCCTATCTTCACTATGCAATTTCGTTCATCAATTCCTATCTTCACTATGCAATTTCGTTCATCAATTCCTATCTTCACTATGCAATTTCGTTCATCAATTCCTATCTTCACTATGCAATTTCGTTCATCAATTCCTATCTTCACTATGCAATCTACTCCAAATTTTGACAGCTTACAGTCAGGTTATATACAAAATTTGAGATGCCACGTGTTTTTACAAATATATATCGTTGTACCATTGAATTGCAATCAAAATGCTATCGTTGTACTATTGAATTGCAATCAAAATGCAGTCTCACATACAATTCCATGAATCTGGAAACACACGGTACAATCCATGAATCTGAAAACACTAAAATTCATGCTAAATCTAGCGATAACCCCCTTTAAGCACAGAAATCTGTAAACATGAAAATGAAAATTGATACTAAAATCAATTAGAGTCCAATAAAACACATGAATTTGGTAAACATAAACAAATTAATTTAAAAAATACTATTCCATGAAATATACTCAGAAAATGACGTTATGAATGGAAATTTTAATTTTCTAACCACGAAAAACATTTCTCGATTTGATAAAACAATTCATGAAATTGTGCGTGCTTTCAGTTTCATGGAATTGTACGTGCTTTCAGGTTCATGGAATTGTACGTGCTTTCAGATTCATGGAATTGTAAATTTCAACAGCTGATAATTATTATGCTGTAATTGTAAAATCTTTGTAAAAAGAAGTGAGATCCCCCCAAAAAACTTTAAAAAAGTAAAAAAATTACGCCAAGTACATGAAATCAAGCAAATCACAAAATAAAGAAAATAATACTAATAAATACAAAGTAAAAAAAGATGTGAAATCAGAATGAGCTGCAAGTACATAATGGTGCTTTCCCACAGCGTGCAAAGGCAACACTGTGTAACACAATAAAAGACAAAAAAAGATGTCCGCGGCCTGGAAGTCAAATACTTGGCGTGGCCAGGCAAGGTATTCTCAGATCATCAATACCCATACCCCCCCCCCCCCCCCCTCGCAGGCTTTCACATAATTTGTCAATTTTAAACTCTGACAGTATGAATACATTTTCATTATTTTGCCTTTTTAAATAATTCTTATTCAGCGACACCTTGACCTTGCCTGGCCACGCCAAGTATTTGACTTCCAGGCCGCGGACATCTTTTTTTGTCTTTTATTGTGTTACACAGTGTCGCCTTTGCACGCTGCGGGAAAGCACCATTATGTACTTGCAGCTCATTCTGATTTCACATCTTTTTTTACTTTGTATTTATTAGTATTATTTTCTTTATTTTGTGATTTGCTTGATTTCATGTACTTGGCGTAATTTTTTTACTTTTTTAAAGTTTTTTGGGGGGTACTACTTCTCGGAAAGTTGCAGGAAGCAATGTATTATTATTATTAGCTGTAATTAATTAACGATATATTAATAAGTATTTTACATATTTTTGAAAAAAATATTTAAGGGGGTAGACACGCCACGTGACACGGGTAATGCAGCGCGCTGTAATACTGACAATCTAACCTAAAACAGGGGTTTGGGATTTTTCGTTTTTCGTCCTTATATGAGCAAATTTTGGGCTGGGCGAGGTCTTATTCGAAAGAGGAAGATTGAATGCGGAGCGCTCTGCTCACCGTTTGAGTCACAAAACTCTTTTAGTGACCTAAAAATACTTGGACTCTGCGAGTGTACTTTGTCGATTTTTTCTCTACTTTGGACACTCATATTATTACATATCAACACAATCTCGTCGAACCATGACCAGAGCGCGCTGCACTGAGCCTTCATCTTCCGAATGAGACCTCGCCCAGCCCAAAATCTGCTCATATACCCATACAGCACACTTCGTTGCGGCACAGTTGCAGGATGGTTGCAGTAACCTTGCGATCTTGCATGGTTGCAGCGCAATGTCGATGTATGGTTGCGGCATAGTTGCCGTGCAAAGTTGCGCGGAGCGGACATAGAATTGTTGCTGTATAGTTGCGGCATAGTTGCAGTGCATAGTTGCAACGCAACTATGCCGCAAGTATGCCGCAACTATGCCGCAAGTTTGCCGCAACTATGCACTGCAAGTATGCTGCAAGTATGCTTAATCACTATATATATCATTTACAGTAATCTATATCCAAGAAGGTTCCGTAGCCCCAGCGGTAGCGCGTCAGATTGTCATGCGGTCGGCCCGGTGTTCAAGTCGCCCTGAACCCGATAACTTTTTTTTTATTTTTTTTAACAGTTTTTCCCGTGGAAATATATTTTGTGAATAATTGCCTCAAAGTTGCCGTGCAAAGTTGCCTCAAAGTTGCCGTGCAACTTTGCAGCAGGCGGACATAGAATTTTTGCTGCATAGTTGCAGCAACCTTGCATGAGTCCTTGCCATCTTGCGCCGCAAGTATGCTGCAACTATGCCGCAAGGAGAGTGTGCTGTATGGGTAAGGACAAACAACGTAATTTCCCAAACCCATGTTTTGGGCCAGATTGTGTCGGTATACAGAGCGCTGCATCACCTGTGTCTACCCCCTTAAGTAAGGCAAATTAGTACCTGGAATAAATATAAATTATTTATATTATTCTCATTAAATGGAGAAATGTTTATACATACTTTCAAACTCACATTTGGCGTTTGGTGATATGAAAATTCAATGCAGTGTATTGCTTCAACTATTTCAACATGTGTTGTGAGGTAAGACTGCCCCAACTTGAAGGGTAATGGTACCCAGCTTTTAACATTACTTTTTTCTGGCTTAAATGCAACTGACATAAAACAATTACGAATAAGGCAGAATGAAGCCAGGAATATTTCTTTACACGCTTCCACATAAAAACCCAAAATAGAGGTAAAAGGAAACTGAGGACGAAAAAAGTAAATTTTGAATCGAGCATGTGGTCCATGAGCACATGAAAAATGTTCAGGATGGAATACCCCTGAAGAATACATTTGTGATTCATGTGGTAATTCATTTTAAAACAAAAAAATAATCAAATGAACATTTTTTTATATTGCTTCCAACTTTTTTACAACGTAAATTTATGCTTTCTCGGTCATACTAATAAAAATTAGACACTTCAAACTATCAATTCATATAAACAAACTAGCAAATGTGTAAGTTGCTCAAATTTTATAGCGTTTCTTTCTAATATAGCCGGAAGTACCCTACTTTCCCTTGTTTGCAGTATTCGAATTCGAAATACAGACGCACACGTAAAGCGACAAATACGCATGCGCGTAATATGCGCATTGACTGCCCATGCTTTTATTTTCTGCACTTGCTGCACGCATTATGCGCTAGAAGTTGGAGGATTCTAGGGAATTCTACGAAATTGGTACTGCCAATTGGTACTGCTTAAAGGCTTCTACTGCTAAGTTTTTCGAATGTGCTCTTATAATGCTAACTTTACAGCTATACTCTAATCCAAAAGACGTACGAGAGCCTGCGGTTCTATTCAATAGCCTTCAAAACCTTGAATTTACCCCGGACGCGGATAATAAATAACTTCATTTTTCCATTACACATCTGCTTACCAAATTACGCTGGGTAAGCAGCAGTTCGTCCTGCAAAACTCATAAAATATGGTATGGTCTTCGCTTTCAATAATTATCGCTGTTCAAGAAGAATAGAAAAACTCAGGTTGAGAAAATCCAGGAACCAATAAAGCCATCAAATTTCGTTAGGAGGCGGTCCCCGATCCTTAGGACGAAGTAACCGATGTAGTTAGGAAGCGTGCTTCGACCACCGTCCAGAAGTCTCGAATTAAATTAACCGTAATCCATCCAACTGCATAGCTATTTGTAAGTAAGTTTGAACATTCCCGCGTTACCTCACGAGCATCAGACGCATCGAAACCCGTTCCGTTTCGTTACTGCGGTTCATGCGCTGCTGGAAACGGAACGCTATTCATGCGCGCAGCGTCTGCGCTGCGGTCTATGCGCATAATGCGTGAATTGGAACGCACCCACAGCCTATGGGTGTGTTCCAATTCACGCATACTGCGCATGAAATTGGTGGCATCGTATTGGTGGCATCGTACGATTCCCTAGAATTTCTCTCACTTGCCACCAATACGATGCCACTTCCGGTGCAGCAAGCGGTGCAGTGACTGCTTCTCCTTTGAAATTCTGCGATTGCTGCACCGCTCGCTGCACCGGAAGTGGCATTGTATTGGTGGCAAGTGAGAGAAATTCTAGGGAATCGTACGATGCCACCAATACGATGCCACCAATTTCATGCGCAGTATGCGTGAATTGGAACACAGCCAGTATGAATGCGCGCAGCGACTGCGCTGCGGTCTATGCGCATAATGCGTGAATCGAAACACACCCTATAGGGTAGATGTCCCAATTACCGTGCTCTGACGCCGTCTTGCTCAGGACGGAATTAATTACTGACTTCTCTCACTGTAATTCTGCTTGGTGAAAATTTATATTGGTATTTTGAACCTTTCTCGTTATTAAGGCATTTTTTTCGGGTTGAAAATGCTAATTTTTCATATTTTGTTAATTGAAATAAAAATACATGTTTTTGTCCCAGTTACCGTGCCCTGAAAAATGCGTTGTCCCAATCCCCGTGCCCCCAGTTACCGTGCTCATTTTCGAATAGCGTTCCCGCGGTTAGGTTATGTCTGTCAATTTTGAACTGTTCAAAACATTTTTTTGCTATACGGGAGGTGTTTTTATGTAATTTTAATATGACCTTTTCATCACAAAAGCAAAATATGCAAATATAAATTTCTGTTCACTCGTTCTGAGAAACGAAAGTAAGGTTAGGTTTAGCAGTTACAAAGGGAACCAGTGGGCACCGAGGGGCACGGTAATAGGGACAAGCGTTAAATTCCTGTCCCAATTACCGTATTCACTTTAAAAATACGAAAACAACACTTTACTGTAGACACAAAATCTGTCTTGGGCTGAAGGATAGTTTTGTGCCCACTTGAGTGGGCTGTTTATTGCCCTGTGCCGAGGGAAAGGACGCGCCAGGGTGAAATTGGGGGACCGGGAAAAGAACGCTCGGAGGACACTGTGAACCTAACCGTCGAAGAAGACAGTCAGTCGTTTCGACGGTCCTTAGCCAAAGCAAACTCTGTACTATTTCACATACCTTAAATAAATTGAGTGTTAATTTTTAAGTTAGTAAAAATTATTTACTACAGATCAGAAGTGGGATACACTTCAGCTCACAATCAGTTATAGTGTTTGTGTGAGGCTTGGTGAACGCATAAACGGATTAGGAGATAAGCTAGTTAACGCTTCGAATTTGGCGAATATTGTGGTGCTGTGACAATGGGTCGGGACGATACTCCAGAGAGAAAGAATGATCAACGTCAGGAAAAATCGAAGAAGCGAATTAGGAATGATTCGCGGGACCGGGACACAACGAGGAGTTATCGTCGTTCAAAAAGGTCCCATCGAAATCGGAATTCAACGAGGTCTCCCACAAGAAGTCCAGGGAATTATGGCGAAAGTTCGGGACGCGGCAGTTTGCCTACTCAAGAATCCGATTTTGCAAGGTTAGCTGATGTCTTAACAGGTATTGTGAAAGCAGGCTCTGTGCGTTCAAATAATTTTTTGAACGAGAAGTTTTTGCCGGAATTTGATCCAGCCGCAGAAAATCTAACCTCAGTGGATTGGATTGACAAAATTAATATTAATGCGTCAATATATGGCTGGGATGACAAAACGAAACTTTATTTGGCGGTATGCAAATTAAAGGGGAATGCAAAATTGTGGTATGATGAGCTACACCACTCGCGTATGTCGTGGCAAGACTTTTCGCATGCCGTTATTGAACAGTTTTCGGGGGAATTACAATTTGGTAAGCTTTTCCATGAAGCAGCAAATTATATGAGCTCCCCAGGTCAGGATTTGCAAACGTATTGTTTTATTAAGCTGGGAAAAATTAATAAGTTAAAACTTGGGCTCGCGGAGGAAAAGTTAGTTGACTTTGTAGCGCATGGGATACATGATCAGAACATTCGTGTGACTCTTCAGACTGCTCGTTGCAAAACGGTTACGGAATTTAATAAATGTCTAAGTATTTTCTCGGTGGAGAATTCAAAGGTAAAAGAAACTAAGCATTATACAAAGCGGGATATTCAAGCCGAAAACGTAAAAAAACAGGGAGATTATAAAACGAATGGTGCTGTTAGAGAGGTTTCCTGTTATGCTTGCGGTAAGACAGGGCATTTGAAGAGGAATTGTCCTAGTAAGGGGGAAGTAAAATTAGTTGGGACGCAAAGGGATAAGCCGACATGCAGGTACTGTCATAAATCGGGTCACGTGGAAGACCAATGTTATCGTAAGAAGTCCGAGAAGGGCAAAGAGAAGTCTACTTGACTAACTGTGCCCAATTCACGAAGTTCGCTAGAAGTTTGTTTGATCACTGATGTCTGCAAACCGTTTAAAAGTGTTATATAAATGGTGTAGAGAGGGACTGCATGGTAGATTTAGGCAGTGATTGCACGTTGATGAAAGAGAGTGTGGCTAGACAGTTGGATATAACTTTGTATGAAACTGAAAGGGTTTTGTCGGCATTTAATCACACATTGGTGACACCGATCGCTTGCTCGACAATTACTTTTCTAATCGATAACATCTTGTTTGAGGTTGGAGTTCTTATTGTAGCAGACGACCAACTTACGCGGGATATATTAATTGGACGGGATGTTCTTGGTAGTCCAGGTGTTATAGCATCAGTGGATGCATCGGGTTTAACATTTATGAAGCAAAATGCAAAAAGGGTTATGAATGAAATCGCTGATATTAATTTTAGTGAATTAGTACAAAGTAGGGAAATTAAAATCGATGATGTTCATTGTCCTGGTCTTGATACGAGGGATCAAAAACGATTGGTGGAACTTTTGAATGTTTATCGAAAGAATGTTTCTTTTAAGATTGAAGAGATGGGCAGAGCTAACGCGACAGTTATGAAAATCGAGTTGCTTAGTGATGAGCCGGTACATCATCGACCTTATCGTATGTCGTTTTCGGAACGAGAGATAGTCAAACAAATGGTGGCGGAATTAGAGGCTAATGGTATTGTACGTGAAAGTCATTCCCCACATACTAGTCCAGTTATTTTGGTAACAAAGAAAAATGGTCAAAAACGGTTGTGTATAGATTTTCGCGCGCTTAATAAAATAACGAAACGGGACAAATATCCTTTACCGATAATTGACGACCAAATTGATCGCTTAGGGGGTAAATCTTATTTCATTTCACTTGACCTTACGTCCGGGTTTTATCAGATCCCAATGGATCCAGAATCTATTGAAAAGACAGCATTTATAACACCAGACGGTCAATATGAATTTTTGCGCATGCCTTTTGGCTTGGCGAATGCTCCCTCTGTATTTCAAAGAGCTATCAACAAGGCTTTGGGTGAATTGAGGTTCAATGTTGCTTTAGTTTATATGGATGATATATTGATACCTGCAGAGAATATTGAACAAGGATTTAAACACCTTGAATTGGTTTTAGAGGCTTTGAGGGAACACAATTTTACGCTTAATCCAGCTAAGTGCAAGTTTTTTCAAAAGACTATTGAGTATTTAGGTAGGGAAATATCTGTTGAGGGAGTGCGTCCGGGGGGGCACAAGGTGGATGCTGTGATGAAGGCGCCTACGCCATCCAATGTAAGGGAAGTGCGTCAGTTCCTCGGACTTGCGGGGTATTTTCGAAAGTTTGTTAAGGACTTCGCAAAGAAGGTGGCACCATTAACTGATCTTTTACGTAAGGATATTCAGTGGGTATGGGGTTTGGAGCAGTCGCGCGCTGTCACTGAGATAAAACAGACACTTTGTGACCGGCCAGTTCTAGCTATTTACGACCCTAAGCTCGAAACGGAGTTACACACTGATGCGAGTTCGGTTGGGCTAGGCGCTATTCTGATACAAAAGACCGGCTCCGTGAAAAAGGTGGTCGCCTATTACAGTCGTAAAACATCTGTAGAGGAGCAGAAATACCATTCTTACGATTTGGAAACTCTCGCGGTGGTTGCTGCGCTAAAAGTGTTTAGGGTTTATTTGTTAGGGATTAAGTTTAAACTAATCACGGATTGCAGTGCCGTGCGGGCTACAGTTGCGAAAAGAGATATTCAACCTAGAGTTGCTAGATGGTGGGTGTACATGCAAGATTTTGACTTCGAGATTCTTTATCGTCCGGGTACGCAGGTTGCTCATGTAGATTATTTAAGTAGAAACCCGATTGATTGTATGCTTATTGATATTACTGATGCAGAGTGGATTAAAGTGGCACAGATTCAAGATCATGACATTGTAATTATTCAAAAGATTTTACAGTCAGGAGATGTGAAACCCCAAACGAAGCAATATTTTGAAAAGTATGACCTGAGGGGTGGGGTTGTATTTCGTCGAACAGAGACAGGGAATAAATTGGTAGTCCCTCGAACTTCACGTTTTAACGTTGTGAAAATGTGTCATGATGATCAGGGACACCTGGCATTCGAAAAAACTATTGAAAAGGTTCGGGATAATTATTGGTTCAAGGGCATGCGAAGGTTTGTTGCTAAGTACGTCCGAGCGTGTTTAAATTGCTTATATTATAAATCCACGTCGGGTCGAAAACCTGGATTGTTACACCCTATAGAGAAGGTCGCAATACCGTTTCATACCCTTCACTTGGATCATGTCGGTCCATTTATTAAAAGCAAACGCAAAAACACTCAAATATTGACCATAGTAGATGGGTTCACGAAGTTTTGTATTATTGAGCCTGTACGAGACACAAAAACCAAGTGGGTTTTGAAGGCTTTAGACCAAGTATTTGCAATATTCGGAGTTCCTACAAGAATAGTGAGGGACAGAGGCACGAGTTTTACGTCGCATCGTTTCATTGCTTTTTGCCAAGAATATGGAATCAAGCATATATTAAATGCAGTGGCTACCCCAAGGGCGAATGGACAATGCGAAAGGATGAATCGCACTGTTTTGAATTCACTTGCAACCACTAGTGCGGGCGCGCCTGAGGATGAATGGGACGGATTTGTTAAGAAAGTACAGAGTGGTATTAATTCTGCAACGAATCGTACTACAGGTAGTAGTCCGGCGCAGCTTTTATACGGTTTTAAACCCCGGAGCACCGCCGATTCAGTGTTGCTAGGGGCCATTCAATCGACTTTGGATCGCGTAGATCTGGAAGCATTACGCAAGAAAGCTAAACAATCAACGGATATAGAACAATCACAGCAAAAGGCAAGGTTTGATGCACGGCGATTCAAACCACCATGCTATGCATTAGGAGATGTGGTTATGGTGTCTTCGAGTCCACCGGCAACGGGTCACAGCAGAAAACTAATGGCGAAGTCAAAGGGTCCTTTTAAAATTGTTGCTGTTTTGCCTAATGATCGTTACGAGGTTGAAGATTTGCGACAGTTAAAAAAGGGACGAGGCTATAGAAGTGTGGTTGCGGTGGACAGTCTGCAAAAATGGGTTATCTTTGATGCTCTTGAATAGTGAATGGTAAGTTGCTGCTAACGCTATAATGTTTCTTTACAGTTTAATAACAGTTTGGGATAGCTTGATGGAAATGATATTGGAACTGGACAAAGTAAACATGGAGTCCGTTGACTTTATTTAGTAAAGTTGAGGCAGATTGTTAAGTTGTTTGGAAGTTTAAAAGAAAGGAAAAGGGTTTTATGAAAGGATAATTTTTAGTCGGAGTCGGGGGCACTCTGGCACAATCCCTGGTCAGGGTTGTGTGGGCGGAGGCTCTACGGCGAGGCTGTGACCATGGGCAGTCGGAGTCAGGGTAGCTTCTGGTCGAGCGACCATGGTCGCACGCTCGATTGTACGTGGCCCCTGGCGAGGCTGGCGACCAGGTTCGGTTCATACCGGGCACTCGTTTGAAATGGCTGAAGTGCAGCTGTTTCACGGGGTAAAGTCCCGGAGCAGACCGAATTTCCCTCACCTTCTCTATAAACTAATCCTCAGGCGCCAACCCAGTAGTCAACGCATTGCGATTTGCACTCTTAGCCGGGTTTGATCACCCCGTCAAAATAGGAGTGAAAATCGGGATGTTGAGATTGCTATTCCCGAAAGTTATATATGTGACTAGGTATTTTAATTTAGAAAAATGTTTATGAATTTTAGATTCAGAAGTACTAAGCTTGAAGTAGTAAGCAACAAAAGAGCCGAGGACGGCTTGTATATCAGGGAGGCCGAATGTAGACACAAAATCTGTCTTGGGCTGAAGGATAGTTTTGTGCCCACTTGAGTGGGCTGTTTATTGCCCTGTGCCGAGGGAAAGGACGCGCCAGGGTGAAATTGGGGGACCGGGAAAAGAACGCTCGGAGGACACTGTGAACCTAACCGTCGAAGAAGACAGTCAGTCGTTTCGACGGTCCTTAGCCAAAGCAAACTCTGTACTATTTCACATACCTTAAATAAATTGAGTGTTAATTTTTAAGTTAGTAAAAATTATTTACTACATTACATAAGTGCGAATCATGATAATTATCAATTTATTCACTTCTGTAAAGTACGTGTTCCTTACCGTTTCCGGTAAGGATTTAGGTAAATCCATCGAAATCTTCATATGCATTTTTTAAATTTTTTTACTATGCTTTAGTTGTTTAAAAACGCAACCTTCTCGTCTGTAACACATATATTAATAGTTTAACTTAATTAAAAAAATTTCTTTCGTTATTTATTTATGCGAGTATTTTCGTACGGCTTCTTTAAGTACAAAAGCACGGTAATTGGGACAGGGCACAGTAACTGGGACATCTACCCTATCTCCTCTTTGATACACTCAACTCAAACGATTGTGGCCGTTCGAGATTCGATTGCATTCGAGGTTACCAGGGCTGTTTTTTTTTACATCGCTAACATTCTACAGTATTTCATGAACATGGTGAGGGCACTGCCAAGCCACAGGGTCCCGTCTAGAACAGTTCTAATTCATGTTGAAACACCACTGTGGCAGATATAGCATGAAGTAAACGGATGATTATTAATGAGACACGTTCACGCAGTCCCTGTCACAAAATTTAATTTACATTGCTTTGGTTATGTTTATTTTCCCGCTGTTAACATAAAATAATGGATAGAAGATTTTGAAATAAATGCGTATGTCTTTGCTCTACACATTTCCACTACCCAGATAGCACACCTCGTCTTAGAGACGTCTAGTTTATGTCTATTTTAGGTCTGAACGTCTTAATTTGTAACAAGGCGTCTTGGGGACGTCTTGTTAAAGATCAGGCTGTACAGACGGTCTGAATGTCCTGATCTGTAACAAGACGTCTCCAAGACGTCTTTGGGACTTTGCCGGACGTTGTGCTGTGTGGGAATGAGCGTCTTAGATTTTAATCTATGAAGACTGCTACGAATAAAATACCACAAGGCTTTATTCATCTCAGTATTCTGCTTTCCTAACCCTTGCCATCTCTACGAAATACCTATATAATATTCGTTTCCATTCTTTTCTTTACTACCCTACCATTCCGCTTTATTTATTTGTGTCTTCCATTATAAATCCGTTGATTTATTTACTTTGGACATTAGAACTTTATCGTTTATAGTGTCAAAATTATTATGATTTTTTTTGAGGTTCATTCCAATAAAAGTCATGTGACATTTATTCATGGTGTTATTTACGCTACAGCATCGCGAACATAGCCGATCCCGCAGATTTATATAATTATGACGATCATAGGCAGATACCGCTACAGTGGTGTTTCAACGTGAATTAGAACTGTTCTAGCCGGAAACCTGTGGCTTGGCAGTGACCTCACCTTGTTCATGAAATACTGTAGAATGTTAGCGATGTAAAAAAAACAGCCCTGGTGACCTCGAATGCAATCGAATCTCGATCGGCCACAAACGTTTGGCAGTGTTACATGGGCCCTTCAGGTCCATTCCGTGCTCGCTGTCCTCGCGTATTTTTCCTACGGCGATTCAGCGGAATCGCCTCGAGCGTGCCGGTCACGTTGTGACAAACGTGAAGCGAGCGGGTGGATACCGCGACCATGAACGGGTCGGGAAATTTTCAGAAGAAGGCGAGCGTACAATTGCCGACAGGGCAGTTTCCCCCATTCCTGGGGACTGTCCGAGGTTCGGCCCGCGACGAAAAGCCGCGGAATAGGAATTCGTTTTCGAGAACTCGTGCTAGGAAGTTGCGACGAGTCGGCGGGTCGTCTAGATTTCGCGACCTCGCCTCCATGTAGATACCGCGACACCCGTCCGGACGGTCAAGATCAGCCCTGGGTAACCTTCCGATATACCGCGAACGGCCTGGCCGGGAGAGCCCTTGTGCGCGATACGAACCGCCGTTGACTCCGCGAACGCGTGCGACGGATCGAGACTGAGCGACACGACGGACTCTGATTGCGCCGACTTCCTTGTACTACCGAAGAATAAAGCGAGCGACCACGACCTGCGCTAGGGTGAGCGACCCAGAGAGCGCACGAAGCGATAGACGGCAAGCGTGCCGTCACCCGAACCACTGCGATAACAGGGACGGAGCGCCGTCCCTAGGGTATGTCATTACTTTTATCTATCAACCAGAATATATTTTATTGTATTGTTTCTCCCAAGAATCCCGAGTAACCGTTGATTTGACCCCTTTCATTCCCTATCCTTTTACAGTAAGTGTAGTTCAGGCGTGCCTTAGCACCTTGAGAGAGCAAGAGCCCTGCGAATCCTCCTAGCCGCTCAGGGCGATTCGCCTAAAGTCCCTTCAGGACGTAACAACTGGTGTCAGAAGTGGGATTTGATTTTTTTAAATCACTTCCTTTTTGAAAATTATTATCTGCTCATAACTTGACTACACTTCCGATTACTCAAGATTCTTTGCGGAGCATTGTATAGCAACGACGGGTGGTATTTTGAGATCACCCCTCGCGCAAAGTTTTTCCGATTCACATTCCACGGCCAACGCCCCTGCTATTGTACCTCCTCCCTTACCGCCGAGCACGAGCGGACGACCTTCTCTTGGATCCCGGACGAATGACCTAGAAATGTCTGCATTAGACGTTTGGCGTTCCCGAGAAGATGAAGAGAGAGTGTATTGGGCGCTAGACAGCATTCCCCGTTTCGATCCAGATTTTGTAACCTTGGAGGACTTCGCTGCCTCAATACAGAGAGCTTCAAAGCGAGTACCGCCCGGTCAAGAAGAAAGATTCCTGACCGAATTAATATATAAACTAAAAGATCCTATTAGATACTATGTCGAAGGGAAAAGTTGTCAAAGCGTGGCCGATCTGCTCTCCCTTCTAAGAGTCCGATACTCTCCTTGCCGCGGTTATGAGGAGCTCCGGCTGGAACTCGAACGTATAAGCATGTTTCCCCGCGAGCGTCTAGTAGACTTTATCCACCGCGTGGGCCGCCTGTACAGACACGTAATTGTAAGAGCGAAAGACTTGATTGGAGAAAATGTCGAGAGGACTACTAAACACGTGGAGCGATTGGCCCGGACCTCATTTATCACCGCGTTACCTCAAAGAATTTCGACTAAAGTAGCGTTATCAAATCCCGAATCATTAGACGACACGTTTGATTTAGCGTTGCACATACAAAGACGAGAACAAGAATTGTCCGGTTTGCCGCGTGATGACGCGTATGGGTACACACCGAACGCGCGTCCCCCGTCACCGTATGACCCTCAGCGTAAATGGACCGAATGGAGACAGCCGTACGAAGCTGATTCGTACCGCCATCATCATTCTCCGTATTCTGGTTATAGCTCCCCCCGCTGTGGAGATGATTATTATCGAGAGCCTCCTTATCGCGAGCCGACGCCCGATAACCGTCCAGCGGCCTTGCTGACAAGGCAAGGCGAACGCTCGTTGGGCTACGGACGCCGACCGTACGTTCCCCGCGGAAGAGGAGGACGTGGAAGATATCAGAATGATAGACAGTACCAGCCTCGCGGGCCCCAGGGTTACCAACCGCGCGAACCCCAAAGATATGAACCACAGAGATACGAACCCCAAAGATACCAACCTCGGGATCCTCAACGATATGAACAGCAAAGATATGAACCTCAGGAACCCCCTAGATACGATCCCCCTCAGGGACCGCAAGGACCGACGGGACGCGAAGTGTTATCTGAAAATCGCGACCATTTAAACTCCCAGCGCGCCCGCCCGTTCAACCAGAACGAGGCGGGCAGGTCCTCCTCGCAGGCCCAAAGAATACCTCAGAATCAGAACCAGCAACGGGGCTCATACGCGCGGACTCCCCCCGCATTCGGGTCAAGGCAGAGCAACTGGAGAACGGTGAGGGAGAATTCATCGTAGACACAGGTTCCGCATTGAATTTGTTAGAAATCGGGTCGGCAAGCGAAAAGGCCATGGTTCTCAGCACAACTCCCCTCGAAATTAACGGTCTGAACGGGAAGGTCATGACCTTAGGAACGACCATCGTAAAGATCAATGGTGGCTGGGCGTTATTTCACGTAATGCGCATGCCCAATTTACCGAAAGGGATTTCGGGACACATAGGGAGCCCATATCTGCTTCAGGAGGAAGCCATCGTCTCCTACCACCAACGCACCATGGTAACAGCTAAGCACCCGATCAGTCCAGTAGTTTTCTCCAATTCCAATGAATTAGAACACACGCTAGTGGCATGTAAACAGAGCCACAAGGATTTCTTAGCACGACTAAGCGAATCGCCAGAACCTCACTCGAACGGAGATGTAGTAAGCATCTGTCTCCCAGAAAACTGTGACTGTCCTGAGAATGATGATGAAAGGGACCCCCCTTCACCCTTCTTTGAAGAAGAATTCGATGCTAACGAAGATCAAGATCTGGGAGATTACCGTGTTGAACAAAAACCTCCCGAAGAACGGTTACAACATATAATCGAAAAATTGAAATTGGAAGAACTAGATACGGAACAGTGCCGGTCAATCGAGAATTTGATCTTAAAATATTCCGACAGGTTTTTCGTACCCGGAGACCCGCTCGGCGGAACAACGTCTATAGAGCACACGATCCCGTTGATCGACTCAATGCCAGTATTCACCCGACAATACCCGCACTGCCCACTATTGGACGAAGAAATCGCCAAACAAACGCGAAATTTAGAAGAATTGGGAATAATCGCCCCCTCATCGTCACCACATAATTCACCCCTGCACGTGGTACCAAAAAAGGAAGACGAGGAAGGAAATAAACGATGGAGGGTAGTAGCCGATTTTAGAATCATGAACGGGAAAACAATCGATGACCGTTTCCCCTTACCGCGAATTACAGATATCCTCGATCGATAAGGCGGAGCCCAATATTTTTTAGTTTTCGACTTAACGAACGGGTTCCATCAAATTCCCATGGCACCCGAGGACCGTGCAAAAACCGCGTTCACCACCCCCGACGGGCACTACGAATACCTCCGCATTCCGTTCGGATTAAAAAACGCTCCGGCCACCTTCCAGCGTTTAATGAACCACGTACTGAGAGGGCTTATCGGCAAAGAGCTATTCGTGTATCTAGACGACGTGGTTGTGTACTCCTGCACACTCGCGGAGCACGAGCAGCGACTCGAGACCTTCTTCGAACGCTTACGCGAGCATAATCTAACTTTACAAACGGAAAAGGCCAAGTTCTTGAAAGACAAGGTCATCTACTTGGGTCATATAATAGCGGCTGACGGAGTAAGACCCAATCCCGAAAAGATCAAGGCCGTCGCCGCCTTCCCCGTACCGAAAAATCGAAAGAATTTGAAGCAATTCTTAGGCCTAGTAAATTATTATCGTCGCTTTATCCCCGACATGGCTAAACGCGCTAAACCTTTCACAAGCTTAACTACCCCGAAAATTCCATTTTATTGGTCAGAAAAACATCAAGAAAGTTTCGAAGACCTACGCCAGGCGCTTTGCAAGGAACCGGTATTAGGTTATCCAAATTTCGATGAACCTTTTATCATTACAACCGATGCTTCCGATATAGCAGTTGGTGCGATTTTAAGCCAGGGTAAGATAGGCGAGGACCCGCCAATAGCATACGCTTCCCAGGTACTCAATTCTTGTCAAGAAAATTACTCAACCACAGAAAAGGAGTGCCTCGCGATAATTTACGCTGTAAAACAATTTCGGACGTACATATATGGACGAAAGTTCACCTTGGTGACCGATCACCGGCCACTCCAATGGTTATTCTCGGTAAAAGATCCGGTATCGCGACTTGCACGATGGAGAATCACGCTCGCCGATTCTACGAAATCATTTATAAACCCGGCCGCGTAAATGCAAACGCAGACGCACTGTCTCGAAACCCGGTATCACACGCGTTCCCGACTATCCCAAAGGAAATCGCGCCGAACATAGAAAACGAAGGTATAGGAACGCGCGTATCGGAGCGTCGCCAAAGCCTGCCGAGGCCAAATTATGAAGAACCACCGTCGTTTACAAACGGTATAGAGAGCAGGGCCAACTCTACCGTTCTGGACACCACGGAAGGAAGATCGGAAATGACAGAATTCCAGGATGAAGATGCGGATCCGGAGGAAATCAACGAGGATTCTACCATCCTAAGTGAAGACTCTAACGCAGGTCCATTCACACAGGAAGAAATCACTATCCTGAAGAGCTTTGACGAGGAATACCCCTCCAAGGTTAAGGAGCGAGCGCACGGCCAGCACGAAGTAGAAGATTTTGAAGAAGACTATTCTCCCATGGTAACCGAGGGCCCGTACGCAGGCCAATATACGGAGGACATGCTCGACTTTTTGAAAAGTCTGAGCGAACCACCCAGTTGGGAGTATGTAGAAGGAGACGACTTGGAACCCACCCACGAGACCGTAAATACGCCCCTTGGCCCGGCCACGAGGATGAAAGTTACCCTTGCAGGAAGCCACCTCGGAGAAGAGAAGCAAGCGTCGGAAAACCCAGATAACGGAAGCCCACAGAAAACAAAATCGCCACTAGGCCCGAAGAAAAGAGTATCATGGGGTATACCCCTTGTTGTGCCTGGGCGCCTGAGGTCGAGATTCGGGCACGAATCTCGGGGAGCTCCTGGGCGTCCTTGGCGTTTGTCGTCCACGGGTTCCGACGGGGTCGGTGGTTAGGCCGGGACGAGGGGGTTCGGGTTGAACCCGGAGGTAGGGGATCGTTGCGGGTTGAAGAGTTAGAACTCACCGTAAGGATAACAAGGCTTTATTCTGTCCCGATCTGGGTGACTGCTACACTTATGCCCACTTGGGCTTGAGTCTTGTATTAACGTCGGGTGTTGTTCCCGTTACAATTCGATATCCAGTCTGAGCTCGCATTGCTCGTACATATTCTTATAAGTTAGTCGGGACGAAGCGGGGACCATCGGGGTCTCCGCCTTTGGCCTGGTTTCGGTGTTTCGCCATGTGCTGATGGTCTCTGTGCGTTTCCGAGATTGCTTACTCGGTTGTGCCGGATTTCGGCCGCTCGATAGTGGCAATCGGTATGTGCGCGGTGTTGACACGCTTGGGTGTCGGTCCGGTCACAACATCCCCCCCCCCCCCTTACGGGAAGGGTGCTTAGGGGGATTTTTTATTCCTAGCGGTTTACAAAATTCCCCGGTGCCCTATATCGTTAATGCTTCGGTGTATTCACTTTCCTCGGCTGGTCTTTTTCGCTTCGTCGCTTTTGGTGGTGTAGGGATTTGTATTTTACGGCGCAGTTGGTAATCGCGTGTTAACAAATATATGACTAAGATAGTAAGTATTACTAGTACAATTGTCGTTGTTGTTGGATGCACGATTTGCCAGGTCGCTAGTCCTGGTTGAGGGTTATTATTCTCTAACTCGTTTCCTACTTGGTTGAGTTGGTCATATAGTGCTGAAAATTCAGATGGATTTTTCAGGAGCTTATCTAGCTGAAACCGCGAGAGGGGTTGCGTTGGTTCCCCCCTTTGTGTCGCATTTAACGCTGCTATTACGTCGTACCGTGGTGCTGTTGGTACTTCGAAATCTTGACTGTATGTTGTTCGACGCTTCCTTAGTACTATGTCCCTACTTCGGATATTACAATTTCCCGTAATTTTAAGGATCCCTGTCTTATCTATATTGACGTGCTCAGGTTGTCGTTCATCACACTGTATGGTCAGTGTTTCGGGTTGATGCGTCGCAAAGATCCATGTGTCCGCGTGTGAGGTACCTATCCACATTGTGTGGTTTGTCGCAATGGACTTTATTTCGCAATTTCTTGGGGCTTTATCCGCGGGTTGCAGCCATAGGCTTGCTTCGCATTCGAGATCGTTATTTACGTTGTGTGTGAGCATCGGTTGTTCGCAGTAATATTGCGCAGCTACCCGTTTACATTCCTTTAGTTCGTCTTGTTCGGTGAGCACGTATTGATTACTGCTTGCATCGATGACGAGTATAGGCGTTCTTATAATTAACACCGCGTATGAGTTTCCGTGGATGTGGATTGGGGCTGGCGTTGCCTCGATCACTGTGAATGTTTGCGCGGAAATGAGGGGGACGGTTATTACTGCGATTAACGTAGTTCTATCAAAATACGCGGTGACCGATGACAATTTTTCGATCACGTTAGTATTTTCTAGAGTGGGTGCTATTGGGAACGAGAGTCCATTCGGGAGGTGTTGTACCGCGGTTTGTAGTAATTTAATAATTTGCGCGCTCGATAGTACGTTTGTGCTGATGATTCCCCCTTTGAGGCCGGTGTAGTATTGCAGCACATCGTCGACGTCCTGAGTCAGGTCGGTTAGTAGGTCGTTTAACGTAATGAAGTGGTCTACTATGTCAGTTCTTTGCGTCTGTTTTAGTATGGTCGTTTCTATCTGTGTACGTAATAAGCTCGTTTGTTTCGCTAGTATCTGCTCGTTATGCTGTATCGTTTTTTCCGCGTTGTGTAAATGATGCAGCGTGTTATTCGTTATTTGGACCTGTTTTTTGATGGCGGTCATTAATGTATTCTGTGTTCCGTCTAATTGTGATAAGTGTTTGTTTATTTGTTCGGCGTCGTCTGCGTCCATAGTCCCGAATATGGTTTTCGCTAACGACCCTAATCCGTTGATTAGTCCCCGCCGTCTGTTTGGTACGTACGCGGGCATCTCCAACACCTGATCTATTCTTTTGTAGAGTTTTTCTGCCCTTCTGAGTAGAGGGCCCAGGTGTTCCCCACAAGTGGGTCGGATCGCGATTTCGTTTTCACAGTGACGTTGTAGCTGATTCACGTAAGAAGTCAGCTGCCGGTTCCTTTCGAAGAGGGTGTCCGTTTTTAGGTGGGTCACGATCTTCCATGAATTGGTTACCATATGCAGTTCTCCGAGGTGCGTAAAGTGGATACCTGCTTTATGCCCGATCGGTGATATCGTATACGAAACCTGACTACCAGTCGGCGCTGCTTTGGTTAGGCCTCCCGCCAGAGCGATCACCCTGGAAGAGTAATGTCCAATTCTATCCCCTCCTATTTTGCCTAATTCGCGCCTACTATATATATTCGTTCGGTCGCGAGTTTTCTTATTATAGTCGTTTGCCGATTAATGGTAGTTATGTATCCTGAAGCTTTGCGTGCGGTAAGTATCGTTACTTGTTTTAGTTTTTCCATTTTGTTACTTCATTTATTTGTGGTTATTGATTCCTATTCTACTGCTATTTTGTTAGATGTTTGCCCACCGACAAATCGTGGGATACGTATATATCCAGGAGATGTGTGCCCTCCGGCTGGCGCGATTATTGTGGCGCCGTTCCCTTGACATGATGTGGGAGGAGGGTTACCCTGATTACTATCAGACGGCGGACGTATTTAATTTGAGGCGGCTTTTTGGGGAGCCTCCTATGAGGGTGGAAGTGAGTAGTTTTCCTTTTTCGTGACATTTTACCGGCATCCTCTGTTGTGTTTCTCATAGACCTCTTTTTCTCTCTTTGTTTTCTAGCTGGAGGATGAGGACTGGGGCCAGTAAGGCTATCTTCCTTCTTATTGTATTTGATTTTGTTAATATACTAAGTTTTACCCGATATTCGTGTATACCCATTTATTTTCCTTTCTACCCATTCCTTACTCCCGCCTGTAGTTTTAAGTTTTGACATCGCGTGTTATTATTATTATATATTTTTTCCCGAGGCGTTTTTCCTTTTTATTGTTATTCGATAAAGTGTTTGAGTCTATTCGCGTGGGTGCGTAGGGTTTTCCGTCCCTTTTTAATGGTCACGTTGACTTTTGAACCCTTTTCTATGATCACGTAGGGGCCTACCCATTTGTTATCTAGTTTTTTTTATCTTCCCCGACGTACCGATTCGTCGAAAAGCCAAACCTTGTCGCCTACCTTCAATTCTATTTCGCGCGTTTTTTGGTCGTATCCCTTTTTTGCTCTCTCTTTTGCTCCCTGAAGTCGTTCCCTGGCTGCTTCATTTGTTACCTTGATACGTTCCCTTGTTAGTTGCGCGTAATCTTCGTAGTTGTACGTTAGTTTATGTGGGCTTTTTAATGCGGTAGGTATTGCTGCCATCTTTCCATAGACTAACTCGTATGGCGTAAACCCTGTTGCCGTATGCGGGGTTGTGTTGTATGTGAACATAGCGTAGGGTAGCCATTGATCCCAGTCAGACTGGTCGTTATCTATGTAGTGTCGCAAATATTCCACGAGGGTTCTATGTGATCTTTCTAATGCTCCGTTAGACTCTGGGTGGTACGCGGTTGTCTGTATCTTCTTGATTCGGAAAAGTTTACATATGTTTTTAAACATTTCGCTTAGGAAATTCGTCCCCTGATCTGTTAGAATTTTCTCGGGTGCGCCATATTCGCAGATAATTTTCTCGACCATTGCTTCCGCTATTGTGGCCGCTTCCTGGTTTGGCAGGGGGGTCGCCTTACTAAATTTCGTGAGAAGATCCTGGAAGGTTAGTATATAGATATTTCCTTGGTTGCTCTCTGGCAGGGGCCCTACTATGTCTAGTGCTACTTTTTCGAAGGGAGTCCGTGGTGTATCGGTGATTTCCATTGGGGCCCTAGTTTTGTTTCCTAACTTATTTTTCTGGCAGATGCTACATTTTTGTATGTATTCCTCAATATCTTTATTCATTCCTTCCCAGTTGTATCTTATTTTTATTCTGTTCGTAGTCCTTCTGATACCTTGATGTCCTCCTATGGGTGTGCAATGGTATTCATAAAGGATTTGTTTTTTTGTTTCTTCGTCGTAGACGTTGGTTGTCTTTGTCTCGTCTTCCTCGTCTTGCAACGTGTGTACGTTTCTGCTTAGCGCGTCCGCGTTCGTATTGTTTTTCCCTGACTTATGTACGATTCCGTAGTCGTACTCGGCTAGTAGAATCCTCCATCTTATTAATCTGGATCCTGGGTCCTGTACCCTAAATAGCCATATAAGTGCTTTGTGGTCTGTGACTACTTTGAATGGGGTACCGTAGACGTACAGCCTCAACTGTACAACGGGAACTGTTATATAGTAGGCAGGGCCCCAATGAAAGCGCACATCAATACGGTAATCGTGTATCGAAATTATTAAGGGAATTAATATCGACCGGAATCGATGACAAAGACAGTTTGATAGAAAAAAATGCAACCGTAAAAGTATTCAAAAAACAAACGTTAACTATATTTGAGGATGGGCTCCGCGATGACCTAAAGGTCCTAGTAAAATCACAGAGACCCGCGGACCTACAAGAAGCGATCACGATAGCCATAGATGAGGAACGGTCCATCACGAAACGTCCAACAACGCGCGGGACAAACCCCTCCACGCAAAATAAAAACAAAACAGCATCGCGTTACTGCGACATTTGTAAACGACCAGGGCACGACACTAAAGAGTGTTGGAAAAACAAAGATAGGGATAAGCAAAATGGGAAAAAATTTTCTCCGGAAAACAACCGTCAAGTGCGAACAGTAACGAGCAAAGGAAAAAACGAGAAATCAGCAGGGCGTAAACCAGAAAGTGAACGACCGACCACCAAGGAAAGACACCAGCCGCGACACAGAAGCACTGACAGCGCACATTCCACTCAGAGCAGCCGCGACAGCTCCGAATCACCGGACCGCGACTCTTCTACCCAAGAAACTGCGAAAACCTACCGCATGGTTAAAATAGGATCTCTCTCAAAAGATGGGCATACCTCGGATAGGATAGAAGTAGAAATAAAAAATAGTAAGAACAAACAAACGGTCATGTTAATAGATAACGGGGCGGAAGTATCCCTAATTGCTAGGAGAGCCCTCCCAGAGAACGTGGAAATAAAAAAATCCGGCTTTATGCTAGTTTCATTCTCGGGAGAAAAAACGGGAACACTAGGAAAAATAAATGCCACATTTAAAATAAATGGGAAGAGAATAGTACACCCATTATACGTAGTAGAGGGAAGTACCTTCCCATACAGCACACTCTCCTTGCGGCATAGTTGCAGCATACTTGCGGCGCAAGATGGCAAGGACTCATGCAAGGTTGCCGCAACTATGCAGCAAAAATTCTATGTCCGCCTGCTGCAAAGTTGCACGGCAACTTTGAGGCAACTTTGCACGGCAACTTTGAGGCAATTATTCACAAAATATATTTCCACGGGAAAAACTGTTAAAAAAAATAAAAAAAAAGTTATCGGGTTCAGGGGGACTTGAACACCGGACCGCCCGCATGACAATCTGACGCGCTACCGTTGAGGCTACGGAACCTTCTTGGATAGAGATTCCTGTAAATGGTATATATAGTGATTAAGCATACTTGCGGGGCATAGTTGCGGCATACTTACGGGGCATAGTTGCGGCATACTTGCGGGGCATAGTTGCGGCATACTTGCGGGGCATAGTTGCGGCATAGTTGCGGCATACTTGCGGCATACTTGCGGCATACTTGCGGCATACTTGCGTTGCAACTATGCACTGCAACTATGCCGCAACTATACAGCAACAATTCTATGTCCGCTCCGCGCAACTTTGCACGGCAACTATGCCGCAACCATACATCGACATTGCGCTGCAACCATGCAAGATCGCAAGGTTACTGCAACCATCCTGCAACTTTGCCGCAACGAAGTGTGCTGTATGGGTTAACAAACGCGGACGGGATACTAGGAATAGACTTTCTTAAAGACAACGGAGTAACCATTAGTTACCCCCAGCAAAGCTTACTAGTGAATGGGAAACCCTGGAAAACGCTAAATAGAAGCATGGAAATAACAATACCCGCACGTACACAACAGCTAATAATGGTCCCTACAGATAGCACTCGAGACGGAATAATAGAGAAACGACAACTAGCCGAGGGCATATACTTAGGGGAGGGGCTGACAAGACCCAAAAAAGGAAAATGCGTGGCCTGTATCATAAATACAACCACGGAAACTAAAACAGTGAGCGTGCCGCGAATTCAATTAAGCGAAATACCGGTTAACGAAAAAGTTCACGGCAACGACAGCGCCGCAGCTGTTCGGGCATTGACCGCGAAAGAATCGCTGACAACGCGCATCGCTCGAGTTCTAGAACACGTAGACCTTAAGCACATGAATAAGGAGGAAAAAGCAGCTATAGAGGAAATATGCAGGGAATACCATGACACGTTCCATTTACCGGGAGACCGATTATCAACAGCCACAGTATCCGGCCACCGAGTCCGCGTAAAAAGCGACACGACACCCTGTAATATCAAGCCCTATAGATTACCCGAAATTCACAAGCAAGAAGTACGGAAACAGGTGGAGAAAATGCTAGAGGATGGCATCATCCGACATAGCGCCAGCCCTTGGAACGCACCCTTATTAGTAGTACCCAAAAAAACCGACAACGAGGGAAATAGAAGATACCGCGTAGTAGTCGACTATAGGAAACTCAATGAAGTCACCATAGGCGACTCATTCCCACTACCCAATATCACGGACATACTAGATCAATTGGGAAAAGCGCTGTACTTCACCACCCTCGATTTGGCATCAGGATACCATCAAATTCCTATGGACGAACGCGATAAGTGCAAGACAGCATTTTCAACTCCCCAAGGACATTTCGAATTCAATCGCATGCCTTTCGGACTGAAAAATGCACCAGCGACATTCCAGCGAGCAATGACCGCTGCGCTTATCGGGTTACAGGGGATAGACTGTTTCGTCTACCTTGACGATATTGTCATCTATGGAGCCAGTCTAAAGGAACATAACGTACGACTGAGAAAAATTCTAGACACTCTCCGGAAAAACAACTTAAAATTACATCCGGAAAAATGTGCATTTTTACGAAAAGAAGTGGGATTCTTGGGGCACATAATTACCCCGGAAGGGATTAAACCAAACCCCGAAAAAATCAAAGCGGTGAAAAACTTCCCTGTCCCACGTCGGACCTGTTCCCTGGTCCTTACGTTGGCAGAATCCCACCGCTGCCACCAATTGTTGTGCCTGGGCGCCTGAGGTCGAGATTCGGGCACGAATCTCGGGGAGCTCCTGGGCGTCCTTGGCGTTTGTCGTCCACGGGTTCCGACGGGGTCGGTGGTTAGGCCGGGACGAGGGGGTTCGGGTTGAACCCGGAGGTAGGGGATCGTTGCGGGTTGAAGAGTTAGAACTCACCGTAAGGATAACAAGGCTTTATTCTGTCCCGATCTGGGTGACTGCTACACTTATGCCCACTTGGGCTTGAGTCTTGTATTAACGTCGGGTGTTGTTCCCATTACAATTCGATATCCAGTCTGAGCTCGCATTGCTCGTACATATTCTTATAAGTTAGTCGGGACGAAGCGGGGACCATCGGGGTCTCCGCCTTTGGCCTGGTTTCGGTGTTTCGCCATGTGCTGATGGTCTCTGTGCGTTTCCGAGATTGCTTACTCGGTTGTGCCGGATTTCGGCCGCTCGATTGTGGCAATCGGTATGTGCGCGGTGTTGACACGCTTGGGTGGCGGTCCGGTCACAACACCCTTCACGAAGAAGCTTTGGACATTCCGCAATCAACCATGATATGTCCGGAGGGTGAGACACTGGAGGAATCAGAAGATCCACCGCCTCCTAGAATAGAATCGAGCACGAGTCCAAGGCCCAATGTGATCAAAGTGCCCAACGAGTGTACCATCGGACCATTCAGCCACCCGCCCAGTTTCCAAAAGGGCTCATACGAACCATCCGAATATAGAAAAGACCCGATGGACACTTCGGAACCCGAAGCCCAGACAACGAGATGTCTAGTAAAAATCGTAAGGACCACGCTTACATCATCCCCCGATAATTATGCTCATTTTATATCATCTGATAGACTATTTACTAGCCCAATTTGTAAAAATCTAACTGCCGTGGGTCTCCTTGGTGAAGTCAAATTATCATCGGAAGAAATATTTATGAACCGTGTAATAATCACCCGTAATGAAGAATGGAAAATTTTTAGTATCGTCGGAGCTCGAAAGCGAGCTGGTGTCAGCACTAACGGCACTCAGAGGCGCGGTAGAAACCGAACGCGTCCGGTCGCTTCGGATAGCAGCGCATGGCAAAACCCTACACTGATTTGACCCTGAAACACTCCTAAAACATCTCAAAATCATCTTCAAACGTATACCCATTGTAATTGTAATCTGTTCTGGCGAAGTCAAACTACCGCCAGAAAACGAAAAGGTAAATATCATCCGGCATTATCACGAAAACATGATAGGAGGTCATAAAGGCGTAACAAAAACGTACCGACGTATACGCAACCTGTTTGACTGGCCTCACTTACACCGTGATGTAGAGGACTTCATACGAAGCTGCCAGAGCTGGCAAGAACAAAAACTTGTACGAATCAAAACTCGGGAACCGATGTTAATCACGGATACGCCCGCCAAACCTTTCGATAAAGTAGCTTTAGACACTGTAGGCCCACTTCCCCCAACCCCGAGTGGAAATCGTCACATACTCACGATACAATGTCAACTGTCAAAATTCTGTATGGCCGTGCCTTATCCGACATACGAGCCGGCACCGTCGCCGACGCGTTATCACGCTACTTCATCGCGATTTTCGGGGCCCCGCGCGCTATACTAACGGACCGCGGCACGAGCTTTATTAATAAAACAATTCAAGGAATAGCCAAAACTTTCGAGGTTCAACATATAACGACATCTGGATACCGGCTACAGACCAATGGCTCTTTAGAAAGGAGCCATATCGTCCTAACCGAATATTTGAAACACTATTTAGAAAAATATGAAGACCAGGACTTGCTACTGCCGTTCGCCATGTACTCATACAACACCTCGATACACGAAGCTACAAAGTTCACCCCATATGAGGTGGTTTTCGGACAACTAGCTCGGGATCCGTTTACACCTATGTCCCGCGAGGAGTTGCTAACATACCCGACATACGTACAAAATTTGATAGAGCGTCTAGACGAAATTCAAAAGTCCGCGCGAACAAATTTAGACAGGAGCAAATTACGTTCAAAAAATATTTATGACCGGAAAAGTAACAAAGTCACATTCGCGGAAAACGACCTCATTTACGTACTAAAGGAACCTCGGCTCCATAAATTCGACCCGCATTACATAGGCCCGTATAAAATAAAAGCAATTACTGATCAAAATAATGCAATATTGATTTCGGACGAGGGGCACCAAATCATTAAACATTTTGATAAATTAAAACATGCTTATACAAAAGAAAACCCTCCTTGACGCCAATGCTGCGTATTCAAGAGTTTAAGTTTACAACGGCCCAGTGGGAGAAATCCTTTAACGGACTCTCATAACCAAGGCCCAACACCTAGTAAGATTTGTCTCCTCAAAAATCCTACCCTTTTCTTTAATCTCACTTGTTTTCTCGTATTTACAGTAGCCATTTACTAAAACAATAGAACTTCCTGTGTAAGAAATTTCGGAAAACCAAATACCACAGCCAGCATGGAGGGACGTGGCCTCCTCATATTCACACTCGCATGGACGGGTGTTATCAGTAACGTCATAGATGGGGACTACAAAATATCATCGCTAAACCCCAACCCGGGGTTGTATTATGAAAAAATCCGACCTCTCCGCGTTTTTCACACTCAATGGAGACTGGTCACGGGCATAAGTGTCGCCGAAACTTTGACTTTGCGACCGCAAGTACAACCTCAAATTGACCGAATGAAAATACTATGTACCACATATAATTGGACGTCCTGCCCGGCCGACACCATTAACATGGAACTGCACAAAAAACTTCTCGACGGTAAACGCTACGAGGAACTACTACTCGGCATACTGGAAAGCCACAGCTTTCCCGTACAAAACGATCGGTACCTTTAGGATTTATAGGATCACTAAGTAAAGCCCTTTTCGGAACCTTAGACAACGACGACGCGCAATATTATAATAAGGAAATAGATAAACTCTGTAAAGACCAAAATCATCTCGCCGAATTGTTAGCAAATCAGACACATATTATAAAATCAGAATTCCAGGATATACACGATACCCTAACAACTGTAACAGACTCCGTGCAAAATATGGGCGTTAGAATTAAGGAAATAGCGTCGGGTACTCGTCAGCTAGACGAGCGAGAAACAAAAGTAGAATTAGAATTAGCTTTTTCGTCATGGACATTTCTAATGACCAGGCACGTGGACGAATACGTGACCGCGTTGATCATAATTACAGACGCGTTCACGTTCGCAAAACTTGGTATCCTACATCCGGCCGTCCTTTCCCCCAGCCAGCCAGTGCAGACCAGGGGCAGTGATGCCAGAATGAGGACGGGTCCTCTCGAGAATTTCTCCCACCACGCATGCACACTACGCCGGAGCGGAGTGTCCGAGCAGTGATGCCAGAATAAGGACGGGTCCTCTCGAGAATTTCCCCCACCACGCATGCACACTACGCCGGAGCGGCGATCCGTGAGCTCGGACACGCCACTCCGGCGTAGTGTGCATGCGTGGTGGGGGAAATTCTCGAGAGGACCCGTCCTCATTCTGGCATCACTGTGTCCGAGCTCGCGACACGCCGCTCCGGCGTAGTGTGCATGCGTGGTGGGGGAAATTCTTGAGAGGACCCGTCCTCATTCTGGCATCACTGACCAGGGGTGGGCACTTCCATTATATATCTGTTGGCAAAATTTAGTTAGGGGCACTTTTCACTCGTGGCGCTAGAAGCAATAAAGTTGAAAGAATTTGGTAACAGATGGCGCTGATGAGATTATTTTGTGGCGGGAATAGAACATAATCCACCCAGTGGCAGTGTCACTATAGCGGTCAGTACATAACCCTGCATAGGAAAGCGTTGGAAAGGTCTGGAAAGTGCAGGAAAGCATCGTATTGAAAGGTAAGAAATAAACGATTATGAAAGAAAGTAATTGAATGGGGTAGTTATTGAGGACGCGTTACATTATTAGTTACAGGTACAAGATGGGACGGAACTATGGATCATGTGCTATGCCTGGATGTTTGAATACGCATTCTACGCGACATCACTTTCCAAACCTATAGAAAGACGTTACGACAGAAAGTTATATGCAAATTATCATGTGCGTCATCAACACTTTAGTGTAAATTAGGCCTGCCCTTTAAAGTGCAAATACCTCCTCAAGTTCTGGGACCCAGGCAACAGCAGAGCGTGGAACTGTTACCTTGCTAACCATTGCGTGGGGTTTGGGACAACTGCAACAGTGTATGTGCGCCTATACGCGCGAGGCCCAGCTATATGGACTTGTGGTACTTACGAACCAGGATGGACGCACACACAGTCTTGCAGTTCACCCACAGCCCCTGCTGTGATTAGCAACGTAAAAGTTCCACGTTCTGCTGTTGCCCAGGCCCGAGAACTTGAGGTATTTGCACCCTATATAGGGCAGGCCTGGTGTAAATCATAATTCCTCGAACATGTACTTGGTACGAACAGCAGTATCAAACCATATTCGCTTTGATTTTAAGTGTCGTAAAGAATTAATTATGCAGCATATAATTAAAATAATAGTAACAATGTATGTGCGAAAGTATTGTAAAGCAGTAAATTCGTGTAACACCAATAATAACAATCCTTTTTTAATTGAATAAAAACTAAAGATAAATATGAAAATTGTATTTCAGTAATTTATTTCCTATTTGTAATAAAATTGCCTAACAAGGGGACATATGGAACCCACACACGCCGATTTTAATTGGGCTTTTGTATGAAGTAGTTCTCAGAAAAATATTTTGAGAACAACATCTTACAAAAGCTCCATTAAAATCGGCGTGTACGGGTCCCATATGTTCTCTTGTAACCAATACCATTATTCCAGGATTCAATTTTGCCGCCACAAAATAATCTCAACAGCGCCATCTGTTGCCAAATTCTTTTAACCTTATTGATCCTAGCGCCACGAGTGAAAAGTGCCCCTAACTAAATTTTGCCAACAGATATTATATAGGAAGTGCACACCCCTGGTGTGTACGGAAACAAAGCGCACGGCCGGTTTCGACAGATGTCGTCTATGTTATGTGTAACCTATGGTTTGCAGTAATGGTAATGAAGGACTTTCTGTTCCTGCGTTCTACGAATTTTTCGTGTGTGCTTTGTCCTCTCTAAGGACCACTAAGGACCGATCCTGCGGTGGCCAATTAGTTGGGGTGTTAGCAACGTTTCAACTTGGGGTAGAATTTACTTGAAAAAACGATAAAACGGGGACGGAGGCGAGAAATCTAATCCGTAATACCTGGGTGACGCCGGCCGCCTTAAGCCTCGGAGCCTTGAAATCTTCAAAGGCCCACAGGCATACGCGCGACCAAGGTAAGAATCCCACGACGCATTCTCGGCCGAGCGTACAAATAATTCTGTCTCTTCTAAACGATATACAAAATATCGCAACACCCACCGTTCAGAATTTCGCAGGTTGATTTGCAGTAATATCTCGAATGGCTGCAGCATTAACCTCAATACACCTATGAAAATACTTAAATAAACTCGTATTCAATGTAATGATTAACGCGCATTAAGATAATGTCGAAATTACTAATCAAAAGGTGTTAATAAAAAATTTTTTTGTTGCATTTTACGATCATATTAGTTCCCAACTTTCGTATTTCTTTGGATTCTATAATCTATAGTGTTCACAAAGTATACAAAATTGTATATGTCTTCTGGTGTGATGCTGTACTAGTATGATCGGAAATTCGATCACGAGTTATGGATACTTAATTACATTCTGGGAATGTACCATTGAGAGAGTGGTTCAGAACTTAGGTAAAAAATTATTTCAAACACTTGGGGGATAGTCGGAGCAGGGGGCTTGCTGATTTCAAACGTTTTCTTTTTGGTAAATGTAAAGTGAACTTCGCAAATTGAGGATTCAAAGAACAAATTGAAAATAATAAGGTTTGCTATTTGAAGATATAAAGTGCCTGTAAAGTTATATGGCACGAGCCAAATTTTTAAGAAAACAATCATAAAAATTTGACTTTTAGGGAGACCTATCTTTATCTTCTTTTATCTTGATTCAGGTTTTAGACACCTATGTTAAATGGTTATTTTTCGTTTATTATTTTGAATGCTGTAGTTGTAGATTCTTTAACTTTTTTCAGATCATCCGGTGTGGCTTTGTAAGTAATTTTCACCTGTATAAATACTCTGATACATCTACTCATTTCAGCTTTAAATTTACCAGAGAATTAATTGGTTAAAATCTGCGTCTCACTGTTGCGACCTCTCTTTGTTTGCTATCTTAAAATAATTCTGAAATTTTCTGATTAATACACGTATTTACGTAACGCTTGTACGTATAGTATTATTATTCGTACTTTGGCTCGTAACATTACTAAAAATTTTCAAATGAATATCTTGTGTTTGTATAATTTGATGATGCAACATGATATAAAACCACACTAATTGAACTTCTGCAAGAATGCATTGATTACCAGTTTATTAGTACTTTTCATGATCATAATTTGTGAGACTGTAACATTGGTTTCGATCGATGAATTATTTGATTGTGAGTTGTCAAATATTACTGCAATCTGATCTATGTGTAATAGTCCTGTGATATGCATATACCATTGGGTCAACAACATAATCTTATTTCTTATATTATTAAATATTGAGTATTTCTATTTTACTTGATTTATACAGCAAAATGTTTTCTACTTAAAACGTTTATCTGAATATATAATTTAATTTTCTGACAGTTTTTTTTACTATGTTTTATATTATTCTCGCCAGAATAAATTGATGTTTATTTTATTGTCACTAATACCTCCTACCAGACTCTTATGATTATTTTTATGGTTCATTTATGATATAGAAGCAGCAATCGAAATTGTTACAACTGATATATTATTTCTGTGTAGCTTTAGTCACGTACGATGATAATAGCAATACTTTAGATTATTTTCTCCTAAATTTTCCCTCCCCTGTCTTCTTTGTTTCTCCATACACCCAACATTCTTACAGGTTGAAAGTCCGTTCGTTATAGTTTCTAGTGCAGTACAAAACGGTTTACAGTTTACCGGCATTTCTTGGTTTGTGTTGTGTTCGAGTTGAAAGTTTAAAACATAAACAAAAAAGTTCCGGGTAAAAAAGTCTTGAAAAATAACAGTACGTATTATATATGTGAAGAAAGTTCAGTTTAAGTATACAGTATAAAAGTTAGTAAAAAAAGTTCTCGACGTGATATAAAAAGTATGTTCGACATGGTATGGATCGCGCGCGTTGTGCCTTCAAGAGCGAGTACTGCACAGGCTCTTATTGACACAGGTAAGCCCTGCGATGCTACTGATGCAGATTTTTCAGTGCTACATTTGGTCGGTATGGCTAAAAAAAATTCACTTCTCAAGTAAGAGGAATTCAATGAGTCGTTTCAACGGTGGTCCCATTTTTTTTTGACAAATGTGACTATACATATTGTAAGAAAATCACTTGTTTACAGGCTAGAATAATTCACCATGTCAGACTCTGGTTCTGAAAGTTCCTTTTCTGAGGATTATGTTGGGAGGAGAAATCGAGCTCCGTCTACCGAAAATGTGGCGTCACCAAGCTACTCGCAGCATTCATCCATATCTGGCCATAAATCTAGAGCAAGTTCTGTCTCTTCGAGGGGAAAGTCACCTATGTCTATAACATCTGAAAGAGACTCAAAGTCTCCGAGATATACACCGATATCACCAAAGTCTCAGAGATCTAGAGCAGCATCTCCCAGCGAAGAGGCTTCTCCAAGATCCATTCGTAGTTTATCGAAATCACCGCCTACTACACCAAAATCGTATCACTCAAGAAATAACTCTTTGGATTCACTGAGAAGCGACCGTAGCTTGTCTCATTCTCCCATACAAGATGAGAGATCATGTCCATCTACCCCCAACGATTCTAAATCGTTACACCTCGATGACACGGAACCCAAACAGTTTGAATTGGAGGTCGATACAGAAAGATCTGGGGACAATTCTCCTAAATCGTATTCTTATAAGAACAGTGAATCGAGACAAAGCTCACCTAAATCTCCGAGATCTGGACGTAGTTCTGCGAAGTCATTGATATCTGGAAGAAGTTCTCCAAAATCAGATCCAGCATCTCCTATGGACGATCAGGAATCCGATAAACATTCACTGCCTCATTCTCCACCAACGAAAAGCGGTTCGTTCAATGAGTTGGATGGTGAACAAATTTCGGACGGAGACATCGAAGATGAACCTGAATCAATAACTAAGTCAAAGCCTGCTCAAATTACACACGGTGAAGATTTATCAGATGTCTCCGATCTAGAAAGTATGGATGGAGTTGATGGCGCACCAGAACATGAATTAGGACTCAAGAAAAATCAACAAAGCGAGGAGAAACGTATGGTAAACAATGATGTTAAAATAGAAAAAGAAGATAAAAGTGCTCCCGTTGGATTAACAGAAGAAAATGAACAATTGGACTTCGAAGCTGATGGGCAGTGGAAAGATGAGCGTGACGAAGGTAAATATTTTACAAATTACTAGAAATTAAAAATATAGACCAACGAGTTTGAAGAGAACCCCGTAGTGTGATGAAGTAATTTTCCAACATCACCAAAATCCACTGTACATATACAACATGAAACACTTTTAAGGGAATTTGTTAAAACTCTGTAGTCTTGTCCCCATCGTACTCAGTGCACACCATCGGGAATTCTTTTAAAATTCGTTAAACTATGAATTTATATAAATCTAATGACACTTGAATATTATTTGCATTTGAAATAAGTGTAATTGAACATGGATTTTTTAGGAGAAACAGAAGGGCCAATAATTAAAGAGAATAAGGATGAAAAAGAGGGAAAGGACAAAGACAAGGATAAAGATAAAGCTAAATCGAAAGAAGGGGGTGAAGTAAATGATAAAGAAGACGGAGAAGAAGATGGAGAAAAGGTAGAATCTGAATTAGAAGAAGGCGAGCTCAGCGATGGCGATGATGCCCGGCCAGAGGAAACAGAACCAAGGCCTGTTTGTCGTTTTTACAACCGGGGCCAATGTACATGGGGAGTCAGTTGTAGATTTTTGCACCCAGGTGTAACCGATAAGGGTAATTACACCATGTTTGATATGGTGAGGCCAATGGCGTATCCGCCACACGCAGCTGCCTCACACGATTACAGGCCGCATATTGATAGACCAAATATGGTGAGACCCTTACCTGGTTACGGGGCACCGCCGCATACGCCCAAAATAGAAGAACTTCCTACAGAATCCGCGTGGGAACGCGGACTACGACATGCCAAGGAGGTAAGTATTGTTAGCATTGTATTTTAAGAAGAATCACGTTTATCAATACTTGCCGTGACCCAACGTAGATGATGCGCAAGGCAAACAAACGAAAGGAATCGGACATGGACTTTGAAGAGAAGAAAATGAATTTAAGCTTAGGACAAGACGAATTAGACAGAGAAGCAGGATACTACGTTAGAGCAGCCAGCCCCGAACCACCTGTCGAAAGATGGCCACCTAGGGAGGCACCTCGAAGAGTACTGCCACCGAGGATTACACCAGAAAGATACGCCGAAGAACCTGATCCTTACTACGCACCGCCAGCAGCACCGCCAGAGTATTATAGGTAATTGTCACCTGTAAAGCAGATATTTCGTTTCGCGAATTTTATCGTTTTTTTCTTCTTTAAGGAACACACGTTTATGTGCTACTTACTTTTTATAGGAGGGTGCATTATAAAGCAGAGACTCGAGTCACCGCTGAATATCGAGAACGCGTCGATTATCATGCTGTGCCCCGTACTACGCCCCATTCTGTTTCGCCGCAACCGCACACGAGAGAAAGAGAAAGGGAAAGGGAGCGTGAACGCGATAGGGAACGAGAGTATTACGAGAAATACGAGAAGAAGCATAAGCGTCCATCAAGGGAAGTTATAGTAGAACGCATCCCGCCAACGAAACCTTGGCGCGAAGAGGAACCGCCACCAGTAGAAAGAGGCAGAGGAGACGAATGGGCTGATCCTTGGATGCGGAGGAAATCTCCCAGCACCGTGCGACGGAATACATCCTCTCGACGATCACGAAGGCAATCGTATTCTTCAGGCTCTTCGTATTCATCGACAAGGTATGAGCTTTATGATAGCCATTGTTATGATTATCTTCTTTCCATTCAATCGTTCCAAGCGCTATTTCGACGAGGACTCGAAATGTAGGAGACGAGTATAAATAGATTGTACTAGAATTTGAGCGATCTTTTACTACAACTGATTACTATCACTCTCCCAGAGTGTTCTGAAAATCTGTGTTTCGACTCTTGGAGGGATTACTTTTTAATGACCAGTATTGCAATTCTTAACAATCCGACTTTGAAATATACAAGAATAAGAAGTTCTTGTTTAGATCTTTGTTTTTCTTTTTTCTTTCCTTTAAATGTTTATTACGCACAAAAACGTAGAGGAAGTGCAGTATATTTGGAATACCAGTTTGTTTAAGACGAATAAAAAATTACGACAGAGGATGGGAACAAATTAAACTACATAATATCATAGAGAAACTAATAAACTTTCATATTTCTGAGCGTCAATAAAAATAAAAAACAAAAAGTAACTGAAATATTGGTTTGAATGAAAAATGACAAGAAGTATCGATTTCGTTAAGGTGCAGGTAATTTGGAATATCGACATTCCTAAAATATAGATATCTTGAGGAGATATGTATAACAGAATGTTTATAAAAATGCTAAGAACGGTTACATACTGCACTCAGTCACGGTTCACACGTTTCTACTTTCTACCAATCTTGAAGATTTAGATGTCTATAAAACAATATTTACACAAATGCTCCTAAAAGGTTATACAGGTGACAGACGAAACTGACGCGGTGGTATCCATTACGCGTGAAACAAAAGCATCGGTAGGCTTTGGAATATTCCAAATTACCTTCATCTTCGGTATTCCGAATTAGCAACATGGCATCGAAACCGAAAATTTCATGTCACACTTTGTATTCTCGAAATTATCGCAAAACTGGCACGGAACCATAGAAGGAACATGCAAATGAGTCGATTAAGTGTTTAACACTAAAGTTTTGACATATTTTAACCATGATTGGAACGATTGAATATGCGCTGAAAAAGTTTTGCAGAATGACATTTGCTTCCTCTGCAGATTAAGTCGAAAATGTAAAAATTGCGGTTCATCCACAAATGTCATTAGTTAAGAGGTCATTAGCCCCTATAATCTACGGTGTTACAAATTAAATAGCGTTAGTAGTTTATTAGATACTTCGGTATTCCAAATTACCAACAGTATTCCACATATGATGCACTTCCTCTACAAGTGTACTGTATCCTCTTTTTAGTTCTAGCCGTAGCTCGAGCCGCTCTAGCTACAGTTCTTACGACTCCCTATCCAGGTCCCGTTCACCATCCCCTCCCTCTAGAGCCCGTGGTACCGGCAAAGGGAAGGCAGTCGTGACATCGCCGCCTCCGAATCCACCAGCGGTCGCAGCTGCTGCACCCCAACGCGGTGTGATGCTGATGAATCCACCCGCTCCCTCTCCCCGTCCACCCAAAGGTTCCATTTCTCCTACAACTGGTACGCTTCATCGACGTGCTGGACTCAACCCACCTGCACCGAGTCCACTGTCTTCTCATCAACGCCACCATGAGAAGGCCAGAGATAAAGCAGCGATAGCAGCAGCTGCAGTAGCGAAAGTTATCAAAAGCCGGTCAAGATCCAGGTAAAAAGAAATGCAAACGGTATAATGGGTAGAAGATGTATAACGAAGTGGTAAAAGCAGTAGACGATAAAGTTGATAAGTGGAAGATGAAGTGTCGAGAGTAAAATGGGCCCTTTTTAGCTAAGATAGGACCTTTAAAGGGGGAGACCACTGAAATAGTATGAAAAATACGGGTGTTTTCGGTTCTTTTTAAACCAAACAACGCAAGTAAATCAATGTATTGCTTAGTATAGTTAATATGTACATATGGAAGGGTGAACAACATTTTTTAAATTAAATTCATAAATCCGTTTCCGGTATACCCTTCGTCAAAATGTGCGCTGCGAATTCAAAAAGCCAAAAATATTTGGAAACTAGAAGCTTACGTCTATTACGTGACGGTCAAAAAAGTCAGTATCGCAAAAGATAACAAAATGACGGACGATTGAAAAAAAATGAGATACATAAAGATATTGATAAAAAAAAATTGAAGGCCGTTAATCAAAAAATTATCGTCGTGCAATAGAGACGGGGTTAAATGGCCTTTGCTCGTGTTAATTGGACGTATAGTTTTCTCTGTATACTGTCAGCGCGGTTGAAAAATGTAATTCTGAGGAAAACACGTTCAAAGTTATATCTCCTTGTCCATTTTACAAATTTCTTCATAAAATTTGGGGACAGCGTTCTTGAAACGTATGTCTTTCAAATATATTCGATTTTTCCAATTTTTTACAGTGGTCTCCCCAATGGTAACCATACGTTATTTTAGTAGTACAAATTGCATTCAGCGATTAGATCAGGTATCCTTATTATTTCTTCATTTATCTGAATATAGGAAATTATAATTTGGAGTCACAATAACGTGTTAAAGTGTATCCCGTTGTAGGTTGGTTCATGCTCTCTTCTAGGCCGTTTAGATAAATATTCTGGTTGCTCCGACACAAATGCACCGAGGATAGTGGTCTATATAGTTGATATTCGGGAACGCTTCTGTAATACATCGTGAATAAAGTTTAGAATACAGATACACTAAACAAGCTAGAAGAAATTGAACTCTCCACGGTGCATTTGTTGTAGTTGGAGCGATACTTTTCAGCCTAGTGTACACTTTACTTCAGTGTACCCCTACTAATTCGCTATATTTTTTCTACGCCTAAATATTTCGGCATTCGTATCTATAAAAACTGTGATAAAATTTAACGATTTCAAACGTTCTATCTGTAAAGAAGTAAACATATATGCGTAAGGTATAATGAAGTTGGTTTTTAGGTCTTCACATAGTAGCTCGGGATCAGAGAGCAGTGGGAGCAGCAGTGATTCCAGTGAGTCGAGTTACTCGTCTTCTTCCAGCGAGACTCGCCGAAGGAAGGGTTCCACGCCACCGATAACGCGAAAAGACTCCAAGGGCATCGACGCTTTGAAACTGAGCGGTACCAAACAACAAATCAAGCTCACGTTGAAGCCAACCAGCAATACTACGACTGTAAAAAAGGTCGACCGGTCTGCTTTAATGGCTGGGAAAAAGAGAGGATTAGAATCACCGTCTTTGATCGATAGCAAAGCGAGCGTTGCTGCAGCCGCAGCCAAAGCTGCTAAGAAGGCGAGCTCGCGACGTGAAGAATTACTGAAACAGTTGAAAGCAGTAGAAGACGCGATCGCTCGTAAGAGATCAAAGGTTTAATAAGGCAGTGTTTTTCTCACCCTTGGAGGTAAATACGTACAAACATGAATATTTCTTAGCCGTATTATGTAATTAGCTGCTATAAAATAACGTGTGATACGAGAGAAAGGAATTCGCATTAGAAATGGATGCGTTACTCATTTAACGAGAAATCTCTCCGATTGCGATATCAAACGTTTCGTTCTCCTTGCTTTTCTTTTAATTTCTTTCCTTCGTCGATATACAAACACATACAACGTTGAGCCAATATCATACTGTACAGTTTCTTCATCATCGAAGATAAGAGCCATGTGCGTTTTTTCACATACCCACACGTATATACATGTAAATGCAGACAAATTTCGAGCATTGAAGGCTTTTTAAGGATCGAATTATTACATTGATCTGTAGAGATAGGGTAAATAGAAATTACAAAACAGCGTCATGTTACGAGACAAATGCCAAACACACGTAAATAAAGACACACGTGTAATTTATTTATGTATGAACGAAGGGAATTTTGTTGAAATACACAAAATATTTGTGCTCATAAATTAAACACGATGCAAGCGAGTTTGGTGACATTCAACGACAATAAAATGTCGCGCCTGTACAAATATTCTATAATCTCTCCTCTTTTTTTATTTTGCCAACGAATTAAGTTTATATTCTTCGCATTGTGAATTTAGAATTGATTGGCCATGAAAAAGTGGAAACATTTACCAATTAGATATTAATTAGGATGACAGTTAATGGAAATACTTCATTAATAATCCCGCAATGGAACACTTCTAAGGGAAGAGTTTTGAATTCAATGCAAAAAAAAATAAATATATTACTACGACATGTACGCATCTTATACTGCTACCTTTTAAGTTACACAGGGAAATTCGAAATGATAACACTTTTTCATTAGAAAACGTGAAGCGAGTGGCTACTATTGAATGTTGTACATTATTCTTAGAACAGTAGTTGCCATCATTTAAGATAATGAATCTTGCTGGACAAACGTACTGACGCGAAAGATTCTCGAGAGGAAATGTATTCTTTTATACAATTTTTTTATAGAGGTAGCGCGAGTTAATCATAAACACACTGCGGTAGTGGAATATAAAAAATCTGATAACTTCATATAACAAAATAAACACACTGGAAAATGTATTTTGTACCTTCAACAAGTTATATTAGATACTTAATTACAAGCACTTCACCAACTTATGGGACAAACACTTTTGTTAACAACGGAGTTTATTAAATACAAATTACAAAACAAAGTCACAAAGTGTTTATCCATTAACAATGATTGTACTGCACAGCTATAGTTAAATCGGTTGAACAATCCATATAGAGGTAGAAAAAAGAACACGTGCTTTGCTTAACTGTACTGTATAGTTTATAGTCATTCGGGATTTAAGTACAATGCATCGCAAACACTCACGTAATCGACTTTCATGTAAAAATCTGTATTTCGAGGGAAGGCAATAGGTTTTCTTTCTAACCAGCACCGATAATGCGTATAATTCAATCAGAATTCGAAGTAGGTACGTATCTGTAGTGTTACTTAGACGGACATCCCGGGACATATACCATTTCCCAGAATCTATCAGTGTTCTATTCGACGAGTTTTGCTTTCTAGAAATAATTACATGTATTAGAAAGTATAGCCACTGATAGAATATACTTTTCCACAGAATCATAGGGAAACGTTGTAATCTCGAGATACCTTACAGTTATATATCTTACTATAAGTGTAATTAAGGAAGCCATTTACAGACACCAGAAAATTCGACCAATCCAGCAATAAAAAAAGAACTAAAGTGTAGTTTATGGTTACAATACTCTAGAAGCAGTCACGTCAAAATCTGGCTGCCTATTAATACCGCTCGTGTCGGTATTTTCCTGGCTGGTGCGTATAGGAAATCCCATAAATCTATTTGTACCATTTAGATTGGTGCGTCTCGACCTGGCCGAGGCGTTATCGTGTACCTTCACCTCGTTATATTTAAACAAACCGTCGCCAGGCGGAGGTAACGAATTTTTCATCGACTTGTACCACCACTGATACGTGACGTACCACGTTACAACGGCCGCTATCCCTCCTAGGAACTTCTCTATCATGATATGATAATAGAGCATCGTGGATACCAACATAATGTCCCAAAGCAATTGCTGTAACGTCATCGCGATGAACAGACCCCTCAGGTAAGGTGTGAGTGCTTTGTGCGCCTTCTTCAGGAACTCCAAATCTAAATTGGACAGATTCCGCAGTGGTCCAGTGCTAGGCTCGCTCGGAGTCATTCGCGCGTGTTCTTCCCGCATTATCAGATCTTTTATACCCTCCCATCCGACTAACGAGGAGCCCTCTTCCGCCAGAATCAAGCTGGAATATATAAGGAGAAACGTGTGGCCCGATATATCGAGGCCACTCCAGAATCTTCCAGACTGCAGGCATTTCGCTTTCGTTTGCAGCTGCACGTCCCTCGTGCTCAGGCATCGACCGTAGTTGGTCTCAATATAATTGAAAAACTTGATCCATAGCAGCCATGCGGCCGTGGCTAGGATCAATCTAGCCAAATGTTTCAGTAAGATCGACCTACGGCCGCAGCCGAGCGTATGCGCCGTTAACACGACCCACGGGACAGTTATGGTCAGTAGCCATCCCCATCCCCACTTCACGAAGTATTGGTTGAGCGCGTTATCTGAACGCGAGAAATACGTTCTCGGCATCGCGATAAAGTCCGCTATGATCGATACCACGAATATCGCGCCACAATATATGGCGACCTTCAGCCTCGTGTCGAACAGTAACGATTTCTTGCAGACATGCAAAAACATCGTTACGAGGATTAGGCCAATGGAGCTGGGTGCAGCGGTGGGCCGAGTCCCGCCTCTGTCTTCCTGACTCGAGTTCGGTCGGAAATTCATGCGACTCGACCTCAGATTATTGGTAGCTGAGCCAAACGTCGCGGAATTGCCGGCCGTTGTATACGCACCTCTTCGTTTCCCCGTAGCCATCGTGTAATCAACGCAGAGGTTATCGTACGTACGTTATAAGCAGGTCGGGTATATGTTACGTAGCCACATGTCAGGCGAGTCCCCTTTATACGACCGAGGTTAGCTTCACGCAACCTGTATCGTTGTTTCTTTCATGTGTGCCCACTAAGGATTCTGTTGTGTACGTAATTACTACGTGCGTGGATCAGCTGGTCAGGTTATCAGCTGGCGCATGCACCGTGTAGGATACCCGTTACTCAAAATAGTACCACCGTGCAGTCGCGACTGTACACTGCTTTGCTTTGTCATCCACTGGTCAAGCATCCCCACTACTACGAGATATGAATTGGAGAAACATTTACATTTGGACTTCGTCATGTAATTCGCAGGATGCCAGATCCGTGCGAAAACGTACTCATTTGTAAACAAGTACTGTTTTTATCAGAAAGAAAAGAAAATTCACATAAATTACTGTATAAGAAAATATTTAGCCTAATTTACAATTAAAATTATATCGTGTTTGAGCATGATATAAATTTTTACAGGATTCTGTTGAGAAGTATCAATTGGCCCGTACTGCAATCTCTTTTATGTTCCAATTAACAATTTATTAAGTGTGTTTTATCTTCTTCGTCTCAGTTAATTACTTGTACATTTGTATTTCATTCAAATTGTATATCATTCTAATGATAACCTCAAAATTGTACTTTTATTAGAACTGTGATGAAATTCATAATATAATACATATTTTAGCCATATATATTTTAATTTTTAATGGCACAATGAAAACTGATGTATAGTTGCAAAAAATAGACGTAACAGGGGGCAGCCAATCTATCTAATCCAAACCTACTACCGATCATAGTTTTTTGCGAATCGGTATGTCGAAAACTAAAGCCGAGCGGGGGCAGTATGTATAAAAAAAAGTTGTTCAGAATCGTGCCCTCGACAACATATTCCAAGGTCATCAAAATCGATGAGGGCAAACTTCTAAATAATTAGCAAATTAAACATACCTCTATTCAAATTATCCATATTTAAGGAGTAACAAACACTATTTGAAAAAAATCACAAACAAGAACAAATAATGCACGAGGACGCTAATTTTTTAGTTTTTAAGTTGTAAGAAACATATGATAATTATTGAGACTCTATTGGTTTATTGGGATATTATATTTTACATTCATATTCCTTATTTACGGACTAATGATTATATAGGATAATTAGATCAAAATTAAACATTGATTATTTCGATTCGTGTCCATTACGTACTGCACTGTGTCACTCTAAGGGGTGGAAATTGACCCCTGAAAATCCGGCTATTTTTCGATTTTGTGTTATAACTCGCGAACTGTAAGAACTGTAACTTACCAAATGATATTCTTAATTAAAACAAGTAACTTTTTCTTGGAAACTTTTCTTCTATCTCGTACAGTTCGCGACTAATAATACAAAATCGAAAAATTTTTGGAAGTCAATTGGACTCTGTTGGTGTGAATTTGGGCAGCAAACAAAACTGCGTTGTACTCAGGAGGACATCCTCTACATATCTACAAAGTTTCATAATAACTATTTTTTACGTAAAATTGTTAGATAACGAGATATACGCGAAAAACAGTTTTTTTTACCTTCAACCCCCTGTCAAATTTTTAGCGGGGTTCGGCTCGATGGGACGTTTGACATATTGTTTAAAACGACGAAATAAAGGCCCATACCAGAATTTGACTTCCTGCGTATTATTTCATAGCTTGGCCATATTTCCGTCTAATTTCACTGAACTATATAGGACTTATCAGGTGTCGGAAAGACGGAACAAGACGAAGAATCAACTTCGTCGTTTCATACATACATACCTGGTACCGTTCCTCGCTCCTTTTCAATCCTCTGATTCGCTCTCATTTTTCCCTTCGCAGGACAAGGACAAGAGTGAGCCAGAAGTGGGGGGCTTCGCGTCGAGTTCTCAACGTGTAGCCTAACCGCGCATTTACCGAATATATAGTAGTTGTTAATGGAATATTTATCTTGTTCTGTATCTTTTACTGCATTTTGAATTAAATTTGTATTATTTATAAAAGCAGTGATTATCCTGTTATCTTACACTAAAAGAATTTTGCTTTCAACTATGGTATCGATGTAACATTTTTATTATATTCTATGTGATTACTTTCGTGGTAAATGTTTTATTGAAACAAAAAATTATACATGTTCGAAAAGTAAGCAAAATTCGCTTATCCTAAGAAAGTATATAGAAATAAGTTGAAATAGTATCCAATTGAGATTAGTACCTCGCTTCAAAATTGATATATTCTTCTTCTTTAAATGAAGCATTATGTAAGAAATAAATCAGGAGAATAATCCTTGCATTTTGGAAGAATAATTTGTTAATTTATAATAATGTATAAACTTTGACTTCCCAATTGAACAAAAGCACAATAATACAAATATGACTAGAGTATTTTTTTTATTTACTATTCAACTTCTATGGTATTGCACTAGCGTTTGTGTGCAATAAGCTCTATACTTCGTGGTAAATAATTCAGTCAGAATGTTGAATGAATTATGTAAAAAATCCCTCACAACACCATTAAGTAATATTAGAAAAGGAACTGTGTTAAACATGTAAAGTTTGCAACATGTTCTTTCTAATATCATGCAAGTAGTTTTGCAAATTTAAATTTTATACATTTGCTCGAGATTTTTCTATATAGCTTTTGCAAGGCACCCTTGAAAGTTTGTTCAAAATATGTAGACATTAACAATGACAGCGTATTATGAAACTTATCTTTTAAAAATTATTTTATGATAAATTAGGCAACTATGGAAATCATTGCTATATTACTTTTAACGTGCTGACTAGCTCTAAGAGATTTCTGACCAGTCACCATTAATAGAGAGTACTGAAATATATTCACGAAACGGGCATATTTTCTCGTTTCGTTTCGTTGTGAGAACATTCATCATTCATCATTTCATTTTAGGTGGTGAAACTGAGCAATCAGCTTCTCTACAAACAAATGTAGGGCAGAGGAGCTAATTACTATGCCCTGTTTCAGGACTTCCGGAGTTTTTGCTAGTAAAAATAAGTTTAGTAATGTAGTTGACCTTTCTTAAGAACTTAAAAGATAAATTTCAAAATTTCTTTTATCGGTATAAATTTTCCAATGAAACAAATATCAGACCTTCTTCGATTATTATTAAACACAAAATAAAAGTTCTGGAGCCAGTTACTGTGCATCCTCCCCGAATACTGTGCTGCAATTACTGTGTTCTATCCCCGAATAGTATGCCTCAATGATTAACATATTTTAATAAATTTTAATAGCAATAATATTAATAGTTCAATATTAATAATTTTTTTCCTATTTACAATTCTTTCCTTTAAACATATGACGGTGATGTGCTTTAGATTCTGTTTAACACGTGGAAAGCATCAGTGTAAGCAGCACAGTAACTAAAGCAATGAGCGAAAATCAGTCGTTATTGTGCACAGTAAATGACACTACTTCCAAATTTGTTTTTTAAGCTTTTTCATATGTTTTACAGAAAAATTCGCAAGTTCATTATCAACAAATTGAAATAATTTTTTTATATAAATAATTAATTAAATTTGAATAAAAGAATGTCATTTCTCATTCGATAAATTATGCTTAAAAATAAACTAGAGACACAGTATTTGGGTACCCCACAGTAATTGGCTCCTCTACCCCAATCTGCCAAATAAACGTATAAAATATTAAACAGTTATGCGTGGCAAACTGGTTACAATGGAATCTAATTTTACAACTTGCACCTTGGACGTTAGTACCTTTAGTGGTTCTATATCGTACGAAGACCAATATGTTATCAATTCTGGATATCCGTCTTCGCTAATATAATCAATTTTAATCGAACTAAATCGAGCACGCGAATTCAAATTTGGTTGACAATCTGCACCGCGACACAATTGGATTATATCACTTTGACTTACATTCATAACTTGTAAATCTGTAGAATTCACAAATACTATTAGTACTCTTTCTATTAGCCTTCTCTCCGTAATAATAGATACTTTCTTTGTATGTTCAGAGACTGAGTCGATCCAGTGCCAAAATTTAATAGCAAACCCCGAAGTGTATGGTTTCCCAGACATAACTAAGAAAGTTGGTTTGGACGCAAAAGAATTCGGGCTAACGTGATCCCAAATTGTTATTGCCGGGTTCCCAGGCTTTTGCAGTGTCAAGTTTACACTAGCTCTGCAATATTCTCCAGGACATGATCCTTCGTTTTCTATAGATAAATAGTGATATGGTGTGGGTTTCCAATTGTATTTTTCATTGTCAAGCTTCAACGTTTCAAACATGCGAAATGCTGTCGTCGGTTTCGTTACGGACTGCTTATTTGCTTCTGATAATTTCATAGCGTGAAGTAATCCTGCAAAACTTATAGTCCTAGTCACGCCTGGAAAGAAGTAAAAAGATATTTCATGAAAACGAATCCTGTATGTCAATATATTTGTAATAAACTACAAAGTATGCTGGTTCGTGTTAAAACTCTTTCGGCGATTTCCGCATGAAATATAATTAAGGGGTAAAAACTGGGAATGTCCATTTTTCGTGATTTGCGATTTATAGTATGTTTTGTTGATGGCAGCTGGGACTACAGAACTGTTGAATCACAAAGGGTTGTAAAGTTCGTACGTCCTCGTGAGATAACGTTGAAGTTTTGATATACTGGTTAAAAATAGGAAATGTCCACTCTGCAATGGAACGAAACATAGAATGTTCTTATTCTTTGTCTAAGCATCAGCTTTTCTCGTCAAGGTAAAGCAAGAAGTTATAATAAGGAAATGAGCAGTTGTTGCTAATCTCATTACCATTAAAAAAGAAAGACGAAATAATAATAGATAAAGGAGACTTATAACTTCCCAATAGAGCATTCACAAAACTCCTACTTACCTATTTCAAAAACAAAATACGAAGATCTTATGGTCCTAAAATAAAATTATGAAACACTGTCCAATGCATAACAAGTAAGTGAGAAACAAAATATCTGGCAACTAATAAAATGAGTGGCTTTTCTAGTTTTGATAATAATAGAAGTGGAAATTTCTTATTTTGTTTCAATATGCTGCCCTGGACAAACTTGAAGAAAAAAAATTAAAATAATATAAAATAACTATTATATTGCATATACAAGCTTCATATTATGAAGAATGAAAATAAATTCATTGAAGAACCCTGTTTCTTTACTGGTGGCCTAAGACTAAAGTATTAAAACTTCATATTCTCGATGAAGCTGCTTTGTGACATTCCCTGTTTTCTCCTCTTATCCCAGAGTTGGTTATTCGAATAAATTCTGCTTCGAATAATATTTGAATAAAAGTTACGAATAAAATGTAGTTATTCCAGAAAAACGGATAAAAGTTTATTCGAATAAAAATGTATCCGAATAAGAATTTATTCGAATAAATCGTCAAATAAGTATTCGAATAAATCGTCGAATCAGAATTTATTCGAATAAATCGTTGGCTAAGAATTTATTCGAATAAATCGTTGACTAAGAATTTATTCGAATAAATCGTTGTCTAAGAATTTATTCGAATAAATCGTTGGCTACGAATTTATTCGAATAAATCATCGAATAAAAGATGACCGCTAAACAGGCAATCTGCTAACATATTAATTAAAAAACTATTGAAATAGTCGCCCAGGGCGGTTGTCGAATACAAATTGATACCAAAAATGATAACCGAAAATAACGTTTTGTGTCGGGCACACTTCTTTATAATAACCAGACATAAACAGTCTGTTATCAATGATCGACTGGGTTAGCTGCTATCTCGAGACACGTTCCCGTCATCGTAACGCCGTTTATTCGTAAAATTTATTCGACGCTGAGCTCTCTCGAATAACGAATAAATCTGGCTCGAATAACGCTACAGATTTATTCGTTATTCACGAATAATTTTTCGTCGAATAAAATCGTTATTTGTTATTCACGAATAAATCTTGGGGATTTATTCGTTATTCGAAATAAAATTTTCCCAACTCTGTCTTATCCTTCATGCGGTACAATCATTCAAATTTATCTTTTAATTCCTTTAAAATTTATAATTAAAACGTATTTAGTACTTACTTCTTCTACTATTGTCATAGCAGACATAAGATATAGTACCATTAAAAACAAGATTATATATATCAATCAACGAACAATTTCCAGGCGAGTATCGTCCTAACAGATGACCAGTTCCTCCAGATAATATAACAAGATTAGGCATATTTTTCGTTGCTATTTCTATGCTTAAAAGATCATCAACACCATCTGAATCAATATCTGGTAAAATCACAGGTAGCTTTTCAAATGTATGGATTTTTGAACTCCAATGTATAGTGCCTGCAATAGGTTCGATACTAGCCAAGAGGCCTTGATCACCAGCAACTATGCAATCTGGTTTTCCAGATCGATCAGTGTCAACCGACGCACAATCAATTTCAGTAGGTGGCCTTTTCAAAGAAACCAGCCATAATGGTAAACCACTATTTGCTTGCATTGACATAATTCCTCCTCCATCTGCCGATATTTGTCCTTGACCACCGTTTGTATCGTTATCTTGATATCGCTGCCCGCGAACAAGAAATACAAGATTCGATGGATTTCCTCGTACAATGGAGATAGGGCCGCATAATTCTGAAATCATGTAAAAAAATAATTTTATTGTTAAAATATACGAACCAACTATAAATATTTAAGAAAATAACTACTGTAACCTTCATGGATTTGAATCAACAAAAATTGCTGGACAAACAAGGTTTATTGGGATTAGATGGGAATACATGGTTTGGTTGATGGGACAGAACTACAATTTTCAAGAATTAGACGTTGCGTCTCGCTGCGTTTATACAATTTACGGGACTCTAATGTGCATGCTGCACTCAATTTTATTCTAATGAGATGTCCAGGAGCTACTCTGTACTCAGAGATGAGCAAATTTTGTATTTAAGTAAAATTTTGAATAGCGAATAAAAGTTAAAAAAATTACTCCTCATTCGTTCGTTAACCCGAATTAATTTTATTCGTTATTCAAAGTTTTATTTAAATAAATATTTTGCCCATCTCTGTCTGTACTCTCCCGTTCGATTGGCGTCCAGGTATTGTCACCGAACTTTCCATATCGAATGGGCGTCCAGGAATATTCTTCCGTAATCTCCTCTCTTAAAACTCGGGCGTCTAATGAGATTCTCTGTACTCTCTCGACCGATAGGCGTCCAGTTCTTATCGCCGAACTTTCCATATCGGTCGAGTATCCAGGAATAGACCCTAGTGCATTCTCTCTCTCGGCAGGCGTCCAAGTATTATCGCCGAACTCTCCTGCCAGAGTCCCTATTGCTGTCCGAGAGCGGCCGATGGTCGTACCTCGTCCTCTCTCTCAGAACAGCGAAGAAGGAAATCCCTATGCGGGCTTCTACTTTAAGGAGTCATGAAAAATTATCATGAAGTCGTGAAAAATTATCACTTTTTAGGATTTATTTTTTAGTAAAGGGAATGCCCAACACAAATAATGTTTGCTCTACTTATTAATACACTTATTGACAGTATAAAGAAAAATCTGTTTTAAATTTTTAAGTTTTTTTAAATATATATCCCTCGGATATGAGCGGCTTGAAAAAGCGATGTAGTGCTGGTGAAGGTGATTCCGGGAAAACGACGCGTATTAAACAATAAATTCAGAGTGTGTTGTAATTATTATGAGTGTGGTTATCGATGGAAGCGGAATTACTTTCACAGATAAAAAATTAACAATATGATGGAGGTATGAAGTATAAGTGTAAAAATACAGTGAATGTGCCAATCATTTTGCATTGTAAAAAGTATAACAAATAACATTCTGCCACTATCAATTGGTCACTTAACTTGTAATAAATATTTTCTTTTCTACTTTAGTTCTCTCTAAAACGAAACAGTGCCAAAGATAAATAGACCCTTAAATCTACCTATATACCAATTTTCTTTATCTTTAATTAAACATCAAATAATGGTCCTATGGATGAGTAGGGCTAGATTGTCTGTGACTCGTATGAAAAGCTACATTTTATTCATTTATGTTGTGAGAAATTAAAAGGCTTTAGAAATCTCATAATATGTATTTCGAAGATATAATAGAGTTCCCGACAATCTAAGAATTCTTGATAATGTTGTGTTTGAAAAGACTCGGCTTTAGTCTGCAAGGATTAGAGAGGCATAGTATGAACTATATCAATAATGTTATTCAATATCATATGTAATTTAATAAAACACAATTGATACATTCGTACAAGCTTGGGAATTAAGTGAACGCAGCAGCCGATTTTCAAACGCAACGTCTCCTTTCTCCCGCCGCGCGTCTTGGTCCCCGCAACGGCCTAGCAGTACCACGTGAACAGTGCGTGGTGTATTAGGGCGACATTCCATCAATAGGTTTCCTCCAAGCACCTGGACCGCAGCAGGGGCAAAGACGCGCACTGGGAGAAAGGTGGCGCTGCCTCTGAAAATCGGCCACAGCGTTCACTTAATTCCCAAGCTTGCATTCATACATTTTCCCAAACTTACCTACTCGTTGCAATGTCTTGTCCCAAGATATAGATGACTGGGGTTCAACAACCGAGGGACAAACCATTGCATTATCACAAGGTAAAACATACAGAAACACAACTATTGTTACGATGCATAACAATATGGAAGCGATCAAACACAATCGTCGAAGGGGGGACATATCTCGCCGTTTCCATAAATCATTCTGATCATTTCCTTCAACTACCATTATAGGTATATCGTCTCTATAATATTTAAGCGTATTCTGCCCATTTTTCATACGATTTCCCAGCTTCTTCGTTTCGTCCAATGGATAATATATCCCATTTTCATGGATTGTAGTCAATTCCTGTAATATTCATATCTGTAACATAGCTTTTACTTGCCAATCGATTTTAATCAAAATTTATAATCCAATACTTTTCTTTAGTTAATACTTATACACTGTACATTAATACTGATAGGATTATAACTACTAAGGAACAGAAGGTATATGTACTAAGAAAACTACAAACATTCTCTTTCCCCCATTTACGTTTAATTACACATCCCATATTGCTGAAAAAGGAAGAGGTCCCCCAAATTTTAGCTCACCGCTGGTGCATTTTCAGCGTGCCTTTTTGGGGCTTCATTTTGTTGAGTCTCCAAGCAATCCTCTTCATCCTCGGTATCGGTGTTGCTTATGCTCTGTGGCAAAGGTGTGTAACCCTTTCCACTGTGATGATCAATCGACATGCCAAGTGAAATCTGTGCAAATCACCACGAATTCGAAAAACCTAACAGAATGTTTACGCGCATACGTACATTTATTTATGTCATTATCGCAATACTGTCAACACTGTCAACTGTAAAGTGTTGGACAGTGTTAGAGTGAGCGAAGAGGGAATATGGGTACTGTAGGGCAGGGTTGCCAAATGGTTTTAATGTCCAGCCGCCAGATCGCGTAGAAAAGTAGCCCAAAAGCGCCAAAATTCAAAAATCTTGAATGAAAATGGTGTTTAAATATTTTCTTAATATTTTCTGGAACTGTTTTCTTTATTTCTTTTAGATACAATAAATAATAAACTTTATTTGAACAAAAACGAATTTAAATAAAACTGATGTGAAAATTAAAATTAACGTTTTAACACAATTATAAAATTTTCGTATGCTATCCCAGATAGCACAACGTCTGGTAAAGTCTTAAAGACGTCCAAAAGACGTCTTGTTACAAATCAAGACGTTCAGACCTAAAATAGACATAAATTAGACGTCTCTAAGACCCCACACAGCACACGACGTCCCGAGGACGTCTGTTTTAGGTCCCTTCTAGGTCTGTAGGTCTGAATGTCCCGGTTTGTAACAAGACGTCCGTGGGACGTCTATAGACGGCTTTGGGACGTCTACAGACGGACTCGGGACGCTTTTGGGACGTCGTGTAACTACAGTGGCGCCATCTATACAAAGTCCTGAGGACGTCTTGGGGATGCGTTTGGGACGCGTTTGGGACTTGTTAAATACGTCTTTGGGACGGCCTTGGGACGGCCTTGGGACGGTTTTAAGACGTCGTGTGATAATTCCTCAAGCTCCACTAGAGGGCGACGCGGCTCGAGAGTTTCTCACCGGTGATCATAGACCCAGTTAGTATATATACAATGGGTCCCGCCAATTAATTCTTTCTGAGTCCACTGGCGGACCCGGGACGAAACGCTATTCCTTCTTTCCTTTTCTAAGGTGGTGACCCACTGCATAGACGGTTCAGTCAGATCGCCTACAGTGGTAGTCAAATTTTAAATAACTAAATATAGTAAAGAGAAATAAATTTTGATTTCATTTTGACAACCCTTTGTTTCATCAAATTTATATTATAATTAATCGGTATCGATAACTATCTTAAATACGCCCTACTTGCGGTTTTTAAGACGTCCCAAAGACGTCGTTTAAACGCTTGTTCAGTCCGAATCCAGGCGCTTTAAAAGACGTACCCGGGACGACTTTTTTTGTAACATTCGTCCTTCAGAGGACGTATATAAGCCGTTCGTGGGAAATTCAGGACGTCCCTGGGACGACCGGTACGACTGGGGCGGACGTCCCTGGGACGCCTTTAGGACGGCTGTGTGCTGTGTGGGACGAGGTGTGCTATCTGGGTGTAGGAAAGCCTACCAATTAATAAAAATCACGGGCGATTTGGGTGTATGTGGAATTCGCCCATTGTAGCCCAATTTAGGCGCCAACCGTGACTTTCAATGATTGAGCGCCAGTTGGTTTTGAAAAGATGCCCAAATGGCGGAATTCCACACAATCTTGCAACCCTGCTGCTTAGAGCATATACTATGGAGGTCTCATTGGCCGTGTTCCGATTCACGCATAATGCAGCATAATGCGCATGAAGTGCATAGGGTACGTGACATATCCTATGCAGTCTATGCGCTGTATGCGTGAATTGGAACACGGCCATTGAAAGCTTGAAACTGTCGCCAACATGGTGCGAGAGAGAAAGACATGTGCGAGCGAGAGAAGTATACGTCCCAATCGACCGTAATGCGCATGCGCCAACATGGTGCGAGAGAGAAAGACATGTGCGAACTAGTGCGAGTGAGAGAAGTATAGATTCCTAATCGACTGTAATCGATATCTCGCACGATATCAACGCATGCGCATTACGGTCGATTGGGACGTATACTTCTCTCACTCGCACATGTATATTTTTCTCGCTCGCACCAGTGGCACATGTCTTTCTCTCTCGCGTGATGTTGCCGACAGTTTCGAGGCAGTCACTCTAAGGCCGGTATTCATAGTCGCTACTTATTCTTAAGCAAATGCTTAAGCATGCGGCAGCTTCTACTAACCTAGTAGCTAGTAAAGGATGCCGAATGCTTGAGCATTTGCTTAAGAATAAGTAGTGACTATGAATACCGGCCTAAGGCAATACACCTCCATTTATATATGCTCCAAGCCCTGCTGTAGGGAAGGGATGCAGTCAGAGATGCAAGATGCGAAGATTTCCGACTGCAGCGCCGCTTGCGGTGGAGTAAGGAATCTCAGCTTGTGATATCTCCGCTCTATAGAATAATATTCTTGAGTAGTACATTACGCGGGCTTTTCTGCCGGGATACCGTAACAAACGCGAACGTAGAGTAACCGTCATTACTCTACGTTCGCGCATGTTTGTTACCAAAACCTAACCGTCATTACTCTACGTTCGCGCATGTTTGTCACGGTATCCCGCCAAAAAAGCCCGCGTAATGTACTACGGCGCTGCAGTCGAAAATCTTCGCATCTTGCATCTCTGGATGCAGTGATGCCAGAATGAGGACGGGTCCTCATTCTGGCATCACTGAAGGGATGTTCGATTCCGTTTCGATTCTTCAAAAGGTCGATTCTTTTGGTTAAAAGATCGATCTTTTCAATCGATTTCCTGCTGCCCGATTTTTTTGCGGATCGATTCTTTACTCTAAAAATTAAAAACTGATTTTTCTGCCTTCAATTTTTTTCCGTTATGACAACAATTCTGTTTCTCACGGCAATTATGTTTCTCACCGCAATTATTTGTGATGAAGCTGTTGATTGGTCTTTCTGTTAGAGGATTAATTTGTCACCAACGGAAAGACCAATTGAAGACGGAAACAATTTCACCCCACTAGCTGTTAGAAAATAGCTGCGATGTGGGTTCTCCCTAAAAACCCACGTAGAACTAGTTATAAAAGTTTAATATTTATAGAATTTAAAAGAATTGAATTTGAAATTGATGAAATTACACATCCATGACTTTCGCATAAGGGGACGATATGTACATAAAAAACATGTCTTCAAAAATCGAAATCGAAGATGTATTTATTAATATTAATTAACTATTAATAACACAGATAGCACTGGACGTTTTAAAAACGTCCATTTTACGTCCATTTTACGTCCATTTTACGTCTGAACGTCCACGGCTTGATTTGTGAAAATGGACGTCCAGAAAACGTACTTTACGGACGTTTTAAAAACGTACTTTACGGACGTTTTAAAAACGTCCTTTTCCGTACGTTTTAAAGATAGCCATGTTTGAAGCGTTTCAAAGCGTTTCTCGGAGTGTGGTATGAAGTAGCGTGTTAAAGAAAAAGTTATTAGGAAGTAAGAACAATGGTTCAGTCACGGCCGTCGGCCGTGGTTCAGTGCATCGTGCCTTTGTGCAAAAACAGATCAGATTCTGAAAATTGGAAGAAAAGGAATGATGGTAACAGTAACAACCAGAAAGTTACTTTCCACAGGTATTGAGGTTATTTTATTAATTCATAATGGAACAAATTATTATATTTAATACGTTCACTACCGCCTTTTAAGGAAAAATATATAAAGGTATACTGGGTAGCAAACGTGTTAAAGTAACTATATTTTCAAAACATATCTTATTTTGAACTTTATTTCTGTTTTTATAGATTTCCAAAGAATTCTGATACTTGTGAAGCTGCAAAGGCCACCATACACGCTGCTTCTTGCTGTTCTATTTGCTTGTACAGTCAAAAGTGAGAATGCAAGACTTGAGCGTGTGTGTCCACAAATCGGGCAATTTAGTATGTGCGTACTGTCAATTTCCTGCCATGAACGCAATTACAAGTTTTGACTGTACAAGTAAATAGAACGGCAAGTAGAGACATTTTATTAAGACACATTTTATGCACAAAATATTACTCTTTATTACATATAACAAAATTGTGATTTTGCTTTGCGCTAGTCTTTTAGTGTATTGTAAATCAATAGCATTTTCAATTGTGAATAATGCAGAGAAAACATTTTCCTCAATACTTTGAGATCTTTCAACGAATTTGTAACAATGTTATAAACATCCATTGTAAGTGCAGATATTTTACATATTCTGTGCCTATATTTTGTATAATATGTATAATCTATCATAACCTACATGTTCTACATATTTCATATCTATTTTAAGTGGTGTATTCTGTGTATTCGATCTTGTACTGACATTTTCATGTATCTATTGTAAGTAAATGAAATAAATTGGTAGTTTGGTAATATTTTGAAAACAATTTACATCCATAAATTTTTATTTAATCGAACCAGTACCGACCTCCTGCAAACGTCCAGAAAACGTTTTAAAAACGTCCTAAAAACGTCCAGAAAAGGTCCTGAAGACGTCCAGAAAACGTTTTAAAAACGTCCAGAAAAGGTCCTGAAGACGTTTTAAAAACGTCCTAAAAACGTCCAGAAAAGGTCCTGAAGACGTCCAGAAAACGTTTTAAAAACGTTTTAAGAACGTCCAGAAAACGGTCTGGTTTGTGAAAATGGACGTTTCTAGGACCTTTTCTGGACCTTTTCTGGACGTTTTTAAGACGTCCCGAACGTCTGACCTGGACGTTTTAAAAACGTTTTTAAAACGTCTTTGTGCTATCTGGGAAGTAATAATTACATTAACCCAGATAGCACACCTCGTCTTAGAGACGTCTAGTTTATGTCTATTTTAGGTCTGAACGTCTTGATTTGTAACAAGACGTCTTTAAGACGCCTTTTGGACGTCTTTAAGACTTTACCAGACGTTGTGCTATCTGGGAATATATATCATATATTCGGAGAAAACTCAACGAAAAAACATGCAGGGCACTCGGGGGATAGAGGCGAGGAGCCAGTTTATAGAAATGTCAGATCGATTTTGTTAGCGAGCTCGCTAACAGTTATTGTCTTGTAATAAACACACCGAATCCAACGTCAGTCTTCTTTGATCCTTTGAAAATCCCGCGCAAACTCGTGAGCTGGGTGTTTCAGGGCATGAACCGACAACCGACCTTTTATTAGAAATTCTCACGAGATCGCGCAAAAGTTCATAATATTTTATTCACATTAGTATAATCTTCGCATTAGCATTATTATCAGGGTAAAAGTCGAAGAAATATTGCTTCAAGAGAAGTTAGAAATTTAAACAAATCGAATAAGTATTAAAAAAATGGTCGAATGACCAAAAAAAAACGAAAGTGATATCAGCGCATTTCTGTTTTGACGTCGTTAATTGTCGTTAACATCTTAGACCATATATATACTCATAGACGCGGCTCCAGATAACTGCCTTGAAGCAAAGATAAAATCATCTACGTGACGTCACATGTGGGCAAAGTAATGATGGAAGTCCTATAGGAATGTATAAATATTTACGAAAATGCAATTTAATCATTGTCTTTGCAATTCTTTATACAACATGCTTGCTTCACTATTAATAATTATTCAAAAATTATTCACAGAAAAAGATATAAACTCGCTTGTACATATGGTCTAACCATTTTGAATTATCTTTTGTCCATAAGTGACGTCACTTGTGGGCAACTTTTACGCGTTATCTTTTAGCGAATTCGGTACCTCGCACTGACTCTGTGCTGGTGCCAGAAAATGACTTGGATTGGCTAGCTCTATAAGAATCAACCAATCCAAGTCATTTTTTGCCACATTTTGGCACCAGCACAGAGTCAGTGCGAGGTACCGAATTCGCTATTTGCTTCACTTCGACTCGTGGATGCATATAGGGCGGGCCGTGTCTATTATGAGTATATATCAGGGGTGTGCACTTCCTATATAATATCTGTTGGCAAAATTTAGTTAGGGGCACTTTTCACTCGTGGCGCTAGGATCAATAAGGTTAAAAGAATTTGGCAACAGATGGCGCTGTTGAGATTATTTTGTGGCGGCAAAATTAAATCCTGGAATAATGGTATTGGTTACAAGAGAACATATGGGACCCGTACACGCCGATTTTAATGGAGCTTTTGTAAGATGTTGTTCTCAAAATATTTTTCTGATAACTACTTCATACAAAAGCCCAATTAAAATCGGCGTGTGTGGGTTCCATATGTTCCCTTGTTAGGCAATTTTATTACAAATAGGAAATAAATTACTGAAATACAATTTTCATATTTATCTTTAGTTTTTATTCAATTAAAAAAGGATTGTTATTATTGGTGTTACACGAATTTACTGCTTTACAATACTTTCGCACATACATTGTTACTATTATTTTAATTATATGCTGCATAATTAATTCTTTACGACACTTAAAATCAAAGCGAATATGGTTTGATACTGCTGTTCGTACCAAGTACATGTTCGAGGAATTATGATTTACACCAGGCCTGCCCTATATAGGGTGCAAATACCTCAAGTTCTCGGGCCTGGGCAACAGCAGAGCGTGGAACTTTTACGTTGCTAATCACAGCACGGGCTGTGGGTGAACTGCAAGACTGTGTGTGCGTCCATCCTGGTTCGTAAGTACCACAAGTCCATATAGCTGGGCCTCGCGCGTATAGGCGCACATACACTCTTGCAGTTGTCCCAAACCCCACGCAATGGTTAGCAAGGTAACAGTTCCACGCACTGTTGTTGCCTGGGTCCCAGAACTTCAGGAGGTATTTGCACTTTAAAGGGCAGGGCTAATTTACACTAAAGTGTTGATGACACACATGATAATTTGCATATACCTTTCTGTCGTAACGTCTTTCTATAGGTTTGGAAAGTGATGTCGCGTAGAGTGCGTATTCAAACATCCAGGCATAGCACATGATCCATAGTTCCGTCCCATCTTGTACCTGTAACTAATAATGTAACGCGTCCTCAATAACTACCCCATTCAATTACTTTCTTTCTTAATCGTTTATTTCTTACCTTTCAATACGATGCTTTCCTGCACTTTCCAGACCTTTCCTACGCTTTCCTATGCAGGGTTATGTACTGACCGCTATAGTGACACTGCCACTGGGTGGATTATGTTCTATTCCCGCCACAAAATAATCTCATCAGCGCCATCTGTTACCAAATTCTTTCAACTTTATTGATTCTAGCGCCACGAGTGAAAAGTGCCCCTAACTAAATTTTGCCAACAGATATATAATGGAAGTGCACACCCCTGGTATATATGGTCTAAGGTTAACATAGAATATGCAGGTTATGTGATGCGTGCAAAGAGCAGTTATACTCTCCACCAATCACAAGCGATCACTGTTCTGCCTGCACCAATCAGAGGCGATCACGGATCACTGTTCTGCCTGCACCAATCAGAAGCGATCACGGATCACTGTTCTCCTGCACCAATCAGAAGCGATCACGAAAATCACGGATCACTGTGAAAAATCACCGTGATTGGGTACCTTCGCCTAACCCAGATAGCACAACGTCTGGTAAAGTCTTAAAGACGTAGAAAAGGCGTATTAAAGACGTCTTGAAGACGTCTTGTTACAAATCAAGACGTTCAGACCTAAAATAGACATAAACTAGACGTCTCTAAGACGAGGTGTGCTATCTGGGAAGTTGGGAACAACGAACGTGATCGGATCACTTGTGATTCACAAATCACTACCTGTATTACAGACGGCCGTGGCCTGGTGCTGTGATCTGCGCCACAAAACATCGCATCAAAGATGAGAATGCCGCGTTTCGTGTCTCCTTCACTGTGTAAGTGGGTGTAAGTGCGAGCTGTTTCAGATTCGTCTTCGCCCGGTGTATGCTCCCATACGTGAGTGTATTTACAAAACGAAGATACTACGAAAGTCATTATTGTTAAGAAATCTGATTATAGTTCAAAATTAAATCGCACTGCATGTAAAACACTAGATTGTGGCTTCAATTTCAAAAAACAAAAATGTCCCTAAAATAACTATCTTTAATTTTCTGGCTCCTAGCAGCCACATGAATCTGGCATAAAAACTTGCCATAAGGTTTTCTCTACGATTGCGCACAAACCACGTTTGTGGTTGTGCGAGAGTCCACATGAGCCTGTTGCCAGTTATTGATCCTAACACGGTCAAACAACACTGCATTGCTGTCAACTACGAAAACAATTCTGGTCACGCAGCTTTTGCAAAAACGCGCCGACAAAAGATCACGGTAACGTGTGCGAATCTATTTATTAAAAGTACTGCGAAATCGAAATGTGCTGTGTCTCTTCGACGTCATCATTATTCTGTCAAAATGTAGAAGAGGTCCCGTAAGACTGAAATATCGATGAGTGACATTTGCCATTGATACGCAAATATGTCATCGGTAGTTTTCCGCGAGACAAGAAACACGTAGATAGAACGTAACATAGCTCCTTGCCATTGCGAAATTTCTGTTTATCTTGTCGATTGAATCGTTTAAAAACTTCGTATATTGACTCCGGACTTTAGGAAGACTTGAATTTGTGTCGCTGCTGCACATGTGATCCTCCAGGTGTTATCTTCGGTCCGTAATGAAGAAGTTTACAATTAAAGGTGTGCTTGACGGGTTCCGATCATCGGTACCCCAACCCGTCAAACCCGATCAAGAAATCGTCGAAAATTTACGGCCGGAACACTTTCAAGTAAAGAAGGTCAGTGATAACAATGTACTATCCATTCGTTTTACATTACGTGTGCCAATTTTTAACTATAGAAAAAACGATACGTAAGTACTTACTGCAAAGCACGTTCGTCGCGATGTGCAAAAATTTAGAAAAAGTTAAAAAAAAACATAAAAGAAATTTAGTTTTTTTTGCGATATTCATGTGGGACAGATTAAAATACATTAGTTTTACATGTCTGCTTTATTGTTAGTTTTTCAATCGCATTTCTATGAAGATCATACGCTGGTAAAGTTCTTACTCATGTTGGCATAGTATGTGGTATTATGATGTCATTACTTCAATTCTAGTAATATATACATGTACTCATCATATTGCAAAAAGATTGATATTAAACTTATTGTTCTGCCTTTCTAATGTTGTTAAAGGAAATAGAAAGAATATATAATATTGGTAGATTATGTAAAAGAATTGAATTGTCCATAAATGTATTTCCTAGTAAAAAACACTATATATTATATCTCATTAGTGGACATAATTTCTACATGTGGTTTTAAATATTTGCTTAAAAGTTTATCTTCATTGGGCTTAGAATATAGCGAATAGAAATAAATTTTAAAATCTAAGTTAACAGGTGTGAAATATTAATACACAGAAATTCTAAAAGTATCCTTTTTTCTTGATTATAAAGTTGGCTAAAAATTATGCACGCTATGAACATTATGAAAATACAAATAAATGTAATATGTTATCAAAGTAATATTTGCGGGTCATGTACCAATATTATATTTGAATACGATACCAATGTCATGTTCGAATATTCATTTGAATGTTCATTAAGATATGCATTGTTACATAGTTTTTGGTGCAAGATATATGTAGAAGTAAAAACTACTCCACTGATACAAAATATCTAACTACTCCAACTTATTAAATGTATAAAGAAGTTCATTTATCTACGACTGTTATTGCAGTCCTCTAACGAAGTGCAACATACTGATTTTTACTTACCCTTAATGTTAAGAAAAATAGTATCAGTATTTTTAGATGTTAGGAATTTTCAGTAAACAGCGTATTCTTTTATATTAAATACATTTTACTTGTTACAATTTAATTGGGAAAAGAAAATCTTGTGTGTGGAAGGAAGTCTTACCAAACTATTAAAACAAATTTTATACTGACGTGCGGATAATTAAAGTATATAACTTACCTAGTTAAAACATACTTTTATTCTGTGTAATTTAATTTGATCCTGATTTCAAATGATATAATAAATTTAAAATCGAAGAAATATCATATTATTAAAGATAATAAATTACATGTGAATGAAATGAGTGTTTATCGGTCATAAATGTATTAAATTTGTTGCCAAATATTTACTCTAGTAAATTATCATAAAATAATTTTGCACTTTGGGTTAAAAAAATTGGTAGATACACCCTGATATAAAAAAGGTGTTAATTGTGGCGATTATTGATTGAGTTTATATAAACGTTAGAAAAATTTATATGTTGGGGGATTTTCTTGAAATTTAGAGAAAATTGGCGAACCGATAGCGTCGAGTTCGCGATATCGATTGTATCTCGAACAGAATAAATTCCTACATGGACAACAGGTGGAGTGTTATGATACATTGCATTGACATGCCTAAGTTTGTTTACGTAAAGTAATCGAAAAAGTCGGTTGACAATCGAAAATGACAAAATAAGTTGCATTTAATGATTTATATTACCCTTTCCTCAGTGATGAAACTTCTAAGAAAATTGTCCGTGTTTAAAAAAGAATTTGTTCTGTGGGGTGGATGACTTATTTTATATAGAAACATGTACTCGTGCATACGCGTAGAACAATCGTATAGCAGTTCGTTTTTACTGATCCTTTAATTCATGACAATTTACTCCGCTTGTAATGACAAAACGAAAATTATACAGTTGTTTTTGGTGAAGCTGATAATTTCAAGGTCAGGATAGTATCTCGTATTCGGGGTGGTAAGCGAATTTTACACCTCCGATTTTAGTCTCGACAGAGTTTTACGGCTTTCGTCGCTCGAGTATAGGGACCCGGGAAAGCAAGAATAGGGGAAGATTGTCAAGTTCCGCATTTTTCATTGGATCTTCACGAAAATTACATCAACCGGTTCCTTGTTTTTTCCCGATTAAAAGGCACCATGTAAATCGGATTATAATTAACGAAATTGTATAAAAAGTTAATTTGCAGAATTTAAAGTCAACTACCTTAAAAATAGTCCGATTTACATGGAATGTGGTGCCTTTTAATGGGGACAATGTCAAGAATCCATTACTATTACTTTTATATCCATACGATGAAGAAAAATACAGAATTTTATTTCTTGGTTTAAACGCTCGAGTGACCCTAGGTGCGACGCTGCGTTTTTTTGTTTTCGCTGAGCGCCGACGCGACGACAAGTCGCACGTGTGCCTAGGGTCGCTCGGGCATTTGAATCAAGAAATGAAATTCTGTATTTTTTTCATCGTATCGATATAAAATATATTCCATGTAAATCGGACTATTTTTAATGCAGTTGACTTTACATTCTGCACATTAACTATTTACATAATTTCGTTACTTATAGTCCGATTTACATGGTTTTTTGGGCGTTTTAATCGGGAAAGCACAAGGAATCGATTTGTGCCATTTTCGTGAAGATCCAATGAGAAATGTCGAACTTGACATTCTTCCTTTTTAAATGGCTAGTGCTATCCTTGTCTTTTATGGCCCCATTGTTCGCGGGTGTCGAGCGCTCGGTTGCGGGGTCCCCACGTCCCAAGCCTAAGTAAATAAGAAATGGTAGTGGGGGATGATGTTTTATCAGCCTAACCGAGAAAAAATTATCAGCTTAACCGAGGAGCAACGTATGTAAATTAGGAATGTTTTCTCCACATTACTGTTCTGTTATTCTAGTGGACGTCCAGCACACAGTTCGCCATTGCAGCTTAATATGTTTAATCTGGTTATATCGTTTCACAAAATACCATTTCAGTGTTTGTCATTTTCAGCATTCTACCAATTTTGATAAAAATTCACGTTGGAAGGAGCTTTTCCTATTTCATATTTAAAAAGCTAGGCGGTGGTCAAGTGACTGTAATGAATATTACAGGGTAGTTTAACATAAAGTTTTTTTTATTAAACATAAGCAACATCGGGAGGATTTAAATAGTACGTATGTCGCGCATTAATGCATTTACGTCTGAAAATAAATTACCTCGTATATCTATATCGGCCGAATAAGTAGCTTGTTTCCAATCTAAAATTATATAATCAGATTATATAGTACTATATTAAATAAATACAAACAGGGTGGTAAACATTGACTCTAAACCTTTAGGTACTTATTAGTATAGTCATCGAGGGGAGTAAAAAATGCTTAATCCACATAGGTACTAAAACCAATCCTTTCACTGTAAAATACAGGAGTTTGTTTTCACATGGGCAAGGGAGAATAGGAGACGAAATAGTGAATTTGGGATATTTCTCTGCGTAAAGATGATGGACTGCAGAAATATTTTCACTGGCAAGATCATGCGTAGAATGCATGTCCGCCATTTCTACATCAGAATAATAGGCCGACATTGATAACGATTTGATAGTAATACTCACCGTGCTACGCTTATATACAAGTAGTAAAGACTTGTGTAAGGTTTGTCTCTATCAAGTATTCATTGTTAATGTTATAAATAGTCTTCTATTGTCATACCATCTTGAACTAATGTACTTTCAGACTAATTATTCTGTTTACACTCTCACTTACGTTACCAAATGCTCGTCAGCACAAAAGTACATTCACATAGAAAGGATTAATTGTAGGATGTATGTTGATTATGCATTTTTCGTCTGGATAAGTGCGATAAAAGCCACTTTGCTACTTCTGCACATACAATTAGTCTGCACCAGTAATCGGCAGGTGGTCACGCTTTTCAGTACTCGAGTCGATTCTGTTTTAATCGCTTGTTCGTCATTATCGCGGGTCCATATGGCTCACACGATTTTGAAAGAACAAGAACAACTGGGTGAATTCCGGGAAATAGGGATAATGATAGAGCGATTTTCTACAATTTACTAATCGGTGTACTCCCTTAAGGAGGGAGCCTGGTGTAGCGGGTCGAAGAAATCGATTTTTTTGCATAAATCAATAGCTGAACATCATGATAATATGCTCCCAAAGCAACAAAACGAAATTCGAAATATTAAAGCGGATATAGCCGGTTTTGCTACGGAGCACCAGGTTCCGAGAAAACTTAAAATGTGTTTTTCTCGAAACGACAGTTTTACACTTTGCGGGCAATGTAACTCAAAAAATATTCAACCAATCGACTTGGCCTTGTACACGGATATTTGTGAACATTTTCTTCATAGCACTAAGTTATTAGTATAATGATATTGTTTAAATAAATAATTTTTTTACACATTTAAGGCAAAATTTCGATGGAAAAAGTGAACTTTTTATTCAAGTGGCCGCCATTTGGTCAATTTTGCATCTTTTAAGTTATAAATTTGTTCGATCTGTGCGTACACTCATAAACTAATTGAAAATTGTTCGATTTTTGGTTTCACATGAAACCTAAAGACGCTACGTTGCCCGCAGTGCAACAATTGCGTCGCCAACGGACTGGGCATAAGCCCTTATAACTTTGTTATTTGCCGCTCTTTTTTAATAAAATTTTTTTTTATCTACCTTAATCTGTTAATACAATATCCTGAAAGTTTCACAGAGATCGATTAAATACTTTCTTTAAAAAAAAATACCGAAAAATGCCTCGCTTTCCAGCTAGTTACACCAGGTTCCCCCCTCAAGGCACGGTTATACATGTGCAATGCGCGCTACAGAACACCATTACAAGGGTCGATTTTTATGGTTCTGCGCGCAACCGGGTACCTCGTGCAACATGAAGCCGCGCACGCGAACGGTTGCGCACATCGTCGAAAGTATCAGAAAGAATTGTACACTTTTCCACTTATGGCTTTCGATCCCCGACGCACAGTGGTCTGGAATTAATAATTTGGTGACATTTGTCTATAGCTTTTGAACTATAAAAGATATCGAAACGAAATTTGCGCCAAAAAAATGAGAAAGAATTATCCCCTTCTAATGATGTATAACTTAATATTTTTTATATTTGTTTATTTATTCTTTTTTCAATTTTTTAAGTTAAGTGTAAAAAAAATTGAAAGCTGTTTATTTGGTACTTTATATAATGCTCTTTTCAGTAGTTTAAGTGGCATGTTGAGGTAACTTTTCGTTTCCAAGTTATATAATATAACTATATATTATAATATATATATATAAAATATAAACATTTTCTCGAGCTTGTCACGCATACTATTTCTGTGGAGTACCTGCCGGCGGATGGTCCTAGAGGGTCACCTATTTACGAGCAGTGCCACAATGGCAGGGGATAGCAAGGGATAGCGACCTCAGACCTCAATTCGGCGCGGTCGGCTGAGGATTCATAGCAGTTTCAGAAAAAAATAATTCTTTATTCTTTATTGTATTGATATGGAAGTGAAAGCAAATTCGGGCGCGCATTGCAGATGTGTGGACGTGATTTTCGCTGCGCACGGTGTTCGGCGCGCAATGCGCGCTGTTGCACATGCTAACCGTGCCTTTACAGCGACCGATACATGTAGGCATTGGTGTGCTTTGAAGTAAAATCCACTATTTTCTCTTCCACGATACTGGCATCAGTCGTCGCACTTTTCTTCTGAGTCTCTTCAGGATATTCATGTAAAGTGCAGAACTAAGTGTTCGACCTTGAGGAAGAAATTCGTGAGGAAAAATTCAGTTGGATGGACGGCCTTCGCCTGCTTCGTCATTCACGTTTCCTCTTCCACTACGAAATGTTTTTGTCCACTTGTATACGGCCGCATATTTGATTCATCATATGAACACAGCATTTACAAACATTCGACCTTTCTTACCAAGTTTAATAGGGGCCTTTATACTGATTCTCTGTTCTGTCCATATTAAAAGAAAATAAATCTACGATAAACAATAGAATTTTTGCCACTTGGGATACAGGAATAACAACTATGGTGCTATGCGGTGTCGTTGCACACTTCTTGGTATTGTTATTAATAAGAGCGGAACAAACACCTTCCACGACTTTTTTGACCACACCATATTGTAGACAATATGACTCAAAACAGAGAATTTGGTATAAAACACAGCCACATTGGTTATAGCAGTGTCTCCCAACGTTTTTTGAATCGCGATTCCCTTTTATAATATTCAAATAAACTGCGACCCACCCGTATGAGATAATAATATTAAAAAAGAAACTAACAATATTTAAAAAAAAACTAAAAGAACTATGGTGATCTCCCAGAAAATACTCCGTGACCCGCTTGGGGGTCGCGACCTACAGGTTGGGAATCACTGGGTTATAGGAACGTTTCTAACGAGCTTCTGTTTATAAACTGATTTTTCGAACGATTATTTTCTTACTTTACCTGTAGTTTGTCAGATCCATGTGGTTGGTCAGTTTGCTAAGTTATGGAGTTGTTTGTAAAAAAGCATGCGGAATGTTTGTACCCGTCACCCAAAGGATTGATTCTATGTATACTTGAGAGTGACTCATTAGGCAGGGAGCGGTCACTTATTTTAACGAAGCGGAGATACTTATCTCAGCCAATCAAATAGAGTAATCGTCGCCCTGTCCAAGCTGAAATTTTTTGCAGGACAAATAATCTACATACGTAAACCTTCTCCTAGCTTAACAATCGCCAAATATCTTGCAATAAATTTGCATTTAAAGTTGGACCAATCTTATCCTCCCATTTTCTGTAATACAGTTAAACAGAGACTCTGTATTATATATACTGAGTGAAGTAGTTGCAATTTTAGTTGGCAATACAAGTTGAATTTATATGTATCTTAAACGTCTCAATTACATCTTCTTAATATATAGGTAAAGCAGAAAGTGTTTGTGTGCTTGTCTGTCGCCTAAAAACTTTCGAACGGTACATTCTGGGGTCACTAAATGTGTTCCAGCTTGTTATGCCTAACTAATTCAGATGAATGTGACCATTTTCACAAAAAAAAACTAAATAAATTTTTTTTGTTATAAAATCAGAATCCAAATTTCGGGTGAAGCTGAGTAGTAAGGCTAGTTATATATAAATGTTAAACAAACTTTGTAGAAATGGGGGCCTCTCCTCTCGTGAATTGTGTCCAACTTAAATACACGGCACTCTCTAGTATTTAGTACACACATATATACGTATGTAAAGTACGGTGAATTGTGCATATCAAAAATCAGTTCGCAGAATGCAATCACTTAATAGGCTGCACATTTCGAGCAACAGTTTTCACTCTCATCGATCTCATCTACGAGGTAGACAGTTATTACGCTAATATTCGTGTTTATTTCAATTATTATATTAAAACAAATAATTTATAGCAAGAAATTTTTTTTAAGATGTACTAAAAAGGAAAATAATAGTTTTCTTATCGGCCTAAATGACTGTCTTAAAAGAATTTCCTCATATGACTAGTAACAAAAGCGTGGGGCGTAAATATTGAAATGTCCTTTTTATGTTTGTTGCGCGAGTTTTTTTCCACTTGATTGCGAGCAGCCAAATTCCTCAATTCGAAGTCAGTCCTGAGATCTAAACAGATTAAAAGCCAAGACAAAATTATGCTGTTCAGTATTTATTATGTGCATTACTTTTAATATTCAATATTTACGCTCCACGCTTTTATTTTTAGTCATATGAGGGAATTCTTCCCAGGCAGTCATTTAGGTATCAAAATTAATTTTTCCTTTTTAATACATTTTAATCATAACTTGCTTTTTTTTAAAATCGTATAAATTATTTTATGCTTTAAAATTAGCTTATAAGATTTCACACTTATAACCTAACGAACTCACAAGTGGAGTTACATAAAAGCTTGTAGAATGAATACTTTTATGCTCAATATAACAGGCTTTATGAACATAAATGCATCGAAAAATTGTATAAGCATAAACGAAAATAAATAACCTATATAAACTGTGCAGTTATAATTTTATCAATAGTGATTTTACTTCATCTCTAACATAAAGCTCTACGGCCTGTTTGACATCATTCAGTTATTGGCGGAAAAGTCAAACTAATGGGATAAAATTTGTGATACTAATTGTTCATTAAATGCATACAGCTTTAGTGCAATATCATTTTCAAACTCTTCAGTATTACATGGTATTCATCAATATGTTGATCACTCACTCGAGTACGGTAATCAAATTCTTCTGAAACGTTTTACTGTAGTATCGCTTCCCCTATACGGCGAAATGACCTTATTTAAAATTGGCCGAAATTACCCGAGATGGATTTTGTTTCCAATTTTGCAAATTAATAGGTCCATAAGTGAGACATCGATTCCAGGTGTTAGTTTTTCTGCAGGGCTCCAGGTGGAGAGGCGGGGGGGGGGGAGGGGTCAAACTGCGAATTTCGTAAAATATATCGGCGTTCATAACTTTTGACCAAAAACGGATATCAAAGTGCAACACAGCAAAAAATCATAAAAAATATATTTTTCTAGCAATACCTATATGGAGGGTTCAGAAGTCAATCAGTGTAATCCAGTTTTCCCAGAAAATGGGTTACGTAGTTCGAAAACCTCTTTATTGTTAAAACTTTCAGTTGATAAATTAATTAAGTCACTACTTTTATACATAAGCAATAGATGATGGTACTTATATTGACCACGGAATTTACTAGACAAAGTATTCAGAGGGCAATCAGTGTAAGTCACTTTAAAGTCGCGTGAAGTTTATAATTGTACGCCGTGTTACTTACACCATGAGTGAAAGAAATGAAAAACGCGTTCTTTGTTATGAGAAAATCACCCTTTTTCTACTCTTGGATCAGAATATTTACCTGATAATGAACAGAATCTGTCTGATTGTGATGAAGGTAAGTGAAATGAAAACTTTAAAAAAAATTAGTTCTATTATTATGCGCATGTTTATTAATGTGTATTTTGAATATAAATATTACATTTGTGATAATATTAATGCATATTTTTAAAATGCTGCGGAATTTGTTGTAAATAATTTAGTCGAGTTAGAGAACACTGAGGGCTTATTCAAATTTTTCAGTGGATATTTGACATAAGTCTCAATTTTTTTTATTGAATCCGATTTCTTCTAAAGCCCACGGTGATTTTCTCTTGTTTCTTTTGCAGTTACGTTCATTTGTATGTTATCTTGTAATAAATAGCGTTTTTTATCCTTACTAGCTTTGTCATTTTTTGGCAACTAATTTGTAAAAATTTTATTTCGGTTTTGATGCTAATGGACTTACACTGATTGGCTTCAGCACCCTCTATAGTTTTATATACTTCAATTATTTTTGAATATATGTTTGACGCGGGTTTCGTAGATTAAGAAAATTCACAAGAACTGCAATTTCCAATAAAAGAATCGCCTGATTTTAACGAACAGCTCTGTATAAGTAGCTTATTTTATGCCCTTTCAGAATGAGTGGCAGTTTGAGTGCGCGGTGGAACATTAGTTCTAGTAAGGAAACATGTCAAAGTAACAATCGCTGATTTTGATGAAGTTACGTTGTTTAGAAGTAGCGACGTCGAAGCTTCGAACGTTCGCTAGTTAGATTAAGAATTAGGATTAGATTAGATTGTAAGCTAGGTTTTAAGGCTAACCGTTAAGTTTAAGCGTAAAGTCACGGTCACAGTATATTTACAAACGTTGCACAATAAAGTCACAAGTATGTCTAATTAAAGCTAACAGAGAACTAAACAATACTTATTTATTATAACGCGAAAGTACGCGAGATAAAAGGAGCGGTACGTGTCGTCAAGTCGACGATTCGAGGAAGAGAGAGTTCGCGGTGATGGATCGGGCCGTTTCGCCGAATTCTGTGACGTCAGCACCCCACTCAACAGTCGCTCGTCCTGAGCAGGACGAGGACCGCATCGGCGAACAAAGCCGTTCGCACGATGAACCGAGACAGCTGTCTAATTAGGTGAGGTGCGCGTCAACAGATGGCCCGACCGATCGCATCACCGCGATCATTCCGCGATCAGGTCGCGTTTAGTGAATTTAAAATGCGCGCGGTTTCGGTAGCGAATCCGCGCCGGCTTGGCCCGTGGCCGTTTGGGCCAATCCCAAACATTCCGCCCGCCTTCGTCAGTATGACGAAATTGATAAAAGTCCATAGTGGATAAAAGTCCTTCAGTATCGTACGTTACTGAAATGACGCTGTTAAGGCGGTCGAGAATGAATGAGAATGTTCCGTCTCGTAGTTGCGAGTTTCGTAAGAAAGTGTACAGTGCATATAAGGTAAGGGTAATGACAGTAGGAAGCACAACGTGAATCGCCGCTAGTACGCGAATTCAGCACAACCACGGCTAGCTGCAAGTGCAGCATGTATCGGCGCGAGCACGCGAAGATAGTAGAAGATACTGACCGTTGCAAGCACAACGGGTATCGGCGCAAGTACGCGAATTCAGCACAACCACGGCTAGCTGCAAGTGCAGCATGTATCGGCGCGAGCACGCGAAGATAGTAGAAGATACTGACCGTTGCAAGCACAACGGGTATCGGCGCAAGTACGCGAAATCAGCACAACCACGGCTAGCTGCAAGTGCAGCATGTATCGGCGCGAGCACGCGAAGATAGAGAAGATACTGACCGTTGCAAGCACAACGGGTATCGGCGCAAGTACGCGAAATCAGCACAACCACGGCTAGCTGCAAGTGCAGCATGTATCGGCGCGAGCACGCGAAGATAGTAGAAGATACTGACCGTTGCAAGCACAACGGGTATCGGCGCAAGTACGCGAAATCAGCACAACCACGGCTAGCTGCAAGTGCAGCATGTATCGCCGCGAGCACGCGAAGAGAATAGAGAATACTGGCCGTTGCAAGCACAACGTGATTCGACGCAAGTACGCGAAACCAGTACAAACTACGGTTAGCTACAAGTGCAGCATATATCGACGCGAGCACGCGAAGAGAATAGAAAATAGAGACAGCGTGTTGTTGTTCCAAAACAAGCAGGTGGATCAGCGGTGGATGGACGCCTTCACCATCGTCAGTCCTTGCAGCGTCCAGCAGTGCTGGCGGAACGTAGACAGCGGGATCTGGATGCCTCCGTGAAGTCCTCGTCGGTGCGTCTCGTTGACCCTGGAGCGTGACGAAGTGGGACTCATCCTGCAGGATGACTGGAGGCTCGAAGCAGAGCAGCGAGTTCTGCAGCCGCCCGCCGACACACAGGGTGCCGTCTAAACGGTGTAGGCGGAGTTGCAGCGACGGGAGCGTCGTCTTTCTCGCCTCTTCCGACTTCTCCTGGTAGCCAGGACCCAAGCGACAGTAGGGTGCACCCTCGCACAGGCCACACGCCGTAGATGATTCTCGCCCAGTGGAGACCCCAAGCATCTGAGCAGAATTGGAGCCCGCTCGCTGTATCGCCCGTTAATGTTCGGGATGTTGATCCTGTCGACCATCGTCAAGGTCGAGAGCGAGCGCAGTCACCACGTGGTCGCGGTAGAAAATTCCGGAACCGATCACTCGAAAGTTCTCGCGATTATACCGTATCCGGCTCGAAGGACCAATGTTTAGAAGTAGCGACGTCGAAGCTTCGAACGTTCGCTAGTTAGATTAAGAATTAGGATTAGATTAGATTGTAAGCTAGGTTTTAAGGCTAACCGTTAAGTTTAAGCGTAAAGTCACGGTCACAGTATATTTACAAACGTTGCACAATAAAGTCACAAGTATGTCTAATTAAAGCTAACAGAGAACTAAACAATACTTATTTATTATAACGCGAAAGTACGCGAGATAAAAGGAGCGGTACGTGTCGTCAAGTCGACGATTCGAGGAAGAGAGAGTTCGCGGTGATGGATCGGGCCGTTTCGCCGAATTCTGTGACGTCAGCACCCCACTCAACAGTCGCTCGTCCTGAGCAGGACGAGGACCGCATCGGCGAACAAAGCCGTTCGCACGATGAACCGAGACAGCTGTCTAATTAGGTGAGGTGCGCGTCAACAGATGGCCCGACCGATCGCATCACCGCGATCATTCCGCGATCAGGTCGCGTTTAGTGAATTTAAAATGCGCGCGGTTTCGGTAGCGAATCCGCGCCGGCTTGGCCCGTGGCCGTTTGGGCCAATCCCAAACATACGTAAAAATACAGTTCTCACAAAAATATTTGACACGTATTTCTTTTATCAGCCGACATTCACGTTGAAGGGATGTAAACAGCCCTCAAGCTTGAGGGTGAGAAACATATTTTATCAAATATCTTCGAACATATTAGAGCTATGTAGAAGAACGGTATATATGGCATAATTATGTATTTTTTAATAAAAAATCCAGCTGCGTAAACAGATTCCAGAAAACTTCACTTGTTTAAATGTGATTGTGTAAAGTATATATACACAAGTATAAAATACGGTTAATTCCGAATTTTCATTTCTGCATTATAAAAAAAGTTACAGCTGTGCAAGATGGGGCCAACAAAAAACTAATATTTTTTAATGTATTATTTAAATTAATGGAGTTTTCTGCAATCTGTTTGCACTGTTGGGCTCTCTATTAAGAAATACATCATTTTGCCATGTATATCGTTCTTCTAGTTCTAGTAATTTCGAAGACATTCAATCAAATATGTTTCTCACCCTCAACTTTGAGGGCTGTATTCATCCCCCTTTTTCATTAAACATTTTCCTTGCTAAACCTGCTCGTTTATAGCTTTATTCATGGCTTAGAGGTAACTACAATGGTTGATATGAGGTTTGACATCCGCAAGGATATTGATCTCTTCACGATGCTCCTATGCCGCTATATATGGATATTCTTATTTACAATTTTTTTTAATAATCCTAAAAGGTGATAGAATAAAGCTACAGCCATGCAAAATGATAGTGCGATACTTGCTTCTTTTTTAATTCCCGAAAAAATAATTTTTATTCAGCCATCACGCTAGGTAAACCGCTTAAAGGCTCCCCCAAACCAACGCGAATATTCGCGGCGGCAGCAGATATTTTTCCGCGTTGGATCCGCGGCAGTTTACTATGCATGGCGGCTTATGGGGCTGTTCAGACCAACGTTTCAAATTCAGCGTGGAATAAATTTTTCAACCCCAACTATAACTGTAACTGTAACTTTAACTTTAATCTTCTTCGCCGTTGAACAATTTTCCGGCACGCGTTCGAGCTGTCGAGGATCGGGGATTCAGGCCTGGCACGCATGTAAGCGGCATTGGATTTTATCGAAAAATAAACACGGTTTGCAAGAGTGGCAGATTCTCGGAAGACGACGAACACATACGGACGGCTGAGTGACTTTGTAAGAAGGTCGCTAACGTAAACAATGCCCGCTTCAGAAGTATGACAAGGGGGGAGAACGTGGAGGAACTCAGTCTGTTCGATACGGTGGATCGAGAATATCAAATAAAAAGTATAGATTAGTACGATTTACTGTGTCGTTTCTGACTTCTTCCTATCGTGCATGTTACAATGTAGTATCTTCCGATGACGGTCTTCGGCACAACACTTGGAACGAAACTGAATGCTACAGAGCAAGAAACCTACAGATCAACCTCAAACATTCACAGCGGCAGCGAAATATTCGCTCCGGTGTGAGCACACACGCGAATTCCGCTATTGCTGCCGTTGCGGATATTCCGTTGCCGCTACACGCCGCGAATATTCGCGTTGGTTTGGGGGAGCCTTAACTCGGCGGGACGCGCACCCAAATATGGAACACACGTTGTCGCTACCGTGTCAAAAACACCCAAAATTGAAAACCACGGTTGCAGAATATTTTTTTTAACTTTGTTATTTTTATATTAAAGTATAGTGTTTTAAGAAGCTAACAAAATTGAAGAAATATCTCAAAATCTTTATTAAAGTACTTTAAAAAATTGTAACAAAAACTCAGTCTTCTTAATTTTTACTTGGTTATAAAATCGATTAACAAAAATTAGTCTTCTTTCTTTAGTAAAAATATTAAATTGAGATCGACATCAAAAGTAGATGAAATGAATTTATCAACGAACGCAAAGAAAACAATTCGTAACAACTTTTTCAAAACAATACTCAGAGTTTTCCTGAAGTACATACATACTTGGAATCATTAGTTTACATAGTGATAGTGAACGGTTTTGGTCTTTTATTGCATTTGGTCGGTTATTCTCCCGCCGAAATGTACCTAGAACGGCACGACACAGAATTGCACGAGAAAAAAAGATATTTTCGCAACTTGTGCCTCTGTGGTAAATTTTACCCAGTAGCGCCTCCCGCCGAGTTAACAGAAATGTAGGGCGCTTACATAAATATTTAATGCTAAATATCTCAAAAAGTATAAACCGTCTACGCCTATATTCCTATATATTCTGCATCGGTAGGGTGAAACCTACACGCGTACAAAGTTGCATTAAATTCTGGGACGACCATCTGGGACGGTTCCCTTGTGAGTAAGAATTAATATTCCAGTTAGCACCTTGTTCTTTTCTACGCCAAGCTAAAGCTAACATAAAGAGTTTTCTTTGCAGTACACAGTACACTGCACTCTCAGTTCCAGAGTTTCCTATTGCAGCTATAATTGTTTCTTCAACAAAGCGCTCATGGAATCACTTCTCACTTTTCTCCCATCATAGTTGCTATCTCCATGTTGGGTAAAATATATTGGTTTCCTAGAATCATAACTCCAAATAAGTTGAATGGCAAAAAGAATTGATATTAAAAAGTGAGAAACGAAGGATCTTTTCTCATAATTTGCCTTACAATAAAAATTAGCTCTTCATCGAAATATGCAGCGTTCTATCTCTGAAAAGACAAATAAGTCCTCATTGTAGGAGAGTTTGGAAACATCGAAATATAGACTGTTTTTATTCTGCCTGTAGAACTTCTTGCATAATGCGGTCGTCTCATGGGCAGCATGACCTATAAGTCTTTGGATTCTCATTTTTTAGATAATGCAAAGTTGCATAAATCGGAAATATTGCAACTGATGAATAAGATGTTTTCTTACTATTTAACCCTTATGTCAATAACCGGGTACAGCTGTACCCACCTAAGCGTTGCCTCCTAAAATTTTTTATGTTCCCGTTAAAAGAAAGTTTCATTTCGAGATACATGCGGAAAGTCCCGTATACCTAATAAAGGTCTCCCGGCTCACCTCAGGGTTGCCGAAGTCAAGTATAATTACAAAGTTACGAATCACCCCTCTAAAGAGCCTTAAATACATGATTTCACCACGCGGGTACAGCTGTACCCCGGTCATTGAACAACGTAGGTAAAGTTGGTTATTGACATAAGGGTTAAATTGACTAACTAGGGAAGATCCCGAACCCGGAAATTAAAAAAATTCTGAAACTTTGTGGATATGTAGGGAATTTCCTCCTGATTACAACGCATTTTTTTTGCAGCCCAAAATCACTCTAGGGGGGTGAAATTAACCCCTGAAAATTCGACTATTTTCCGATTTTGTGTTATAACTCGCGAACTGTACGAGATAGAAAAAAAGTTTCAAGACAAAAGTTACTTCTTTTAATTAGATCTATCATTTGGTAAAAAATTATTTTACCTTTCACAAGTTATAACACAAAATCGGAAAATAACCGAATTTTCAGGGGTTAATTTCACCCCCTTAGAGTGATTTTGGGCAGAAAAAAAAATTGCGTTGTAATCAGGTGGAAATTCCCTACATATCCACAAAGTTTCAGAATTTTTTTAATTTCCGGGTTCGGGATCTTCCCTTGTAAGTAAGCCCCTTCTAATTTGGAATACGTACTGGTCATTTTTGAGGAACAAATTGAAGCCTATAAATTCAAGAAACCTATCAGCAGTTTGGTTGAAATTTCACCACATAATGTAGAGATTGGATGATCATCATTGCAAACATTAGAAAAAAGAGAAGAATAAGGAATTCCTTTTTCATTATGTTTTGTGTTCATTTTCTTAATTATTTTATCAAACTCAGAATGATGTCTTAAGGGTTTGATAATTTTCTAACTTGGCTGACTTGCTTGAAAATGTATCATCTCAATTAAAAAAATGACAATAACCTTTAAATCTCGAAAAATATGACCTCGAGAAAAATTATTATTTCATAGCAACATTTATGTCATCCCTTTGAATAGAATAATTTCTTCCTCTAACATTTTTTCGTATCATCGAAAGGAACGGACATATGTATTTTAGGTTCTAGTCTTAGGTGACTCTCCCTGTATATGTATGTATATTTCACATACGACATCGTAGGTGCTTGTAATTTTCACTCCACGACAAAACTCAACTCTGGGAGTACATATATTTTGCTAGATATTTTGTCTTGTGTTATAGACCTTTGATCTTGTCATATAAATACAGTAAACACTTGCTATAGAAATCCTTCGGTCGAGAGTGAGCTAGAGGGGACGAAAGAGGTTACGAAAGAGAGGAATCATGATACTTTGTCTCACTTCGTTTTTCACGGGCCAACACTGTCTCGCTTCGTCTTCCACGTGCCTACGCTCTCTCTCTCTCTCTCTCTCTCTCTCTCTCTCTCTCTCCCTCTCTCTCTCTCGCGCGCGCGCGCCATGGGCTCCTCGGAATCGTCGACGCTATGCGTTAAGCGTTCACCGCAAGCTCCGAGCACGCGCCCATAGCGATAGTTTACTGTAATTATCTTCATCATTTGTATGTTTTATCTGTACAGTATTTAAACCACAGCATAAACTATATACGATGATCGTTGGTATCTTAAGAGGTTTCTTCATATTTACAATCCGTATCGTTAACCTTACTAATATATAAAAGTGAAACTTTACCTGTTTGTTTGTCCTTCTTTCACGCCCAAACGACTGAACGAATTTCAATGAAATTTTGAATATACATTACATACGTCCTAGATTAGATTATAGGCTATTTTTTTAGGCTCTTTTATTTTGGAAACACCGTAAATAATTCTCGGCTGAAACCGGGTAACGGGTCAGCTAGTGTATTATAAAAATTTGAAGTTTTATTTTGTAATTATCGTTTCATTCTGAAAAAAATCATATTAATGTATGGTATGAAAGAAGTGTCTGATGAATAAATGCAAAATTCCATAAAATCTACTTGAAAAATAAATTAACGGAATATTTTTTCTGAACTCAGTTCGATGTTTTAACCATTAGGTCATGTGAACGTTTGTATCGGGATACAGATCAGTGCTGATATCTTCCTCTCTGTTTCCAATTATCTGTAGACAGAACACAAAAGATAGAACAAAAAGCTATTGTACACCACTTTTTATCCGTGAACTGACAAATTGACAGGAACATCAATACAGACACAATGGTATACATGTTAGTATACCTTTAGAAAGACCGCTCAATTCCAGGGTTCTGGGGCAAGTGCCGTGGGGTTCATCAGAGTCCTCATACTAGAAGGTATCCTCGCCTTCCCTACTCCGTGGTTAGATCCTTAAGGAATAGAATCTCTATTCTTTACCAATACGGCGTGTCGGGCCACTTGCCATCGCTAAACACTTTTCCTTTATTCAGATTAGGCCTGTCCAAGTATTTGCTCGCATCAGCAGCCGCAAGTTGCTCTTTGCTTTTGAAGGTACCGAGCTAAGCCACTCGCGAAAGGTCCTCATGGTGGGGCACTACCTTCGCTCTTGCCATCGCTTGCTGCAAGCGCAGAAGTTGGACAGGGCTGATTCAGACCATCAATCCTACAGGGGCATCCAGACGCTGATACATGTTGCAGTGAAACATTGATACATGCATCATGATACAGGTTTCATGCGCTTAGCCGGTGAGCATGATGCCAGTTCCGCTTCTGATGTTAAAACACGGAAACCGATCTACAGATGTACTATTGCCCGGCCGAAACAAGACCCCTAGCAGGCGGTCTCGGGCGATACAGTCCGTCGCTATGATGATTGGTGGAGTCACCTATTTAGTCACACTTTTAAAGACGGGGCACACGTATTTTGGTTATTGGCTGAAGTAGACACATACATTGTCGCACCGCGCGACGAAGAAACCGAACAAAACACATCGAGATCGAGTGGGATAGAGCCACTGTATCGCCCGAGACCGCCTGCTAGGGGTCTTCTTTCGGCCGGGCAATAGTAGCAACATGTATCATGAAAACTGTATCATGAAGTATGTATCAATGTTTCACTGCAACATGTATCAGCGTCTAGATGCCCCTTACAACACCCGATAGCTGCAAGAGCCAACGTGGTCACCAGACATCACCTGACGCCAGGATTGTTTAGCCTCACGTCCCTTTCAAGGCCCCATACAGCGATAAAACTCTCAATGGAAGACCAGCACGAGCCATCATTGGTTCAATTCAAATCACTTTGCTAACATACAAAATTCGTGCAATTCATAGCTGCCTGCTTACATTCATACTCTTTTCTAACATTTCTATATCTTCGAAATCTTTTATATTTCATGTTAGGTGCTAAATACAAAATTTTAAATTCTTTTCAAGATAACTAACTAGATTTATGAAAAATTTCTCCAAATGCCTTTTTATAAATTTAATTTAGTCTTACAATATACAGGGTGGTCCACCAAATATCGGCCACCTAAAAATCTCCTTTAATACGAGGTTACGAAAGTATGTTTCGATGCGAAATTGCAACGTTTAATGTGCGAGACGTTGACAGAAAATTCATTTTTTGCAAAGCCATTTTTTAGAGATATCAAGGTCACTGGTGTTTTTTAATGGGTGTTGACATGTTTCTGTTGCCATAATGTTATAGATTATGAAATAATAAATTTAACGATGTAAGTATGTTAACCCTTTCATCACGGCGTACATATCCGCAAAAGTGCTTTTTTCTCTCTTTCTTTTTTAAACTATCCGAAATGTTGGCTAAAGTCGACGCTAGGATGAGCAGCTCGTTCCGTGACGCCGACTAGAGTCGGCGCTCGTACACATAGGTCGTCGCGTGGGTGCCGATTATAGTCGGCGTTCTTAACGAAAGGGTTAACCTTTAAAACCACCTGACCTTTAAACAAAAAAAAATGCGTGCATCCTTGTACAGAAACATACTTTCATAACTTTGTATCCAAGGAGATATTTAGGTGTTCGGTTGCTGATGGACCACCCTGTATATGAGATGAAACAATAACGCTGTCAGTGACAATGTAAGATAGAAGAGTAGCTTATACAGAAGCTTTTAGACGGACGTAATACAGTACGCTATTTTTAACCCTTCGTGGTCACACCTTATAATCACAAGTTGGTCACACGGGGTTCACTGTACCCCAGCGTCATTTTTTGAGTTACCATTTTCGTATTTTTGAATCTTTTAACTTTTCAGTGAGAATTCTACGTTCGTAATACTTATACAGTCATGGTCTAATAGTCTTTTTCTAGAAATGTAAATTTTGATATGCTAAAATTTGTAGTTGAAAACGAGGGATTTTCCATCGTCGTGGTAAAATACAGATTTTTTAAAAAGTTTTTTATTTTTTTTTTGCGATAAATCCCCTTTGTAAGATGTAAAGGTGCGAAATTTCAAATAAAAAATTGCTCTTGGGGTACAATACACCCCGTGTGACCACGAAGGGTTAATATGGGCTAGAGAAAATGGTAATGCCATCTTATTGAAAGCAGGTTAATCTTTCCAAGTTGGGTGCACCTTGTGACAATAGACAAAATGATAATAGAAATAACGTACTTATTTCATAATTATAAGAAGTACTGTATTTATTGCAAAAAACTGTGTGTTATGAGTGTACCTATGTCGCTTCGATTTTGAAGATCGAGTTTTTGTTGAATTCTAGTTTGTATGCCTTTATGGGAAATGACAGCACATATTTATTTGCATTATTTTTGTAGAAGGTTCAATTGGGATTAAATCAGCGGCTTTGATAAGTGGTCATTTGTCATTTTTAGCTTGTGAGAGATGTTCGAAGCAGTGAGCAATTATTCGCACGAACGTAGTGTCGTAGACTTGAAATTGCCGGAAGATATACAGTGTTACATTTACCGTATTCGTTGTAATGTATTCTGGAAAAATTTGTTCGGGAAATGTAATTTTCTCGAATTAAATAAAAAATCTGCTGAATAATGTTATACAAGTAATGTGATAACCTGTTAACATGTTCGCGGACAGTAAAAGTTTCAGCGAGGTGCAAAAATTGACATTTTATATGTAAATTGGTTATGATATCCGAAATTTGATTAAACACATTTTATAAGGGTAGTCAGATTATCATATTTTAATCGATTTGAATGCTATAGCATTCATGTCATTCTGTATCATCATGAAAATGAATGCTATAGCATTCACGTCCGCGAACGTATTAATTAACAATAAATGTGTACTTTAGGTCAATGTGTTAATACTAAAAACAATTTTTTCATTTCATTTTTCGACGATTTTATAAGAATTTTATTTTACAAGGTTTGTACACAGTATGTTGAAATATAAAATACTTTAAAATAATGTAAATAATTGTTTATTCGTTAGATTATGTATAAATAAAAAACATTCAAATCGAGAAGCACTTGTATATCCTGTAGTTTGTTTTCTATGTTACATCGAATATCGTATTCTCACAAACCTGAACTATTTACTCTTATCATTTAATTACACTTTTTGTATATCGTTTTCTATCTTGAAACATGTTGCAGTAGTCAGTATATCGGGGCTGTCGATGAACATCTCACGGTGTTTGGCACTGTTTATGTTCTAGAAACCCAAGTTGTTTCATGTCGGGCTGACCTTCGTGTTCACAACTTGTGGAATGACTGTGAGTGAAAGATACTTGACCATTGTATCGAGAGTTGTGGACTTCGATGGTATTCTATAAAAATTAATTAAAAATTTGGAATTGTGTATTTGTATGTTTAGCATTAATTGCATTTAACTTTATTGTACCATTTAGTGAAAAAAAGTTGTAAATATCAGCATTAAATACCATGTGGATAGTCAATAGTTAATTATTAGCAGATGATAAATGGCTGTTTGCTTCTAGTCGGGGTTGAAATATAATGTGACAATTTGAAAACAATGGTTAGTTATAGTAAAATTCCAGTACCACAATCAAAACAACGATTACACATTGTGACCACATTTCTGTCGATGCGTTATTAAGGTCGTGTTCAGATAGGTATATTGGCCGATCGATTTATTTTTGCGAACAGGTATGGTGGTGTAACGGAAACGCTTAGAGCATTTACTACTGCAGGTCTCATTGCCTTATGTTGACTGCCTCCAAACTGTCGTCAACATCACGCGCGCGCGCGAGAGAGAGAGAGAGAGAGAGAGAGAGAGAGATGTGCGAACTGGTGTGAGAGGGAGAATTATAGAGTCCCAATCGATCGTAATGCGCATGCGCCGATATTGTACGAGAGAGAAAGACATGTGCGAACTCGTGCGAGCGAGAGAAGTATTGTGGTGAGAGTTTCAAACTCTCAATAACACCTCCATGTCTATATGCTCTAAGCAGAAACGCTGCTCGGCTCTGTCTGAACATAACTGTGTGGCTGTTATTTATTCATAGCGTAATAGTTATGTGTGTTACGAAGCTATGCGTAAATCAGTACGAGATGAAGCGATCGAGAAAGAATCAACGTTCCGACCAATGAGACTCATGAAATTTTTCATTTTCGGAGCTAACGCACATGCATTCTGATGTATGTATTTACACGCTGACCAAAGAGGAGGTATAATAAGAGGCGTCACTCGACAAGGACAGAAATAATCTAGGGAAACGGTGATTTCTAGTGAGACAACCCATTTAAATGCCCATTCGACCCCATTCGGCAATGATCGGTAAACTTCGGCAATAATCAGCCAATTATGGTAAGGTACATTTAGTCGATTTGAATATCCCGCTCGAAATAGACAACCAATTTAAATGCCAAGGTCAAACAAGGACTTCAAAGGTTCCGACCGGAGTGACGCCTCTTGTTATCCCTACTCTTTGCGCTGACAGCTCGGTTTAGGCCCGTTACGCACTTGGCGACCAGGTCGCCGAGAGACCAAATTTCGGGAAACCAAACATAGCGACCAAAAAAGTGTCCATCCATCCCATATAATATTAATGCTCATTCACATTAGTATAAAACTTTATTACAATAAATTAATGTTATGTTTAATATCCTTTCGATCTTATTACAATTTTTTCAAAAGAATACCGTAAGAAAAGAATATTTACTGGTTTTCTCATTCCCAAGTAAATACACCATTGCTTCTTATTGTTTTTTAATGTCACGATTGGAGTCTTCGTTATATGTCAAGTCCCAAATTGTCCAAATTTCGAGATTCAATTTGGAAAATGAATTTGTGGTCGCCAACAAAGTCGCTGGTCGTGTGAACGCGTGCGTTGGAATCAAGGCACCTCGTTGGTCGCCGCGACCATTTGGTCTCCCGTGCGTCGCTCACGTTTTCGTGGTTGCCGGCGACTCGTTGGTCGCCGCGACCAAGTGCGTACGAACTCATATGTCCCCGCATACCTCGTGGTCGTCGGCGACTGATCGCCAAGTGCGTAACGGGCCTTAGCCTACACGTCAGGAGCTTGGTGCTATCCCCACCACTTCTGGCTCACCCTTGTTCTGCGAAGGTGAGAGCAAGATGGAATGAGAGGGAGTCAGAAAATGTTGAGAAAAGGAGCACTGAGGCAGGCAATCGGTATGGTGGGAGAATACGGTAATGGTATAGATAGAGGGCAAACTCACGGATTTTGACGACCTTGAAATATGTTGTCAAGGATGTCATTCTGAACAACTTTTTCCTCTAAACTTTTTGGCGGTCGACCTTCGTTTTCGAGATATTCGCAAAATTATCTCTATATATGTTACTGTCGTCTAGCCGTAGGTTTCGAGATATTTGCAAAAAAAGTAGATAAATGTTGATTTTAAGGTCTTTTGAATCCACGGTGGACTCGAGGTGGTCGATCGCCGGGGGGATTTGTTATAGATTTGGCTGTCGGCGCGTCTCAAGTTCCATTATTAAGAAAGAAATATTCTTTTAAGTGATAAACTGGAACGCGGCGTGAGACGGCCCAAACTATAACAAATCCCCTCGGCGACCGACCACCTCGACTCCACCGTGGATTCAAAGGACCCTAAAATCAACATTTATCTACTTTTTTTTTGCAAATATCTCGAAACCTACGGTTAGACGACAGTAACATATATAGAGAAAAGTAGTTGAAAATAACGTCCTTGGCACCATATTTCAAGGCCATTGAAATTGGGGATGGTTCCTCTAGTGTGAATATTTACCAAAGATTTTTGCAATTATCTCAGAAACTAAGGTCGACCGCCAAAAAGTTTAGAGGAAAAAGTTGTTCAGAATGACGTCCTTGACAACATATTTCAAGGGCGTCAAAATCCGCGAGGTTGCCTTCTATCTATACCATTTCCGAGAATACCCTTCACGAAACTCATCGGCCAATATATCTGAATACGATCTTAAGGTCTTTTTTTAAGTCGGCTCTTTGCCGTGGATTCCGGCGCGTGTCAGGGTTCGCGGAAAGAGACTTTGAGTTGTCTTAACTTATTGTTAGTTTATTTGTTTGGCCATGTACATATTCACAGGTCAAATATAGATGTACAGAATTTCGACTTCAGAATATTGGGTAGGACCAGTGTTCGGAGGAATTCGGCTGCACTGTTGGAGAGGGAAACACCTACAGGAGCGGTGGTTATGTGTGCGTGGCTGACGCAGACGCAGTTCATGCACACGTTGCCACCGCTCCGGTAGGTGTTTCCCCCTCCAGCAGTGCAGTCGAATTCCTCCGAACACTGGATAGGACGAACGATACACGAACTACGACTAGAATGGTTAGGCTGGAGTCAGTAGGCGCTTGGGCCTCGGCTCTCCGATGTGGTTATGAAATGAGTCAAGTATACTGATATATATACTATGGATTGGAGATGCTTGAAGCGATTTGAAGGTGCTTTTGGCATGATGCGCCACCATCGTTTGAACGTTGTACTTACTTCCCTTGGCCCCGCGATCACCCGCGGTGCTCCATACTTTGCCCCACTTTGCTATGCCAACCGACGCCAACTGCCGCTGACGCGAGTATTTCCTTTAATACATCGGGCAACGGTGGCGGCGCTGGCATCTAAACTCACCCTTCAATTCGCTTCAACCGCTGTACAGCCGGCTTATGGGAATCTCCTATCCATAGTATACAGGGTCATCGTTTAATCCTGCAACCCGCGCGCGCGCGAACTTGTAAAATGGCAACACCGCCTCACGGACGCATCCCACTACAACCATGCACCGGCCCAGCAGAGGGCTGCCAGCGACCGCTGGATAAGAGTGATGCCCGAGCTTCGAAAATTTTAGCGTCGCAAAGAGCTAGGTATTGGGAATATCCCGGCCCAGGTAACCGAGCCGCGCGCTCCGCTTTTATGATCGGTTTACCACTTGCACCCCAGATTACTGTAATGAGGTTTGAAAATAATGTCAACTGATCTTGTACCCGTCTCAATTTCAAAAATTTTAGGTACGACAGGGTTGACCGTGGCGCTATACCCTTGTACGGAAAGATTTTTCGCCACCCTTCAAACAATAGATTCTGAGGTCTGCAGAACTAACACATAATTGAATAAAAATTTAATTTCTCAATTTATGAAAGTAATGATACAGAAACAACTAGCCTATTGTTTATCAACACCACAAATTTTAAAAACAGCGTTAAATACATTATCAAATAAACAGTTTGCAAAAGCTTTTTAAACAATTATGGTTGAAAAATTGATAAAAGAAAAATTAAGTAAACGTAAAATATGTTAAATTATCCATCATTAAGTGGGAATAATTTTTCCTCATTTTTCTGCGCAAATTGTATTCCAATATCTCTTATAGTTGAAAAGTTATACGAAAAAGGCCCCGAATTTTTCATCCTGAGCCGGAAAATTCTGAATAGTTCATTGCAACGTTAATTTGAAAGAGACCAGCCCAAAATTCTCGAAGCTCGGGCATCACTACTGTCCAGCGGTCGCTAGCAGCTCTCCGAACATCGGGACGGTGCATGGTTGTAGTGGAATGCGTCCGTGAGGCGGTGTTGCCATTTTACAAGTTCGCGCGCGCGCGGGTTGCAGGATTAAACGATGACCCTGTATATATCAGTGGTCAAGTATCGTAGATCCCGTTCAACTCCCAGTTACTCTGCTGCACGGGGTGAAGACTGCTTTAGTCTGTAGCCGCAACAAGTACTCGCTGCTCGCGGTTTCGAACAGCGAGAAATGAGTGCGGCCTATCGGCGTCGCTGTCTAGCGGCCGCCGAGAATCAGTGTAACGGGGAAACGAAACTTCAAAGCTTTTCTGAAACGCTACTGCTTTAAGAAATATAAGCCAAGTCATTTTAACCTTCTGAATGAAGACCAAAGTGGAAATCTCATTAAATTTTATGTGAAGTCCTTGACAGCTGAAATTGAAACAGATTTGAAATGAAACATTGGAGAGTTAGCAATAAACCTCGAAACACTATGGCTCTATTTACAGCAAAGAAAATGATGCAAGGAAACATTTGAAATATGCTATTTAAAAATAGTATATATTCTTTCAAAGCATAGTAATGAAGAAGAAAAATAGATTATGCATTTTAATCAGAAAGATATAGCGACGGTCACATAATGAAATACTAAGGATATTCTTTATTCAGAAAAGATGTAATTAAGCGTCCAGTAGAATATGAATGAAGCAATTCTGTTCCAGCAATTCAGTCAATTACAAAAGCACTTCGATCGTTCATACCAAGCTTTACTCGAATGCAGATCCACGATTGTCAAACAAAATTAAACCAGATTTAAATCTCTGAAAATGAATTGCTAATGTATGCCAGACTCCTTTTATTCTTTCCAGATCCCTTGTATTGCTTCATCAAATTTTAATTTATACAGATCCCAAGAGCCCCTTGATTGTGAAAAAAGATTTTGAGAACTAACGGAATAGAGAAATATTATGAGAAGGATATTTCACACCAAAACTAATTATTGTTTAAAATATTAGATATCCTTGTAAGTTAAGGTGAGGTTCCGGTCTAAAAATCGATTTTTTTTGTATTTCATTTTTCGAATGTTCAATGTTTTAGGAATACTTGTTTAAAAGGATTTGTTAAAATTCGTAAAATTCCCGAAGTTATAGGCATTTGAGTAGCGGCAAATGCATGGGCAACAACCGGCCACTCGGCGCTCGCGCAAAACTTTAAACGCGTTTTTCCCGAATCAGTGTTCTCAAAACGGTGGGCGCTGTATCTCCAAAAGTTATTATCCAATTCGACTGAAACTTTTTTTATTTTGAAGAATATACTTCTGGGGGGGGGGGGGGCTAGAAAAATTACAAAAAATTGAAAATTTATAATTTTCCAAGGCGTTGAAAGGGCGGAAAGTACAGGGAAAAGTGATTTCAACCTTGAAGTGTCGTTATTTTCTAAAAAAAACGTCATTTTTGTAATTTTTCTACTCCCCCCCCCCCTAGATAGAAGAATAATCTTCAAAATAAAAATGGGTTCAGTCGAATCGGATAATAACTTTTGGAGATACAGCGCCCACCGATTTGGATCAATTTTTTGACGCCTTGCCTTTAACAGCTGTCTAGGGTCGTCTGCAATGATTAATTATAAAACAAGAAATATATTTCTATAATTTAAAACATCCTTAATACAATGCAAAAAGTCACATTAAATTATATATAATAGTTTTCCTTTAATTAATTCCTAAATATCACCTATTTTTTGGGGTTCTAGACCGGAACCTCTCCTTAAGAAAATATAGTATAGGGTGTTTCTGTAAATCCATTTCAGGTCATTTTTCTTCAATGATTCCAATGATATCGATACAAATCCTTTTTGCAAACTTAACAGGAGAGATACTTAAGAGGAGAACCGTTTCCTTCAGTATATGTATTAATAACATTGTTGATTTGTTATAAACAGGAGGAAAATGTGAGGAAAATCAAAATTTTAAGTGGAATTGTATATATTTGTTTTTACATTTTCCGTGGTTTCATTAATTTCAACATTTTTTATTGGAGATGTTTTTAGTAATAACGCATCATTAAAAGTTACAGAAATTTCAAGTATAACAGTTACATGCTGATTGCTGATGAGCGTTCTAGTAGTTTAATAATATTCATCGCATACAAAAGACTTTCCCATTGCGCACTCCGTCGCGGGCTTTGAACGCGACGCGAACTTCTGTTTAATTAGTACGGAACGAAATATGTACGTAGTACATAATCGTACTGTATATAAATTATATATTGATAGAAAGCTCTTTTTTTTTATATTTTGCCCAAAGAAATCTTGCATACATAATATCTGCAATTGTTTCAAATTTAATGAATTCTAAATTTGACATAATGGCCACTTTCACCACATCTCACCTTTTCCCCTGACCTATAGAAAAAAAGAAGACATAACAGAAAGTAAAATACGTATAGGAAAATTCAATAATGGGCCAGTAGACCGTGTGAATGTACAAATTCCCTGAAACTCTCTTCTTTGTTGAGGGATATTTACTTTTCTAAAGTTATTATATACAGAGCGTCCAAAAATTGCGAGTCGATGCAGGGCATGCAATATCCTAATGCAAAAAGACATCCAAAAGTCCTTTATCGTTTTGGTATTAGAGGCTTCGTTCTCGAGATGTTAACAGCTGAATACTAGCGGTGGTTCTTCCGGTCCTCGCAGTTTAAAGTCGAGTCAGTTGAGCGCGCGGCAGCAGGAGGCGCTTAGAGATACAGGTTCGCACAGACAGTACAGCCAGCCGCGCTAACCCATTTTTACGGTTGGAACCAGCGCGGCCGGCTGTATTGTGTGCGTGGGTCTGTATCTACGTGTGCGTGCGAGCATACGCTGCCGCGCGCTCAGCTGACTCGGCTTTAAACTGCGCGGCCCAGAAGTTCCATCGCTAATATTAAACTTTTACTATCTTGGGAACGATGCGTAGGATCCCAAAACGGTAAAACACTTTTCGGTGTCATTATTGTATCAGGATATTTCAGGTTCCGGATTCTGCCGCAATTTTGGGACACCCTGTACATATACAGGGTCATCCGTTAAAACTGCAACCTACGCGCGCGCGAACAGACGAAAATGGCAACACCGCCTCACGGACGCAAAGCACTACAACCATGCACCGGCCCAGCGTTCGGAGGGTTTCCAGCGACCGCTGGACAGCGGTAAAGCTCGAGGTTTGAAAATTTTAGGATGGGCTCTTTCAAATTAACATCACAAGGAGGTGTTTGAAATTTCGCGGCCGGGGTTGAAGGATTTGGGACCTTTTTCGTATAACTTTTGGACCCTCTTAATGATGGATAATTTAACATATTTTACGTTTACTTAATTTTTCTTTTATCAATTTTTTTAACCATAATTGTTGTGAAAAGCTTTTGCAAACTTTTTATTTAATACTGTATTTAATGCTCTTTTTAAAAGTCACGATGTTGATAAACAATAGCCTAGTTGTTTCCATGTCATTACTTTCATAAATTGAGAAATTAAATTTTTATTCAATTATATGTTAGTTCTGCACAAACCCCAGAATCTATTGTTCTGATTTTTTTTTTATAATTTTATCTTTATATGCAGTAAGAAGTAACTAATGGGACGACGTGGCGAAAAATCTCTCCGTACAATGATATAGCGCCGCGGTCAACCCTGTCGTAGCTAAAATTTTTTAAATTAAGACGGGTACGAGACCAGTTGACATTGTTTTCAAACCTCATTGCAGTAATCCGGGGTGCGAGTGGTAAACCGATCATAAAAGCGGAGCGTACGGCTCGTTTACCTGGGCCGGTTAATTTGCAAGAGACCATCTTAAAATTTTCGAAGCTCGGGCATCACTACTACCCAGCGGTCACTGGTAACCCTCCGAATGCTGGGCCGGTGCATGGGTGTAGTGGAATGCGTTCGTGAGGCGGTGTTGCCATTTTCGACTGTTCGCGCGCGCGTAGGTTGCAGTTTTAACGGATGACCCTGTAGTTAATATAACTTGTGCACACCATGCGAGGATTCCTCCTCCACTAGTCCCTACTACGTCACTCAGTTCCAACTTGCAATAGCTGTTACCCCCTCTACTACTCCCTACTACGTCATTCAGATCTCAGACTTGTGGTGAGACACCTGATTGTGAAGATGGAATAAAGTTATCTTACAAAATAAATGGTAGAAAACGGTGAATTTTCCATCGCTTTTATGGTGAATAATTATGTATTACTTTCTGATTCTGTAAAACATAGACTATCATGGTATGTAAGATTTCATATTTTCCAATGTCTCCCAAACTTCACCATTTTCTACCATTGTCCGTTTCATTTATTTCTTCATTTTCTAAAGTAATTAAGGTCAGTGAAACGGATGAATAATTTACTAGCTTTTTAATAACATGTTGACATGAATTTTTAAATATATTTTTTAATCTTGTGTAATGTTGGCGTATGTTAGGTTAATTTTCTATAAAACCCATATCAAAACCCATAAAGATCTAGGTCAGAAAGCTGTGTAATTGGGTTAGAACATTTCATACAAGTTTTGAAAAAGTGTAATAATGTTACTGTTGTTAAATAGTCTGTCAAATTTTCCAAAATTTGACATCAAACAGTCGGAATTTTATAGAAGGCGAAGAATTAATTAATGCACACCATTACAGAAAGTGTATACACAATATGTATTAACCGCGTTTTGCCTGCAAACATCCAATTTAATGAAAGGAAGTCCTCATGAAATATCAATAATTATTAAGAGAAATAATACAATAGGTACTATTTGCAAAATGCAGCTTAGTGAAAAGTGCAAAAATATTGATCCATCATTGATATTTTCCATCAGGTAGTCTAGAATAATGATTGGTTCATTTTAATACTAACTACAGGTATAATTTCGTTTTTTTATTGTGTTATAGAAATGATATACATATCTAAACTAAATGTTTTCTCATCCACTGACAAAAAGTGGTTCGTGAAATAATTTTTAAACGCCTTCTTCCTTTAGCCGAGGAACAATTAACTTATTACATAAAAAGTTAATATACATTGTTCATTCAAATAGTTACGATTATGTATGCAACCGTAGATACAGACACTTACCTGGAAAAAATAATCGGATTTTTGTAAATATAAAGAGCATACCTACTTGTATATACTTACTCTATGATACTTCCTTTCCAATTTTTAGTATTTGCTTCCACATTTTTACGTGACTAACTCTCTCATTCTTTCCGAAATCATTTTTAACAATTATTATTTCATTAGGTTTCGGAAAATAATGGAAACTGACAGTAGTGTCAATATACGTTTTGCTATTACAGCCATATACGCAACAGTACATTTTGCTTTTAGTTTCCTTTGGTGGAAACTTAACTCACGATGAAACTTCCATTTTTTTTTGTAAAATATCCAGCGAATATTTTAAATATAAGTCATGTAAAACGATACTGACAATGTAGGTACATACTCCTATTACATGTAAGAGCTAACCCGATATAGCTGCTTTTAGTTTTCGCCACCAGATCGCGTAGCGGCAATAAGTGAATCCCGGTGACTGCGGTTTCGCAATGTTTCCTTGTTAGTTGATTCATACACAAGGGAAAATTTCCGGTAGTGCATCTGTACAGGGGATGTGCATAACGTTACAATCTGATTTTCATTTCCGTAGAATTATAGATAAATAGGTATCTTGCACAGTAGGAAGTGTTGAATTCAAGAACATCTTACTATAATTGGTACCTAATTATTTACAAATGGGCACTCCTCACCAATTTCGATGACCTTGAAATATGCTCTCAAGGTTAACATTCTGAAAAACTTTTCCGTATATATGTTACCATCCCTCGGCTTTAGTTTTCGAGATATTCGCAAAAAACTCTGATCGGTAGTTGGTTGGGATTAGATTTGTTCAGTGCCCCCCCCCCCCCCATGTAGCTTTTCTTGGAACAACATGGATGATACCAGGTTTTATAAGAAATGATTTTTGGAACTGCAATACTATTACGAACTGCATGCTACTATGTCACAGTATTGTTATTTTGCAATGTGAGCGTACATCAAGATTATATACTTTCACTATCTTTGTCTTATGTTCAGACTCCTAGTTTTAGGAAATTATGCGACAAATAAAGAAGTAGATTGTGTACACTTCACTTGCTCTCTCGTAAGGATACATTTCCTGCTCAGTTGCCCCACGATTTATCGAACGCCTTGTATAAAGTCAGAAATCCGGCCTTACATCTCTTTTCCTGACCTAGTGACACATTACTAGCGGCTCTGCAGTGTGTCAGGACGGTACGGATAGACCGGATGTTAGGGCTCGGCGTCTACACGTCTACAAGACGTCGGAGTAGTGCGGAAATGCTGGAAATTGACCAGAGACCACCTCTGGGAAGTTGAAATCGAATGTATCAGTGTAAAGCAGATGCTGTTCGCTGTTCATAAGTTTCGTATCGTTGTATTTTAACCTACTTCTCTGTTACGCTGAAATAGAACGAGGGCAGTTTTCACGACCAGTAGGAAGGCAGTAGGGCTGCATCAAAATCGATTTCAACTGTATCTGCCTTTCGAGGCGTTAAATCAATCCTATCCCCCTTTCATGTTACATTCCCTGTTTCTTCACAATTTTTGGACGGTGTATACATATTCCTTTTCAATTAAACATTGATAACCTTTTTTTATTTATGTATAATATTAAGGATATATGTAAGAAACGTATGCTCCTTTGTTACAACTTTTTAGCTGAGAAAATGGTACCTATTTCAATAATTCCCCACAGATTTTTATTTCAAAAAGAATTTGCCGTATAATAAATAAATGAGAATTAAACTAAATCACTAACGTAAGTAGTATTATGCACTGAAACTGAATCTTATAAACAAGTTAGTAACCTGAATTGAAGTATTATTAAAAATTTCATTGTGTTATTACCACCGCGATGCAAACTAATTCGTGTACGACGCGGCATTACGGACAGAACCTAATACAATAAATTACACAGCTTTTTATACGCATTCTCACTTATCAAAAAGTCAAGAGCAACTCCCTTGGTAAAACAGACCATCAACATAGTTAATCAACATTTAGCAATCTATAATCGGTCATATATGTACCCAATAATACAATAACATTTATATGTGAACAACATAATTATTAGAATATTACAACAATAATTTATTGTAATCGAGGAATAACTTTAATAATTAGAGTCAGATATGTACATTAATTTTATTGACGCATACCAAGTGCAGAAGCTTTACCAAATTAGCAATGCAATGCACTTAATCACCCAGGTTTCTCGTGAATTATGTAATTATATATTCATTTATTCATAATTACGTTTAATATTACAATATGAAACGCAGGACTTTGACTAGGTCATTACCAGCTTCGGTTATGTCATTTGCAGTTGGGTTAATGAAATTAAATTTTGTGTAATTAAAAATAAATATTCGAAAACTTACTGCAAATGAAGATGATGTAAACTTATCGAAATCTTTATAGTGTGATGAGATAGAATAATCGTAGTGCGAAATATCTTCAAGGTTAAAGAATTTATGCCTTATTGTTAGAAATTATTTGTACACTCGCTGTTCAAGCGAAATGTAATTCTACGAATTAATTTGTTAGTAATTTTCTGTGTAAAATAAATATGCTTCCAAAGTGTGAAATATAAAAAATTCATGAAACAACAGGAAAAAGTATGAATGCTGATAAAATATTTGTACTAATGGATCGAAATGAAGTTTCAAGTCAGTTTATCATCAAACTTTTTAGAGTAATCATAGGTATGACTTTATAAATATGTATTTTCACGTGAACGTGCTAGAAGTTTATTTGAACTTTAATTTCATATTTTGTATACCTACAATAGTTATATGTCTAGTAAATAAATCCCGAGTTTGGTGTTTACAAAAGAATACCTTTTGTGTTAAGGTATAGGACAAATAGGAAAGAATGCTCTTGTGAAGTGTTTAAACATTATCTAATCATATTCTCACGAAAAAACTCATAACATTTGCTTAACTATTTAAGTTATAGAATGGTAGGGAAAATATCATTTATAAGTGAGAAAACTGATAAAAAGACGTAATAGGCAATTAGCTTGATAGTTCATAAACCGTAAATTAAATTCATAAAGAATTAAAATAAAGGAAGACAGACATGGAATTTGAATGCGGCTGCAGATACAGTGAGCCACGAAAGTATTCAAACGCTCGCTATTAAAACTAAATTTAAAGTAATAAAAGTAATATAAACATTAAAAAATAATGTTGTAATTATTATAAGATACAAGTATCGAGATTATACATATGAAATTTAAAATTAATCGAATAATATACTGAAACAGGGTCACAAAAGTATTAGAACGGCATTAATTATACGCAGTTTATTTTATATTAATATTTATTTAGGCCACCTTTGGCTCCAATTAAGCTTTTCACACGTTATCGCATGCTGTGCACTAGTTTTTCAGTTATTTTAGATTCGATAGAATTCCATACTTCTAAAATCTTTTGTTTTAGTACGTCTTTGGAAGTTATGTCGTTCTTTTTTAATCCCCTGCCCATTTCCGCCTACAAATATTCGCCGAGATTAATTTCCACACTTTAGGGGGGTGTATGTAACCGATGCGGTGTATTATAGAATACCTAACCATTATCTTGCTGGAAATAAAAATTTTCCACACCCCTATTTGGTTGCACTTTCTTCTAAATTGTTTTTTAAAGTATTTAAAAATGTATGTTTATCTAAAATGCCATCCATAAAAACGAGATTACCAGTGCCGTTTGCAACCATACACCCTCACATCATGGAACCACCGTAGCACTTTATAGTAGCATATAAATTTTTAGTATTCATTTCTGAGTTGGATTTTCTCTAGACATAACAACCTCTATCCGAACCAAATATATTAAAAACGTATTAAAAATATATTTGGTTCGGATGGAGGTCGTTGTGTCTGGAGAAAACCCAACTCAGATATTGGATATGGATAAAAGTACACGATATTGGAGCGAGAATTTTACACACAGTAATTACAGTAATTATACATTTTTATACATTGTAGGATTTAGAATAAGAAGAAGCCTTTACTCATTTGGAATACAATAAAAAGTTCTGAAAAAGGGAGGAGAAAAATTTAATTTTCGTAACAGTTCCAAAATATATAATCCTCAAATACATATATCTTCAGAAACGGTGCAATATTTATTTAAATCTTAATTCGATATCTTTTGTAAATTACGAATTATAATTGCACAAATAAAAGGAGTGACTTGGATAAAAGAGTTGGTTTCTTCCTTAAGGGGACTAGGCAGTTGTTTACCTTGAATGAAACACATTCTTTTTAATGCATTTGTAAAAAGATGAAAGCAAATCCAGATGTATCCTTTTACCCAATGTTTATTATTATCATAGAGATTGCAAAAATGTTGGTATGAAATATACATACGTGTGCTTTAAGAATGACGGTGCTGACTGGTAAACATTTTAACGTTCTTCTGTCTTAAAACGTGACGTAATCCAATTTCAAGGTGTGATTCTTGTTTGTTACATCTATAATTTCCTGCGCAACAAATAAAAACTAAAAGTAAAACAGAATTATTAAAGTGGTGGCCGAAAAACTGCGATTATTGGAAGACAAATTCGGTCGTGTTTGTGGGTAACTAAAAATCTGCGACTTTTCAATTTTTTGATATGAGAATCTCGAATTTCTACGGACCATACCATAGGTTCCGCGGGAAATGGCGCATGTTTCATACATTCTGTAATTTTTTCAACTCAATCTGAACCTCCGATCAGTCGCAACTAGGGGAAAACCAAGAGAAAAAAGATTCGAGAAAAACGCTTTTCTTTTCATTGCTTCATTTACTTCAAGCTGATTTTTAAATGGGTAGTTTGCATTCGAACTCTTTCCCCACTGCATTGTGCGAACTCTTGCCCCCACAGCTACTTTTCCATTGTTTAATCAATAATTTTATCCGTGAGGAGAACTGAAAACTTCTATTAGTACTCTTGAAAAGAAGAATTTCAGCTCCTTTAGGCGACATATTAATTAAAATGTATACTGATCAATTTATAGGAATGATATTGATTACTAAAAATGAAAATATTACTTCAGAACTAACGAATTCAATACTTACCGCATTGCAAGATAACAAAACGAGGCATAGCTACACAATTCGACACTGGTGACTCTATCTTTATTGACAATTGACTGCCAATCACCATTGGCAACTGCCGACAACTCACACATTGAAATTTGCATGGTGCGGACTTTTACCCGCTGCGAACTTTTACCTACGTCTACTCTATTGTTAAAAAAAAGATATACTACTAAAAAAATACTATACATATTAATTGTACAGAATTTGTCTGTTTATGGTGATTCTCCTTATAATAAAAACTATTGCATTAGATATACATTTTTTTCAAATGATTCGCCGAATGATCTAGAGACGCGGTAGCGTCTCGAAGCCAAGTACATGAAAAAAAAACACCCTGTATATGTCGACTGTGAAAAAAAACACCCTGTATATGTCGACTGTGAAAAAAAACACCCTGTATATGTCGACTGTCGATGTCGCTACCGTGTATCTTTACTCGTCGCGGAGACACTCTAACCTAATTCTGACATTTATACATTAATATCTCATCACGCCTGCAATATTTTGTAAATTTAAAGGCATTTTTCTTATGTAAACCGCATATCGGCTTTCGAATAAGACCAATTTCAATAAAATCGGTCCACGCATGACAGAGATATCGTAATATCGTCTCATGGATCGGTCGGATCCGATATCTCCGATATTTTTCTTCTGATTCTCCAAGCCAAATTTTCGTCCACATAATACGTATACACGCGTTACACGCACACCTTCAGCCAAAACGAAACCAACACATGTTTCGTTCATCAATTCCTATCTTCACTATGCAATTTCGTTCATCAATTCCTATCTTCACTATGTTTTTACAAATATATATCGTTGTACCATTGAATTGCAATCAAAATGCTATCGTTGTACCATTGAATTGCAATCAAAATGCAGTCTCACATACAATTCCCTGAATCTGGAAACACGTACAATTCCATGAATCTGAAAACACGAAAATTCGTGCTAAATCTAGCAATAACCCCTTTAAGCACAGAAATCTGTAAACATGAAAATGAAAATTGATACTAAAATCAATTAGAGTCCAATAAAACGCATGAATTTGGTAAACATAAACAAATTAATTTAAAAAATACTATTCCATGAAATATACTCAGAAAATGGCGTTATGAATGGAAATTTTAATTTTCTAACCACGAAAAACATTTCTCGATTTGATAAAACAATTCATGAAATTGTGCGTGCTTTTAGTTTCATGGAATTGTACGTGCTTTCAGGTTCATGGAATTGTACGTGCTTTCAGATTCATGGAATTTTAAATTTCAACAGCTGATAATTATTATGCTGTAATTGTAAAATCTTTGTAAAAAGAAGTGAGATCCCCCCAAAAAACTTTAAAAAAGTAAAAAAATTACGCCAAGCACATGAAATCAAGTAAATCACAAAATAAAGAAAATAATACTAATAAATACAAAGTAAAAAAAAGATGTGAAATCAGAATGAGCTGCAAGTACATAATGGTGCTTTCCCGCAGCGTGCAAAGGCGACACTGTGTAACACAATAAAAGACAAAAAAAAGATGTCCGCGGCCTGGAAGTCAAATACTTGGCGTGGCCAGGCAAGGTCAAGGTGTCGCTGAATAAGAATTAGTTAAATAGGCAAAATAATGAAAATGTATTCATACTGTCAGAGTTTAAAATTGACAAATTATGTGAAAGGTTGTGAGAGGAAAACTGTCGGTGTGGATTAATGATCTTACAATTATTTTAAAACGCAATATAATGAAAATGTACTCATATTGTCTGAGTTTTAAATGGACAAATTTTCTGAAAGCCTGCGAGGGGGTGGGGGAGAGGGGTATGGGTATTGATGATCTGCGAATACCTTGCCTGGCCACGCCAAGTATTTGACTTCCAGGCCGCGGACATCTTTTTTTTGTCTTTTATTGTGTTACACAGTGTCGCCTTTGCACGCTGCGGGAAAGCACCATTATGTACTTGCAGCTCATTCTGATTTCACATCTTTTTTTTACTTTGTATTTATTAGTATTATTTTCTTTATTTTGTGATTTACTTGATTTCATGTGCTTGGCGTAATTTTTTTACTTTTTTAAAGTTTTTTGGGGGGTTCACCTTTACGATTTTCAAATAAACATCGCCGATTTGTACACACCATATCCTCTTATCAAAATTATATGTTTGTGGATAGAATAAAATTCAAAATAAAATTAGCTGTGCATGTAACTCAATGTTGAGGTGAGAATCCCGATTTCCTTTATGGACTATAAGTTTTCATTTTATAGTTACAGCATTAGACTTTTACTTGGTTAGAAACAAAAGTGGCGAGCATACATAAAGTTTTATTCCGAAAACAAAGAACTAAATTTACTGTTAGCTGTTGAGATGTATTTTGAAATATATGTGGAGAAGTTGAAAGCACGGACTCCGAACATATTTGGTGATTACTACAGTGCTATTTCTATAGAATTCAACAAAAAAGATAGTTGACTGTATTGGAACAGACATAAGTTTGCAAAAGACTACGGGACATTCCACGCGAAATCGGACACTTTTCGGAGTAACATTTCGGATGTTACTGAAATTTGAATATATTGTAGTTTTTAGTAATATTTAAACGTACCTCAAAGGATTTTTCAAAATTTTAAAAAATGTCGATTTTACAGCTGTTTGAAGGTAAGTGCTAACTTTTTTTCAGTAAATTATAGGTATGGAAGTAGTAAACGGATGGAGATGAGCTTTACGGTGCTTATAGAGAAGACATTGAAGTTTTAAGAAAAAATTATTTTAGTTTAAAAAAATAAAAATTTGAACCATTTTTGTGCAATTATTTTAAACAAATGCAGTTTTTTAATATTCGGCGCGATTATAAAAATCTAAAAAAAAAAGGAGAATATAGTTCTATCCTTCCCCTTGATGGACTAATTTTCAAAAGTATGGACGTTTTAAAATTGGCTCTGTAAAAATTGCCGAAAGTTGACGCTGCGTCAAATCACACCGGCTCGACTGGCTGAGCCGTGCGGTACACGCAGCGGCCAAGTGCTATTCTTATACAGTTTTCTCGAATACGGCAAGTATTTGTAAAAAAACTGAAGAAGGAATACTTTTACTGTTTTTTATACACAACATAGTACGGTAATTCAAATTTTGGTGTTCGCAATATTTTCCTTGAAACGAGAGTGACACTCAGTTTTTTAAATGGAATGCTATATATTTGATTATCCAATATGAAAGCGACTATCAAGACAAGTTCAACCATACGGTATAGTATGACCTTCAAGCCTTCACATGGTTAGGAATTAAATAAAGATATCGAACTATTTATCTAGTAGATATTTCATCTTTCATTCCTAACCGTGTGTAGGCTTGAATGTCATACTATACCATATGGTTGAACTTGTCTTGACAGTTACTTTCATATTGGATAATCAAATATATAGCATTCCATTTAAAAAACTGAGTGTCACCTTCATTTCAAGGAAAATATTGCGAACACCAAAATTTGAATTACCGTACTATGTTGTGTATACAAAACAGTAAAAGTGTTCCTTCTTCAGTTTTTTTACAAATACTTACCGTATTCGAGAAAACTGTATAAGAATAGGATTTGGCCGCTGCGTGTACCGCACTGCTCAGCCAGTCGAGCCGGTGTGATTTGACGCAGCGTCAACTTTCGGCAATTTTTACAGGGCCAATTTTAAAAGGTCCATACTTTTGAAAATTAGTCCATCAAGGGGAAGGATAGAACTATATTCTCCTTTTTTTTTAGATTTTTATAATCGCGCCCGATATTAAAAAACTGCATTTGTTTAAAATAATTGCACAAAAATGGTTCAAATTTTTATTTTTTTAAACTAAAATAATTTTTTCTTAAAACTTCAATGTCTTCTCTATAAGCACCGTAAAGCTCATCTCCATCCGTTTACTACTTCCATAGCTATAATTTAATGAAAAAAAGTTAGCACTTGCCTTCAAACAGCTGTAAAATCGACATTTTTCAAAATTTTGAAAAATCCTTTGAGGTACGTTTAAATATCACTAAAGACTAGAATATATTCAAATTTCAGCAACATCCGAAATGTTACTCCGAAAAGTGTCCGATTTCGCGTGGAATGTCCCCTACAAGAAAGTGCTACAAATTTTAGATTTTCAAGAGAAGATGCAAGAAAGATTTCATAAAATAAATGTCGTAGAAAATTCAATCTTACTTAGAGATGGTAGAAAAAAAACACTCTTCAAGATACAACAATACCTTAAGAAGTTAAAAAAAATTTCTATTAATACCAGGTCTGCATTACAAAATGAATCAGATGGAGTGTTTATAGCGTAATCGGTTTCGATAATATTTGGTGCAGCAGTCATTTGAAATTTTTGTTCGATAATTTTTTAATTTACCGCGTTTATAATACAGTTTCTTTGTTTCTGTTGACTGTTCTCAATCTATACTTTTTAAATACATAGCTTTTCTATTTTTCTCAATGATCTTTTGTCTTTTTCTTATATGGGAAATAGTAGATAATAAATGTCACTACACTACTACACTGATATATTAACTATTTCATTCATTTAATTGCAGACATTCCATACAATATATGTTGTATAAAATAGACGAGTAATTAAAAATGATGTATAGATATATATATATATGTATAGATATGTATATGATTTTACCGTATGTAAAATTGTTCCTCTTTCTATAATATTATACTGGTAAAAATATATGTGTGAACACTGGCTTTTGAAACAGAAGTTAATATTTAATGATATAGTAACGATAGTAAACAATTTTATTGCTGTTTAATTTGGGAAAGTAATGATTATTATTAATTTTATTATCAAGCAGTATGTACCTACCATATGAATAAATCAATTATGAGACTAATTGAAAGTAATCCATGATTTATTATTTTTACCTGATGGAAAATAATTTATTTCATTTATGAGTAACAGCATTTATTTATAGTATTAATACAAGTCATAGGCTACTTAGATACTGTCACTAGTGACTGTACGTAGATTCACATTTATCGATTCTTACGTAAATATATCTAGCTGATCTACTCTAGATGCAGTATAAAGGCCTCTTCACAGCGTATAAATGATGTGGGAAAAGATTATGGGCGTGTCTAACACACGTTATACAGCGTGACTCATAAATGCACAGCAATATTTCAAAAAGTAAATTTTTACATTAAAACAAGTAAAAATTGTTACACGAATAACAATAGGCCCTACATTGTTTCTGACCTCCTGAAGATTGTCAGTAGTGCTCAAAATGTTCTCCTCCCGCTTTAAGGGGATGTTCCAGTCTAAAGCCCATAAAAATAAGTGATCTTTAAAAATTAATGAAAGGAAAACTATCACATATATTTTCAGGTTTTTTTTGCACTGTAGGAAGAATGTCAAACTATAAAAATATATTTTTTTTCTGTAACTAATCATTGCAAATGGCACTGGAGATTCGTTGAAGTAGAGGCATAAAAAATTCATCCAAAACGGTGGGACTTGTAACACCTTAACCAGTGGTGGTGAACCTTTTTGAGAAGTGGGTCAAATTTTGTTCATTAGTTTTTTTAGTACTAACCCGTGGATAATTAAGTCGGTAGCGTCACTTGGATGGGGGGGGGGGGGGGGGGTTAAAAAGGGTACCAATAATTTGAGAGCACCGATTTTTTTTAAATATTTTCAATTATCTCTTCTCTCTTTCATGATATAAAAATAAGTTTATAAAAATCAATCTGTGGGTCATTTAAAAAGTCTTTGTGGATCAGTCTCTGATCTGTGAGTCATAGGTTCGCCACCACTGACCTAAATTATTGGCCATGAAATTCCCTAGTGGACATACCTTTAAAAATTACGATAAACGATATTTTTTTTACCAAATAAGGACACTTGAAATTTGGAATCACTTTTTCCCTACGTCAGGCATGGAACTAAAGTGAACGCAGCGGCCGTTTTTCGGACGCAACGCCTCCTTTCTCCGGCCGCGCGTCTTGGCCCCCGCGGCGGCCCAGGTTCGTGGAGCGCCTCAGGCCCGTACCACGTGAACCGCGCGTGGCGCGTTGACAAAACAGAAACGCATCGACAATCGTGCTCTCTGGGTCGATGTGGAAACCTATTGATACAATGTCGCCCCAATGCGCCACGCGCGGTTCATATGGTACGGGTCTGAGGCGCTCGAAGCTCCTAGGCCCGCCGCGGAGACGAAGACGCGCAGCGGGAGAAAGGAGGCGTTGCCTCCGAAAAACGGCCGCTGCGTTCACTTTAGTTCCATGCCTGCCCTACGTTTTTTGCGACAAACGATTTTAAAATGTTAGAGGTTTCTCCACAGTATAGAATTCTCCACAGTCTATTCTTCAAAATGAAAAAAGTTTCAACCGAATTGCATGATAACTTTTCCAGATATTTGTCCCACCGATTCGAAGAACACTGTTTCTAGAAAGACGCGTTTAAAGTTGAGCGCCGAGTGGCCGGGTTTTACCCACGCATTCGCCGCTACTCAACTGCTTATAACTTAAGGATTTTTTCGAATTTTAAAGAATTCTTTTAAACACATATTTTTAAAAGGTTGAATATTCGAAAAATGAAATTAAACAAAATCGATTTTTCGACATTTTTAGATCAGGTTCAATAGAAATATTGTTATGACAAAAATACGACAATACCAACCAATGAGGCTCCTTCTTGGTAAAGAACATCGATCATGCCACCTTAATATACTAATGGCCCTAAGAGGTAACAGGGAAGTATTGCACGTCTTTGGAATAATTTGGAATCCACTTCGATTTTTTTTGCAGATCAAAAATGTTAATTTATTTGCATAGAATAGATACACAATAGCTTTTAAATGTTACAATAAATAAAAAACTAACGGATTTAAGTCAGCAAGTTATGGTGGCCATGGCAACGAGATTGTTTGTAAACATTAGATAAAGTCATCTTGTGTTTGTAGTAGGGCTGGGACTATTCGAATATTTTACAAGTATTCGAATGTTATGAATAAACTTAGAATATTTGAGTATTCGAATGTTATGTTTCGAATATTTAAGTATTCGATTACTATTGTATTGTCATTGTAATATATATTGTATTGTCATCGGGACTATGTATGTGTGCAAAGTTTAAAATCGGTCGGATATGTTGAAGTGGGTCAAAATTAACTTACAAGATTTTACGTTGACAAACTATCGAACTCACAACTGAAGCTGAATAAAAACTTGTAAAAAAATGAACCTAAAGAACTTGATTTATAATCCACACCATAGTATTCGAATACTTAAATATTCGAATAGTATTCGAATGCTTGGATATTTGAATTATATTCGCTAAATAATTGAGCAACTGAAGTATTCGAATATTCGAATATCTAAAAATTCGACAAATAGTCCCAGCCCTAGTTTGTGCAGTGTTTGGCCTAAAAAATGAATATTTTCAGAATTTCCTTCAACTTTCTAATAATCGAAAGCTGTGCTATGCACGACATATGATCGTATAACATTTTGTAGTTGTACTGGGATTTGCATATAGATTTACGCTGTGAAATATTATCGTGCAATTATGAATCACCCTATATATCGACGTAATACACATTTTCTGACATGCTAACGTCGCATTATACAGTAGTCGCACGACCATTCGAGACTCAGCGCGTGCGATTTTCGGTGCACGGTCACGATTTTTATCGCGGGCTTTGAGCCTACCCAATGACACCGCGGGGGACAGTAAAAAAGATACGCCGGGGATGAGTAAGATAGACCTCGAGGTGGGGATGTCGATTGTGCATTTTCTGATTGATAGACCAAATTATTGCATTTTATGAAGCACTGCTGTATTAGACATATTCGACTAAGACTATAATTACTTATATAAATTACGATATTTTTCTTAGATACTTTGGAAAGGAGTAGATGCAGTTAGTTTAATAAAAGGTACAAGGTTTAGATACTTTTAGTATAATGTCTGGACGACTGTGCTTAACACTATCGCTTAAAGTAGATAATGTGCATTGTTTAAATGTTCGAGCATGTTAGATCATTAAATATATTGACAATAAGCACTTTTATACTTATTGCGAAATGAACAGTAAAAGCAAAAGGACAGCGCATCATTGGAAGAACAGTGCAAATTAAATTAATTATTAGAACTTTTAGAAAAGGGAAGAGCGCTTCTAACACGTCAAACAATACAATTTAATGTTGGAAATTCAACCAATAGAGGAATTATAAACCAGGACGTAGAGATATTAGAAATTAAAAATAAAAAAGTGACGGCAGGATGTATTTATTTCTAGAAATTAGGGGTCGAATAAAACTGTTAACTTTTATAAATGAAAGTTATTTCTCAGTGGTTGATGCGACGTTAAATAATGGAGGAAAAAAAAGTTATTTCTCAAACTTAATTTTTAAATGATATCTTTTCTGCTTTAAGTTAACTTTGTACACTAACACTTTAACTCTGTTGTACATAAGAGTTCAGTTTCAACAGTTATTTATGTTTGATTAATAAAAGTTCTGGAGGATCATACACTTTTGAACAGATATTTATGGGTAAAATATAAAAGTTAGGAATATTTTTTTAATTAGTATCTATTATTTAAAAAAGTGAAAGCAGAATAAATATAGAAGCACATTATGATTTTTGTATAATTATTTTCACCGAACGGTTTAAGGTTTCATTGTCAGATCTATCTACTCCACAACAGTTTCAGGAAATCTGCTTGTTGCAACTTTGACTTTTTCAGAGTATAATGTAGGTTCCTGTTTAATTAGAACTCTTTTTACTTTCAAGAAAATGAAAGGTTATTATTTACAGAAAAATGTATGGAATGTAAGTGTCAGTTAATACACTGAATTTTATTACAGTTTTCTCGGAACAGAAAAGATAATAGTTATAAAATTAGTTATTTCATAATTAATTGAAAATTTTAACCGTTTGATTCTACCCCTACTAGAAAACAGCAATGAGTAGTAAACTGGAAGCAGCTGTATATAAATTTCTACTGCTGTCGTTGGCTGATTGGAAAAACTAAACTTTAACTTTACATTTTAACCGCAACACACGTTGTTCATTCTATACACCACGAACTGCAATAGAGATTAAAGGTCACTTTAAAGCTTCTTTAATTTGGATTAGAAACGCATTTTTCTTCATAAGAAATTATTGTCATTCGAATTAATTGCCTTTTGTATTCTTTTGTAACAAATTTCAAATTTTTGAAAATCCGTTTGTCGAAAATGTTTTGCCTCTATTCTTTCGATTAATCAACATTGTATTATATTACTTTGTTCTATTGTATTTAATTCTACTTGAATACTTTTGTGTGTATGTGATTCTTTTTCCAACGATACTTTTGATCAGTATAACTTCTGCTGCCCTGTAATATTATTGTGTATTTTCTTTTATAACTAAATGATACTTAAATGCAACTTCGGGAATATACTAGTCGAGTCACCTACGAAAAACGTCACGACACGAGAATAAGTCAGAAGAAGAAATTATTTGTTGTGAAGGTCTAAATTTTGTACTTGACAGATCATTTTTCCAACGTCCTTTTTTTGCAATGCGGATGTCATCGATGTCATCGTAACTAGGACCACAATTTTTTTTTGTTCGGTAATTCAGCTGACCTAGGCTAATCCTAGAACCTATGTATAAACAACATGATCTGTATGCATTCAGCTTAACAACTGACCAAATTGATCGATTGATACCCTTATCAACTGGGATCTAAACAGCTCCTGTGTGTCCTAATTGATACAAGACTAACTGATTAACTAATTGAAGCCTGATTACTTCTAACAGTAACTAACTGTTAACTGGTGTGGGGCTAGATTGTTCCAGGCAGTTTGGTTAACACAAGAGTGATTAAATAGTTAAGTGTCAGCAAGATTGCTTCGATCTGACAACTCTAAAGTGAGAAGCCTGATTGCTTTTGTGACTATGTGGAACTTGACTGACTCTGGTCTTTGGTAGTCTGTTACTGCCTGAAGAACTCACTAACTGAATTCTGGCAAGTTCACTTGTCAGAAGGTACCATGGCCTCCCTTTCATTGTACCCTTAGCGAGCTTTTCTTGGAGGAGGAGTGCAGCAATATCTGTGCTACGTTCACTGGCCGAACTTTGGAAATGATACGGAATTTTCTTCAAGCCACGTCTGTCGTTTGCACGCCAGTTCCCGAGAACCGTTACACCAGATTTCCATGTTGCCAGTCGGAAATTCTGTGTGTTATGACACGTTTACTTGTTATTGAGGACAGGAGACACGAAAACTTCAGATTATGTGTGTCAAATCCTCTCTGGTGGCTTTATAGGCCAGTTGTAGGATTAAGCTCGTGGAAATTGTGAAGGATTAAGGAATTAGAGTTCTCAGTGTGATTGCCAACAGCATTTCGTTCAGAAGACAAGTTAAATGGACTTAGGCTACGGATAATGTATTTGACGAGATCTGTTTAAACTTTGATTAGCAAGTCTCTGGTTTATTCAGAATTCGATAATTTCATTAGCCAAAGTGATTATGCATTACCATACATGGTTAGCTTGCAAGGGACAATTTTGCAGAGTTACTCACTAAATCAAGTTAAGAACTTTAGCTTAAATAGTTAGTGTTTTTCTTTACTTTAAAGGAGAAACGACGCCTCGTCCGAGGCACATTATTTATTTGTGCGTGTATAACTCTTAAATCACAAAACATATTGAAAAATGTGTTACACAAAACTTTTATTCATTTTGAATATCTGTAAATTAGTGGCAAAAATGTACAAAAATAGTTTTTTATGAAAATTTATTTCCTACCACTTGTGTAAATTATACGTTGCCCGACATCGATGGCGTTTCAGAATGAAACGATGTTCTTATTTCTTTGAAAAAAAAAAATCTAGAATAGAGTAGGGCATTTTTGTGTGTAACGATTTATGTATATTCAATTTATATAGATTTACAGAGACAAATTTGATGTGAATGACTCCGATACTGGTGTAGCGATTTTCGCAATTGCAATTATCGTGAACAGATGAATGATATGTTCGTAAAATGGACGGCGAAGGGAATCGCGAAAACCTTTTGGCAGTCGACGTGCAAAGTTGAAACTTGCCACAATTTTTTCTTACCCTTTCAAATCACTCATCACGAGCCGAATTCGGTTTACGGACACATTTGACCATCTAAACCGGCTTTATCCTTTTATTTTACATTATAACAAATTTCTTACTTGAACAATGAATGTTAGAAGCAGTACGTAATATTTCTTTGTTATCAATAACTTTGCAACAATACATTCAGATAGCTCTGTCTTACAAACTTTGTTGGACACGGAAAAGTAAAACTTGTTATAATTTAGAAACAAAACCAAAAAGCAACATATGATCTTATTTTATTGTTTTTAAGTACAAAATATATGTATATCTTAACTAGATTCCACCAGGGAATACTCTGTATGTATGAGATTATTTCGGTTCTTCATAGCTGATCCACCAAAAAACCTTTCTACATGATGACCCACCTAAACCAGGTCACCTAGTAATCTTCTTTAATTGTAGCGATATGGAAAATGTACCCATACCTATTTTGGCACCCAGAGTGAACAGTTACAAAGATTTTTTTTAATGTAATGACATACGTTTTTAATTTTAATTAATTACACCTACGTTTTTTTTTTTTTTTTTTTTTAAATAGAAGTACCTACGTGTTTTTCTCCTACGTGATGTGCTTGATACGAATAAGTTGTCAAGTACCTATAGTATACATGATGTATTAAAATATAACAGGATGAGGTGTTTGAAAGTATAAGAATTTCTGTATTTCGAGAATTTGAAAAAGGAAATCGTTTTCAAATAATTTTATATTTTAGTTAATTTATTGAAATAAAATAAAAGACGTGTGTGGAAATCTGTATTTCATACATAGTTGATGTAACAGAATCAGAAATTGTATGAGAAATACTTCTCCATATAATGAATACCGATTTCACTTTAAAATGACTCTTCTTCCGCAGAATTTGTCTGCTGTTCTATTTATTTTTGGTGAATTTCCCACGGTGGCATACAAAAATAATCTTACCGCGGGTGCAGAAGACGGTAGTGGTGTAGGTATTATAAACATAGACGATATGAAACATTCGAATTCTGATATTTCTAAATCGTTGAGATTGTAAACATTTTTTATTTTAATGGTAGAACCAACTACCGATCACATTTTTTTGGAATATCTCGAAAAATAAAGACAAGCAGCTATTATATGTATGGAAAAAATTTGCTTAGAATCATGTTCCCGGCATCGTATTAAAATATCATTCATGTCGGTTCTGAAACACCTTTTCTGCATAATTATCATTTTTCTAGCAGTTATAACATTCTTGAACTTCATATTTTTCAAGAGACACGGTAGTGTCTCGCGCCAAGTATATATAGACTCAACAAAATTACCCTTTTTTAAAAAAAGGTACAAAAAAGTACGCCAAGTATATAATCCCATCAAAAAGAATCACATGTAAAAACATTGTCGTAAATTAATAGCTTTGCAAAACGAATGATATACACTAATTGCGCCAATTATTACAATGACTATTTATACAAAGAAAAAAATGTATTAAATAATATTAACCAGATATATTTTTATACAAATAAATATTTTAATACGAATAAATATTTTATTCAAAATACTTGGCGCTGCTCTCCGAATTGGTATTGCTAAACTGAATAAATATGTATAGATTGCATTAAAATCTTTTTCTTTGTTTCTTATCTGAGTGGTGTGTTGCATTATTTTATTTATTAACCAAGACAATTAACATTTTTTTGGTGTCGCAACGCCAAGTATTTTGAATAAAATATTTATTCGTATTAAAATATTTATTTCTATAAAAATATATCTGGTTAATATTATTTAATACATTACGAACTTCGCATTGCTAGAGACTTGATGTGTGAGTAGGACGCAACGATATTATTTTTCCTCTCGCACACAGAGTACCTCATCCACTGTACCCGCCTGAGCCACTGTCGATACCTTGACCCTACATGTTAGAGATCAGAGGTAAAAATACCAATTTTTAGATTTGTTTCCATTGAGCGATGCACAGTACGTCCATTTATGCATATTGCAAACTGGCAATGATATTGAGCCTAATGAATAAAGTGTACCTAAGCAATTGCTTTTTCTTAATATTTTACTAGGAATTGCTTAAATTCATGTGATAAAAACACAAGCAATTGCTTTATCTTGTAGGAATTCCTAAACTGACAAGGAATTACTTAAAGGAATCGCTTTTCCTTAATTTTTTTAAGGAATTGCTTACTACTCGAATGAATAAAGTGTAAGCAATTTCTTTTTTTTTAATAGTTTACTAGGAATTGCTTAAATTCGTGTGAATAAAAACACAAGCATTTGTTTATCTTGTAGGAATTCCTAAACTAACAAGGAATTACTTATGAAAATAAGAAATTCCTTTTTTGTTTAAGTAATTGCTTTTGAAGCAATTGATTTTGCTAATAAGGAATTGCTTCTAAGGAATTGCTTAGTTTTTATTCATCAGGCTCATTAACTCTTCCGAATAATGCGTCATGAATAAAAGTGTCGAATAAATCATCTCGCTACATCAAGCTTCAAATAACAAATAAATTGCGCGCGACATCCAGATTCGAATAACTTGCAATGTAAAGAATGAAGTCCTTCCAATAAAACTTGACGAAGAAATCGAGCGATCACGTTCGGACGGATACGGGTGTCGGATAAATAATGACGCTGCCTTCGACTGTTGAATAATAGTTGGAGATAATGAAGATCCTCTCGGATAACTCTTTACCAACCTCTGACGAATATATGTTACAGATAAATTCTCGCGTTACACCGATCTTCGAATAACGAACAAAAGATAGGCTATCTTTCATCTAAACCCTATTTAAATCATTTTTTATTTGGACAATGCCGAACACTGTCGTAAAATTTCGCGTATATGGCTGTTTCTACCACACGATATTGGACTTTTGAATCCCCTGCGGATTTGTATCGCTGCAGATAACTTCTCGGTAAACCTCTACGTGCTGGATCAGCCTTAAGGATGGAGACAGGTCATATAAACATGGGTTTGTAAACTCTCGCGTTCCGAGATATAAACACTCTTTGTTTATGTCGAAGTTTGGCACGAATGCCCTTGGAGGGCAGGTAGATGACAGAGGTGGTTTAATTCCTTGGCTGACATGTTTACTCTGCTTACGGTATACGTATCGGGTCGAGAATCTTTACACTTATTTCATAGTAACCCTTCATCATCCAAAATTGTATTTGGATGAATTCGGTGAGTTTGAATCAAATTTCAATCCTAATAATAATCCAGTTCTTTGGATAGCCATTAAATTAACGACTCGATATGGCTTGGGTTTTTTATACTACTTATCATATTTCTTTGGTATTTGGTTCTTATATTTCAGTACGGTAAAGTAAATTCGCTGTAGGTCGTATAGGCGCGCGCTCGGGGCTACCGGCGAACGCTCAACGGAGCGCGTCGGCAGAGCGAAGGCACGTGAAAAACGAAGCGAGATAAAGTATCATGCTTTGTTTCTTTCGTAGCCAACGAGTGGCGTGGTATCGACTCTTTCGTCTACCCTCGCTCACTCTCGGCTTTTCTCACTTTCGACCGAAGGATTCCAAGAACTGGTGGGAATAGCGATGCGCATCCAGCGCATAGGTGAAATACGCTCATATCGAGAGTTTACTGTAACTGGTTTCTTAGCCAATTTCATTACGATTTTCCTGTTAACAATTAGCCCATTCTTGAATTAAATCTCGTAACGTTCATCTATACGCTTCATCAAAGTACTAAACATAAATCCAAGAGCTGTCGTCCTTGGTGTTCCAGCTTGGTGCGAATTTAGAAATTTTTGCACCAAATCAAGATTTTTATGCCGCTCCTCAGAATTAGGGCTTGTCAGAATCCTGATTAATAATATCAAAGTTCCATGTATCCATGCAAAATGTGTAAATAATCTATAATTGGAATTATGTCTCACATAGTTATTCTGTTTCATAGTTGCTCTCTTTAGAACACAATACAGCTGTGAAATAATCGTTTACGAAATCTATTGCATGGAAGGTTGATGTTGAGGTATATATCCTGGAAAGGTGCTTCGGCCCGTCTTTAATAGAGCCGTTGCATCTTATCGCAAACCACATCGGGACATAAATCTAAAGTATGTACTACATGTTCCCGTCTCCGTGATGACAGATGAAAAGTGCGAAGTCCGTCTATATGCGTTTAGCATAATTTACAAGCCCGAGAATTAGGTGACAGTCGTGAGCAAGTACTACCTTATGCGCTTCCGGAAATGAACTTCTACGCAGACAACTATTATAAAATAATCGATTGGTCGTCTGTCCGAATAAAGTCACCTCCAATTCTCAACAAATTGACTAATCAGGAGCTATCAGAAAAATTGTCGGGCATGTTTCTAGACTGGGAATTTCTTAAGTATCCCTGCCACACCCTTGCAGTTGAATGCATAGTGAAATTCGTGACCGAAGCATTGTTACCTGTCAAGTGTGCGGCAGCGATGTAAGGGATGGTTTCATTCGGTGTACATTGTTCTCCCGTCAATCGATGCCAAATTTTGAAACGAAGAATCAGTTCTCGCTGTAAAATTTGCGCACCAATAACAGCTATAACAAGCGCAGTTTCTCGTTCTGGCAAATAAAAACATGAAAATACATCACAAAAACAATCAAATTATTTAAAAAAAAATATAAAATACAAAAAACACAAAAACAAGGAGCCCGCCTTATAGCTACCTCCGCGTGGTGGGTTCTGGGCCACTTGTTCCGTTAGGAAAGTGGGCGAAGAGCTGCAAGGGATTTTTTGATAGTTTACACCGTTTACCGTGACGACAGACCATTCATGTCGTTCGAAAACCAGCCACGATTGTTTCTTTGCTTCATTTACGCAACAAATGTAGTCGTGGGTAAAAAAAAGGTAGGAACCACCAACTGAAGAAAGTGGAACTTTCTTAAGGTTTTTACTAAAATTTTGAAACTTAAGGCTTTTGGTGCGCACAGAAAAAATTATCCGATTGAGCTGAAAATTTTTACACGTTTTATTCAACCAAGTAGGCAACTTTTCCGCACTATTAGAATTTGATCATCGAAAAAAAAATTTCACTCCACCCTAATATGCATGTTGGGACCTCCAATATCTGAAAATATCTACTTATCGAGAAATGTGAGATGTGTCATAATAATCAAATACACCAGCTTGACGATGTTCTGATTTACGGTTACCAGATTCACTTAGATTCTTACACTAGAGTATCTTCACCGATATGCACTATTTTCACTCTCGCTATATGCATGGGAGTCATCCCCACCACGTCGTTGTCTATGTGGTGAAAACGGTCCATACGAGCAGGTGATACGTAGTTAAAACGGATGACCCAGTATGTAGGATGAGTCAAGCACTAATGAACATTCTAAGGTTTTTCATTATACGCAATTCGAATAACTTCTTGAGTCGGCAAATCAATTGCACATTACATATGTAGAAATAAAATGCCGTGTTTCAATTTGTTTTCTGCAAGAATATCTCGCTAATCCATCGGCAATACTCTCATGAACATGTAATATAAAAATATAAGAATTTTAATTTCCGTTGGAGGATTCATCTCGAACGCTTGTCCAATTTTCATTATTTTAACTTTGTGCAGTATTTTTTTAGTCGAATAACTTTTATTTCAGTTTTAAGTAACGCTACGTAAACTTTAAAGTTACTTATATGCAACAATGTCAGTTTTTAATCTTTCTACTTACAGACCGAAATTGTAGTTGCTTAGATATTTTGTTTTATAAGTAATTTGTTATCTCGAATATTGGCCAATTGTTTCCTTACATGTTTCCCTTAGTTTTTAGTTTTGGCTTTCAAGAGATCTACTTTGTGATATTTTCTTTTTATTCCCAGGTTTTATCTAATGAGACAGAATCGTATTGTACATCGCCGCACTTTTCTTTACGACTCAAAGACTTTTATTATTTTCTCGATGTCAGATTCTGTATAAGTTGAAGTTACGTAAAATCAATTCGGTTTTTATTTTGAAACCAGGAAAAATTCCATGTAGAAAATTGTACAACTTATAGTAATATAAAATGATGTAGTAACACAGGTTGACTTAAAATTATAATAACAAAATTGCAAAGCAAAGGATACATAGTATTGAACGGCTTTGAAAAACAGAGAATGTTTAGAAATATCACATTCTGTTTTCTAATGTTTATATTAAATTAGATATCATCAACAATAATAGCGATAAGAAAATTCCGGTTTAATATACATTTATCATTATACATTCAACATTTAATTATACATATATACTTAGAGATGCGTAACGTGTATCAGATAAAATTTAGAATGAACATGAAAAGGTATGGTTGTAAATAAATGAATATCTAAAGGTGGATTGTAGTTTATATACGATATTACAAAATATTGTGGTTGCAGTAGCCAGTTAATTGCATTATTGCGTTATGTTAACACTTTTTATTAACAAGTAATTCGAGAAAATTTAGATATCACTGGCAAAAAGTAAATAAGTGTAATTATAGCAAAGATTTAATAATAACAATAATAGTTCATGTATGTATGTATATGCTTTAATGATCCCCTGAGGGTTACATTCTCCTTTACACCCCTCCTCTTTTCCTTCACTTCTCTTTACAATTTTCTTAACCTATCCTTAAATATTACCTTACTCCTATGCTTAGCCTAACTTATCCTATTTTAACCTATTTACATTTAGTTTCGCTTTTCATTCGCTTTACTTTCCCTCTCTCTCGCTCTCTCGCCGCTCTCGCTGCCCCGCTCCGCCCTCCTCTCCCTTATCTCTCTCATCTCTCACTCCTTCTCTCTTATAAATCTTACACTATTCATACAATTACACTTCTCTCCTCTTCCTCTCCTTTAACTCTATTCCCTCCACCCTCTACTTCCACCATCACCATCGACTTCCGGCTCTTCAATCCCTCCATTTGTCCTTCTCATTCGTCCCCTATTCCCACCGTCCCCTATTCCCACCGTCACCTTTTTCCATCCCCTCTCCTCTCATCCTCTCTACTTCTTTCATCCACTCTTCCCCCTCCCCATCCTCTCCCAGCATCACTCCCACCACCTCTTGCCACCCGCCTATTTCCTCTCCCCCTCTTCTACACCCCTCCCATACGTGCTCCCATGTTTCCAACTCTCCCGCACACATTCTGCAGGTTCTTTCCTCCGCACTCAACCAGTACCTCGCTTCTCTTACCTCATTCCCCATCCTAAACCTCATTATCCTTCTCCACCTAGCCTCAGCCCAACCTTTCTTCAGGTACGCTGGCGTCCCCGGACCCTTCACCCACTTGTACCATCCGTTGTACCTGGCCTCTTTTATCCTCTCCCACCTTTCATTTTCCTGCCTTCTCTTATCTTCGCTCTCCATCTCCTCATATCCCATTTCCCCCATTTCTCTTCTCCTTCCTAACTCCCCCATCCCTATTCCTCTATCCCCGAAAAATCGCTTTCTTTCTTCCTCCCACTTCGTCAGCCCCCCCACCCCTCCCTCCCTCACCGTTATCTCCTCCCAGCATCTTCTCGCTAATTCCCCTCCTTTTCCCTCCCACATTCTCCTTTCAAATCCCCAAGCCCTCTTTCCCGCCCTGGTCCTCATCTTTTCCCTTTGCACTTCTTCCCTAATCATGTATCCCGGAGTACACCAGTCTACCCCCAACGTCCATCTCAGGAATCTTTCCTGCAATGCCTCCACCTCTTTCCACTCTCCCCACCCCCATATTTCCGCCCCGTATCCCAGCACCGTCCACACTAACCTATCCCACAACCACAGTCTTCTCTCCCAATCCTTTCCAAACCTCCTCTTCCCTATTCCCCATACTTGCCTCATCACCACCCCCGCCCTTCCCACCCTTTCTCTCACGTGTGCCGTGCTTCCTCCATTCCGCATCATCGTGAACCCCAAATACCTAAATTCCTTCACTTCCTCCAGCTCTCTTCCCTTCCACCTCCATCTTACCTTTCTCCACCTTCCTCCTCCCCTTCTAAATCTCATTACCTTTGTCTTCTCCGCATTTAGCACCAGTCTTTTCCCATCTAAATACCTCCCTAGCCTCCCTATCATTGCCTCCATTTCCTTCTCCTCCTCCGCTAGCAAGACAACGTCGTCCGCGTACGCCATCGTGCATATCCTCCCCATTCCCTTCACCTGTACACCTCCCCTTTTCCCTTTCTGCAGTTCCTCCTCCATGTCTGCCGTCAACAAATTGTACAGGTATGGACTCATCGGGCATCCCTGTCTGACCCCCCTCGCCGTCCAAAAAGCCTCCGTTGTCTCACTGCCCACTCTCACCCTACTCTTTGTCTCCCTTAACACCTCTCCTATTCTTTTCCTTAACCCCTCCCTTACTCCCCTTTCCACCATCGCCCTCTCCAACACCTCCCGATCCACCGAATCAAACGCTGCCTTCAGGTCTACGAACAAGGCAATCAACCTCCCCTTTTCCCTGCTTGTCTGCCTGTTAATGACATAATTGAGCACATATATGTTATCAATTGTCCCCATGCCTTCCCTGAAGCCCGTTTGATTCGGCGGTATCATCCTCTCACTCTCCATCTCTTCCTTTAGCCTATTCGCCATCACCGACACGTAAACTTTGTACAGCGTCGGCATTAGCGTCACTCCCCTGTAATGCTCCTTTCGCTTCCCATCTCCTTTCTTCACTATCGGAATTATTATCCCTTCCTTCCACTCTTCCGGCCAGCCTTCTCCCTTCCAAACCCTGTTACATACCTTCCACGCCCATTCCTCCACTTCTGCCCCTCCATACTTCCAAACTTCATTCGGTATCCCGTCACTCCCTACTGCCTTTCCGTCCTTCAACCTGCCTATTACTTTCCTGATTTCTTCCCTGCTTATCTCCTCCTCTTCGTCTCCCTCCCTTTCCCTCACCGTCCCTCTCACAACTCTTCCCTCCACGCCTCCTAGCAACCCCATGAAGTATTCCTTCCACTCATCCATCCCTATTTCCTCGTTTACCCTCTTCCTTCCTTTTCTCTCCCTGTTAACCATCTCCCATACTTCCCCCTCATTTCTTATCCCTTCCACTTCTTTCTTGAACCTCTCTCTCTCCTCCTCCCTCTTTCCCTCACACAGTTCATTGTACTCCCTCTTTGCCTCCTTATACTCCTCTTTTCCTCTTCTCCCCCTTCTCCATTCCCTCAGCACCCTTCTTACTTCCTTCTTTCTCCGTTCGCATTCCTCATCCCACCACCCTCTTTTCTTGAGCCCCCTCCTCTCTCCCTTTCCCTCCTCCAAGCCTTTCCTAAACTCCTTCATCCCCTCTTCCAATTCTTCCTTTAACCCCCCCCCTTTTCCCTCCCCCCATCTAATTCCTGCTCTAAACCTCTCTCTCCCTTCCAACGTCCAGTCTCCCCTCGCCACCGTTTCTCCTTTTCTCTCCCTTCTTTTCTTCCCTCTCCTCCCCCCCTCCATCCATACTATTATTGGGTGGTGATCTGAGTCTATTTTGTCCCCTATCTCCAGTTTTTTCACTTTCCCTTTTACCTCGCCATCCCCTATCACGTAGTCTATAACAGTTTCTCCTCTCGCCCCTGTATATGTGAACTCCCCCTCCTCGTCACCTTCCGTATTCCCGTTGAATATCTCCCATCCAGTTTCCTGCAGTCTCTCCAATAACCTCCTTCCGTCCGCGTTTTGTTTTTTGTCCTTCGACTTCCTTCTACCTTCCTCCCCTTCCTCCCCCGTTATTGCCCCCCCTTTCTCTCCAGTCCTTGCATTAAAGTCCCCCCCAATAACCGTCTTTCTCCCCTCCTCTACTTCCTCCATCCATTCTTTCATTTCCTCCAGCTTCCTCTCCATGTCCCCATTCACATACGTTCCCACCACCCTCCACCTTTCTAACCCTACCCTAAACTCCGCCATCATTATCCCCTCCGTTTCCTCCTTCCCCCATATCCTTCCTTCTCCCTCCATCATCTCCTTCCTCACTCCTATTATCATCCCACCCATCGCCCTTCCCTTCTTGTTCCTCCTTTTTGCTGCCTGTGCCTCCCATCTGTACCCCCTCGGTAGTCTTTCCTTAATCCTTTCCCAGCCCTTCTCCTCCACCCAGGTTTCCATTAACACTACCACATCCCAACCCTCTATCGTCCTCCAGAAATCCCTATCCTTCTTTCCTATTCCAGCTACGTTCCAGAATCCTATCTTCCACCCCTCCTCCTCCCCCACCTCCCCCTGTCCCCTTCTTCTCCACCCCTTCTCTTTTTCTTTCTCTGTACTCGTCCTCCCCTTCACCTCCTCTCCTATCCCCCTTTTCCCTCCATACCCACCTCCTCTTCCCCCATCCCCTTTTCCTCCTCTCTCCTCACCCTCCCTCGCCTGTCTCTTAAAACCTCTTTTTCCTCGTCCCATTTCCACCATTCTTCGTCAATCCTTATCCTTCCGTAGCTCACCCTTACTCTTCTACCTTTCCTTACTTCTATCTCTGCTATTTCCTTTAACAGCCATTGCATCTTCCTCTCTTTCCATGTCCAGTCGTCTGTTATCCTCACTACCCTTCTTTTTAAATCCCTTTTCTTTTCCATCACCTCTCTTTTATTCTCCATGCTCCCTAGTTTCGCCACTATTAGTCCCTCTCCCCTTTCCTTCCCCCCCACGCTCACCCATTTTACACTAGTTATGTCCACCTTTGCTCCTATTTCCTTCATGATGTTTTCAACCCCCTCTCTTGCCTTCCCCCCCTCCACCTTAATGCCCTTTACCACTATATTCTTTCTCCTCTCTTCTCTCTCCCTCTCCTCTAGTCTTCTCTCTATTTTCTGCATTCTCTCTGTCGCATCTTCTCCTACTTCTTCACCTCCCCTCCCTCCTCTCTCCAACCTACTAATCCTTTCCTCTATCTCCTTCCATTGATTCATTCCCTCCCCTCCTCTCTCAATTACTTTCAGTCTCTCTCCCAACCTCTCCAACTCTCCCCACATTACTTTCCTCTCCTTTGCCCATTTTTCCTCTCCCCTCCTGATTTCCTCCTTAATCTTCCTCATTTCCTCTCTTATCCCCCTTCCCTGTCCCTTCACTTCATCTAACCCCTCCCTCATCTCCTTCCTCATTTCTAACAACAACTTTTCTAACTCCCCCTTTCCCTCTCCCTGCCCTTTCTCTGGGGACCTTCTGGTCTTCTTACTGCTCTCAAATACCGCCTCCCCCGTTTCTTCCATCACTTCTTCTTCCCCCTCCTCCTCCTCTCTTTTTCTTTTCCACCATTCTGTTAAACTACCCGTGCTGCCTGTACTCCCTGTGCTATTCACCCTTTCCCTCCCCAGTCTCTCGACGTTTGTCGGCCTTCCCTTTTTCTTACCCTCTTCCCCCTCCCTACTTGCCTTACTTCCACCCTCTGACATCTTCCTCAGCTCACTTCTTTTCTTTTCCTTCTTTTCTTCTCTGCTTTCTTTCTCCTCCCTATCTAGTTTTCCTCTTCCTCTCTCTATATAAGTCCCCCGCCTCTTTTGAATCTTCCCGCCTACCCGTTCTTTTCCCCCTGACCACCTGATGTCGCCACCTCTCTCTCGCCTTCCTCTCTCTTTCGCGCCAACACCAACCGCCTCCCTAACCTCAAATCTACGCTCCTTTTCTCCTACTCACTTTTTGCTCTCTCTACTCACCTACCTCTCCTGCCTTTCACCCTAACTACTCTTCCCTTCACCCTTTCACTCTCCTCACTTGTACCTTCACTCTCTCACCTCTCACTTCCTATCACTCCTCCAAGTCCACTCTCTATCGCACTTGCCTGTCACCACATGCACGACCCGAACCGGAAGTCCACAATAATAGTTCATAATTATCATAATAATAATAAAATGATTTCGGTTATAACCTCATATTCGATACAGAATACAATAGAACAATAGAATTATCCAGTATTGAATTTATTATATAGAATAAGCTAAATATAACCATATTGAAAGCCAGAGGAACAATGCTATCTTTACTTCATATTGTTACTTCTGTGGCCCTTGTGAGATTGAATAGACTTTCAACTGACTAAGCGAGAAAGATGAAATGAAACAAGTACCTTTATGTTACAGACATTCAGGCATGGCTTTCCACATCAGCCGACGGCAGTGGCATTCGATCCAGTTCAGAGGCTACTTGCTATTGGTACTAAATCAGGATCCCTCAGGATGTATCCTTTAATAACATCGTGAATACCTCTACATGGTAAATGATTAACTTACGCGGGCGCAGTATGTGAATTTTACAATTCATTTAAGGCTTATCTGTCACTTCCTTTCTATTGTTTCTCCTTTATTTTCTTCATTTTTTTTTAATCCTTTTTCCCTTATCAATGAAACCCAAGATTCTAATTTTAATTTCTTTGGAAGTTATTAGAAAATATATGTATATTTTTTTAATAGGAAACTTATATACCTAATTGTTGTGCACTTACCGTTATGTTAAACTTTTTCCGCGATTATAGATGGCCTCATAGTGTGATAAATAACATAATATTCCTCCTGTTCTTAAACTGCAACATTGGAATTATTCAAATTAGTATCTTAGTGTTTTGAGCCTTTTCAATTTCACAAAAGAAATACACATATGAAATTACATATGTAAATTTTTCAGCTGTGTAATATGTACTTTTATTATTACGGAGGTAAGTATTTGATTAAAGCGTACATAAATATAGGGCGACAAATACAATACTGTTATAGCAATTTCGCGTTGAAACGAAATTATCAAGCTTTTCAGTGTTTTAAGGGAATATGCGTGTCGATACTTATTTTACTCACAATGAGCTATGAATACGTTTGTTCGCTGGGGCTTTTTTCTTCAGTGATAGATTATTTTACAACTCATGCGTGGAAAACAAATACCCATATAAATAAATGTATCGAGGTGTCACTTACGACTTAAGGGGATGTTCCGGTTTAGAGCCCATAAAAACAGGCGATCTTTAGGAATTGGTTAAAGGAAAACTACCACAGATAATTTAATGGGACTTTTTGCATTGTATTAAGGATGCTTAAGGGGTCTCCCTACCTTGACGGCTCGAAAAGAATGCGATACTTGTGATTTTTTTTAAGAGAAACCCTCAAATTACATTAATTAAAAAATATTTAGACAACATTTAAAAAAATCTATTAAAAAAACACTACGTCAATCTTTAAACGTATGTTTCTCAAAACAATGTTTTTCGAATTGGTTAGCATGATATCTGAAAAACCAGTCACCCGATTTACTTCAAACTTGGTATATGTCCCATTCTCGCTGGTACAATACCTCAGTCGGTTTTTGCAAAATTCGACTTTTGCGGTTTATAAAACAGCGAATTTTTTGCAAAAATTAAATTTGTTATTTAATCTAGTTCAGGGGATAGCCACTCTCATAGAGATAATACAAATTTTTAAATTTTCTGTTTCAGACAGCTAGAACGTAAAGCGCTCTATTTGAAGCACTATATAACCACTATTTTTGCATATAATTTTTTTCTCATATTCTCTAAAGATTGACAAATGAAGCCGTAAACCTGGCAGTAAATATATTTAAAGGTTTTGTTTTAAAATATTCTCACAGTTCGCATCATTTTTCGTCCGTCAAGGTAGGGAGACCCCTTAAACTATAGAAATGTATATATTTTTTGTAATTAATCATTGTATATACTATATGGCACTGGGGAGTCCTTAAAGTCGAGGCGTCAAAGAATTCACCCAAAACGGTGGAACTTGTAGCACTTAAACCATTAGTTTGAAATAAAAAACAATACCAGAATATTAAAGGGCATAAAATTCTCTAGTGGAGAAAGCTTTCAAAATTACAAAGAATGACATTTTTTGACAGAATAACGACACTCGAAATTTGCACTCACTTTTCCTCAGTCTTTCAACTGTTGTAAAAATTACAAATTGTCAAACATTTTAAAATGTTAGAAGTTTCTCCCCTACATAGAAGTATGTAGCTACATATATTTTTCAAAATAAAAAAAGTTTTAATCGAATTGAATTTTCGAGATATTTGCCCCACTGATTTAAAGATCACTATTTAGGGAAAAACGCGTTGAAAGTACCTGTATACTTACAAAATTTGTGAGTATTTTCTACAAGCCAATGACGTTGCATGTACAATTTGAGAACAATCCACCCAGTAGCTTACCTATATGTACTGTATAAATTTTTTAAAATGACGCAAATTTTTTGATCCTTCGGAGGGAGAAAATAGTCGGTCCTCACTAATTGAATTACTGATTAAGTAAAAACTGTTAACGCAATAATAATTTAAATAAATTAATCTTGCACCTTCGAGTATCCGTTGCTCAGTTGTAGATATTTAAGATCAAAGTCATTTGATACCTACTAGTAAAGTATGCAAGGGTTGGAAACGTGTACAGAGTTCCATTAAAGAAAAACATTAGAAGTGTTAATAATTAAAAATAAGTCATAATAATTAATTCTGCCCTTGGAGAAGAAAAATTATCGCAATGATCTAAATTCTGTTCTACACAATTTTGCCTTTCACACCTTTAAAATATTATCCCAAACAGTATGAATTAATTAGTCTGTGAAGTTGGGATTTAAATCGAGACCTAACGTTTGTATAATAATTTCTTTAACGAATCGTGTTGTTCGTTTATTTCCAATATATGGTGCAGCGTGTTCAACAGAATTTCACGAAACAAAGTTTCTTTTAGTAAATTGATTATATTGTAATTTCATGCTTGGCAGTTAAATAATATGAGGGTGGCTGAATTTTTTATGCAGATACACGTAAGAGAAATTGTTGAATTTAATTGGATTCATTACATTGCGCAGTGGGTTCATGGTTCGTCAACCGTGGGTTCTTTCACGTTGGATGCTTCTATTGGTCTATTCTGACTAAAGACTTACCAGGGTGTGGATGCTCATCACAGCTGGATAAGCTTCCTGGTTGTTATCGGGATAGGCAGTTTTACTACAAAGTAACTACTTTCAACTGAACGGCGCGCTTTATTGCTCAATAAAATCTCTGAACGCTCTTTAGCGAAAGAAACGAGAATATGTATTTGATGCATGGTTATTTTACATTTTTCATATCAATTTGTATTTTAAATATTTTTTTTATTATACTTTTGGGTGTTATGGCGAATGTGATTTTTCTATGTCGCTTTATTCCAGGGAGTCGAAACCAAAGCGCTGATCGTAATTCATGACCGGTTACATTTCCCTCGATAACCTTTGACCGCAATGAGAGACGAGAAAATTCTGACCGTATTAGTGCGAGAATTTGAGAGGTAACCGAAATGCTGATCAATTGTATTTCGGTTGGGAGTCTCTAACCGTATTTTGAGATGAGAGAAATTGAGTTGAGAGAAATTCCGAGATATTTCGACCGTAATTTCGTTCGAAATGACCGAAACTCTGACCGAAGTTATGAGAGAAGCGGTCGGGGTTTGAATTTAATCCAGCTGAATAAACCGCTGTTCCAGTCATTCACATTGTCTGTCACTCTTGTGCAGCACTGATTGTAAGGTAGGGCAGGTAGGGCGACCGCCCGGGGCGCCAAATCTGTAGGGGCGCCGTTGTATGCGTTCACTCGTTTATATCCGTTGAAATTCGTTCAGCAGAAAGCTGCTAATTGATTTTCGCAAACTTGGACGGGCGCCATGAAAATCTTGTTCGGGGTGCCAATATGCTAAAACCACCACTGCTCTTGTGACGGAGCTCGGGCTTTTTGAAAGCAGACCCTTGCAGTTATGTATTTGTTACTCTAGTGTTAGTCCCAAACGGCGTCAATCTAGCGAGACATTGTTGTATTTGAAGCTGTAAATTATGTATCAGTTTACTAGAAGTAGTTAATTTAAATGGAAGATATTAGTTTTAACCCTTTACACCCCCAAAGCTTTTGCAGTATCAGTAACTGACAACTGTAAAATATTTTTAAAGTGACTCTTTTGAAATTTCGGTATTGTTCTCTCAAACGGAATTTAGTTGATTAAGGGATTATTTAAGGAACCCACCATAATGACCTTGGTCTTGACATGTCTTGTCACGATTACCTTCCTGAGTGACCTTCAGAAAGTTTTAGCCGTCGTTCGTTGTTTGTTAAAAAGTTATGGGTAGGTAACCATCTGTGAGGGGGAACGTCAACTTTTGAGAGATTGAACATAAAAATATGTGTTTGAGAAACATACTCCCCCTGCAGAATAACATTCCAACAAGCAAAACACTCCTTTGGCAATGATAAATAGGTAGACATTACACCAGCAACTTGCGAATGTGCATCATCCATGAGTTGCTAGTTCAAATCCTCATGGCCATCCATTTCTGAAACACCAATTTTTTTATCTTAAGCCTCTCAAAAGATGGCGGCCCCTCTCACGGGTGCAGCATGTTTACCATAAATTTATTTTTTAATGTTTATTATAGGTAAATTAAATCATTTAATTTGATTATAAATTTATTTCACGTATACTATTGTTTTGCCATGAAATGCAACGGATTAAACATCAGGTTTCAAACGTGATAAAAAACAATTTAAATAACGTATCAATTTTAAAGTCAGAAGTTACGACTTCCGGGTCGCAATTGTGATCGTAACAAATTCGCTCACAAATTTGAATCGACCGCATTCGACCGTTTCTTATCTCTCATAAATTCTGGTTGACCGTAGGTATATCTATCTCTCAAGAATTTCGGTTGACCGTAGGTGTATCTATCTCTCAAGAATTTCGGTTGACCGAAATTCTCAGAGGAATTCTCTCAGCAATTTCGGTTGAGAGAAAACTGACCTGATTAGTGACTGATTGTCGGTCACTAATTCCGGTTGGGACGTCTGTAAATGCCATTTCAGTCGTCTCACTGACCGTGACCGTAACTGAAGTTGCATATACAGGGTGTATCTGAACATATGAGACCCACTTCAAAGGTGGGCGGTAGACACAACAACGATGAAAAAAGATCGTAAAAACGTGTGCCTTATTTGACCTTGTTTCCAAGTTGTAGCTTTTTCGTTTTGTTGTAGCTATTTTTTCATCGTTTTTGTGTCGCCTGTCTACCGTTGGAGTAGGTCCCACATGTTAAGATACACCCTGTATATCGGTCTCGACTCCCTGCTGTATTCATTGAAAATGTTTTTACTTCTAACAGTAAGATACATGTACCACAGGCTCACAGTGTCGCTAACAATAAGTTTGACACTTTCATTTAAAGTGCTTACTTAATAATATATTGTGTAAACAGGTTTTAGCTTTAAATTGTTACTACAATATATTGTTTTAAATGGGTCGTAAATTCTGTTGATTTTATAGAACCCTATTTGTCATTTAACAATTAAGAAATTCTTTATAAAGGCGTTAAATGTTCATTTACATTGCAGTGTACATAACACAAATATTAGGACTCCTTAAAATATTAAAGATGATACAGTACTTATATATATATTTTTTAATAAGATATGTTAGCCTTTGAAACAAACAAAATTTTTGTCTCATTGTCAGTCATTGGTGTTCTCAAAAATCGAAGTAATTATATGTTCTCCATATACTACATTTTTGGTCACTACTCCGGACCTTTAAATTTCTTCTTTATGATTGCTCCACTTTTTCCTAATATTTTCCTAATCCGTAATTTTAAAAACGTTGTACACAGTATTAACTGTTGATACATACACCTTTATTTAAAAAAAGATTGTATATTGATAGTGTAAAATATGTTTTGTATCATATTATAACTGAAAATTATCGTAGATATTCTTAATTTCTTATAGTGCTAGTTCATACAATAAACCAGGGGCGGCTTTAGCATACTTGGCACCCCGGGACAAGATTATCATGGCGTCCCCCCAAGAGCACGAAAATCAATTAGCAGAACGGATATAAATGAATAAATGCATATAGTGGCGCCCCTACAGATTTGGCGCCCCGGGCGGTCGCCCAATTAAACAGATTTTATGTGAGCGCAAAAAGCAAATTAGTGTCTTAAAATATATTAACAAATGCTGTTTCTGGCTGAGCCGATTTCAAAAAGTGAATTTTTAAAGAAATGGCATCACTCTGAATGAAACGTTCAATTTGAGACATGGAATTTTGCCCTTTTTATCCAATAAAAAATAAATTATGAATCAAAAAACTGCGTAATAGTATATCATATAGCCATGCAAAGTTGGACGTAAATTGGTTGAATAGTTTTTGAGTAATCGTGGGTGCCGTGTTTGAGAACTTGGTTTCGAGAAGATGCATTTGAAATTCTCATCAACGCAACGTATGGCAACGCGTGAGCATACTTCACTTTTAGAAGTGAATGTCTATATGTCCGATATTTCTGCGAATTTCGGTCTCAACTACTTGGGATCACATTCTTGACATACCAGACACCGAAAAGATGTAAAAAAAAGATCTTTTTGGCATATCTAGGTGTATGCTCCCTTTTAACCACTACAAGTATTACTAAATACATTGTTACAGAAATTTTCCATATTGTTTCTTCCATTTCTGCCTCTGCATGTCGTTATTCTCGTATTGGCAGCCTCTTTTATATGGTTTAAAATACGTTTCAATTTTCTATTTAAACACAATTAAGATCGCCTTTGCTGTGCGATATGTACTGAAAAATATTTCAACTCTGCTATTACTTACAAAAAATAATGGAGCTTTTGTTTCTACCCATTCTCTTTATAAATGCTATTTGTAAACTTATGACGATTCGAACGGGGTTAATTCTTCGTATGAAAATAGATAGAAAAGAGAGAATACAATTTTCTTATACGAGACAGTGTTTTCGAGAAAGTCGACACTGAAAATGCATTAAGTACGCATTTACTTTGGTAAAAATTGATTTCATCGTCAGATAAGACTTATAACACATACCTATATGTATAATTTTTGTACGTACGAGTGATATTTTCCTTAATTAAGCTGTTGAAACAACAGTTTGGGCCGATCAGGTGTGGATGCACACGTAAAACACGAGGGATGTACAGCTGTGATACAGTTACAGTTCCTTATAAATGAAGGAGCTTTGGTTTCCGCTACTGCGGATGACACTCTACACCTATGGAATTTCCGGCAGAAAATACCACAGGTCGTGCAGAGTCTCAAGTTTCAAAGGGAAAGGTCAGTTTTCAAAGTTACTACACTCTTTTTAATATCGTCTTCGGTTATACCGCCTTTCTATATGTAGATAACAGTCCGAAAATTAAGTGCGTTAATTTTTTAAATGTATAAAAAATTGTTCAGTTTTAGAAATATTAAGTGCAGCTAATAATTGTGTAAAATAAGAAAGCTAAAATAAAATTTAAGTAATACAATACGCTTGTAATTAAATATATTCTTTTGTCATCTGAATATGTAGCAATTAATTAGAACGTCCATATAATCGGAGCGTCTCGAAAAATAATTAATCATTTCAGATGTTTAGAAGGTCTTAGAATCTTTTTGCTTTGTAAATTTTATATATATTTTTATCTTATTGATGCCTTAATCGCTTTTGAAGATCTTCATTAGGCGAGAGTATCGGGTACGGTTCTAAAGATTACAATGAAATATTCAGAATAATCGAAATGTCACCTTATTTTAAACAGAATAACGTGCATCCATCTACCACTGCAAAGTAAATGGCTGTATGTTGGCACGGAACGAGGAAACATACACGTACTCCATATCGAGACGTTTGTCCTGTCTGGATATGTAATTAATTGGAACAAGGCTATTGACATGTAAGTACGCGGGTACCTATATTGATTGAATATGTTATAGATATGATTTATAACGATGAATAGAGTCATAGGTACATATATAGAACAAACAGAATGGCTGACATAGTTTCAAAATGGAATTATGTCTTTCTAAAGAAATATAGACTGTTCCATGACTTTGACAAGTGCTTCTATTGTTCTGAAAATATTCTAATGAAAATGATCACTTTAGTACGTTTCCCTTAATTTTGGAATTTTAGATATAAGGTATAATACAAAATAATATATTTTGTTGACAAAACCAAATATTCACATTCGTTATAAATTACATATTACGTTACATCTGGAACGACGTTATCGTTCGCTTTGTGCAAATAATATTGAAAACATCTATTCCTGCGTTGACAATTTCTCCATCTTAATATTACCAGGCAGAAAATATTTCTTTTATAGTATAATTGGTGAACCACCAACACCAGCGACATGTATAACATAAATAATTAAAGTGGGGATCGGACCATTCTATGAGGGATGTAATTTTCATTGGTATATACTCGAACTGCGAAGAAACAATTTTTCATTAATGATTATAGAAGTATACATATCTCTGGTGAGTGAGCAAACGAGTATAAGTTAAATTTTGGTCAAAACGAGATAAGTACGCTAACATTTTCTACATAGCTGTCCTTTGCTTGTGGTTGCAGTCAATATCACATTTTGAAAAACAGTACCTATAAGTTCTGTTACGTCGATGAATATAACTCAAATTTCCTTTACTCAATTTGTTATTTAATTCAAATATTGTAATTTTTTTGTCGAATATAAAGTATATTTTGCAAATCCAATGAGACGAGACATGTTATCAACATTCATGTCCAAAATTTAACACCTGATTTTACATAGGACTTTTAATGTTTTAAGTATCTTCCTGCGAAATTCAGAATGCTGACTGATACTCGTTTGCCCGCCCACCAGAGATATGATTTCTTAGTATTAGAAATGGAGAAAGTAATGGTTAGTTAAAGAGCGCCGGAAAGAAAAAGGAAAAGAAAATTGGGAGGACAAAAAATAGCAGGGAAAGACAAGAATATCTACAGAGAAATGGTTATAGCCAGCTAGGAGTAGAGAACCTAAGACAACCGAATGTAGATATAATTAAAGTTCTGACTGACAAAGACAAAACTGCAGTGCCAGGTGCAATACTTATAATAAAATTCAGAATGCTAAATGCAATATGCGATATAAATATTGTACAAGAACAGTGGGAAAGGCAGAGGATTTGAAAATAGAAGGAAAGGGAGACAGTTAAATCTTAAAGAGGGAATCCGATATTGGTCAGACGAGGAAAAAAAGAAATGCAACCTATGTAATCTAGAAATAGGTACAATAAACCATTTATTGCGAACTAGGAGAGGAGGAAATTATGGAAGGCAGGACAATTGAGACGGTGATAAGCTGGCTAAGAGCTATATACAGAGAAAAAGCGTAAAACCATAAGGAACTAACTAAGCTAAAATGTAGATATGAGAAGAATGAGTGGGTTAAGTTAGTTTTTGTAGAGTCAGGTAAATGTAAACCAAGTAAGCTACTGTCCAAAATTTTTTTGCCTGTGAAGCTGAAATGAAGAATTCTTATTATCATACATATCATTTCTTTGGAAACCTTGTTCTTTTTTTCATTTTGTCTGTAAAAGTTATACGTTGCCTGTAACTTTTTTCCATTCAAATAATTGTCAACCCTTTGAGAAAGACCTGCATATACATATTTACACTGTCCAAGTAATATTCTCTGAATTTGGCTAAATGATCTGTAATTCCACAGTGGAAGTACCAATTTATGAATCGTTTGCTTCGTTACGTAACTATATCGCTGTGATTAAACAAAATTCTCCGCTTGTGACGAACGTTCATCATTTATCTTCTAGTCCCAAATTCAGACTCAGATATTTCATAATAGAAGCAGTCATTCCCGTTTTCCTTCGGTTGACTGCGAGGCAACAACTCACAATGGATAATTTCTTCAACATCCCATTTAACAGTCAAAGAGTTGGGCAATGAGACAGTGAGAGTGGGGCACACTAAAAAGTTAGATACAATAACTTACTGCATAGCGTTTATCCCTGTTATGTAACATGTTTTTTTCTACTGCATTATTTCGATATGAAAACCATAAAAAACGGCGAGGAAAACGTAACTATCTAATGTGTGAGAATTTACTGTAAGCTGAATTTTTATAAAGCAGAGCGTAGTACATATATATGTACATACGTACTATAGTAGTTTACAAACTCGAAATTCGTGGTTCTGATTCTCTGCTAAATGTGTTGTTTATTATAATTAGTTTATTCTAAACACTGTACGACTTCCACTATTCGAATTAATAGAGCGACGGGACTGCCCGGATAAGGTAATTTTCGAATGATAGAACACTCTCGTTTCTAACACTGATAAAAAAATTGCAATTGGTCGGAATAGCGAAAAAAATAGTAAATGTGTTTTTCAACGATTTTGTCTGTGCTCGTAATGAAAATTTAAAAAATGCATATCATCAAAATCCGTTTTAACGCAGTTATGAACTACAAACAGTTAAAGTTGGTGAAAATTACAGTTCTTGGCCGAAAAATGCTGAAATGTTTTTCAAAACGACGAATCATGTCACTTAGCAAAATAATCCTCCTAGCTTTTCAAAAAAGTCAAGTCATCTGGACCAATTTTAAACAAGTTATTCTGTTTCAAAGGGTGGCCGAATACTTTGGCACGCCACATGTAGATCTGATTTCGACATACGATATTTTAACGCGTTACAAGCTAGTAGTTTGTTAAAGAATAGTATCATGAGTTTTCGGAATAAATCTTTATTTATTGGTGTTACGTCTGAAATCGAGACTTTTGATTGATGATTGACTCCGCAACGTAAAGAAGGGATATTCTTGCCCCGTCGCCTCCGGCGTAACCGTAATCCCTAAGGCCGGTCACACGCTTTTTGGAGTACTGTGCGGGGCAGGTGGATTGGCAGTTTGAAGATTGAGGAGGAAAAGAAGATTGCGTTTCGTCTTGGACCGTCAAGCCAGACTCATCAGTAGGGCTATATCTGGCGGCCCCTGCCCGATACACACGGGGAAGTAAGAGGAAATAAATTTGGAACTTGTATATATACGAACGAGAGTGGACGATAGGACTTTTGGGGAATCTGACAACGACCACCGTCAGATCCAGTGGTGACTAACCCGGATAAAGGGGTGGTCACCACCTTCAGAGAGAAGGAAAGAGAGCGTTTCGTCCTGGGCCCGCCAGAGGACTCATCAGTAAGGCTGACTGGCGGGACCCTGCCTTAGACACGCTGGGTATCAGGACTGGGACGGAACTTCCTTATATACTATCGGGAGGACCAGCGACCAGAAGCGGGAAGATATCCTCGCGGCGCGTAGCCCTCTGGTGGAGCGTCGGCAACCACAACGAAGCCCTACAGACTTGCGAGAAGAGTAGACCTCTAGCGGCGCCGGCGGAGACTAACCGGCGCGACCCATGGTCGGGCCGGGACGTCACAATCGGTAGTAAAACCAAAAGAACGCCGGGTTCAGACAAATCAGTAGCATATCTGAAATGATTCTTCTTGTAAGAAACATTTGTATTTTTATAGTTTTAGGATGCACTTATAATTTTCTACTTTCTTCTCAAAGTAGCAGTAAAACGTACTTTTTTTAATACTTTAACACGTTGCGTCCGGCACCAAAAATAGTTGACCTTCACCTAAATACAAGAAACAGCTGTACTATGGTGAAAAACGATGCAAATTTGGAACGACATGCACACACTGATGAACACGTTCGTACTGAATGCGTATGCAAAAGGAAAATTCGACACCTGAAAAATTCTTCTTCACCTTCCACATTTATTGGGACCGGGCCCAAGAGTTCCATGACGTGACCGTACACGTCACCCGTACGGAACGTGTTAAAATCTAAATAAATATTCTTCTGTTATATTTTCTCCCGCATTTCACGAGTAAAATTTTTCAGTAAAGTAACACCTTGGGCAGCCAATAATGAATAGTAAAACATAGAAATCCATTACGACGTTGATAAATAGTCATTCTCGTTGAAGAAAAAAGTATTTGAAAAAATTTGTAATGAGTAGGTAATTATATGCTTAGCAGAGATTCGAAAACACGGCCCCTCGCAATTGATCAGCTATTGCTCTTTCCTTTCTATTAATTCGGTTTATAGTACGGGCTGTCACATATCCCAACCGGGACATGCCTTTAATTTACAAAGATTGTAACGTTCAATGTATTTGTGTATAATCCGGTTTCGCACCGCCATTTGGACACGTTTCCTCAATTTCGTTTTATTTGTTAGAAAAATTTCGGTCGAAATTGACGACTCCTTTGCTCTGACCGACCTCTTCCTATAAGTTGTGGTGGTTTCTTCTTTAAAGTTCTATACTTACTCCCATAAATAATTTGCATAACATTCTCACCATGTTCTTTTGTTACTTCTGCTTTGAATTTGTGAAAAAACAGAGAAAAAAGAAATATTCAACATGCACTTATCAAACTCTGGTGTAATACTAAATAAAGTCTCTATTTACACTAGTATTCGTATTAAATAGACAGGCATATTGCATGATCGTGGAGTACCCTGCATTACTAATATGACGTACTAAAACTTAAAAATATGTTAATAACAACTTGCAGATTTTATGCAAACTTGTATGAAGATTTTAAGTCGTGCCAAGATTTCTAACGTGCCAAGATTTCTAACGTGCCAAGGGACATGTTTGCAAAATATGTCGATTATAGCGTGTGTCTATGGATGTATCAAAAAATATTTAAGCTTCACCTGGAACTTTATTTACTTTCTGAATTAATAATATGTTAGAAATTATGCTGATATTTCGTCGAGGAATGTTCCAAATTATCGGTTCTGGAATAAGTACCGTGTGGTTCATCACAGTCCTCTTATCAGAAGGCATTCTCGCTTTCCCCACTCAATAGGGGTACAATATTTATACCATATATATTCATTAATACATGCCCTAAACATAAGAAGTATAGAAATAATTTTCAACTTCATAGTATCAGAAAAAAATTCGGGAAATTGGTCTAACCCCTTAAGGGATAGTGTTCTTACTCTTTAGGAATACGGCGCTGCACAGTGGTCTGTCCAATAACAATCTAGCGGGACAAAAGTCGTAGGTCGTACATAAATCATCAGTTAGGAGGAAATGTTCTTTATTTGTTGAAATACATCATCCATCACCCTTAAAACTTTCACCTCAGCCTCTAAGGGTTTTTTAAAACCAAAATTCGTATTTTGGGGTTTCTTAGAATGTAGAAAGCGAATATGAACTGTGTTTTGTAGAGAAAAATTGTTTACAGCCACGTTATTTAGAATGAATTACACATTTTAGCTCCTAACATGACCATTTTTGAAGATAGAATTATTTTAATTATGTATAAAAATTATGCAGAGTTGCAAATATTTGCAGCTATAACTTCTGAATATGTACTCTATAAAGCAAATAGAACAAAACAGCACAAAAAATTTCGGGTTCCACAAGGTTCCTGGATATTTAGGGCTTTTCCAACGAAAGCTATAGAAAAATTCCATCATTTTTATGATTATATTTTAATTCTGTTTGTTAAAAATTAAAATACTCATGGCTGAAGCTTGATTTACTACGTACTTGTACGTCTGCAATCCATTATTCAAAATACTAACAACTTAAATCGCGATACAATTGAGCACTTTTGATATATAGCTGATACTGACGCATTCTATCAATCGGTTACTAAGCTGCCGACTCGCGTACGTTTCACCGTTACTTTTATGAAATACGTATAAAGTTGCATACCATATCATTTCGATATCTGTGGTTCAGTAGCTTGTAGTATGACCAAGATTCATTCATTTTGGATGGTCATGATTTTGGAATTTTGTTTCGCTAGACCATCAATAGACCGACCACTGGACGTCGGGCTGCTTGCCATCTCTAACACGCCAGTTTTGAACATCTGGGCCTATATTTTTGACTTTTCCATGAACTCCTTATGCATCTGTACCTCGCTGGCAGTCTACGGGATTTCCAAGCACACGCTTTCAAATGTCTACAGATTACTCTACGTTTATGACCAACATGTTTTGCTTTTTCTAACTATTTGTCACCTTCAGTGGCAAGGACGACAACAACTCATGGTAGTTAAGGGATAGGAATGCACCACTCCAGTTGTTCACGCTATGTGGGTGAGCCATTCCTTTGATGCGACGGACCTTTACCGACATCATCGGCCCGGGCTTCGTGGCGAGCCTTCCTTTCCTTTTGTCAAGGGTCCCGAAGTAGCTTCCCAGGTATCACATGGCAGAAAAACCTTCGGTCCACACTATTCTAAGCCAGCGCTGTCTACCGGTGGAACCCCTCACACGTCTGCTTCCTCTTCCAACGGCTCTTTCTCCACTCAATTTTCGCGGGGAATAGTAGCATTGCCTCGCTGTGGCAACGTGTGTCACTAATCACATGTAATGTGTAGCGTCTAAGTTTCCTTGACGATAGAAACGCCAGCCTGTGATGGTCGCCCTCTCCCAGACCCCCGCGGTATCGCTGACGATGTGGACGGGAGTAGCAGAACCCCAAATGGGTTGCCGTGGATAGCGATGCTCTAAACCAGGCCTGTCCAGGTATTTGCTCGCAGGAGCAGCCGCGAGTTGCTATTCGCTCTTGAAGACACCGAGCCAGGCAGCTCGCGGCTCCATGAGCAAAAGTCGCATGGTGGGGTAATTTTGTGAATATAGAGACCGGCGGTTCCTTCTAGCCTTAGTCACTCACAATATGTCACAATCCTCATTCTTTTGGAGAGTTGCCGCTCTTGCCTTCGCTCGCAACCACTTGCGGCTGTTTTTCGAAGGCCAGAATAGAAGTTGGACGCACCTGCTCTAAACACTATCTGATCTTCAATTTCTATTTGTCGCAAGCCACGAAACTCTGTATAAATTGGCGAAAATCGGTAGAAATGTACGTTTGACACATAGAAATGTAGCATTAGGGTGTCTGATGTGGTGTTCGGCTCGAGGATCGGGTCAGACCTCGACGCACCGTAAACTTCCTCTTTCTTCATTCCAACAAGCAATTCTACAACACCGGGTGACTCAATGTGGTCATCAGCCGCCAGGACTGTTGAATCTCATTCTCCCTCTTTCAAGATTTCACGCAGCCTAAGTCCCTGTTATAAAATCTACGAAGGCAGAACAGCATGATGTTATTCGTCCTCAACTCCACTTAAAACACCCGACCGGAGCCCCACTGAGTCGGGGAGACCTGGATCGATTCTGGATACCGGGTACCAACCGAGCGCGGAACTGTTACGTTGCTAACCACAGCATGGGTTGCGTGATAACTGCAAGAGTTTGCGTGTGTCCATGCAGGCTCGTACCATGAGCTTATACAGATGGGTCCTTCGTGGGCCCCAGTGGGAAACATGCTTAACAGAATTAAGGATGGTGAAATTCCCAAAACGTTCCTTACTGCCGGAATTTGGTTAGTCTTGAATTATGCAATCCCCTCAATACAGCACTGTCGAATCTAGGGACCCCTCACGCGTCTGTTTCCCCTTCCAACCTTCCTTACGATCAGCGTGACTTGTCGTCAAGAAAACCTCGCGATGCGGAACAGGAGATCGTGACATTTCCGTAGACTAGGAAGCTCAAACGCTATGCACGACGCCGACATGGCAACGGCGGACAATGGTGGAAACGCATTATTAAATTTCACTGACACATAACATATTTAAAAAGTTGTTACTGCATAAATAAATAGCTTGCAAAGAAAAAACAAAATTGTAATTAACGATATATATAATTTACAAACAGTACAAAAATATATAGGGTCATATTTTTATCCTGCAACCTGCGCTTGCGCGAACTTGCTAAAATGGCAACAGCGCCTCACGGACGCGTTCCACTACAAGCATGCATCGGCCCAGCGGAGAGCTGCCAGCGACCGCTGGACAGCAGTGATGCCCTAGCTTCGACAATTTTAGCGTCGCAAAGAGCTAGGTATCGGGAATTTCCCGGCCCAGGTAATCGAGCCGCGTGCTCCGCTTTTATGATCGGTTTACCACTCGCACCCTAGATTACTGAAATGAAGTTTGAAAATGTCGACTGATCTCGTACCCGTCTCAATTTTAAAAATTTTAGCTACGACAGTGTTGATCGCGGCGCTATACCCTTGTACAGGGAGATTTTTCGCCACCTGCGTGTAAAAGCCACAATAATGGCGCATCGTTCCAAAAAATGACATTGACGGAACCGGTATAGACATGGCGTTGAGTAGCTAAAACATTCAGACACCAAAATTCTAGAAAAAAATTTAAACACCGGTACAATCAAAGACACGTCCCATTAGTTACCCCTTACGTCTGATCTAGGTATGCACTGCATTAAGGATAACACCATAAAAAAAAAAACAACAGAACAATAGGTTCTGAGGTTTGCAGAACTAACACATAATTAAATAAAAATTTAATTTCTTAATTTATGAAAGTAATGATATAGAAACAACTAGCATATTGTTTATCAACACCGTGAATTTTAAAAACAGCATTAAATACAGTATCAAATAAACAGTTTGCAAAAGCTTTTTACAACAATTATGGTTAAAAAATTGATAGAAGAAAAATTAAGTAAATGTAAAATATATTAAATTATCCACCGCTAAGAGGGAATATTTTTTCCTCATTTTTCGGAGCAATTTGCATTCCGATATCTTTTATAGTTCAAAAGTTATACGAAAAACGCCCCAAATTTTTCAATCCGGGCCGGGAAATTCTGAATAGCTTTTTGCGACGTTAATTTGAACGAGACCATCCCAAAATTCTCAAAGCTCGGACAGCTCGCTGGCAGCTCTCCGCTGGGCCGGTGCATGGTTGTGGTGGAACGCGTCCGTAAGGCGCTGTTGCCATTTTAGCATGTTCGCGCGAGCGCAGGTTGCAGGATAAAAAGATGACCCTGTATATTAATAAATACTGGGTGTGTCACAATTGAGGGACATCTTGGAACATTCAATATCCTGATGCAAAAAGACTACCGTTGAATATTAGCGGCCCAAGTTCCAGGGCGCGCAGGTTGAACCTGAGACAGCTGAGGGCAGAACAGTGACCGCTCTCATGCACACACAGGAAGCATGCTTATACACACAATAGAGTCGACCGCGCTGGTTTGAACCGTGAAAATGGGTTAGCGCCGTCGGCCTTACTGTGTGTGGGGGTCTATATATTCGCGTACCTCCTGCGTGTGCGTGAGAGCGTACGCTACCGCCCACGCGGCTGACTCAGCTTTAAACTGCACGGCTCGAAAGTTCCACTGTTAATATTCAACTGTTAATATCTCGAGAACGAAGCCTCGAATCCTAAGAAGGTATAGGACTTTTCGATTTCATTTGGCATGAGGATATTGCATGTTCCGGGATACCTATCAATTTTGGGGCACCCTGTACTTATTAGTATATAATTTTCTACCTTTTATAAATTATATATTTCGTTAATTACAATTTTGTGTTTTTCCTTTGCGAGTTATTTACTCATATATTAATAACTTTCTAAATATATTATATGTCGCTCAAGTTTTATAATACGTTACTATATTTTCAATTTTGTTGTTTCTTAAACATATTCATCATTCCGGAGTTTATTACTATCGTTAGCACATCGAGGATGGTATAATTCATGTCATACCCAATGGCGATAGTAGAACACGTTTTGGAAATTTTACCATTCTCAATTCTGTTACGGTACTTGATCTGCATTGGGGCCTAAAGGAACTTCGCTATATAGACTCATGGTACGAGCCTGCATGGTCCGGTTACAATTGCGGCGGCCGCAGATGTTCCACAGAATGAGAAGCGGAATAGCAGAAACTCCTCTTCCACCTGGCCGTGCCGGTCAGGCCGCTACGCAGGCAATCGCAATTAGGGTGTCCTTGTCTAGGCGTTTAAGCGTCCATCGGAATGGTGGGGTGCCACCCAGGCAACGAGGTCCGGCATTGGATGGGACGTCAATATCCATCAGGATGTGGAAATAGTCGGGCAATGTCTCTACCTCCGGCGCCATCGTCCAACCGGACGCACGCTGCGCAACAGAGGATGGAGCCCACGTGAGATCCACGACAGACTCTCCATTCCACTCCCTAACGCGTTGACGGTTAACAACAGTAGGCTGTCACCCGTCGTCCACTCCAGCAACGTCTGGCCTTTTGTATTTGACCATGGAGCGACCCCACGCAACTGAACGTTGTAATCCGCAAGGACGAGTACCGGACGAGGTAGTGTGCGTCGACAAGAAGATGGTCTTAAGAATGGCACAGGGGTAAGAGGTGTTCTTCGCTCACATTGGCTTGTACTGCCTGTGTCCCGTTAGCCCTCCTCGTATTCGTCGAATTTGTCACGTCGGCCAATGGTCACAATACGTGTGCCTACGTGTATGATTCTGTTGAGAACAAGGGTCTATGGAGATATACCATTCGAACCCCAGAGTTTTTCGCGACAACATCTCGTAGACGTACAGCAAGCACAGAGAGACGCATCTTCCGACCTCGACCAGATAAATCTTATACCGCGCACCTACTGAGCTGCTACTTGGTGATACGCAACACTCCACCACGGCGATTGCCCGCCAATCCACTTAAGCATTGTGCACGACGGGAATTCGTGACCCCAACTCCAATTCATCGCCACGGCGACGCACAATTCACTCACCGAGCACGGGTCCTGAGGGACCGTGCATGGCTCTGTGACGACCGCCAGCCCAATTCGCCACTCCGCTAGGTTCTGCAGGAACAGATCCTCGGGCCGACGGTAGTGGTTCAAGTGGTCTGGTGGAAACGTGGCATCACTGTACTGGGGATCCATGGTCCCCCCACCCACAACACCCTCCTCGAGTTGGGCCCTTCGATGTGAGATCCGTACACAACAACCCCTTGGGCGCGGCGGTTAAGGGACACTACGTCCAGGCCCGACAGGGAAGACGTGATCTTCCGGTTCTGCACTTCCCTCGTCAGTCATGCACTCGTAGCGGCGATGGAGGTCACCACGTCGGCCTTCTGGACCGAGTCGTCCAATGCAGTCACGCAGATCTTCGCACGTTATCCTCCAGGGCTTCCCCTATTCTGCCGGTCACAGCCTCGCCTGTGGCTACGCCTTCTGGACCGGGGATCTCAAGAATCAGACTCCCGGTCATTGCCCTCTTGAAAACGACCTCCCCGATGCTCCTAGCAGCGAGGCCAATCATTTGCCGCATCACGCACAACATTTGAGCGTTGCTGTATTCCTCGCACCGACGGCCAGTCTGACCGTCGCCGTCTTGGGAAATCGTCCCGAGCGCAGTCGTTTCTTGTTGGCCACTGTCCCCCCCCCCCCCACGTCGGGGTAGCAGTGGACGCCGGGGGAGGTCCCATCCACAGCGGTGGTAGGTGTGGAAGCAGCAGCCGTGGCCATTTTGGCCGCCTGCCCCTCCTTCGACGCCACCACTTGGGCCCACACCTTCCTCGGCGTTACCAAGAAAACGGCGGCGGGAGACCTTCTATGAACGGCCCGAGCCCGGGGGCGACACCTGCGCCCCGAATGCGAATGGCCCGGGGTTATAGGCCGCCGCTGGAGGAACTCCAGGCGTACTTCCTCTTGGGAGTATGAGCGAAGCACCCTCCGGATTTTTGCCAGACTCGCTCGCAACCTTGCGTCTATGATTCCACCTCCAGATGATATGGATTGGGCAGTGGCGACTCCTTTACCGGTCTGCGGGTCTTCATTTCTTTAGTGAGACTGGTAATCTGGACCCCAAGGTCCAGACCTTCCCCCGCAGACGCAGCACGGCCCCGTGGCAGAGTTGGAGCGCCTTTCCAGTTCCACGGTCGCCGCCCTCACGGTGCGGGCAGCCATTCTGAGGTGCTCCACTACCTCGAGATGGTTTGCGACAGTGGTGGCCAGCTCGAGGGTTGGCTTTAGGGCCGTGCCCTTTCTTAGCTTCTGGATGGGAGGCAGGGAGCGGGTAGGCTTCGTCTGCTCATCGGTGCGCCTTCTGCAATTCCATCCGTTGACACTCGCTGTCATTGCTACGGCGATCGAGATGCTAAACTAGAAATTTTTTGACCATCATTAAAGTTTCAGTTAGATTAGTAAGCAAACCAATCGTTGGCTATTAGTTTACGCAATTTTTTTCGTCAGAATGAAGTGCACTTGTAACAAGATTACCTAAAGTTTTTTGCGAATATCTTGGAAACTAAGGCCGAGCGACGGTTATATGTGGAGGAAAAAGTATTTTAGATGGTTACCGAAATTTTAATGGGGCGTAAAACTCGTAACGTCTGAAGCATCGCCATTCCTGGATGAGAAGGCCCAGTTAACGCGTAATGCAGGACAGCTGGATCGGCTGGATCGGAGGAGGATGAGAAGAAGAGATGCGCGTTTCGTCTTCGGATCGTTGGCCAGACTCATGAAATTGGACTACAGCTGATGAACCCTGTCCTAGACGTATGTGGACCTAAAGGAATAAACTTGGAACTTTCATATATACGAACGAGACTGGGACGTAGGACTTGCGAGAAAGAGTTTGGAAGATTTGACCTTTGGTGGCGCTGGCGACCACTATAGTCTGATTTTCGAGAGTTGAGACCTGAGGCGGAGCGTGGCTTAAGAAGGAGCCAATGGTACGTTACGGATAGCGTGCGGCGTTGCAATCCGCCTCAGGTCTCAACTCTCGAATATCAGACTATAACACAGTCGCCATCCCATGGTGGGGATGTGACGTGATAACTTAAAATTATTTATATGCAAAGATTATCCTGAAAAATATTTTGCATTGCAGAACAGTATACAATTGTACATAATCGGGAACAAAAAATAGTTTGTATCGTTGGAAATTATTATAGCAACCAGTGGCACACCCAGAATTTTATTCTCAGGGGAGAGACGACGTGCGACACGTTGATACTTTGTCTCGCTCCAGGCGCTTGATACATCTCCGTTCCTTTTCCCTTGTTTCTCGTTTGGTTTTTTTTGGGGGGGGGGGGGGCTGCTCCCTCCACCAAACTCCTTGCGTGCGCCACTGATAACAACGATAACTTGATACTGGTATTATAAGAAATTGAACACTGAAAACAGTCATACTACATATGACAGAAACATAACAAATATTTGTAGTGGTAAGTGTATTTCGTTATTGTAAGATTACTACGATTTTTGCATTCGATGCAAAAGCAGTTATTCGATGCCATTATGACTGCCCTTTATTTTTCAAAACTACGATTTAAATGAGCTGACAATGTTAAATTATATTAATTAGGACAGGATTAATTAGACAGGAATTAGGACTCTGAGCACGATGTGGGCTCAACGCCGGTCCCGACCAGCGAGCCCTCAGAGAGACAATACTGTGCATGTTGACCTTCAAGAAAATGAAGTGAGGACGTTTTATGACAGCTAAATGCGGAATCTGATTATTTGCCTGACTCGTGTCTGCCAGTCGTCCGTTGCCTTCACTTTCTTTGATAGACGGTGATGGAAAGTGTGAATATCACCACGCAAACCTTATCGAAGAATGCTTTGACGGATAATTGCCTGTTCACGACTAAACGAATAGCAATCATCTGTATTAACACTTTTAGTGGTGTTTGCGTGTTTTGACGCCGAAGGATCTGCAACCTGTGCATGATTTTAGCATGTTTTTACGTTGATATGTTCTGGAAAGCATCGAAAGTATTGCCCGAATGTTCCCAAATATTTGCTTGGGGCGAGTTAAGCAAAACTTTTTCGGCAAAAACAATCGCCCGGAAAAGGTTAACCAATTTGAAAGGGTATTTCTTGAACCCTGGCGCCACTCAAAGTGTTAGGCGTTTGGAATTTTGTCACTTGCTTCCACCTGGTAAATACGTGCGCTGCAATAATTTCTAGGTGTATTTTAAGAAAGAGGTGGGAAAACGAGGTATATTTGAGACATTTGTTTTTAAAAAATTGTCGGTGCGGATGCAATTGATCAGATTATACACCAGGGTTTCGTTTAAGGCAGAAAATGTGGGTCTTTCATTGTCAGAAGTTAGTTTTAATGAGTTGCTTTTAGCACACAAGACCACATTTTACTGTACCAGTGAAATTCAATTTAATTGGCATAGCATTTTCTTTATGCAAAACTGCGTGGCCTTTGAGAGATGTTTTCATGCCTTTAGTTTGGCCGATTGCCAATAAAAAAAGTATGTGTCGAATAATTTTCTAAGAATTACTCTTCACAAGTTTCATCGAAATGGACGAGTAAGGATTCGATATGTTTCCTTGTTAGTAGAAATCAAAGGATGTGATGCCTGACAAATTTTGAAAGCGAGATTATTGGATCACTGTGACCAGATATAAAACAAAAGACTAGTAATCTCTAAAAGTTTGACATGTTATTTGAACGCATCAGTGTTGACGAATACTAGCGCTTAAGTAAAAGTAGCGAGTAATAGACAGACATGTGAACCTAATCGTATGCGCACCTGAAATGAATCTGCAAAATTGATTACAGGGTGCACTCGTTATAAGCCCGTTTCTACAATCTGTTGTACGCCGCCGGCGACTATCCCCACCATTCCTTGGAATCCTTCGGACGAGAGTGAGAGAACCCGAGAACGAGCGAGAAGCGCTATCGTTTCCTCTCGCTCGCTTTTGGGTTTTCCCACTCGCGCCATTGATCGGGCGGAATAGTGTACACAACGCGCCGTACACCCCCCGCTAGCTCTGTTCGTCGGGCTTATAACGAGTGCCGACTGTATTTCGAAAACGAACCCTCGGATGAAAATATTTTATTTCACATTCGCGGCTTCTCCTTAGATATAAAATCACTCCTTTTTAATTGCATTACAAACTATGTACTACCCTATACATATGCGTATATTGTATTGTGGAACTTTCTTAAAATTTGTGAAATCGTTTATTGGAAATATACAAGATTAACAGATCAACAAGTTCAAGGAATAAATTTGTTAATACATACCAAGTTCAGCAGTTAATCCATTTTATAATTTTATTAAATTGATGGTGTGTTTATTATTGTATATTTTAAGACGTCCCTTGCGGGTGACAGAAAATTCTGTGTTTCCATATATGTCTGTCAACTGTGGATTACGGAATAATCCGTGTTTTTATTTCATTGTTTTTTTACGCAAACTGTAAAAGTCTCCCGCGACCAATAGCGGGACAAGCGTGAAACGACCACAGATAAAGTATTAATATATGTTTATATTTTTAAATAATGTCAGTTGAACAGAATGGGCACTATTGAAATTCCAAAATCCTCTACTTTGTTTGGTTCCTTTTTCAAAATGTTATTTCGCGATCGTACAGGATGACACTTGTTTTACGTATAATAATGTGTTACGCACAAGCACAGCTTTCATTGTATTTACTGTATTTGTTTTGATTTCTTGTTTAAGTTGTATTATCGTTTGGTTAATGTTTCCCCTCAGTTTCAATTTGTTGTACTAATTTATGTAGTCATTAAAGTGCAACTGTGAGGAATTATGATGGAAAGAACCAGGCGATGGAGAAACATTTGCTAAATGTAAATTGTTTCAGAAGATATATGTGAATATAGCAGGATAAAGTTAAATTATAGCAGAATTCTGCTATACGAGCTTGCACGAATATTGATTTACGTACATTGAACGATATAAGATCGTATCTTATAAATATTTATCTATATGGATATATAGATATACGTGCATAAACACGACACATATAACCACACAGCCAACATCAGATACACACGTACACAGACACATATATTATATATGTATATATATTTTTCAGATCTAGAAAGACCCATCCTGGTGCTGTAGTACACTTGAGTGATAATCCTTTAGATTTGAGCAAGGTACGCGTGTTTTTGAGTACGTTTTATTTTGCATTGTTCTCCATCCTTACATTAACATGACGCCATTTCGTATATCTTTGGAAACTATGTCGATTTAATTAAATAAAATCATGATACGCTAGGCTATTTTCAATGTCCATTCGGACATCTTTTATGAACTTTTCTTGACGTGTTTATTGTAACAGGAAACAGAAGTGTGTGTTTGCATGTTGTGTGTATGCATGCGTGCATGCCATTACTGTCGTATATAAGGACTAAATCAAATTGTTTCCCTCCAATAAAATCGCATCATTTGATTTGTTACTAACACATTTAGCATACGGGTGGAAGAATAATGAAAAATTATGTCATAAATTTGGTAATGGTATTTACAGTTCAAGTAGTAATACTTTGTTTATTGCAACGCATAATGTTAAGGGTCGAATTAACATTAATCCAATAAAATTGGTTCCACTTCAAAAATGAAAATAAAAATATTTCTTTGTTATTCACAGGATTAATTCTGACAAAAACTGGCAAATATATTTAATAATTCGTGAATGGGCAAAAGTTTTCTTCCTTTTCTTTATTTTTACTGTGTGGCTGGCTTCATTTACTTTTTCATGGCCCGGTAGTTGGTGTTACAATTGTATTTATAATTTTACAAATAACGTTATTTAAACCACGTGTAATATACAGTATTTATTCGCTATAAGCCTGCGGCAACAGTGTATAGGGAACATGTTTTTTAGTCCTATTTTCCCTTACTTTCGTTTCCGGCCAAACAGCAACTCGCTGCTTCGCTTTGCATAATGCCAGAAATGGTGGGTATATCGATGAGCTTATACCGTAGACCGTAAACCGAGCTTATAGCGCGAGAATACTGTACATAGTAATTTTCTATTAGATATTACTTCCACAATGTTTTTACATAAAGAATAACGTTACTTGTTGTATATTTAGTGCATCTTTTGTTGTTCCCGTTCTTTTGTAATCCTTACTACTCTTTTATCAGTTTAATAAATGTGTATAGCAATGTCGTGTTAGTTCACAAAATTATGAGGAGCTTGACAAAAACTTATCTCACCATTACAATGACTCATCTTTTTATACGTTCTCCATGTATAACATTTCTTTTAAAATCATCTTTAATGTAATTTTATTGATATCACAGTATATACATATGTGCATATGTAAGATGTTCTCAAAGATATTTGTCATTCAGAAATGAGGATACAAATGCAATATAAATCAATCAGATCATAGAAATTTCTAAAAGCATATCAGAAACTGGAGACTTTCCAGCATATTGCGCTAATTAATATTTATCTATATAGCATACTTGCGCTAATTAATATCCTATACGCACACATATTAGACATTATATAGTACATTAAAGGTACAGAAAATAATAGAATATTACAAGAAAGTATCAATGCCAGTTTATGAGATGACCTTTTACTTAATATAGAATTAATAGGTCAAAGATATGTGTATGAGTATCATTTATAAAAATGAAGTATTTGACATATGAATTAATCTCAAGTGTTATTAACCCTTTAACATACGTACCCGTGATGTACACAGGCCTACCTCAATAACAAAATTTGTACATGCCCATAACAATCAGAGGCAATACTTGATACGCTCGTTCCAAGCAGTTTGATTTTACCGCTAAAATATGTTAAGGGTCCTCCAGATGTTGATACATGCTTCATGATACAGGTTTCATGATACATGTGGCTACGTCTGTAGATTGGTTTCCGTGTTTCAGCATCAGAAGCGGAACTGGCATCTTGCTCACCAGTTAGGCGCGTGAGCAAGATGCAAGTTTCATGAAACCTGTATCATGTAGCATGATCAATGTTTCACTGCAACATGTATCAGCGTCTGGAGGCCCCTTTACTTATTTCCTGGTATTTTATACTGTAAAGCATACAGTGTAGTTTTAATACTTTCCTTTGTATATGAGTGACTAAATAATGATAGATCCTACAGGTTTCGTACTGGTAATTCTATTAAAAACTAAAATCCGGTATTTTTGCAAGAACTGAAATTTCGGATTGCATGTCCTGGTTTGTTTTAAGACGTGCCACATAAGTATATACACTTAAATTTTTTAGTTGATTTTTCAGTTATTTTTACAGATACTAGTTTCATAAAAGAATTAACTGTGGTTATCATAACAAATAATTATTTACATTATTCCTCACGTCTTTTATTATGGTAATTTAAACAAAACTTGTATATTAAAGGGTTAACTATTATCGTCGACTTTGGAAAATTATTTGTTGCCCGTTTCAAGATATATCATCGTTCCATTAATATATCATAGTAGGTTGATGCTATAAATTGAATCACATTCAACATCTTTAAGTTTTCAATTTTTACAACGATCATTTTTGCGTTTAAATTGGTAAAGAAATTATATTTTAATATGTGGTTGAATTTTCTATTAATTATAATATTTTTATGACTAAACGTAAATATTATACCAAAGATATAAAAAAAGTTACCAAAAAATTGAAGATAAAACAAATGTACTGACATATAAAGTAAATGTTTCAATCGATTTATCAAAACTAATTCATATGTCAAATGTTCTTTACATATGTACATATATAAATGGGAGTACTTGAAATGCAATATTTAATAATTTCGCATAAGTTGAATGTTTGAATTATAATAGGAACTACTTCGTAGTACATGACACTTAAATTGTTAATTTGTGTGTAAGTATTAAGAAATGAATAGAATCTAAAAATTAATATCCTTGGTAATGGTATCTCTAATTTAACAATAGGAACGATATAATAGTTAGATTCTTCCCGAAATTAAAATATCGTATAACAATCGGCGGATATCAATTATAATTTCAATTTAGTGTATGGTATTCCTTATTATACGCCTTGTATGTGTGTGTATACGCGACACGTGCGCACGACATTTACATGGCTACTTGCATATCCTACGTACGAGTATCGCGTACTCGAGGGCTGGAAATGCCACAGCATTATTATTTTTCTTGATTATATTAATTTTACTGTGGGAAATTTCTAGAAAATTCATAACAACTGTAAACTGACGTTTTTATCATAGTAATATCTATGTAATTTTGTATTCGCGTATTTAGTATCGTCTAATATTGAATTATTTGTAATCAGAAATTAATATTGTATTGTACATATTGTGGTGAAACACAGTTTTCAATCTATTTTGCTTGTCTCGAATAAATTGGATATTACAGTAAACATTAAAATTCAAACAACCGATGCAAAAACATTCGATTCGTGTAGCGTTTTTGAAAACTAGTAACCACAATATTTTGATATTTCATTTCCATGTCATCATCATGCTGCTAATAAATATGCATATTTTATTACATTTTCTGGAAGTCCTCAGTTTATTAGGACCTCATTGACTTTTATGTTAAAAACCATAATTACACACGTGTTCCAAAAGACATCGATCACTACACTTAAAATAATTTTTTTAATTTTAAGAATCAATCTGCACCACATTTTCATACTTGCTCCTTTTGTTTGTACGTAACTTGTATTATAAATTTACGATGAATTATACAATCATGTTACGAGATTACATTTTATTACAGATATTTATATGTATATTTCTCCTTAGTACAGTTATCTAGGAAATAAATATTTTCCCCATTAAGATACTCGGTTATCATATAGTAAAATTCTGTTTGCAGATGCTGATAGGGTACGAATCGGGTCAAATAGTTTTGTGGGATTTAAAAACGAGAAATGCGGATTACAGATGCCAAAGCGATGTACCGTTGAAATCGATATCATGGCACCACGAGGGTAAACAGTTTATGTGTAGTCACACGGATGGTTCTTTGTCAACATGGACGGTGCGTCAAGTGAAATCAACAAACGTAACGCACCCACACGGTGAGAATTTTTTTCTGTTTATCTAGAATAATGACCCGATGGACGTTATTGTTAGTATTATAATACGAATGTTTCAACAAACTCACAATCCAATTTTCGCTTTCCCTCGACTTCTCGAGTATGCGACGAAGCTGCAAACGGTATTTTTTCGGTAATTCTCGTAAATGTACAAAAGTTGCGGACTATCTAATAATACCTTATAATATTACTGTTAAAACGATGTTGCAAATGGAATTTCGACTTCTGTTGCAGCTGTATAGAAGTGGGAAACGTTATGAACTGATATGGAAATGGTATATACGTATTGTGCGTTGCTGCGAAGATGTCTAAGGGGACAACGCATAGTGTGGGATTTTGGACGAAAATCGCTCGATAGCGCAAATCTTGACAAAAAGTGAAAAAATGTTATTGAAATCGGCCCCGATTTGCGTTGTCGAGCGATTTTGTGCCACGTAGGGGCAAGAATTGTACTTCGTTTGCACCACATGTGTTCCGTTCGCTCTCTTCGTATTCGTCGATGTTGTCGTGTCGGCCAATAACGACAATGTGTGCCATACCTTGGCGATTGTGTTAGAAAAAATGTGGGCCTGTAGAGATACAGTAAATTTGCGTTGTAAGATCGGCAGAGTTTGTTCGTTATGTGATTATCTCTATCCCCCCCCCCCCCCCCCTAATCCGGGATCCCCTCGGATCCAAGCAAGTGTGCAAGTCGACCGTTCATTCTTTCTCATTCATTCTCACTCCTTTCTCACATGCTGTCCATTTCTTCAACTGTGGACTGCCGCTATCAACAACACATAATAAACGTCAATTCGGGCTGAAGAGTGGTGCTAATCACTTGTGCTGTTCACGTCAAGCCACGCGTCGTGGAAAGTACCTTAAGACTCTGCTCGATCACGAGTACTCCTACAACGAGAATTTACTGTATAACCCAGCACTGTCTAAGGACTCACAAGCCCTCTAGAATTCTCCCACTCCCGCCCGTGTCGTCAAAGATCTCGCGCGACTTTAAAGAGGCGACTATGGCGCTACACATGACGTGTGTATTACACGTGTGTGTGACACACGTCGCCACAGCGAGGCCAATACTATAGGCTCCATATCAAAACTACACAGTACAAAACTACACATGCAATTTAGGACAGATCAGAATAGTGCACAGAAAGTAGTGCACATACAATTTAGAACACATGAAATTTATAGTGCACATACAATTTAGGACACATGCGACTATGGCACATACAATTTAGGACACATGCGATTTACAACACATACAATTTAGGACACATGCGATTTACAACACATACAATTTAGGACAAATGCGATTTAGAACACATGTGATTTATAGTGCACATACAATTTAGGACACATGCGATTTAGGACACATTCAATTTATTTAGGACACATGCAGTTTAACGCACATTTTTTTAGTGCACATCAGGATAGCGCACAGCAAGATTTCACGCGCAACCATCTTCTCGTCGCCATCGACTGTTTCACAGCCGACGGTATTAGTATTGATTGGGGTTAGATCAGGGCGGGGGGCGCGCGCCCGCTTGCGGGCGCATAAAGCATGGCAGCGAACCAGGGGTGTGCACTTCCTATATAATATCTGTTGGCAAAATTTAGTTAGGGGCACTTTTCACTCGTGGCGCTAGGATCAATAAAGTTAAAAGAATTTGGCAACAGATGGCGCTGTTCAGATTATTTTATGGCGGCAAAATTGAATCCTGGAATAATGGTATTGGTTACAAGAGAACATATGGGACCCGTACACGCCGATTTTAATGGAGCTTTTGTAAGATGTTGTTCTCAAAATATTTTTCTGAGAACTACTTCATACAAAAGCCCAATTAAAATCGGCGTGTGTGGGTCCCATATGTTCCCTTGTTAGGCAATTTTATTACAAATAGGAAATAAATTACTGAAATACAATTTATATTTATTTTTAGTTTTTATTCAATTAAAAAAGGATTGTTATTATTGGTGTTACACGAATTTACTGCTTTACAATACTTTCGCACATACATTGTTACTATTATTTTAATTATATGCTGCATAATTAATTCTTTACAACACTTAAAATCAAAGCAAATATGGTTTGATACTGCTGTTTGTACCAAGTACATGTTCGAGGAATTATGATTTACACCAGTCCTGCCCTTTATAGGGTGCAAATACCTCAAGTTCTGAGGCCTGGGCAACAGCAGAGCGTGGAACTTTTACGTTGCTAATCACAGCACGGGCTGTGGGTGAACTGCAAGACTGTGTGTGCGTCCATCCTGGTTCGTAAGTACCACAAGTCCATATAGCTGGGCCTCGCGCGTATAGGCGCACATACACTCTTGCAGTTGTCCCAAACCCCACGCAATGGTTAGCAAGGTAACAGTTCCACGCTCTGCTGTTGCCTGGGTCCCAGAACTTGAGGAGGTATTTGCACTTTAAAGGGCAGGCCTAATTTACACTAAAGTGTTGATGACACACATGATAATTTGCATATACCTTTCTGTCGTAACGTCTTTCTATAGGTTTGGAAAGTGATGTCGCGTAGAGTGCGTATTCAAACATCCAGGCATAGCACATGATCCATAGTTCCGTCCCATCTTGTACCTGTAACTAATAATGTAACGCGTCCTCAATAACTACCCCATTCAATTACTTTCTTTCTTAATCGTTTATTTCTTACCTTTCAATACGATGCTTTCCTGCACTTTCCAGACCTTTCCTACGCTTTCCTATGCAGGGTTATGTACTGACCGCTATAGTGACACTGCCACTGGGTGGATTATGTTCTATTCCCGCCACAAAATAATCTCATCAGCGCCATCTGTTACCAAATTCTTTCAACTTTATTGATTCTAGCGCCACGAGTGAAAAGTGCCCCTAACTAAATTTTGCCAACAGATATATAATGGAAGTGCCCACCCCTGCAGCGAACCGATGTGGGTACGTGTTAAACTCGGTAATTGTAATTTTGAGTTATGTTTTTTGCGAATATCTCGTAAACCAAAACCAACCACCAAAAAGTTTAAGGGAAAATGTTCAGAATGATGACCTTGACAGCAATGGCGATATTGACCCCATCACGCGATACTTGTAACCGCAGTCACATTTTGGAAATCCCCAAATTCACATCGGTTCGCTACCATGCTTTACGCGCCCGCAAGCGGGCGCGGGCCCCCCGCCCTAAACTAATCCCAACCAATACTAATACCGTCGGCTGCGAAACAGTCGATGGCGACGAGAAGATGGTTGCGCGTGAAATCTTGCTGTGCGCTATCCTGATGTGCACTAAAAAAATGTGCGTTAAACCGCATGTGTCCTAAATTGAATGTGTCCTAAATCACATGTGTCCTAAATTGTATGTGCACTATAAATCACATGTGTTCTAAATTGTATGTGCACTACTTTCTGTGCACTATTCTGATGTGTCCTAAATTGCACGTGTAGTTTTGTACTGTGTAGTTTTGATATGGAACCGGTCGTTAAGTCCTAAGGTACCTTATTTTTTGGTGGGGGATGAAGCATTCGGCCTGGACAAACACCTAATTCGACCGTATGGTGGACACAGTTTGACGGTGAAAAAAAGAATTTTCAATTGCCGTCTCTGTAGAGCTCGGAGATATGTAGAATGCTCCTTCGGAATATTAAGCAATAAATGGAGGATTTTTCATCGGCCTATAAACTTGGAGCCTGATTTTGCTGTTGACATTGTCAAGGCGTTTTACACAACTATGTTCGGGATAGAGATGGCTACGAAGTAGAGGATACAAATACGATAACAGGACTTTCTGATATGCCTCGACAAAGAATAGCGCGTGGGGGAATTTTGCCAAATGATGTGAGAAATATTGTTACGATTTTGGTTGGGCATAACGCGTATTTACTGAACGGCAACGATAACAGAACATTAACAGCGGGTAACGAATACAATCAGTCAGGCGGAATACAATATCGAGACGTCTGCTAGCAATGGTGGCTGACTTTCGAGTGACAGCTTGACAGGCGATCGCCTTCTTCTCGCTGTCCTCTTGTCCCGGTCGCGAGCACCAGTGTGCCTTGGATTTCCATCCAAGGGGTGTTCGCAACACTGCTCCCCCCTCCGGAGAAGCGGTCGTCCCGGCCGCTGCAGTCCCTTCAACTCCCGCAGCCGTACCCTGGTCCGGAAGGGTGGAAAGGTCGCCGCGTGGCCCCTTCCGACCGGCGCCTCGGCATTCGCCTTCCCGCCCAGGGAAAAACCACTCCGAAAACCCTGGGCAAGGTGTGGGCACGTGGAATCCTCGGTCCTCGTCCGTTGTCACCGCTGCTTCTGCGGCTGTCCCCCGTCGTCCTGCTGCAAGCTGGGTCGCGCGCAACGGCTCCTTGCGTTTCGCACGCAACAGCTCCTTGCGTCTCGCGCGCAGCAGCTCCTTGTGTCCACACACGCAACAGCTCCTCGCGTATCGCACGCGACAGCTCCTTGCGTTTCCTCGGGATCCCTCGACGGCGGATCCTCCGGGGCTCCAACGGCGGAATCCCGCGCCGCTCCGGAACGTCCCTGGGCGGCTGCGCTCCGTCCAACGCCCCGCAGCGGTCTGGTCGCTCCGGCGCTGCGACCTGGTTCGCCCTCGACGGCAACCTGATTCGTCCTCGACTGCATCCTGGTTCGTCCTCGACGTCCTTCCAGCAGTCCTGAGTGGCCCTTCGCTCTTCGAAGTTCCCTTGCGAAGAAAACGTTGCCCACATTAGTCAGGAGCCGAAGACAACCCGTTGGGGCCGCACGAGCCGGAAAACTAGGAAGGAGGGCCGAACGCGCAAGCAGAGGGTCGCAGCTAGTCGCAAGCATGCAAGCGGCCCGACCCCCAGTCCAGCCACCCGTCTCGTCAACCCTGGCTGTCTTCTCTCTTCTTTCCTGCTCGATGGCCCCATTCCTCTTCTTGGCCTCAGGTGCTGAACCAGGGGACCGTCCTGTGCGTCCTGCCAGCGCTCCCGTCTTCGCGACACCCCCTCCAGCCGATCCAAGCAACGCTTGTCCGCCTGGTGGTTGGGGATGCCATTTCCCTCCTGCTGTCCACCCTCCTCTCCTACTTTCTCCTGGGTACCCCGCGAGAACCTCCATTCCGGCCGCGCCGGGGGCTCGTAGGGTCTCCTCCAGGGGGCTAGCGGGGCGCTTTCACGTATGTCCGCACCCCGCTGCGGACTGCCACGCTATTATGGCACATTCGGGGAATTCGGGAGCGCGTAGCCAGGCCGCGGCGGCAGTCCCCCGACACCTTGTCCCTCGTCGTGGGGTATCGTGCTCCCTGAAACAGACTCAAGAGCGGGGGCCGGGCTGCGAAGGCAACCTCCGCAGCCCAGTCCACCGGATTAGCTTAATATAATCTTCTTCCTTGAGTCCAGTGAAAGTCCTGCGACGTCTTCACTCCTCCTGGGCACGTTTCCTTTTCCTCTTCGTGGTTGGGACAACCACACTCGTTCTCCTCCAGGACTTCGTCTTCGGACAAATGCTCGAGGTGTTCAACGTTCTGGTCACCCTGGGCTCCCTCTCGTGAGCGGGGGGCTCGCCAGCTCTGCGACGGTATTCGCCCTCGAACTCCCTCCGTCGCAACGCGCCGTGGATCTCTCGACGGTATTCGCCCTCGAACTCCCTCCGTCGCAACGCGCCGTGGATCTCTCGACGGTATTCGCCCTCGAACTCCCTCCGTCGCAACGCGCCGTGGATCTCTCGACGGTATTCGCCCTCGAACTCCCTCCGTCGCAACTTCGTACTCAGCTACCCCGCCACGGTATTCGCCCTCGAACTCCCTCCGTCGGGTCTTCGTACTCAGTCATGCTGTGACGATATTCGCCCTCGAACTCTCTTCGTCACAGCTCTGCACCTCTGCGCACCTCGGGCGCCTCCTCGTTGCAGCAGATCCGCACGCTCTCGCGGCAGCGCTAGCCCGGTTCCAGGTGTGGTCGACCGGTGCTTCCCCCAAAACGAACGAGCCCAGGTCCCACCGTTTCCAACGGCCTCTCTTCGCTCTTGGAGCCGTTCCTCTCAATTCCTCGATCCGAAGCAGTTCCTCTGAAGATGTCCGATCCTTCCACACCGCCAGCAGGTTTTCTTCGTGTCGCCGTTTTCCTCGGGTTCCTGGAATTCTCGTTGCCTCGCCGGGAACCTTTCAAAAGTGTTAGAGAATTCAGCCTTCCGGTCTTCCGAGTACCGTTCCCGCGACTCGTCCGCGGGACCGCGAGATATCGCCTCAACGGCCTCTATCTCCAGAGCTCTGGTCACGGCGGCTCTTAGAGACGTGAACCCGCCGAGTCGCAGTTCTCGCTGCATAACCGAGCTGGACAACGCTGTCACGAACTGGGACGCGGCAAGTTTGTCGCGGACTTCCGCGGGGCAGTCGGCGAATGCGGACTGCGCTAAACGTTCAATTTTGGTGGCAAGCGAGGAGATGCTCTCACCCCGCTGCTGCCTATGGCTCTGGAAGAGCACGTAGTTCAGATTAGACAAGTTCTTCGCCCCGTAGCGGAATTCTAGCGCCGAAACCAAATCCGCGTATCCCTCGCGCTGAGCGGCGGAGAGCGTCGTGAGGACGCTTCGCGCCGGCCCCCCGAGGGAAGCAATCAAGACCGTAGCCTTCCTTTCGTCATCCCACCCGTTAGCACGCGCGATAGTCTCAAACTGCACTTTGTACTCCTCCCAGGACGTTTCTCCATCAAAAACTGTCGGTTTCACGGCGTACCCCAAACGGAGTACGCGCGGCTCCGTAAGGAGGGCAGCGGCGGGCGCAACGACGGGGGCGGAGACATGCGTCGGGGTAACACTATTTACACCATTATTTACATCACTATTTACATCGCTATGTGCATCATTATTTACAACCGCGACTGTCTCCCCAACCCGTGGACTCGCGCCGCTGTCAACCGAGCCGCGGGTACCCTGCAACAAGGAGAGTACGACCTGGATGCGATCTTCCACTCCCGTCAACCGGGCCTCGAGGGCCGCCTGCGTTCTTCGGACGGCGGCTTCCTTTTCCTCCCTGAGACGGTCCTCCCGCTGCCAGCGGGCCTCGTTGACCCTTCGCAGTTCCCGCATCTGTCCCGCGATATTGAGCTGGAGGCTGGTGAAAAGCTCCCGCAGGGACGGGTCGCCCGATGCTCCGGAAGGGAGGTCCGCAGGGGCCGCGGAAACCGCGGAAGCGCGAGTGGGCATGCCGCTCCGGGCGGGCATCCCACTTCTGACACCAATGTTACGATTTTGGTTGGGCATAACGCGTATTTACTGAACGGCAACGATAACAGAACATTAACAGCGGGTAACGAATACAATCAGTCAGGCGGAATACAATATCGAGACGTCTGCTAGCAATGGTGGCTGACTTTCGAGTGACAGCTTGACAGGCGATCGCCTTCTTCTCGCTGTCCTCTTGTCCCGGTCGCGAGCACCAGTGTGCCTTGGATTTCTATTCAAGGGGTGTTCGCAACAATATCTTATCTGATTACTTCTTAACAGACGTTGGATCTGTAGAATGGCAACTTTCAAAAATATAATTTTACTACTGTTTTGAATATTGTATATGTATATAATTGATCCTGTATATTCACCATTAAGAATAAGAAGATATACATATAAAAGAATGAGACTACTACAAAATTTCGTATTTATTGTGTGCTTGTATTAATAATTTTGAATTTAACCGAAATCGTTCTTTTCTATGGCTGCACACTCCTCAAAGCCACTTCTGAGTTCAATAAAAACTTCTTTCCACGCCTTGTGAGTCTCCTTTTTGTCTCTGTACAAATCCAAAGTCTTGTCCCATATGACAGGTCTTTGCTCGATTAGTGAAATCAAAAGGTCTAGATTTAAGTCTTCCATTTTCTGTAAAGAAACTATAATATAACACGGGTCAACTACTCATGGCACGTGTGAAAGCTACAATACAAGTGACCAACCTATGCAATGTTTAGACGTTTTGCAGATTCTTCAATATGCCTTCGGTGTGAAGTCTCGATATTGAATATCGTTTGCCTGTTACTAACAACATCATGCTTTTGTTCATCACGAGTGCGTTACATATTATCAATGAGCAAAAATTATTACTACAAGTAGGGGAGACCGGGGCAAGTTGATACGTTTTTCAGTTTTCAATTTTTTTCATTTTTGTTTGAATTAATTATTTAATAACAAATTGCTAAAATATATTTCCGTCCTTCCTATTTAATATATTGCAAATGAAAAGTTGAAGAAAGACATACAAAATGAATGAAAAAATGTTATTTGGACGAAGGTAAAATGTATCAACTTTCCCCACTGCGGGGCAAGGACGTAACGACATATGAAACAATTACAAATACGATTATTTATTAAAAATTTATTTAAAATAATTTTTAATATTACAAAAATTGATAAACGATATTCAATATCCAGACTTATTGTACGTGTAGAAATACCAAGACGGTAACTGTAATGTAATTCTGAGAAAGCGTAACCGCTCGCCAGATATCTGAAATAATTAAGAATATTATGGGGTGTTTAATTATTTTCTTAATTTGATTTTGTACAGCCCAGGCCGTGATGAAGAGGTGGATTAATGTGAGGGATTCGTTCAGAAAATCGTGTAATAAGAAAAAAAAGTTAAAAATTTGGAGCGGGAGCAGCAAGTGAAAAACCGTATATTTATAATAAACAATTACAATTTCTAACGAAAGTATATGAGGAGTGTTGGCTTCCACCGAAACTCCATAATTTCCTACGTTACCATATGAGCTTATAAAAAAGGCGGTCACGGTTGCCGTGCATTGTATTGGGGAGGCACGGTACATCACGGCGGCCGTTTTGCTGTCTATGTGGCGACGGCACGTGTGAAAGGTCTCCATATGATTTTCGTTCCTTTCGCCGTATAAACGGCACCATTGCCGTGCCGCGCCGTCACGTGTGAAACAAGGCTAACGCGCTTCCCAGGACAACATAGCAGAGGCATTAGTCCTATATAACACTTAAGAAGCTTAATCTAATGGAGCTATATTTATATTTAAGGAATATGATGTCATACGCAACATAGTAACAAGGGCACGAGCCTTATATAAAAACTAAAAGAATTTAACCTCACTAAGAAGACGAATGTGCTCATATGTGCTCTCAAGTAACGCACCTCTCAAGACGACATGACACAGACACGAGTCCTTTTTTTTTGTCCTGGAGGAAATCCCCACGGATACCCCCGGCCCGCGGGAGCTTATACCCCCGAGGGTTATGTGGGTCTCGAACCCACTAAACCCTCCAGGGTGGTCAGCCTCAGGAGCGGAGTAGCGCGCCTGAGGGGGAGGATTTCCGCGAGAGCAAACTAGCGATTCGTTCCCTTGCCCCCCCCCCCCCCCCCCCACCTCCACTTTGAGTGCAACTCCGTCCACCCCAACCCCGACGTGACTCGTCGAGGTCTTCCCTGGGGGAGTGACTCCTCCCCCAGATTCTTGCACCGACGACGTGCGATGGACCACACGTCCGCGTCGCCACGGGGGGGCTACTGTCCCCCGACACCACCCACCTCACGGCCCCGCGATCGAGGCTGTACCCGGCCCTATTCCGTTTGACTAATGGGCCGGGCGGGGGCGTTGACTGGACCAGGGGCCGCCCATGAAACGGGGGACGGCCCACATAGACACGAGTCCTGTATAATACTATTTAATACTATGAGAGCTTAACCTATTATGGCTATATATGGTCACAACGCGGACCCTATAAAGAACTTAGGGACCTAAACCCCCAGGAGCAAGTGCACACGTCCCTCCATAAGGAGTGTACCATATGGGTTTGCATGACAGGGCCCTAAATCCCGCACAGAATGTTAGAGTTTTAAGAAGCCTAACTTATAGACTCTATATGCTTATATGCACGCGAGGGCAGTAAATACCGACCAATAAGTACAGAAACCAACGTTCAGGAGTCGAAGGACGGGCGGAAGCCTATCTCCCACCCCTCCCAACCCGGTCACGGACAGAACCCGCGGTGTGCGACCAGGGACTGGGCTAATCCATCGTAGGGGAGAAGCTCACCCGAACTGATCCTCCAAACACCTTGAGCTGTCGCCCTTTACCTCTTATGTAGGCCCAGGAATTTACGCTCATCTTTACCGTGAGTTCTCTTCTGTCCTGTGGTTCTCCTTGATGGGTCACCTCCCAGTTCTTGGTCCCACTCCGCTCATACCTCCTGTCCAACTCCTTGAATACTGATCCGACCTTCAGGTGCGGCTCCGACACCACTGTGACCACCCTACATCGCTTTTCTACGTCCCTCTTCCACACAATCGTTAATCCCACTTCCTTATTAGTGACCCTCCCTTGCTGGTGGCCTCATCATCCGTAGTCAGCAACAGGCTGCCATTCATCCAAGATTTCTGGATTCAAGCATAATTCTACCCGTTTTAGAAAATAATCGTTCCGACGGAACGGACGTCGCAATCACTGATAAATATTTCCAGGCTAATTTTCTGAGCAATGAATCTGTTCGATTCCAAAATTGAATTGGGGAATTGTCTATTTTAATTGGTGCCTGATTTAGATAGTATTGTATCTCTTCGGGCATTTCGTTAGAATTGTAATTGTTAATTTCTCTAGATTTACTAAATTTTCATGATGCGACCAAAAATCAGTTTTTGGTACTTCTATGTTTTTAGGAGTTTCGGCGGTTAAATTGCTTATAGCTGTGACGTTCACAGTATTTGTTATTTTATTTACTGCATGCGAGCATGCAACTTTATCGTTAAAATGAATACGTTTAAATCTAGAATCTAAAATGGTCGCTATGGCTAATGTAAATACCTGTTCAACATAATTGAATTTTTTCTAATAGTAATTTTTTTAAATGCTGTGCAATGGAACTCTCAGGTTTTAGCAATCCCTATTTTGTCCGTAATGATGTTTATCATGGCCTTTACGAATGTTTTAAACCCTTCCCTCTCCACTGTCTGGAGTGGCATATTATCTTTGGCAATCATAAATAATAATTTGTTAGTTATTTCAGTGGTCTTTGATCCCCCATCTGAAACATTGTAAACACAACTTTTTTATTAGAGGTCACAGGGTTTGGTGCACTAGTGGTGGCATGATTTTTAGACCAGTTCAGGAACCCATTACGAAATAAATATTTACATACCTTGAAATGACTTTAGTTTAGATCTCCATGTCTATTCTGGCCTGTTTGCTTGGTGTTGGACTTATCGCATATGATGTTGAAGGTAAAGGCGTTGTTGACGTTGGAGGTAAAAATGTTATTGTTGACATTGCTGGATATGCAACTGACTCATCAACGTATTCTATCATTGGCAAAACATCATCTTCACCACTTTCCGGTGGAAGCTATTGTTTAAATAATTATTACATGTTAGTATAATATGATTGATATTCTGAATCAAAAAAGACTAACTGTATATTACTGTTTGTTTCCTCTTCAACGCTGGTGTACACGTATTTTCAGAGGCAGAGGCAACCATGTCTAATTTTGGATGTAACTGTTTGAGATGAAATTTTAAATTTGTAGTGTTGCCGTTTCCCTTTACCTCTTGCTGGCAAATTTTGCACTTGCCTCCTGCAGGTGTTTTTACAAAATATTTCAACAACTACACTCTTTGGTGCCACTGAAATAGACAAACATGTTAAAGGGTAATGCTAAAAGATCATTAGTTAACTCATTCAACGGGCTCTACAATTATAGAAAAGTTATAAAGCGGATGTTTATATTTGGATAATAGGATCATAGGAAATTTCAATGCCTACTGTTGTGGAATATAAAATGGCGAATGAGTTTGATGATTAAAAGCCAGTATTTTACCAACACCAAAGCTGAAAAATTCAATCTAAGTAGTTTGACTATCATATAAATGAAAAACATGCAGCAATTCAAATAAACTCACAAACAAGATCATAATTGCGTAAATAATATCTGATACTGACCTTTCACGTAGCGTGTGTGAAACGTGCACAATCCACTCTGTACAGAGAAATAATTATAAATGCTTGACAAAAATGGTAAACCACGGTTCTTAACTGCAATAAAACAAAGTATAATCATATAACGCTTCTGGCAATAGTTTCCTTGTATATCATTATTTTCTTATTTGTAATATTAAATTTAAACGATGTTAACATATCTGCTAATATCAAATATTTCATAAATATCAAAAGATGTACGGTAAATAATACTGAACAAATACGTTGAACCACGCTGAACACAATTTTCAAACCACGCTAGGCGAGGCTGGACAACGCTATGAAACAAAATGGTGCGGAATGCCGATGGCGTGGGGTGGCATATATAGACATATGTAGACGGAGCAGAAGCTGGTGTCCACCAGTGTCCGCGTCCGTGCCGTGGTGCGGTTTTGAATCGATATTGATATTTATGAGTTAAGTATCGATACAGCAATATATCGTTAGATTAAGTATCGATACAAATTATATACGTATCGGTTGGAAAGTATCGATATTCCGATATATCGATACTCTATCGCCATCACTATCGCCATATAAACATGGAGGAAGCGTTTTTTTTCTATGTTAGAAAGAGAGGGGGTCTCCCTCTTGTATATCTTTCTCTTCCTATCGCCGTCTACATTTTCCCCTATTGCATGCTTTCTCCATGTTTATATGCTCTAAGCCATCACTAGTCCCCGGGCAACCGGACGTTACAGGTCGGATATTTTTGGTGACAGCGGTGGCTGAAACAAAAGCAGTAGGAACTATCGAAAACGAAAACATTCCAGGAACTCAGTGACCTCATATCTGTACTAAGCTCCCGTTTCGCTCCATTACACACATCGATCCAATTATACGGTGAATTATAAAAAATCGCACAACTACGGAACGAAACAACAGTAGACTATACCAGCCGTGTATCTAACTTACTTCTATAAATTAGACATTGCAATACAATAGAAGTACCAGGACACAAAGTTCAATTTAATATTAGCGCAGAACAAAATGCTGTTAAAACCTTTCTATCGTGTTTAAAGATCGAAATATATAATCGAATACACGAATGCACCTACACCAGTCTTGATCGCGCTATCAATGTCACCATAAAAGTGGAAGCAGAGTACAAAGAATATCAAGCAAGAACAAGAATAACAGCGGTGGTAACACAAACTAATGAATGTACAAACTGCCTTGGATACGGCCATGACGTCACCACCTGCAGTAGTCAGCAAGTTTCACTCGCCGACTGGCGACAAAAAACCTGCCAACATTGGGAGAAACGGGAACGGAACATACAATACAAGAATGTAGGAGCCTTAAGGCTGCCGTCTCACCGGGCCTTGAATGTATGCGTACACTCACACAAGCTAAGTTAAGCGTGCACGTATACACGTATAGTAAACAAACCGTAAATTACAACTTACGTCCTGGAATTGGTCAGAAGGAAGTTTTTGCGGGTATAGGTGCCTCCAGTAGAATAAGCACCGTACGTTGAAATAATAATGAATTTATGAATCGTGTACTGAGACAGACTCGAGTAATGACAGAATGAAGCTTCAAGGATTCTTCGTCACTGGCGTTGATGGTATATTCGTATATTGTACCATCAAAACCGGTGGAAGTCCAATCTAGCCGATAAATGTAGGAAAGACATAGTTGCCGAAACGTATCGAGAGTCGAATCGCGCTGTTGCCGCATTTCTACTATTACTATTTTGTCGTCACGGAGGCTTGAATGATCACGGTGAAGCGGCAGGAGAGCAGAGATAGGCAAAGATGATATCTGGATAAACTCAAATAAAATATGCTACAGTATTCTCTCATTACGGGCTCGGTTTGGTGTACACGATGTGGACTTTTTGCTATCCCTACCACTTCTGTCTCACTCTTGTCCGCCGAAGGCGAGAACGAGATGGGACGAGAGCGAGCAAGAGGCACTGAAAGCGAGCAAGGGCGGTACGAGACATACGACGGGATGATGTTTTGTCTCGCTTCGTCTTTCGGACGCCTGACACTCCGTCCTTTGCGTTGGTGCCCATCGCGCTGGCAAAGCGTTCCATCTCGCTCCCCCCTTCGGCCAGAAAGAAGCCCGAAACGAACACTCGGAATTAGGACTCTGTTCACGATAGGGGCTCAACGCCGGTCCCGACCAGCGAGGACTTGGGTTGTTCGGCGGCGGCTTGTAATCTCGGTTGGAGAGGAATACAGTCTTGATAAAATGTAAAACGTGACGTTTTCAGTATTCAGTAACATACTGCTGAGATTTTCCACATTAACCTCCACTATAGTGGCGTGTCGTTCAGAAAGATGACATCCGCGAAAGCCACTAGAGTGGCGCGTCGTGCCTAAGAGGTTAAAATGAATTCAAATACGTATAAATCGGATTATTTCTAGAATTGTACTATATAATTAAATATAAATGCGTAACATTTCTAATCTAATAATGCTAAAATAATTCGATTTATACCGTATTTAAATTCATTTTCGTCTGGAAAATCTCAGCAGTATGTTACTGAAACGTTCATGCCGATACGATACAAAATGTTTTACATTCTATTAAAACAAACACAATAAACAATCATTGAACTGTCACGTCCTGAGTTGCCGGTCCTCAGGACGGGGAGGGGAGTTCTTGCCCCGTAGTCTCCGGACGTAAGCGTAACACCTAAGGCCGGTGGAGTTACGTCGCAATGGAGTACTGTGCGGGGCCGGTGGATCGGGTTTGAAGTATCGAGAAGGAAAAGAGAGGTGTGCTTCGTCTTGGGGCCACCAGTTAGACTCATTAGTAGGGCTATAACTGACGGCCCCTGCCCTAGACACACACGGGGACACAGAGGATATAATTTCGGAACTTATATATATATGAATGAATGAAGGATTGAGGACTAGCGAGAAAGATTCGAGACCTCTGGTGACGCTCGTTGACACTAAGTCGTGTGGTGGGGTCGAGACGTCACAGAACAATCATATCATTATATTTTTTCACAAGAAAATATAAATATTGCCCTCACTGCATACGTTACATTTCGCTCATTTGCTGCAACTACGACATATATAACTCAAAATTCATGACTTTTGGGGATACGAGTTTTGTATACGGGAAAAGTTTCGTTAGACAACAACCACTTCTTCTATACTAATAACTCAAAAACTGCAAATTTTGAGTTATGTCGTTATTACAGCAAATGAGCAATTTATTACGAGTGATCTGATAAAATTGTAGGAAGACCGTCAATGGAGAAGAGGAATTACGCAGAATGAGAGAAGATAATAAGAATTGCGAACTGTAGAAGAGATATTGATACTCAAATAAGTATTGTTTCATTGATATGTTTCGTAAATTCACTACCCAACCTCTCTACGCGTTCAGCGAGGCTCTGACGCTAGACGCAGCTCTCGTGCCGTATTCCTTCAAGACATCTCGATAGAGAGCTGTGGCAACAGCGCGGCAGAGACAGAGAGAACAGAAAATGTGGCAACTATGCTTAAAAAAGTCGTCTACATAGAGTACCTGGAGATGTCACCTCTGTAAAAGTTCTTTTTATCGACTGCAGTAGTTTCATTAGCGTCCGTCTGTTTACTGGGGACGCTTCGATCGATTCGGACCATAACAAACTTGAGACGGCAGCCTTAATTCCAGGGGAGCCAAGCCGTCATTGTTTGGCTGAAGTTCCCGTTTAGTACGCATTTAGTACGTCGGTATTTTACGCCGCGTCGTAAATGCATTTACGACGTGTCGCAAATATATGTATAATATGCCGTTTTAAGCCCATTTTATACGTGTCATTTGTCGCAAATGTCGTAAATAGAAATATTCATTATTTTAAGGTTTCAACAATTAAAGTGTGGGAAAAATATAGTTCTTTCTGACTCGCTTGTTACCTAGGCTGTATTCCGATTCACGCATAATGCAGCATAATGCGCATGAAGTGCATAGGGTACGTGACATATCCTATGCAGTCTATGCGCAGTATGCGTGAATTGGAATACGGCCCTAGTTGCACACGAATACTATAGAATACTGTAGAATACGTCGGTTACGTCGAAAACTACGATAATCGCCACTTTCCCAACCACAAAAAAGTATTTAAAAGCGTGGTGTTAATTATTGTTTTGTACTTGTTTAGATAATAAAGAATACAAAATGAATCGTGAAAGGTAAAGTAATTAGAAATAAATGTACAATAATCATATGGACTTCGCCGGATTTTGATCAACTCTCAGTCGTTCAATTTTCTGTCACTAGTTGGCGCATCGAAATTCTTGGTTTCCCAATGCATTTATTTTACTAACCTTTCAATATACATTTTTCGTCAGTGTAATTTAAATTAAATTAAAATTTGTAATCAGAATTATAATTATTAATAAATTGGCACTTCTTCATAAACTATACGAAAAATGTATAATAGGTTAGTTGTTTTCATTTCAGATATATGACATTTACGACACATTTACGTCATTTACGACGTTTACGACATTTACGACATTAAAGACACGTGTCGTGTATAAAATAGAAATTTCGTGTCTTTACCCACGACTGGTACGCACCCTATTGGTAGGAGGTGCTAGCTACATCACACACACATACCTAGGTGTATCAGTGAGCACGACACACAGCGTGGCGTGGAAATCTACTACCCGAGTGTCGGACGAGAGTGGGGTCGACTACGCACGTCTGATTAGTTCAACGCCAAGAGGAAAATTCACCGACGCCAGCGCCAAGGCAAGTGAGGGCGCAGCCAATCAGCGTCGCCGGGGACTCGTTATCGACGCTGGTTGGCTGCGACCTCACTTGGCTACGCTCTGATTAGTTCAACGCCAAGAGGAAAATTCACCGACGCCAGCGCCAAGGCAAGTGAGGGTGCAGCCAATCAGCGTCGCCGGGGACTCGTTGTCGACGCTAGTTGGCTGTGGCCTCACTTGGCTACGCTCCACTTGGCTTGCCTTGGCGCTGGCGTCGGTGAATTTTCCTCTTGGCGTTGAACCAATCAGACGTGCGTAGTCGACCCCACTCTCGTCCGACACTCGGGTAGTAGATTTCCACGCCACGCTGACGACACACAACCTTTCGACGTTGGTCAAATGGCGTCCTCACTTTCCCTGGATCGTGGATCGTCGCGTCAGTGACGCGTATGCAGCAGATAGAAGGATATACAAAGAAATTGAATATATTTTCGTTTCCTATGAAAAGAAGAAATATTCAATTTCAATGTTTATCCTTCTATCTGCTGCATACGTGTCGCTGGCGCGACGATCCGTGGATAGGTTATAAAGCGATGCATTACACGTATACACATACACATACGTACCGATTCACACCCATTCACACATTCACACTTTAGTACGCACCTTATTGGTAGGAGGCGCTACGAACTCTGCTTCAACGTTCGTAAGAGGGAAGCTTGGCCCCCCTGCTTAATTCCCAAGCCTGGGGTAACACATACAGATGTTGACCCTTTTCCCCAAAAAGTAGGAAATATAATATGTTTGTTTTATATAATAAAATATATCTATATTTCGGTGGCCCAGATATTTTTGTTCCGAATACAATTATATTTTATTATATAAACAAATCATTATATTAGGGATGGTCGATTCACTTTAAAAGATCGATTTTCGGAATTGTTTTTGAATCGAATCACGAGAACCAATTCTGAAATCGGTGGTAAAGAAATAGTGGTAAATATTGACAAAAGGGGTTCCAGCCACAATGACGAGTTGTTCCGAATCGTACCCCCGACAACATATGTCAAAGTCAACGTCATTAGAGCTGGGTCCCCTTTTGTCAATATTTACCCCAAACGACTTGAATTTTTGCAAGATAGAAGGATTTTTCTACATATCCCGTCTTCAATGTTTTGAATAAATCTATAGTTTCGAAATTACAAAGGGCACTATATGTTAGTTTAGTTCTAAGATAGGTTAGGTTAAAAGGGAAGATGTTAAAAGTAAACTGCAGAATTAATATATTACCACTAACATGAGTAGTGGATATAAAAGTACCTGAGTCTACTGACTGTTCCTCAATAACATGTTGTATATTCTTGTGGAATCGTTTTAGATGGTCCCTTAGATTAGATGTATTTCCACTTGTTTTGTATTCTTTTTTACAGATACGGAATTTTGCCAATTTTCTATGATTGGATTTCTCAAAAAAATCCCATACATTTGAACACTTCATTTCAGATCACTTTTTTTTTTTTTTTAATATTTGTCTTTTTTCTCCTTAAGGGGTTAGGCTACTTTAGGGATGCGGAGAACTAGGCAATTTGTAAGTGGCAGTAAAAAAAAAAGAGTAAACAACCGATTAATACGAAACTTTGTACTATATTTAAGTATAATATGTACTAACAAAAGCCGATGCAATATTTAAAAAATGTTTAAAACTCAGTCCGTACGACGCCATTTTCCGGAACACCTTTTTTTTTTAACGTCCAACTGGTGTGCAGTATTCCGGCAAAACAGCTATTACTAGCAACAAAAACAGAAAAGATTTCATTAATTATGATAAATTCCGAAGCATTGACGATCAAACATTTCAATGTTTGTAAAAATTAACAAAATGGCTGGCATTTCAAATTTAGAGTTTCAATTTCGACGAAAAATGAGTCAATTTATTGTTTATGTTTTGTCAAACAATTAGAAAATAATAAATGTAATAGCAAGTATAACTGTAAATTTTCAAAGCGATTGATCAAATAGAACTCGAGCAATTCTGCACACCGTTTTGAAAAACACTGTTGTGAGAAAGACACGTTTAAAGTTTGGCAAACTAAAGTTGAGCGCTGCAATTTATCCTGCCTGGAAATACGTTATGAAATTAGGGAGGTACACGACCGTTAGTCCCTGGGCCTTTAGACACAGTATAGGTATAACCAGTACACATATGGTCAAAGGGGCCCCGTCTATTGTGTGCGCCTCAACGTGTCGTAGCGCGCAGGTATGCGATGACGCTTTGGGTACCTGTAGCTCCAGAAAAAAATGTTGTGGACACTGAGACTTTCTACACAATATTTTCAAGACTTTAAACTATAGTTTGAGTCCAAAAAAAAAAAAATTCAAAATTCCAAAGTAGCCTAACCCCTTAACTTCATTTTCTATTTTTGTTGGACTATTGTCTGCAATAAAATTAAAAATGTCACATAACACATTTTACTATATTATTTTACTTTAAATTAGTATTTAAGAGATAGAACCTTTTCTAATATTTGTGAGGTGTATCTTCATACCTAACCAAATGCATACAAATGATGAAAACAAGGAAAATGCTAAAATGAAATAATTAACAACGTTCAGTTAATAAAGAAATAATCACTAGTCACGAATAAATCAGCCTTACTGTGCATGGCTGAAATGTTGACGCGCATAAGCACAATGGCACAAAATGGCACCAGGTACCACCAGGCACATGAGCAAGAGAAGTTCTAACGGTTCTTCGCTCGCATTAAGAACTATCGAAAATATCGATAGTTATACAAGACTATCGAGAGTGATTTCGACAGTGTCGGCTATCGATAATATCGATAGTTATCCACCTCTAGCACCAGCCACCGCTGATGGATGGGGAAGCACCTACAGGAGCGGTGGTAATATGTGCATGAACTGCGCCTGCATCAATCATGCACATATAACCACCGCTCCTGTAGGTGCTTCCCCATCCATCAGTGGTACCTCGAGCCCCACCGATTCCTGGTAATTTAGGAGCCCGGTGACTATCCCCATAATTTCATAGAATTTTTTGTTCGAGAATGAGAGAATTCGCGAACGAGCGAGAGCGGATAAAAACGGTCACACGTAGTTGCCGTTGACTGCGGAAGGGAGAAAGCATGATACAGTATTGTCTCGTTAGCGGCTCGCTGGTCGGGACCGGCGTTGAGCCGACAGAGTGGACAGAGCCATAATGACAATGTCGTATATACGGCGCATTCAATGCCAAGTGGATCACTTTGAACACTCAATGCATGAGATTTTGTTCAAATTGAAACACGTTATACAGTATTGATTCCGTATTTGCTCGCTGGTCGGGACCAGCGACTTAGTGATAGGACTGATACCAATGCTATTGATGATATTCAATCGATAGCAAAGTACTCAATAGGGAATATCGATACGATATTTTGTAATTCTGTGATCAGATGGCGGAAGTATCGGTTGCGATTTGCAATTTAGTACTTCACAAAAATATTATTTATTAGCCATCATGATTTCATAATATAACAATGAAGTAGGAGTAGGAATCAATATCATGAACTACGTATATAATTGAATGTGTAAAAATTGCTGCATTATTCAGTGTTATTAAGAAATAATATTCTGTTTACTTTATTATCCTTTAATCGATTTCTTTTCTTAATAGAAGCACGAGCCAGCATCGAAGAATTAATTAAAGAACACGCGTATAGATTTTATCTTCCGGGAGAAAAATTAGAAGCAACAAATAAAGCTTATCATAAAATTATAACAGAAAATAAGTTCCTGTCTTTACAAAGCAGTATCGGTACCCTCAAACATACAAAGAAGAAGTAAGGAAACAAATTAAGGAATTACTAGAAAAAGGAATAATACAACCCTCGCCATCTCCTTATACTTCACCCATATGGATAGTACCAAAAAAAGAAGATTTGGAAGGAATAAAAAAACCTAAAATTGTAATTGACTTCAGAAAATTAAATGACAAAACAATTAGAGACGCCTATCTTCTACCAAACATAACTGACATATTAGATCAGTTGGGAAATGCGAAATATTTCTCGGTATTTGATTTCGCATCTAGATTTCATCAAATTCCCATGCATCCGGACGATCGCCATAAGACAGCCTTCTCTACAATAAACGGGCACTACGAATTCAATAGAATGCCGTTCGGAGTTAAAAACGCGCCGGCCACATTCCAGAGGCTCATGGATCAAGTCTTAACCGGTCTCCAAGGAATAGAACTTTTTGTATATTTGGATGACATCGTCATATATGCCAGCTCACTTAAGGAACATGCAACTAAATTCAAACGATTAATGGACAGATTAAGAGACGCAGATCTTCACTTCGAACCAGGGACTCAAGGACTCCGGCGTGGGACATGGTTGGACAACACACGTACAGGAGAGGTGGTCATGTGTGCGTGAATTGACGCCAGCGCGAAGCCAGCCACGCGGTGGCAAGGCGAAACTAATGTGACGTCACAGGTGGACTCTGAGCCACGTAAAAAGCGCCTTCTCTGGAACCCGGCGTGGCCCCTCTAAATTTCAGGCAGAGTCCACCGGCCACGGCTGCTATTGGTCAGAAGGAAACACCTACAGAGAGCGGTGGTTGGCCGCGGCGTTACTCGCTTGGCGCTGGCGTCGATTCGTCTCCAATCATATCCAATCGTGCGTAGTACCTATTCGCGTCCGTGGCGCATTTGATTTGGCTTGGCGCTGACGTTGGCTCGTCTGTTACGTCACATTCATTCGCGTTGTCGCCACTTGGCTGGCTTCGCGCTGGCGTCAATTCACGCACACATTACCACCTCTCCTGTACGTGTGTTGTCCAACCATGTCCCACGCCGGAGTCCTTGAGTCCCTGCTTCGAACCGGATAAGTGTGAATTCCTAAAGAAAGAAGTTTCATATTTAGGACTTATAATAGGAGAAGAAGGAGTTGAACCCGATCCACGAAAAATAGTAGCAGTAAAGGAGTTTCCAACACTTACAACAGTCAAAAATGTAAAGCAGTTCCTAGGACTCAGTGGATATTATAGAATATTTATAAAGGATTTTTAAAAAATTATAAGACCTCTTTCCAACCTCACCAAAAAGGATTATCAATTTGAATGGACATATAAAACAACAAAAAGCATTTGAAACTCTACGAGAAGCTCTCTGCAAGGACTTCGAGAAAACATTTAACATAACGACAGACGCCTCAGGTATTGCTGTAGGTGCAGTTCTTAGTCAGGGAGGAATAGGAAAAGATTTACCGGTAGCTTACGCATCTCGTGTTCTAAATGATGCAGAAATACGTTATTCACCGACAGAACGGGAACTTTTGGCAATAATATATGCGGTATTTCACTTCAGACTTTATATTTATGACAGGAAATTTTATCTAATAACAGATCATAAACCTTTAGAATGGCTACAAAATCTTTCAAATCCTACGTCACGACTAATGCGATGGACAATTAACCTTGCGGAATACGATTATAAAATGTTGTACAAACCTGGAAAATACAATACAAACGCGGATGCTTTATCTAGAAATCCAATTGCATTACCATTAAACGCAAAACGAGCACATTCAGACACTAACTCCCATGAAAACAAAAAACAGAAATAATTCCATCAGGATAATACGCGACAAAGAGAAACAACCGCTTCAACCTCGGGAAATCCAGCTCCGTATAAACAGCCTAGAATTAGTTCATCAAATTCCGATTCCTCATATTGTCACGTCCCGGGTGAGGTCTTTGGGAACGTCGACAATGGGGAAGGAAAAAGACAGGCGCGAATCTAGAATCCAGCACTCTGAGGTTTTGAGGCAATCAGGCGCGAATATTAAATCCGTCACTCTGAGGGGTTTGAGAGGAATTTAGGCGGGAATATTAAATCCGTCACGCTGAGGGTTTTGAGGGACTCAGGCGCGAATATTAAATCCGACACACTGAGGGTTTTGAGGGACCCAGGCGCGAATATTAAATCCGTCACACTGAGGGTTTTGAGGGACTCAGGCGCGAATATTAAATCCGTCACACTGAGGGTTTGGGAGGAACTTAGGCGCGAATATTGAATCCGTCACACTTAGAATTCCTGGAGGCAACCAGGGGCGAATATTAAATCCGTCACTCTAATCGACCAGGGAAGGCAAATGTACATTTGGAGAACACCCGTCATGGCACTTCGTATTTGTTTTGGTTTGCGTAATAGGATTTAACGCTGCATTCGTGTAAAAGAAACCACGCTTAGTTTTGCGTGGATTGCACGGCTCATGCAGTAATATGTTTGTAAACACTGGGCGCGCTCTCGCGAATCAGTTGTTGCGGCAGCTTGGTTTCGTTAAGAATCTTTATGACTCGAGGATACACACAATAATTCGAAACGTGATAGAAAACAAAGCGGTTTATTAGGCTTGTTAGGGCGTTTATAACAATGCGTGGGACTTTTGGTTAGCACATACATTTATAAAGCACAATATGAAAGTATGAATATGAAGTTCATAGATATAAGCATTTGAAATTATACAAAGGTACTGGTAAATGTAAATAAGCGCAATAAGCTTTAGTAAAATTTATAATATCAAGTGCAATAAGCGTTAATACAAGAAAATAGTATAAGTAATAAGCGATTATAATGCAAATATATATAAACAAAGTAAGCATAAACAATAATAATACAAAATAATGTTTGGTTGCAATAAGCTTTGGAATATAATGTAGTAAGAGGTATAATAGAAAATATATATGTAATATAGAAAGTATTAACGAGAGTATGTATACGTAGATAATAGACGTTAATAATACAAATATATATATAACCAGTAATAGGCATTAGTAGTATGGAGATGAATAATAACATATAATAATAATAATTGCTTACAGTGGTTGTCGTTGAACACTGAATTTAACACTTTTGAATATTATGAATGTTTGAATAGGATTAACTGATAATATTTTCGAATAATATTGAATCTTTAACACCGATGATTAGCACTTGTTAAAAGAGTAGCGATGAAAGAGAGTTCTTGTCGAAGAAATTACGAAGAAAGAGTTAACACTTTTGAATATACTTTGTCAAATGAATATCGATGAAAGAGGACGAGGCCTCTCAGGACCTCGTATTTATGTATTCTTACAGGAGTATTGCGGGGATACGCGCGGTAAAGACCTTGACACATTTCGGAATAAGACGCAGTAGGACTTTTGGAGTTTTTGTAAACGGTATGACTATTAATAGACATATTTATGTCACGTACGCCAAATATGCGTCGCAATTAGATTTCAGGGGTTTTTATGACTGCGAAAGGAGATACTCAACTCATCGAATGGATTTTTGGGTGTTTAATAGAAAGGTTAGAATGGCTTGGACTCCGTGAGTCGTAAGGAGGGGATAGAGACGTGGTCTCGATTCAAGAGGGATTTGTAACGAGGGATTTGTTTGAATTCGTTTTTAGAGGGAAGGATTCGTGCCTTGTAGGACGAATAGGCGAAGACAGTTTTGTAACGATTATCTCGTGATGGGGATCTCTAAGATACATCAGCGAGGTGGAGTTTGTATCAATCATCTTGTGTTGGTGACCGTTAAGATATAACATCAAGGTGATCGGCGATTGAGGAGATGGGGTAGGAGTTGAGTTTAATAGAATTTGATGGAGTGATTTTGAGGTTTACGAATGGAATTTGGAATAGAAACGCGCGAAAAATCGTGGCACGTCACAATATAACGAGAGCGATGCAATAGAATCTAAACGACAAAAATTAAAACGGAAAATGAAAAGAAACACCTCCTCATCCCAACCGGAAATTAAAAAACAAAGCATTGTTTCAATTCACACACCCAAATCACAGTACCTGTAAAAGTACATGCACTCCCCCCCCAAATCACAGTACCTGTAGAAGTACATGCACCCCCCAAATCTTGATACCCATAGAAATACATGCGACCCCTCAAGAAACAATACAAGACAACATACAAACAATTAGAAAACCTCACATCAAGAAATCTCAAGAAATAGATGAAACAACTGTAGTACCAAAACACAATTATAAACACCCTCCTAAAATTAGTGCGGAAACAAGCTCAGATAAAAGTACTCACCATGCACCTAAAAAGAAGAAACAAAAATTAAACTCTAGTACAGACACAGCTCCCATAACTCCCATAAAAATAAGACAAGGGAAAATACTCACACCACCTTCCTCTCCACCATTATTATCTCTCCCACCATTGTCTCTCCTACCCACAACACACAACAGACAGACCAAAAATAGTGTGAAATGTTCTTATCGAAAAACAAAACATTGAAGTAGAGGACCATTTATGGATGGGAAAAGGATATGTTATAACATTTATAAGCACAGAGGGTAAACCAATAGGATCAGCAGGAGAAAAATTGTATAAAGAGAAAAACGTAAAAGCTCAAAAATTCCACTTCCATTGAAAGTCGGAGAATCAGTAAAAATTAAGGAAGGAAAGCACACGATCCTTGGATTCATCACAACAGAAGAAGACTTATACAACTCACTGAGGACACATTATACATACCTAGTATCAGAAAAAGCCACAAAAGTATATATATCAGCAGAAGAAAATAAACTTTCATTAAACAAACTACGAAGTTTAATAGAAATAATATTTTTTTTTATTATTATTAAGCGTATTTATTGCAAACACAGAAGATAACAACGAACCAAAGTAAACAAAGACACAAGCACAGGCGAAGTTCAGTCAAAGACTGTTTTTCAACTTAACCTATTCATACAAGAACACATCCAACTCATCTTCTGTAAAGGCACTCTTCTAACTCCTTCCATCTAAGATAGGCAGCAAATTATTCAAGAGAACCACCAAACACCTATAGGAGGACATAAAGGGATTACTAAAACGTACCATCGAATAAGAAACAAATACTATTGGAAGAGCATGAAATACGAGATAACACAATTTATTAAAACTTGCTTGGAATGCCAGAAAACTAAATTAGTACCAGTGTAAAATAAGGAGCCCATGATACTAACAGACACACCAATCGATGCCTTTGACAAAATTTCTATGGACATAGTAGGACCATTACCTTTTACAAACATAGGAAATAGTTACATACTTACTATTCAAGATAACCTTACTAAATACTCTCTTGCAATACCATTAATAAATATTACTTCAAAAGATATAGCTATAGTATTTACAGAACATTTCATCTGCAAATCCGGAAGTCCTTAGGCAACTCTTACTTATCAAGGGCCAAATTTTATGAATTCCCTTATGAAGAAATTAGCCAGGGAATTTCGTATCAAACAATATCGAACCCCTGCATACCATCCTCAGTCCAATGGGTCACTAGAAAGAAGTCATCATGTTCTTATTGAATATCTACGACACTATGTATTAACCCTTATGTCAATAACCGGGTACAGCTGTACCCACCTAAGCGTTGCCTCCTAAAATTTTTTATGTTCCCGTTAAAAGAAAGTTTCATTTCGAGATACATGCGGAAAGTCCCGTATACCTAATAAAGGTCTCCCGGCTCACCTCAGGGTTGCCGAAGTCAAGTATAATTACAAAGTTACGAATCACCCCTTTAAAGAGCCTTAAATACATGATTTCACCACGCGGGTACAGCTGTACCCCGGTCATTGAACAACGTAGGTAAAGTTGGTTATTGACATAAGGGTTAAGAGAAAACGAATGGGACCAATGGTTACCCCAAGCAATGTTTTCGTATAATACACGCATTCATGAAGGCACGAACTTTACGCCACACGAACTCGTCTACGGTAGAAAAGCACGTCTTCCCTCAAGCATTCCTCCAAAGGACAACATTAAAACATATCCGGATTACTTTGACGAATTAATACACAAACTACACCACATTCGACAAATGGCGCGAAATAATTTGGAAGAATCAAATGATCGTCAGAAGCATTATTACGACCAGAAGATACAATCTCAAATATATGAAGTTGGAGATTGGGTATGGTTACTAAACCCAAGAAGAGAAGAATTGGGATGAAATTTTGAATTTTAGATTCGTAATCAGCGACGCCAAAAAACCACGAGCACCGATTTCTGATTAAATTGAAGTACGTTTTGAGGGATTTGCCGCTTTTTAACGATTTCGAACCACTGTGCGACGCTGGTTGGCCGTGGTTGGCTTCGCGTTGGCGTCACTTGGCTTGGCGCTGGCGTCGCCACACACATTCATTACCACCACTCGTGTAGGTGTTCCTCCGCCACCGAGTTTCGACAGCAACAAAATGTTGCGCGGACACCCTACGAAGTAGAGCTGTTCGAGTACTCGGAAAAAGCGAGCCGAGCCGAGCCGAGCCGAGTACCCGTAAAAACCGAGTAGCTCGAATTTTTTCGAGTAGCTCGAAAGAACCGTCGCTAGAGATGGAGTGCAAAATCACTAACGGTGATTTATCACCGTGATCGCAGAATCACGATCACCATTGTGAATTAAGTTAAATCACGACCGTGATCGTGTTTTTTTTTTGCCTCGAGTGAATTTGCTCACTGTGAATACTGTGATCGTAAATCTTGCTCATGATTGAATTATTTTTTATAAAATACTTCAATATAGCTTGCCCAACAATATCTACATATAATGTTAGTTTAATATTACGTTATGTTTTCTGTATATAACGAAAATTTTCTTTATTTAATTAATGAAATTAGAATTTCGACCGTATTTATAGAATAACCCCCAAAAAAACGAAACTGATATCAGCGCATTTTTGTTTTGACGTCGTTAATATAGAATATGCAGGTTATGTGGTGCGTGCAAAGACCAGTTATACTCTCCACCAATCAGAAGCGATCACTGTCCTGCCTGCACCAATCAGAGGCGATCACGGATCACTGTTCTGCCTGCACCAATCAGAAGCGATCACGGATCACTGTTCTCCTGCACCAATCAGAAGCGATCACGAAAATCACGGATCACTGTGAAAAATCACCGTGATTGGGAACGAACGTGATCGGATCACTCGTGATTCACAAATCATGGTTCTAGTCAACACTAACCGTCGCAGCTGTTTATATTTTTCGGCATCCGGCGCTCGCAAAGAACTGCATTTATTGAACGTTGTACCTCGAGTAGACGATGTAACATATCGAATTCGGAGTTCCACCTCGTCTCCACATTGCCAATCAATTTCAGAGGCTCGCAATTGGGAGAGTCTCTTTGCTGCTGTCTCCTGAGTTTGTCGGTAGCCGATGCTGATCGGTGAAAAAATGACACAATGCCGTTGCATTTTTTTAATATCCCGACCAATTTTTTGGAATCCTCAATGCCATCTTTAATGACTGTATGAATACGTTCATAAAGACACGAAAAAATGAAAAGAAAAAAAGAACTATTTGAATTTAGTACTTCTCAAAAGTCATAGAATATTTCCATTTACAGCTCATACTTTAATTATTTACATTACTTATCGAGAACCATTATTTACATTCCAGTAGATAAACGTAACCTAAAATATTCGAAAAATTCGTATTGCCCATAACGTTCAAGCTTGAAGCTTGAAGCCAGGGACCTGGAACGAAATGTTTTTTCGTTTCGTTTCGGTTCAGTTCCGATAATAATAATTTCGTTTCGGTTAATATCGTTCCTGCTGAACAAATATTTCGTTTCCATCAGAACGAAAAACAAATTTTGTTCCGAACCGGTTATTTAATTTATAAAAAAAACTCGTGTATACTTATTTTAACAATTTTATTGCATTTTTTGTACTTATAAAAAATTATAGGTTATAGTTATGTATAGGGTCTGAACACTGATAGGGTTGACTAGCGTGTATGCGAGGCGTTATGGGTCTTGCCCTCCTAGACATGACTTGCAAACGAAAGCATCCAACAATATAAACCAGGCATGGAACTAAAGTGAACGCAGCGGCCGATTTTCGGAGGCAACGCCTCCTTTCTCCCGCCGCGCGTCTTTGTCCCCGCGGCGGGCCTAGGAGCTTCGAGCGCCTCAGACCCGTACCATATGAATCGCGCGTGGCGCATTGGGGCGACATTGTATCAATAGGTTTCCACATCGACCCAGAGAGCACGATTGTCGATGCGTTTTTGTTTTGTCAACGCGCCACGCGCGGTTCACGTGGTACGGGCCTGAGGCGCTCCACGAACCTGGGCCGCCGCGGGGGCCAAGACGCGCGGCGGGAGAAAGGAGGCGTTGCGTCCGAAAAACGGCCGCTGCGTTCACTTTAGTTCCATGCCTGATATAAACTATAAAAAAATTATACAAAATAAAATTAAATTTAAATTTTTTAACCTGAAGTGTACAGAACGTTATTAACCGAAAATTTTATTGCGGTTATATCGTTTTCACTCCTGCAACAGGGTTAAGAATTTCGTTTCTGTTTCTGTTTCTGTTCCGGAAAAATATTTCGTTTTTTTCGTTTATCGTTTTCGTTTCTGTTTCGTTCCGGGTCCCTGCTTGAAGCTGCTCGAAAATTTCGATCTGCTCGAAAATCTCGATCTGCTCGAAAAATTCGAGTTTCCCGGTTCTTTCGGGCCGCTCGAAAATATTCGAGCTACTCGAAAAAATTCGAGCTACTCGGTTTTTACGGGTACTCGGCTCGACTCGGTCCGAACTTCAAGCTATTAGAATATTCGAGTACTCGAACAGCCCGAAAGTACGAAGGCTGTCATGTCATGTATTTAAAAAAAAGTTACAAAGTAGGTCTAATTGCTCTAAATTAGAATTATTGCTCTTAAAAGATCTAAATTGCTTAATAAAAATATGGATATAAAAATATTTGTATAAAATTTATATATTCATTCATAATTGAAGTACTTCTGTATGAAAATCTTTTATTTCTGTAATTTCATCCTGTGGTTGCACTCTTTATATAATGTGCATTAATTGAAAATCATTTTCCCTCTGGTTAATTTCTGATTCATTCGATGTGAGGTTCACCACGTATTCCATCAGTGTGTTATTCTGTTATTGTTGTAATATTTACACTATTTGTCTTTATTAGGAATCGCAAATGAACGTTCATCATGGATAGCGTAATTAATACCTATGAAATTATAAATGTATTTGGATATAACAGAATATGACATATTTGTTTGTACAGGATTCGGATACATAGTTACTTCCGACTTCGCATTATATTGGCATACCAAGCACAGATCGCACAATACGTAGATTACTACTTAATATAGCAAATTATACAGCCATCAATCACAAAATACATATAGATGTTCATTCAATCATCTCTAACAGTTATACACAAATATCTAGAGACGCGGTAGCGTCTCGACACCAAGTACAGGAAAAAAGTACAGGAAAGACACCCTATATATGGCGACTGTCGCTACTGCTATCATTTACTCGTCGCCGAGCTAATCCAACCTAACCTGAAACTTATTTCATTAATATCTCATCACGCCTGCAATATTTCCTAAATTTAATGGTATTTTTCTTATGTAAACCACATACAAGCTTTCGAATAAGACCAAATTCAATAAAATCGGTCCACGCATGACAGAGATATCGTAATATCATGTCATGGATCTGTCAGAAACGGTAAGATTTTTCTTCTGATTCTGATTCTTCTTCTCCAGTCAAAATTTTCGTCGACATAATACGTATATACGCGTTACACGCACACCTTCAGCCAAAAGAAACTAGTGTATGTTTCGTTCGTCGACTCTCGGGATTATTCGCCCGGGATCGTCGTCCGTCATTGTATATATATATATTATACCTATACCTATGTATACTATTTTGAATTTTATAACCTACCAAGTGTCATTCCATCATAACCTGCAAGTGTCAAATAAGGTAAGTTGTCCAAATTTGAAATGTCACGAGTTTTTACACTAAATAGGAGACGCAATTATTGTCTCAATTAACAAGGTAAGTCGCCAAATTTATTTAATAGATTTCTTATGTAGAGCCGCAGACTTGGAAGTTGTCCGGAGAAGGTTCGACAGAGAAGCACCTTCTTTCGCATAAGTTTCTAGAAATTTGTACCATGCTTGTACAAAATAATATATTATAGTAGAAAATTACATTGAATTTAAATTGCCAGATATTTGTATTTTTATACCAGTTTATGTTTTATGTAAAGCTTATTATATTATAGATAGAAATGAAGGGGACGCACAGGACTTCGATAAAAATGAAGGAGACGCACAGGCTTGGATAGTAGAATTGAAGGGGACGCACAGGCTTGGATGGATAGAAAAGAAGGGAATGCACAGGCGTGGAGGTTGTCCGGAGAAGATTAGATAGATAGACAGAGCATCTTGTTTCGCACAAGTTTCTGGAACTTTGCCAAATAAGGTAAATCGACAAAATTTGTCTAAAGACATACCATTGAGAATTATTCAGAAAATAGATTATGGTGGACTGTTTGCAATGTAAAGCAAGTCACATTAGTAAAGAAGGTACACTGAAAACACATCTCCGTTGATGCTTTTCAATCTTTTGCGAAAGACATTCGTAATACTTTAATTAATAAAATCCACAGTAGTTTCTACGCTATTCATTAATTTTACTAGTTTTCCATTAACAATATTTCAATTCACCAATAAATATACTAAACCAACACCAATAAAAATATTGAATCTCTTCATTCATTTTCGCTAAATTACCATTAGCATTTTTTAAATATCCTCCAACAAAACTTTCTACCATATGTTCTCACCTCCTTCGGACACATTATGTAGTCTCTACACTCACTAGAGCAAAAGGCTACTCTATAAGTTCTACATTAAGGTATATAACTAAAATGTGGCTTTTATATTTATTTACAGATAATCGAAGCAGAAGATGATGCAGTGCGATCTACATCAGAGAAAAAAATTTATTGAAACATAGCATTATTATTATTATATTAATTAAGTGAGTTTATTCATATGCTTGCTTTATATTTGAAAATTCAAATTTTTAAATAAATCAATTCCACCAATCCCAATTATCCGAAGTTTATTCGTAGTTTGATATCACAAAAAAATGAAGGTAATAATAAATATAATATTAAAAATTATCTAAAGTCATTCGCTATGCAAATTAACTTTGTAAAAAGAAGTGAGATCCCCCCAAAAAACTTCAAAAAAGTAAAAAAATTACGCCAAGTACATGAAATCTCAAAAAAATAGAAGAAAATATACAATCCCTCCCAAAATAGAAGGAAATATACAATATAAAAAAATATGTGAAATCAAAATGAGCTGCAAGTACATAAAGGTGCTTTCCAACTGCGCTTAGGATGACACAACTACAAATACACAGCTAAAATGCTGTGTTTGTACATTCTATTACTCATATCGCGGACATTTTAATTAACCCATCAGAATAAAAGAATCCCATTTAAAAACATTGTCGTAAATTAATAGCTTTACAAAATTAATGATATACAAAATTTGCGCGAATTATAACAATGGTTATTTATATAATGATTTTTAATAGCAATAAATATTTCATTCAAAATACTTGGCGCTGCTCCCCGAATTGGTGTTGCTAAACTGAATAAATATGTATAAATTGCATTAATCTTTTTCTTTCTTTCTTGTGCGTGCGTTCGGGAATGTGTGTAGGTATACATTGTAAGGGAGCTGTTGCAAATTATTAATACTAAACCAATTAACATTTTTCCGGTTTCGCAGCACCAAGTATTTTGAATAAAATATTTATTGCTATTAAAAATCATTATATAAATAACCATTGTTATAATTCGCGCAAATTTTGTATATCATTAATTTTGTAAAGCTATTAATTTACGACAATGTTTTTAAATGGGATTCTTTTATTCTGATGGGTTAATTAAAATGTCCGCGATATGAGTAATAGAATGTACGAACACAGCATTTTAGCTGTGTATTTGTAGTTGTGTCATCCTAAGCGCAGTTGGAAAGCACCTTTATGTACTTGCAGCTCATTTTGATTTCACATATTTTTTTATATTGTATATTTCCTTCTATTTTGGGAGGGATTGTATATTTTCTTCTATTTTTTTGTGATTTCATGTACTTGGCGTAATTTTTTTACTTTTTTGAAGTTTTTTGGGGGTAAACATTTACATCCAAACTAATATCATTAACAAATATATTAAAACACAATTTTACTATTTACATTGGTGGTATTTTCAATAATTGTTTCAGTTCCATGGCAATTGTCATATATCTTTCTCCATAGATGAAAAAGATTCTTGTCTTCCATTTCACCCGTCCATTGATTAGTGCTTAGGCAATGTCTAAATGTTTCCAGCTTCGATTGTTTAATATTTTATTCAATACAGTGTAAAGCTGCTGCATTGAAAGCAGTCGTTTCTGCAGTTTCAGAAGTCTCCTGGCTTTCGATTGAGCGATGAAAAATCTTGGAAAAATCCACATTTTCCACTCAACATGGATGTACATAGACCGCAAGTTCGGAAACCACTGGCCATTATTGTTTTAATAAGGTCCATTTAATTAAAAACTTTTTTTAATAATGCAGCAAAATCATTTTTTTGCTACACTGATGACTTCTTTTTTAATTCTATATAAATTCACATGTTTTCTCGAGTGGCTCTTTAAGGGCGAGAACATGCTTACATCCAATGGCTGCATGAAATGCATGGCATTCGGGGGTTGAACTGCCAATACAATGTCGTGTGTATGGCAAAATTCGCTTAATGGCTGTGTCAAATGGGAAACATGACCATCAACAAATAAAATTATTGGTAACTTGTACTTCATTTTTATAATCCATGGCCAAAATGTGTTGGCGATATACTCGTAAAACAGCATGGCAGTCATCCACCCTTTATCTGATGTTCCAGCACAGAACTCTGCTGGTAAATTTGCATAAATATTATTTGGGACCCTCTTATAATTGTACACGACCATTGTTGGGATTAACTGCCCGCCGCATTCGCCGTGACAAGGACTGTCAAATTTTCTTTCTCGTTGTTATTTACAATTTTGTACACATTTTTGGATCCTATTTTTTCAAGTACGGAGCCTCCTTTGGGATTTAATAATAATGGGGTCTCGTCGCTATTAAAGATCCTACTAGCATCAATATTATGTAGTTTTTCTTTTTTAAAATATTTCCCAATATCATTAAATCACGACTTAACATTCTCTTCGGAGACTAAAGCTCGTGAGAACGAAACATTTTCACACATTCTCACTTTTAATTGTGGATGTCGACGTAAGAACGACTCAGTCCAATACCGGCCTGGTCGACCATTGTTAAAAGGAGTTGAAATATTTAAATTTTTAATTGAAACACCCACACTATTTAATAAGTGTTCTTTGATGGACGGATTTCCATGGGTCCCCATAAATAATATCCTGCTACGTCCTGAAGGGACTTTTGTGAATCGCCCTGAGCGGTTAGGATGATTCACGGGGTTCTTGCTCTTTTAAGGTGCTTAACCACGCCTTGACTATACTTACCATGGAAGGATAAGGAGTAAAATGGTTGAATCAATAGTTACGCGGAATTCGAGGGAAAAACAATAGAGTAAAATATATTCTTGACGAAAAGATTAAAGTAATGGTTAGAACATACCGTAGGGACGGCGCCCCGTCCCTGGTATCGCTGTGCGCTCGGGTGTCGGCACGCTTGCCGTCTATCGTTCCGTACGCTCTCTAGGTCGCTCAACCTAGCGCAGGTCGTGGTCGCTCGTTGTGCTCTTGGGTAGCACACGGAAGTCGGCGAAATCGGAGTCCGTCGTTTCGCTCTGTCTTGTTCCGTCGCACGTCTTCGCGGAGTCAACGGCGGTTCGTATCGCGCGCAAGGGCTAATCTCGACCGTCCGGACGGGTTAAGCTAGATTCACACTAACCGCCTGGACGGCGGCAGGACGACGGCCGTCCCACTAGGGCGATGGAGAAGTATGCATCTGTGTCTCTGTTGCGCTAGTGGGACGGCCGCCGTCCAGACAGTTAGTGTGAATCTAGCTTTACGCGGTATTTACGTGGAGGCGAGATCGCGAAATCTAGACGGCCCGCTGGCTCGTCGCAACTTCCTAGCACGAGCTCTCCAAAACGAATCCCTGTTCCGCGGCTCTTCCTCGCGGGCCGAACCTCGGACAATCCCTATGAATGAGGGAAACTGCTCTGTCGGCAACTGTCGATTACTTCACTAATTCTCGGATCATGACCGGGGCCCGGGCTGAGCGGGGTCGTTGTCCCTAACGCTGTTGCTACGGGCTTAGCACAACGTGATTGCTACACGCGGGGCGATTCCGCTGACTCGCCTTTGCGAAAGGAAACGACGCGAGGACATTTGGGGTAGAGACATTGGTCGATATAGTTTGAAATGAAGGACAGGGTTGAAGGTAATAGTGGTCGAAGGGAATTTGGTCAAGTAAAGGTATGTCGAATGACAAGATGATTCGGTCTTGTGGATAAACTACGTTTAATTTGGTCACTCCTTGTAGCTGTTCCGAATTTGATTCTTCCGAGGTCAGCGGGAATTCGTACGGAGTAGTTTTGCGAATTCGTTCGCAAGTCTGCGCTAGCTGGTGTCATTTCCTAGACTGGCCAATGAGATTCGTTATGGGGGAGCCATTCTTTTCCATGGTACCAAATGGTAGGCCGAATGAATTCCTCCGGTGACTGACCTCGAGAAATGAAGTCCGCAGGATTGTCGGAGGTCCTTACGTGACGCCAGTTTGTAATTTCAGTTGTTCGTCTAAATTTCTGAAATTCAGTTCGCGACGAAAGTTTTTAATGTGTGAGGAGAGGTGTTCATCCAGTGTACGGCGATGGTTGAATCTGTCAAAAGGAGAGCCCCACACATTTCGAGTCGCGGAATCGATTGCTATTTGAGAGGAGCTACTCTGAATTTTGCTAGTAAATGCTCGATCCGTACGCGACCACGCGCATCAGCAGTGCGGAGTTAGATACATGCTCCGTAGGCCCTTTCGCTGGCATCACAAAACCCGCGAATCTGAATGATTGTTGCTCGGTCGATAATTGTTTTACGTGGGAATGTGATGTTATTTAGTAACGGCAGCTGGGTATAATATTGAGCCCATTCCGAATGGATGCTCATAGGCAATGATTCGTCCCAATTGATTTTCAGAGACCAGAGCTTCTGAAGTAAGATTTTCGCGATTATGATCACTGGCCCTAGGAGTTCCAGTGGATCATAAATTTTCGCGATCTCCAAGCTGATATGACGTTTTGTGATGCATAAAGGAAAAATTGAGATTTTAACCGCGTAGTTAATGACGTCCTTCGTAGAATTCCAAAAAACTCCGAGGGTTGATGATTCGCCAAAGTGAAGTTTGCTGTTGATTAATTCCTTTGGCAAATTCTGTAATAGGCTTCGATCGTGGATGCCCACTGTCGAACATTCAAACCGGCTAGTTTGAGAAGTTCCATAAGTTCTTTCCGAAGGGCGAGTGCATCTTCCTTTATTGAGGCTCCTGTTGAGCGCGTCATCCACGTAAAAGTCTGGCTGCAGAACTTCGGAAGCGCGAGGAAATCGGTGACATTCGCCCTGACTCAATTGTTTAAGGCAACGAATGGCTAAGTATGGTGTTGAGGTGGTAAGTCTTAACCTTCTCATCGTTGTCGCACCAAAGAATCCGTTGATATTTCCTGTCCTTTGGTCGGACGAGGAATTGCTGGTACATTTTCTCAATGTCGCCGATGATGACAGATTGATAGGAGCGAAAACGAAGGAGTATACATATACAAAAGGTTGTTCTGAATCTAGGGTCCCATATGTAGAGCATCGATTCAGGGATACTCCTGTGTTGGTTCTTGCTAATGCATCGAAAACAACCCTCAGCTTCGTTGTTTGACTGGTAGTTATGATGACCCCATGATGCGGTAGGTAGTAACCGCCATTGAATGATTGAATATCTGTAATCTCGGACATGTGGCCGAGATCCAGATATTCTTGAATCACGGCGCGGTGCTGCTGGCTGAGTCCCTTCAAGGCTCTCGACCTCTATTGTCCGAGCTGCCGAATCTTGTCATTGAATGGGCGCGCAACGACGTATCTTCCATCAAAGATTCGCGTGGTATTGGTCTGGTAGTGTCGTTCACAGGTGGCTTCTGATTCCGACAGATGTTGGACTTGTGAGCCTTCTTCGATCTCCCAAAACTGAGCAAGATCCAATTGAAGAACAGTGGTTGAATGGCAAAAATATTTTCTATTTGACGGAGCGGCTGGTACGCTCCCCCCGATGATCCATCCGAATCTGTTTTTTTGTAAGATCAGATCTGGACCGTTAGGAGGCGACAGATCGATTTTACCGACGTACAATAATGACAATGCTATTCCGGAACCCAATAATAAATCGACAGGTGCCGGCCGATGGAAATCGAGATCGGGCAAGTTGAGATTACCTGGAATAGCCAAGGTTGAACGGTCGATCGGCTGATCAGGTATTAGGTGTGCTAGAGTTACTAGAATTACTGAGTTATGCCTAGTGACATGCAACGTTGCCAAATTTCCGAAGGGAAGCCGATTTTGGCCCTTAGTGTATGTTTAGTTTGTACAGGCATCATCGTGTCTTCTGCGTTCTGAGCGATTAAAGCCATATTGCGAAGTGAAAATAGGGGTATTGCATCATCATCTTCACAATTTCCCCTGACGGTTTTGGCACATGTTAAATTATTAATGAGCAGGGATTTAAATGAGTTTTGAAATTGTATCGGAGTCGGATTGATATTTCAACATCCATGGCTCCTAATCATACCAAAAAAAAAATTCCAATGGATCCTGATTAATTATCCGCGGGGAACAGTTTGTGAATTTTAATTTTTGTAAATCCCGCCATAGGCGTTGAAATCCAATCAACGTCGTTTTTAAATTCTTCAAAGAAGGCACATTTTTCACCTTTGTAATTTTGACGTCCACAAAGTGAATATTGCTTGCTAATACATATACTACTGGCCTCTTTCCAGAAGGTCATGTGGGAGGTGTTGGCAGTCACTTTGTTTCTGAGTGGGGCCGTATCCTTTTTTAAGTCTCCTTTCCTGCCGTTCATGGAGTCGAATATATCGTTTACAAATTTCACAACTTCGGATGTCGTCACTTCTTCCTTGACCGGCATGTTTTTAAATCCCTCAGTCGCTTGCACTGCACCTGTAAATAGGATGAACATTTTTATTTTCATGTGAAATGGAATTGTAATGCACATAAAAAAATAAAAATACGAACCTTTAATAAACGTCAAATGGCGAATGAATGATGACAGTGTTCGGCTTAAAGCTTGAACATCTCTCTTCACCTTCATTTACTTCTGTATTATATTATTGGTTTTTCTGTCTATATCGTACGCTAATTCTAAAATATCCCACGATCCAATATACCTAGCATTTCGAACTGAGGATGTAAAAATGTTACATTTATTGCGAATTTCCTGAATGAAGTGTGATGTGCGAATAAATTTCTTTATTTTCTTCAAATTATGATCCTTTCTTTTCTTCTTGTTCGGGATTTGTGGAAAAACTACTTCTATGTTTTTTGTAAAAAAAATTATTTCTCATCCCCTTTATCAGATGGGGAGGGTCAAATAGAGGCAGGAATCGGCGGTTTCCAGCTACTGCTGAACACCTACAGGAGCGGTGGTAATAGGTGCCTTTACACGGTCGTTCCGGCGCGCGTTCCGGCGCGCGTTCCGGCGCGGCACGCCAAAGTACGTGAACGCTGGAGCGACGCTCCTTCGTGCACGCCAGAAGATTATACTCGCCACTACTTAGAGACAGCGAGTTCGGGCTCCCATTTCTACGTCGACTCCACATGCTTTTTACACGATCCACCGCAGTGGTGTACTACTTGTTCGATGTATATCATCGATCTGCGAAATGATCGGCAAGACACGATCGCGATATACGTTCGCGAAAAGTATAGAAATTCCTCGATATGCCTGGCTTATACCATAAATGCTGTTACAGTAGAGTAAACTGAAACATCGGTTTTTAGAAAGCTACATTTGGTTGACCTGAAGGTACTATAAATTCTGGAAATGGTTTATGAGTCAGTTATGACGACTGTAAAATTTTACAAGGGTACTTGTAAAAAATGTCCAAATGTTTCCCCGACAATGCGATGGCAAATGAAATTGCAGTTAACACATTTCCTGTTGTGACGATCATAATTATTACTATCAACGGCAATAATTACCATGTCACTGCTTGTTTTAATATAAAAACTAATATTAATAGACAATAAATACATATCGGTATGCAAGTGATGTTATTTCTAAGATAAATGATGAAGAGATGTAAAATATGCAAGATGTTTTGAAGAAGGGGGTAGTCTTCTGAATGCTCGGGATGCAGGTCAAATTTTTCACCCACGCTCTTGCGTGGCGCGCAAGAAAGCACCACAATCCTGCTCGCGCGCCAGAAAGCACCACGCTCCTGCCCGCGCTCCAACCTCGACTCCAGAAGAGTTTACATAAGAGACAGAAAATGTAGTTAGAAAAGGAAAAAAACGACACTTGAAACCAGGCTCGTCGCGCGCCTCAGGATTTCTGACAGTGCAGAAATCCTGAGGCGCGCGACGAGCCTGGCAGCCAAGACTCCAGAGGCAACGCTGTAGATAAGCCGTGCCTCGATGGGTTTCAAGGACTTCGACCCTCAAGACCAGGGGGGGCCGTACAATGTTGCCCCCTAAGACGTGGCGAATCAAAAATTCTACATTTCGCACCGGATCTGGGCGAAAGTGGCGTGGATCGTTTCCTTATGTTTTCCAGATGAAAATGGTCCAAAAACGACACAAATCGGATTGTAATTAAGAATTCTTCATAATAAATTGATTTCCATAACTTCGTTAAAAATAGTCCGATTTACATGAAATTTGGTATAATTTTCATTTAAAAAACGTAAAGAATCCATCGGTATCACTTCCATAATGATACGATAAAGAATGAAGTATACAGTGTTTCTGAAACAGGTATGAATCCTCGGCCGACCGCAGCGAATCGAGGTCGGCGACCCACAGTCGAGGGTGAAATATTCATTACAGCGTATTAAGAAATTCTTTATTCTTCATCGTATCGATATGGAAGTGATACCGATGGATTTCTCATGTTTTTCAAATGAAAATTATACCAAATTTCATGTAAATCGGACTATTTTTAACGAAGTTATGAAAATCAATTTATTATGAAGATTCCTTAATTACAATCCGATTTGTGTCGTTTTTGGACCATTTTCATCGGGAAAACATAAGGAAACGATTCACGTCACTTTCGCCAAGATCCGGTGAGAAATGTAGAATTTTCGATTCGTCACGTCTTAGGGGGCAACATTGCACGGCCCCCTGGTCTCGAGGGTCGAAGTACTCGAAACCCATCGAGGCACGGCTTATCGACGGCGTTGTTTCTGGAGTCTTGGCTGCCAGGATCGGCTGCCAGGCTCGGCGCACAGTGACGAATTTCGCCGAAAAGCTGGCCAAAAATGAATCTGCAATTCCCGTGCAAATGATTAAAATATTTTATTGTAATATAACTCTAAGAAGCTAAAAGTATAATTTTTTAACGTTTAATGTTTAATTTGTTGTTTTAATTATAATTATATTATTAAAAATATTAAAAGTATTGTGGTTTGTAGGTTTTAGTCAAATAATTACGCAGTCATTACTGAAACATTAATATTTGTATATATTTTAATATTATTATATTGCATACTTTGGAGATTTCTCGTTGCGTTCTTTTGCCCCATAACACGCGAACTTATGCCCCACATATCGGGTAAAACTTCGCATTTCACACTTTTTGGAAATATTTATTTTATATAAGTTGTGAACATGTCAATTTACATGAAGTCACTGCCTATCGAATAATGATTATCAGTGTAATACCAAGGATTTTAGAGAAGTCTAAACTTTAAGTGCGCACTCTTACCCCACATTACTCTACACAAAAATGAGAATATTTGCCAAAATAGCAATTTGTTGCAAAAAACTGCAACGGGGTCTTAAAGTGCATACCTTGAGCTTTCATTTAAAAAAAAGAATGGTGCTTGAGCTCGCTTGAGTTGTAACTTTTTGCTTAAGAATAAACAAAAAATGAATATGCTTTCAGTACTTGTTTATAAAAACTTTTACAGACTTCACATTTAAAACAATAATAGTGTATATGATACTACACCACAATATATAATGCTTATTTTGATAGCTGGACTCGATAAGCTGAAAATAAATCTCAAAGTAGACCTTTAAATTTCGAGCGTCAACTTTGAACTGACATATCTCATCAAGGGCTGCAATTTATATATTTACATTAGTAAGAAATTATGCACAAATATGTGTCATCGCATTGCCGGGGAAACATTTGGATATTTTAATGTACCCTTTTAAAATTTTACAGTCGTTATAACTGAGTCATAAACCATTTCCATAATTTATAGCACCTTCAGGTCAACCAAATGTAGCTTCGTAAAAACAGATGTTTCAGTGTACCCTACAGTAATAGCATTTATGATATCCCCTATAAGCCAGGTGTATCAAGATATGTCATTGATCGTTTCGTAGATCGAAAAATTGGATGGAGTCCACGTAGAAATGTGAGGCCGAACCCGTTGTCTCTAAGTAGTGGCGAGTATAATCTTCTGGCGCGCACGAAGGAGCGTCGTTCCAGCGTTCAAGTACTTTTGCGTGCCGCGCGCTGGAACGCACGCCGGGAATGCGCGCCGGGAACGATCGTGTAAAGGCCCCTATTGTGTGCGTGAATTGACGCCAGTGCGAAGCCAGCCAAGTGGCGACAACGCGAAGTGAATGTGATGTCACCCTGCTCGCTTCCAGGGTAGCAGCAGACAGGCTGGAGTCCACCGAAGCTATTGGAAGGGGTAACACCTACAGGGAACGGTAGTAATGTGTGCGTGAGACGCCACGATGGGAGACGACGAACCGACACCACGGCCAACCAGCATCACCGGGAAATATGTTGTCGACGCTGGTTGGCCGCGGCGTTACTCGTTTGGCGCTGGCGTCAGTTTGTCTCCAATCGTGGCGTCTAACGCACACATTACCACCGCTTCTGTAGGTATAGCGGTATCCGGAGACCACCGATTCCTGAATAGAGGAATTATGAATTTTCCTTGAATTCTGCCACCTGAAAATAATAGTGTTAGTTAATACAGTATAAAAGAAAAAAATGGCATTGTTTTGTGGAGAAGGGTGGAGGCACCCTGTACATACTTACAAAAAGATCTGTTCTCCTTAATACATAATGAGTGAACAATATTTTATTCTATTGTGAACTTTTGAGTTTTCTCTTACAATGGAAGTTCTCTTGTCGCGTGTCTTCTTACAACTTACTGCCGAGTGAGGCCAGTGTGACCAACCAGCAAAAATATTTTGTACTAACTTGGACAGGAAAAACGTACTATATCTGAAAAAAGTACTAAATTTTTATTTGTTTTCGTTTCACTCTGTTTACGGCATTTTACGATATTACTGCCTTATTATCATTGATGAACTCAATGTAAAACTGCTAAATTAATACATGTACGACAAATTGAAGTGAAAATTGTCAAAACTAAAAATTATTTAATATGCTATTTACCTACAGGAATACAGGGATTCCCACGCACAAGAAAGACACTGGATATATGTATTTATTTCTTTTTTATTATTAAATGAGCAGATTTTGCTAAATCAATTAATTCTTCGGAAATATTAAAATCCATAGCTGATGAATGTTTTAATTTTTCTTTCGTCAAGAGGAGTCCATTCATGGAGGAAGTTTGTAATTGATTCCTCAGTTTATTCTTATTTATTGTTACTGCTGAAAATATTCTTTCAGTTGCTGCTGATGAATGAGGGAGACACAGTACAGTTTTAACTAATGTTGTTAAATTAGGAAACATTTGTTCTCCTACAGCATTTTTCATTTCAAAAACTTTATTCCAAAAAACCATGACTTTTTTATCTTCTTTCAATGTTTCTACAGTCTTTAATAGTTGCCATTCTTTATCGAGCTCTTCATAACTATTTTCTTCAATCACATTAGGAAAATTTACAGCAAGTGGCATTATACTGGAAAAGCAGTCTGATTTGCACATTTCAGGATTTAGCATCGTTAAACTTTTTAAAACAGGATCTCCGAAATTTATTCATTTGAAAACTTGGCTGCAGAACTCAACGTAGAAGGACAAACATTTCACCTTAAAGTGTCTTATGTCTCCTTCTGGAACTACATTCTTATCTAAACTCAGTAATAGAGCTTTCACTCTCGCTCCTAGATATAAATTTTCGATGTCCAAAAACTGACCATTGTTGGATGGATTTATTTTTTCAATTGGTGTAGTTGTAACATATTGAGATTTCATGAAGTATTTCATGATCATTTTCATTTTATCTCCTACCGATGAAAGTAGTCGATGAAGGCGGTATTCAGTGCCTTGGTAATCTAGATTTAGACTTACTACTATTGGTAGGATGAATGCTAAGAAGAAAAAATATGCCTTAATTAGGGGATTTTGTAATGCAGTTGCAATTACTTTGGCTTGCTCAAGTTTATCTTCTACTGCGTTCAACTGAAAGTATGAAAGCAAAGCACTCCATTGTTCTACTATTCTTTGCACAACATCATGCATCGAGAGCCAACGAGTTTTACCCAACCTCAGCAAATTATGTGGTTTTAAGTTTAACAGTTCCTGAATTTCTTTAAATTCGGCTAATCTTTTCGGCTTCTTTTGTATGAAATTGTAAATATCTGCACATAGTTCTTCTAATGAATTTGGTAGTTTTTTACATGCTTCAGCTCCACATAAATTAAAGCTGTGACATATGCATCTAGCGACATATAAATGTTCATTTAATGCCTTAAGGCGAGCCTGAATGCCAGTATGTTGTCCCATCATAACTGAAGCATTGTCAGCAGCAAAGCCCAATAACTTTGGAAGAGGCACCTCCAGCTGGTTTAATAAATCTATAACAGCTTCAAACAAAGCTGAACTTGTTGCATCACTAATATCTAAGATATTTAAAAACGAATCCTCTATGGATTTTGTAGAATCATCATAGTAACGAACGACAACTGCTAGAGCTTTATTTGCTGTAATGTCAGTTGACTCATCACTGAGTAAAGAAAAATAAGTATTTTGAAGTTTTTTTACGATTTCATTGAGTGACTCTACGGCCAAAGCATTTTGTATAATATAGGTACATTTAGTGCGTCCACACTGTATTTTTTTAGAAATTTCACTATCAGGGGTAATTGTTTTTATCAGATTTGGAAGAGTATCCATAAGCCTCAAAGGCACATTATGTTCAGCAATGTATGCACATAATCTTAATTCTGCCACTTTATTTTGTTTCTCCGACTGGTTTTCGGAACTGGTTTTAAACAATGACATAATATCTGGCGTCTTTTTTTTAAATTCTACATTCTGCTTGTGTTTTGAGGTGGTCGCATGACGAATTATTAGACTTTTGCTACCATTAATGCTTAGATCACAAAATTTACAATAAGCAGTGTGTCCTTTACTTTTACCAGAACTGATGCAAAATTTAAGAATGGGATCTCCCAACCATTCTTCTTTGAATTTTTGCTTATATGATTTTTTCATTATTTTAGAAGAACTTTGTGTATCTGAATCTGAATTAGAATCATACCTAGTATCACCTTCCCTTTTACGCGAATTGCCTTTATTAACCCTTATGTCAATAACCAACTTTACCTACGTTGTTCAATGACCGGGGTACAGCTGTGGTGAAATCATGTATTTAAGGCTCTTTAGAGGGGTGATTCGTAACTTTGTAATTATACTTGACTTCGGCAACCCTGAGGTGAGCCGGGAGACCTTTATTAGGTATACGGGACTTTCCGCATGTATCTCGAAATGAAACTTTCTTTTAACGGGAACATAAAAAATTTTAGGAGGCAACGCTTAGGTGGGTACAGCTGTACCCGGTTATTGACATAAGGGTTAATAGCGGACCTGTCCATCTTCAAAGGGAAAATATAAATAATATTCTTGATAATATTTGTGACACCTTCAAATCAAACTGCGACTGAGTCCTGCGAGCAATGAATCAGGGAGTCGAGGAATCACCAATCAGCGATGCTAGGAAATAGTCTACCAACCTTGGCGTCGATTGGTTTGGAACCAACACCTATCTTGGCGTGGCATATTCCCCGTCCACTACGGTAGATTATTTTCTGGCATTGCTGTCACCAACCAAATATACCATTACTGTTGTGGGTGTTCCCCTTCTATCACGCGAAGGAAATTGACGAGAAATTCTGTTCGGAAGGAAGAAAGTACTAGATCTGTTGTTGAACGTACTAGAACACTATAAATTTATAAAAAGTACTAGATCTAGTACGAAAGTACTAGCATTGGCAACGCTGAGTGAGGCTCTCCAACCGTTCGGGCCACACGCTCGGCTCCCGACGCAAGGCGGAGACCGCCGACCGCGCCTCGGCCAATCGGCGCCTGACACGACCAAGCCCGTGCCCGGTGCGCCACAAACGAGCGCGCGACTTATTCAAACATTTTTAACAATATAAAGCAATAAGCATGAAATAATAATGTAAAGCAACGAACAAGAAGTAACGATATAAAGCAATAGTCGTTAGAAATATGAAATAGGAAAAGCGTAAGCAATACGAAATAATATGAATGGTGATGATATGTAGTGGTACGAATATTAAGTATAACCGCTTACAGTAGTTGCCGTAGGTCAGGCCTGCACAGCGAGCCCTTTTCAGCGCCTGATGGCAGGCAACCCGTCGTACGACGTTACCAAGGATAGAATCGGTGAGGAGAACTGCAGTAGTGTTGGTGCGGGCTCGTAGGCGCGCAGCGTAAGTATACCTATGTGGCTGGGTTCCTTGTGGCCCCCCAGTGACCCCACCGAATTATATTGCGGAACCTGCTCTGCACTGGGGCCCTACAAGGAACCCAGCCATATATACTTAAGCTACGAGCCTACGAGCCCGCACCAACACTACTGCAGTTCGGGACTTGACAAAATTTTTAAAAGTGTTTAAAACTGTTCATTATGATAAAATATACTTGTAAAAAAAATATTAATTTTTTGCTACACCTCTAACATGAAAAAAATGTAATTTTTATTTGAAATAAAAAATTGCCGCGAAAACGCACTGCATGGTCACGTGACCATTTGTGACGTCAACGTGCAGTAAACAAAGAAAGTTGTGGTTAGGGAAAGTAAGGAGTGAATTTTTCTCGCAAAAATAATGGCTAATAATAATGTTGTGAGAACACTTCAATACGTGCGCCTAAGAAGTTATTATACAGAGAAATAATACAGTAAGAGTACATAACCTCTTAGGTATTTAATTTCTTTTAAACATATTTCTAGCTTGCAATTGTCTAGTAAAACAATATACTTTCACAGAAGTTTTAACATTTCTGTATTCGGCAAAACAGAAGTCTGGATTTGTAACGAAAAAGCTAGCCACCATAATAGCATCCAATCTTGATAAATTTGTGCTGTCACCTTTAACGAAGTTCTCTTCCATTGCCAATAATATACTTTCACTACTTTCCTTACCAAAGAAATCGAGTAGAAAGTACTCGCAACCGATATTTTTTAATATAACCTTGTATGAGCAAATGCACGAAGTGTCATTCGTCGCTACATATAAATCGTTGTTTACTGCACAATGACGTCACGCGCCGTGATTGGCGTTTGAGATCACATGACTCACAACTTAAAAACGTCAATTTTATTTATTAAATTTTGGTAAAACTAATAAGTGTTTTATTAATATTTCTATCATTTTAGGCTTTTCATTAATAAATCTGTAGATTTAACTACTTTTCCCTTTTTTTCAAATACTGGCAACTCCCCAGTTCTCCTCACTGATTCTACCCTTAGTAACGACGTACGGCCGGTTGCCTGCCGCCAGGAGCTGAAAAAGGCTCGCTGTGCAGGCCTGCCGTAGGTTAACAATCCGTGGAGCACTGATTTTATGTATGTAAAACTTTGAATAATAACGAGTTCACTTTGCTAAAGTGTTTCCGTAGAAGAAGGACCCCTGTCTCTCGCGCCGTTGTATTTATATGATTTACAGGATTGTCAGGTATGAGGGGTTTGCGCGGTATGCACTGTGCAAAATATGCGGTCTGTAATTAGAACATGTTGATGACTCATGCGCAAAATATGTGTTACAATAGGACTTCCGGGGTTTTTATTTGGGGCGTTCGAAAAGGGCGTACTCAACCCATTGGATGGATTTAGAGTGTTTTAATTAGAAAAGGGTGACAGTGGCTTTGATTAGGAGGGTCGTAGAGAGGGGGTGAGACGTGGTCTCAACTTAAGAGGTTTTTCGGACGAGGGGCTTCTTTAAGATTTAGATATGAGGGAGAGGATCATGCCTCGTAAGGCGAAGAGGGGAAGGGGATTTCGTAATTGACCATCTCGAGATGGGGACCGCTAAGGTACATCGTCAAGGTGATCAATGATTGGGGAAAAGGGGTAAGAGTTGAGGTTTGGGGAATCTCAGTGGAATTGTGGAGTGATTTACGAGAGAGACTTGAAGTAATACCGCGCGAAAAATAGTGGGACGTTACAGAAACATTTCGATTATCGTGTCCACCTCCATCTTACCTGCGGACCCTTCATGATTAATTCGGCATTCTTCTTCGTGTTGATTTAACCATTCCACGTATGCATCGGTACCGGAACGTTTCTCCCATAATTTACAAGCTGCACAGTAAGACGATTTAATGATGACATCAACAACTTTTCCAGTCTGATGTCCGATTAGATATGCAATACCATGGAGAGATTGAAACCCGCGTTTTCTCCAGCTTCCCCCGAAACTATTAGGCTTTCTGTATTTTCATAATGCGAGGTTTCTTCAGTCATGCTGAATTTAATGATCATTGGCAGACAGATTTTGCAACGTTACGCATACTTTTTATAAACACGTCATAGCTGCGACGAACCAAAGGCACCGGAAGGTCCATAAGCCCGCAGAATAATTCGATACCACTGTAACCAATACCTATATACCTCATTACTGCCATTATTATTGAATTAATTTCAAACACAATTTTCTTTTGTGTGACTGATGTTAGACAAGAATAAATAAATCTATCCGCACATTTTGAGCACGTAATTGTAATTTTAAAACCGAGGCCGCGATGTCTTTCTCAAACAAACTTCACATTTTCACCGCATTCTTTGCATACTACAAATACAGCAATTGTACTAAAAACAGTTACAAAATTAATGATCTCATAACCAATTTCAGGATCAGTCGTAGTCGAAAAAGAACAATCCTTTAATTTGTTGTGTGCAGTAGAAGATTCATTGCAATCTGGGACAACAAATTGATTTCCATAAAACCATCGTTTCTTCACTTTTCTTCCCCAGTTTTTTCATAATTTCTAGGTCTTTTTTCCATGTTGTACACACTTATTAATTAAAAATATAAACACTCTAATAATAATATAAACAGAAATGTAAGGAAACTACAAATAATATTTCGTTCAATATTCACGTCGGTCCTAAGAGTGGAAACGTTCGATCGAAACTGGCAGACAACTGTGCTCCTGAAGGTACTAAAACAAAGCAAGTATGTGGAACCTGCTTTTACAACAATGTAAGTCATAAAAGATACGACGGCAAGTAATTCATTTTATAATACTCAAAGGAGGCGCTCTTAACGTCCGCCGCGGCCCGACTATCTGCGGCCAGTTAAAATCTTGTACACATTTTATAATACTCAAAGGAGGCGCTCTTAACATCCGCCGCGGCCCGACTATCTGCGGCCAGTTAAAATCGCGTCCGTGCGTCGTTTGACATTTTTAGCTGCCAAATCAACAATTTTGCGAATTTTAATATAAATCAAACGATATTTTATTGAGAAAGGGTAGTACTTTCCAAAAATGCAATAAAAAAATTAGATTTTTCGACTGCCTAGTCCCCTTAACCCGCCAGGATTCTACCCCGTTTCTCGGGTACGCATCCGCTTTTTATACAGGGTGTCCCAGCTAACACTGGACAGAGCTATATCTCCTAAAGTATTGTTACAAAAAATCTGAAAAAAATAGGGAATGCATGCTACGAGGGGACCATCTTTTTAGCCCGAACGAATTTTTTTTTCGATTATTATTTTAAAAGATACGATGGTCAAGTTCGGTTTTTCAAATGGCACTAACTTTTTGGAAGTCCTGAGTTGATAGTGCGTTAAAAGACAAAATCAATAAGCTATAATGTATACACTTTATTTCCACTGGTTTTTAAGATATTTCGCTTGCAAATTTCCTGATTTTCAGTGGAAAAACCGTCCCTGGACTGGCAAGGACCGGGGTCAGTTTTACTGTCGTCACGGGTAGCACTGCCTGTTGAAATAGATACCTACCTGCCAAAGGTCTACCCCGGCCCACGGGCTGGACAATTCTTTTCCGTCAGAAATGCCACTTAGGTAGGTACATCTGCAGTATCGATAAGCGCACCGTTACTTTTATTTCGCACTTGCTTCTACGCTCGGATGACCGGTTCTTTTCGGAGGGATGCAAGTTCGATTGGTTAGGTTAGGAGGTGTGAAAGTTGCTAAACTATATAAATATCAACCATAGGGAGCAGATTGTATCAGAACCAATCGGATTTGCATCCCTCACAAACGGCTGCTCTCTTGAAGAGGCCTTCTTCACAGAAATACCTCCTCCCCCAATGCCCACCTTCTCTCGCACGGAATACGTCAACGCATGCTTTTGTGTTGATATCGAAGCTCGTGTTTATACTCGAGAGGACCATGCGTGGACAGCGGGCTACCCCTTTTCTTCCTGTGTCTCCCCACGAGGAGTATTGACGGTGGATTGTAGGAGCGTAGATGTCTGGATGCCAGTTATTGAATTCAGGAGAGGATAGAAACATTTTATTACAAAACACACATGAACTATAATTAAAGTAAATCGTATTCTTCTCGGGTAGGAGTCGCCCGACGCTCGTCGAAGAGATGCGGCCTCTGGTACCCCGTGGCGGGGACAGTCCTTCGCAGGGCCTCACTCGATTTTTATGGCTTTTTTCCGGAAAAAGGTACGAATCCTGGGTCGAGGGTAGCGAATTAGGGTCGAACCCCGGCAGTCGAGGGTGTCACATCCCTTACAGCGTATTAAGAAATTCTTTTCTTCGTCGTATCGAAAGGAGCGTGCCGCCGATGAATTCCTTATGTTTTTCCGATGAAAATCATACCAAATATCATTCATATCGGGCTACTTTGACAGAGGCTATTTGTACACCTGATGTAAAAGTTGTCCGATTTGCACGACATTTGGTATGATTTTCATCGGAAAACCCCAAGGAATCCATCGGCGACACTTCCATATCCATACGATAAAGTACAAGGAATTATTTTATTTCTTAAACAGATACAGGGTAATTCTGGAGCAGCGTCCGTCAAGGAGATGCGGCCCCTGGTACCCCGTGGCTGGGACAGTCCTTCACAGGGCCTCACTCGATTTTTATGGCTTTTTCCGGAAAAAGGTACGAATCCTGGGTCGAGCGTAGCGAATTAGGGTCGAACCCCGGCAGTCGAGGGTGTCACATCCCTTACGGCGTATTAAGAAATTCTTTTCTTCATTGTATCGAAAGGAAAGTGTCGCCGATGGATTCCTTATGTCTTTCCGATGAAAATCATACCAAATATCATGCAGATCGGACTACTTTGACACAACCTATTTGTATTCTCTGTGTAAAAGTTGTCCGATTTACAAGATATTTGGTATGATTTTCATCAGAAAAACATAAGGAATCCATCGGCGGCACTGTCCTTTTGATACGACGAGGAAAAAAATTTCTTAATACGTTGTAATGGATATTAGACCCTCGACTGCCGGGGTTCGACCCTAATTCGCTACGCTCGACCCAGGATTCGTACCTTTTTCCGGAAAAAGCCATAAAAATCGAGTGAGGCCCTGCGAAGGACTGTCCCCGCCACGGGGTACCAGAGGCCGCATCTCTTCGACGAGCGTCGGGCGACTCCTGCCCAAGAGGAATACGATTTACTTTAATTATAGTACATGTGTGTTTTGTAATAAAATGTTTCTATCCTCTCCTGAATTCAATAACTGGCATCGAGACATCTACGCTCCTACAATCCACCGTCACTACACATCGTGGAGAGACACAGGAAGAAAAGGGGTAGCCTGCTGTCCACGCATGGTCCTCTCGAGTATAAACACGAGCTTCGATATCAACACAAAAGCATGCGTTGACGTATTCCGTGCGAGAGAAGGTGGGCATTGGGGGAGGAGGTATTTCTGTGAAGAAGGCCTCTTCAAGAGAGCAGCCGTTTGTGAGGGATGCAAATCCGATTGGTTCTGATACAATCTGCTCCCTATGGTTGATATTTATATAGTTTAGCAACTTTCACACCTCCTAACCTAACCAATCGAACTTGCATCCCTCCGAAAAGAACCGGTCATCCGAGCGTAGAAGCAAGTGCGAAATAAAAGTAACGGTGCGCTTATCGATACTGCAGATGTACCTACCTAAGTGGCATTTCTGACGGAAAAGAATTGTCCAGCCCGTGGGCCGGGGTAGACCTTTGGCAGGTAGGTATCTATTTCAACAGGCAGTGCTACCCGTGACGACAGTAAAACTGACCCCGGTCCTTGCCAGTCCAGGGACGGTTTTTCCACTGAAAATCAGGAAATTTGCAAGCGAAATATCTTAAAAACCAGTGGAAATAAAGTGTATACATTATAGCTTATTGATTTTGTCTTTTAACGCACTATCAACTCAGGACTTCCAAAAAGTTAGTGCCATTTGAAAAACCGAACTTGACCATCGTATCTTTTAAAATAATAATCGAAAAAAAAATTCGTTCGGGCTAAAAAGATGGTCCCCTCGTACCATGCATTCCCTATTTTTTTCAGATTTTTAGTAACAATACTTTAGGAGATATAGCTCTGTCCAGTGTTAGCTGGGACACCCTGTATAGGAAAAGATGCATCATAATGGCATTTGACACGAGCTGTTAGATTACGTAGTTTCATCTGCACTGATTTATTATCCAGTTTGATGGAAGCTTTAAATCTTTATCTTTACTATTTATAAAGAGAGAGCCGATTTTTATGTTCGCGCAAAACTCAAGACCTATTGAACCGATCTTCCTCAAATTTTGACACGTTATTCCTGCATACTCTAGGACGGACATAGGCTATGTAGCATGTCTCAGAAACGCGTCATTAACATGTAATTTATATGCAAAGATTTCACGTGTACGACTGTTTGGCCGACCACGTGACCCCTATATACGACAGTCTACTTGCGCGCGTATGCGCATATTCAGCCCGCGCGATACCTCGCCCGTAGCAGTACCGCGATGTTACCGCCAGGTGGCAAAGCTTCTCGAGCGCTTTCTCGCGAGAAAATTGAATTATCATCATTTTATATAGGGTAAAGGACCGAATTACTGACACCTAACCAATTACTGTCACCTTAAGCTATTTTATTTAAAATAACGAATAACGAATAAATAAACTATAGTATATAATTTATAGTATTGATTATAGGTTGAATTACATAATTCTTTTTGTGTATGACATTACAATGTTTATTTATTTGTTATTTTAAGTAAAATAGCTTAAGGTGACAGTAATTGGTCAGGTGTCAGTAATCGGGACCTTTGCCCTATAAAGAGAAAGCCGATTTTTATGTTCGCGCAAAACTCAAGACCTATTGAACTGATCTTCCTCAAATTTTGACACGTTATTCCTGCATACTCTAAGACGGACATAGGCTATGTAGCATGTCTCAGAAACGCGTTATTAACATGTAATTATATGTGAATATTTCATGTGTACGGCTGTTTTGCGGACCACATGACCCGTGTATACGACAGCCTACTTCGCGCGCGCATGCACATATTCGCCCCGCGCGAAGCGCGCCCGTAGCAGTACCGCGATGTTACCACCAGGTGGCGAAGCTTTTCGAGCACTTTCTTGCGAGAGAACTGGATTATCGCGGATATATATGTCAGCATGATCGTCGGGGTACAAACTGGTTTTGCAAATTTATTATCACGTGGTATGCAAAACAGTACACATGGAATGTTTACATATAATTACATGTTAATAACGCGTTTCTGAGACATGCTACATAGCCTATGTCCGTCTTAGAGTATGCAGGAATAACGTGTCAAAATTTGAGGAAGATCAGTTCAATAGGTCTTGAGTTTTGCGCGAATATAAAAATCGGCTCTGTTTTTATATAATAGGTATAGAAAAGATATTAATTCTAATAAACACATATCAGTCACGCTACGATCTCGGGCGAAGCCGAGACGGGGCATGGTAGTAATAAATAACTCACCAATAAGCAAAATACGATTTTTATTACTAAATAATTCGAAAACTAATTGGACGCTTATACAAACTACAAAACATATGTAAAGTACCTACTTTTCGGTTCTCGATCGTTTTTAACACTTCATGTGGTTACATTATTATTCAGGTAATTGGGAGAGTAGGGATGAGTTAGTGGTATAGCTTTTGACATTAGCTACTAAGGAGATAGTAATATAATTTGAGAAGTTCTTTGTTAAATTTATATTTGTAGGAGAGATTATACCAATATTTGAGTAATATGATGTTACGAGCCGGGGCTGCGGCAACGCGAGAGGCCGGCGAGAAGGGTATTTCCCAAGGAATATGGTTCTAGTTTGTTAGTTAGGTGCGTGGACGAACCTGATGCGAAATCAGGGAGCCTCTAGGAATGGAGTCACACGCGGACGAACCTGATTCGAAATCAGGGAGCCGCAGGAGGGTGAAACGTCGTGAACGAACCCGATGCGAAATCGGGGAGTCACTAGGATAAAGTTCACAGACGAACCTGGTGCGAAACCAGGGAGCTGTTAGGAGGTTGGATTATTCACAGACGAACCTGGTGCGAAACCAGGGAGCTGTTAGGAAGTTGGTAGATTTACAGACGAACCTGATGCGAGATCAGGGAGCTGTAGGATACGGACGAACCTGATGCGAAATCAGGGAGCCGTAGGAGGATGAGGTTTCGTGGACGAACCCGATGCGAAATCGGGGAGCCACTGGGTTGGTGAAGATTCCTTATTTTGGATGAAAGGTTGCGAACGAACCTGATGCGAGATCAGGGAGTCGCGGGAAATGTTAGTAATGCCTCGTAACTCTTAATTAATATTTGATACAACTCGAGCGGTAAAGTTGTATCAGTGGGTGAGTGCTACTAATATTATAAGGATCACTGGGTAAAAGATGGGTTTAACGAATCTACTCGATTTACACGTGAACACCATTCGTATATTCAATAATCAGTTATTGTACAAATGTAAGTGTCGCGATTAAATAATTAAATAAAGTGTGTAAGTTACCACTAGTTGCACGGTGTTGACGCACTGGCGATGCGGGGCGTAAGAGTGGCTATTTCGAAGTGCCAAATAGAATATAAACCGGACTCGCGGATCCTATGAGGTTAACTATGATTCTGACAGGGACTTTAGCCCAATCTTACCAACTCTGTACGAGCGTGACACGACGTTACTCTGCGCGTGACTGTACTGCTTTTAACCAACGAGGGTTGAAACCAAAGGGTTTATATAGTCCCCAAAATGAGTGGGGGTTCGTTAGAAATTTCCATATAAGGGAATCCTTCGGGGTCGTCGTCGTGTCACTCCCGTTCCCATGATCGCGATCCAGATGGTCGAGATCATGACCCCCTTAGTGATATGTGATAAACAAAAAGGCTCTTAGGGCGTTTTCCCTTCGCAGACGCGAGCTCGAAAAATTGTTGAGAGCGGCGTATGGGAAAATTCCACATACGTAACAATGATGAAGTTAAAATGATACGCACGTAAATGTACTGATAAACATCGTTTTCCCGAATTAAAATTGATACGATGATAATAAAATAAATAAATTATGATTAAAATCTCCATATAGAAATTGCATTTGAAAGTAATATAAATTACCATATGGAAATGAATGAAGGGTTTCCTTTACACACTTCTACATTCTGCGATATCATGTATTTATTTTATTCCTGTATTTTGTTTACAGCAAAAACCACAAAAGACGGAGAACCAGAACCTTGTAAATCAATTCAAAAAGTAGAATGGAAGCTCTCTAGATCCGGGTAAGGTATAATTAATGTTTCTTTTCCTATGCATTTTAAGTAATTAATAATTTATTTAAAAATATCGAATTTTACAGTTGATAAATCTTTATAATTTGATGAATTGTACCTACATAGTAAATAATTGCTTGTTTAATTAAATTTTTTGTAATCCTGTAAAAGCAAAAATCAAATCAACCGTATTCTTATTTTCTGATTTTTTATACCTTTTTTAAAAGAGAAACATTAGTCATAATATTCATAAAAATAGGGTAACGACTAATTGTTAGTGATGGGCGTTCAAAATTCAGCTTCGAAACGATTCGAAGTTATTCAATACTGTAAAGATTCGAATCGATCCGAACCTTATTTGATCAAGAATTTCTTGAAAGTCTTCTTGATAAGTCTTGACTGTGCGGAACATCTCATGGCTCGCGAACCCAAACTTCGGACAGGTAGGGGGGGGGGGGGGGATTCGAGCGGGCTCGGGCAAGATCTCTGTCATAACTTCTGTCGAAAATTCGAAGAGAATCTTGAGCGTATCGAGAATCGAGATCCCGCCTGAATACCTAGTCCAGGCCCGTCCAACTTTTGCTCTTGCCCTCGAAGAGCGGCCGCGGGTGGTTGCGAGCGAAGGCAAGAGCGGCGGCAAGAACAGCAGCTATAAAAGAGTGGGGATAGTCCTACTACCTCTACATTCACCGATTCCCCCACCAAGAAGTCCTTTCGCTCTTGGGCCTGACTCCGTGTCTCCGAGAGCGAAGAGCAACTCGCGGCTGCTCGCACGAGCAAACCCTTGGACGGGCCTGACCTAGTCATTCGAAAGTCTATTCTGACCTATCAATAATCATAATTTGAACAATAAATATTGTATACTCGGGTCAGGCATAATAGCAGCTGCGCTGATCCTCGCCCTTTCTGTAAATATGGAATAATGACGATTATTATTATTATAAATATAATCATTTTTGTGCGCGTTTTGAATATTTCTATGGTTGATGTTTCTCTGTAATAAGAGGCGACAGTTCAGCAATGAGGTACAGATCAATACAAGCATTACTCCGTACTAAATGTTCTTCATGATTTCATGATATGTTTCATTAAAGTATAATTGAAGAATCTTATTTATTTACTTTCATAAAATTTGTTTAATTAAAATGTTAATTAAACTGAATCAATTTGGAAGTAAATATTTGGCGGGATAATTTTATTATTATTTTCTACATAATTGGAAACATAAGGTTTGGATGACTTTATACTGTTCTCGTTAATTTAGGGAAGCATACGTTATATTTTCCGGTGGTTTAGCGTACGATACAACTGGGCGAACTCCGAGCATAACGGTCATACATGGGAAAACCACCACCGTACTAGAAATGGAGCATAATGTGATAGACTTCATAACACTATGTGAAAGTCCATGGACCAGTGGTATATAAAACAATTATCAGATTTTAAATAAATAAGTGAATTATTTATAATTATTTTCTTGTCTTACATGGTTTACATTTTTGGCATTACAAGTGTCAACCTTGCACATTAAAATTCCACTTCTATTGTTTGGTCTATACTTCTGATGATCTATCACTTGAATTTTAATAATATAGCAGGTATAAGAAATTGTAATGAATAATTCTGCTTTCATTTGCACAGATTATCAGGATCCATATGCTGTTGTGGTTCTACTACAGAATGACTTGGTTGTGATAGATTTGTTAACGCCTGGATTTCCGTGTTTAGAAAATCCATATCCGATGGATATACACGAATCACCTGTAACATGCTGCGCATACTTTGCAGATTGTCCTTCAGATTTAGTACCTGCCTTTTATTCAGTTGGTTCGAAGTCTCAAAAAAAAACTGGATTCAGCGAAAAGGATTGGCCGATATCTGGTGGGGAATGGAGTTCGAGTTCAAGTAGTTATAACGAAATTATTTTAACTGGGTAAGTATTAGCAATTACTGCAACTAATGTAATATAGTGCAAGAAATAGGTACAGTAATCCCACGTTAACACTTTGAGTGGCGGAAAGTTTGGAGAAATGGCCCTTTAATTCGGTTAAGCCTTTCTGAGCAATCGCTTCTGCCGAACTTCTTTTGTTCTGTTCTGAACATATGCCAGCAATACTGAAAATTTAAACTTGCATACTATGTACCTATTAAATTTTCATGAGTGTACGATCGATGGATAGACGAGATTCTTTTGGTGATAATGAGTCCAAATGAGACCATGTTCTGGCCATTTTTAAACGATTTTACTTAGCTTCGATTCTCTCTATGTTTAGTGTTTGTTTGTTTCGTGCATGGTTCAAGCTTAACAGCTCGTTCTTTACCCACTTCACCCACTAATGACGGCGTGTGTAGTTTGGATGACAATACAGTAATGCCTCGTTAGAATCACGACGATCGGGGCTGGCAGCGTGATACTAACGCGATGCGGATACTATTTCGTGCCGACGACAACTTCGCGTCGACTCTTTTGTTCTTCCTCGCAAATATCGGATTCTCTCACTCTCGACTGAAGGATGCCATGAAATGGTGGGGATAGTGAGCGTGATTATAACGCATGGTAAAAACGTGACACTAACGACGAATTACTGTACAATTTTATTTAAAAAAAGTCAAAAATAAAAAAATAAAAAGAAATGTAAAAAAATTCACCAACACTAAAAAGTAGAAAATAAAAAATATATAACAACAATTTTATGTTAAACGATGTTGGCGCAGATTATAATAACGAAGCACCGCACCGCGGGTATTGAGAAGTGTGTGTTAATTATAACTACGGTTAATATGGAGATATAAGTAGGTATACAGTATGGAGCAGTCGACAAAGCTCCCCGTTTAAGAGGGTACGTAGCACGTCGAACGTTTTACAGAACTCGCGTCGCGTGGTGGCTCGCTTGACGGTCAGAGACGGAGTAGACAGGGCGGAAGCCGCGTCGCAATAAAGCGAAGCCGAGCAGAAGGCGCGTGGCGCCAATACCGGTCGCGGATAATAATACACTTACAAACGATTTTATTAAAAATGTACAGAAAAACAAAACAATAATTATTTTCTTGTACTACAATTTCGATGGTGATATGTGACTTGAAATAAAATCATACAAACTCTGTGATTATCCTGTAGAATTGTTTAAATCGATTGTAAAGAAACAGGATAAGCATAGTTTGTATGATTTTATTTGAAGTCACATATCACCATCGACACTATAGTGCAAGAAAATAATAATTTTTTTCAACACCTGCATGAAAATGTGTGCTTTTTTACCCCTGCTGAGCGGGAGCAAAATGACCAATTTCAGACGTATTCGCGTTTTCTATTTTTCTCCCAAGGGAAAAAGACTTTACGCGCATGCGTATTCGCATAATTTTTTACTTTCCTCCCTGGAGTTTGACGTTACCCTATGGTATGAAGATGCAGTTGTTCAACTAATCGTTATCTATCATGCGTGTTTTATCATGATATTACAACTGTCACAGCACCATTTTTCATTAAAAGATACAATTAAAAGGTAAAATGAATAATAATGACAGTGATAGCGACACGGGATACCACACACCCCCCGATATAGCAGAAGCTGCAAAAGCCATCGAAGAAAATTTTCTGCCATGAAAATCGAAAGTAAAATACCGGATGATATACCAAAAATTGATGGAGTGGCGAGATAACCACAAATTGGAAACATTTTCGGAAGCAGTTTTATTAGTTTATTTTAATGAAAATAAATAGATGTTAAGCCATCAACGCTTTGGGCACAGTATTCCATGCTGAGGGCTACTTTGAAAAGGGTACACGTATTTATTAATTTCGACAGAATAAACGAGTAATCGAACATGCAAATTTTTTTGCAAATCGCTCAGCGGGCTTTCAAAAACACACCTTTCATGCAGATGTTGAAAAAAATATTGTACGTGACAAGGGAGAGACGCGATTCTTCTCTCCCTTGTCACGTAATATACTATTTTAGTTTTTAGTGCATTTTTAGTAAAATCGTTTAACATAATTTTTTTATATATTTTTTTATTAAAAATACATCACTTGAAACCCTTTCGAATTCCATGGGCTGATTATACATCACGCGTGATTAAAAATAACCCAAATAAGGTCGAGTTTAGACACATTTTCATCAAAAAAGCCTCGCCATTCCGTTGCTAATACATTCGCGAAAAGCTAAAAAAGAATATAGAAATTACAATTTTTTTACTCGGTGACTCAGCGGAGGCTCAACTATGACTTCAGCGAGGAATCGCTGAGGTGGCGAAGTATAATACAAACCATTCATTCGGCGACTCTCGAGCAAGACTTTCGATATTTTTCAGAAAATACCGACGTAAAAACACGTCGAGTTCATGCGCAGGATGCAAGTTCTTCTCAGCGTGAACACGCCGGCGCCACTCAAAGTATTAATAAATTACATCTATTTTAAGAATGGAAATTACAAAATTATGATCATGATTAGTGTTGTTGCATAAAATGCGAAACCATGAGTAACAACGTTTTCAGTATCAAAAGTAATTGTTAACATATATTACTTATACTACTTACAGAGTCGTGTATGTAAGAAATGCAGCAATTGTTGCATGAGTGTACAAAGTTTCTAAATTTCTTTCTGCAAATGGTTTTAATACGTTCATTGATATAATAATTCATTTTTTTACAAAGGCTGAATTAATAGTGTTTAATCTACAATTATTTTTATTACTTGAACACGTTGAACCGTTTATTTTTTACATATTAAGTTTGATTTTTAAATGTGCTAAACTGTCAAAGCAAAACAGAAAATAACTACCTTATGTGCTATTTTAATTGCAGGCATGCTGATGGTAGTATAAAATTTTGGGATGCATCTGCAGGCACTTTGCAAGTTCTTTATAAATTAAAGACGGCGAAACTCTTTGAAAAAGGAAGGACGCGTAGTATAGACTCGGAAGAAGATCCACTAGCAATACAACTCATGTTCCTTTGCCCCGAAAGTCGGAAATTAGCGATTGCGGGAAGTGGAAAACACGTTATATTGTTTAAATTCAAAAAAGTTGAAAGTATGTCCGAAGTAGTGGTGAGTAATTAATTCTTTAGTAGGCAACTATAACTATTGTCATATTTGCCGTTAAGATTGATTAAAAATTTCCTATCATATTTTGAGTGAGTATCGTATAAAAATCAGTGCATAAAATCTACGTGGCACATCAAATGTTAAAAAGTAAATTTAATAAACTATAAATCTCATATTTTAGTTGAACTTCTATTATATTTAATTATTTCCGTTATCACAGTCACCTGTTGTTTAAAGAAAAGTACGGTATAATGCATAGTTACGTTTAGGTGACTGTTGTACTTGTACGCATTTAAATTTATTATAGACATAATGAAAGATTATGTTATAATACTGTTTGTTTAACATGACGATTATTTAATTTTTATAGTACTACTGTTATACAGTTAACCATTTTTACACGGCATTTTTTATAGAAATCTAATACAAGCTTATTTATATTTACTGTAGACTTTAGAGGTATCATTGACAGCAGATCAAGGAAAAGAAGCGGAAGGTTCGCCCGATCATGATTCTCCGGCTGGTAATACCTCAGGAAGTAGCGAAGCCAAAATCACCGAATCAAACCAATCAGTTAAAGTCAAGAGTGGTTTACAGAAACGAGCTCCAGGCTTCCAAGCAACACTGATTTGCTTAACGGTTGCGGCTAGTGGAGAACAACCGGAAAATATAACAGCTCTTTGTTTGAACTCTTCCTATGGCTTGTAAGTATGTAGACTGTGTTTAATTCTCTCCTTAACACAAGGATATTTGGAAATGAGTAATAATTTTTCTTTAAAAAAAAAAGCCGTTCTTAGTTCGGAGAAAGAATCGGCTTGGATGGTATGGGCAGTTTCAGAAATGGGACCCATTGAATAAAGTATCAGAACATTTTGTATAAAGGGAGAAATTAGTCTTAAAATTTTTGTTAATAATGCTTATTATTATCAGCTACTATTATTCTATATATTTAACACATCTACTTTCTGGAAATTATTACTGTCATCATAAGTAAGATTTATTGCTAATTACATTTATAAAATGCGGTAGGTAATGCATTCGAATCCATTCGTATATCTGAGGTTCCTTTGATTACAATCGAGTATCCACCTTAAGGTATCAACCAAGATGCAGAATACCGTTTGGTATATATAGGTCGTCTCCTAGGTCAATTCTTTCTTTCATCCTGTGGAAATTGTAGCGATAAAAAGATATCACATAATCAGAAATCTACAAATGATTTTTCTAAGTTTAAAACGCAGAACCAGTCTTCTGGATAAAACATATATACATTTCTTAGAAGGAGAGATATGTGGAGAAAGAGTTTAAAACACAAACACCGAATATACGGAGTATACAAAAACTTGATACTATATGAATGTGAAGTATTTCAAAATATTCAAATGATAGGACTTTACAGTGCATCCTTCTCAAACAGATCATTTTCAGTATCATCTATGGCATTTGAAATGTTGTAGATCGAAGGGAATGTATTTTTGAACAAATCATGATATCTTTTTCTCATTCTTACAATCAACCGTGCACGCAAGAAACTAGACAAACCTCTTTTAAACTTCTTACACACATAGTGTTCCATATAGAAGTTAGTCGTTGAATCGATCTAGGATAGAAGAAAATGTAAGAAAAAATTTATTGATTTAGATATTATAATTTTCGATACTCTTATACATTTACAATATTTCACCTTTATACTCACGTTGATCAGGATCGCTTCCGTTCACATTTTCCATTCAATCTTCAAGAGAGTATTCCCATGGGTTGTTGAGGTTTCTGCAATGAAAACTAACACAAATATGACCTCCTTTGGACTATTTTAAACTTACTAATTCATTCCCAATATTCTCACGAAGATTTAGTGATAAATGTAGAAACACAAAATTTTTACACTTTAAATGGCGTGAGCGTGTTTCCATGCCGAGGGATTTCATGTCGATATTCTCTGAAAAGCATCCAAAGTGTCACGAATAGATTGTCGAGATTCGCCAGATGAAAATGAGTCTACACTCAATTACGATCTGATTAATTATTTTTAATGATACTTATAATTAGTAGCTCACTCAGGATTTAATCTTGGAGGGAGCCAAGTTGAACGGATAAAAATATTTTTAATGCAAATTCAACAAAATTCATTAAGTAATTATAAAAATTTATTTAAAGAATGAAACCCAATTTTTTTTCTTTCTACAAAGCTCTTGAATTACTTCAGTCATGATTACATTAATCTTCTTTTTCCTTTTTCTTTGGGGGGTGACAGGGCTGCTTGGCTTCCCACCTGGGTGCGCCAATGCTTATAATTCAAAATACATCTCAATGAGTTCGTCTTTAGACTTATTTTCCTTGAAAGATCCTTGCCCATCCATTGGCATCACTTTCATGCAGGGTTAATAAAAAATAAAGGATTTTACATTTTTATTAGTGTCGGCACATACTCCAAAACGCAAAACGTGCTGGGTAAAAGTTTCTCAGCAGAAGTGATCGCGCGGAAAGGTTCGACCAACTTGAAACGGCATTTCGCAAAATCTTGCACCACTCAAAATGATAAAATCCCGGAACATTCAGAAATACATTAGCTAAATTCTTTTACTTCGCTTGTGATACAATTTGACGCCTCCGAGCCAATGCCATGACCTAATAATAATCTGATATTAATTTGACACTTGACCCCAGGATTAGATGGTGACTGCCCTTTATTAAAATCACTGTAAAGGTTCGTGGCTGTCCGCAATCATAAGCGTATTTTAAACTTCTGGTGTACATATTTCCAAATAATCAATTGTTATAATACAGCACTCATTTGTTATAAACCCGTTTCTACCATGCGTTGTACGCTCGGCGACTATCCCCACCATTTCTTGGAATGCTTCGGACGGGAGTGAGAGAACCCGAGAACGAACGAGAGGCTCTCCTTTCGTTTCCTCACAACGCGTACCCCCGCCGTCAACTCCGATCTTCGGGCTTGTAACGAGTGATAACTGTATTGTGTCGCTTTCATATAAAAGCAATTTTAGAAAATAGGAGAAATTGACAATTTTTTTCGATAAACGTGAGACTTGTATATCTTTGTATTTCACGCTAATTCAAAAACTATAGGTAAATGTACATGCATTGAAAATACGTACACTGTATTTCATTTGCGTCTCATTATTTAAATGTTAGCTCATTACGTGCCCTTTTTTAATTTTCTTAGAATATATAATTTCGATAAGAGGCGCGACAGTTGTCTAAGAATAGGTACTTTTTAATTTCAGGATGGCTTATGGAAATGAGTCCGGAGTAGTGATAATAGACATCGTGCAGAAATTGTCTTTGCTTGTGCTGAACACGGCGGACATCGGTGGTGGTACGGATCCATATCAACGCGTACTACGCAGTCCGAAACGTCAGGACGATTTAAAACGGGAAAACGAAGATAAAGCAAGGAGTCCTAGCACAGATCAGGTAAAATGTATTTCTTTCTCAATCATAATCACCTTAAATATTAAAATTTTCGCCCTTTTCATTCTCCTCAATTTCGTCTGAAAAGATGTCTTGAAATATGCATTTCGCTTTTTCTAGACATTAAAATTAATGATCTTTGTTGTTGCATGAATGTAAAAAGATTACATGACTTCAGTGTTTAATTTCTTCCCAAATTCGTAATTATAAGTCGTTTTCCTTTGTAAATATTAAAAGTTTCAGTTCTCAATAATGTAAAAGTGATACGCCAGCTTCTATGCGTGTACTGAAAGTAGACATCATTAAATAGTCGTAGGTCATATAATTATATTTTCGAAAATAGTTTTCCAATAACATTATTTAAAAGTTACGAGTTTTTTTGAATTTGCACAGGATTACTAATTGTAGTATATAAATAAGAACCTTTTAGATCGTTAAAACATTAAATTTTTCAGAAAAGTAAGTAACATTTATATTACTTAACAAAATAGCTGTTTTGCTTTGTGATTTTTTTTTACGTTACTGCCTACCAAGGTACAAATAAACAATTTTAAACAGCACTTATCGAGAACAATAATCAACTTTACTTTAAATACCCAAAGCCAAACCCAATAACTATCTAATCGAATAAAAATAATCTAGTTGACGTTGAAAACTTCTTTACATTAACGCTTTAAAATCTAACAAGATTAACTTTCACGAAACTAAATATTGAATACGGAACTATTTTTCAAAATTTAATTTCTCTCATTCATTTTATTTCCTTGTATTCATAACTATTTCCCGTTAATTTTAATTCATAAAGTGCTTTTAACTAACTCATCGTTTAGATAATTGAAATTTAATAGTTTAAGTAAGTATATAATAGCATATAAATTCCAAGCAGAAAATTTCCATACATACAAATGATGTATTTACACCATCGTTATAATTTATTGTTTAGATATTTATTAAAAAGCTAAAATATAAAACTACTTGATGAAACTTTTTAGTATTACCACAAGTAAAAGTTGCGTTAAATATCCGAGAAAATATTACATGCACAATATGAACATTATTAGAGTCCATAATATCTTTGTTGTCTCTTACATTTAAAAAATTTAAGAAAATAAGTAATTGATTCGAAAGAATGAATAATATGATAGAATTACTTCTTGTTATATCCATATACAAATATACATTAGTTGGTGGAAAAAATACAGGGTGTTTGACTACGGGTAGGAGAAAATTTGTGGGGTGATTCTAGACACTAGATTAAGACGAAAATGGACAATAACGATATTGTGGTTAAGATTTCTTAGTTATAAGCGTTTAAAGACCTGCCTAAAAGCAGGCAACCCGCGTGCACCCGGTGTGCACAGGACAAGTTAGGTGACGGGTCGAGTAGTGATAGTTAAAGCCACTGTCGCACAGGGTCACTCACTGCAGAGAAGGTGTGACAAAGTTTTGGGCATTCGACATGGCCTCACGATTTTGCGACACGTAATTCAAAATTAAAGGGTATCGTTGCATTATACCAGACCTGCCCACTCGCTAGAATGCATATCCACTATAGTCCATTGTATTACTGAGACACACATGCGCAAGAATCACACAAAACACAGAATCACACCACCCAAACCAAAAAAATGTCAGATCTCCTGCACTAAAACGTGTAAAAAAAAAGGGGGGGGGGGGGGGTACTGCACTGAAACACTACAGTAGTCGAACATCCTGTACAAGTAGCACCCCAAATTCGGTTAGCAAGTCGGAAAGTAATTGAGGCATAAAGATCCGAGGCAGCTACCAGCATCCTAATTACGAGTTACATGGAACAAAAATATGGCAGTTGATGATTAACACTAAGTAAATTAAGTAAGTTGTTATGCAGACGCATGTGCAATCTGCATATGAATTCAAAAGATTCAGAAGATTTCATTGTGTATATTTGTTTAATTTTTTATAAACAAAAACTTTGTTCTTTATAATCTTATGTAAATGTAATGTACACACAAGACACACAGACACGGGCACAAAAAGAATGCATCTTTTCTGCTTGGAACGTTTAAAATTAGAAACGTTATAGACAAAAATGTGTATGTGAGAACGAATTGAATTATTTTAAATACGAAACGAGAATGTTATCGGCAACTAGTGGTCAAACTTGTCATTTTCCATGTGCCGAGATTTAAAATTTAGTTGTAACAGATTTATATAAATTTTTTAATAAGAAATATTTAATAACTAATATATCCAATAAATGTTAGGCGTAGGTACTCACTGTAAATGTGTTCATTATATTTTAAAAATCGTTTATTATGCATTTAATGTTTAGCTAACTATGTGTCTACCCACGTTGAAACAAGTAAGAACAATAATTTATTTCGTTAAAGAAACAGCTAGAATTTTTGTTTTCGTTCTATGATATGCGATAATACTTGTTTAACGAATAAACAAATTCAACGAAGTAGGTAGTAAATGGTAGACGATTTTTCAGTTTTAATATTAGCTTTGGATTCGTACTTATTATTAGAGATTCGATCAATGTTGAACATGTAGAAACGAGAAACAAACAACACAATCAGAAAGTAGTTCAAAATATTAGAAAGTGACTGTCGTTGCGATTGTGTAATGCTTAATGGCTCATTGTCAGTAAAACTTACGTGTGCGCCGATTTTCACATAAACGTTTGATGGGATTTGTGCATGTAATATTAAAAGTATAATGATACAAAACATGCAAGAGGTTAAAACAAAAACTAAACATGCACTTACCATTATATTATCACATTTTGGTATGGAAACAAGAAATGCATGAAGCGATTAATGGCAATACAAATACCGTCGATACAGATGTAATGAAATGAAAGTTGCTTTTATGAAGTACACGGAAAAATGTTTTCACAGTTGGTAACGGTGCTTAAATAATAGGCATCGTATAATCACGTGCACGCACTGTTGCTGACTGCACGGAAAAATGTTTTAACCCTTGAAAACAGTGCTTGTCGTACACTGGTCAGATGAGTGCTCGGTCATCATGCGGTAACGTGTTCAGCACCGTCGCTCTCGATGCGCGAGCACCGATATTTTCGGTGCTCACTGTTCGTCGTTGTTTTCGATGCGCGCATGGTAGGGGGAGTTCCCCTAGTGCCGGACGCTTAAGGTTTTCTTTAAATAAGAAGAAACAAATAATATTTTAATCTTTTTATTCTGCGCTATTTATAAGATAACAATATGAAAAGTTAAAATTTCCCAACAAAACATTCAATATTATAATTATAGTTATCTTAAATTACTTTTCAACTTGAATATGCTATTTGGAGTAATCATTAAGTGGCACCTAGTACCGGACACAGTAAAAATTACTGACGCAACGCATCACAGCCTCAATATAGCTTGCACCGATCACAAATATAATTCTCTGAACATTCGGAAATATCAGCACAAGCCTCGTGTGCCCATTTTTTACAGCTTGAACACTGAATCCAGTCTTCTTCGTTCGTTTCAAGACAAACTACGCAAATAGTCTCTCGGTTTGTCTCTCTCGATTTTAGCGTTGTGGTCTTCTTACGCTTATTTCTCACGTTTTTCTTTTGTTCTTTAAGTTTTTTTTTATTCTCTTTTTCTTCAGTCAATAGTTTATGAAGCGATGAAGTGAGAACTTCACTTTTCTCCGATCTTCTTGTCCTTGCTTCAGTTCGCTTCTTTTTAGCATCGGGCAATGGGGACACTTGCAGAATGGTTTTACAAATATTAACGGTAGAACTAGTAGATGGCTGCGCATCTAATATCTCTTCATGTATCTCTTTAAGAACATTAGGTGCTCGAGACGTCTCCATCGTAGAAGTCAAACCTTGTTGATCCCTTATCTCTTCCAGTGGAATATCTGTCATATCAGAACCTAAATAATCATCATCTGGAAATATATTTCTATCAAAAGGATAAATTCCAGTGCATTTGAAGCCAGATACTGCTATTTCTAATCGAGCAACTTTTGTGAATGCATGTCCAACAAGGCCCGCAATGTCGTAATCGGTTATTCTAGCTCCTGCGTTCGCTCTCATCCACATATCACATCGTTCGTAATAAGCAGTTTTAAAAGGCCTCATAAATGTTCTGTCTAATGGTTGGAGCTTGTGAGTAGTGTGTGGTGGAGAACTTATTAAATGAATATTATGATCCCTACAAAAATTGATAGCATCCAAAGTTTTATGGCTACTGTGGCCATCTAGAAGGAGAAGCACAGGAGTCTCTTTTGACGGACGGGCAAATTTTGCAAAGTGCTGCAACCACTGTAGGAAGAACTCGGAATTTATCCAACCCTTTGGTTGAGCAACACCTTCACTCTCTGCAGGAGCATTCATCATTAGACGTTGATTCATTCTCTGCCTTGGGAAAATAAAAAACGGGGGTACAAACTGCCCATTGGCACTCATGCAAAAGAGGACGGTAATATTCTTGCCCCTTTCAGCTGATGTTAGTTTACCAACTTGGCGTATCGACTTTGCAGCCAAGACTTTCTGGTGTTTTTGCACGCAGCTGACTCCCGTTTCGTCGCAATTATAAATATTAGAAGCAGAAAACTTATACTGCTTCGTAAGTTTTTCAACATTATCAAAAAAATGTTGAACTTGCGGCTTATTAAAACCCACAGCTCGCATTAAGCTTGTAGACTGAGGTGTCCTAAGTGAAAGATCAGTGTGTCTGGCCATAAAATCATAATAAAAATGTTTGCCAGCCATTCCTTTTGCTGTGTTAAAGCGATGAGGAAGTTTTAATTTTACTGCTAAATCATAAGCTAGCTTTAAAAATTCCTTTTTCATTAGTGGCAAACAACGATTAGACAGGTCCTTCACATGATTTATTAATTCCTGTTCATATTCTGGCGGGAACGTTTTAGAAAATCTGCCTAATTTACACTGTAATGTAATTTCTTTGCCAGATTTTATACATTTTACTTTATCAAACAAAGTACTTCTTGGAATGCCATATCTTAAACATGCCTCTCTTAGGCTCATTTCTTTTGCCAGAATTTTCTGAAGCGCAGGTTTCAAATTATTTTCATCCCACGAACCTTTTTTCTTGCTGTTCATGATGGTTACGTGTATCTTTTAAACACTGAAACCGAAATAATAAACAGTAATACAAATAGGAACACACAAGATTCAGATTTGTACTGTCCGGTAATAGGGGACAACGTTCTGTCCGGAACCAGGGGACAGTGAATGGATTAAAAAAATTTTTTTTTGTGCAAACTAGTGCACTGTTTACACAAAACACAAAGGTAATTAAAAAAATACTTACCAAACGATACAATAACGCAACTCACACGTCTTTTAGCCAGGAAAATTGGTATATATAACAATCTAAATTTTATACGATTCACCGGATTCCCGTCACACCAAACAATCAATCCATTTCTTTAGCAAGACTCACGCGACGGGACCATGACGACACATGATCGTCGTTTGTTTTATCCCCCCTACGGTTTACGCGAATGAACAGCTCCATAGCTTTTGAAATGTCACAGATACAGCTAGTGTCCGGTATTAGGTGCCGTCCGGCGTTAAGGGAACTCCCCCTACATACTGTACGATGTTTTTATTGAATGCGATCTATCTGGTTGCCTTATTAATTAATAGTTAAATTAATAAACTAAGAATAAGCCACATTCCTTGATAACCAGATCTGAAGCGCAGAGCCTGACGTCAGATCCGTAGTCATCTGTGTCCGCATTAGGATACGGTTTGCGGTACAGAGCCGGACATCAGGACCCTGACGTCAGATGGGCAGCAGATTCGCAGCAGATCCTGCCGTTCGCCTGACACGTATAACAGCGCCATCTGACGAACGGCAGGATCTGCTGCGAATCTGCTGCCCATCTGACGTCAGGGTCCTGGATGTCAGGCTCTGTACCGCAGACCGTATCCTAATGCGGACACAGATGACTACGGATCTGACGTCAGGCTCTGCGCTCTCACGGCAGACCCTGTTGCCAATCTGACGTCAGATTGCAGACATCTGGTTATCAGGGTTATAATCTGGCTAAAAAACAGTTCCGAATATGCTTTTAACCCGCTTTTAGGCTGCCGCTATAGCCACTATATTGGCAGGGTTCTACCCCCTCGACTCTATGGGACGTATTGACTACTCATACATAAAAATTTTTGGAAAAAAAGGACCCCTATTTTTACGAAAAAATAGCAGCAGCCTAAGGGTTAACAACTGTGAATTTCGAATGCAAATCTAACCTATATTCATATCATTTTATTTAAAGTTTTAACGTTATAATAATAATTTGGTAACTAATATTATAATAAATGATATAAAATATAAAGTTAAAATTATCATAGTAGCTACTATAGGGAAAAATTGTCCTGGTTTGGGGGAAATAGATAAAATTTATATCGTAAATAATAAAATCTACTTCAGGTATATGCCTTTTAATGTGATTGCATTTAATAGCCATTATTTCGCATACAGTGTCGTTGCAGATACCAAAAACAAACCGATAATTAGTTACGACTCGATCGCAGTAAGAACACCATGCGTAATTGACCAAAAACAAGGAATAACATACCCTGATAACAATCTGCCTGCAGTCTGCCAGCAGATGGACAGCAGGCTCTGACACGGCAGAGTCTGCCGGCAGATGGACGGCAGATCCGCAGCAGACCCTGCCTTCAACTAGATGGCGTCAGACAGCAGGATCTGCCGCGGATCTGCCGTTCATCTGCCGGCAGAACCGTAGTTGAATGCGGACATAGACTGCACCGGATCTGCCGGCAGACCTGGTTATCAGGGCAGATTATAATGTGGCTTATTCTTAGCTTATTAATTTAACTATTAATTAATAAGCCAACCAGATAGATCCATTAATTTTCTATCAGGAACTCAACAGTGCAGACCTTTTTCCGTGCGCATTCAATGAAAAAATCGTACAGTATGTACCATGCGCGCATCGAAAACAACGACGAATGGTGAGCACCGAAAATATCGGTGCTCGCGCATCGAGAGCGACGGTGCTGAACACGTTACCGCGTGATGACCGAGCACTCATCTGAACAGTGTACGACAAGCACTGTTTTCCGGGGTTAAAACATTTTTTCGTGTACACAGAACAGAACAAATCTAATAATTTCATTCACCGTGTAATATGGTACACAGGATGTTTGGCAACCGATGTCAGAAACTTTGACGGGTGATTCTACATGCGAAAATAAGACGGAAGTCGAAAAGGACGATAATGCGACTTCGTTTCCGAGCTATTAATTCTCGAAAATACGCGCAAACAGGGCCTGACGTGAGGGACTTACAATAATGTATACATACAGGGTGTCCCACAATTGAGGGCCAATCCGGAACATCCAATATCCTGATGCAAGAAGACATCGAAAAGTCCTTTACCGATTTGCGATCCGAGGCTTCGTTTTCGAGATATTAACAGTTGAACATTAACGGTGCAGGTTCCAGGCCGCGAGATTCAAAGTTGAAACAGCTAACGCAGAGCAGTGACCTCTAGCTCGCACATGTAGGAAGCACGAGTAGAACAGACGCACGCACAGTAGAATGGCTAGAAATGCGTTATCAGCGCTAACCCATTTTCACGGTTTGAACCAGCACGGTCGGCTCTACTTGTGTGTAGGTCTGTATTTATGCGCGCCTCTTGCATGTGCGTGCGAGCGTACGCTATCGCGCGCTGAACTGACTCAGATTTAAACTGCGCGGCCCAGAAGTTGTACCGCTAATATTCAACAGTTAATGTCTGGAGAACGGAGCCGCGGATCCTAAAACGGAAAAGGACTTTTCGATGTCTTCTTCTATCAGGATATTGTAGTTCCGAATTGTCCCTGAATGTCCTTCAATTCTGGGACACCTGTATATAAGTAGAGTACTGCTGGGCGCGTTAGCGGGGTCAGGTGCAGCGTTATAGAAGTAGAGGAAAATGGTCGCGTTGACGGCTGCAGAGGGCTGACTTAGTAAGGAGTTGTAGAGAGGGAACAGCTATTGGAAGTTGAAACTCAGTTACGTAGTATGGGGTAGTAGGAAAATTCTCGCATGGTGTGCACAAATCGATTAGTCTATATTTATAGTTCTCCGTGACGTCGGTTATATTTATAGCTTTCCGTGACGACAGGAAGCCCCTACCGTAGGGTGTGCTCACGGCAACCCTGGTCAGGCATGGCAAGGGCAGTAGTCTAACAATAAGTAGTCTTGTGTCAGACGCTCCTTACGCGTATTTTCAACCGTTAATAACTCGGAAACGTTGCAACCAACGGATTTTTGTCATTCTTGATTCTCATCTTACTTTGGCATGTAGAATCTCTCCTTTAAGTTTCTGATACCTGTTGCCGAACACGCTATATGACAGCGCTGTCCAGTGGTGGGGACCCTCACGCGCCAACATCCCCTTCTAACCGCTGTGTCCGTACACAATATTCGCTTGAATATGTAGCAGTAGCATTGGTTCGCTGTGGTGACGTGATCACTAATGCATACGTCATGTGTAACGTCATCGTCGTCACTTTAGCGTTGCGCGTATCCCTGACGACGCGGGTGAGAGTGGGAGAACCGCACAGAGCACGCGTGCTCTGATTTGGACAGCGCTGTTGTATGATTTAAATTTCAACTATTGACTTTCTACTCGTATGTTTGCTAGCAGATATTACACACGTACCTATAGTTGGTGGAACAAATCTGGCGACGTTGAAGGTGATAACGGACTCTGATGTCAGGAATTAACCATCTAGGAATGTATTCAATATAGTTTTTAGTCACGGTATTAAACGGATAGCTGTCTTGAGATTTTTGGGACTTATAGTAACTGACGAAACCCATTCGCTGCGATTTACTTACAAGGATATAACTTTGCAAACAACATGAGTGTGTAACGACCCATGTATGCCGTTATATTTGTTCCATACACTATAACAGTTTTGACATTAAACCGTGCTTATGTATGTACGTATCTATATGTCATATGTTTAAATGGTGATATTTAGGAGCAAGCACTGATTCCTGATATAAAACAATTATTTAATACTATTATGTGGATAACGCATTTAATACAAGTAATTATATAGAATTTGATACGTTTCTTACTGACATTTTTGCTATTAAGTTTAAATTTATTTCTCCTTATTATTTTGAAAGTAATGGAATCGTGCCAAACACTCTTTGAATATTTTAGATCCTTGTTACTGAATTTTTTTATCCATCAGTCACAAAGAAAAATGTTTATTAGTGTCAGTTATTAATAGAACGTGATTATCGTGATAGACACATGCATATAAAATACTATTACCGTTGTATGTCTAATATTTGCTTGAAATCAAGACTTTCATTCAAAAGCGGTGTTGCAACTGACAGTGGTACTAGTGTAACGAATAAAAATAATGTGTTTATTTCTTTCTCCCCCGTTTTTAATGACAAATATCACGTTTGTCCAATTATAGCGTATATGCACAATAACGTAATTTTGTAATTTGTTTTCGTTGATGTAGTTCATTTGAATTTAAAATTAATGGAAAATGAAATTAAATGGACGAAACTCTTAAAAGTTCTGCATCTTACGAAATTTAAATGGACTGTAACATAAGTATAAATAATTGAAATTTCATTTATTACAGAAAGCTTATTACACATATATTATTTTTTAATTAGAGAGTGTAAAACTGAACAGTATAAAATAATTATTCCGTTGTTCATAGTTGTGTACCTATAGAATATTCGAATTTGTATGTTCATGCTATGATCATAAATACCTCTAAACTACGGGTAATTTATTACTTTTCCTACTAAAAATACACGTATACTCACTTATTAATTGCAATATAGCATAAGTATTTATATTTTTCTGTCTTAAGAATTTCGAGAAATTGGAAGCGTATTTAGAAGTTATAATTACCATAGATCCAGTGTACCAATATTATTATCAACAAATCATTACAACAGTATTTTATTTTATAATTAAGAAATAAGAAAGTACACAGTTATGTCATAGTTACACCACATTGCAATAACAAGTATACTTCATAAGTGATTAGTCTTATTATCACAGATAGATTTATATTTGTAACAATAATTTCTGAAATGTTTCAGCTACTTATGTATGTCACATCAGTAAGTGACAACATTAATCAGGTCATGACAGTTATAGCAGGTGATTTTATTTATATATAAACGTAACCAGCAAAGTAATTAGGCTAGTCATTTTAGAGAATTCTGAAGTTAATAATTTTTTTTCAAGTGTCAAATAGTATCTTAAACATGTTAATTTAAATTCTTTGGAATGTCCCAGTATGTTTGCTTGTAACTACGCAATTTGCAGCATTTATATTTTACGTCAAATATGCTAGGTATATTTTATAATTAAAAGTAGTGTATTCTTAAACTGACTTATGCTGGTATCAGCTTTAAAGACTTAATCCGTCTTACCAGTTTATACTAAATTAATTCGAGCATTTAGTAGTAACCCTTTTCAAGGATATGAATTGACTTTTATTTAACTTACGAATACGTTACGTTCAAGAGATTTCGACTCATCGATATTCTCATTGTTTCCTTATACTTGAATAAATAGGTAATCTACGCAGAGTATACATATTTTTTTTAAGCGTCTATGTCTGCATGATTAAAATTTAGTACATTTCGACATAAGTTGGCAAGTCGTTGTCAAAACGCGCTATTTCGTATATTATGATATTTTCCCAAAAGTCATTCGGCATTTTGGATATTATGCATATAAATGTGAAACTAGAGACGTAAATGAAGGATCACGCTATAGATTATAACTGCCGTTTGTTAATACTCATTTCTTTATAATATTGATAAGTTATCGAATAAGCATAATTTAAGTATTCTGTTGGTATCAGGAAATCTGTAGACACCCTCTATCGTATATATATGTATTGTGATCACAAGTGCTTATTCAGAAGTCAAGCTGAAAATGTCAAAATTTATATCTGAATTATTTTCTTAAGAATTCAAACACTGCCATATTTGATGTTCTCCAATTTTTCTTAACACTAGTATGTATATGTATATGGCAAATAGAATGGATCTCATTGTTATTAGAACGATAAGAGAGATTAAATATTTAATTCTGTTTCAAAAACATCAAAATATTCTGCATTAATTTGAATTTCTGCAGGAGCAGTTAATTTTAAATATATATTTACATACCTAGAGGTTTTCTATGCGTAAAAAAAAAGGGTTTCAAGTGTATTCTGCCCTCTTTAGTTAAAATGTCCTATCTAGCATTTTGAAACAACCGAGAAAACTGAAGTTTTATCATTTTCTTTGCATCCTACTTATTTTCCTTCTTTCAAATTAAAACTGTTGTCATTATTTCGTAATAGCCTAACATCATTTTTTGTAATAGTTGTACCGGTAGGGAATGTATTATTAACGTACCAATTAATTAATTGTTTCAGGTAAGATATTTTAACCATTTTTAAATATTTATGAAGCACGTAGACGTTTCTAACTATACTTAAAAGGTAAAAGACGTGAGGAACTTCAAATATTTCAACATATCTCAAAAAATGAAAAAATGCTAGATAGGACAGTTTAACTATGGAGGGCAGTATTAGGATATTGTTTCTATGAGCATCTTAGGTATGACTTGCATTCATGTTAAGATATGTAATTGATCAGAGTTTTCCAAAATTATCAAACATACCTTCCCTTGTCTGCAGTCTTCATCTTAAACATTTCTAATTGCTTTTATTTGGGAAGTGACAAGTGACCATGCGTTTGCGATATCTCTTCGTTCGAAGATAGAAATCAGGGTACATTTAACAAATACATTCTTATATTTGTAATTAACTATATGGTTATACCGTATTATATTCAATATAACATAATATACATTTAAATTTATAAGATTATAGTATAGTATATTTTATGGATTATGACATATTTGTGGGATATATTAATAACAAGCGCTACTAACAATATTGCAACATATACAATGGTGCGGTATATTGTATGCATATAATATGTGCAACTATCTGCTTTTAGAATTAGAATTAAATCTTTTGATGTTTCATGTACATTGATTTATTGTGCAAAATCCAACATGTTACATTCATCAGACTCATCAAGACTCTACTGTGGCATCTGAAGCCCTCTTAGCAATGGTAACTGATAATGCTCAGCATTCTCAACAATGTCTACTTCGCGGTGAGTCGCACACAGGAAGCAGTAATGAGAAAGGAACCACGGAGGAATCCGTAATTGAAGCCAATAAACCAGTAAATGCTGTAAACGAAGAAGACTGTACGAAAATCCATGGATGGAAAGGCTTTAGCCTGAAGAGGCAGCTCAGCAGGGTTGATCTGAAAATAAAAAGTACTTTCACGCCGACTTTGGTGACGTCTCAAAATGGGGTACTTGTATGTTTTTTGTTATCATTCAAATTACGCGTTCTGTTAACGTTATACCTATAGTTTTGTCTTGAAAAGAATCCACACCTCGGGACCGAGCGCGAGAGAAAAAAAAACGGAATAGGCTTCTCTGCCACCTCTTACTCCCCGGGGTAAACTATGTACAAAAGAAGTACGTTAGCGAGGGTAGCGATGACTTCTTTTCAAGACAGAAGACACGGGTTCTTTTCGAGACAGCACTGTAGTGACCGATAGGGCCAGGTGTAACATTACCACCTAAAATGTTTATCCTTTTTGTGTCGAGAAAGTGAAATATCATCGAATAATATTCGAAATATCATCGAATAAGCGTAATAAACTTTTCTTATGTATTGGTCAAAGTTTTCACAAAAGTTTATTTTCTGGAAAGTTTAACTTAAAACATATACAATAATATAAACGTATTGTATTACAACGTACTTCGTTACAAAAACGTTCTTCTTTGCATTGGCCTACGAAGATGAGCAATTTGCAATAGATAATGGTTAGATTTTGTAAACGCGTTGGTATACAAAAAGTAAAGAATACATGAAATATCATTGAATTGAAAACAAAATATTCTTGTTTCGAACAGAGTACATGGCGAGTTTAATTGACAAAGTAAATTCTCATATTCTTTAATAAGAAATAACAAAAAATATCTTCTAATCATTATTGTTATTATTGAATTACAAATGTAAATTACTTTTAAATATTTTACACGAGATATATACACCGAATAATTTACTTTATCGATACAATAAGTAGGTACATTTTAAACGGAAAAGTCACATGCTCTCCCTTGCACGATATGTAGCTATCGTTACTAGGTTCCTCTTTTCTTCCGGCTTATTTTTTAAAATCATAGCTTAACAGTAACATTTCTAATTTGCTTAACAAAGACGGTTATTTGCTGCTTCTAAAATGTGCCAAGGTGAGAGGTTCATTCAATTACGATGTAAGAACAATGATCAATTGTTACTTCTAAGCTAAATAAGTAGAAATATTAAGCAAAATAATTTACTAGCAAATACTAGCAAAGAAACAGCTCAAACTGATTGCTTTAAATATATTGCTCAAAATAATTATTATACATTTATCTCACGCGAGTAGAATGACTAAAATATCACTCAGTGAAAATCCTATTTTTATTGTATATTGGATGCCTAGTATTTTTTCATTTCAAAGTATTTTATTTCGTAGTGCACATACGAGATTATTTAATTACCTTATCAAATTAATATGTCGTAGTTTGGAGGTCAAATAAATAAAAAAAAGTCTATATGAACCCATGTTCCGAAACAGATAGAAATTTTCTTTCGTCTCTTAAGGATCTTAAACATATATATTTCATTTTGTATATTTTGCGTTACTGCAGTAATATTGCATATTCTACATGCTTCACTTCAATAAGAAATAACCGACTGACAATAAATAAGAAGCAGAGCACATAGTAATAAAACTTGTTTACTTGAACAGGATGAGTCACATAAGGCATGACACTGAATATTTGCAGAAACATTGGTGATATTGAAAAATATTATTGGGCAAAGTTGAAGTGTTATAGTGGGTGCACTTTTTAGCTTAATTTAGTTTTTTGTCCGAAAGACGTCAAGGAGATTTCAATTCCATCAACTTTTTCAACCGGAACTGTTTTTTTTTAAATGTGCATAAGTGTAGTTCACATTCGGATGAATTGAATGACCATAATTGTTCGAGGCTAATCAGGGTCCTAGGTAAAGAAAAAGGCATTGTGTCTTTCCAATTACATATAATTCTAATATGCTGGTGTTTTCTGTTTAGTACCTATCAAGTCAACAAATGTTTGAAGTGTACGAATATACTTTCAAAGCTCGTCTTCAATCTTTATAACAACTGTTTAATGTGGCTCCATAAATAAAAGTCAAACGGCGCTATATCCGGTGATCCAGGGAGATACTTTGTAAAAATCATCAAAAATATTGGTCAACAGTCCACGAATGTTTACTTTAAAAATAACAGGAACTCGAATATTGTTTTGTACATCGTTGTCTCAGCGACCCTTCGTTCACCTGGCATTCGAGGCTGAGATAAGTCATGTACTAATGAAAATTTTGAAAGTGTTACCAATGGATTGGCAATAAGGTCGAGTTTAGACTCATTTTCATCGGGAGAATCTTGACAATACTATTCATAATATTGTCCTGAAAATCCAATAGGAAATGTAGAAATTACAATTTTCATTGCTATAATACGAGTCATTGAACATCAACTGTCGGACAAGGGAAGGTGGTCACTGAAGGGGTGAAGTACAAAGTGAACTTCGAGGTTCGGTTTCCTTTTAAGGGGGAAGCCACTGTGACGGTCGAAATTAAACGCTATTTTCAAGACATTCTTTTATAATGAAATGTCATTTTCTACAAAAAATCTTTATTACCAACTGAAAATACATATATTTAACTAACATTTTATGCTCTCAAATTGAAAAAAAATTCGGTAGTATGGCCACAGCGTACGATAACGTTAGGCTCTGCAAAAAAAATTACAAAACGAGCGCACGTGTACCTAATTGAAAAATTCGAACGGTGTCTTAAAGAATATTTCAATAGCTTCAGTTAAGTGTACGGATTTAAAAAAATATTAATATTTGAAGAAATGGTGGACTTAAGGAGAGATTTGGAGCAAAAAGTATAAAAATTCAACAAGTTTCTTCAATGTTACTATTAAATGTTTTAGTCGATCAAAAAACTGGTAGGCTTAACTAAAGATAATTGTATTACAAATATTCCCTGAAAATTACAAGTGAATCCAATAAAAAATGACTGAGTTTTTAATGCGCCCGTTTTAAATAATGCTGTTTCGAGATACTCGCGTATAAAGTTACGACAGAAGTTATTTTCTGCTGCTCAAAGATCGCAGCTTTATACCGTTTTGTTGTGGCCAGTGATTCCCTACCTAGTTCTAAACAATATATAATACTAGTTTACAAAATCAAAAACCTTTTTTTTCATCCAGACTCCACTATGAAATTCTTATGTAAGGTGTGCCCCTAAACTCAAAAATCGACATCAGACAAAATACTATGGATACGATTTTGAGATATCGTCCGATGAATATTTTGGTATTTTTAAAAGAAGACGACCCGATGTTTTTGGCCATATTTCGCGATAGAGTTGACCGATTTGATCGCGACGACTCTTAAATTAAAGGTAATTAAATTGCATACAATTCTTTTCTACAGTGTTTTTCAATCGGACCAATAGTTTAGGCGGAATCGAGCGAAACTTAAGAAAAATGTAATGTTTTGGGGCCGAAATTGAAATCGAAAATTCACCACATAGCCTGGAAGACATAGAAATTATCATGTGACGTCCAGTTTCTTATTTTTTACGTAGAGTGCGCACCTTTACGAAGAAAACAAGCCCAACTTGATCAAAATTCATGCACAAATAAGGAAGTTATGGGAGATAGAGTGGGAGTGCCTATTTTCAACTTTTTCCCTATTTTTGCATTTCTTCCTATTTCGTGGCGAATTACCCATTTATCTTCAATGAAAACAAATGTAAATGTGTTTTATTTTATTTTATTTTTGAACAGCAATTCTGGCTCTTTCTGGTTCTTTTGCCCGCATTGAGATCAGTTTCTCTTACAAGGAACCAGTCATAGTCACCCACCATTGATTCGTCCCAGAATCCTTGGTAACGTCTCTCAATACATTTCATCTGCTGATGAAATCTCTCCTCATGTCTATCGCTCATGTCTAACAGCACCAAGATTTGTTGGGAAGAAATCGAAATGCGAGTGGAGGAAATGGATCTTCAAAGACATGTTAACGCCGATATTGAGAGAATAAAGGAGTAAAAAGCATGTCACAGCAAAAGATCGATACAAATGAAATTATTACAAACAGCTTTACATACCGAATTTCTTATAGTTCTTGAGCAAATCATTGATGATTTTCACAGAGTCTGGACTTTTATTGTTGCCAAGAAAGACAGGGGCGACCAATCTAAACGAATTGAATGCAGCGGGTTCATTTCGCGATAAATTCAATTCAAACTAATCACTTTCCGGCAACTTCGGGAAAATGGTCTTCAAATATATGAATGCATCATCTGTTTGTAATAATTTCATTTGTATCGATCTTCTGCAGTAACATGCTTTTTACTCCATTACTTTCTCAATATAGGCGTTAACAGGTCTTTGAAGATCCATTTCCTCCACTCGCATTTCGATTTCTTCCCACCAAATCTTGGCGCTGTAAGCGATAGACATGAGGAGAGATTTCATCGGCAGATGAAATGTATTGAGAGACGTTACCAAGGATTCTGGGACAAATCTATGATGGATGACTATGACTGATTCCTTGTAAGAGAAACTGATCTCAATGCGGGCAAAAGAAACAGAAAGAGCCCGAATTGTTTTTCAAAAATAAAATAAAATAAAACACATTTACATTTGTTTTCATTGAAGATAAATAGGTAATTCGCCAAGAAACAAGAAGAAATGCAAAAATAGGGAAAAAGTTGAAAATAGGCACTCCCACTCTATCTCCCATAACTACCTTATTTGTGCATGAATTTTGATCAAGTTGGGCTCGTTTTCTTCGTACAGGTGCGCACTCTACGTAAAAAATAAGAAACTGGACGTCACGTGATAATTTCTATGTCTTCCAGGCTATGTGGTGAATTTTCGATTTCAATTTCGGCCCCAAAACATTACATTTTTCTTATGTTTCGCTCGATTCCGCCTAAACTATTGGTCCGATTGAAAAACACTGTAGAAAAGAATTGTATGCAATTTAATTACCTTTAATTTAAGAGTCGTCGCGATCAAATCGGTCAACTCTATCGCGAAATATGGCCAAAAACGTCGGGTCGTCTTCTTTTAAAAATACCAAAATATTCATCGGGCGATATCCCAAAATCGTATCCATAGGATTTTGTCTCATATCGATTGTTGTGTTTAGGGGCACACCTTACATAAGAATTCCATAGTGGAGTCTGGATCAAAAATAATGTTATTGATTTTGTAATCTAGTGTAATCTCATAATCCCTCTTATTACATACATTTGGATTTTTGGGCATAAACTTTTCGGGCTATTGACACCAAGTTACTTATGCGTGCACTCGGTTCCGAGCGCGGCACTATCTGTACAAAACCTTCCGTAGCTCTGAGAATTTTTCGAAATCCACTTTGAAACTGTGCAGGTATAATCTTGAGACCCCAAGCATTAAACAAATACACAAAAAAAATCGGAAAAAATTTTCACGGTGGCTTCCCCCCTTAAATCATACATTCAGGGATCCTTGACAATGGCACATCCGGGAGGGCCTGCCCACCTCCCCCCAAAGACAAAGAAAAGAGGAGATTAATGTCACCACGACTGAAGTAATTCAGGAGCTTTGTAAAACGAAAAGAAAACTGGGTTTTATTGTTTAAATAAATTTGTATAATCATCTAATGAATTTTATTGAATTTGCATTAAAAATACTTATATTCATTCAACTCCACTTCCCCCAAGATTAAATCTCGAATGTGCCACTGATCTCTGAATATTACTTTCGATGCTAAATATCAACGTGAAAATACTCTAAAATCTTGCACGAGATGGAAATCCCTCGGCGTGAAAAAACACTGACGCCACTGAAAGAGTGAAAGTAACACTATCAATCAAGTTACTTGTTTACCAGATACCAATTTCACAAGGCCATGACACTAACTAGCCTTTTACAACTTTGCTTAACGAGCAACAAATCTTTGATTGTTATAATTACGTAATAAAGTATTGTTGAATCTGGGTTGGTATAAACTTTTTTTGTTTCGATCTCAAATTTCGGAATAAAATTCCGGAATATAAAAACAGGTTCTAATTCAGAAGTTATGGGCTTTCGAATACAAAGTTGTTAAACAAATCGGTAATTATTTACTTTAGGTATTCATTACCGATTTTGATGATGTTGAAAAAAATCAGTTATTTTTACATTCTAACGGCGGACAATATCACTTGACTTTTTATTTTGAAAAATTATTTGTGGGTTAATCTTATGTTTTTTTAGTAAGGAAAATTTGGTAAGGAAGTCATACACGTTATTTTATTGGTTTGTTATAGATTTTTAAGTTGTCCATGTTCTATGTACAATGTGATAAAATTTAGTCCGCCGGGAGTTTAATGTTAAATAACATGTACATTCATCTCTCGCTGTTCTAATATGTTTCATTTATTTCATTCACCGTTTATTTCATTTAAATGTGAGAGAACAAATAATCGCTTTATTCGGGATTGCATTTGCGGCCACTGATCATAGTTTTGGAGTTAATCGTTTGAGCTTTGTACATACATTACAATGACCACCAAAAAATGAACCTGTGAAATGAAAAAGTATATGCAAGTACCCCATTGTTAACAGGTAGGCACTGATAGTAGCGGTCAAAAATCTTCCGTTTTTTACTGTAACGTCAACGAATCCGCGAGTTCGTTATCTCCAGTCGAAAGTGTCGAATCTGAATCTCCATTGTCGTCGGAAAGCTCGATACCAGGCTGCGAAAGTCCATTAAGTGATGATAAGAAAAGGATTAGTCAGGAAGCGAAGAGCCCGATGACCGAAGGGAACAATAATAAACTGCCACGACAACCTCAAAATGACAACGTTATCACAAAGTCAGACGCCGTGCGGCCGATTAATCTGACACTATCCGAGAATGAATTGAAACAGCCGCGAATGAAGAAAATCGTGAAGTTGAAACAAGCAAAACGGGAAGGTCGTTTGTTGTCCGTGCCGAATTTAAAGTTGCCGAAAAACGATGCAACGATTTGTGACCTAAGGTGCGAAGAAAACACGGCCCCCGAATCCTTCACCTGCAATCTAATGAGAAGATTCAGTAAGTGTTTATAATTAGAGTAGAGGAGAGTCTGTGTTGCCCGTGTGCATTTAGAAACGTGATACGTGTTAGAGTTTAACATAACATACGAATGTGAGTACATGCGTGTGGGTGTGAGTGAATATTCGTTTACTAACAAAATTCCTCTTAATCGCAACGTTATTGCGTGGTAATCAACTTCACAACTAAAAATCATGTCTCTGTGTCGATGACTGAGAGTGTATATTTGTTTAAACAAAAAAAAACTAGACTAACCATAGAAAGAGCTCGGCTATATTTCGACTGTGCTTCTACCTTTTTTTTCATTATGGAAAAAGCCTAGGATGCTCGTAGATTCGTGTAAATTCTAGAGGTAATATCAAATAACAGTGTGTATACAATCTACGCTTCCGCCGTAAGAACGTCATCAGAATCAAAGGTTTATGTGAAAATTTTGATTTTTCTTTTCAAGGTACGCTGCATAATGACCTATCGCGTTTAAAAACTTGCCTCACGTATTGTATCTGTTCTTTTAGTTCCGTTTCACATTATATTGTTTAGTTATACAATCATTTCTAATGCTTGGTACAAAATAACTTCGTCCATTTCGTAATTGCGAGGAAAAGTAAATACGAGCATACACAAAGATTGAAAATTCAAAAAATTCGCTACTGAGAATTATTAACGACGATTAACTCACATAAATCTGAGAATAGATACGAGATACAAAAGCTTGCAAGAGTAAAACGAACATTCCACCAAGTGCGGCGCTGCATAACGGACCGACCGTAGTGCCATGATGCATCGCCGCAAAAAAGTTAACTTGCTTTGCTTCTAATGCACCTCCTTCCACTAAATAGTCTAAATACGTCACGGTATGGTAGGTATACAGGATATCCCAGCGGAAAACCTCCATCTTAGAATTTAATCACTTTTTTGGTGTTCAAGGTCATCTGAAGGTCATAACTCAGGCATGCTCTAATGCATTTCTTATCCGCTACAGGATGCAATCGAAAAAGTATATACTTTCCTGCAAAAAATACTGTTGACTTTGAAAACACTTAGGTAGAACTGTTCTTAGAAAACAATTTTTCATTCACTACATTCCTCCTCCGAGACGATTCAAATTGTGCTTTAAATATTTCTCGCATCATTGAAAAGAAAGGAAATATTTAGGCGGCCTCCTTGAGCTGGGACACCCTGTACACTACACACGTGTAGAATGGATTTAAAGAACGATTGATTTGTGCCATACGCACTGCATTCAGTGGAATGACTGTCTGCGGTACGTTGCTGCACTGTTGTCGATGGAATGTCGAATACATCGTTCCGTCATGCGGTGCCGTACTTGGTAGAATGGTTCGTTTTCAACCGATTGCGGTATTAGACCCCAAGCTTTTTTGTTTTGTATTAGCTAGAAGAATTTATCCATTTATGCATGACTGATGTAAACTTCACCACGTAGGAATATCGTTACTCCAATTTTGTTTCGTGCTATCGGATATGTTAGGACAAATTAGAGCCCTTTCTCCTTTCACGAAGCATGTACCACCTACTTCTGAAAACAAGCGACAACATACGAGCAACAAAATTAGTCAAAGGATTTTTCATTCGGGTTTAAAACTGAATTCTTGAAAGTGATCACATCTTCGCCTTTTTTTCTCTCTTTATTCTTACCTTTTTTTATGGTTGACAATAACAGTCGTTTAAACTTCTGTGTACAATTCAAAATAATTAAAAATTTAATGACGGTAATGTTGAAAATACATTCGGTTTAAAATTGATTTAAAATAATACCCATTAAGCAGAATCTTGTACATAACATAAACTGAAACAGACTAATATTTTAAAGTTCTTACTCATGTAAATCCTCGAAATGATTCTGTAATTTTAAATATCGGTCATATGGATAATAATAAAAGGACTTGTGTTTTATCACACCATCGTTTTAAACACATTAAGGTAGAGTATGTGATATTACAAAATAGTATTGACTAATACAGAGTATCCCAAAATTGCGGGTCAATCCGGAACATGCAATATTCTGATGCAAAAAGAAATCGGAAAGTCCTTTATCGTTTTGGGATCCGAGGCTTCGTTCGCGAGATATTAACAGTTGATTATTAGCTCTTCAACTTCCAGGCCGCGTAGTTTAAAGTCGAGAGAGCTGAGCGCGGAGCAGTTACCGCTCGCACACACACGCAACAGGCACGCGTAGATATAGACCCCCCCCCCCCCCCCCATACAGTATAGCCGACCACGCTGGTTCATTTTCATGGTTTCACTAATATTCAACTGTTAATATTTCGAGAACGAAGCCTCGGATCCCAAAACGCTAAAGGTCTTTTCGGCGTCTTTTTGCATCAGGATTTTGCATGTCCGGATCGTCCCATACTTTTGCGACACCCTGTATAGTGGAAAGAACCGGTGAATTTTTTTTAAATGCCACATACAAAATTTTAAATACATGTCATTGCGAAAGTTGACGAGACCTCATATCTAGTAGGTATTTCTAACATAAACTTTGGTTAACCATTTGTTAATTTAGCGACTTGTAAAAATGTTTTATTTTTTAAACTAACTGTTGTTACTTAACTTAATGTTCTAAATTTTTTATACAGTCCAACAACCGTTACATAAAAAGCATGAAATGATCCACGGAAAGAATACTTATTTTCATAATAACACAATGACATTATGGTGTAAATATAGGATGTTATGTGGAATAAATCACTGAATTTTTCTCACAATCAATGATGGTAAATGTAGAGCCTATATAAGAGTCAGTCAATCCGTTTCGTGGATGTTATCCTATTCATTTTCGGCATGGAATTACGTTTCAAGATGTTCGAAAATTTAGGAAATTAGAAAATTTCCAATTAAATTTCGAGTTTACGAAAGAGTGCAAGCTCCCACTTTTGAAGTAACTGATTTAAAAATAGGCTTCCATGTTGTACTCAGAGGGCACCAACATTTTTTGCAATGTTAAAGTCTGAAATTTAGCGACTAGAGTTTTCTGAAATTTGACGATGTTAGACATAAAAAGAGCATTGTTGTAAGGTGCAGAACTATAATATAACATTTACGTGTACCCGTATTTTTATGCTCATTGAGATTCAGTAGCGACGTATTTTATATACAAGATTCAACAACCAGTTGATGGGAAAGAAGACACACTCTTTTACCCCAATTTAAGGGAAGTGTTATTGAAATGTATCTGTTTGTACTGTATTTCACAGCGATGTCCCCTTGTATTGCGATATTTCATCGGTGCATCTACAGCTTGTATCCCACATGCCTTGTACGTTACTAGAAGATGTATTTATAACAGCATCTGTATATTCATATTAGGTACACCTACGAATATTTGGAATGCGTAGTGTATGTACGTTACGACTATATACCCATATTTGTTCTTGACCCCCATTCGTGTGGATTTCATTGGAACGTTTATAAACTCAACCCATTCTTTGTGATGTTAATCCACCCTTGTTTGCGAAATGTCGCAGTATTCCTTCGAATCTACAGCAACAGATTCTAAATTCGATACGCTCTTCAATTTCGAAAAAATAAAAACAAACTATAAACCGATAAGTTATCCTTGAGCATAATCAATCTGTTAATTGAATGTGAAGAGATTCTACTTTAACGCTTTTTCAGGTTCAAATCAGTTTTGCGGTCTTCCCCGACAGCAAGGTTGATTCAGGTAAAAACAAGGTTTTTCATATTTTGACAGTTGTTTTACCACCGAGAGAAAAGTATATATGTATATGTGTTGCGACACTTTACACACTTTCCTAGGTAACGTTACGTATTCATACCTATTCGTTTAAGTATGTGTTAGTGGCTCATTTATCACAATAGATCCAGTACAGATGATACTAAACAGTGTTAACATACAAGCCGTCCCAGTCCCGTATATGTATATATATACTCGTTACTCTTAGTCTGATATGTGTTTAAAATACGATAATGTATCATAGGATTCGTTATTTTGACACCTTTCTCTCGGTACAACATCGCTTACAAAGCTTTTGGACATTTGTTTCATGATTTGCACGCAATAGCGATAGTAATAATAATAACACGGATGGTCACGGCATCATCAATGACAACAGGACGTGAAATAACTTCTATGTATATTCTTTTATTTTCTTCAATGTAACGACTACATATGATGATCATATATTTTAGGAATTGTTCTAATTAAATGATTACGTTATTTCGATGGCTGACAGAGCGCTTTATGAGTTACGTTTCTCAAATTTCTTTGTCGATAGAATATTGACTGACTGCTATAAAGGACTCTGCATAGTATGTGTTAATATTCCACATAGCGAATTCTGGAAATAGGCACCTTTTGCACAAAAATATTTCTGGCTATTGACAAGTCGATTTTCTTTCCTATCGCACAAAATCTTAACTTGGTGTTAATCTAAACAAGACTGATTACACATTTAATCATCTGTTTAATCAAGGAGTTCTTTATTACTGCAGTTTTAAAATAATTGCAACATTATTCATACAGCGAAATCGAATAATTATGACAGATAAAATAACTTTTCATTTTTAGTATTCAGAGATATCCTACAAGCAACGTGTCTTAGTTAACTCAGAATAGTTAAATATTTCGTAACCGGGTAAAGATATGAACAAATTGCTCTTACAAAAGTTTTTTGGTACACAGGGCGACATTGCATGGTGTATATAATTTCTCTCTAGGTCATTTTTGTAAAAGGAATACTATACTTCTTGTATTTATAATATGACTAGCTTTACTCTCCGGCTTCGCTCAGAATGTAGATTCTGATTTTATGAGAAAAAAAAATTGGGTGAAAATAGTCCCATTCATCTGGGTTAGCCAGGCATATGGAGCTGAAGCACATTTCGCGATCCCAGAGTTTACCGTTCGAAAGTTTTTAGACGACAGACAAACACACAAACATATAAATTTTCTGCTTTATATATTAAGATAGCATCTTTTGCGATTAATTCAACGAAATGCAATATGAGGTATGTACTTCCACCCCATAAAACAGACGTGCTCAGTCGGGACTCCGGGAGCATGTCTGCCTTAGAAGGTCAGAAATTAGAGAGGCCCCAAGGACTCAGGTGAACCCGACTCTCGACTTTCTGACTAGCTCGGCCAGCTGAACCCTACTTGACCATGCTGTTGTGCCGGGACGCCGGGGGTCGAGGTTCTGGGTACGAATCCCGGGGTGCTCCTGGGCGTCCTTGGCGATCGTCGTCCACGGGCTCCGAGGGTTCGGGTGAATATGCCGGGACGGAAGGATTCGGCTTGAAACCGAAGGTAGGGGATCGTTGCGGGTTAAAGAGTTGGAACTCACCGTAAGGTTAACAAGTTTATTCTGTCCCGATCTGGGTGACAACCACACTGTGCCTACTTGGGCATGAGTCTCGTATAAAGCCGGGTATCAATCCCGATCCAATTCTTTATCAAGTCTGAGCTCGCATTGCTCGTGCATCGTTCTTATAATGTAATCGGGGCGAAGCGGGGACCATCGGGGTCTCCGCCTTTGGCCTGCCTTATAGTGTGTTGCCATATGCTGACGGTCTTTATGCGCTTCCGAAATCCCTTACGCGGTTGTGCCGGATTTCGGCCGCTCGATTCTGGCAATCGGTATGTGCATGGTGTCGACACACTTAGGTGTCGGTCCGGGCACAACAATGCAGTTAACGCAAAACCGACCATACCGCTTCTGGTCTAATATTCCTGCTGTGGCAAAATTAAAACAATTGTAGGAATTGCTTAATAGATAAATGCCATTGAAAAATCATGGATCTCAGTAAATTAATCAGACTTCTTTCCACTTTCTATTATATTTCATTTGGAATGCCAAATATTATTTGTAGCATTCTTTTTACAAATTCCCTTTTAACATTTTCCAACAATGATATACTATCTGCTCCGGAGTTGTGGAAGAATTAAAAAACTGTATTCATGTGTTCCATTAATGCCATCTCTACACTGTTACAAAGACCATCTTTGTATTAATTGAAAGTGTCCTCAAGCTATTGTAACTAAATTTCCGAATGTTGGTGTCGATTTTTTCACAACACGAATATTGGGCCTAATACGGTGTGGACTCGTTGCGGCAATTGCTTAGTCAAGGAGGGTTCAGCCTGTCCACCTGAGTCCTTGGGACGTCGCGAATTTACGACCTTCAACGCCAGGGCTCACCAGCGTGGGGGACCCTCACGCGCCTGGTTCCCCTTTCAATCTTCCTCTGGCGCAGAGTGCCTTCTGTTGCCGCACGGTATTTCTGACAACGCGGACGAGAGGTGGGAGAACTCCGAGCTTACGCGTAAGAGACCTTGGAGAGCTCTGATATACACTATGTAATGTACCAATTTCTAAAAAAAACCTTTGTAGGAACATCTTTTTCATATCTTCACTCGCTTATGAAATATTTAACTGTTCTCAGTTAACTCAGACACAGTGGACGTACATACACGTGTACACCGGCCGTAGATGAATCTCGAGCAACTCGCACTCGCATATTGAATAGAGGCGCAAAGCGCGGCATTCCCACCTACAACACGAGGATCAGTAGCGCGGACCACATCGCCACTGAACGCCACTGGGTGCCACTGGGCGCTACGTGGCTCTTCTGTGAGTACATAATCGACACGTTTGAATTTATGACATTCTAATGTAATAAAACTTCTTCGACTTTTACACTGATAATAATCCTAAGACGAATATGATATTACGAACAATATTCATGTACTGCAAATAAATAAGGGCACGGAATGCCATTTTCGGCATGCAGAACATGTTGCATTGTGCCTTTTATAGTCTGTATGTAATGTAAAATATATTAATATTTGTACGCAAAATACTAACAATAGATAAACGTACACGCAGCATATATATATTTAATACCTATGTAGAAACAATATAAGTGTTTACAAAAAAGTGTGAAAAATACATGAAAAATGAACTAAACTTCTTCCACAATTTTCTCGTTCTTTCATTCTACAGAAATTGCTTTTGTATACGCCCGCTATCGAACATGTAATATATCTTGTGAAATTATGACTGTAGTTATTTGATATTTAGAAAAACTATTTTCGTTATTGCAATAAAGAACGAATGCATGCTGAAAAAAGCATTCGGTATCGCTATTTATTTGTAGTGTATGAATATTGTTCGTAATATTATATTCGCATTCGTATCATTTTTGTGTTAGCATTATTATCAGCGCAAAAGTCGAAGAAAGTTTGTTACAACAGAAGTCACAAATTGAAACGACTCGAATACTGTCCGAACGGCCACATGCGCTTGGCGCTGTGATCCGCGCCACAGAACAGCGAATCATAGATGACAATGCCACGCTTCGTGCCTCTTTCACTGTTTGAGATTCATCTTCGCCCGGTGTACATAGAGTGCTAGCAATTCTTGAATATCAGCCGCACTCACACAATGAGAGGGCCGACAAAGTGAGGGGAGTGCCTACAGGCGAATTTACACGGTTCATTTGGTAAACTGTTTCACTGTGTGAGTACGATTGGGGTCTGAGAATTGCTTGCAATCCGTGTATATACGGGTCATCCGCTTAATCCGAATCCGCGCGTGCGAGGCAGATGAGGATTGCAACAGTGTTACAAGTGTTTTCATTACCACAATCATACATATGTCGACGGCGCGTGGCTCGGCGATAAGGTGACTACAGCCGACAAGCGACCCTACAGTGGACCCCCCCAGATTTTAATGTTTCAAGGGCTGAAACTAGAAGTCATATGATGATATTCTGTAGAATATTTTGTGCCAATGCCAATTGAGTTGTATCCTGAAACATCTTAAGTTTAAAAGTGGTAGGTGAGTGCGAAGAGCGTGTGGTTCATAAGTGGGAGGTTTTGAGGTTCGTATCCGTTCAAGGCAATGTGTTTATTTAAACTTTTATTTCGAACAATTTAATTGTTTTACTTCTATTTTGCAAATATTAAAGATATTTTCAACTGTTATTTGATGTGCACATTGTAAAGTATTTTGATTTTTTACAAAATTTAATGTAATATTTAAAAGGTGTCCCAGAATTGAGAGACTTCCCAGAACATGCAATATCCTGATGGAAGAAGACATCGAAAAATATTTTACAGTTTTGAGATCCGAGGTTTCGTTCTTGTGATATTAACAATTGAATATTAGCGGTGAAACTTCCGGGCCGCAAAGTTTAAAGCTGAGTCAGATGAGCGCGCTGTAGCGTAGGGGAGACCGGGGCCAGATGACTAATTTTTTACATTTCTAATGTTTATAAATAGACCATTAGTATTTTGTTGACTTACTGCATACAAAAAGTTTCCAAATTTCATTAGGTATACAGGCATAATTTTGAAAATCGTTTTAATTGAGTCTAGGTTGTAGTTTTTATTGTATTTAGAGTAGTGAGACGAATAAGTCAATAGACCCCGGCTACGGGGTTAGTTGACAAGTATGATGGGGTCAGTTGACTTGACAATTAATTTTCAGTTTTAACCCTTTGCCTGCGAAAGGTGTATATATATACTGGCATAGTACATCAATATAATGTGAAAAATGTATACATACGCTGCCAATTCCATCAATATAGTATACGAAACGCATACATATGTATACTACGACCAATAAATTTTTTTTATTTTTTTTCACTCCTTCACAGTGTTATTTTTTTTATTAATTATCATGGTCTAAGTTACTGTAATTATTTTATACTGGTTTGTTATGGTCTATTTGGAAGACCTGAGAGTTTGAAGTCATGATAGGGTGTATAACTGGTAGGGGTGAGTTTGGAAGGATTTGTGGTGGGGGAAGTGGACTTGAGCAGCTAAACTCTTTGCCTCGACTGCATCTTGAGGATAAAAAATGCAATTATTAGTAGTATTCCAATGCTTAGTCAAGTAACCCCATCCGACATTGTTAACATGTTAAGGGTCGTACGTACAAAACCTCCACGCACCGGATAAAATAAAATACCGTAAATTATAGTCAAGGTATCTCGTTTCCACAAAATATTCATGAAATAACATCAAGCAGTACTTAGTGGACAAAAATTCAGAAATAGTCGAAACGAAAATATTTACTTCCAGCCGACTTTTTTAGATTTTTCATTCTCATTGACAGAACACGCAAGTTTTTGTCACGGCGACACATTAAGTGGTAAGCTGGTCATTCATATGCTCCAATATTGCGAATCGCAGCATAATTTATTCCATAATACAAGAATTAAAGGGAATTAGTCAACTAACCTCGTTAGTCAACTAGCCCCGGTCTCCCCTACGCTTGCACGCATTTCCACGGTTTGAACCAGCACGGTCGGCTCTACTGTGTGTGTAGGTCTGTATCTCTGCGCGCCACCTGCGTGTGCGTACAAGCGTACGCTACCGCACGTTGAACTAACTCAGCTTTAAACTGCGCGGTCCAGAAGTTGTACCGCTAATATTCAACTATTAATATCTCGAGAACGGAGCCAGGGATCCCAAAACGGTAAAGGACTTTTCGATGTCTTCTTCCATCGGGATATGCATGTTCCAGATTGTTCCTCAATTTTGGAACACCCTGTATTTTTGGAGTTGTACATTTTTGCTTGTAGTTATGCTGTAAAAAAGGTTTGATATTGAATTTAAAAGTTGTAATACATTTTTTAATAGATAAGTGTTTTAGTTATATATTTATAAACAGCACTTGAAAGCAACTTTAATATTTGCAAAATATAAGTAAAATACTAAAAAAAATTTTAAAAAATTCATTGCCTTGTGCCGATTCAAACCTGAGACCTCCACTTATAAATTACAGACTCTTCGCACTCACCTACTACACCTCAATGATTGTACTTTTAAACTTAAGATCATTTCACCCTTTCGCTACGGGCAGGTTCTCCGCCGCGGTATTCCCACTGAACGGGGCAATGTCGCGCCCCGCGACATCACTATACGGTAGGTACGCAACGCCGATCGTCAGCAGGAGTACCGCGGCGGAAAACCGTACCTCAGTGGCACCGTACGGGGAGCCACTATAGTCGCCCGTCGTACCTCAGTGGCACCGTACGGGGAGCCACTACAGTCGCCCGTCGTACCTCAGTGGCACCGTATGGAGAGCCACTACAGTCGCCCGTCGTAGCGAACGGGTTAAGGCAGGGCTGAGCAATCCGCGGCCCATTCCCCGACTTGCCTTCTCTGCTGGGCCGCAGGAGTACGGCACCCACCATACTCTTTTAACTCCTACACTACACTGTACTGGTGGCTCGCGGGCCGCATATAGCTGCTAATGGTGGGGGAACCGGCTGACTGGTAGTGCGGACTGTGCGGCCCGCGGTGGCGAACAAGTTGCTCAGTCCTGATTTAAGGGGTACAGATCAATTGTTTATAAAAATGCGCATTGGCATAAAATATTCTACAGAATGTCACTATATGGCATTCGGATTCATGCCTTAATATTTCATTAAAATCTGAGGGACATCGCCTGTAGGGTCTCTTTGTGAGGCCAGATCGCACGTTGCGGAGTCGCATTTGATGTCGCACGAGGAGAGAGAAAATATGAAGAGTGAGTGAGAGGGAAACATTGAGAATCGTCTGGCCTAGTTTGATGGGTATCCACCTGTTACGTATCCTCGTATCGTATCGCCGTTACGTATCAGTGTGGGCGGGTAGCGTTGCACCGTCGCGTATCAAAATTTGATGCAAACATACGCAACAGCATCAGTGATGATACGGGAAAAAGTTACACACCGTTAAACTGTATCGTATCACTGGATGACACGCAACAGTCATACGACACGAGGATACGTAACAACTAGATGCCCACCTTAATAAGTGGATACCCACGTTAACAAGTGGATACCCACCTTCACCTTTCCGCAACGAACCTCACTATAAAACAACGGTAACATCCCACTCCATATCGATCACTTTTTGTACTCAACAGGGATTTTGGCGAAATTAAAATATTACGTACTCCACGTGAAATTAGAGAGGGGGGCTGTACTTTTAAATTTTTATCTTGGAAACTACTTATTGTATTGAGTTCGTTCTTTTTTTATTTTAATCTAAAAGGTTTGGCCTATTTGAATAATATTTATAATAGCCTATAAATAATATTATATTTATTCAAATTGAAAGATCATGTTTGTAACATTGAAAATTTTAAACAAATTCTTATTTTGCAAATTTTGCTTCGATGGTCATATGCTGTTAAATTCGAAAAAATATGACCATATTCCTTGAAGTATTGTGTACAAATTAAGCTTCTTTCTAGGACTTTTGTAGGAGTGATTCGCCTTAGCCGTAGTCTCCGAGCCACGCGCCGTTGACATATGTATGATTGGGATAGTGAAAATACTTACAGAGCTGTTCCCATTTTCATGTTTTCTCGTCCACTCGCAGGTGCCGAGTTAAGTGGATGTCCCTATATACTCTGAGGGACATATCAGCGTGTTATATGTATGTTACATTACTTTTAAATGCTACAATATACTCTCCTTATAAACTCAAAGTTCACCCTCGGTGTGTACACGACAGTCATCCTACCACTTTTTCGTGCTCACGCTGGGCGAGCATTGTACGCTACACAGCTGCTGGCTCCCACGCACAAGACGAATCATTCATTAATGAAAGGTTAAAATTCACATTTTTATTCCTTTTACTAAATCTTCATGGCACAATCATTGGTGAGGTCTTTTCAATGAAAATGAAATCAAACATGACATACTACACTCTGTTTTTGACATTCCAATTATTGATGGATGCGGTATCGCACAGACGATGGCGTCTGGGTTAAAAGAGACTCACGCTTCGTTCGACCAGGACTAATTACCTATATATAATGTGTAATCCACACATTAGGATAAGTGAAGTACATCATGTTTGGACTCATTTTCATCGGATAAATATCACCAATGCATTGATCATACTTCCACGAATATTTAATGAAAACTATAAAAGTTACATTTTTCGTTAATGGATGATATATCCCGAACGCCGATTTATTCCTTTCGGCAGTCGGGCGTTGATCGAACATTTTTCGCTGATGCTCTATCTCGCTTACATTAGTGCGTTTAATTCACTCGGTAAATAGAGTACCAAACTTCCCCCTAGACTCGGCAGCGGACAGAATCATCGGCTCTTGAAAAGAAATACTGCATAAGGAATACAGGGTGTCACCGAACTGTTGATACAATACGAAGGAGGGTGATTCTGTGTGAAAGCAATAAGTAGAAAATATAGAAAAACATTTTTTCTTAGGAGACTTCGTTTACCAGAAAATCGATTTTGGCTAGAAAATGGCAGACTGCGACAGTAAATATTATGTAAATGCAAAGATGAAATGAATTTCTGTGCGGAAATAAATCGAAATTGTTCAGTAACTTTATTCACACGAGGATTTGTTTTCTAGGAAATCAAGTTTGAATATCTGTCGAGATTACGTGCACTTGACTAATAGAATTAAAATTGTTTTTCTCGAAAACAATAAGTACCTCGATTGAAGAAGAAGCTATTTCACAATTTCGATTTATTTCTCCACAATGATTCATTTCATTCGCAATTGTACCGTATTTGTTATTGCATTCTGTCTTGACAAATATTCAAAGTCATTTTTCTTGAAAACGAAACCCCAAATCAAAAAATGTTTTCCTATATTTTGGACTTATATTTTCGTATAGAATCACACACTTTTGGGTTGTACAACTCTGTATTTATTAGCGCATAAAACATATTGTCTACCTATTCTAAAAGAGTCGTTGCTCTAAATCAAATTTCCACATTACTTCTATTTAAGTTGTTGAAGCTTAAAACTTAGTTCCAAAAGGTAAATTGCTAGTACAACAATATTACATACTCCATTTCTGCACCATAGTATTTTTCAGCGAATAACAAATACGATTAAAATATTCAATATGCATTTAGGTATTTTCAATCTCGTTGAAAATTTTGGCAGTGCTCCCTCTTTTTACATTTTCGTATATCTAAGAAAGATAGGTTCAATGAAAGTAAAAGAGATTCTTTTAATAGAACCACAATTAAATGTTCAGCATATGAAAATAAATAATTTAAATAAACACCCACAAGTACTGTCTTATGATAATTCGTACGTCACTTTTTGTTAGCAGTATATATCTATAATAATTCTACACCTCTCAAAATGCATCGTCACTAGTATAGGATTTAATTTTTTCATAAAGTTGAACAGTACATAAAAACATTTAATATAAGTATGATCATACATATAAGAATAATTATAAAAATACATTTTAAAATATAATTTTATTTTCTACGTATACAAATGTACATGCATTTTAAGTAACAACCGTATAACAGTATGTTTGATAGGAACCCTACGAGTTACATAGATTGTATAATTATCAAGAAATAACACGGACAGTTCAAACAGATCCGCGTTTGAATTGAATGGATCAATTTTATGACTCTCTTTTTCATCTCGGTATTCTAATAATATTATTCTTTCTTCTTGTCTGCATTTAAACTAATCTATAATAATTTTGCTGGAATTATAAATGTTTGTAGGAGGTAATACATTAAATTGAAAAATTGGGGTAACTTTCGTCATTTACAAATTTAATTAGAAGTATATATACCGCTAGACCATGATTACAAATCAGCGTGAAATTAATACAACAAATTTTTATATATACGAATTTATAGTATTAAGTAATACATTATGTATAACATTTCAGTTACATTCACCAAATGTTATAATATTAATTATTTAATACAATGTAAATCTAATTTTTCAATCATTTTTTAAAATGAGAAGAAAATTTATTGACATATCGCTTATTTGCTGCAGCAGTGACACAACCAAAAAATCATGATTTTCCGGGGAACGAGTTTAAAGGTTTCGAATCATTATAATTGTGTAAGAACATCATATTGAAATGTCAAATTGGTATATTAAAATATTGAATTACGAGAGAAGTATTATAATATCGTCATTTAGTGCCACAAATTTTCGTTTACCCTTAAAACAGTCCCTATTCCGAGTTATGACACTGTTGATACGGCATGTTTGGAGTTGTGTCATGGTTGCAGCAAATGAGCGATATACCAAAATACGTTCTAGCAAAATTGAATGGCATTATATTGCGTATATTGTCAAGAAGTTGTCAGAAGGCCTGGGTCATACAAAACTTAACAAATTTTTAATCATATCACAGAACATGCAAATGCATTTCCTTAGAATAATGTTTTAAGAAAGTGTTACCATATCAATGAATTTTTTTAATTAACAGATTTCTTGTAGAATATTTCAATCGAAGATTACAAGCTTATTCAACATTTGTTGTTTTACAGTAAACTAGTAATTGTTTTGTTTCTTCGAGTGTATTTAATTCTTGTTTACCTGAAATGATAAGCAACACGTGGTGGATTATACGAGCAGGCCCGCTTCCAAGTGTTCTTCCTTACACGCTATTGTTTAATCTTGCAATTTAAAAGAAATAATTTTCTGTACAATTAATTCGTTACTAGAATGAATACCGAAAAATTGACAGGTACTTAAATTTGAAGACAAAATTAAACGTCTTCTGACCGCATTTTGGTTATAGAGTGTGTTCTGCAATGAGTGACACACCTATAAACGAGTTCATTCTACATATAAAAACAATTTGAAAGTATAAAATAATTTTTTTTCAATGAAGCCTTCGAATTCGAAAATTCTATAGATACGCATGCACCTAATTAAAAAAATTCAGAATGCAGTAGCAAATGTGCCACAGTTACGAATGAAATGAATCCTAATGAAAAAAAATTCGATATTGTAGAATAACTTTTTCTTCAAATGAGCAAGTGCAAAAAAAAATGAATCATCTCAAGAAATAAATAATTTTACTCAAGGATTCATTCCATCCGCATTTCTATTATATTTACTGGTACATTGTGTTAATTTTCAATTAGGTGTATAGGTATCAGACAAATTAAGAAACTCCATTTTCTCGAAAATGGAGGTTCCTATAAAACAATTTCGTTCCACATTTTCGACTTGGTTTTATACGTAGAATCATCACTTTCTCAGTTGTACCACTCATTGTGGGGCAGCTTGTATAACAGAATTTGAGCCAGATTATAAATTACTCTCTCCACATTTGATCTGTCGCTACTTTGTAGATGAACGGGATGTGCATGTTGCCAGTTACGCGAAGAGGTACGATGGTCGTTGGCGGTAGTGGTTGTGGTGAGAAAGGTGACAACGCCGATAATAATAGCTGTAGCTCCTGTGGTTCCACTGGTGACGGTGGTTGCAATAACGAAAGTGCTAGCGGTGTCTGCACCCCTCGGTCGGGTTTTCGCAATAATATAAATAGCGCCGATGACGATATCAGTGGGTCCAATGCGAATCCACGCAAAACCCTAACTGTAGAGCCACGTCAGTCTCGTGCTCAGAGTATGAGAAAACTCCAGAAGTGTCTGAGTACCACTACCAACCATTATGAGGTGGATCCTTCGTCGTTGAACAACTTTCCAACGGCTTCCCTATTCTCTAGCCACCGTAGCACCGAGATGCGAAGCTATACGCCGATTGGTCCACAAACTTTGAACTACCAGAATATTCTCTCCAACACCAGACAGTATAACAGCTTCGGTAGTATCATTAAACGAATTATAATTTTTATGCAATTACTATACAAATTATGTAGACCATCGATTTTTTTCTGTGTTACTGAATGAGACAACTCTATTCTTCTCTGATTGCTTTTTTCTTCGTTTCGTTGTTGGTTTGATTTCATTGTGAATAGAGCGATTCTTCTATGATAGGTTCGGTGCGATTGATGGAGACCAGAATATCTTGAACAACGTTATTGTGTTTGGATACGTTCGTATAGAATCAACCATTGAAAAAGACAGTACACTAAACAAAAAACATGTTTTATGCATGTATCTCGGATATGTTCGAGAAGTTCGTATACCGTAACCGTAAGGACAAATAACCCTGGGACGGCGAACAGTTCGGATGACCGCACAGTAGTCGGTGCCTGGGTCTGTTTCGACCCGTAGTAACTACTAACTACCCTACCATACGCATTTTAGACAACGTTTCTTTCACGTTACAGCAATTCATTTTTTCAATTTCTAAAATTTTCTCTACTACTATTTACTATTACAGTCTGCGACATTACGCTTGGGTTCAAAAAGACCCAGGTACCGGCGTCCAAGGGTTAAGAAAGGAAGGCTAATATGTATATTTAACTAAGAATAATTGTCGTGCTAAATAAACTACATTCCAAAATGTCCCGTTTCAATTAATTCTGTTTTTGCACGAAGAATATTTATTTACAAAAATGGACATCGTAACTTCTAAACTATATCTCTATCCATCCATTTCGAATTATCGACTGCATAGTTATAATTTCTCATATTTGTCTGTCGAAGAAAGCATTATCTTTCGAAAATGATAACTGCAAAAAGCTTCACGGAAGAAATATTGTACCTTTACTTTTGTTTTCATCTCCAGCTTCGTATTTATTAATATGCCTATTCAAAATTGAAGTACATATTTATTGGAGATGCCAATAGGATTCTATTTTCCAAAGTCATTGTTTTCAAGATTGGTCTTCGTCATTGTATCCTCCCCGCTGTGTCTGATCAATAAATACTGTCTGGTCTTTGCTGACATGAGTGTGGATAAATAACTTCGGCAGACTTTAGTACTCTGCATTGCATCTTTGTTTCTCAATGATCTGTTCACTTGCTCTTGATCAAATCACTTTCTCCAAGAACACAAAACGGCACACCATCTAACTTGCGTGATTTCTAGTTCTCACTCTGCACCTTTGACGAGAAGATGTTCTTCCGCGTTCTCTCCGATTTCCCTCTCTATCTGCCTCATTTTTCAGTTGGCTTTTTCTATAATAGATGTGGCCTAACGATATACTTAAATTAACTTCTTGGCTCAATGTATAATGTATGAAACATTTAATACATAGGGTATTAATAAAGATCACTTGTATTTCTCTCAAGATCGATTCTATACCAAAGCTACATTAAAATTACAATAAAACTACATATATGCATATGTGTAAAGAATATAGTATAACATTATATTATAAATGATTGCAATCATTTTTCATATTACTGTAATACTATCGTAATTATGTAACTCATACTACGTTATCGTGTGTTTTTTTTTTAAATGAGTAAATAACGTTATGATATAAGGAGCCTGTATTTATCTTACATGAAAAACAAAAGTCATACCATTCGCAGCGGTACATTTAAGCCGTGTTGTATGTTAAAGGGCTTAGAAAATTTAAATTGTTTACTATTTTGATGTAAAGAATCGATTTTGGGATAATGTGTTTAGATTTTTATTAAAATCTTGTGTGTGCGCGCGCGCACGTGCGTGTATGTATACTGAATTCGTAGGAAATTTTTTAGCGATTTCCAGGGTGTTAAAGAATGCCTTTTTTTAGTGGAAACTGTATAATCATATTATTGCTACTGAAATTTCCTTTCTTCTCATAGCGTGTGAGTTGTCTGTGTTCATTTTGAATCCATACATTTTGATTTTTAAAACCAGGTCATCCTTTACGTTTGAGCTTTCAATTGTCTTTGAGAGTGTGGATTGTGTTGAACGTGCAATAATTACATAAGTAATTCATGATTAAATAAAATATTGCTATTAAAATGAAATTAAGTGCCTAAACTGTGTATTGTAACATTATGTAAATTATATGAAAGATTGTTCTGTGTAATTTCGTTATGAATTAGATACAGCAATATATAAATGAAAGTGATATACTTGAATGAGGAAAAATTATGTTATGTGATACTTAGTTTCCAGTACTTTGATTGTAATCACTGAACAACATTTTGAATAGATAACAGTGACCATTTAAAAAAAAATTACATTCTTTGATTTACGAAGTTTTTAAGGAAATGTAATTTAAAATTTTACATTCATGTAGAAACTCGAACACTATACTCTTTATAACGTATTAAATGTTATTGACTAATACTATACGTCTTTATATATCTCATTATATTTTCGGACCAGTATTGAGATTAATATGATTGATGATGTGTGGATGCAACAATAAATTCTGCTTGGCATCATAAACGAATAAGAATGGGATTCACTACCCATCATGTATTTGCTTAATATAGTTTAACTTCTTGAGTATAACCGCAGCCTTATTCTTTTACTAGAAGTTTTAATTGATTCTACAACATTATAAATATATTCGATGGACTTGATGAATGTTGAAGTGTATGAAAGATTTTATACTGTGATATGTCCTGTCAAGAAAGAGACTAGTCGTGATAGTTGTTGTTGTTGCTGCTGTCGCTGTTATTATTATTATTGTTGTTGTGATTATTGCTGTTCTTTCCATTGGTGTCATTACTTGAAACCTTATCAATTTTTTCTTTCACACTCTGACCGACTGTCATCGATCCTCGTTAATTTCTACTAAGAACGCTAACATGTCAGAGATGTGTACTGTGATAGACTTTGCATGCTCGCCCTAATTTATAGGAGAATGTTGTCTGTTCAATATTTAATTTTCCACTTATTGTTGGGATTGCTGGTCGGGTAGACAAGTATGACAGTTCGTTTCAACGGTCAAGGAGCTCCAGCATGTCGTCGCTTGAGAATATCACTACAGAAACCATCAGCTGCCTTACATTCGCAGATTCCTACACGAAAAAGAGTGGTACGTTATCAATCGATGTTTCATATTTAACGAACCTTTTGCATTTGCAACAAGTGACATTTTGCCGAAAGTAGGTACTGTTATAAAAACTGTTTTTTAATTCCCAAAGATACCATTCCTGTGCCAACACTGTGGATCGGTACATCTTTGGGATCTATACAAACGGTGACATTTAATACGCCTGCTCGTGGAGAACGACACGCTCAGGCAGTTGTTGTGTCTTCCTGCAGTAAGTATAACTCTTCTTAATAAAATATACAGATGTAGAAGAAGAGTGTAATTTATGTACAACAACAGGTACTTTGTGTTCCACAGATGGATCTACTTTTAAGTTGAAGGGATGCATTCTATCAATGTCCTTCTTAGATTGCAATGGTGCCCTCATTCCCTACTCTTATGAATCCTGGAGGGATGACAGTGTGGATGGCAAAGAACGTAACAGTATGTTTCGATATCTGGGTCATTAATATAATTATAATGTTCGCATGCACATACACGTATAATACACATTTGTATGTAGGTTGTTCCCTTTATTGTGATCATTTAAAATATTGCTATGAATATTTACTTCATTAAAAAATGAATTTTATGGCATTTAATTTCAAAGAGCTGACAGGATGACAAATAAAATATCTGCTGATTGGGTTTTTAAGGTAGACTTCGCGATAATCTTCATTTTTTAAAATGTATATATAGTTTTTATCACCATGTTTAAATCCCATTTACTCGTGCAGTGTTATGTGTTGGCTTTCAAATTACTTTAAACAAGAATCTTCTACAATCGATCAGACCCGAGGGCTTAATTGCAGCATGAGAGAGAGAGGGAGAGAGAGAGAGAGATGCGTATACTCGCATTTGAAATCGAATTTTCTTGTCCAAAAACTTCTAAAGATCAGCATGACCTGTTTGGATGACTTTATGCTGTCGTTCGTTACAAGAATGTAGTAATAAAACCATATGGATTCATTACGAATAAAATAAAAACAACTTCGCAATTTGCCGTAAAAGAATGAATTAAAAATAAATTCCTTTGCATTGAAATATAATATGCATTTCTAAGCTCAATACATATATATTCATAAAATTCATTATTTGGAAAGATAATTTACGGTAATATTTTAACTGATCATGATATTCGAATCTCCTTGTATATTCATACATAGTGCCTAATAATCGTTCGAAATTCAATTCAAACAAATATGAAAAATTTCAAAACATGGTAGCGAACTAAAATAATTAAAAATTTTATTTAAGAGGATAAAGTTAAAAAATATACACTGCGTACTCGTCATAAGCCCAACGAACGAGGCTGGTGGCGGACGTACGACGTGTTGTGGAAACTATTCCGCGCGACCAATGCCGCGAATGAGAAAACCCAGGAGCGAGCGAGAGGAAACGAAAGAGCCTCTCGCTCGTTCTCGGGTATTCTCACTCTCGTCCGAAGGATTCCAAAAAGTGGTGGGGATAGTCACCGGGCGTACCACGCATGGTAGAAACGGGCTTATAACGAGTGCTTATTGTATTCGTATAAGCATGAATTATAACACTATTTTTTCATATGATGAACTCACAATGTTTATTGTTTCTTTTTCAAGGGAGCCAGGGTAAATGTACAAACAGTCGGACATCTCCGTCGATGAACACGCAATTAAGTACTGGTGACGGCTTCGAGGATCGTCAATTTGTTGTATTAGCATCTGAGAAACAAGCAAGAGTTTTAGCATTACCATCGCAAAACTGTTTATACAGACAACAACTGGCTGAAACTCATATTGTAATTAAGGCAGAGATTACGACCATAAAAGGTATATTATATTTTTACTTCTTGTTTATGCTTATATTTTTTCTTGCAACATAACTTTTACCATAATTTTATTCCGTATGCAAAGAGTTAATTAAATGTCAATTACAACAATAGATTTTCGTTAAGAGTTTCCGAAAAATGTATTGACTAAGTTTTTATTAACTCTTTGACTGACAACAAAACGATAGAAATGACGCTACAAGCTTAACTCTTTATGTGGCGCAAGATTTTGAAAAACACCTCTTCAAGTCGGTCAGGTCATTATGAGCGATCGCTTTTCTCCAGAAAGTTTTACTTAACATGCCCTGAGCAAGCCCTGGGGACACTCGCACAATACTTTTGATACTTTCCATAAATTATGGACATGAAAACGCGCCAAAACCGTATACAGGATGCAAATCCCAGAGTGCCACTCAACGTGTTACGAAGAAAATGTTGGCCAGGGCGTACACTTTTAAGCCGAATGTCATTTTTCCTCGTTTGAAACAATAACACGCCAATTTTTATGCAACTTTGCTCGATCGTTTGTCGAATCAACCTAAGAACTTTGACGAAACCACTCCTTTTATCTGAATTGTCCTCTTTACTTATGAGTTTATAACTCGTAACTTACTTGGAAACTACGTTGGAAAAAATTTTCGACTGATATATATATATATATATATGTAGACCTGCAGAAAATGTATAAAATGTATTTAAATGTTTTTTTGGGGGGAGATATTTTGTAATTTACGAGTTAGAATCGCATAAGTAAAGGGGGCGACTCGGCTAAAAGGGGTGGTTTTACCTTTTTAAAGTGCAAAAGTAGCACCAACCGAATACGGTAAAGTTATTAGGTTGGTCCAACAAACAACCGAGCAAAGTTGCATGAATATCGACGTGTGCTACTCACGAATCTTCCCTTGTAAGTCATATAGGGTGACCTGTCCAGTGAGTGAACACCCAGTGAGTGAACGTTACTCATATAATATGAAAAATTAACGCATATTGCGGTCACTTCACGTTGAAACTGACACTGGCATTTAGACTGAAGACCTACAGATATCTCGCAAAAGTGTTTAATTTAAAGTGACCAGACGTCCCGCATTAGGCGGGACAGTCCCGCATTTTAGCCCTTTGTCCCGCACTGAAAAGTGTCCCGCAAAGTGTCCCGCAAAGTGTCCCGCATTGCCGCAAAGTGTCCCGCATTGCCGCAAAGTGTCCCGCATTGCCGCAAAGTGTCCCGCATTGCCGCAAAGTGACCAGATATTTTCTGCTCCAATGCGGGACAGGCAAGGAGGCAAGTTAGGAAGCAAAAAAAAAAGGGGGGGGTTCACCGATCCATGTTTCCACAGTTTATTAAGTGCATGCATGAGTATATAAATTATGTATGCACTTAATAAACTGTGGAAACATGGATCGGCGAACCCCCCCCTTTTTTTTGCTTCCTAACTTGCCTCCTTGCCAGAAAATATCTGGTCACTTTAGTTTAATTATAACCAATACGGTATTAATTCCGCTTGTTTAACAGTTGTCCTCGTGGCGTCCTACAAGTTCAAGGTAAGGCTTGGTACGTGATATCTACAATTTGTATTTTGAGGTGTATTTAATAGTCCTATGATAACCTTGAGGTTATAATTACATTGTTCTATGATCCTTTAACGAAGAATACCGTATGAAATAATGGATTTCTAAGAATTTGTCGAGTTTCTTACCCTGATAACAATCTGCCTGCAGTGTGCCAGCAGATGAACAGCAGGCTCTGGCAAGGCAGAGTCTGCGGGCAGATAGACGGCAGATCCTGACAAGGCAGGGTCTGCCGGCAGAACCGTAGTTGAATGCGGACATAGACTGCACCGGATCTGCCGGCAGACCTGGTTATCAGGGTAGGTGTTCATGCATTAGATGGGAGATACCAGTGAATACCAATGACTGAACGGCCGTTCATTCACTGGACATTTCTTTCTTTACCAATGACTGAACGGCCGTTCATTCACTGGACATTTCTTTCTTTACCAATGACTGAACGGCCGTTCATTCACTGGACATTTCTTTCTTTACCAATGACTGAACGGCCGTTCATTCACTGGACATTTCTTTCTTTACCAATGAATGAACAGCTTATCCGGTCTTTTTTTTCTCTTGACACTTTTGCCGCCAGTGTGGAGGTTAGGTTAACCCACCCCAGAAACCAAATTTCAACTATACATAATTATGATCTTATAACGGCCGATTTCCGCACCTTCGGTAATCTTCCGGTCAGTGAACGACCAATTGGATAGGATCCTATCATTTGACAGTTATGTGGAACATAACTCCAACTGGAAGATTACTGAAGGTGAAGAAATCGGCCGTTGGACTACTATCAAAACCTAACCACTTTGATTATCCTGTTCACTCACTGGGGTACCCCTGTTCATTAACTAGAAATTTATGTTCACTCACTGGGGTACCCCTGTTCATTCTCTAGAAATTTATGTTCACTCACTGGTCATTGGCTCATTTTTTATTTAATCCTCTGCCAGACTTTGAATGAATGTTGTAATTATCAAACATTGCGAGAATTGTGTTCCGGGATGTCTGACTTTATTAATAAAACAGCTCGCTTACAGCAATAATATTCAGGGGATTAAATAATGACTTTTGAATACTAATTTTAAGAGACATGCAGCTTAAGTGTTCACTCACTGGACAGGTCACCCTATATTTCAATTTTTTCGTATCTTCTGAACTGAGTAAAGAGAGAGTCCGACTTTGTTCTCCAAATATTGAATACTCCGACATTGCAGAAAGAAGGTCAGTTCTATTTATGATCGCGTTAACTGCGCGTAGTAATTTATTATTATTACTGTTTTAATTGGATGGGAGATACCAGTGAATACCAATGACTAAACGGCCGTTCATTCACTGTACATTTCTTTGGGTTAGGCATAATAACAGCTGCGCTGAGCCTCGCCCATTCTGTACTTTGCGTCTCAAAGTCAAACTCGTTGTAACACTTATTATAAAAGAATAAAGACGACTTATTATTATTATTATTATTAATTCTGTTAGAGATACACGAAGCCGAAGACACAGTCATCGGTATCCTAGCATGGCTGCGCGCCGGTCATGAATGTGAGTGTCGGCCACGCGTGAGGGCGTGCTGATGACGTGAATGTATTGGGAAACCAAGAATTTCGATACGCCAAGTAGTGACAGAAAATTGAACTACTCAGAATAGGCTGAAATCCGTCGAAGTCCATATCGATGGCTTAGTGCACACATATTGTATGTCCACTTTTTATGAACTTTGAGTTCTTATATGTAACAAATACCTAGTTCTTGACTGTTTTTTTATGCCGTATAAAAATTACATTTTTATCTTTTTTATAAATGTGTCAAAAATAATATTTTTGTTTATTGTATGTCCCTGAATCTATTATACTGAGTGCACAAATGTCGTATGTCCATGCCAGAGGATGAAAATATTCTTGAAAAAATGTGACAATAAATACAAAATTTCAAAAAAGGCTTCCTATATCTATCGCAAAGGAAAAAGATCTTCTGTATCTTTTAAACAACGGAATTCTTCCTGAATACTACAAGGCATTTCTCAATAGCATACCACCAGCAAAATCACAACGTGATGTAATTCCAATCCCCATGGACATTGGCAAAAATGAAAACTACGAAAATGACAACTGTACAAATGAAAACGAATAATTACCTATTTATTCCTGTTACTTCCAAAATAAATATAATATTGGTTTAAAGATTATTTCCAGTTATTATTCCTCTCATTCATTTTTATACAATATCATTCAGTATAATATGTCTTCTTTTGTACCTGGTTACATATACCATCCCAGAAAGCACACAGACATCTGAAAGACATCTTAAAGTCGTCTGGAGTCAGATGTTCCAGACGTCTGTAAGACGTCCGTGAACGTCATTTTCACGTCTTATACAAGTCTTCGGCACGTCTTATGTCACGAATCAAGACCCCTGATAACAATCTGCCTGCAGTCTGCCAGCAGATGGACAGCAGGCTCTGACACGGCAGAGTCTGCCGGCAGATGGACGGCAGATCCGCAGCAGACCCTGCCTTCAACTAGATGGCGTCAGACAGCAGGATCTGCCGCGGATCTGCCGTTCATCTGCCGGCAGAACCGTAGTTGAATGCGGACATAGACTGCACCGGATCTGCCGGCAGACCTGGTTATCAGGGACGTCTTAAAGATGTTTTTAAGATGTCTTACAGACATCTTTAAGATGTCTTTTCTCAGACGTCTTAAAGACGTCTTTATCAGGTCCAAGTACAGAAAAAAAAACTTGACGGTGACGAGAGGACTCGAACCCAGGACTTTCCGTTTACGAAGCAATCGTTATTCGCACCTACCCAACACACTTCCTTATAAATACTTCCAAATTCTAGTTACATATATATTGTATTAATTGTTTATAAAAAACGCGCATTACAGCGAAATATTCTACAGAATATTATTATTAAATGTCTTTATGGGACAATGACAATTACGATATAACAATAATTGTGAATAGGCGAGGTTCAGCATAAGTGCTGCTCTACAACCTAACCTAATCATTATTCGACCTCTAGACAGAGATGCAAGATGCGAAGAATTCCGACTGCAGCGCCCCTTGCGGTGGAGTAAGGAATCTCAGCTCGTGATATCTCCGCTCTATAGAATAATATTCTTGAGTAGTACATTACACGGGCTTTTTTTGGCGGGATACCGTAACAAATATGCGCGAACGTAGAGTAATGACGGTTTTGATACGGTTACTCTGCGTTCGCGCATGTTTGTTACGGTATCCCGCCAAAAAAGCCCGCGTATTGTACTACTCAAGAATATTATTCTATAGAGCGGAGATATCACGAGCTGAGATTCCTTACTCCACCGCAAGGGGCGCTGCATTCGGAATTCTTCGCATCTTGCATCTCTGCCTCTAGACTCATTTCACACACTGTCATATAATTGTATTAAAGATAAATTGACGAAACAAATGTACGATAATTGTGTTACAGATCGCGCAATATAACTTTGCCTCCGAGCGGCGACCAACGGCGACTGAGTTGGCCATGACTCGGCCGTGCGTGCGAGAGAGTCGGTCTGTCGGCGGCCGATGGCCTGACTCTCTCGCACGCACGGCGAGTCATGGCCAACTCAGTCGCCGCTGGTCGCCGCTCGGAGGCAAAGTTATATTGCGCGATCTGTACTATATGTTTAATATTCCATGCAAATGGTGCAAAAATTTGCAAATCCTTGCGCCGGTCCTGCCTTAAGATTGCTTTTTACGGACGTCATTCGGATGGCTTTTTACCGACGTCTTTAAGATGTCTTTTGACAGACGTCTTTAACCCTTATGTCAATAACCGGTTACAGCTGTACCCACCTAAGCGTTGCCTCCTAAAATTTGTTATGTTCCCGTTAAAAGAAAGTTTCATTTCGAGATACATGCGGAAAGTCCCGTATACCTAATAAAGGTCTCCCGGCTCACCTCAGGGTTGCCGAAGTCAAGTATAATTACAAAGTTACGAATCACCCCTCTAAAGAGCCTTAAATACATGATTTCACCACGCGGGTACAGCTGTACCCCGGTCATTGAACAACGTAGGTAAAGTTGGTTATTGACATAAGGGTTAAGATGTCTTTTGAGAGACATCTTTAAGATGTCTTATGAGCGTGTTAAAGACGTCTTGAAGACTTCTTGTGGATGTCTTATAGACATCTTAAAGACGTCTTAAAGATGTCTTTGTCACGAATCAGGACATTCAGACGTTCAGACGTAAAACAGACTTAAAATGGACGTCTATAAGACGTCGTGTGCTGTCTGGGATGTCCATCTTGGAAGTATTATTATCGAATTATTATTATAATTTTACAGATTCTGACTTATATTACTAATTATATATTTTCAGTGATACCTGTATTGTATATATGATAATACAATAATGCAAAAGTATTTATTTAATTATAAAGTACCATTGAATGTTTGAACCTGTTTTTCTAAAAAATGCTAAAAGAGGACATAAAATGTGTGTGCACAAAGCCATAATTATGATTATCAGTGTTTAAATAGACATGTTCTATTAAATTTTTATGAATTCAATTAATAAATACTTATTTGGAATGTTTGGTGGGATTCAGGCCTACTTTCAATAGTTTACCAACTTACCAACACAATGCTCAAATCTAAGCCACTTCTCCTCTAAGGCCGGTATTCTCAGTCGTTTCTTATTTTTAAGATCGTCTTAAGCATGTGGCATCCTCTACTAACCTCATAGACTAGTAAAGGATGTCAAATGCTTAAGACGATCTTAAGTCTTAAGGGGGTATACCTGTTTGAATCCTCGGAAAATGTATACATTTTGTGGATTTTTTTACAAGTCAACGGTTTGATGCAGATTTCCCGTTTTTTTACTATCTTTACATAATATTATAAACTACTCAAAAAAAAGTTTCAATTAAAAAACTATTGGTTTTGGGAAGTTATGCATACACATCCGAAAGTCTTTCGATTTTAGACGGCTAAACTGTGGCCCTGAAAACACCTGTATGTCGTGTCTGAAATCAAAAACCATAAAATTTTCTTATAAAGTATGTCAATGGCTATCGTACAACGTAGACGATTTTGAAAATTTTAAAAAATAAACAAGTGGTGAGAGATCAAAGGTAAAGTTAAATTTTTCTAAGAGAAAAATTCACCTTTTTTTCTTTATAAATAATAAACGGGGAATCGGAATAAAAAGAGCCTTCGTTGGACGATGTGGAATCTTATTATGATTCTGCATGCAAAATTGGAAGTGAATTGGTTGAGTGTAGCGCGAGTTTTTAGGGCCACCGTTTAGCCGTCTAAAATCGAAAGACTTTCGGATGTGTATGCATAACTTCCCAAAAACAATAGTTTTTTAATTGAAACTTTTTTTTTGAGTATTTCATAATACTATGTAAAGATAGTAAAAAAACGGGAAATATGCATCAAACCGTTGACTTCTAAAAAAATCCACAAAATGTATACATTTTCCGAGGGTTGAAACGGGTATACCCCCTTAAGCAACGACTGAGAATACCGCCCTAAGTTTCCCAATTGGGAAGTGACATCCGTCACCATGACATCTGGTGGCGAAAATAGAAGCGCTCGTTGGGTACACATCTGTACACATCCATCCCTCGAAGCAGGGATTTGGGGGGGGGGGGGGGGGGGCAAGCAGGGCAACCGCCCGAGGCGCCAAATCTGTAGGGGCGCCGCTGTATGCGTTTATTCATTTATATCCATTCTGCTAATTGATTTTCGTGCCCTTGGAGGGGCGCCATGATAATCTTGCCCCGGGGCGCCAAGTATGTAAAGCCGCCCCTGCCTCGAAGTACACGTTCACCTTCTATAAAATTCCTCTGGGCAGGATTTGAACCTGCCCAATCCCATATACTTTGCATAGAAAGAAACATTTTCGCAAAGAACTACAATTCCGCAAATATCTTGTACCCATATCAGCGCCATCTTGGCTAGGCCCCGCGCCATCATGTCACTTCCGAATACGTGTGAGCGAGCCTTCGAGAAAGCGACCGAACGGGACTTCCGGTAATGGTCGCGAATCATGCGTCACGCGCAGTCACGCGGTACAAAGGTCTCCGAGTTTTTCAAGTACGTTATGATTAACTATTCTGTTCTTATATGTCGAGTGTATGTTCCACGTGTGCAATAAACGGATTATTTTAATATTCCACGCAATAAATTCTAGGAGAGCTTCCCTAATCCTAGAACTAACACAAGTTGCGGCTAACACAGTTTTTATTTTTATATCTTCAAGAGAGTATCAATTTTGCCTACAAATTCATTCAAATTAAACATGGCAAGTCTCGATTGTAATTTTAGTAGTGGTCTCAAATGGCACTCATCGCCAGCAAAAAAATATACAATATTACAGAAGTCAATTCTTTGTCTGCCTCTCTGGCAGCATCGCGGTGTGAAAACGTGCCAATGGCAGGCAGCGGATAATATTTAGGACTCTTCGAAATATACGAACAGCTTGAAATTTGAGGAGAGTAAAACTCGAAGAGTTTTAAGCATTTGGCCCGGTTTGGATATTCGAACCGAATGAAGCTCAACATATTCTCTTCCAGTACGCACACAGTCGTATGGGAATCGCTTGGACGGGAAAACATGTCTGTGCCAGTCAAAGAGTTAGTTTATCTCACATGTAATTTCGTATTTTATAGACAAAAGTAACACAAAACGATATGTTTTGCAAACGAATTATTAGAATTAATGTAAAAGTTAAACAATATTGTTATTTTTCTTTAGATAATGTTTGTCTCGTATGCTACGTTTCAAATGGGCACATAGCTACGTATAGTCTACCAAGCCTGAGACCACTAATAGATGTCGATTTTCTGCCCCTTATAGATTTAAGGTAAGAGGAATAATTATTTTATCAAGCAAGCTTTATGGCAGTTACCAAGGCTAAATAATAATTATACTTGCACACAGTATAATAATGCACTATATGCTATTGCGACGTTGTAACACCGCAACATTTTATATATTGCTAAAAGTAGCCAACAAGTCATTTCATATTTACATGATTACTTCTTTGACTGGTAGTTTCAATTGAATATATTACAAATATAATATCAAAAAAGTGATGATTTTCTTAAAGCCATTTAAGCGAGAATTTTTAAAGCCTGCGAAGATTTCGCTTCATTAAAGGAAAAATTGCAATGATGTTGATAGTCATTTTTCAACAGAAACCAGCATTGTTTTTACTAATATTTTAAAGAAATAAATAATTTTACAAAATAGAAAATGACATTGATTTTGTACCATCGCCATTAGGAAAATTGTAAAATATTTTGTAGCCATTATTTAATTAACTACATTTTCTTTATAACAAAACAAACATAAACTATATATTACTAATGTTTTTGTGCAAAGAGATTATTCGATGTTATCAGATGTGTATGTTTAATACTAACTATATTTCTTCTTCCAACCAATACTCATTTGACCTTTAATACAAGCATAATTATGTAGTAATGTTTCAAATATCCTACTGTTTGTACTAAATGCACAGTTTTCTTCTCATATGGACATACACGAACGTCCCGAAGTGACAATCACCGATTTTGATACGACTTTGGTAGAAAGTGGTTCTGCCAGAAATATGTGACACGTATTTTTTTTAGCTGCCATAATCCATGTGAAAAGGGTGAAAACAGCCCTCGAAGTTGAGAGTGAGAAAACTATGTAGTCAAATATCTCGATTCTTGGAAATAGAAATATGGTTTGAATGGCAAAGTTGTTTATTTTTTTATAACGTATCCACTTACGTAACCAGATTTCCGAAAAATTGAATTGTTATAATAAATAACACTATTTTGTTAATTTTTCCGGTCAAATGTTAATTCATTTTCCTAAAAATTTATGCCTGAAAAGTATATACCTAAATATAAAATATTAATAAAAAAGTGATTATATTTGATATTCAGTTTTGTGAGATGTGAAATATAAAATTCAATCAAAATATCAAATTTCAAATATAATCACTTTTTTCTTAATATTTTATATTTAGGTATATACTTTTCAGGCATAAATTTTCAGGAAAATGAATTAACACTTGACCGGAAAAATTAACAAAATAGTGTTATTATTTCATATATTATTTAAACTAATCGATTATTTGAAACGGATTGCGTAGGTGTATTGCTTATAAAAAAATACACCACGTTAGCATTCAAATCGTTTTTTCACCTCTAATAGTTTTCGGGGTATTCGACCAAATAGTTTTCTCATATCTGACTTTGAAGGCTGCTTTCACACTTTTAACAGGGATGATGGCAGCTAAAAAACGTGTTTTGATGAGTGACCAATAACATGACAAGATTTTTATTAAAATACTTTATTCGAGTTGTGGACTGTCATACGATTATTATTATTGTTGCCGTGTTTTCTTTTGGCCGCTAGTGGGGTCCCATGAGCGTGCTGTCACAGTGTCAAATATTTCTATAAGAACTACTTTCTACTAATGTCGCATCAAAAATGATGATTGTCACTTCGTGATGTTCTCTTGTGAACTTGTTTTTTAATGCATATTAGCCAGTGTTATGGTATATTGATATAGTGAAGAAAATTTTATGGTAAATGCGAGGAATAATATACCTATTTGATTTTCATGACTGTTGTAATTTCAATATTGAATATGTATTGTAGGACATTTTTTTATTAGAATGTGATGTATAATAAATCTGATTGATTTTGAGTCACAAATAGAATATCGGTAGTTAGAAATTATACAATTTAATGCACCATTTGTAATGATAAGCATATTCACTTTAATTTGAGAAGATTGACAAATTTCTGTAGCGTAAATCATTTTCTAAGTAATTGAGTAAAACATTGAAGTTAAAAATACGATCATTCTGACTTCTGATGAACTATAAGATAAACCAAGCACACGAAAAACTATCAGTGGTAAAATCAACCCTCACTTGCTTGATACTTCCAAACAGTAGATAAGAAAATGTTTGGCCGGGAAGCTTCATTTTGGTTGGAGTTATTAAACTTTATCGCAAAATGAATCTGGGTTTTTTCAAGATACATACTCATAAAAAGATATATTTTTCTGTACTTCTGTATGTAGGTATATTATTACTAATAGCGAATTTGCTATCCTTTCACTGACCCTGTGCTAGAGCCAGAAATTATCGTACATGAGATTGATTGGTTGATTCTTATAGAGGTATCTTTGCCTGTATCAGCACAGAGTCAGTGCAAGAATACCGAATTGGCTATTTATTAGACTCGTTGTATAAAAAATTTTAAGGAAAATGAGAAAAAAATCATTTGTGAAAGTTACTTTGTCATTTTTTGGCTTCACTTTCGTCCCACTGTGACTAATTTCGAAATTAATCATTTTAGTGTCTTGAAATGAATTCATAATCGCTTCCGTGTGTTCTTTGTTATATTCACTGTAAATTAAAATTATAAATACAAAATCATTGATGATTTGGCAAAAGCGAAGGCCAAAAAATAGTCCATATATGAAAAGAAGACAGTCAGCCAAATATGAATGAGCTAGAGAAATAATACCAACTGTACGTGCAGTTTCTGAAAGAACACGATTTACACTTTACACAAAAAAGAGGTTCAATGCACTATAGAGGCTGTTAGGTAACAAATAACAGGAACTGAAATGAGTGATATCAGCATACAGCCGCCGCAAAACAAGTCATCTTTTGCAGGTCTTGAAATTTTTAAAAAATTACAGGTCGTAAAAGTTTATAATTTTTGTCCATTTTCACCAGAAGGGGATCTATAAATGAATTGTTGTCTTTGGAACTATAAGTCACACCGCATTGGTTCTCTTTTCATTTTAATCAGAAAGGATTGCCTTTCTCGAAAAAAATTTACTTTCAGTCCATAACTCATTTTTGCAACATGAAAGTTATAAACAAATTCTTGTTTTTCAAATATTGCCTGAAGTTCACGTTTTTAAAAGTCCAAACAAGATCAATCTGATGTCTTTGAAGCTGTCTCTATAGGATAGATGCTATTAAAGACCGCGAGAAGGGTTCCGTTTTAGATAAAGGTTTATGCGCTCGGCTGTTACCATGGTGACCATACACCAACTAATTAATAAATATTAACTACTTTTTATGTATTTCTAGTCAAAAGTTATGATTACGTTGCGGTGAACATAAATAAACTGTGTACAAAAGCATAAGAGAGGAGTTGTCGAGAAGTGTTATTGTATCTTGGAAAAAAATCATTTTTTAAAAGGCTTAAAAACTCCAACGAGAATTAAATTATCGGGTTACAAATTCGTTCACCCGAATTTATAGATTTTGCAAAACCATCATTTTTTTATTCTAAAAATTTGTTTTCAAAATAATGGACAATGTTGATTGTAAAATGATTTTTACACCATTCAATTGAACGTCGAAAGGTACATAAAAACATACATTTTTTTCCATTTTATCTGGGAAACAGTTAGTAGTAGATTCTTGCGTTATCTAATACCCAATGTGAAAATTCACATTTATGATATGATGATAATGATTTGTCATTTTATAATACCATAGAATTCGATAAGCATGTGAGAAACGAGTTATTTTGTTCATATTATATAAAAATAAATTATACAAGAAAAGAGAATATATTTTATAGTTCCAATTAATATTATAGGTAGTAAAAACATTCTTTCAACAACATTGTGTACTGTATCAGCGAATATTTGTTTATAGATTCTACAATAGTTTACATCTTCTATTTGGATTCAATTTATTAACCTTTCTATTACATTACTCTACAGCAGGCCCGACTAGCTGGTCAATTTGGGAACCGGAGGTGCTCCGTGCAGCCGAGCTTGGAGCCAGAGTTGCTATGAATTTCCCTACCGTAGTGAGGGGGGACACTTATAGCCGTAGCGGTATATGTGTATCACAGCGTCATTACGCACACATATACCATCACTGCTATAGGTGTTCGCCTTCAACGACGGTAGGGAAATTCTTGGCAACTCTGTGCAGAGCTGAACAGTGGCGGATTTAACAGGGCGGCTGATGATTAGTTGCCGCCTGGGCCCCCTGACCAAAAAATTATGTTTTTGTATAAGTATCCAAACACTACGTTTTTTTTCGTACCACTACATTTGGCTCGTTTTTAGTAAACTACCTCTTCATTTTCCCGAGAAAATGGGCCCCTCAGAACGTTTGCCATCTAGGCCTCTTTTTCTTAAATCCGCCACTGGAGCCGACGATATCGCGGGCAGACAACAGGTGGGGAAAACTGTAGTAATGTGCGTGCAGGCTCGTATGTGTAGGTTTAAATAACTGACACTCTTGGGGCTCCAGGAGTAGGGAAATATGGCCGCATCGGGAACTCAGTGACATAGTGGGGAGTAGTAGAGGGGGAACAGATTATAGCAATAACGGTATAGGGTAGATGTCCCAATTACTGCCAGTGCCCCAATTACTGCCACTTTATTTATTTTATGTAATAAAAACGTAACGTATGAAAAAAAATGTACAAAACAAATTATTATTAAACGGAGATTCTGATTTACATAAAAATAAAACAAATATATGTACTCATATGTACCTAATGCTTAAAAAATAATATTGAAAAATGAAAATGCCATTTGAGCGTCAAAAACGCGACGACGTTAGTAGGAAGTGATGGCGAATACGTACTAAAGAAAGGACCGCAATTTTACTCTTCAACCTCTATCTATTGCATAAAATGAATTATTCCGGTCTAGATGAATTACTTCAATGATGTAACGAATAAAATACATAATATTTATTGTTAAATTATAATAATTAACGGTGACATCATTAGGGACAAAATTTTTGGGCTTGTCCCTATTACTGTTGGCAGTATTCGGGACAAAAAAACGTGAAGTACGCATAACTGTCATCTCTCAAAGTTCCAATTCCTAACCTCAAAATCACGTGTAGCGTGTGATGCTGTGATATTTAATTATGCATATATATATTACATGTACACATATATTAAGGGGTCATTCTGGTTAGCGCGCTGATAAATTCAACGATTTTCAGGAATTTATTGCGAAGACAGGAATTAGAGTAATGGAGTAAAACTTTTTTCTATTGATTAAACGGTAAACTTGTCGAAGAACTGGGACCTCGCCGATTTCGATGAGCTTCAGATATGTTGCAAAACTCGACATTTTGAGTAACTTTTTCCTTTGAAAAAATTGGCGGTCGGCCTTAGTTTCCGAAATATTCGCAGGAAAACTTTCGCTATTATACAATCGTACTCTACGTATACGTGCACGCCCGCGACAGTGTGTGCAACACCACGCTGTCGGCGGTTGTCTTCTGTTTGTATAAACACTGCGCAGCAGCCTACAGCATGCGTATCTAACGGGTGCACGCGTGGTATCGCAGCAGCAAGGAAAGCAACGCATCCCACTTTCCAACTTGTCCCGGGTATTAGTTTGGTTTGGGTTAGATTAGGGCGGGGGGCGCGTAACGCATGGTAGCGAACCGATGTGAGTCGGAGTGTTGACGGACATCCGCAAGTTTCTGGTTCAAATCTCTAAACGCAGATCGGTTCGCTACCATGCGTTACGCGCCCGCAAGCTGGCGCGCGCCCCCCGCCCTAATCTAACCCAAACCAAACTAATACCCGGGACAAGTTTGAAAGTGGAATGCGTTGCATTGGAATAAATCAACCGAAGTTTTCCGTGAATATCTCGGAAAAGAAGGTTGAGCGGCGATATAATTGAAATCGGTGAGGAAACACCTGTTCTGCATAATTACCGTTTTCTCTTGTCTCTAGACAACACGTGGATATGTATCTACGAGCACGTGGAAATGTATCTAAATTTTGGATCTTAACCACCGCTCATCTACTGTTTCTTCATGGCAAGTTTACCGAACCGTTTAGTTTACCCGGTATATACATCGTCTGCCGGTCACAGCGAGGTATATGGAGAAACAGTAGACAAGCGGCGGACCCGCACTGACGCATACGCTGCCACGGTGGCGTACATATATATGCAAAATTCAATGTAGTAGTAGCAAAAGTTTTTCCTCAATATCTCTGAAACTAAGGGCGACCGCCAAAAAGTTTAAAGGGAAATGTTGTTCAGAATAATAACCTTGACAACATATCTGAAGCTCATCGAAATCGGCGAGGTCCCAGTTCTTCGACAAGTTTACCGATTAAACTACATTTCTACGGTAAATAAAAAATATAAAAGTAATAAAATTATTGCTTTTAAACTGGTTTTGATGACGATTTTGATGACATGTTAAAAAATTCATGCCTCGCTCGTGCACGTGATTTCAGCAGTTGAACTTACTTGAAACCAAAAATACAAACAGATTCTTGCTCAGTATGACAGCCGCTATGGCGCGTACTAGAATAAATGATTTATCCTTAAAATTAACAAAATGGCGGTCAAAATACAAGAATCAATGTATTTCGGCTGTGTTTTCTGTGCTATTTTCGATTTTAAAAGTAGGTTAGACTCAACAGAAATACTTGATTCTAGTATCGACCAGAGGCACAGGTGTGCAGGATAAGCAGTTCAATTTATAAAGTAATCGGTTCGATAGATTTTGAGATTATAATAATAATAATAATATATATTTATTTACGGGACAAGCCCATTACAACAAGAATATATAGTGCAATGATTTGCACAGACAAAACAACAACTAATTACAAAGTGTACGAATCAGCCAAGAACAAGGAAACAAGTATCAGCGAGGGAGTATGTACGAGTTCGGCGCGCAGGTCAGGGTCAATCTAAGTAATGCTATCAAGAGCCAGGGCTCTCTGGACGATCATCTTAAAACTGGAGAGGGAATTGGCAAAAAAATCACTGTCAGCTTGATACCTATTCGCGAGACCGCATATTCTGTGCAGAGGATCCGTGTGCCCGGCCCAGGAGGAGTAGCCCGAAGATCTAAAGAGAGGAGTTTGCCTTGTGCAACGTACAGGCATGTTGAAGCTGAGCAGCGCCAGGACGCGAGGGTTATCAACCAATCCATTCAGTATCCTGAACAGGAAGGACAGGTCCGTGACTCTCCTCCTGTGCTCCAGAGTCCGGATACCCATTCTACTCATAATGGGGCCGTAGTCGTGGTCGAAACGGCCGAGAGGCTGGCCTGCTTTATAAGCTACTAAACGCAAGAACCTATGCTGAACCCTCTCAAGTTGTGCTCTGTATTTGACCTAGCGAGGCGTCCAGATCACCGATGCGTATTCGAGGTGGGGCAGCAGTAGGGTATTGTAAAGGTATCGCAGCGTGGAAGGACTAGCGAAGTCAACGCTACTTCTGGATATAAACCCTAAGGCTTTGTTCGAGATCGCAACTACATGCTGAATATGCGGTATGAACGAGAACGATGAATCGATAAGAACTCCGAGGTCGCGCGCAGTATTAACAGTAGAAAGCTGGACACCAGCGATATGGTATGGATGCAGTGACGGATTTCTGCAGCGAGACAATCTCAAAATGTGACATTTGCCAACATTAAGCTCCATTTGGTTCAACAAGCACCACTCTGAGAGTCTATCAAGGTCAGATTGGAGACCTAAGGAGTCTGAAGGACACGAGATGTATTTGTACATTTTGAGATCGTCCGCGAACAGCAGAAACTCACTGCATGAGAAAATGTGGCGAATATCATCTATGAAAAGTAAGAATAATAAAGGCCCGAGATGGGATCCCTGGGGAACTCCTGAAGTGACAAAAATCTTACGAGACAGAACGTTGCCGACTCTAACCCGCTGGACCCGCCCGGTCAAATAGGAGAAGAGCCAAGCTAGTAGCTGACCCCTAAACCCGATGGTCGAAAGTTTGTCGATGAGTAGGTAGTGGTCTACCCTGTCGAAGGCCTTCTTGAAGTCAGTGTAAATGACATCGACCTGCATCTTCCTGTCCAGACCCTTGGCAACGAAGCCGCAGAAGACGGCCAAGTTGGTGACGGTAGACCTGCCTGACAAAAAACCGTGCTGTTCTTCAGATAAAAAGTTCCTAGTCAGGGCACTAATTTTCCTGGTGACGATGGCCTCGAACGTCTTGCCCATAATATTTAACATCGAGATGGGCCTATAGTTCGAGATGTCGGATTTAGCGCCAGCCTTGTGGATCGGAGTGATAATGCTGGATCTCCAGGCTGAGGGAAAGCGACCATCGGACAGAGAACGGTTGTAGATTAACCAGAGCGGCCGAGATAAGTTAAATCTACAGTTTTTCAGGAAGATCGGCGGGATACCATCATCGCCGGGACCTTTATAAATACTCAAATTATCAATCTCTTCCAATACATCGGCTATGCTAATGCTGAGACCAGCGAGGTCTAGCGGCGAGTTAGAGCTGACGGGTTCAGCATAACTAGGCTGAATTGGCGAGTATACGGACTCAAAAAATTTAGCAAACAGATCAGCAATCGCTGAATTATCGGATGAGTTCGTGTTATCAAGGTACATCGATCCCGGGAGACTTTGGACAGAGCGCTTCGAATTGATAAATTTCCAAAAAAATTTTATATTTAGAGGGATAGATGCTTCCGTGGATGCAACGTAAACCTGGTAACACGATCTGGAAAGCGATTTACATTCGGACCTCAGATGACAGAAATTTAAATAATCGCGCCAGTCGTTGCTTCTCTTGAATACAAGGTGCGCTGCCTTTTTTGCCTTGATACGCGAAATAAGCTCCTTGGAAAACCAGCTCGGGTAATTAGAGGAATAAGCTTTAGTTTTAGGTACAAAGGATTTTATGGCGTGGAAAATGTGATCGTAGAGAAATGCGACACATTGCTCAGTAGATAAACTGTTCAGGCAGCCGTCCCAATCGACCTCATTAAGATACTGAACGATACGCGGGTAGTCCCCGTTAGAGAAGTTAAGTCTGCTAGACACGGAACGGCTGGCAGCATGAGTGGCACAGAGCTGGAGATTAGCGAGAAGAGCAGGATGAAAGGAGTCAAGCGGTAGGAGGTGATCGGGAACCACTACTAGCGAAACTTCGTTAAAATTAGATAAAACAATATCAAGGAAATCACCGCGAGAATTTGGACACGAGTTGATCTGCTGAAGACCATGTACATGACAGATTTCCTTGATATGCTCGTGCGCGGACAAGCCCTCGCCAGAAAACGCACGCGGTCGACCCGTAGGCGCTAATAACGGGGATAAAATATTCCAAGCGCATCTGGGAAGGTTGTAATCGCCAAAAAGAAGTGTGTTGGTCAGCGGGAATTGCCTTAACACCTCGTCGACACTGGCGCAGTGCTCGGCGTACTTTAAAGGTCTCGATCCAGGGGGGATGTAAACAGCTCCCAAAATAACGGACAGAGGCGATGCACAGACTCTGACAAAGACTTGTTCAATGAGATCGCAAGATGTATAGATACGCGCGCACTGGAGGGATTTCCTGACAGCAATCAGTACTCCGCCGCCCCTGAAGCAATCACTGGTTCTCAAATTTCTGTCAAAACGGAAGATAGAGTAGCCAGTTAAACCAAGTTCCTCGGATAGAATACTGCTATTTAACCACGTCTCGACTAAGATGATTACGTCATACTGGGAGCTACCACAAGCCACCGCCTGAGACAGGTCATTCAACTTGGTGCGAAGACCGCGCACATTTTGATAGTAAACACTAAAGTTAGGAATAATGTTAGAAGCTAGTTTTTTGAACGCCGCGAAGATGAGGTCGAGACAATCCTTGGGACACCGTTGACGTAGCGGATAGTCTTGTTTATGTCACCGTTGGCGTGAAGCTCGCTGAGATTTTCCCTGAGCCGCTTCAGAGTCGATCGTTGCAGAGGGGTCTTATCATCGGCAAATTTTAGCGGACCAGAGTAGGAGGATATATTCCTCAACACTTCCTTGACAAGAGCTGCTGAACCCAGAGTCACGCACAGCGGCCTGGGAGACGCTCCATTGGGTCTTCCAATTCTGCGAGCCTTGATAGCGCCAAAATCCGAGGGATGAATTTGGGTGAGCACCGCACGAACGGCCTCAGCATCCTTAGGAGCCGCTAGATGCACCGGCTGACTGGAGTCCTCCGTCAGCCCGTACACCATTAGGTTGACGGACCTCCTCTCTCTTTCAGTTAGCTCCGATGCAACGTCGTCAGTACTGGAGCCCACGTCAGAAGGCGTGATGACCGGGGATGAGAAGCGATCCTCCATAATACGCATACGCTCCGTTAAAGCAGATATCGAATCTCGAACCTCGTTGTTGTCAGCTCTGATTTCTGTCAAAAACTCGCTTCGTAGGTTGGCAAATTCGCTCCGGATGAGGTCTCTGATGTCGCTTAGCGAAGGTAAGGCAGAAACTCCTGAGCTATTCGGCGACAGCGGCAAGTTCGAGGTAACAGATGGCGTGACAGGTGATTTACAATTAAGTAACTGGCCTTTGTGCCAGGGATGACCAGAGCGGCTCAGGCAAGAGTCCGCATGATGGGACGTAACACCACAGTCAGAACACCTAAGCGGATTCATCACCGCTGTTTTACACCCTTTACACTTTACAGACATGGTCGAGAAAGACCGGTAGAAAGACACGATATCTTGCAGGGACCAGCGATAGAATAACGCAAAACACACCGGAAAACACACCAGATAGCTCAAAAGCACACGAAAACGTGCTGCGGATGGTCAGCGAGCTTGAATTAGCACTCAAAGCTTGCGGGAGCCACAAAGAAGGCAGTGAAAACGTCCAAAGTGACGATAACGTCACTGACAATAAGTCCCAACGATCAGATTCAAAGTGCGATAAGCGTAAACAAACACGTCCGAGCTCGACAGAGGATAACAGCTGACTGATGCACCATATGAAAAAATGTCGTTTCGAGAAAAACGCGTTCAAAGTTTTTATGTATCGTGGTCGAGGCTCTGCGCTCCCTACAAAATACCTACGTAGAAGCTAAAATAATTAGAATTTTTCAATGAAAATTTAACAGTACATTCTTGAGGATATCTACTTTCGAAAAATGTTATAAAAAAAAAATCGATTTTTTCAAATCGTCTAACCAGAATGACCCCTTAAATTATAATAAACTATGCGTTCGATAATTCTGGCTATTAATTGGTAAAAAGGACTGGCAGTACCTAATCGAGTCTTAGTAAAAAGCACCGACTGTAATCGGGTCTCATTGTCAATAATAGGGACCGTCAGTTATGTGGTCACAGTTATTAGGACCGACAGTTATTGGGTGGCAGTCATACGGACAAGACGATTTTTGAGGTGACAGTTATAGGTACACTAGGATCGCTCGCGAATTTTAAGTAATTATTAATAAATTCTTCATATTTAATTCATAAAACTATTTTTTTTTAATTAAAGAAATGTTAAATAATATTATGTTTCAATCTGAGACGATTTTTAGGTTAAACAGCATGTGAAATGATTAAATGAAGTTCAGTTATAATCTTAAGGTGGCAGTAATTGGGACATCTACCCTATTTGTTTTAAATCTCGTACAGACTGGGCAACAATCACTCCGATACAATTTGCTCTCTTGTACCCGATGAACTGGATACAAGTTGACGGTGACAGCATCATTGCCCCAGTGTCTAGCAGCATGACATGAAAGGATGTTGCTTGTACCATGTTCCCCGTTTCAGATGTGAAATGTGGGAAACATCGCTAAGTCTGTGGAAACAGACTATGTGGTTCTTGGCGACTTTGTGAAAATCAACATGCATATTACTTTGGCAATAATACCAACCAGTAATGACCAGGTGACAATATTGGTATGCACGGTGCTCGTGCCCGAATGAAACGATTTCTAGGAGACCGTTTGGTGCAAGGCAAGAATTGCGGCATCCCACAGAGATATTGGGAACGCGTTAGATACATGTAACCGGCGATTGTTGACCAGTCTATTAGTACCTTTAGCGACGCGGCGACACTTGTTCGCACGGTAGGGAATTCACCGGGCAATGCTGGCTCTGCACTTACGGATTGCCCCACCACTGACCGCGGCTCTCGGAGGCGTGGCTTCTGGCTCCCGATAGTTACGTGGCTCTGAGCTCCCAAAAGAGCGGCTCCTGGAGCCACGTGTTGACCGGTCCTGCTCTGCAGTAATTCAATATATCGTGCCTGCCATGGTGATATCAAGTTTCTATAACATGCTTGAGTGTCATTAAGGCCCAGAAATGATTATAAAATTCTTCACATATTATAGTGAGAAAAATAATTGGTAAAAATACATTTCCTTTTATACAGTAGAAAAATTGCGAGAGAATGTCATTTGTGGTAGACGCCATATTCTTATGAACCATCAACTAGGGGAGAACGATTATACAGTGTATCTAGCTCGTTATTGGCGATATAGTTGGTGTTAAGTAGGATTTGGGTAAATGGCGCGAAACTGCGCATATGAAATTGGTCACTTATTGGTAATGCTTTAGCTGATTATATGTGAACATACAGATGCGCGTGGGTCTCGTGTGTGAGTGCGCATATACTTATGTTACAAAACGTTCAGTCGCCTAAAACATAGCGCGTCTCGGGATTGAACCCCTCATTTTTAATAGTTTAAATTTTGTAAACGAAGCTTCAAATTATAAAGTAAGAAAGGACTTTACCATTTATTTTTGTATGAGGAATTGTTATTTTTTGACTCGTCCCATTGCGTTGGAACAGGCTTGGGAATTAAGTGAACGCAGCGGCAAATTTTCAGAGGCAACGCCTTCTTCCTCCCGCCGCGCGTCTTGGCCCCCGCGGCGGCCGACCAGCTCGGAGCGCCTCAGGCCCGTATCATATGAACCAGAGTTGGGCATTATTCGACTAAATTGTTCTTCGACTAACTTTCGAATAAAAATTTCGAATAAAATGAAGTAATTTGTAACTAACGAATAAATTTTTAGTCGTTATTCGTTATTTGAAGGACCTCCGTGGCGACTAAGCATCACAAATAGGCCGCTTCGGCTCGAGTGACTCATGAGTCATGATACCCCCCTCGGCCCGGCCAGAGACCGAGGACCTCTGAACCCGAGCCGGACACCGAGGGCCTCAGGACCCGAGCCAGACCTTATTCGTGTCGCTTAGTCGCCATAGCGATTGTTACGTTTGAAACATAAAATTTTTCTTTTTGGTCAAGGTGTGCATCAACAACGCCTAGCGTTATGGGAAATCCCTTGTTGATCATACTCCTGCCTATTAGTTAATAATATTTTTGGTAGAACAAGAAACCCTTTCTATGGAGCGTTGTCGCGTCGACGTATTGCCGTCCCGCGATGCAGATAAGGCGGTGCTGACGCAGCGGCGTTCTCACCAGAGAGTCGCGTTCGAAAGGACCCAGTTGTTTTCCTGCTGTGCCAAATCTGTTCTGTGTAAGTGGCGGGGGTGCGTTTCAACAATGCCTTGCAGCATTGCGGGAGAACCCTCGTTGAGAACACCTCTGACCGTCGCGCTAAACATTGTAACATAATCAGTAACGGCAGCAGCGGGAATGCGCAAACTGGATCACTTTTTAGAAGATTGACGGAATTGTATACTCTACATCCGGTGCAGGGAACCGCGCCTTCCCACGGTTTTGTCGCACGTTTCGAAGCATGTGTGAATTATTAATTAATTAGAAATTGTTATTAAAATTAATTACCTAACACAATTTTCTGACAATCAATCGATTGTGGGATTCCCCTAGTCAGAAATTGTGTATATGAAATTACGAACATTGAGGGTGGTGCTCTCAACTGTGTGAAATTGTATAGTTTTCGAGATGTGGGATATCATGTTTTCCTGTGCGTACGAATGTTCTGTAAAGATCGGTCATATATTTGATTCGGGATGGATAGACGTGAGCACACACACACACATACCGCCTCGTTAAGAAGACGGGCCATGGTAGCGCGGCCGAGCGATAAAATGCACCGTAAGCATTTTCGGCGCGGACCCACTCTGGTCGCTGCCGAGAGCATGAAGCTGCGACACTCTGTGACGGTAAATCGCGAGGTGCGTGTCATTGAGTCCGCAAGTGTTTTAGAGCCAGAGTTCTCCGGTCTCCTGTGTAACTGCGTGAAAGACTCAACTTTGCGAAACAATTCTTTCTACTAAATTTTTCTTACGTAATATATTATTCTGTTAACGATTTAATCTAAAATTTTATTGGATTCGCTCAGTTAAAATTATTATTATTCAGTTTCATTTTATAATTCAACTCGGATCTATTCCATACCATAATCAAGTGTGTGCGTGTTCGCGTCTCATTCCTTTTTCTGATTTAGGTCTATCAGCGACGCAGAAATCTTCGAAATTCAAAGAGCAAAATTTAAAAGCATATTTGCATTTACCTTATTGTGACTGTCTGGTGAGTTGCACCTATTATCTCTTTCTGTACACTTTATTACATTATTATAAGTAATTCGTATCTAACGATAGTTTCTGACAGTCAATCGACTGTGGGATTCCCCTAGTCAGGAATTATCTCCGATTCTACGAGTACCCATGTTTTGTGAAATGATTCATTGAGTTTTTCCATATTTTATTATTTCATTGTTATGTTCTATTGCTTTCATTCACTATTTCAACATTAAAGCTTTATTATCATTAAATTCTGCTCATTAATTACCTATGTGATTCCATTGAAAAGACCCGTAAGGGACTAGAGCACCATCGATCCCCAAATCTACCCCTTATCCTTCTGATAAGGTACTTAGATATTTAAAATTTAAAGACTTGACTGTTACGAGTGCGGCGAGCTTCCTTGCTTCAATATATCGAATACTGCAATTTCTGATAGTTTAACGACTCTGGGATACCCCTAATCTGAATTTGCATGTATAAATCGTGCCGCTCTAACACTAAAGGCCGCGGCGCGTAACACGGTCCTTCAAATAACGAATAACGCGGAACGAATAACGACTAAAAATTTAGTCGAATAAAAATTTATTGACAAGACAAAAACGCATCGACAATCGTGCTGTCTGGGACGATGTGGAAACCTATTGATACAATATCGTCCTAATACGCCACGCGTGGTTCACCTGGTACGCGCCTGAGGCGCTCCTAGCTGTTTAGCCGCCGCGAGGGGCAGGACGCGCGGCGGGAGAAAGGAAGCGTTGCCTCTGAAAATCGGCTGCTGCGTTAATTCCCAAGCCTGCGTTGGAACATTTAGCATAAAGACACGAGTTACCAGCTGTAACCAGGGTTCGGAGGACTCCGGTTGATGTTGATGGTGAGGGAACACCTACAGGAGCGGTGGTAATGTGTGCGTGAATTGACGCCAGCGCGAAGCCGGGCAAGTGGGGACAATGCGAAGCTGGTGGACTTGCTGGAGTCGACTGAAAGCGAGCTTCGGCAGACTTTAACTGAAGTTGAGCTGAAGTCCACCGCAGCTATTTGTCAGAGAGAAACACCTACAGGGAGCGGTGGTAATGTGTGCGTTAGACGCTACGATGGGAGACGAACCGACACCACGGCCAGGCAGCGTCATCGGGACATATGTTGTCGACGCTCATTGGCCGCGGCGTCACACGCTTGGCGCTGGTGTCGGGTCGTCTGCAATCGTGGCGTCTCACGCACTCATTACCACCGCTCCTGTAGGTGTTCCCCCACCATCAACATCAACCGGAGTTCTTCGAACCCTGGCTGCAACTAAATTTACTGCACTAATCTATACTTACTGCACTTTCGAAGTAGGTCTTTTCAAATACCAAAGTTTATTTGCAAATTTTATTCTACCTTTCCGATTTACATTTCCATAAAGAATCACTTCTACCCTTGCTGTGTCGCCAAATAACGGATACCTTGTATAATAAAATGTTCAAGAAACTACATGAATAAACGTTTAACAAAATACATTTTCATAAGTTGTATTACTACTCTTGAGTCAGTTGCCTCGTCAGTGAGGGGAAGTCTTCCCCCCACTCAATTCCTTGGCTGATCTAGAACATTCACGGTTATAGTGATAGAATCAATTACCTAATATTCGTACATACAAATGGCACTTGATATAAATATAATCGCAGCACGAATAGTGATAACATTAATAAATACTTTACACAAACTTCATAAAAGTATAATATTACGCACGGGCCTGAACTGAATGGCATAGATGATTTGCACATTTATATTTATGACGTAATATAAAGTTAGACTCCTTTTAACGGATACTATATGCTTCTGAAATTTTAAATTCTTTTTTCATGCTCTGTTAGAGCTGTTCGAGTACTCGAAAGAAGCAAGCCGAGTCTGACTCGGCTCGAAGAACCGACTACTCGTAAAAACCGAGCGGCCCCAAAGAATCGAGTACTCAGAATTTTTCGAGCAGCTCGAAGGGAACCGACTAGACGATTTGTCTCTTTTTTCTCTTCGAGTACTCGGCTTGGCTCGGTCCAAATTTCAAGCTATTCGAATATTCGAGTACTCGAACAGCCCTACTCTGTATAAGATAATTAATAGTGATTAAGTGATATATTTAGGGATAAAAACAATCTTGATCTCTGCAGCATGTGATCTCATGTTTATTAGAATTGACAGATTTCTTAACCCTTAACACACTAATAGCATGCATTACGTAGAACTCTATACTTTTAACACTTCTATTGCACCATTTATAACTCTTCCATAGTAACTCTTACAGAGCTCTTTTTCAAATTACAGCAAATTTGCATCTGCAAGTTCTATTCTTTCCTATGTAGCATTTCTACTATATTATATACATATAGTAAATAATAAGAATATTCATATCCTGATTAGTAACATAATCAATAGGTACCAACTACAGGTTTATTTTGCGAAATATTAAGTAATTCATTTATATTAGGGAAAGTATTACTATCATTTACGTTATACAGGGTGTTTGGCAACAAGTGTCAAACATTTTAAGGCGTGATTTTACATGCGAAAATAAGATGAAAATTATGAATAACGATATTGCGTTGGGGGCTTTGTTTCCGACTTATTAATTACTGAACATACATGCAGGAAGCGTTTGAGGCTGATACTTACAATTAGATTACTGCCGGCACGTGTTAGCCAGGTCAGGTACGGCGAGGGTAGTGGACTACGATCTAAGTGGTCTTTCTAGGTGGTTACGGCACCGCCCTCGCCGTGTTTAGCTTGACTAAAGATAGAATCATACTATTCGTCTAGCCGGGCGTCAGTTCTGGCGGAAAATTCTTCAATGAATTTGACATGTTGACGTTAAACGGTCTCCGGGCGGAACAGTACTACCTATGTATTAGGGTGGAGTGAAACGGGTGAAAAAAAATTTTAATTCATATTTTTTTATTCCTGTATTACTATTTTTTGACGTGTGTCTGGAAGTGTGTAACTGTAAAATTTCAGTCATCTGCGTTATTATTTTCAGGTGGCGCAGGTGACTTAAAGTTTTTGTAAATATTGGGAAAACAGAGTTATAAGTAAATAATCACAAAATCTCTAAAAATAATTTTTAATTGAATGGTACAACTAAAATTAGATATTACAATGGTAAATGAAGTAAAAAAAGGAACTTAATCTTTGCCATCTCGTGGCTGGGCGTCACTATGTTGTTTAAAATATTGGGATTTTGTCTCGAATATTGGTAAATCTTGTCTTGCTTTTATCTTCGCTCTAATGTAACCGTCTCTTGCGTCTGAACCACAAACAGATACTGCAGCTTCTGTTACAAGCTTAACGCAACGCTCAACTGCTTGGGTGTGACAAGGAAACTTCTCAAAATACGTCATATTATCTCCTGACGATATCATTTCTTCTATTTCATGGTTAGTGTATTTTATGGTCATTGGTGGCTCAGTAATCTTTTCTTTCGACCAATCGATGAGTTCGTAATAGGATAGTGCTTCAAAATCCAGTTGAGGTATCTTGAACTCACGTAAATTCTTTCCCTTCGCCTGCTTCCTCGCTTTTTTAATTCTTCTAAGAGCGAGTTCCTTAATGTGTGGGTGTTCGTCTTGTAGCATAGCAAGCAATAAATTTTCTGGATGCACAAAGAACGCGTTCCGTTGAATAGTTTTTAGGACAATGTCCTTCAGCTCTTCACGTAGGTAGAGGGATCTTTTAATCATATTGAAAACGTGAATTGGACCATGTTTAGAAGAAGGTTTCATCTCGATGTCAAACCAAGTTGGTGCGTAAACTTTCATAATGAATATTGCCAATTCTCTCAAGTTTTCTGACGACTTTTTTGTGCCCACATACAAACGTAAAATTCTGTTTGCACAAGTGAGCCATCGAGAGTGGGCTAGCTTTCCTGGGTCTTTATTAGCTAAAGCGGGTGGGATACTTCCGCGAGAAATAGCTGAACACATCTCATACAAATACTTCTGATCGCTGCTTAACAATTCAGTATTAACATCTGGCAAATCTGTGTCTATAGTTTTGAAAGCTACCACCTTGTGATCTAGGCATTTTACCAGCATTTTCCCGATATTTCCTGAATAACTATTTGGGCCTGTAGTAGTACCATCAATAGTTGCGAACAGGTGACGGAGTGGTAATTCGTTTGCATGCAACAAGCACACAAACCACTGTAAAGGTCTGTTTAGATGTTTTTCTAATAATACAATGACACCGCTTTTGTGTCCGGTATTTACTGCGGTACCATCACATCCAACTGCCACTAAAGAAGACTGGTACTCAATTTTTTCAGAAAGAAATTGTACCATACTTTTTTGAATTGTAATTGCTTTTCCCGAATTAATTGAAAGATGTCCAATGTACTCAGAACCTGGTTCAGATATTAATGAAATATGCTCTTCAGTGACTGTTTTTCGATGATAATTATTTTCAATCTTAGCCAGAGTAAAAGTTTTGTCCTTACGGCCGTCAAAATACAGTGAGGATATGGTTGTTTTGCCGGCTTCAAATTGTAAATCTTGTCGTACTCTCTGGCGTTCACGACGTAATTTACTTCGGTCTATTACTTTTGAAGGGTCATCACTATTTATTATATTTAAATCCAACAACGCCGCGTTTACTATAATTGCTGCCGATCGATCAGAAACCCCTGTTCTGTCACATGATGTAGCCAGATTCTGTAGCTTCAATCTCATCTGTTTTGTGGGTTGTTTTTTATGATGTTTAGTGTCCTTTTTAATTTCAGAGTCTGAGGAGCCACTAGAAAATGATGCTACGTCAGAAAAACATTGCACTGTTGTAGCAGAAGTAGAGGTAGATGGCGTTCCGAATTTCAAAAATTCTTCGAACTTTTGTTTTCTAAGGTTTTTACGAGTTATAGATATAGTGGTCGCTCTATCAACAGGTCCAATATACATTTTACGTTCCTCTCGTTGATCTTTCAAAAAGTCTTGTTCCATGATAGGTATTTTAGGCTGACATTTACACAATTTTCTTAACGTACATTTACATATAGCAATGTCGAATAACTTCTTTAAAGCTTCGTTATAAAACTCCTTTTTCTTCGTTTCATCACGTAACTTCTTCATACTTTTGTACTTATTATAATATAGTATTAATCTCGAGACAACTTGTTGATGAGTTACAATGGGAATAGATGCTTTTTCCCACAATTTTTTGACGTCAACAGATATTATTTCACAAACCTCCTTGATCGATGGGTCTTTTCCATTATTTATACACAACAAATCGTTTCTTACCCACAAATAATATTTTATAATTCATAATATGTCGGCAACATATTGTCTTTTAGTTTTTGCGGTTCACCAAACACTGGACAACAAATATCTTTACGTGTTTTAGGCATTTTTTGTTATAAGTTCGTCACGAAAACAATTATGCGGACGTGATGTTTAACGATATGCGCGTCAACTGCAAACCAAAGTAGGACTACTAAGGTCTGGGTCAGATGTATTGGCCGGTTTGAGGTCCTCGATCGCTGTTCGCGGGACAAGTTCGGACCGGACAATGTATCTGATCTCGACTTTGTGTCAGTAGAACTAGCAGTAAACAATTGCTAAAGCGAGAGAGGACACTAAGGAAAGCCAGAATACTTGATTCGTAAAAATTTTATAAAGTCTCTAAATTTTTTTTTAATATACCATGCGCCACCTGAGGATGATGTAATAACTTATTAATTTTTTATGTGAATAATGCTTTAGTATAGGATCAAAACTTAAACATACAGCGTTGAGGAAATTGTCAAAAAAAAAATTTCACCCCACCCTACTATGTATGTCACCATGTAAAACTCATTGAAGAATGTTTCGACGGATCGTAGACTGCCACCGGCTAGATGGATAGTGTCGATCTATAATACTTTACGGGGACATTCTACTCTTTCGGCCGAAAAATCGGCCACTTTTCGGTAATGGTTTTTAGAATGAAATAAACAATTAACGTTTTCGAATTTCTGGGGGTATATTCTACCATTCTTGAGATAGAAGAAAAAATCTTTGTTGTTTGTTTATTTTATTTGTTTACATAAATATTTCGCTTCAGAATTTAACCCCTTGCTGGCACTTGGAATTCCGGGCGACTGGATCATCGGAAATAAAAAAACCAAACATATTTCTAATTCGCAGGAGTATGGTTATCTCGCTTTCCACGAAAGAACAATTATGGACCAAAATTATTAAAATGCCGGTCGATTAAAGATGAAAGTACCGAAAGTGACACTTCTTTTCTATATTTAATTGATATAAAATGTGAGAAAATATTAAAAATCTTAAGATATTTGTGGTTAGCGAAATAGTCATACTCCTGCAAATTTAAAATAGGATCCGTTTTTTTATTGCCGATGATCCAGTCGCCCGGAATTCCAACTGCCAGCAAGGGGTTAAATTCTGAAGCGAAATATTTATGTAAACAAATGTAATAAACAAAGAACAAAGATTTTTTCTTCTATCTCAAGAGTGGTAGAATATACCCCTAGAAATTTGAAAACGTTAAGTATTTATTTCATTATAAAAACCATCACCGAAAAGTGACGGATTTTTCGATCGAGAGAGTAGAATGTCCCCTTAAAGAGGGGGTTTCCTGTCCATACTGGATGCCGCGTCCAGACGCGAATAAGAAATCCCGCCTTAACATGCACTGGCAGTAGTTAAGTTCCTCGCGTCACACGCTTTTTTATGCGTATTTTCAACAATTAATAACTCAGAAACGAAGCCTCAGATTGAAATTTTTTTTCATTCTTAATTTCCCCCTTATTTTGGCTTATAGAATCACCCGCTAAAAGGATGCCCACCTGTAGTTTAACACCCCATAGTTCTCTCCTTCAACAAATTAGCATGTGCTAACTTTTATATTGAGATGCATTCTGTACATAAACACGTGTTCGTCACTTTATTCAATTACCTAAGCTGTGTGTACAGTAATTCGTCGTTATTGTCCCGTTTTTACCATGCGTAATAATCCCGCTCACTATCCCCACCATTTCTTGGAATCCTTCAGTCGAGAGTGAGAGAATCCAATACGTGCGAGAGTGAGCAAAAGAGTCGACACGAAATAGTATCCGCATCGCGTTATTGTCTCGCGGCCAGCCCCGTTCGTTGGGACTATTACGACGAATTACTGTACATTCATATAGTGTTCAACATCTTGAAATCATTCGGTGTGACTTGTTCGAACAGCAATGGCGTGTTCGTTCGACATGTTTGTTATAACTCACTGTATATCATAGATTTCGTTGATTAATTCGGTGCTTAAAACATTTGCTCAGCATTCAGAAAGTTCATGTTGCATTATACATGTCTGTATCCGGTTTTAAAAACCACGCATATTGTAAATATTCTGAACTTAAGAGTGTAAGGAAAGAGGAGAGCGCTGTAACTCAATGCTTCAGGCAAATTTAGTTTCTCGGCCGCGGCACTGTCTATGTCCTAGGCAAATGTTGGCATTTTCGTTTAGATGAAACACCCTCAACATAAATCTTCTAAATACCTGTAGTTTCTTTTGTAGTAGTATTTCTTTGTTAGAATAACCTACTTCGTCATTCTGCATTTACAAATAAATCAAAGTTTATTTCTCTCATTCAAGAGATTGTTGGGTTTATTATGTATATAGTGTGTACTTATTATTGAATGTAATATATTCATTGTACATATAAATGAGACGAAAATAAAACTGTTAGTGTATACGCAGCGATGCTTCTCATACTATGATCGCGAGCGAAGTAACAGCACAGAAACGGAAGAAACAAAAGAAAAATTAAACTTAGGTGTCGCATTTATTGATTGGACCATCCAGCTATTGGTGACTAAATACATTTCTAACAGAGATGTTATGAACATTTAATTACACCACTTTTACTGAATATTGGCAAAAATTATTGAAACAATATAACATGAAATAAAAAAAAATACTTTACTTATTTGTATAATTTTCCGAACGGTACCGAAATTACTTACGCACTTCCCTACTACAGTAGTGAATTCCGCCCTAATACAGTGGTCGGTTATTAGGAAAATTTTCTTACAACAGATTCTTTCGTTCTCGCCAAATACGATTTACCTTCAGCAAAACCATTTCGCTACTTACACGCTATTCTGTACAATTTGGTTAGATTCTAACTTTTAAAGCATAGTGTTGGGTGGTCAGCGCACCTCAACTGTAGAGGTTGTCATACTCTGCCATTTCTGTAATTCATTCTATCAAGTTGAGAGTGTTCACTACAAATTGTAAAACATGCATCAGCTTTCGAAAGTATGTTCTCCACTGTATCGTATTCTTTCAGCAGTCGTCTTCCTGTAGATTCAGTTTTCTACTCGTTGTCCCAAGTTCTTGTCCTCGGAGCTCATGCGATCCAATGTTTGTCGCATTCGGTTGTTCGGGCGTAAGTGTTCCATAATGGCGTCAATCAGTAGTACTTGCCTCGTAGCCTTTCAACATGCCAAATATTCTTTTGTATTTTGATTGTGACTTCGTTGGCCAAGTCTCTATTACTTGTGAAGAAAATCCACTTTTAATCAAATGGTCGGAAATTTCAGATCGCATAGTCAAATTTCTTTCAACAAAAAATTCATTTCATGCTACTTGTTTCTTACTGTTACCATGTCTCCATGGAGAATGACTCTAAAGGCGGCTTCACACATTGGATATTCGCCAAATGACGAGTATTGGCCTTTTTCTGAATTATTTGTCATATTGTTTGCCGAACACCGAGTACATATACAGAGTGTTCCAGAATTGAGGGACAATCCGGAGTATGCAATATCCTGATGCAAGAAGAAATAGAAAAGTGCTTTACCGTTTTAGGATCCGAGGCTTCGGGTATTGCTTAAAAACATTAATCAAATGCGCTATGCTTTGATGTGCAGTCGTTTACTGGCAACGAATGGAATGTATTCAAAGTTCGAGAAATACCGAACATTTGCCAAGAATTCTTCATCCACATTGATAAGTACTTGCTTAGTGGCACACATTCGGGATTATTCAATATTCGGAATTCGGCGAACGACGAATGTGTGGAGGTATATATAAGTTCCAGGTTCGTCTTCACACATATAACTTCCTGCTTACAGCCTGTGATTCTGTATGCCACATGATAGGATTCCTTCTACAACGGAGGTGCACAAAGAGCCGCTTGGAGCCGGAGACCTCTTTGTTATTCTGAGCGCCGGGTCAGAGCCGTGCGTGGAGCTGTTACATTGCTAACCACAGTGTGGATGGGGGAAACTGCAGTAGTGTGCGTGGTTCGTACCTGTACACACATACAGTCTTGCAGTTACCCTCACATTTTTCTGCCGTGAGCAACGTAACAGCTCCATGGTCAGCTCTGACCCGGCGCCCAGAATCACAAAGAGGTATCCTGCTCCGAGCAGCTGTTTGTGCACCTCTGCTCTCCAGAATTGAGCATTGTTCGATTTGTTCAAATAAGTATTTATCTAAAATAATTGTCAAAATTAATTCTCTTTAGTCGAATACCTCATCCGAGTAATAAGTATGTTGATTAAGCATTTTTTACTTCTCTCGATGATTTCTACTATAAAACCCTGAAACCTTAGATCCCTTTTTTTAACACCATCCATCTGTAACATTATATTGTCGTAACATATTACTGTATTTTCGTATCATAACTGTATACATTACTACAGTCTTGGAACTGAAATGATCCTTTCGGCCGAAGAGATCACTTAAGGGGTCAGTCCACTGTGAAGTCGTGAAATATTGTCATTTTTTTTAATTTATTTTATAGTAAACGAAATGTCCAACGTAAATAATGTTTTGTCTACTTATTAATACACTTATTGACAGCATAAAAAATCTATTCTAACTTTTAACAGTTTTTTCTTTAAAATATATATCGCACTGATGTGACCGCCTTGAGAATGCGATGTAGTGCTGGTGCAGGTTATTTCGGGAGAACGACGCATTTGAAACAAAAAATTCAAAGTGTGTTGTATTCATTATGAGTGTGGTTATCGCCGGAACTAGGATTATTTTTACTGATAAAAAATTAACAAAATGGCGGAGGTTTGAAGTTTAAGTGTGGAAATACGGCAAAATTTTCAATCATTTTGCCTTGTAAAAAGTATGAAATGTTTAACCGAAAAAGATTTCCGTAGTCCCGGCCATAGCCACCGATGTGCTGAATAACGTGTAAAAATTTCAGACTGATCAAATAGTTTTTTGCAATCACCTGCACCAGTTGAAAAAATGTTGTTTTGACATAATCGCGTTTAAAGTTTTAAAACAAATTAAAAAAATTCTTTTAAATTTTTTATGTATAATATAAGAGTAGCTTAATAAATGTCAAAAAGATTTATTGCATTATATGTTGTATCTACGGAGAAAAAAATCTTTAAAAATTGCTTCATTTTTCAAACCGTCACAGTGGACTGACCCCTTAATTCGCAACCCTGCATTACTGCATTATACTTCTATGCTTGGTGGTATACTTTCACATTACTTAGAAAGGCATGCAATAGGCATTATTGAAAATTTAACTCCTTTTTACATTTTTTTGCTATTGATATTATTTACAAATTTTTAGTACTTAGATTCAGGATTACAAACTTTCTGAAAATTTAATTGATGTATGTTCCTAATCTTTAACTTATTTCGTTATTATGTTAAATCCAAATTCATGATATTGCTAACCAGAATATGAATATTTCCGTAATTTACTGTAATTCACTATATTTACAGGGAACATTTTTACATTATTATTCTTCCTTTTTACATCACATACTTACATTCTGTTACATACTCGAAAATACTGAGATGATGTATTTCATTCGAATAAAATTTTTGAAAATATAAAAATAAAAGAAATTTCGATGTTTTAAGGGTTAATGCTAACTGTGCAAGCTAAAAATCTCTTTTTACTCGTGTATGGCTTAACGCTCACTTTTCTCCTGTCTCTGTAATCTCTAACAGTTTTCAGACTACAAAACATGGCATTGTAGACCCCATGTTGTCCATATGGGGTCATCAACTCTTTGTTAATGGCGATACCGATCAGTAAGTGATCTATAAAATACACCTTTCACAAAATGTATCTTATACAATATACAATGCCTTGCGTGCTGTATACAATTAATTTCTTTCTAATACATAATTTCATACGTACGCTCCTTTATTATTCATGATAGTTCTGTAAACGTCATACGAGCATTTGCTTCATCTTTTATTATTATCTTTACTATTCAATAAAGCTTATTAAATGTGTACATCAAAGTACATTTTTTTAACTTACCATATTGTACCCTGATACCTTCATATTTTCATACGAATTTTACGGATTGAACAAATACGTTGCATTAACATTTTCACATGTTTTTTACAGAATTGCAAAGACACTTTGCTTCAGCAACCGAGGCCATGGTCTATACCTCTCATCGCCCACTGAGATCCAGAAGTTTTCCGTATCCAGTCAATTTTGGTATGAATTTTCCTTTGCTACAAAATTAAATAAATCACAATGCTGAAATCCTATTACATTTAAGATTATAATCATTATAATTACACATAATTCATTAATCGCATAGAAATTTCCCAATCGGAACACCGTTCCCTAGGCAATTTTAAGGCAATCATGTCAGTAATTTTTTGTTTTTTAATAAAATAGTTACAAAAAGTCCATGAGTTTACGAACGTATTTGATTTATACAAGTTCTGTCGCTAATTTCTATAACTAATCGCGACAACAAAACGTATCTACTATTATCATGCTGTAAATCATCAACATACTTTCGTTGTTTTCTAAAGTTTTAGATTTTTGACAATCTATCAATCTTCGACATAGAATTTTCTTTATTCATAATTGATATACGGTTGTGTATTAGAGAGTATTACGCACTTTTCTTTTTAACTCTATTTATTAGTTTAAATTATTTATAGGAATTCTGTACCTAAATAAAATAATTGTGCACTTTCGTGGTCATTATGAGAATGGGTAACCGAGAAGATAGTACGTGATTGAGTGGATATTAGTTTCTGAATTCTTCCACTATTGATTTTCTCAGTTCTGACAAACGCAAATGTAAAGGAAATCGAATTTGAAAATTCTTTGGGTGCGGGGATGTTTAACAAATTAAATTTAAATTTAAATTTGTTACTATTTACAATAACATTTAACATATCCAAAAAACACGAAGTGATATCAGCGCATTGGTTCGGTCAATGCGCTGATATCACTTTGTGTTTTTTGGGGGGATATTCTATAAATACGGTCGAAATTCTAATTTCTTTAAATAACATTTAACGTTATGATAAATACCTACTGATAAGGCATTTTAACGATTTCAATATTTAATCTACTAAGATATTAATCAAAAAACTGTTGGATTGGTCGTCCTGGTCGTCGAATATAAATTCTTAGTGCATTATGATAAACGAAAGTAACGTTTGGTATCGGGTACCCTTGCTTATGACAACTAGACCACATATAAACAATTTTGTCATCAATCGTCGGCGGCAGCTATCTCGAGAAGCGTTCCCCTCACCCCAGCACTGCTTTTTCGTAGCATTAAGGCACGGTTAAGGCACGGTTAGACATATGCAACATTTATTCTGTATAAGCTTCTGGGGCACGGGGCCACAGCTTTGGAGTATCTAGAGCAGATTTTATACTGCTTATACCTCCAGGTGTTAGAGGGGTTAGTTATCCACTACCAGGGCGGGGCTCGGAAAAACTCCCTTCCTCTTCCCGACAACAGGGGTAGAAGGGTTGACCGTCCTCGCTAGGAGGTAATGACTCATTTAGTTCGTTCCAGACTGGGATCACTCTGAAACCATCTAGAACTTAACAGTGAGGGCCACGCGAAGGCAGAGTCACAAGCATCTATGCTTCGGTCTTTCGGCGTTCAAGTTGTCTTTGCTGAGTCATATCTACTGCACAACGTTTTGCGTTCGAGACTTGGCGGTTAGCACCGTTTTGGCGAAGTTCCGGAACTCCCGTGATAGGTTGACGTTCGATAAAAGTCCGGCTCCCGCCGTCGGCCAGTTAGACATATGCAACAGCGCGCTTTGTGCGCCGAACACGGTGCGCAGCGAAAATCACGTCCACACATCTGCAATGCGCGCCCGAATTTGCACTTGAGACCCGCTAAAAAGGTCGATTTATAGGGAAAAGTTTCAGAAAAGACTATTGCATGGAGTTTGTCTTGTAGTATGTGTTCAGGGTCCTGTATGTTGTTTTGCTGCATCCAGTATAAGTTTGGGAGATTTAAATTTTATTTTGTGTGTATAGTTGATTAAATCGTAATTTTCCAGGCCTCTAATGAGGGGTTTAGGTAGTCTCGTTGATAGAGGTGTTGGATAGCCTGGAAAATGAGTATGTTAATGGTGCAGATACCGGCGTCCTGGTGTAGTAGAAGGATGGGATAATTCCTGGGTTCTCCCAGTATTATTCTTGAAAAATTTGTTTTGTGCAACTTATAGCTTTTTCTTGTGTGTTTCTTCTAGAATTGACCAGATTGGTGCCCAGTACACGAGAATTGATCTGGCACAGCTTTTGTATAAGGATAGCTTCAGGTTTATTGGGAGCTTACTATTTTTGTCCACCAGGGGGGCCAGGATTCTCAGGGTTGTCAGGGTTTTATTTACCTTCTCCTGAGTGTTGTGTTTCCACGTAAATCTCCTGTTTATCCATACGCCGAGGTACTTCACTTTGTGCGACCATTCAACTTGGTGGTTGTTTACCGAGATTTGGGGGGCGGGGTACGGTTTTGTTGGTGAAGAATATGGCTTCTGTTTTTCATGTGTTTATTTTTAGTTTCCAGGTGCTAAGAAAATCCCTGATGAGGTCTAGATGCGACTGGGTATGATTTATAGCTTGTTTTAGTGTTCAAAAGGAAGCGAAGAGTGTTGTATCGTCTGCGTATAGGGCCAGGCTGGTGTTTGAGTGGTTGGGAATGTCGTTTATGTATATGTTAAAGAGAATTTTTCCAGAGCGAATTTTTTTTAAGAGCTAAACTCTTAATTTTATTGTCTCAACTTTTCTGTTTGAATTCGGCGAATTATTCTTTGATCAGTTTGGCAAGTGAGTTTCTTAGGTGTTTGTGCAGGTCTTAATTGATTTTTTAAAATTTTCTCCTCAAGTGATTTTTGGATTTTATTAAGTTTAATAATTCAGTGTCGGGGATGACGGGTTTGATGTATACCTTCTTTCTCAGGGGCTCTGATGAAGGCAGTTTTGATTGAGGTTTGGAACTTGTGTATTTCGTTTGTAATGCCCTGTTCCGAGTTGAGATCAGCGTTTACTCTATAGTTTTAGTATAGTTTCATGAATTTGGTGAGTCAGATTTGTGAGAATGATGTCTATGTTAAAGGAAACTCTGTTAGGGGTTTTGTAAGTGTAGTTATTTCTAAGGAGGACGTGATAGTTGAATTTGTTCATGTGGGAGGACAGTAAATTTTCGTTTTGGTTTGTTGATCTATTGTTCCATGACGTATGCTTTAAGGTTTAGGAAAAAGGGGCACCCGTGGTTTGTTAGTGCGTCCAGGTCAGTTTAGGTAAATTTATGCTGTGGGGGTAGGTATATCGATTCTAATACTATTTGTGGTTTGGATTTCGTCTTAATGAGGACCGGTTCGATCTCTGGCCTGTGCTTGGTTGTGGATGTTTTCAAATTTTATGTTGTCGTGGACTGATATTGCTACGCCCCCGCTTTGGCTGATAATTCTATCCTTTCGAATAGAAGTATAGTTTTTTATGCTGAAGATGTCAGAGGGTTTAAGCCAGGTCTCAGAAATAAGGACTATAGTTATCTATATTTTGAGGCTCTAGAAGCCCCGCCGCCTTAGGTTTAATACTAGCGTTCCATGTGATGATGTTGTGGGGGAAGTTTGCCATTGAGGTTTGATTATTATTATCTTAGGGATGGCCAGAATTTGTTTTGGGAGGGTTTTACATCATTTAAGCTGGTCACGGATTTGCGTGACGATGTGCAGGATGAATTCAAGGTTGCAGAGCGAGTTAATTTCTTGAAGAACTGAAGTGAGGTTGGCAGATGTGTCGGTACCTGGGTGTTCCGTAATTTGGAGGTTTGTTTTTATGGCTTGTACATAGGTGTTGTACTGCTCCGTCGGTTTTGAGAAATGGAGACTTGCTGTATGATGGCTTGGTAGATTCAGGATGGGTTTGGCGATAGGAGCTGGGAATGCTTGTTGTGGGAGTGCCCTCTCTCTTTTCTTCAGGTATGTTAATAGTCAATAACATTGGCTGTCGTTTACAGAGTGCGGTTCGCCGCAATTAAAACATTTGGAGGGGGTCTGTGGGGATTTGGTGTATTCTTTTGTGAAGTGATGTTGGCTACACTTCACACAGTTGGGGGACTTGTTGCAACTGGTTGACGTGTGTCCAAATGCCTGGCACCTATAGCTCTGTATGTACGGTCTCTTGGATTCGTATTTCTCCCAGTATATTTTGGTGTAGAAGAGGTGGTCTGTTTTCCTGATTGTTTGAAGGGTCGTACCGGGTTCAAAACTGCATTTGTACATAGGTTAGAGGCAATGGGGGGTTCTGTAACTCAGAGCGTGATAGTCCAGAGTGTCCAAAGCGTGATAGTTCGGATGTCATCCGTTTTCATTTTGTCGAGGCCTTTAGAACGGCGATTGTTGACTTGTTCTCCGGTAGTGAGAAGGTGTGATAATGTACGTTATTGTTTTTTGAGGATGCTAGGAAATCTTGATGTGTTTTGATATCTTGAAGCTGGATATTATATTGGAGATCTAAGTGTTTAATTTCAAACTTGCTGTCTACGGCCTCTTGAAACTATGTATATTGGGGGAGGTTTCCTCGTTGTTTTTGAGTTTGGTTTTTGGGCTGCGTTTACTGTGTCGCTCCACTGGGAGGCGATGGCGCGGTCCTTAGTTTGTTTTGCAGCGTGTACTGTGTCGCCCGCGGGGGACGATGGTCGTTTTCGATGTGGTAGGTATCAATGAAGGATTGGAACCGGTTAGTTACCGGTATGTTTGGAATAACTTCCTCCATGCTGGACTTCTCTGGCATGTCTGGAGTTTTGTAGGAATACTGAGCGGCTTTGTACTGTTAGACCGTTTGAGTATGGGTGCCCATCACTTCTGTTTCGGTATCTGAATATCCTTGCTGCTACGCACCCGGGGTCCCGGACCTTATTTACATCCCCCCCCCCCCCCCCCCGGGCGCCACCCCGCCACAATGCAGTTCTATTCCGCACAATCGTTCCTATTTGGAATGTTTGGATTTCGGATGTACAGGAGGCTTTACCCTCCGCGATTTATTGCTGAGTGGTCGTGTAATTAGATAGGCAGGATACTTGCACTAAGGGGACGAACGATGCGGCGTCGCACGCGAGTCTCCTCTGTGAGTTCCATCGGTTTGTACGGCTGTATTTATATCCATTTGTAGTCGTAGACGCGCACCAATCAGAAGGTTAGAATTATCATGCATTCGGAATAGGCTGCGCAATACGAAAGTGTTCCAAACGCTAAGCGAAGGTATATCAAGCGTCTAGTAAACGTAATATTAGCGTATATGAATATCGATTTACACCCAAGCCGTTCAGGTGAACGACTAATAATTGCGCACGCGAGTCGCGTGTCTGTATACTCGAGCTCATTTTAGAAGGAACTTATTTCGCGCATGTTGATTGAACTCATTGGTTCCAAGGGAGCATTTGTTTCATGTATAGCCAATAGTAGCCAATTGGCTGCGCCAACATGCGCAGAATCGATCTAAACTCGTCGGTCGGCAAGTTCCTTCTAAAATGAGCTCGAGAATAGATCAAGTGGAAGTACAGTGTACGCAAATGAATATCTACCAATATACATATATTAACACTATTTTTAACACTATTCTGTACCATTGCATGTACTGTACCATTGCATCTATCCTCATCAAGGTCTGCTGACGTATTGATATATTTGACACTTTGAGAGGCGGAGGGTTTTGAAAAATGCCCTTTTAAGTTGCTCAAACCTTATCGGCCGCTCACCATTGCTGGGAAAGTTTTCTACACAGCGTAGAAACTAAATTCCTTGCTTGGTTTGTTTTCAAAGTAAACATTTGGGAACTTTCAGACAATACTTTCGGTGCATTCCAGAAAGTATCGACGTGAAAACTCACCAACACTGTACACAGGATGCAAATCCCTCGGCGTGAAAACATACCAACACCACTCAAAGTGTTACAATATTTCTGAAGGACAGAGTTTAGGAATGTAAGCCCCCACTAACAGCAACACGGACCGTGAAATTCTCATGTTCTTCAACATTAACTAATATTAACCAGATTTTCGTTTTTAATATATTTTCAGTGGGGAATTAACGGAAATGATGGGGGACTTATTTATTGGCCACGATATGCCCGAACCACCTAAGGAAAGTTTCTTTAAAGGCCTTTTTGGCGGAGGATCCCGAAGTCTCGACAGAGAAGAACTATGTAAGTTTAAATCAGTCCCTCTGAAATACTGTTTTATTTATATTTAAAATATTTCTGCTTAATGTATTTACTTAAACCTAACGTGAAAGTAACGATAGAACCATTCAAGATTTATTAGTATAATATATCATTTGTGCAAATATTCATTTCGTGGAAAATATATTTAAGCAACGTTTTGATGTATTTAAGCAGGTTTCGAACGCAATGAAATACTTCTTGCTCATAACATTGAATGTATATTTATGTGTTATATTTTGTTTGGAAGGTATATTTATTATCTACACTTTTAAGGATCTATGTGAATACTAAATTTGCTAACAGAAACTTTGTTGATTTGTGGATACACTTGGATTTAGTTCTCAATTCACTAAATTATACAGGGTGTCCAGAAATTCAGGAACTTCCGGAACATGCAATATCCAGATGCAAAAAGACATAAAAAAATCCTTTACCGTTTTGGGATCCAAGGCTTCGTTCTCGAGATATTAACAGTTAAATATTAGCAGTGGAAAGTTCTTTCGGACCGCGCAGTTTAAGAGTACCCTTCGGTCAAAACGTTCGAAAAATAGATAACCTTCGTGAATTTTTTACAAGAAGTAGATTCCTACCTGGAAGAGTCTCCTACGAACATATCCTAAAAAATGTTTTGGGGTTTTATTAATATACTCTTTAGTATAACAAATAAATTTTGTTTCATGTTTCCGGTCCTGATGCATTTTCTAGATGGTGCTTACAAGGGAAAGGGGCACATCCTCCCACATCGCTTTTGGAATGACACTGGGTAGACATTGTAGTATATACCCAGTGCTATAAAACCCTAGAGGATTTTGTTAAAATGAGCCTTCGTTTTCGAGAAATTTGAGTTTAATGTTTTGCACGATACTAGTAGTTTACTTACGCAAACCATATCATCAAACAATGGTCGTAGGTGCGACAGTATAGTATTCGGCTACGATGCTGGAGATCTTCGATTCGATTCCCGGTACTCCATTATTATTATGATTTTTCTTTAATTTTTATTTTTCTTACCATAGTAATGCAATGTCTACACCTAAAATTGTTTTGTGTTGCAATAGCAGCGTAAAACAATATTATTATGTTGTTAGTATTATATTATTTAATATTATATATTATTACAGTAATCTTTATCTTTACTATTTATAAAGAGAGAGCCGATTTTTATGTTCGCGCAAAACTCAAGACCTATTGAACCGATCTTTCTCAAATTTTGACACGTTATTCCTGCATACTCTAGGACGGTCATAGGCTATGTAGCATGTCTCAGAAACGCGTCATTAACATGTAATTTATATGCAAAGATTTCACGTGTACGACTGTTTGACCGACCACGTGACCCCTATATACGACAGTCTACTTGCGCGCGCATGCGCATATTCAGCCCGCGCGATACCTCGCCCGTAGCAGTACCGTGATGTTACCACCAGGTGGCGAAGCTTTTCGAGCACTTTCTCGCGAGAGAACTGGATTATCGCGGATATATATGTCAGAATGATCGTCGGGGTACAAACTGGTTTTGCAAATTTATTATCACGTGGTATGCAAAACAGTACACATGGAATGTTTACATATAATTACATGTTAATAACGCGTTTCTGAGACATGCTACATAGCATATGTCCGTCGTAGAGTATATAGGAATAACGTGTCAAAATTTGAGGAAGATCAGTTTAACAGGTCTTGAGTTTTGCGCGAATATAAAAATCGGCTCTGTTTTTATATAATAGGTATAGAAAAGATATTAATTCTAATAAACACGTATCAGTCACGCTACGATCTCAGGCGAAGCCGAGACGGGGCATGCTAGTACTATATATACTAATATGATTATAAATTATAAATATAATACAAGTACAGATTACTAGAACAAAATAAAAATTGTTTTACGCTGTTATTATAACGCAAAATAATTTTAGGTGTAGCTACTGCATTACTACGATAAGAGAAAGAAAAAGAAAAAACGATTATAATAAGGGGGCACCGGGAATCATATCGAAGACTTTCAGCATCGTATCCGACTACTTTACTGTTTCTTTGATTTTTCAATACATGTGTGCAGTCCAATTTCGGAATATACATAGGTTTACGTTTTTAGGTGACAATTGACAGAGAAAGCAGGCCATTTATTCTTATTTTAAGTCTCTGCTTGGTCGCCGCGCGGGTGATTCTCTCAGAGAGACCATCGGCATCCTAGAGACTGTGTTTTTAATCGGTTTGCTGTGTTAGTTTTAACAAGTATTGTTTGGAGATTTTGTTCTGCCGGGTAGTTGCAGATTGCTACGTGAGGAAAATCTGGAAGATAAAAACCACTGAATCGTTTTTTAATAAAAGATCGCAGTAGAAAAGGCTTATGAACTATGACTACGTACAATGGATTGCAACTAATACTTAAGTACTACGTATAAATAGGGACCTAGCAGCTCGCGACGTCGTTATTTAACTCTAGTCGGTGGATCGTGGCCGTTCATATGGGTAGTATATTGCAGGACCATAGTATGAGTTTGCGCTCGTACAGTTCCAGCATATGAGTATTTATGGCTTCGAGCCACCAGTATTTTTTGAAGTTCAGTCTGCTGAAATTCAGGTTGTCTACATCCGGTAGTGCCACAAAGAATCTAAAATGGGGATTGTTTATGGTCTCTCCGGTCGGATTGATCGCGAATTTGCCCGCCTTATTTCTCTGCCAGTGATATAGAACGGGTGTGTTTTATGCGTCCTGCATAATGTCCATTTTATTGCAGAGTGTGAATGCCTGTATCCCGTGAGTGCGCATCTCCTTTTCATCTACCTCTTGAATACATTGTGTGGTTGCATTGCTATTGTGCGAATGATATTATTATTATTGATATTAGGGAGGTTGCTAAAGTAGTTCCGCGTTGTATGAATACAGTAGGAATCCATGTATGGCAGCGCTGTCCAAGGATGCTTCCGCGGGAGGTTGGGGTCCTCCCACTATCGTCCGCGTTGTCAGGGATACCACACGATGCTAACCGCGAAGACGCTTACCCGGCCAGCCCGTCGTGGCAGCCTTCGTAGCGTCGCCCGGTCTCAATGACAACGGAAGGCACGCTGTGCGAGAGAAAGATTGGAAGGGGAAGCAGGCGCGTGAGGGGTCACGCTGGACAGCGCTGATGTATGGTATCTTTGCTTTCTTTTATAGAAGTTTGTTTGAGATGAGGTGTTGGCACTCTGTGTATTAGGATGTGTGCGTCCTGAAGCAAGTCCGCAGGCATTTCCGCTCAAAGGCCCTCAGTTTCTCGATCATGGTGTGGTTGGTGTCCCACCAAATGGGCGTAACATATGTCGGTATTGGACGGATTAGTAACATAATAATCTCCTTGTCATTTAAGAAGGAACCCGTTTCACTCATGTAGAATCAGCTCATTGGCTCCGAGGGAGCGTTGGTTGGGGTATAACCAATAGTAACTATTTTCGGCATCAATATGCGCCAACATGCGCAGAACAGGTCTGAACTTGTCTGTCGGCGGGTTCTTTCTTAAATGACAAGGAGAATATATAGTGTTATTTTGGCTCTATTTGTTAAGTGGAACATTCGGCTGTGCGGTTGGAATGCTTGGCGTGCTTTTTCCAGTTGTATATCCAGGTGTTGGTTACCGCGCATCAGATAGTTGATAGTGACTCTCAGGAACTTGACAGCTTTTACGTGAGGAATTCTTTCTTTGGTAGTGGTACCAGGTCAAGTAACGGATACTTGAGATTTATTACTGCCGGTTTTGGCCTTAGAGGAAAGAAAATCGAGTGGTTTTCGAAAAAGTATCGTGGTAGATGTGCTGGGGTTTATTTTTAAGTTCCATTGGCTGCAGTATTTGTTTATTTTTTCGAATACACCTTCTAGCTTATTCTGGACCGTACCTACTCTATTGCCCCGCACGTATACAATCATGTCGTCGGTAAAGGACATACCTTGGGCAGAGAGTTGTGTAGATGTTAAATAGTATGGGCGAGTTTACCGTTACTTGCTGTAGGCCTTCATTGATTTGAAATATTTTGGTCGAGAGCCCCTTCCCATCCCACATTACGAATGTTTTGTTCCAGATCATGTACCATATTAGATGCGCGAGCCTAGTGGGGAGACTTTCATTTTTTGAGTTTGTATAGGAGCCCGTTTAGCCATGTCGAGTCGACGGTCTTCACTAGGTCTCTGAGTGTCGCCCTCATCAGTTGGCTGTTGCCGACCTGGTGGTTGAGGTCCGACATTAATTTGTGTATGGCGTGGACTGTAGAGCGCTTATGTTTGAATCCTACCTGCGAGTCTAATATGATTTTGTGTTAGTTATAAAATTTTTTTACGATGGGTACGAATCTCGGGGTGCTCCTGGGAGGTAGGAGATCGTTGCGGGTTAAAGAGTTGAAACTCACCGTAAGGTTAACAAGTTTATTCTGTCCCGATCTGGGTGACAATTGTACTGTGCCTACTTGGGCATGAATCTCGTATAAAGTCGGGTATTGATCCCATAACAATTCTTTATCAAGTCTGAGCTCGCATTGCTCGTACATCGTTCTTATAATGTAATCGGGGCGAAGCGGGGACCATCGGGGTCTCCGCCTTTGGCCTGATTTTTAGATGTTTCACCATGTGCTGACGGGTCTCAGAGCGTTTCCGAGATCCCTTACGCTGTTGTGCCGGATTTCGGCCGTTCGATTGTGTCAATCGGAATGTACGCGGTGTCGACACGATTAGCTGTCGGCCCGGGCCAACACTTCGTAGACCTTGCTTATGCTCGGTGTTAAGCTTATCGGACGGTAGTCCTCCGCTTCCAAGGTGTTCTTGTCTTTTTTGAGGATCGGGATGACCTTGGCTCGTTTTCAGCCGTTAGGAAAGTAATTGCTATTTAATGCATTATTGAATAGGATTGTAAGGTTTATTATAATATTACGCGAGAGGTGTTTGAGCATGATAGGTGGAATGTTATCGAGGCCGCTGGAGGTTTTATTAGGGAGTTTTATATTCAGGCGTTCGACTCGTTGGTGATTACAGAATGGGTGGAAGGGTAAATTGGTAATATCAGACTGGTACGCGCTGTTGCTGTTTATGAATTGAGTGAGTGTAGTCTGTTGAGTTCTAGCGAAAACATGATTTGTTTTAATTTTTTCTGCTATGCTGTCAATTATTTATTTATTTCAATTTATTATTGTTATTTAGCTGGGGAGGGAGTTAATAGACACAATGTATGCTCCGATTAGATTGAGTTTATCGGTAGCGGCTGAAATTATGCACTTATTATCTTTGGCGGGAATATTGTTGAGTGTACAGCTACTTCTGTTGAGAATTGCAGTCTTGTTCTTTGCGATATTGTGGTATCACTTTGGTCGGAATAATGGGTTAATTTTACGGAAGAACGCTTCAGGGTTTCGGTGCTCTATATTCCTCAGATGTTTCGTCCAGAATTTTTCTGTGGCTTTTTTAAATTCGGTTTGTAGCGCGAGGTTAATGTTTTTAAGCGTATTTTTTGTTATTTTTTTTAATTGAAGTCTGTGTGATGAATCTGGGTTATGGGAATGTGTTGAAAATGGTGAATGACGAGCGTCGCGATTTCGTTCCTTAGGTCTGTTACCGATGCAGGAGGGTGTGAATGGGGCCAATTGTTGTCCGGTGCATGTGGGTTGCTGGGTTTCGCTGGTATAGACGGATATCCCATGTTAACTATTGAATGTGTCGAGTTTTGCTGTTCGTCTGCGCCTGGTGAGAGGTGCCCTGAACCTCTTAAGAGAAGGTAATGTTTCTTCTACGAGATGATGATGTGGTTTTGATATATTTTAGGTTATTTTTTACGCTTTGCTGATTTGAGCTCTTTCTTTTTGTTAATAGCGAATTTAATGTAGTAGCAGCCCTTAAAAGAGACTGAGTGGCTGATTTGACCGCAGTTGGAACACTTAAGCCTTTATCTGTTCCTTGTGTGTGTAATTGTACAATCATCCGGTTGGTGGGATAAGGCACATTTGACAGATGTACAGTATTTCCTCGCTGTGGGCTCGCTGGTCGGGACCGGCGTTGAACCCACATCATGAACAGAGCCCTAATTTCGAGTGTTCGTTTCTCACTTCTTTCTGGCCGAAGGGGGGAGCAAGATGGAACGCTTTGCGTGCGCGACGGTGCCTGCGTCAAGATTTTGCGAAACGGTTCCCGTGCTCACATTATGGGCTCATGACCATTGCGCATGCCCGTCGCGCACGCAAAGGACGGAGTGTGACGGCGTCCGAAAGACGGAGCGAGACAAAACATCAACGCGTCGTTTGTCTCGTACCGCCCTTGCTCGCTTCCAGTGCCTCTCGTTCACTCTCGTTCCATCTCGCTCTCGCCTTCGCCGGACAAGAGTGAGACAGAAGTGGTGGGGATAGCGAAAAACCCACATTGTGTACACCAAACCGAGTCCATAAGGAGACAATACTGTACATGGAAGATGGCAGTTTTTACAGATCGGGCAATATCACTTTGCTTTCGAGCGGCCACTAAAAAGGCCGCGAGTCAGCCGTACGTGCGAGAGAGTCCGACCGTCGGCGTTATTTTAATTCGATTCGAAAAACATACGATCGCACACGCATCAGTATCACGCTAACCTGTTCCTTTGTATGATACTCGTCCGTGTGTGATCGCACGTTTTTCGAAACGAATTAAAAGAACGCCGACGGTCAGAGTCTCCCACACGCAAGACCTACTCAGTGGCTGTTTGGAGGCAAAGTTATATTGTGCGATCTGTACTTGCGTGGCTGAGTCGCTGGCATTTTCGGCATTGAAAGATCACTGGTTTCGCGGAGGTATTTTCAGCTTGCTCTCCGATACATAATGCATTTCATCTTAAATAGTTTGTTCGTTGGGCTATCGTAAGAGATTTGAATTAAGTGGTGGAAACGGTCTGGTTCAATTTTCATGAATATGAATCTCGAGAAGATGAGGATATTTAGGTTGGGAATTTTTCTGTCTTTGTTTTCTTGTTTGATTTATGTTGCGCTAAAGTCACCTCTAATCCCTTTGAGAATGATGGACTTAGGCTTTATACATTTTAGGGTGTACGTGAAGAATTGTATTTTTGATTCTGTTCACCTGGTTGTTATTGAGCTATATAGGTCAGTATCGTTTGTGTATATCGTGCTATTTGTGCTATTCGTTTCTTTTATGGCGAAATCCGTCTTGGGGGTATTGAAGGCTTGGACTATATTTATAATAGTTTTGATGCCAGTATTTATCGTGTAAATTGGCGGTGGCTTACTTTTAGACGGCTGACCGTCTCGTGTTCAGTGACCATGCTCATATCGTTTTGGTCCATATCCGTTGGGGATAGAGTTTCGTAGCGGTTTTTGCTAGGGTTCAGAACGTCGTCTTGGGAGGTGGTGTGAATATTCTTCGCTTTACTCGTTTTCTTTGGTGTTGCCTATTATGGTGACGATTCTGGTGCGTTCGCCAGATGTGGATCGCTGCTTGCGGCGCCCGCGAAGGAGGCTGGTGAGGGGTTGGTTTCCTTGCCATTGTTAGGTTGTGACAGTTGTCACACCGGGGATCGGGGAGGATGCCCTCAGTCAGTATGCCAGGGTTTGCTGAACTCCTCGTGTTAAGAATTACTTTCTTTATTTCGGTGGGTTGGATATGTACACTATTTACATAAGGGTATAAAGCTAGGTGGTTTCTCCTCTGGACTTTTTTTTTAGCGCTATTTTACAATTGTCGCAATCTAACTTATTATGTAATTGTTTTACAACAACACCTGCTATATATGCGACTACATGCTCAGCAAATGTAGATAACTGGCAAATTGATATCAATGATTCAGAATCATCCAAGGAATTTGTTAAATTAAATAAAGTTTCTAAATCACTAGGATCATCCAGAAGTCGCCATGAATTTGCGGAAGCATTAATTATGCTTACAGAAGAAACAATCTTTTTAGCGGAGGAAATGTGTAAAATAGAAATATGATCAAGTGGAAGACAGTTACCTGACCTTCCACTTCTTAATTCACTGGGTATAAGAATTTTTTTCATGATACATTTAAATTGACGGCAGGTTGGATTATTATTTCCTCCATTATGTGCTCTTATACAGCCAAACAGCAGCTCAATATGATCTTGGCTGAACTTATACGTGGGAATATATTTTAAAATATTAGTATTTTCGCAAACGCCATCATAGATCATTTTCAATGAATCTATGCATGTAATCAATCCACAAAAGTCAGTTCTTTTTCGTGTGAAAATCATACGTGTCCCCTCCAAATTTCGTAAAGCAGCTATATAATTTTTACATTCTTGTAGTTTTATGAATATATTATAATTTGTACAATTCCGAAATTCTGGTAACTGAAGCACATATCTGCAATACTCCAACGAACAAGCAACAGAGTCACTAAATAATTGAGTGGCGAATTTCACCTTCATTTTTTGTTTGTGATAAGTAATATGAATTTCTCGAAGTTTATTACCTAAATGAAGACCTTCAGCCACTTGTAATTTATGTAATAAATGGCGATACAATATCATGTACTCCCATGATATTGTATCGCCATTAATATCTATAAATTTTCCAGTGTCCCCAAATGAATTACGAATTAATTTTATCATATGACACGCATCAGGATATATCATAATTTTTTCATTAGTCACGGGATGTTTAAAATGAGTTTGAAAATAATTATTTACTCTAGAATGTGAAGATGTGTCTGTAAGAAGCTTGGAAACTGCAGCATTCGTTGTAGTTCCATCAAATGTCAAGCAAATTAAGCGATTGGAATTTTCCATCCCTGGTTTATGCAAACTACATTAAAAACTAGTGCTTCTGTAGCTAACGTTAATTCGTCTGTTACTATTTCTGGTCCCATATCTATGTATCCACATCGTTTACCATCACTCCCTAATTCTAAACACTGTTCTATTTTCATTTCATCATACATCAAACAGCAAAGCAAGTTATAATCACAAGATTCTACTCTTAATTGTATAGCTTTTAATGCTTCTTCGCTAATCCCTGGTTCACCATCAATTCCATTATACCACCTATTAATTGTTCGAGGATGCGGCAAGCAAGTATCAAATGTTTCTCGCACATATTCATAAGCGCGCGGAGAGTAATAATGAAGTGTCAAAGCGAAACTTCTTAATTTAGGAGTATATTTGATGGGTGAAGATTTCTTTCTTCCTTTCTCAACCTTTCGCTTCAACAATTCTGTGTAACATGTAGTTTCTGTATCACACACTGCATGTGTGCAACACGTTTCTTATTTCGCCTTGCATTTTGCTGCAGCCTTTTTATCTTGCTGTGATATTGTTTTCGTTGCTGTACTAAAGCTTGTCGTAAGTATCTCTTTGTGGGCGAATTCATAACTTTACTTGGCGATATAGATGTCCCCTTGTTACATAAATTCTCCCTCTGAACTGAAACCTCAGCTGTTTGTATTTCTGCATCACATATTTGCAAATTCAATTCTTCCCGGTTTGTGTCTTCTTCATCGTTTGCATTACAAGATGTTATTATAGGTCGTTTTGACGGTATATCACTTATATTACTATCTTCTGAACTTAAATGCCGTTTTCTTTCAGTTATTTTAATACTTTCAACAATCTGAAAAGAATTTGAAATATCTATAGTTTCATTGCCTTTATTAATTGATGCCAAATGTGCTTTGATGAAACTAACCTTAGGTACAGCATTTTCTCGAAGTCTAATACAACTTAATGAAGTGCGATCAAACAGTCCTTCAGAAAACTGTTGTGAACAAATCAATGTATTATCTGTTTTACGTTTTTTATCAAGCTCCAGATTGGTTATCCATTCCTCCCTTCGTTTCTGATTCTTAGGAAGTCAATGATAATAAAAATGTATTTGATATAATGTTACTAGAATACTTGAAACATTAGGTTCCGAATGAATTATATATTAGTTACAAAGCAAGTAAATATGGAACATTAAAAAAGCTTTCATTCTATTAATTATTCAACTACTTTTACATTAATGAGGTTAGGAAACGCGTAATTGTTATAAATGTGAATTATTTTAATCACTTACCTGTGAAACGTTATCTTTTTACCATTACCAATTTTTTTATAATGTTTAAAATGACAATTTTTCACCGAACATGTAGGCATTTTTATTATATTTATATCACTTCTTATGGCTATAAAGTGAAAGCAACTGAGAGCAACGTGTAATATGGCGGATGCCCTCCCCCTTCGGCGTCATACCCCGCCTAGTCGTGCTCCGTCCCTATATTCCTAAGTCCGTGGGGCTTATGTCCCGATTCTCGGAAATTTCCAGCAGCGAGTGGGGAGTGCGCGTCGCGAGGCCGGCGTGCGTCGGTCGGGTCGGTGATACTCGGTCGCGGTGGCCCGTGTGGTCGGCCTCTCGCTCACTCCTGGTCGCACCGCTGTGCGCTCGACTCCTCGCGCTGGGACGCTACGTCACAAGGTTAGGTATAATTAGTGCTGCCATCCGTCTGGGTTTCCCCGGATTTGTCCTCTTTTTTTTTTTACGGCATCCGGGGACGTCCGGTGGATTTTCTATAGTGATCCAAGGTTTTTGACGCTGCTCGCTCAAAAAGTCATAAATATTTTATCTTTATTTCTTGGTTGCGGTTACAGTCTATAATTTACAGAAATTTTTGTTTTGAAATATCGTACCTAATATAAGAAATAGTTAAAAGTGTCCGGGTTTCAAGTGCAAATGTCCGGGGTTTTTAATGCTCTCTGTCCTAGATTAGTGATTTTACGGATGGCAGCCCTAGGGGTGACTTGCTTTGCGTTGCAGGGATCCCGCTTTTCTTGCATAAATTTTTATATTGGTAATCAAGTTACAGGGAATGCAACTTGGGCGTCTTGATTTCTCGTTGCTCTAAGGGATTGTGAGGAGAACTTTCCATTTCATTCTCTTCTCTCGACATTCTTCTCTCCGGGCCATGTGGCGGTGAGGCCAACGGATCATAAACACTTGCACTAACTGATAGAACATTTATTTTTCGATTATAAACACCAAGGCTTTACAAATCACGCTGTATTTCGCAGCCCGACAAATCGTTTCTTTACTGTCGCAGCTATGACCGTTGCTTATTGATATGGTTTGCGTAATTGAACTATTAGTATCACGCAAAACTTTGAACTCAAATTTCTCGAAAATGGCGGCCCATTTTGGCAAAATCCTTTGGGGTTTTGTAACACTAGGTGTGTACTACAATGTCCACCCAGTGTCATTCCAAAAGCGATGGTGGATTGCAGGGACCTGGAACGAAATGTTTTTTCGTTTCGTTTCGTTTCGGTTCAGTTCCGATAATAATAATTTCGTTTCGGTTAATATCGTTCGTGCTGAACAAATATTTCGTTTCCATTAGAACGAAAAACAAATTTTGTTCCGAACCGGTTATTTAATTTATAAAAAAAACTCGTGTATACTTATTTTAACAATTTTATTGCATTTTTTGTACTTATAAAAAATTATATGTTATAGTTATGTATAGGGTCTGAACACTGATAGGGCTGAGTAGCGTGCTAGGCGAGGCGTTAGGAGTCTTGCCCTCCTATACATGACTTGCAAACGAAAGCCTCCAACAATATAAACTATAAAAAAAATTATACAAAATAAAATTAAATTTAAATTTTTTAACCTGAAGTGTACAGAACGTTATTAAGCGAAAATTTTATTGCGGTTATATCGTTTTCACTCCTGCAACAGGGTTAAGAATTTCGTTTCTGTTTCTGTTTCTGTTCCGGAAAAATATTTCGTTTTTTTCGTTTATCGTTTTCGTTTCTGTTTCGTTCCGGGTCCCGGGTGGATTGTGTGCCGTCCCTTTGTTAGTGTAGCGATGCCAAAAAGGGATGCCTAAACGATAACCACTATTTCAGAAGATCTAATGAACCGATTAAAAAAAACGTTGACTAACATAATTTTTTAAACCCGTTTTTTTATCTGCACATTTATGCGTAAAATTACCCGTTTTTTACTTTGGGTTCAAATGTGCACCAAACATCACAGTTTTGGTGTTTTTTGGCGCGACAAAGTATAATGCGATAGCTATTGGTATAAATTTTGAGATATTTTTTCGATTTTCGATTTTGGGCGCTCCTTGTGAGAACATTTCATTGTTACCGTTTATGCATCTCTTTTTGGTAGTGCTGCACTAACAATAAACGCCACCTAAAGTATGCATCCAGACCGAAAACAAATGAAATTTTTTTCTGTAGCCACCGAGTGTATGAATAAAAGCCGAAATCATTATTTAGGATATGTTATAACCTTGTAAAAAATGGTAAAATCTATTTTTTTAGCGTTTTGACCGGAGTATCCCCTTAAAGCCGAAACAGCTGCGCGAGGAGCAGTAACCTCTAGCACACACACGCGTAGATAGTTTCTCTCTCTCCCTCTCTCTCCCTCTCTCTAGACACACACACACACACACACACACACACACACACACACACACACACACACACACACACACACACACACACACACACACACACACACAGTACAGCTGACTGCGCTGGTTCAAACCGCGAAGATGAACCAGCGCAGTGGGCTCAACTATATATGTATGCGTGTGTGAACTTGTATCTACACGTGCCACCTGCGTGTGCGTGCGAGCGTATGTCACCGCGCGCTCAGCTGAGAAGGCTTTAAACTGCGCGGCTCGGAAATTCGACCGCTAATATTCAATTGTTAATATCTCGAGAACGAAGCCCTGGATCCCAAAATGGTAAAGGACATTTCAATTTCTTCTTGCATCAGGATATTTCATGTTCCGAAAAGTCCCTGAACTGTGAGACCCCTGTATAATTGGTTCTTTTTTGTTTTAATGTTACTTTATTTCGTAAACTTGCCTGTACTTTACTTGTCCTCTTACATTCTTACCTTTTCTACAATTTAAACAATTAGCACATTGCGTACGGATTTATAATCCCACATATTTCAGCATGCTTCATAAAACTGAACTGAACTTCATAAAAATGCTACAATCTGATCAGGTTTGCCAGCAGAACCCCCTACGCGTAGTAGAAGGGGAAAACGTTCAGCAATAATGGTATATTTGTGTTGGTGACGTGGTGACGTCGCATGGCGTGCTTGGAGTGCACATTAGTGTATACTGTATATATGTATTAGGCTGATCCTTATTTTTCAACTTTAAAGTTTGTATTGTCTGACCCTCTTAAAATCTTCTAACCGACAAAAAAAATATCTTCCTGTATTTTATTTATATATTTTGATATATAAAGGTCGCTTAAGGACATTATATTTCGCATCTACCACAAGTTTGTTACCATAATTGTTACTTGTCAGTTTTAATGAAACGGGGCCCATATTTATATATCAGAATCCAAAACCGTGCGTTTATCTTTGCGTTTAACAACTTAAATAGAATGTACGTCAGAGTTTGCGTCTGCATCTGATTTGAGAGCTGCTGATGAGAGAAATTTAAATGTGCATATAAAGCCTTATGCCACAACACAATACAGTACACACTCGTTATAAACCCGTTTCGTCTATGCGATGTGTGCTCGAATTTTAATGTTATACTCTCACTTAAAAGTTCATAAAATTATTTTGTCCTTATTGTAAATATTTCTATGAATTTATACCAGGGGTTGAAAACAGTTATTATATCGGTTTCGGTTCTTAAAACAGTTATGAAGAACAGATATTCTGACTATATCGGTTTCGGTTACAGTTCTAGAACCGTTATTTTTTTGGTTCTATATCGGTTCCAAGGCGGTTCTACAATCGATTCTTGTATCGATTTGAGAATATCTAATTGAGATCGCCAGTATTACGGTTGCAGATTATTCTATATAAGCATAAACATACCTTTTACAAAATCATTATGAAAAAAACCAAAACTGAAATAATTATGCATTCCATTATCTTGTAACATGAAAAGTGTTCTTTAACCTGTCGGCGGGCGCTGACGTGTACTCAGTACACGGAGTTCTATTTTTGCTGAAAAAACCGTTTTACCGTGATGTATTCTACTCAGCACCGGTATGTATATTTTCAGCGAACATTTTTGCATCATGCTACGTACTTGCCAAGTTCAAATTCAATTTGGAAGTGTCTTTGATTGAATGAAAACGAAAGTATGCCGCGAATCCTGCGGCCAACGCGCTCGTGTACTCACAAGTTTTCCAGTTATCCGCCTCCGATTGCTTTGATATTTGGATATGTTTTAGAGGACCGAAAAATAACATATACGTATTTTTTATTTTGGCCTGTTTGCATGTTTAGGGGGTGAAACCACCCTTCAATGGTTTTCGAGGTATCCCTGCCTCCGATTCCAAGCAGCTTCGAACGCCTCAGGCCCGTATCATATGAACCAGAGTTGGGCATTATTGAACTAAATTGTTCATCGACTAACCTTCGAATAAAAATTTCGAATAAAATTATTCGTGACTAAGGAATAAATTTTTACTCGACTAAATTAGTAATTGTTATTCGTTATTCGAAGGACCTCCGTGGCGACTAAGCGTCACGAATAAGCTGCTTGACTCATGAGTCATAATACCCCCCTCGGCCCGGCCAGAGACCTAGGGCCTCTGAACCCAAGCCGGAGACAGAGGGACTGTGAATCCGAGCCGGAGCTTATTCGTTTCGCTTAGTCGCCATAGCGGTCCTTTCAATAACGAATAACGAGGAACGAATAACGACTAAAAATTTAGACAAATAAAAATTTATTTGACTAATGCCCAACTTTGATATGAACCACGCGTGGCGCGTTGACAAGACAAAAACACATCGACAATCGTGCTCTCTGGGACGATGTGGAAACCTATTGATACAATGTCGCCCTAATATGCCACGCGCGGTTCGCGTGGCACGGGCCTGAGGCGCTCCAAGCTACTTGCCGCCGCGGGGGTCAGGACGCGCGGCGGGAGAAAAGAGGCGTTGCCTCTGAAAATCGGCCACAACGTTCACTTAATTCCCAAGCCAGATATAGGGTAAAGAACCCAATTACTGTCACCTTAAGCTCACCTTGACAGTCAGTGCAGGCGGTCCGTAAGTACCGTGACTGTAAGGTGTAATGGAGGAAGCTTTAGCCGAATCCGTCCTGCTGGGGTCGAGCATATGCTGGCGGCTCTACCTCCTCGTGGTCCCCACTGGACAGCCCTGCGCGTCGTTCTCGACGTGCAGATCTGACCAAACGAGCCGCTTCCCCCTCCGGGGTAGACCCAACTTGTCCAATGATTCCCTAACGGGATGAGGGCAGGGTTTTTCCAAGTCGCGCGCATTTCCATCCTTGCGCGCCGTTCCCCTGCCAATGGCTAGCTGGAAAGTCAAAACTAACATCTCGCGGGTTAAATGCTATTATAGGGGTAACCCTGAGGTTGTAGCGCGTCCGTTGGACCTTTCTGCCGACACTATCTGTCACCTTAAGCTATTTTACTTAAAATAACAAATAAATAAACGTTGTAAAGTCATACACCAATAGAATTATGTAATTCAACCTATAATCTATGCTGTAAATTATATTCTATAGTTTATTTATTCGTTATTTTAAGTAAAATAGCTAAAGGTGACAGTAATTGGGTTCTTTACCCTAAGCCAGGGCTCTCCAGCGTAGGGGCCCCTCATGCGCCAGCTTCCCCTTCTAATCTTTCTTTCGCGCAGTGTGCCTTCCGTTGTCAAGGAGACCGCGCGACGCTGCGCAAGCTGCCACGACGGGCAACAGGGCAAGATAGCGTCGCGCGGTATCCCTAACAATGCGGATGAGAGTGGGAGAACCCCAAGCTCCCGCGGGAGCGACCTTGAAGAGCTCTGCCCTAAGCGGTTTTCTTGGTGTCGTAATATCGATTCTGTTTTACTTTTGACTGATGCGCGCCATAAACATTGTACCTATCGCTTGCAACGGTTTTCAAGGCCGGCCGTTGAGACTACTGACTTCTTCGCGATGCTGTCGACAATGTCGACGCGCTGAATCATACAAGTCAAAGCGAGACCGTTTTCTTCAGACGATACGAAAAGTATCAGTCCTGGTCTGATCGTCACAGAGAACAGAACAGAAGCCTTTGGTGTCAAAGAAAGGAGCTGTCTTACTGACACTCTTTGTTTAAATTAATATTTGATAAGCTTAGTAATATATTCGTGATATACTATACCTATATGTGAAAATTTAAATTTTAATTTAATGTGTGTAAATGTAAAAATGTAAATGTAAATGTAAATGTTTAATCTATATTTATTTAATGTATGTAAAATGTATTTCTTGTTGAATATATCAAAGAATGTAATATATATAACACCAAATTTGTTTGTAACGAAATTCTGTTATAACACTACCAAGTATTTCGTACATTAATTATAATACAGAATGTAATAAATATTTAAAACATGAAATCGAAGCTTTTATTTGATATTCCTAAACAAAGTCAGTCTCAATGGCCGTTGAAAACCGTTGCAAACGATACAATGTTTATGCCGCGTATCAGTCGAAAATAAAAAAGAACCGATATTACGGCACCAAGAAAACCACTTATATTAAAGAATACTTCATATTACAAGATAATGCAGCGGTGGCCACATCGGGCCATTTCCCTAGTAGCATTTTTGGTTGGCCAACGGTAGCCAACAGTTGGGAATTAGTTGGGAAATAGTTAGAGTTTTGCCTACAAATTCTCAACATAGGGCCTACGGCAAAAAACTTACGACAGTTTGCCAACGAATATTCAATGTTGGGCCTACAATTATTATGGTTAGTTAATTATCAAAAAGTTACGACTGTTTGCCAACGAATATTCAATGTTGGGCCTACAATTATTATGGTTGGTTAATTAACGATAAATTACAACGGTTTGCCTACGACTATTCAATGTTGGGCCTACAATTATTATGGTTAGTTAATTAACAAAAAGCTACGACAGTTTGCCTACGAATATTCAATGTTGGGCCTACAATTACTATGGTTGGTTAATTAACAAAAAATTTACAACGATGATTAAATGTTGTCTTATAAACATCAGAAAATTTGCTACATCCAAAAATCTGTTATTATATTCCAAATTGTGATTTTTGTTTTCTTATTCGTCTTGAGACGAATGTGAAATTTTAAGGAATGAGTCTAAAGGTCGAATGATGCTATTTTGTAGAACATTTAGCGTCACTGTGCACTTTTTATTAACAATTAATACTCGATATGTACTAAGAAATTAGAAGTGTTTACAAGGAAATGTATTGGGTAAGTGCGAATAACGGTTGCTTCGTAAGTGTAAAGTTTCGGTTCGATTCTCCTCTCCGCAACTTTTTTTTTTTCTTAAATCAGACCTGAAAAAGACGTGTTTACAACGTCTTTTGAAGTTCTTCAAGACGTCTTCTGGACGTTTTTAAGACGTATTTTGGAAATAAACTGTTGGGCTTAGGGAAAGAAACCTTCAGTTGGACCTGCGTTGGTAGAATCCTTGGCCCATTTAAAAATAGCGCGACACTTCAACAGTTGGCCAACGGATAACACGTCATTGGCCCAACAAACTCCCAGCAAATAAACGCTACTAGGGTTGGGAGTAAGATCTCCATTATGTTTACCGTAGCCGCGCGGAAGGGGAGCTCGAAAGCTAATGGTAACGTGGGCGTGCCACGGATAGGGAAAACTATAGTAGTGTGCGGTGCAACCGCATGCCCGTGCGATAGGCTGGAATGACTGGGAATCTCGGGGGCCCCAGTGATCGCTGCCACTTGGGCTCCTAATGCCGGGTTTACACCCAGGCGAACACGAACAAAAACAGTGTTCGCGAACGTTTTCGTCTGTGCTAGTCGTGTTCATTCCGCCGCAAACATGGACAAAACTCAGCATATGAATCGTATGTGAATGTTTCGTTCTGTTTGCGGCGGTGTGAACACGACAAGAACAGACGAAAACGTTCGGGAACAATGTTTTTGTTCGTGTTCGCCTTGGTGTAAACCCGGCATAAGAGGGCCAGTTATTTCAGCCTAGGGGTACGAGCCTGCACCGCACGCTACTACTTACACTCTTACAGTCTTCCCTATCCGTGGCGCGCCCACGTTAACATTGGCTTCCAGCTCCCCTTCCGCTCGGCTACGGTAAACATAACGGGGACCTTACTCCCAAATGGCTCGATGTGGCCACCGCTAAGATAATGGTATGCATAATTTTTTCAGTTTTGGTTTTTTTCATAATAATTTTATAAAAGATATGTTTATGCTCATATAGAATAATTTGCAACCGTAATACTGGCGATCTCAATTAGGAAGTGCAAAATCGATACGAGAATCGATTGCAGAACCGCCTTGGAACCGATATAGAACCGAAAAAATAACGGTTCTAGTAACCGAAACCGATACAGTCAGAATATCGGTTCTTCATAACTGTTTGATCAAGAACCGATATATAACAGTTTGTAATATATTATTTCCATTAAGCGACCTATAATCTTTAATATGTTTTAACAAAATTTTAGACGAAATTCTTTTTAACTATTTGGAAGCTTCTAAGAGGGTCAGAAGGAATTTTAAAAACTTTGATATTTTACCATACATACAGGACCACACTAACATGTATGGCTATATGACGTCACGCGTGGGGAATTCTCCCGGCAACACTGAGTCTGATACATACAAGCACCTTTTTATTCATTCATGTTTTTACAATTCTATAGTCTTTTTTGTTAGCATTCATTGTAATTCTACTGCTCTAAAATCAAAATCTATTTCATTCAGCACATACCATAGAAATTATTTGTTGCAACAACACAGAAAAATGCACGCGTCATTCAAATTGCGCCCTGCATTATAATACATTTATTTGTGATTATTTATGACTTTACTCTGAAAAATTAGGTAACTGCCTAGGGCATAAGGTTGACACGCGGTGGAAAATGGTCTTTTCATTGTTTTGGCATTATTGAAAATAAATTTTTAAATGCAATACTATAAATTGTACTAAAACTGTTTTAAACTACGAGTAAAAATTCGGAGCATGGTCATCAAGAAGCTCAATTAAATGTATTATAATAAACGGCGCGATTTGATAACTTCGCCTAGGACGCAAAATAAGCTCCTGCTGTGCCTGGCTATCTGACCGTAGCGCGTATGTGTCGAGTAGTCACGATTTCATCTGAACGCTCGCGCCCGTCGCGCATGCCCGCCGTGCACACAAGCGTCCCATCTCGCTCCCCCCTTCGGCCAGAAAGGGCTCCATTCACGATGAGTGCTCAATGCCCATCTCCACCAGCGAGCGTTCAGCGAGGAAGTACTGTACTGCCCTCTTTAGTTAAAATGTCCTATCTAGCATTTTGAAACAACCGAGAAAACTGAAGTTTGATCATTTCCTTTACACCATACTTATTTTCCTCCTTTCAAATTAAAACATGTTGTCATTATTTCGTAATAGCCTAATATCATTTTTTGTAATAGTTGTACCGGTAGGGAATGTATTATTAACGTACCAATTAATTAATTGTTTCAGATAAGATATTTTAACCATTTTGAAAAAAGTTAGGTTAAATACATTCGACTGTTTATAAATCTTTAGGAAGCACGTAGACGTTTCTAATTATACTTAAAAGGTAAAAGATGTGTGGAACTTCAAATATTTGAACATATCTCAAAAAATGGAAAAATGCTAGATAGGACAGTTTAACTAAGGAGGGCAGTGTAATAGCGATATGTTCGTAATAATCATTACCATGTGTCATAAAAAGAAAGGTTTAATAGAGAATAATAGAAAACTGAGTCGAAAGTTGAAATTGTGAGCAAAGTTTTAAACGTTCTTTTTTAAACCCGTGGTTTTTACACTTGCTTATATGATATTTTCGAACTGACTTAACCGATGAACTTACGTGTACTCGGAAAAAATTTAAAGTCACTTTTCTAGTAAACGAAGCGCGATCTCAAAAAATTTTATTCTGCATTTTCGTCTTATTTTGGCCTGTAAAATCACCCTTCAAAGGGATTGCTACCTGCAGTGACATACTCTGTATATCACGTTTACAGTTAGAAACTTAAATAAAAACTATAAAAACGAGATATTTCTCGATTTGTTGCAGACACAATTGGGTAAAAAGATTTTTTGCAATTAACTGTCTAATTTACTTAATGTTACATTTAGTTGGTGAGTCTAGTGGACGAGCGTCCCGTACGGTTGCGAAACACATACCAGGCCCGACCGCTACCACAGAGCCAATTCGCGAACGCGTGACGACCGCCTGTGGAGAAGTAAACATGGCCCACCAGATGGTTCTAGAGCGCGGTGACAAGCTGTCGCAACTCGAGGACCGAACGGCGCGCATGATGTCAGAGGCGGAAGGTTTTTCACAGTCTGCACACGGATTGATGGTTAAGTACAAGGACAAAAAATGGTACCAACTATGAGAATATCGTTCGATTTCTATCCGAATTTGGAATGGCGCACCATTCTGTTGTAATTTAGCGTTCACATTTGAGATATGAGCTCTGTCGTATTAAGCAGAATGAGAATAAAACTCGAAAAAATTGGACATATTGCGGACCTTGCACGCACACACAGGAAACATGTTACATGGAATAAAAGAGTTAAAAAATGGGTATGTATGCACTCACTTGCGCGCTCGCGTATGTGTGTGTGATGTCTATGTTAAAGTGAGAACAGTAGAGAGGAACAGACACAAAGGAAACATATTCATGCGATACTTTTACAAGCAGGTAATACACACGCACATCTTTCAGCGAAGAATATAGAAAAAGTCGTATTTACACAAGTCGTATAAACACAAGTAATTTTAAGTATATATATGCGCGATCTCTCAGAATGTGTAATAATCTCTATATACATATACATATATAACATTATAGACCGCTAAGGTAAATGGTATACACTAAACACATAAAACGGATCGGGCAGTTAAAACAGAAGAAACATGGAATGGCTGCGATTAAACATTAAAGAAATTATTAGCGGATATAGTTGTATAAGATTAAAGGAACTAAGTATTTAGGTTAGAATAAGAAAATGATTCTATTACGCGCGAGTCAATACATACAATTATGTAACAATTCGCCTTTTAATCGACGGCACTCGTTAATCCATTCGGACGTCCTGTAACAGCGAGACTAGCGAAATTCACGTGGAATGACGTTTTGTCTTCGTTTGTTCTTCGATAAAAGGAAAATAGGAATACAATGATCCGTGCACATACATATATACAGATAACACTGTTCGAACGATAAACACCCAAATTAAATAATCCAAACTGATCGAGGTGAAGACGCAGCGACGTTATTCCGAATGTATTGACAATAATTGTAATTAATTGATTGAGATAATAGTGCATTGGATAAACGTTGAACGCAGTGAAATATATAATTTATCCACGATGCAGGACCATCGGGGTTATATTCCGACATATAATCCTAATATGCCGTCACATCGTTGATAAAACATATATTAGTTGTTATCAATTGTAGTTATCGCTAGATATGCTATGTATATAAAATAATAAAAGCAGTAGGAAGTATTACGTCAAGAAAAAAGAGTTGTTTGTATGATAACGTGTTGTGAGTTACGCTATTTCAGCGTCGGTGATGAATTCAATTGAATTTATAATATGTATCGACGGGAATAAAGAGAAACTACTGTAATTGTAAAGATTATATGTAGATTAGATTACGTAAAGACAATATAATATATATACATGTATATGTGTATTGCGCGTGCATATGTACATATGCACATGTAACATATGCTTATGCATACAACACATACATGTACATATATATGTATAATAAGTTCATTTGAATTTATTGAGGCTCTGAATCGTCGTACTGCTTCCATAGCAATAACTGTATAGTTGATGTTAATGGTACTAAACAACTGCATAAAACTATATTATAATGCGTCTCGCAGAGAATTAATTAGATTGCAATTTCTTCGAGTTGAGTCGACTTCCGGATATAATTTTCCTCGGACAATATACGCAGGTAGAGATTCGTTCGTAAACTTTCAACCACCACCGTATCCTTTCTGTCAGGAGATCTACTTACTATTAATTGTTGGCACAGCGATCCACGAGAAACTGGATGCATGTGCTCGAAAGGTTATTTCAATTCCGGGATCGTGATATAATTGCACAAGAGAGCCGAGAATTGATCGTACTTTGATTCCTTTAACTTAAGCGGCATCTTTTCGGGCGATACGTTTGATCGTCTCACTGATTTACCCACGAAATCCAGAAATTTTCTTTGTACGCAGAAGATGAAAACATTGCGAAAATTGAAAAGATAAAGAAAAATGTGAAAAACTATTACACGATGATTATATTAAGATAAGTGTAGAAGTGTGTTAATAATCGATAAGCGAAGGAAGAAAGCCAATACATAACAGAGATAAAGATGTTTTTCTCGGATCTTTTGTGAAAGTGAAACGTTGTTTACTGCTCTAACAATAGGATAGTAGTTAAATGTACGATAGTTGCAGACAAAAACAAAGAAATACATTACTATCTAAGTGTTTGATAATATAACATATTCTAACACTTGTATAAAAACTACTGTTTAGGTGATTCCGGATTATTTATCATATCAAACAGGTTGAGATGTGTTTGAAAATAATTTATTGTAATAAAAAGAAGTACTTGGAACGAGAAAGAAAAAATACAACAAATGAATACAGATAATTATTAATCGGAATTTCTATTTAACCTTTATCTAAATGCATTTCGTTCTATGACTTAACAAATGGAAAATAATACTTCGTAATTTTTTGTTAAATTATTTTCATACACAATATAGATTTTCTAAAAGATTAGTTCTTTTCGACTATCAAGTGATTCACTTGGAAACCCTTGCCGCGATATAAAGGTTGTCACTTCATTCGATAAATAAGAAATGATATTTTGCAAGTTTCTATACTTATTTTTAAAACTGATGTGATGTTATGTGTATTCAAAGAGTTTTATTTTCGCGTGAACGTACAGAATCGTTTCGTAAACAACATATTGCTTTCTGTATGTTCAAACGAACGGTAGCTACCTCTCCCATTTGCTATGCCCTTTGTATGAAATGTTTATTGTTTATTGTGTCTAACTGTATTTCAACGCTGTGGCCTGAATATGTAAATCTAATATTGTAAATGAAATTTTGTCCTTAGATGCAGCGAAATAACTAATACTCTCGATTTATACTATTACTAATCTAGTACAGTTCTTATTTTTCAAGAGATATAATACCATGTTATTGTAAAAGTACTGCCTCGAGGACAGACTGTATCTTGGCTCCGATTAATAAATGAGTTTGAACCAAACAAGATATTTTTAGATTTTACACTAACAAACAATGCTATTTTAACCTGCCCTTTCAGCCACTGATGTCCATACGAGGGACACTTAACACTACTTTGTCGATTTTACACGTAAAATCTCTCAGAGAGAAAACGTACAAACGTACTGAAAATTTTTAGCGAGAGTATAAAGCATGCAGGTCATCAATGGACCATCATGTAAAACTGACATGCAGAGGATTTCAATCGTCTCCGATTGCTTTGGTTTTCGGATATGTATTAGAAGACCGGTAAGTAACAAATATGTGTTTTTTTAATTTGGCCCATTTGTATATTTAAGGGGTGAAAAACCCACCCTTCAAAATTCATAAGAAGAGGTACAAAAATTCCTATTGTTAGTTTGAAGAATATTATAATATTGTGTTGAATAAAACATGATATAAAACTTCATATTAAGTAGTTTCCTAGAAACAATAGAAAACAATACATAGTGGAAAATATTTTCTGAAAATTTCTAAATATTGAGCAGGGGAAACATTGGAATCGCGCGACCAGCCTGCAGAGGCTCTAATAATGTCGTAGTCCAGTCCTTTTTTAGCAGCTGCGGACGTTCACGCATGTCGTGTGCTATGCGCAGTAAAAAACTCATCTATTCCACACTCTCTTAGTACCGCTTTTATCCAACGACTTAATGTCTGGGATGTAACCTCCTTATGAGGTCTTTTGTACGATAAGAATAATTTCGCTTTGCTATCTCTAATATTTTTAGTAACCTCTAGGTACCTTATCAACGTTTTCGCGACACAGAGACCTGGTTTCTCCTTGAAAAAGGGTAAATTTAATAGAGGTTGAAGAGATCCAGGTCTAGAGGTCTTAATTAAATTCTCTATTCTAATCTCTACTGATTCTTTCAATATCGAAATGGAGTCAATCCTCATTAGTGATAGGGATTGAACTCTATATCCTGATCCTAAGGCTAACAGCATCACCAATTTTTCTGTTAATTTTTGTAACCCTAAGTCTTCCAGAGGAAACCATCTCTCTATGTGCACCGAAACCTCGTTAACGTTCCAAGTCCTATCGTATTTTGATTTACAAGGTCTCATGCGAAAGACGCCCTTAAAGAATCTATTTAACAGAGGCATATCTCTAACATCATCCCTGGAAATTAAGGATATAGCTGACCTAGCAGTATTAAGGGTACCATACGCGGCCGCCTTATTCAAACTTACAGTTAAATAATCTAAAATTTCGGCTATTGTTGCACCAAAAGGATCGCAGCCCTTCTCTTCACAATATTTCCACCACGTCTTAAGTGCCGTAGTGTATTGTTTTATCGTAGAATCTGCTAAGGAAGCTGTAAGCACTTCTGCTGCAGCCCGTGCGATTCCTTTTCTATCATAAGCTTCGTGGATAATACTCCTGCAATCAGTGAAAGGCTGGATGCCAGTGGGTGCTTCCTTGTCCTACAAGGCGATAATAGTAAATTTTTTGACGGGTTAAAACCATCGGTTCACCTTCCAACAGTCGCCTAAAAATGGGAAACCATGACTGTGAAGGCTAGAAAGGCAGTACAATAATAAATACAATAATACCACTCGCCGTAACAGCACAACGCATTTTCGTATCAGTTTTACTGATGTTCGGTCCAACTAATTCTATCAGATAGTCAAAATCTTCTGCTGTCATTCGCAAGAAATTGTTCAGTTGACGAGGCTCTTCCGTTCTTAATCCGAACAACAGTGATTTGTGAATTTGAATATCACATCTTCTTAAAATCCAATCTTTCGTCCAAATTCTTTTCATGTTTTGTTAACAAAAGTAACACTGTACATGCAGCAGCATATCTCGTGTCTTGTACTGACATTCTAATAGCCACTTCACGTATTCGATGAGTGGATCTCGACTCTCAGGGCTCGAGAGTAACACTGCAGTGTAAACACACTGGACATATCTTCCGCAAGATTTTTCTCGCAACTACTTGCAGGCAAAAATTTGTGGGAAAAAATTGTTATAGTGTAAACACTCATGCAAGTTTCTTGCGCAATAAATGTCGCAAGTTTATTGCTAGTGGCTACGAGGCTTAACAATTCTTTTACACTGGCACGCAGAAGTCGACACACGAGTGTTTAAATGTTAAAATAACCAGTAGATAAAAAGACATAACGTTTTCAACCCTTATATCAATGATCAAGATTCCACCGTTGCTCAATGATTGGGGTACACCCGGGTACACAATGCGCCTTATTTTGGATAGATCAGATATGGTATGCAGCAACAAATTCACACCTATTTTCTTTCAAAATTCTTTCTGGATCTTTTTGTGACACGTTAAGTATTGTTCTAAAAGACTTAAACGATAAAATTAGTTGGAACTGTTTCGGGCCGAGGATGAGGACAATAAAATTGACGGATGCGAAGCCGAGAATTTGAGATTGTTTGTTACAGTTTGTTACAGTTTGTTAGTAGCGGACGAACCGAGATGTGCTATTCCTCCTGGTTGCCGTGGACAAACCGGGGTCTGGTATTTTCAGGACCCACTAGGAAGGTAGGTTTTCACGGACGACCCGAGGTCGTCTGATATCCCCGGGAGCCAAATATAATTTTAATACATTTTTAATATATTTTCAATATATTTTTAATATATTTGGTTGGGATGGAGGGCGTTATATCTGGAGAAAACCCCACTCAGCACTGAATACTAAAAATGTACGTCCTACTGTGAAGTACTACGGTGGTTCTGTGATGTTGTGGGGGTGTATGGTTGCAAACGGCACTGGTACACCCGTTTTTATGGATGGCATTTTAGATAAACATACATTTTTAAATACTTTAAAAAACAATTTAGACAAAAATTGCGACCAAATTAGGGTAATTGGAAAATTTTTATTTCCAGCAAGATAATGGCCGCAAGCATACGGCCAATTTATGCACGAATGGTTATTGTATAATACACCGCATGGGTTACATACACCCACCCACCCCTAAAGTCTGAAAATTAATCTCGGCGAATATTTGTAGGTGGAAATCGGCAGGCAAATCCGCCGCCGCGAATATTGGCGTTGGTTTGGGGGACCATTACCTTTTAAAGAATGGGAGTACCTACAGACAGGCCCCTTTCTCGGTCAGTGACTCGGTAGTAGATCGAGAAGGAGGCTGGAGCCGCGATTCGAAGGGGACCTTCATCAGACTTTTTTTTACTTGGTGGAAATCCCCACGGATACCCCCGGCCCCTAGGCACCGGGCGGGGGGGGGGGGGCTGGCTGGCTGGCTGGCTCGCCCTGAGAGTGCCGCCCAATGCCGCAGACTCCGGGGGAACCCAATAAAACGGGTCCCCCGGGCGAGCGGCTGGCAATGCCTGAAGGTCAGCTCGCCCCAAAGACGCAAGTCTTCGATAACCCTGGAGGCTACTCTATTCGACCACCCCCGGGGATCCCTCAAATTTCGGGGACCCCCTCCCCTCCCATCCCGCTTCGCTGGCTTCAACTCCTATTTAGCTCATACCCCTTCCTGTTTTAAACAGGATTGCACTTAGCAGTTAACTTAAGTAGTCCGGTTTCCCCAACGGTTCCTCTTCCCGGTCTCCTTTTCCCGCTCCTGAAAAAAAGAGAGGAGAGGAACGTCCCGGGCTCTGAGCCCAACACCGGGGGGGGGGGGGCAGGCGGCACAGGGAAACTATGCCGTCAGACCATCTCCCCCGGCTCCGGATCACAGAGCGGGGCTTCATTTATCGCTTCCCACGCGAACGCTACCTGCTTGTCCGGATTGGTTGCGCGAGAAGCCCGGTCAGGCAGTGGATACGGCTCCGTTATAACCTCCAGCCCAGCTCCCAGCTCCACGCAGGCCTGCTCCAGCAGGCCGTGCGCCCGCGCGGAGTGGGCACAGTTGGCTAGTAGAAGCACCGGGCCGCGGGGCATCACGGTGCCGTAATATCGCCGGCCTCCTCCAGCGACTGTCCGTTCAAATCTGACCCCCTAACATCAACATCAACGCCCGCAAGGGGGTGGGGGGTCACTGTACACGTCCCCCCTCCGTCCGAGAGGGGAATCCCCCCGCCATACGATAGCGCGACCAAGCGCGCCAATGACCGCGCCTCGTCATCGTCATCGACGCCCCCCCCCCCCACACACACACAACACCGTCCCTGGATCCCCCCGCCATTCCAAGTAATTTTAAACATCAATATCCAGACAAATCATCTCGACGTATCCAGAAGGCAAAAGTAATTATGAAATTGAATAATTTCCAATTATCTACGTCGCGGAAATCAAGATTTACATTATCTGCAAGACAGAAAAGTATGGTTATGCTGAAAGTGCGAATGTTTAGCGTTTTATTTAGTAGATAATAATTTAACACATGTTTTCTTATAAATATTAATGTTCGCAGGAGCATGCATGATCGCCTAGGGTGTGTACTCTGGGGGTGAGTCAGCATTTTTTGGGCTGGGCTTGCCAATCCCCCCGCCCGGCCCGTTCTAAATACGACGGGCCTGGTGACGCGGAGACGCGGAGACGCAGTCGTGCAGTCCCGCAGTCACGCGGTGTCGCGGGGTCGTGGGGTGAGGGGTGACGGCGGGCACCTCCCGCCTTAGAAGCAGCGACCCCTGGAAAAGGGTGGCGTGGACGTGTGGCCCGTTGCGCGTCACACAGTGGTCCCAAATCCCGAAAACGTGGCCAAAACTCATAACTTCGTTCGATTTGCATGAAAACTGGTATTTTTATGTTTTTGGGTTCGCTGACTACGATTCTGAACTTAAAAGTAAAAAAAATGGCGAATCCAATATGGCGGACAAGTATACAAGAAGAGTTGTTAGTTGTACTCGCAAAATGTTTTTTTTTTTGGGGGGAGGGGGTATTTCTAAGGTCGCTGATCAAAACTCTAAACTTAAAATTATACAGAGAAATTGTTAGTTGTACTCACAAAATGTTTTTCTCTGTGTATAAAAAGTTGCACAGAATCCGCATCCGCAGCTATCCGCAGCCAATTTTTACGTAGTTTTATAGTAAAATGTTCATATAATAACGTTTAATAGGTCTCGTGACAGAACAATGAAGAACAACAAACTGTTTCTGTGTTTGAATGTAATTCTCCTTTTCGCGACTTCAATAATTTTCAAAGAATTTCTTGCTAATTTATTACTAAGTACGTTACTATTTTAAACTTTGGTTTACATATTTTAATTGTACATACCTTCAGTAGATAAATCCATTTTATCAAATTAAAATTGATATACTTCACGACTCACAGTGCACTGCGAAATACAATATTATTTTTCGCCTTTTCCGAACGCTCGATGGAACGCGTACGAGAGATACATTCGACATTAATTTTAAAACAAAATAATAACGCTCGTTACATAGCAACTCCCAAATAAATTCCCAAAGCGATTTACTAGCGAACCCAATAGTGAAAGTTCCTTATATAGAAACTTCATTTTTGGACTTTTGGCTAGCTTTTTGGGATTTGGAACCACTGTACGTCACCCGGAGTGGTAGGTGGAGTTTGCTCCTGGGGGGAGTGTATGCACGACTGCCCCGCGAGAGGGGCCCCTGTACAGGGGGCAATAGGCGCGGGGAGCTTCATATGCACCCGGGGGGGGGGGTGGCAACCGAACGTAATCGCTAGTTTGATCTCGCACAAGTCCTCCCCTCGGGTGTGCGCTCTCCGCGCCAGGAGGTCACCTTGGTGGTTTTAGTGGGTTCGAGTGCCACATAACCCTTGACCCTCCCCCGAGGGTTAGGAGGGGGTATCCGTGGGGATTTCCCCCAAGAAAAAAAAGAACAAAAAAGGTTTGATATGAGGTGTGTACTCTATGGAGATGTAGCCGAAGCAAGTATTGCATGTATCTTGCAGTGGTTACAGGACGTGGCTTTGCAATTATAAATGTTCAAAGTCCCTCTTTGGATTTATATGCGCTACTTATATTATTTTGTCAAAATTGTAATCACCGATCTTGTACATTATTAAACAATAAAATAAATATTTTTTTAAATAAGTAGAATTAATTATTTAATAAAGTGCAGAATCTGCTTGATAGTTATGTAAGGGTAGGGATATACCTGTAGGGACGGCCGTGTGACGTCACGCGTAGGGAATTGTTTGCCAATTCTGACTCTCAGATGGCGCTGTTATACGTGTCAGACGAACGGCAGGATCTGATGCGAATCTGCTGCCCATTTGACGTCAGGCCCTGATGTTAGGCTCTGTACCTCAGACCGCAGCCTAATGCGGACACAGATGACTACGGATCTGACGTCAGGCTCTGCGCTTCAGATCTGGTTATCAGGGCAGGGTGATTCGGCTAGAGCTGTTCGAGTACGCGTAGAGACCAAAATTCGGGCAACCAAACGAAGCGACCAAAAAAGTGTCCATCTGTTACGTCTCGGGTGAGGTCTTTAGGAACGATGACAATGGGGGAAAGAAAAACAGGCGTGAATCTGAAATCCAGCACTCTAAAGATTTTTGGAGGAGATAAGGCGCGAATGTTAAATCCGTCACTCTGAGGCTAGGGGAAAATCAGGCGCGAATGTTAAATCCGTCGCTCTAATCGACCAGGGAAGGTTTAAAAGGTGAATACACATCTTTGGGGAACACCCGTTAGAGCACCTTATGTTTGTTTTGGTTTTGGTAACAGGATTTACCGTTGCATTTATGTAAAAGAAAACCATACGTAATATTTCCGTGAGTAGCACGGCCCATGCAATAGTATGTTTGTAAACAGTGTAAACGACATTCGTAATACTTTAATTAATAAAATCCACAGTAGTTTCTACGCTATTCATTAATTTTACTAGTTAACAATATTTCAATTCACCAATAAATATACTAAACCAACACCAATAAAAATATTGAATTTAGATAAATAACCATTAGCATTTTTTAAATATCCTCCAACAAAACTTTCTACTATATGATCTTACCTCCTTCGGACACATTATGTAGTCTCTACACTCACTAGAGCAAAAGGCTACTCCATAAGTTCTACATTAAGTTGTATACAATAACTAAAATGTGGCTTTTATATTTATTTACAGATAATTGAAGCAGAAGATGATGCAGTGCGATCTACGTTAGAGAAACAAATTTATTGAAACATACCATTATTATTATATTAATTAAATGAGTTTATTCATATGCTTGTTTTATATTTGAAAATTCAAATTTTTAAATAAATCAATCCCACCAATCCCAATTATCCGAAGTTTATTCGTAGTTTGATATATATTTTATTTTTTATTGACGTGAGTAGTTGGTACTAACATATACATAATACATAATTAAAAAGAATATAATTAAAAAGAAAGATATATATATATATATATAATTAAAAAGAAAATAGATTACTGGCGGCCACCGTCGCCGCGGCCATATTCATCGCCACGACCACGACCACGGCCACGGTACATCGACGCCACTAAATCGCGCAGAGTTAGGGCCTGGGCCTGCAGGCTGGTCGATTGCGCGCGAACAGCCCGCAGGATGGCCCAGTTTTCTTGGTTCGCCCTGACGCTTTGCCCGCTTCTTTGGTGGCGGCGGGTTACATACTCTTCTGTAATTAGTAATAAACAAAAAAATGTATTAGTAAAATGTTTTTAATTGAAAAACCTTTCGAATGTTTAGATATAGGCTAAAATGAAGAATTTTACAGTGTTTAAAGATAAAAAAATCATAATATCTAATTGAAAATCAGAATTAATATATTTTCTCGAGAAAATGTCTGGAAATTTTGTTAAAAATCCGTGGCCACGGATCCCACTTCTGACACCAATGTTGCGCCGGGGCGTTTCCAACACAGGCCACCCCGACGCAAAGGGTAATAAATGATACGCGGGGGTATACACGACACAACTATATTTGGTTATACAGGGCCATGATTATACAACCCGCACGTCCGAACGCTACGGCATTCGGTATCAGACAGTCCTCAGCATCGTCCCGATAGTCTTCTCGAAGGGGGTTGGCCCTCTTCTGTCTTCCGCTGCGAGCACCAGCAGGCTATGCACGGGCCTATGCCCGGTGCTCGCAACAATATATATATACTATCTAATGTTATGTATAATAAAAAAATTGTTCATTTAGACCTATATTTCCAAGCATTATAAATGTATGTAACTCCTCAAAATATGTTATGTATTTACCGTTTGCCGTGGCCGGCCTGTCTGTATGTTGTTGTTGTTGTTGTTGTTGTTGTGGTGGTGGTGGCGGTAGTGATGGGGATGGTGGTGGCCGTGATGGTGGCGGCGGCTGTTCATATGGCGGAATACGTTGCATTAAAATGTCATCGTTTGAATCTGGAAATATAAATTTGAATGAGTGTGTATATAAATTTGTATTAGTTTTTATTTAACTTTTCTATATATTAATAAATAAAACTTACCATATAAAAGTAGATCCTCCACGTTTCTCTACAAAAATAAATATAAACAATTAATTAGCAAAAAAATCAAAAGTTCATCAAAGCGGCGTATGATAGAAGAAAAATATACATGTAGCGCAAGGATACGTATTGTTCAGTTGCAAATTGGAGATTAGGAAATATAAAAATTTGAAAATTGAAATAGTGTATAATGCGAAAGTATAATAAAATTACATTACATTACATTACAATTACATTATATTACAGAATATGTTTCTTCCCATTACTTCACGAGCCTTTCCATTATTTAATCATACAAAAACTGTATCGTATTATATAACTTTATTTTGTGAACGATTCGCAGTTGTAAATAGTAGTAACACAAGAAGATATTTTAGACACGTTGAGGCATATTCTAATAACTTATAACATCAACGATTATAAATATCAAATATATCTGAGTTGAACGTAAATCTAACTTTATTATGTGAACGATTCGCACTTATAACTAGTAGTAAAACAAGAAGATATTAGACACGTTGAAGCATATTCTAATAACTTATAACATCAACGATTATAAATATCAGAGACCAGGAATAACAGTTATTTTTTAAATTTTTTCGAAAAAAATCATTGTGAAAAAGTTAATTTTTATTTAAGTGGTAGTCAGTCTTCATTAAATACTGCGTAAATTTTTCGAAAAATCAAGTGATTAAAAAATATTAAGATTTATCTCTTTTGGTTACGAATAACCATTATCGATGACCAGAATTTTTTTGGTCACGAATAACCATTATCGATGACCAGAATTTTTTTTGGTTACGAATAACCATTATCGTCGATGAGAAATTATTTTGGTTACGGCGTAACCAATACATTTTGCGGGAAACTATTTTGGTTACGGCGTAACCAATATATTTTGCGGGAATTTTTTTTGGTTACGGTATGACCAATATATATTACGGGAATTTTTTTTCGGTTACGGTATAACTATTGAACTATAGAATATCTGGAATACGAACTGTGGGTATTAGGAGCCGTGGCGCGCTGTTGAAAAGAGATAGTTGCACAGCTGTTTCACTCTTACACTCACGTCTATACCCGCCTATACTCAAATTTACTACAAGATAGCAGTACATTTACAACAGGATCGTGTATAATACAGGATAGACACCCATTCAATGCCACTGTCTCTCTTGGCCTGGCCAGTCCGGCGTTTTCCGTACCGTATTTGCATCCAAGATATTTTATAGTTCAATGAGTATAACCAAAATCGGTTGCTGAAATCCTGTTTTTGGTTACCAATAACCAATACCGATTGCGGGAATTCTGCTTTGGTTACCAGTAACCAATATCGATGGCGGGAGTTTTATTTTGGTCACTCTAGACCATCATCAATTTTTAGTAATATTATTACGAATAATTTGTATTTATGAACGATATACAATGAATTATAGAATTTATATGTTTTAATGAATAAAAGCACATATGTAATAATTATATATTTTATTAACAACTTAGGGCATAAAATTGGCGTTCAATTTTATAAATAATAATTTGTGTAAATTTTCTTCTGACAAATTACACCGCCGATCGTCTAGCATCAATTTCAAAGCCGAGAAGGCTCTTTCAACGCTGACTTCAGTAGCCGGAACAGCATGGCAAATTGTTGCCAGTTTATATATATACGGCAATGTATATTTTTTATTCTGCCAATATGCCATGATGTTTACATCTATATGAACACGCTTTTCCTTATAGTTATCAATTTCGGTATATATTTTTGAAAGTTCTTTGGAAGTAGTATCGTCTGGGTCGTCCTCGGACGACGAATCAACTTCCATCTCGTTAATTGCATTTTGTAACAATGACACAGAAGTGCCGCTTGTACTTGGTACGGCATCATTTTTTTCTGTACAAGGGGCCTCCTGTATTTTGACAATTGCCTTATCACTCTAAGGATGAAATAAATTAATAAGAAAATTACATTAATTAAATAATTAAATGACGGCTATCTTATACATAATAATATTATGTATAATATTATATAATAATTATGATATTATGTATAATATTTTGTATAATATAATGTATAATATTATGTATAATATTATGTATAATATTATGTATAATATTATGTATAATATTATGAATATTATTATGTATAATATTATGAATAATATTATGTATAATATTATATGCTACACCGACTCATACACCATAAAGAATTTTGTAATGATAATTTAAAACCTCCGGTAGCTTTATCGAAAGACGAGTGGATTACAATAGAAAACCTTGTGGAAGTACTCACTCCATTGAATGAAGCTACTTTACAGCTACTGAAAAGCCAGCTATTTTTTGGAGATTTTTATAAACAATGGCTAAACTTGAAATTGAAATTGAAATCTATCACCTCGAATGCAGGTGGTCTGATTCTGTCTAACATAGAAGCAAGGGAATCGCAGCTGTTAAAGAATGACGCGATTAATGCTGCGATTTTTTTAGACCCTCGGCTTAAACGTCTATTGACAACAAACCAGAAGGCAAAGGCTAAAAAACATCTAAAAATAATCGCTGCACAAATGCTTTCGTTAAAAGAGGTATATATTATGTATATCATAGCTGTCATTTAATTCTTGAAATAGGTAATGTAATTTTCTTATTAATTTATTTCATCCTTAGAGTGATAAGGCAATTGACAAAATACAGGAGGCCCCTTGTACAGAAAAAAATGATGCCGTACCAAGTACAAGCGGCACTTCTGTGTCATTGTTACAAAATGCAATTAACGAGATGGAAGTTGATTCGTCGTCCGAGGACGACCCAGACGATACTACTTCCAAAGAACTTCCAAAAATATATACCGAAATTGATAACTATAAGGAAAAGCGTGTTCATATAGATGTAAACATCATGGCATATTGGCAGAATAAAAAATATACATTGCCGTATATATATAAACTGGCAACAATTTGCCATGCTGTTCCGGCTACTGAAGTCAGCGTTGAAAGAGCCTTCTCGGCTTTGAAATTGATGCTAGACGATCGGCGGTGTAATTTGTCAGAAGAAAATTTACACAAATTATTATTTATAAAATTGAACGCCAATTTTATGCCCTAAGTTGTTAATAAAATATATAATTATTACATATGTGCTTTTATTCATTAAAACATATAAATTCTATAATTCATTGTATATCGTTCATAAATACAAATTATTCGTAATAATATTACTAAAAATTGATGATGGTCTAGAGTGACCAAAATAAAACTCCCGCCATCGATATTGGTTACTGGTAACCAAAGCAGAATTCCCGCAATCGGTATTGGTTATTGGTAACCAAAAACAGAATTTCAGCAACCGATTTTGGTTATACTCATTGAACTATAAAATATCTTGGATGCAAATACGGTACGGAAAACGCCGGACTGGCCAGGCCAAGAGAGACAGTGGCATTGAATGGGTGTCTATCCTGTATTATACACGATCCTGTTGTAAATGTACTGCTATCTTGTAGTAAATTTGAGTATAGGCGGGTATAGACGTGAGTGTAAGAGTGAAACAGCTGTGCAACTATCTCTTTTCAACAGCGCGCCACGGCTCCTAATACCCACAGTTCGTATTCCAGATATTCTATAGTTCAATAGTTATACCGTAACCGAAAAAAAATTCCCGTAATATATATTGGTCATACCGTAACCAAAAAAAATTCCCGCAAAATATATTGGTTACGCCGTAACCAAAATAGTTTCCCGCAAAATGTATTGGTTACGCCGTAACCAAAATAATTTCTCATCGACGATAATGGTTATTCGTAACCAAAAAAAATTCTGGTCATCGATAATGGTTATTCGTGACCAAAAAAATTCTGGTCATCGATAATGGTTATTCGTAACCAAAATAATTCTGGTCATCGATAATTGTTATTCGTAACCAAAAAGTATTTCCGATGGCAATAATGGTTATTCATAACCAAAATCATTTAAACAAAAATATTAATTCTTATGCCATAACTTTTAAGATTTAGGTTATAACAGTTATGGTCTCTGATAAATATCAAACATATCTTTATTCAATATTTATTCGTATTAAAATATTTATTTGTCTAAAAATATATCTGCTTAATATTGTTTAATACATTTTTTTCATTGTATATATAACCATTGTTATAATTGGCGCAATTTTTGTATAATATCAATTTTTTTTAAAGATATAATTTACGATAATGTTTTTAAATGGGATTCTTTTATTCTAATGGGATACTTAAAATGCCCGCGACATGAGTAATAGAATGTACGAACACAGCATTTTAGCTGTGTATATGTAGTTGTGTCATCTTAAGCGCAGTTAGAAAGCACCTTCATGTACTTGCAGCTCATTTTGATTTCACATATTTTTTTATATTGTATATTTTCTTCTACTTTTTTGTGATGTATATTTTCTTCTATTTTTTTGTGATTGTATACTTTCTTCTATTTTTTTGGTGATTAGGTTTACAAGCGCACTATATAGATCTGTCTTGATCTAACGTAACGATTCGTGACCGTGCATCATTTTAGTCGGAGAGTCTTTACGGCTTCCCTTTATTCTGGTATCGCGTAGAGTGGGACAGCCCGGGAATGCGTCAAGGGATCGAAATGGCGTCAAATCATAAACGACGTTCGGCGCTACAAAGCGGCACCAAGACGACGAAATAAAATATCTTCCCTCACTTTGTCACTGCTTCTCTGCTGACACTGTAAGTCATTATCAGCGTTGCCGGGGAATGGGTTCCTGCAAACTATTATTAGTGGAGGTGGAACACCTACTACTATTGGTTTTTACTGTTTTTTCTAGTATTTATTTTGTACGAACTACTTCAAAGTTTGAAGTTCAAACTTTACTGTTATTTTCATTTATGCCATAAATATTGCTATTATTCAACTATATTGGTGTCTTTCTGCTTGCGGCATAAAGTGGCGCAGCGCGCCCGCTCATGAGATTCGACAAAGCGCACCCGCCAGAGGGTTAAGGGGAGATTCTACCTTGTTGGGCCGAAAAATAGGTAATTCTTTGTGAATTTTTTGTACAAAAACGGTTTGACAAATTAATTTGAGGTTTGACAGGCTGTTTTATTGTATCTTGAGCTATTGTGAATTTTTATGTGACGGGATATAACTCCCTAAGGAGCACCCTGCCCAGCCCCACGTGGACGACGAAGCCCCGCTTGCTAAGCGCCTCGTGCGACTCCGCGTCCACCCCCAGAATCAGGTGCACTGATCGTTCCGCCTCCCTTCTGCCCCACACCCTCCATAGTTGGGTGCGGAGGTCCGGGTTTTGCCGACCGATCTGTTGCAGTATGACCTCCGTCTTCTCCGGAGGTCCGGGGATGACGGTCGCCATCTTTCGAAGCCTGGTAGGCACTCTCTCTCCATTACCTGAAGAGATGCGCCCTCCCAGGGCTTCAGGTTTGTTACCGCTTCTTTAAGCCATTGTTTGGCGGTGGCGTCCGTGCAGGTTACCCAGAGGATGCCCTGCACGAACCTGCACTCTTCGAAGCGAGGGACCGCCATCTCCTTCGGGATGGCGTCCATCGCTTCTCCGAGCCCTCTCATCGCCAGATCCCCCTGCTTCGGTGTTAGCGTGGATTCGGGGTAGTCAGATGGCGCTATCGCCATCTTCCTTCCCCCCCACCAGCGCCTCCCTGAAGCTAGAGGGCTCTGGGAAGATTTTCCCTGTTCTTTTTGCAGGGTGTTCGGGGGTTGAACCGTCGGTCTATCGGGCCCTTTTCAGGCCCTTGCCCGTGGTCTCCCCATCCTTCCCACCCTGCTTTGCGGAGGGGTCTGTTTGCCCGTCTTGCGGACCCATCTTCCCCTGCGCTGCCTTTTCGGAGGTCGGCGCTCCCGCTTGGATCGTCTCCAAGGTGGTCCCGGGTGAAGCCAATTTGGCTTTCCGAGCCCACCTTTTCGCCGCCCCGCTGCGGGCCGCCTTCCTCTTCTTTGTTGCGGTATCGGGCGCGGCTTCGGCGTTGTCGCCGTTGCCCTCGCCTGTCCTCCGCGTGGTAGCGTCCGTCACCGAGAGCCCGGTTTCGATCGCTGCGACTAGTGTCGCGTCAATCTCCGCCGGTCCCTCTATGGTGGCTTACGCCGTGTATACGCTGTGGTTTGGGATTTTGGGGGTTCAGAATTTTCCATATAATTCTCACAAGTGTACAGGAAATTTTCGGTCCACCCCCACAGAGCCAACTATGTGGGGGTAAGGCTAAATACAATGAGGGTCGCCTGGTACCGCAAGGGCATCGTTCGAGGCACCATACCCCGGTACCATTCATCCCTTTGCACGATGGCTTCCACCTTGGATTGGGGAGTTCGGTTGGTGCTCAACCTACATCGACACGGGCCGATCTAGTCCCCCGCTCCCCTTTACGGGGGTAGGGGGACCGCCGAGCCGTTGAGTCGTGCTTATTAATTGTTTCCGGGTCTTATACAATGATTGCTTGATTGTTTGTGATATTTGTTCAAAATTTGGTCGATCAATTTTAATTGAAATTTTGCAATTGATAGTGTTTTATCCGTTTTTAATGTATATAAACAATATGAGTTCCACAGACACATGTCGATCATATGAAAGAAATACTTGTACCATTTCGTCGTTATTCTTACAGAATGTATGGTGCTGATGACCATGTCGGTCTTGTCCACAGCACCCATCAATTTATTGTATTCAAGTACACAAGATGGTTTCTGTACTATATTTTGTATACTGAACCGTTTTTTACATCCACAAATACTGCCTTATGCACTGTAGGTAGAGATCGTCCAAACTTCTTTTTTGCCCTGCCATGCGGCAAATCATTGGGCCCTACGACGACCTCCCGCAGATCTTCCGAAGAGAAGATGTCAATTTTATCAGTCTAAATGCGGATGTGGTGATTCATACGGTTGTTTTGATTAGGCAGGTTTTGATGGGACTTAACAGAATTGGAAGGATTTCGACATAGAGCATCAGCATTGGAATTAGCTTTCCCAGGTTTGTAAACAATGGTATAGTCATATTCATTTAGCTTAATTCGCCACTTCATAAGGTGAGAGGTGGGATCCTTCACGTTATGAAGCCAAAGTAATGGTTGATGATCGGTAACTAAAGTAAATTGGTTTCCATATAAATATGGTCGAAAATGCTTAACAGCGAAAACAACAGCCAATAACTGCTTCTCCATTGTGGAATAACTGATTTCAGCTCCACCGAGTGTTCTTGAAGCGAACGCTATTGGGAGATCCTTATCAATTAGACCTTGGCTTAGCACGGCCCCAACAGCAAAGTTAGAAGCGTCCGTCGTGACAATAAAGGGCAGTTGAAAGTTAGGGAATTGTAAGATAGGTTTAGAACAAATTGTATCCCGTAATTTTTCAAAGGCAATTTGTGCATCACGGTCCCAGGCAAAAGTAATGTCTGCTTTCAGAAGCTGAGTCAGCGGTTTAATATATATTCCATATATACGAAGAGTTCCACTCCCTTCAGACCAGACAAGACCAAATCCATGCACCTTTGGGAGGCGGCTGGGGCATTCTTTAGACTAAAGGGAATCCTATTAAATTCAAAATGGCCACCAGGGACAGAGAACGCAGTTTTTGATTTAGATTGAGCATCCATGGGGATCTGATGGAACCCAGAAGCCAAATCAAGAACTGTGTTTAGTTAGATTTTAAGAACACAAGTATATTCTTGTAACAGATACGTTTGTTTCATCGACCCCAATCTTTGACGACACAAAAGGGAGTTTTAAACTTTAGGCTTTAGTTTAAAAGTAGAATAAGTAGATTAAGTAGAATTTTGATAGTTTAGGAACTTCTAGTTTGTATTTTCCCGTAGATTTAGTTTATAATAAAGTTTTAGTTTTAGCAAATATTTGTGTCCAGCACTAACTTTTAATTCCAGAACTGGTATAAGTAGCACTACGTTCAGTGCTTCTCTCTCTTGGGGTCAGAGCAATAGAATATTCGCAAATGTTGCGAATAAGAGTTTGTAACAGACGAGTATCGCCTGCGAGATTTAGTAACCGACGAGATTTGCAATTGACGAGTATCGTCGACGAGATTTGCGATTGACGAGTATCGTCAACGGAAATTTGGAACCGACGAGTATCGTCGACGAGATTTGCGATTGACGAGTATCGTCAACGGAACTTTGGAACCGACTGACTTGCAGACGGGCGCGAGGATTCCGGGGTCGCGGAAACGTAGATAATTGATTAGAGTGGGGAGAGAGAAGCACATGAACGCTTCTTAAAGCGTCAGATGGCGACACTAATATTAAAAGTAGCTTATCTAATAGTCTGAACGTCTTACATCTAGTAACAAAGAAAGAAAACGCTATTTACAATTTTGTACACGAAACAAACTGTAAAATATTTTGCTGCTCCAAGTTGATCCAAAATTTCTGTGATGTTAGGCAGCGGGTAAGCATCGTTAATTGTTTTTTCAATTAACATACGGTAATCTATTACCATCCGCCAACGTCTGTTACCCTTTGAATCGGCCTTTTTAGGGACCACCCAAATGGGTGAGTTATAAGGTGAAGCCGATGGACTAATGATATCGTTTTTGAGTAAGCTATCTACTTGTTTATTAATCTCCTTTTTATGAATAATGGGAAACGATACTGTTTTGTGTTAATTGGGATTTCATCAGTTGTTATTATTGCGTGTTTCAGAGCACAGGTGGAATTTAACTTGTCAGACGGAAGGTAGAATTGATGGGGAAAGCGATTCACTAATTCAAGTATACTAGCTCGCTCTATTTCACTAAGGTCATCTAAATCCAAAAGCTTTACTATTTCAGCTAATCTAGAAGCGTTAGATTTCGACTGATCCAAATTAGTTTTTTCTTTTCTAGGAAAACGCGGCATTGATTGACACTCCGTGAACTCTTCTAATTCGATTGGGGAAACGGTAACATTAACATGGCCGGTATCAATGAGAAAATTAGCGTAATTATTTTGAAAACACCCATGAATTAATTTAATTACCGGTAGATGACTGGACCCTTTCACTTGGATTTGGAAGCAAGCTCGCTGGGTTTGGCACTGGCGATCAAGGCCTCGCTCCGCGTCGCGCCTTTCCGCGGAGTCGGCTTTTAAGTTTAAATCACCCGAACGAGAGTTTTCGCCAAGAGCCCTAAAGGTTCCCAAGTCCCGCTTTTTAAAGCAATTATTTTCTGTATGTCCGCTTTTCTTACAAAACCCGCATCTAATTTGCTCGCGGTGTCTAAAACATACTCGATTCTTTTCGAAAGATTGGCATTGACGACTCAGATGTCCGATCTCATGGCACTTGTAACATGTGCGTTTCTCGGGGGTCTTATGATCGGTAATATAGGTTTTAAAAATTTTCGCACTCTGGATAAACGATGATTTTGAATTCGAATGCTCAGCGTGTTCTGCGTTTAAAGTGCTTGCGATGGCGATTGCGGACTCTAGACTTGTTAGTATTTTATTGTTATTTTTTCGACTTAAGTAAAATCGAACAGTATCATTTGAAATTCCTTTAACGAAACTAAGTATAGCAGTGTTTTTCAATAAGTCACTTACTCCTTCCAATCGTTCTGAGTTATAAATGTATTTTGCGGTTTCTAATCCGTCATTAAGAATTTCGCTTACTCTATTTCCAAATTCGTCAACCGGTTCATTAATATTTTGGCGTAATTGCATCAATTGTGAATTTAAGCTTTGAACATTGAATGATCGGATGTAGGAATTTTTTAGAAATATGAATAATTCGTCCAGCGTTTCCGGTTCTTTGCTATTAGATAATATCTGTGGTCGTAAGGAAAAACGACCCATGTCACATGTTTCCACTTTTGAGATATTGTCGTTGAAAGTTCTAAACGCGAATTCTTCTTATTAGCAATGTCTCTTTATTTTCTTCTTAGGATATAGACGTATATTTCCTTCACTTTGAATAATATTCAATATTCGTATAATTAACGTAAATAATAATAAACAAAATAGTAATAATTGACATACACTTTAGTGCTTAAGGCTGCCGTCTCAGCGGGCGTTGAATGTGTGCGTACGCTCACACAAGCTAGGAAAAGCGTGTACGTATACGCGATGTAGTAAACAATCCGTTTCAACCAACTTACGTCGTGGAATCGGCAAGAAGGAAGCTTTTGCGGGTATAGTTGCCTCCAGTAGATATCCGGGCAGACGGGTCTGGTGCGTTTGAACGCTAATAAGCACCGTACGTTGAAATAATAATGAATTTATGACTCGAAAACTGACAGAATGCAGCTTCAAGGCTTCTCCGTCACCGGCGTTAGTGGTATATTCGAGCCACGTAGCACCAACGTTATACGTATACGCGACGTAGTAAACAATCCGTTTCAACCAACTTACGCCGTGGAATCGGCAAGAAGGAAGCTTTTGCGGGTATAGTTGCCTCCAGTAGACATTCGTGCAGGCGGGTCTGGTGCGTTTGCACGCTAATAAGCACCGTACGTTGAAATAATAATGAATTTATGACTCGTGTTCTGAGACAAACTCGAGAAATGACAGAATTATGATTCAAGGATTCTCCGTCACCAGCGCTGATGATATATTCGCTCCATGTACCATCAGAACCGGTGGAAGTCCAAGCTAGCCGATAATTGTAGGAAATACATAGTTGCCGAGACGTTTCAAGAGTCGAATCGCGCTGTTGCCGCATTTCCCCTATTACATAGACAGAACAGTTCTGTCGTCAGAGAAGCTTCAATGAATCACGGCGAAGCGGCTGGAGAACAGAGATGAGCAAAGATAATATCTAGATAAATTAGAATAAATGTTCCGTTCGAGAGACATACAGAAGGTGGATTATGTATTGATAAAATGTAAAACGTAATGTTTTTAGTAACATACTGCTGAGATTTTCCAGATTATAATGAGTTGAAACACGGTATAAATCAGCTTATTTCTAGAACTGTACTAGATAATTGACTATAAATGTAACATTAACCTGATAATGCTAAAAATAATCCGATTTATACCGTGTATTTATTTTCATCTGGAAAATCTCAGCAGTATATTACTGAAACGTTCATGCCGATACGATAGAAAATGTGAACGTTTTACATTCTATTAATACAAGTAAAATACACTTATATTTTTTTTTATATTAATACCGATTTATTTTTATAAATAATGTTATTGATATATAAAAATTTGACCCCCTTCCGCCGCCGCGCCTTCCACCACCCCATCCACCTCGGCGGCTTCCTCCCCAGCCGCCTCCGCGCCGATAAGTTAGGCGTTTTAGTGCCTTTTTTATCTGGAACATTAACATAATAATTACATTTTTCATAAAACTACATAACATAAAAAATATCGGACACACGCGAAATAATATTCACACCAGATTTGGGCAAAATGAAATCTAATTAATTGCATTATTAATTGCATTATTTTTTCAACGTAGAAAATTCGTTTTCATGAATTTTTTTCTGTTAAAAACATATATCCAATATTGTACAATTGAATTAATGCATAAACTCAAATTTTTTGAAATTGTGACATGGGTCGTTTTTACTTACAACCACAGATATAAGCTTAGTATGTCCTTCAATTTTACTTTAAATTAAGAAAAGTAACTCCTCGCGATTTTCGGGTTTGACTTTTGAATTTAATAATCTACACTGCTTAATGAAATTAATTAAGGAGTTGGATTTCTCATCAAACTTGGGGATTGAGTCTTTTACTAATGTTAAAGAAAGGTGAGGTTTGGGCAGAATAGGCGGAATAGAATCATGTTGCACGGTCAAATTTAAATTTGCAGGATTCGGTTGAACATTCGATTCGGGAGAGTTTATGGTCGGGCAATTTATTTGAGTCGCTGGAGTAGGATTTGAATTTGAGTCTGGGGGTAGCACTTCATTAATTTGAGAATTGCAAACGCCCGAAGCGGCGGCTATGATCGGGCAAATTTGAGACTCGCAAATAACCGGAGCGGCCGCGATCGGACTAGGTAATGTTTAACCAATCGGTTCGGGAGAATTGACGGGGGTGCTCATTTGCATCGGCAAGAAACTCAAACTCAAATCTGGGGATCGCGAACTAGTCTCGTGACTATCTGAACGTAATATCTCCGTGGGTATGTCTTCCACGTCAAATTCCCGTAATTTAGTTGAGCGAAATAAGCGCTTTTTCCTTAATTTTAACATCTTTCTAGGATTTCGCAACATTTTAACAGTATGATATTTAACGAAACACAGTTAACACAATAACGAACGATTAAATGGCAATTCTTAATTCTTATCTTTTACAGGGATCTTGAGCGATGAACTCTCTTTGTCTCTAAGAATGCGCATGACCTTGGGGGAAGAATAACCAGGGAGTCGAAACCGATAGAATTTCGGTTTCGGTCGCGGTCGCGGTCAGTGAGACCGACCAATATGGCATTTACGGTTCTCTGGACCGAAGTAGAGAGCAACGAGCGGTCAGGAGTTTTCTCTCGACCGAAACTCGAGAGAGAATTTGTCTCAGACTTTCGGTTGACCGAAAGTCCTGACCGGTCGCAAATCGGTCGCGTTAATATATGGAGAGGAACAGAAACCTCTCCATAAATTACGAGTCGGAGCGGTTCGGTTTTAATCCATTTGACATAAGTGGTTTCTTTCAATTCTCTATTCTCCAATATGGAGTCCAACTTTATTTCAGATATGAAAGTGTCCTTACCGACCCTTCTAATAAATTCACTGCTTCTTTTCTCAGTTTTTGCGTCATATATTATGACTTGGGCGAAACTGTGGATGAGATTAGAGAAATCCCTTGATTTGGTTTCTTTGGGAGCCTTGTAATTTGTCATCACCAAGTTGTTGTGTATCAAGGAATGTTTCATTGGATGTAGTGTTTCAAGACTTCCTGGGAGCACTGGCAAAACTCTTCCTCTTTGATCTAGGTGATTAAGAACTAATCGGATTTGGCTAGCCAGAGACATTTTTGTGGATAATTGAGCGTTGACTATTACTTTCTGTTCGGATCGGTTCAACCTAGGTGACTAAGCCGGGAAGGTATGGATGGTGTTCCTGTCGCTCACACTGTTTGTCACTCTCGTGACGGAATTGTTGATAGCAGACTTTCGCAGTTATTTATTACTGTATCACTGTCCATTCCAAACTATGTCGATCTGCCGAGATATTATTGTATTTCAAACACTAGTTATGTATTATTTTAGTAGAAGCAGTTAATATAAATAAATTATTGTTAATATACAAATAACAAGAAAATGATTGAAAATATAATTCTTCATGTGATTATTTTAAATAATTGATATTGTTAATATACAAATAACAAGAAAATGATTGAAAATAAAAACAATAATCACATGAAGAATTATATTTTCAATCATTTTCTTGTTATTTGTATATTAACAATAATTTATTAATAAAAAAAAACGCGAGGCGGTGTAATAATTACCCACTCATCAATAAATATAACCCATAACCACAAATCCAAACGACATAAAATCAGCCAGTCGCGTTTTTTGCGAAAACGACAAAAAGCTGCGTTCGGGTCGATAGTCGCATCGCGATTTTAAATTAAACACAAATCATATCGACATGAAATCATCCTCGTCTGGAAACCAGGCAACGGAGTAAAGGTCTCTTTGTTTATACATTTATGCAGACCAATCGAAGGAAAAGCAAAAGGAAGGCAGTATGGTTGAAAATATGGAAAACGTAAGTAGGTACTATATTGAAAACTATTATAGAGGGTGATTGTCTTGCTAGAGTTGTCAAAGGCGATTACAAGAATCAACAATTCATAGAGCCTGCTGCGGTCTCTGTCTGTATCTATGCCAGACGCGGGCTCCTTAATCTTTGAAAAGTGTTGTAATGTAATGTTCAAAGTATAGTCCACATTGTGGCAAAATTTCAAGTCGAATGACCGAACGGTTTTTAAAAAAATTGAAATCAAAATTGTGCTCTTATATACAGAGTTTTATGGAAAAAAGCGAAAATGTTACGCGGAGTCCTTAAAAATGATCATAAAGTTCTAAAAAATGTTTCAATGAAAGCTTAAATATTCCTGTCAAATTCTAAAAAAATAAAATCGGACATGAATCGCAGCGATTTATTCGATAATTGAATAAATAGACAGCAACTTGCTCGTATTTTTGGAACTGCCTGAAGGAACTGTTTGAAACCAGGCAACGCTGTACGCCAGATAGTGAAATGTATATGTAGGGTAGGCGTCCTTATTACGACGCCCTGAACCTATTATAGTTTGATTTTCGAGAGTTGAGACTTTGGGCAGAGCTGGCTTATTTGCAATGTTGCCACTTATCCAGACCAGTTAAGGGTATTTCTCCTGCGTGGTAGTCACCCTACTCCCTGCGTCTTGACCAATAGCTTTCGATTGCTTAAATGCTTAGTCGTGAATCTTTACCGGTCCTTACTTTTTTTTATTTTTTATTTTATTTTATTTTAAAGGAGGAGGAAAATGCTTTATGCATACCCCGACCGGGTTGTCGGGGTTATGTGAGACTCGCCACCAACTGGTAGGTGGGATATTCACTAAAAACCTCCTCCAAGGCGCTCCGCCTTATCGATGCCCTGGGGGGAGGGGCGCACGGTTTGGTACTACTTGCTCCCTCCCCCTCCCATCCGGGGGGCACCCGCCTTATCCTCCTCCAGGTCTGCATGGAGGACCACCACCACCGAGGCACCCTGGCTGTCTGGGTGCCCGTCTAACGCGCCCTAGGCGCATCTCCTAATCGCCCCGTTACCATCAACGGGGTGTCGTCATATCAACAGTGTAGTCCCTAACATACTACCCACACAGCGGTTAAATACGCGAGGACAGACACCGCATGCACACACATGCACTCAACTCAATCATAAAACACACACGGGTCGTGGAAACGGTCAAACGGTTAAATACGCGCTGGACATCACCAACACATAGAAGCACCCCACATAATCACAACAAACAAACAAACAAGACATAAAAGCGGTTAAGTACGCAACCATACTGCCTGCCTACAGGCCAGCATGGTAAAAGCTTCGTCATGCGGGGGGGATAAGCCTCCTCCTCTTAGCAGGGGGGGCAGGGGCCTGGCGACCACCTGTTTTTCTCTTGCCCGCCTTCCCCTTCGCTTCGGCCTTCCTCCTCTCCACCGCCTGCCTGAGGGAGGAATTCCTCACCTCCCTAGCCTTGGCCACCTTCACCTGCTCCTTCGCAGCCCTATCTCCCATTACAGAGCGGGAGAACACCTTTAGGGCCTCCCAGTCCTCCTCGGAGCGCGTGGCTAGCCCTATAATGGTCTGGGTGCAGACCGGGGCCCTCAGGGCTGTGGCCAGCGCCTGCCTCTGGGCCTCGTACGTCGGGCACTCCGTGAGGACGTGTTCGGCATCGTCGAACGTTTCCCCCTTACAGTCGTCGCAGACTGCGGTCCCAGACTTGCCGATCTTATTAAGGAACGCATTAAAGGCCCCATGGGAGGTGAGGATCTGGGCCACCCAGTAGTCAATATGGAGGACTACCCCAGGGCGGCCCACCACGAACGTGGTCGCCGTTGCCACCAGCCTCCTAGTCCAGTTCAGGGGGTCAAAGGCCTCCCACTCCTCCTGCCACGCCTTCTTAGCGTCGACTAGTGCGGCCCTCCTGACCGCTGCCCGCCTCTCCGCCAGCTTGACTGGATCGCCAGCCAGCGCCGGGTCCTGCCTGTCCCTTTTCCTGACTTCAAAAATTACCCTCCACATGGTGATCTTTAAATGGATCGGCATGCGCCCGGCAAGGACGCATAAGGCATTATACGCCACCGTTCTATACGCGGTCGTAGTCCTTATTAACGCAGACCGCTGCGCCCTCCGGAAGGTCCCCCTGTTAAGCTTGGTCTCGATAGCCACCGCCCATGCCGGGGCGGCGTACAGAACTATTGATTCCCACACCGCGTGATAGAGACGCCTCGATTCTGAGGAGGGGCCCCCAATATTCGGGAGGAGGGACGCCAGGGCGCCCATCACCCTTTCTCCTCTCGCCGCCGCATCCTGGGCATGGGCTCTGTAATTCCTGTAACAGTCTAACATAATGCCCAGGTACCGGACCGTCTCCGCCGATGTGACCTGCGTCCCAAGGATGTGTATCGGTCCTTACCAGACCTTACCTTTTGTTTATTATAAATATAAGTAATGTTCCATATCTTTCGTGCTCGCGATACATATACTATTGAATTATAACCTACCAACTGTCAATCAATCTTAACCTGCTAAGTGTCAAATAATGTAAGTTGCCAAATTTGAAATGTCACGAGTTTTTACACTAAATAGGAGACTGAATTATTGTTTCTATTAACAAAATAAGTCGCCAAAATTTTTTAATAGATTTCTTATGTAGAGTCGCAAACTTGGAAGTTGTCCGGAGAAGGTTCGACAGAAAAGCATCTTCTTTCGCATAAGTTTCTGGAAATTTGTACCATGCATGTAAAAAATAATATATTGTAACATATTGCATTGCATTTAAATTGCCAGATATATTTATACCAGCAAAGTATTTTTAATATAATGTTTTTATGTAAAGCTTATAGAAATGAAGGAGACGCACAGGCTTGAATAGAAATATGTAAAGGAGATGCACAGGCTTGGAGGTTGTCCGGAGAAGGTTAGACGAATACAATCAATGTAATATTTAGTACGATCGACAGAGAAGCATCTTCTTTTGCACAAATTTCTGAAAATTTGTCAAATAAGGTAAATCGACAAAATTTGTCAAAAGACATAGCATTAAGAATTAAGAAAATTATGGCGGACTCCTTGCAATGTAGACCAATTCACATTAGTGAAGAAAGTACACTGGAAACACATGTCCCTTGATTGTTTTCAATCTTTTGACAAAGACATTCGTAATACTTTAAAATCCACAGTAGTTGCTACGCTATTCATTAATTTTTTTAGACTCCCATTAACAATATTTAGATTCACCAATAAACATACTAAATTAATTTTATTCCAACACCAATATATTGTGCATTAAAAATATTGGACCCCTTCGTTCATTTTCGCTGAATTACCATTAGCATTTAACTTTCCTGCAACAAGACTTTATGCCAGACGCTCTCACCTCCTTCGGACACAATTCAGGGCGCAGCGCCAAATATTTTGAATAAAATATTTATTCGTATTAAAATATTTATTTATACAAAAATATATCTGCTTAATATCATTTAATGCATTTTTGCTTTGTATAAATAGCCATTGTTATAATATCAGGCGCAATTTTTTTATATCATTAATTTTGTTAAGCTATTAATTTACGACAATGTTTTTAAATGGAATTCTTTTCGATGGATTAATTACAATGTCCGCGATATGAGTAATGGAATGTATGAACACGGCCTTTTAGTTGTGTATATGTAGTTGTGTTATTTTAAGCGCAGTTGGAAATCAACTTTATTTACTTGCAGCTCATTTTGATTTCACATTTTTTTTAATTTTGTAATTATTATTATCTTCTATTTTTTGTGATTTATTTGATTTTATGTACTTGGCGTAATTTGTTTACATTTTTGAAGTTTTTTATGGAGTTGATACTATACGCTAGCCCCCATAAAACTATGTAACTTTTGCAGGAAACATATTTATGAAATTTTCAATGCTGCAGAAATATTTCAGATGATAAAGTTAGGTGAAGCACCCTGTACAACAATGTGTGGCAGGCTTGGGAATTAAGTGAACGCAACGGCCGATTTTCAGATGCAACGCCTCCTTTCTCCCATCGCGCGTCTTGGCCCCCGCGGCAACCTAGCAGCTTGGAGCGCCTCAGGCCCGTGTCATATGAATCAGAGTTGGGCATTATTCGACTAAATTGTTCATCGACTAAGCTTCGAATAAAAATTTCAAATAAAATGAATTTATTCGTGGCCACCGAATAAATTGTTAGTCGACTAAATTTGTAATCCTTTTTCGTTATTCGAACGACCTCCGTGGCGACTAAGCGTCACGAATAAGCTGCTTCGGCTCGATTGACTCATAAGTCATAATACCCCCCTCGGCCCGGCCAGAGACCTAGGGCCTCTGAACCCGAGCCTTCCAATAACGAATAACGAGGAACGAATAACGACTAAAAATTTAGACAAATAAAAATTTATTTGACTAATGCCCAACTCTGATATGAAGAACGCGTGGCGCGTTGACAAGACAAAAACGCTCGAAGCTTTAAAAAAAAAAAAAAAAAAAAAAAAAAAAAAAAAAAAAAAAAAAAAAAAAAAAAAAAAAAAGCCTTGCCCCCGAAAAACGGCCGCTGCGTTCACTTTAGTTCCATGCCTGATTTAGACCATAAAAATACAGTCATAACTGTAAACACACGGAGGTTTGAATTGTTGACTGACTCAGTCTATTTCGCTTTTTTGTTCCTAAATTGCCAGCTTTAGAAAATAATTCTTCGTTTGGGACACTCGTAGCTGGTACTGATAAAATGTCCAAGGCCATTTTGTATAAATTTGGGAAAGACGTTTTCCGCTAGTCCCATCAAGCGACTGGATCCGCTTCTTCAGATTACTGTGCTGTATTTATATATACCCTAATAACCAGATGTCTGCAATCTGACGTCAGATTGGCAGCAGGGTCTGCCGTTCAGTCCTTGAAGGTAGGCATAACCCCTTAAGGACGACTACTTTCTTAAAGCACGTGCTACCGTTATGGAACAAAACTTAATCTAGAGACGCGGTAGCGTCTCGACGCCAAGTACATAAAAGACACCCTGTACATGTCGACTGTCGCAACTGCTATCATTTACTCGTCGCCCGACTAATCCAACCTAACCTGAAACTTATTTCATTAATATCTCATCACGCTAGCAATATTTTCTAAATTTAAAGGCATTTTTCTGATATAAACCGCATATAAGCTTTCGAATGAGACCAAAATCAATAAAATCGGTTCACGCATATCAGAGATATGATAATATCGTCTCATGCATCAGTCGGAAACTATAAGATTTTTCTGATTCTCCTTGAAATTTTTCGTCAAACATTACCTATATATATTTTTCGTCAAACATAATATACGTATATTACGCGTTACACGCACACCTTCAGTCAAAACGAAACTAACACATGTTTCGTTCTTCTACGTATATACGCGTTACGCGCACACCTTCAGCTAAAACGAAACTAATACATGTTTCGTTCGTCAAACGCTACCTTCACTATGCAATCTACTCTAAATTTTGACATCTTACAGCCAGATTATAACCTGGCGAGTGTGAAATAAGGAAAGTTGTCAAAATTTGAGATACCACGTGTTTTTACAAATATGTATCGTTGTACCATTGAATTGCAACCAAAATGCAGTCTCAAAAACAAGGTAAGTTGCTGAAATTTGAATTGCGACATGTTTGTATATCATTGAACTACTTTTTATTTGTAACTAAATTGAGGATTTTATGTATATGTAGATAATCGCAGCGTAAAATCACAGACGAGGTGTAACCTACATATTGTCTGAGTTTTAAATTGACAAATTATCTGAAAGCCTGCGAGGAGGAAGGTATGAGTATTATCTTGATATATGATTGTAAACATACACTTTGCAGCTTTGCTAGAGTTTTCTGAAATCCCCATAAAAAAACTTAATATAAATCGGATCAAATTAAAAATTATCAAATTAAAAAACTTTAAAAAAGTAAAAAAATTACACCAAGTACATGAAATCAAGTAAATCACAAAATAAAGAAAATAATACTAATAAATACAAAGTAAAAAAGATGTGAAATCAGAATGAGCTGCAAGTACATAATGGTGCTTTCCCACAGCGTGCAAAGGCGACACTGTGTAACACAATAAAAGACAAAAAAAAGATGTCTGCGGCCTGGAAGTCAAATACTTGGCGTGGCCAGGCAAGGTATTCTCAGATCATCAATACCCATACCCCCCCCCCCCCCACCCCCCTCGCAGGCTTTCAGAAAATTAGTCCATTTAAAACTCAGACAATATGGGTACATTTTCATTATATTGCGTTTTAAAATAATTGTAAGATCATTCATCCCCACCGATAGTTTTCCTCTCACAACCTTTCACGTAATTTGTCAATTTTAAACCCTGACAGTATGAATACATTTTCATTATTTTGCCTTTTTAAATAATTCTTATTCAGCGACACCTTGACCTTGCCTGGCCACGCCAAGTATTTGACTTCCAGGCCGCGGACATCTTTTTTTTGTCTTTTATTGTGTTACACAGTGTCGCCTTTGCACGCTGCGGGAAAGCACCATTATGTACTTGTCAGCTCATTCTGATTTCACATCTTTTTTTACTTTGTATTTATTAGTATTATTTTCTTTATTTTGTGATTTACTTGATTTCATGTACTTGGCGTAATTTTTTTACTTTTTTAAAGTTTTTTGGGGTAAGTATTTACAGCCACTCTTAGATGGTTTGAGTCAATTCGCTGTAATTTTGGATCCCCGCCTAAATAATGATTATTTTGTGAGGAGGGGAAACCCGGATGCTTTAAAAAAATTAAAGTACTATTTTCAAACGAATTATTGTTCAGAGCCTGTAGCACATCAGCTACAAAACGAGGAATCGGAAACAAGCCATTATACTGCTTCCATATTTTCTAACATTTATAAAGTAAAGGAAATTAATCGCTGTAAAGAAATCGATATATATACCATGATAACCAGATTTGGGGAGCAGAATCTGACGTCAGAACCGTAATCATCTATGTCCTCATTAGGATACATTCTGCGGTACAGAGCCTGACGTCAGATGGGCAACAGATTCGCAGCAGTTCCTGCCGTTCGCCTGACACGTATAACAGCGCCATCTGAGGGTCAGATTTGGCAAACAATTCCCTACGCGTGACGTCACACGGCCGTCCCTACAGGTGTATCCCTACCCTTACATAACTATCAAGCAGATTCTGCAGTTTATTAAATAATTAATTCTACTTATTTAAAAATGCATTCATTTAATTCTTTAATAGTGTACAAGATCGGTGATTACAATTTTGACAAAATAATATAAGTAGCGCATATAAATCCAAAGAGGGACTTTCAACATTTACAACTACAAAGCCACGTCCTGTAACCACTGCCACCTTGTAGGGCCGATATCAGAAAGTTTCATTCAATATTTTCAACTTCTTTTTTGTGTAGAAGCATCATGTTTCCTGTTGTGTTACCGCTGAAAACAAACACAATATTAGTATAAAATTAAACGTAACGTATGAATAAACAGGATACATGCATTCAATTTTGTCGGCACTGACTGCCACTGCCATCGCAGACCTCGAAAACGAACGCAAACTGGACGTAGAACTTTGACCAATCACGAGTTTCGGCACTATGGTGCAGCCAATCCGAGCGTAGCCCATTATACCACATTTAGTTATCCTCTACCGTGGTCCATCTACCTACCTACTTACCCTTCGTTCAAAGTGGTATCCGTTCTGCGTGAAGACGGATGCTCGAAGAATATTCCAAGTAATTTCAACCATCAATATCCAGACAAATCATCTCGACATATCCAGAAGGCAAAGGTAATTATGAAATTGAATAATTTCCAATTATTTACGTCGCGGAAATCGAGATTCACATCATCTGGCAGACAGAAAAGTATGGTTATGCGGGAAGTGCGAATGTTTAGCGTCTTGTTTAGTAGATAATAATTTAACACGTTTTCTTATAAATGTTAATGTTCGCTGGAGCATGTATGATCGCCTAGGGTGTATACTGTGTAGAGATGCAGCTGAAGTGAGTATCGCATGTATCCTGTTTATTCATACGTTACGTTTAATTTTATACTAATATTGTGTTTGTTTTCAGCGCTAACACAACGGGAATCATGATGCTTCTATACAAAAAAGAACTTGAAAATATTGAATGAAAGAGTGACCCCAAAATGAGGCCTTTTTTAGCCCCTTTTTGGGTCCCCGATTCCGAACAATCATTTCCAGGGGATTTGCTGACTGCTAATAACGAATTTGAACTTAGATTTTCAAAATTCACGAAAAAAAAAATAAAAATCAAGAAATCTAAATGTCTGTGTAGTAGGTGCGTTTTTAATATATCGTCCACAATGTTGAATTAATTTTTTTTCGTGAATTTTGAAATTCTGAATTCTAATTCATTGTTAGCAGTCAGCAAAACCAGTGAAAACAATTCTTTGAATTATCGGACTGACATCCATACATCGAATCGTATGGGCTCACGCGTTAATAAATTTTCACTCCTTTCACCTCCCATATCTCAGAAACTAATTGTCACTTGAACTTGAAAATTTGTTGTGATTTATGTCTCATCATAACCTATCATTTGGCACAAAATTCAATTTCAAAATCGTGGGCCCACAAAGGGGCTATTTCTGGGGTCACTCTTTCCTGATATCGGCCCTACAAGGTAGCAGTGGTTACAGGACGTGGCTTTGTAATTGTAAATGTTGAAAGTCCCTCTTTGGATTTGTATGCGCTACTTATATTATTTTGTCCAAATTGTAATCACCGATCTTCTACACTATTAAAGAATTAAATAAATACATTTTTAAATAAGTTGAATTAATTATTTAATAAACTGCAGAATCTGCTTGATAGTTATGTAAGGGTAGGGATACACCTGTAGGGACGGTCGTGTGACGTCACGCGTAGGGAATTGTTTGCCAATTGTGACGCTCAGCTGGCGCTGTTATACGTGTCAGGCGAACAGCAGGATCTGCTGCGAATCTGCTGCCTATCTGACGTCAGGGTCCTGACATAGATGATTACGGTTCTGACGTCAGATTCTGCTCCCCAAATCTGGTTATCATGGTATATATATCGATTTCCTTACAGCGATTAATTTCCTTTACTTTATAAATGTTAGAAAATATGGAAGCAGTAGAACGGCTTGTTTCTGATTCCTCGTTTTGTAGCTGTTGTGCTACGGGCTCTGAACAATAATTCGTTTGAATATAGTACTTTAATTTTTTTGAAGCATCCGGGTTTCCCCTTCTCACAAAATAATCATTATTTAAGCAGGGATCCAAAATTACAGCGAATTCACTCAAATCATTTAAGAGTGGCTGTAAATATTTATTAAGTTTTGTTTCCATAACGGTAGCACATGCTTTAACCCTCGCACCACTGAACCTCGGGCTCCGATGCCAAAGTCATTCCTGACTCACACCGATATTTTACTAATACTACTTCACAGTCGTTCAACCGCGAGATTCTCACGGATATTGTACTAACACAGTGACGGAGCGCCTTGCTACACAGTGACGGTCACTCGAGTTTGGACTCGAGCACATATCGCTGTTTCAGTGCAACAATCATGGAGGGGAGACCGGGGCAAAGTGAACCACAGGGTAAAATGAGCTTCCTTAATTTATTCTTTAACAGTAGAATATATTTACAAATTTGGGTGACGTAATAAATACGTGTAATATTAAGTGACCAGATATTTTCTGCTCCAATGCGGGACAGGCAAGGAGGAAAGTTAGGAAGCAAAAAAAGGGGGGTTTATTAAGTGCATACATAAAGCATAAGTACATTCAAACAAAATTGAAAACATTTCTTTTCTCACAAACAAAAAATTAACTTAATTGGTCTGAAAACAGGTGCACTTCCACTGTGATTGTCACGGTTAAATATAACAAGTATCTATATCCCTTTATATAAATAATGATTATATAACATAAACATTTATTGATATTTCTCTGTAGAATGAATTTTTTTTAGTAAATCTTCATTCCTTGAGATACTCTTGCAAAATTCTTCGCAGGAATTGGAAAAATTGCACTTTACTTGTAATATTGCTTTCAATGTTTCTACGCTCAGCTGTTTTTTTTTGTGGTCTAAAATTTATTCACCACTGAAAAAACTCTTTCCGTTGCAGGATTGGTGCCTGGCAAGCATAATGCAAACTCAAGTACTTTCTAAACATTCCTGAATGATATGTTGTTCTTATCTAAGTGATTAAATATTTCTATCCATCTTACATCTGTTGACATTTTTTCTTTATTCCAAGCATTTATTTTTGTATCATGAACATATTTCTTTACGTATGACATCTCATCAAAAAGTTTGCTTTCTTCCTTTTCAGCATCGAATATATCCTTTCTCTCATAGAATTTTGAAATGTATTGAAAACTATTTTGAACATGTAGCCAATTAATACTGCTCTTAAGATTGATCCACTTAAACGAATCAATGTGTTCAAATTGTAATAAGCTAGGTTCTAAATATTCAATGCAATGTGTTATTTTAACTCCAATTTTTTTCTGCGTGTTTATAACAAGCTTAAAAACATACATATACACGCGTTTGAGAAAATATTAATCCTAAAATTATTAAATAATTAATTTCCACTGAGTACACATTCGGGGTAAAGTGACCGGGGTAAAATGAGCTACAAATGGCTGCTAAGAACCAATGCGCAAGTGACGCAAAAAAAAAATGAAAAATTTGCCAAAGTTTTTGACAACCACGGTGTAAAAAGGGGTTAATATTTACCTATATCCTTAATTGATGTTCTTATTTTGTTGCACCTCACTTTACCCGGATAGTAGTTCACTTTACCCCATATATGGGGTAATGTGGTCAGTTTTGGCATATTCTTTTCTAATTGAATTTTAATATACTTCAAGTTTATTTTAAGTATTGCTATTCGGCATTTATCAATAGTAATGTTCCAATTATATTATAAATCCATTTCCAGACATTTTTATTGAACAGGAAAAAATTTATTCGACTTCAAACTTTTTTCGTCTCACTTTGCCCCGGTCTCCCCTAACTGCAAATTTACAAATTTTGAGATAAATGCGCTACTAGTTTCAGACATATCTAGTCTTTCCTCTATTTTCGTCTCCTGGAAAATTACTTATTTGCAATTGCGTCATTCTTACACTAGAATGACGTTATTATTGGGATCATATTTAGGAAAGAATCATGAATTATAAAAAAGTAATATTTATTCTAGTCAAGTACTACTACTACAAGCATTACATATATTTGTCTTGTTTTGAATTGAATGCGTGTTACATACGTGTCTTCTACAATAATCGCATACTGCTGAGTATCTGTTATTGCTACCTATGCAGAAACACCATGTGGCACGCTTTTGACCTTCCAATTATCTTTTTTTCACAATTTTCCTCCCCGTTGCTTGTATTGCAGTGACAACATGTTTATGTAAGCCTACTTGTTGACTCTGAAATTGATTTGCACACCTGTCTATATTGTCAGCAATCAGTTTTTTTTAGATAATTCGTGTAAGAACATCTTTCTTCTTGTTTTTGCTAATTTTCTGTCTTCCCACTCTGGATATTTTGTTTGCCATATAACCAATTCATTGTACGCGGCGATGTCTACATAATGTAGAAATAATGACAAAGGCCATCGGCGAGTGCAGCGTCTAGTAGAGTATTCTCCGAGTAGTTTTCCTATCCGAAAGGGGGGGGGGGGGGGGGCTCGCCAGCTCCGCGACGGTATTCGCCCTCGAACTCCCTCCGTCGCAACTTCGTACTCAGCTATCCCGCCACGGTATTCGCCCTCGAACTCCCTCCGTCGGGTCTTCGTACTCAGTTATGCTGTGACGATATTCGCCCTCGAACTCCCTTCGTCACAGCTCTGCAACTCTGCGCACCTCGGGCGCCTCCTCGTTGCAGCAGATCCGCACGCTCACACGGCAGCGCTAGCCCGGTTCCGGGTGTGGTCGACCGGTGCTTTCCCCAAAACGTACGAGCCCAGGTTCCACCGTTTCCAACGACCTCTCTTCGCTCTTGGAGTCGTTCCTCTCTATTCCTCGATTCGAAACAGTCCCTCTGGAGATGTCCGGTCCTTCCAAACCGCCAGCAGGTTTTCTTCGTGTTGCCGTTCGTTCCCTCGGGTTCCTCGAATCCACGTTGCCTCGCCGGGAACCTTTCAAAAGTGTTGGAGAATACAGCCTTCCGGTTTTCCGAGTACCGTTCCCGCGACTGATCCGCGGGGCTGCAAGATATCGCCTCAACGGCCTCTATCTCCAGAGCTCTGGTCACGGCGGCTCTTAGAGACGTGGACCCGCCGAGTCGCAGTTCTCGCTGCATAATCGAGCTGGACAGCGCCGTCACGAACTGGGACGCGGCAAGTTTGTCGCCAGCTTCCGCAGGGCAGTCGGCGAATGCGGACTGCGCTAAACGTTCAATTTTGGTGGCGAGCGAGGAGATGCTCTCACCCCGCTGCTGCCTATGGCTCTGAAAGAGCACGTAGTTCAGATTAGACAAGTTCTTCGCCCCGTAGCGGAATTCTAGCGCCGAAACCAAATCCGCGTATCCCTCGCGCTGGGCGGCGGAGAGCGTCGTGAGGACGCTCCTCGCCGGCCCCCCGAGGGAAGCGATCAGGGGCGTAGCCTTCCTTTCATCATCCCACCCGTTAGCACGCGCGATAGTCTCGAACTGCACTTTGTACTCTTCCCAGGACGTTTGTCCATCGAAAACTGTCGGTTTCACGGCGTACCCCAAACGGAGTACGCGCGGTTCCGTAAGGGGAGCAGCGGCGGGCGCAACGACGGGGGCGGAGATTTACACCATTATTTACATCGCTATGTACAACATTATTTACAACCGCGACTGTCTCCCCACCCCGTGAACTCGCGCCGCTGTCAACCGAGCCGCGGGTACCCTGCAACAAGGAGAGTACGACCTGGATGCGATCTTCCATTCCTGTCAACCGGGCCTCGAGGGCCGCCTGCGTCCTTCGGTCGGCGGCTTCCTTTTCCTCCCTGAGACGGTCATCCCGCTGCCAGCGGGCCTCGTTGACCCTTCGCAGTTCCCGCATCTGTCCCGCGATGTTGAGCTGGAGGCTGGTGAAAAGCTCCTGCAGGGACGGGACGCCCGATGCCCCGGAAGGAAGGTCCGCAGGGGCCGCGGAAGCGCGAGTGGGCATGTCGCTCCGGGCGGGCATCCCACTTCTGACACCAATGTTACGATATTGGTAGGGCATAACACGAATTTACTGAACAGCAACGATAACAGAACATTAACAACGGGTAACGAATACAATCAGTTAGGCGGAATACAATATCGAGATGTCTGCTAATGATGGTGGCTGACTTTCGAGTGACAGCTTGACAGGCGATCGATCGGATCGCCTTCTTCTCGCTGTCCTCTTGTCCCGCTCGCGGGCATCAGTGGGCCTTGTATTTCCATCCAAGGGGTGTTCGCAACAATACTTTGAGGTCCGGTTTGTACCCCAATCTTCCAGACCAACAACTTTGTCCTTTTCGGCAAAGTATTGCACATTCGGCATTAGCGACACTTGATCCCACATGAGTACGCATACCTTATCCAGTGGGTCCATCATGCGGTTGGCTGTTTCCTTTAAGCAGTCTTTCATTGTTTTTGTCACACCGCAATCCAAACGAATGTGATTTAATAGTTGGCGAACTCTTCTTGGAGCAGGAAGTGGGAAAAAAGTACACAAGTATTTGTATGCAGATGCTGATCTTTTATAGATCGACAAACATAGAAGCATTTCATCTGGCGTGTATCGTCACTTATCGTGTTTACCAGCATTTCTGAGTATCATGCTGACAAAGTGCCTCTGCAGTGTACTAAGATCTCCTAAGTGTTTGTCGAATTCCACGGCCTTCGTATTGTTCAGAAGCTTCTTCAAACGATCTGCATATCGTAAGCTTTTTGTCCTATAATTATCCGTTTCCTTCTTTGCTTGTAATACGTACTGATACATTTTTCTTGTACGTTCATCTAAATCTTTCCTTTTCCAAACTAAACGTTTACACTGTCACGTCCCGGGTGAGGTCTTTAGGAACGATGACATTGAAAAAGAAAAAATCAGGCATGAATCTGAAATCCAGCACTCTGAGGATTTTTGGATGGGAACTCAGGCGCGAATGTTAAATCCATCACTCTGAGGGTTTGGAGGGAATTTAGGCGCGAATATTAAATCCGTCACTCTATGGATTTTGGAGGGAATTAGACGCGAATGTTGAATCCGTCACTGTATGGATTTTTGGAGGAGATCAGGCGCGAATCTTTAATCCAACACTCGAATCGACCAGGAAAGGTTTAACAGGTAAATACACACCTGGGGAACACCCGTTAGAGCACTTTATGTTTGTTTTGTTTTTGGTAATAGGATTTACCGTTGCATTTATGTAATGAAAACCAAACGTAATATTTCCGTGAATCGCACGGCCCATGCAATAGTATGTTTGTAAACAGTGTAAACGCTCTCGCGTTCACGAACAGAAATCAGCTGTCGCGGCAGCCTGTTTTGGTTTGGGATCTTTGTAACCAAAAGGTGCACACAATAATTCGAAGCGTGATTTAATAATAAAGAGGTTTATTAACTTTAAACACGAGTACGTTTTCTGTTTAAGCGGTAATTAACCACAATACATGAATATGAATATGAAATACAATATGCGATAATTACGTAGAATGATATAAGCAATAAGCATTAGTATAGAAAACAATAATATGAATAGCAATACAAAATTATAAATGCGCAATAAGCGTTGATATACAATGATAATAATAAATGGTATGGAGATGAATAACAATATATAATAATAATAATGGCTGACGGTAGTTGTCGTAGAGCACTGAGATTAACACTGTAAAAATATACTTTCGTACTAGAGTTTCGTACATAAGATTCTGTCGAAGAAAGAGGATGCGGCCTCTCAGGACCTCATATTTATGTAGTTTTACAGGAGTATTGCGGGGGTACGCGCGGTAAAGACCATATTTGAGAAATAAGACGCAGTAGAACTTCCGGGATTTTTATAAACGGTACGGCTATTAATAGACGTATTTATGTCACGTACGCCAAATATTCGTGGCAATTAGATTCCTGGGGTTTTTATGACTGCGAAAGGAGATACTCAACTCGTCGAATGGATTTTGTTTGTTTTATAGGAAAGGGGTTAGAATGGCTTGGACTCCGTGAGTCGTAAAGAGGGGAGTGAGACGTGGTCTCGATTTAAAAGGGTTTTGTAACGAGGGACTTGTTTGAATTCACTTTGAGGGAGGGATTCGTGCCTCATAGGGCGAATAGGCGAAGGGGTTTTGTACCGATCATCTTGTGTTGGGGACCACTAAGGTACAACATCAAGGTGATCAGCGATTGGGGAGATGGGGTAAGAGTTGAGTTTGAAGGTTTTTGGTGGAGTGACTTTGAGATTTATGATAGATTTTGGAATATGACCGCGCGAAAAATGGTGGGACGTCACATACACGGTCCAGATTTTGTGGCTTTCTGTATATTTTCATCTTGGGAATATATGCTGGAACTTGTTCCAGGAAGTTCATTAACGCTTTCTATCCTGGAAAAGTTACTTACGGTAGATTTCGGCGTTGTTGGAAAAATGTAGTCAATGGATTCAGCGACTGCAAGGGAAGAGCTTCTTTCCGGTGACTTTGAAAACCAATTCCCAAATGTAACTGGTGAAAAATCTGCAGTTGACCGAGTAATATTGATCCCGGATGATAAATCTTCGTTCCTCTCCACATCAATTTTCTGATCAACTTCGTCTGACGATGAACTGTTTTCCCTTTTGTCAGGCAGCAACAAGGAAGGTACTGTTCCTTCCTTTAGCCTTCTCCGTTCACTGCATTGATAATCCTGTGGTTGAAAATGCAAATGACAAATTACATACCGCTCATCGTGAACTTGCTTGGAGGTTAAGCCTAGCAATCGCGGATTACGCGTTGCTTCAATCCACTGCGAAGCGATTATACATTTTGGAAAACGATGAGATTTTACCTGTCGAGTTGATGTACAATTCAAGACAGCACACTTTTGCTTGTCATTTGAAACCCGTTTCACGTTCATTTTCAACGCACAATACTTACCTTAAATCATAATTAAACAAAACTCAATGAATCTAGAGACGCGGTAGCGTCTCGACGCCAAGTACATAAAAGACACCCTGTACATGTCGGCTGTCGCTACTGCTATCATTTACTCGTCGCCCGGCTAATCCAACCTAAGCTGAAACTTATTTCATTAATATCTCATCACGCTAGCAATATTTTCTAAATTTAAAGGCATTTTTCTTATATAAACCGCATATAAGCTTTCGAATGAGACAAAAATCAATAAAATCGGTTCACGCATATCAGAGATATGATAATATCGTCTCATGCATCAGTCGGAAACTATAAGATTTTTCTTCTTCTGATTCTCCCAGAAATTTTTCGTCAAACATTACCTATATATATTTTTCGTCAAACATAATACAGGGTCATCGTTTAATCCTGCAACCCGCGCGCGCGCGAACTTGTAAAATGGCAACACCGCCTCACGGACGCATTCCACTACAACCATGCACCGGCCCAGCAGAGGGCTGCCAGCGACCGCTGGATAAGAGTGATGCCCGAGCTTCGAAAATTTTAGCGTCGCAAAGAGCTAGGTATTGGGAATATCCCGGCCCAGGTAACCGAGCCGCGCGCTCCGCTTTTATGATCGGTTTACCACTTGCACCCCAGATTACTGTAATGAGGTTTGAAAATAATGTCAACTGATCTTGTACCCGTCTCAATTTCAAAAATTTTAGGTACGACAGGGTTGACCGTGGCGCTATACCCTTGTACGGAAAGATTTTTCGCCACCCTTCAAACAATAGATTCTGAGGTCTGCAGAACTAACACATAATTGAATAAAAATTTAATTTCTCAATTTATGAAAGTAATGATACAGAAACAACTAGCCTATTGTTTATCAACACCACAAATTTTAAAAACAGCGTTAAATACATTATCAAATAAACAGTTTGCAAAAGCTTTTTAAACAATTATGGTTGAAAAATTGATAAAAGAAAAATTAAGTAAACGTAAAATATGTTAAATTATCCATCATTAAGTGGGAATAATTTTTCCTCATTTTTCTGCGCAAATTGTATTCCGATATCTCTTATAGTTGAAAAGTTATACGAAAAAGGCCCCGAATTTTTCATCCTGAGCCGCAAAATTCTGAATAGTTCATTGCAACGTTAATTTGAAAGAGACCAGCCCAAAATTCTCGAAGCTCGGGCATCACTACTGTCCAGCGGTCGCTAGCAGCTCTCCGAACATCGGGACGGTGCATGGTTGTAGTGGAATGCGTCCGTGAGGCGGTGTTGCCATTTTACAAGTTCGCGCGCGCGCGGGTTGCAGGATTAAACGATGACCCTGTACGTATACGCGTTACACGTACACCTTCAGTCAAAACGAAACTAACACATGTTTCGTTCTTCGTCCGTCGACTCTCGGGATTATTCGGCAGGGATCGTCGTCCGTCATTGTACAAACTATTTTTTAAATACATTGAACTTTATAACCTACCAATCTTAACCTTCCAAGTGTCAAATAATGTAAGTGGTCCAAATTTGAGATGTCAGGAGTTTTTACACTAAATAGGAGACGGAATTATTGTCTCAATTAACAAGGTAAGTCGCCAAATTTATTTAATAGATTTTTTATGTAGAGTCGCAGACTTGGAAGTTGTCTGGAGAAGGTTCGACAGAGAAGCACCTTCTTTCGCATAAGTTTCTAGAAATTTGTACCATGCTTGTACAAAATAATATATTGTAGTAAAAAATTGCATTGAAAGTACAGTGAAAACACATCTCCGTTAATGCTTTTTAATCTTTTGTAATTTTTAAATAAATACATAGTGTGTCTCCTATTTTTCAGTTAACGATGCACACGAAGAGAATTATTGCAACAGCTGGAAGAGCAATGATTTATTAGTAATTAACTGTAATTGTAAAATATAAGGATAAAGAAACAAGAAATGAATTACGAAATGAAGGAACCATGATTTATTTATTATTTTTTAACAATTAAAAATTATTTTCCTCCTCTCCTGCCTCGCCCCCTCCGCCTCCCCCAATGAAACTCCGCGCTGCTTAACTTTAGGAGGAACTGCATAAAATTTTCCTGCCGCCTCCCTCGTCCGGCTCTGGTACCTCTATCTGAAATGATAAATTAAGCGAAACTAGTAATATAGATGAAAATGAATTTGAACACGATATAAATCCGATTATTTTTAACATTATTACATTAGAAATGTTACATTCATATTTAATTATGAATAGTTCTAGAAATAATCTAATTTATACCATGTTTGAACTAATTTCCATCGAATATAAAAAATCTCAAAAATCATTGATTTTTTTTTTTATAAAAACACTTACACGTCGCCCATGGGCGGCCCACGGACGCCGGCGCAGTCCCCGCAGCCGGCGCAGACCCTGTCGCTGATGGAGCTCGCTCCACGTTCGCTGGTCGAGCTCGCACCACGTTCGCTGGTGAAGCTCGCACCACGTTCGCTGGTGGAGCTCCCAGCACTTCCGGTGGCATTGACAGCGGCGTGGCTGTGGTTGCTGATTCATTGACAACAGCCATAATAATATCGTCATCAGGGCCTAGAAAAATAAATTTGAATAAATGTAGTATATAAATTTTTATTATATAATTTTTCTATATGTTATAATCCTCATAAAAAACTCCAAAAAAGTAAAAAAAATACGCCAAGTACATGAAAAAATTCGAAGACGGAAAAGAGTAGGTATACATGAAAATCAAAACCTCATAAAAAATTTAAGATAATAATATAAATCACAATAATAAATAGAAGAAAATATACAATATAAATTCTGTATGTTATAATAAATAAAAAACTTACCATATAGAAGCGCGTCCTCCTCAGTTTTCTACAAAATTAACAAATAATTAATTAACAAAAAACCTAAATAACTTAGGCGAAGTGCCTACCAAAGAAAAGATTTTCAAAATGTTGTTACCTTACATGCACATTCGTTAGTTTTATTCGTGAATTCGTGACGATGAATAAATTCTGATTTCTATGGGTATTGATGATCTGAGAATACCTTGCCTGGCCACGCCAAGTATTTGACTTCCAGGCCGCGGACATCTTTTTTTTGTCTTTTATTGTGTTACACAGTGTCGCCTTTGCACGCTGCGGGAAAGCACCAATATGTACTTGCAGCTCATTCTGAGTTCACATTTTTTTTTACTTTGTATTTATTAGTATTATTTTCTTTATTTTGTGATTTACTTGATTTCATGTACTTGGCGTAATTTTTTTACTTTTTTAAAGTTTTTGGGGTACACTTTACTGCACTTTACCGACAAAAATATGACTGAAAATTGCTGATGATTGCTGACAATCACTGAAAATCTGATCAGATACAATGACAGCATATGACAGTGAATGGCGGCAAATGGCGGTCACGTGACTGATTTGAACTGACTACTGAGTGCAACGAAGACAGACGCAACCTAAGGCCAGCGGAGTGAGGGGCGTGGGGTGGGCGAAACACCGACATCTAGCGTATACACAAAACGGGATGAACTATGTTTCTGCATGGCGCACAGTGTTCCGCGTAATGCTCAAAAGTCAAGAATCCGAAGTGTTCGATCCACAGATTCTTGTATCTTATAATGTTAAGAAAGGAACGTAGGTTTCAATGTTACCCATAATTGCTGCAGAATTTAGTAATTTGTTGTCAAAAGTGATAGTAGAAATTCATTACAAATTTCGGTGCATTTTTTCAAACACGTGCCATTGGCAGAATGTTTATGCTTTTCAATTGATATTTCTGTGGTTGTAAGGAAAAACGACCCATGTCACATGTTTTCACTTTCGAGATATTGTCGTTGAAAGTTCTAAACACCAATTCTTCTTATTAGCAATGTCTCCTTGTTTTCTTCTTACGATATAGGCGTATATTTCCTTCACTTTGGATAATATTCAATATTCGTATAATTAACGTAAATAATAATAAACAAAATAGTAATAATTTACATACACTTTAGGCAGAACGACACAAGTCCATTGGACTTGTGTCGTTCTGCTTAATGGCATTAAGAAGAAAATAAAAAAAATGATTACTTTTCCTTCTTTTACTTTCTTTTTTGTCTTCTTTCGTTTTCTTCTGTGCTTTGCGTTGTTATTTGTAAAATACAAGTTACACATTTATGTATCACTGGTATTTCTTAGTGTGCTGTTTCTAGTAAAATAAAAATATGAAATATAATTTTGCTCATTTTATTTTACACAAAATACGTATAGTATATGCAGATAAATAAAAATAGAAAATAAAAAGCGATCACAAAGGAAAGATACGTCGTATTCTCCAAATTTTGTTGTTGTGTCGAATGCGTATTAATTGAATATTGGACTTCGGTTAAATTGCATTTTTTTTTTAACGTATAAAATTCGTTTTCGTGCATTTTTTTCTGATAAAAACATACATCCAATATTCTACAGTTTAACTAATGCACAAACTGAAATTTTTTGAAATTGTGACATGGGTCGTTTTTCCTTACAACCACAGATTTATAAGTTGTGTTTAATACTGTCATACCTTTAAAACTGTCGAGTCAGTTTTTTACAATACTAACAATTTGTACTAATTATTTATGTTAAATAAAAAATTTTATTTGTGTATTATTAATGTTAAAAAAATAACACCAAAAAATACCTCCGTGATTTTTTGTATATTAATTTAGGGATCATTAAACTTTATATTAACGTCAATTTCAACTGCACGAATTTGCACGAAACAGAAAAAACCCTAGCAACACAAAATATTGGTTAAATATTTTTTCCAAATATTAAAAAAAAAAATTTTTAGCCACACTTTTTTATATGAAAAAAATGTTGATTCCAAATATTATATACACATACTGAAAATGTGAAATAAAGGTTTAGAAAATATGAACTAAATATTCGTGGAATATAAAAGAAATATTTAGAAAATGTAAAGCAAATATTCTGGAAATGTGTTTAATATTCAGAATTCCAAAATAAATATTCAGGAAATGTAAGATATATATTCAAAAACTGTAAATTAAATAGTCAGAAAATATAAAATAAATATTCAGGAAATGTGTAATAAATATTCAATGTTAAATTAATATTTAAAAAATATAAAGTAAATATTCAGGACATTTGAAATAAATATTCAGAAAATGTGAAATAAATATTCAGAATTGTAAAATAATTATTCAGGAAATGTGAAATTAATATTTAAGAAATGTGATTTCAATATTCAGCCTATATTGAGTAAACACTTGAAAACCATTTACATGAAAATTAATTTTATATTTATTTCAACATCAATTAATTTCTTTATACATAAATGTGTATAGAAACATATACAACACATTAAATATATACATAATATCATTTTGCTGCTTCAGTCTCGATGTGGTTGTTGCCAAAAACAAACTCACGGAGTGCTTAATTTCCACCTCCGTAACGGATGATTGCCTCCTTCTGTTGCAGCTGTGAAATTAAAAATGAAATAAATTCTGTATTACGTACGTAGGGTAAGTGTGGGTATTACTGCGGATGTCCCGATTACTGCGGATATTCTAAAACAGATCATATTTAGTGTTGGAAATTACATAATCTCTTGAAAATTTTTGATAAAATTATTTTCAACTCTATTACAAATAGTTATTAATAAGTATGTACAGCAAAGTTATTATTAATTCTTTTATCGTAGTTTGAAATTCGTCAAGGCGAAACTTCGATCAATTCCCGATATGGCGGTCATGAACACCTACTGGAAAAACATTTATATTTTTGTTATTAACAGTAATACATCTACTGTAGCGGAATGCTCGATAGAATAAGAGTTATTTTTTCAGAAAAACAGTAAATCAGTCGTCTACATTTTAGTTTTAATTTTTATTTCGCACCGCAGTATTAGGTGCAGTACTTTACACCATGTGCATGTATTACTGCGGACCGACGACTGGGCCCCTAACCTTTCTTCCGGCCGTATTCACGTCTGTCTACGTAACCTGCAAAGATGCTAAGGTTATGTTTTGCCTGACATCAGACCGCAGTAATACATGCGCAGTAACTGGTGTTTCGTTAGTAACTGGCACGCAGTAATACATGCATGTCCGCAGTAATTCATGCAATGACATTGATCGACAAATCTCTTTGTTTTTAATTAACTGTGCTTATTACCCCGCCCTTATATTTTTTATGGAATTATTAAGATCCCACCTTTCTTTTAAAAAAAGAAGGAGGAGCTTTCATTCATTTGAACGCCGTATCGAGGGTTCTAAAGTTAACCTACCTTAAAAGTCCGCAGTAATACCCACACTTACCCTATGCTTGTATTGCAAAGAAAACGTAAAAGCGGTAGGTATGGTTATAACATCATATAATTTTAAATTAATAAAAGACATTTTTAAATTAGAGTTACTGCAAACTATAAAATGGGATATGATGAAATACTATCATTGCGAACTTTAATTATGAATTAACAGTTATGTAGAGCATGAAATAAATATATTGCAAATGTAAATGGACTTACCTTTTCTCTGAATGACAAAACGGGTGATAACTGATCTCTTAATAATAATTATTTTTCGGTTCACCGTCTGATAGCGTGATGGCAAACTGGTGTCGAGATTGACAAGGCCACTACACGACCATATTGAATTGCTACGCAAACAGTCGATTGTCAACTGTTCAGTCGCCAACGCGACATATTAATTTTTTCCATAATATAAAATGAATATTTGGAGGCTCGGATGCAATCAGGGGACTCGCGCTCGGAGATCCGCTAGACATAATCCATGTTTTTCAACGTTCGCCGTTAAGGAGTATCGAGGTAATTTTGAGGTACATAACTTGCAGCGACAAAGTTTTTTGTTAATATACAAGGAAGATTTTCACCAATTCACATACTGATTAATAAATAATATATCGTCATGTTTTCTACAATTATTTATTAATCAGTGTGAAAGTTGGTGAAAATCTTCCTTGTAATTAAGGAAAAACATTGTCGCTGCAAGTTACCTATGTACCTCAAAATTGCCTCGATACCTACTTCTTAACCGTGAACGTTAAAAAACATGGATTATGTCCAGTATTATTTTATAATGAAATATTATTACTTCTTATAACATAAGGGTTCAGTGCATACATTTTACGGCTTCGCTAGTTTTCTGAGTTTTATATTTCAAGTCTCATAACGATCCGTTAATATTTACTCAAGTTATCGCAATTTATGTTTAAAAAATATTGACATTGGTCGAAAAAAATTTTTTCGTTTATGATTTTTATCTCGAATACTATACTGATCTGATAAAAAAACTGTAAATAGAAAAAATGTGTGCCGTGACGAGCTTTACAACACTAAATTTTTTAAAATACAGTTTAACAAAATTTAATTTACCAATTTTTCTTAGCGTTTGAACAATACTTTTCCCATTTTCGAGCGCTAGTCCCCTGATTACAGCCGAGTTTTTTATTTCCCGAACTTTCCGTAAAAAATGATTCGTTTCAACCAGTTTACTTTATATTTAAAAAAAAATGTTTTTTTCATAATATAAAATGAATATTTCCCGAACATTCGGGAAAAAATGTTTTCTTTCTAGCAGTAAATAAATATTTACTTTATATTTGAAAAAGAATATTTTTTTCATAATATAAAATGAATATTTCCAGCATATTTGGAAAATATATTTGCTTCTTAATCTACAATAAATGTTGTATATATGTTTAAATATCAAAAAGAGATTGAAACTCTTTTTAATATTGGATGTATGTGCATTCAATATTTGGTGCTACTAGGGAATAGCCAAAATCTTTATTAAAACGTTCACCGCTCCGCCCCTTAGCGTAGTCGTTGGGGCTCCTCTCATGCGTCCCGCGAAGGCATAAGACACTTATGTGAATCTACACATCCGATATGCTTTTTCCAATTGTTTATACGATATCTACCGTGACTTTTCCATCCTCGATGTTGCCTTCAGTTTTAAAATAGCAGTAAAACGCGATACACGTGATAAAAATAATTTGATAAAAAAATGTTTCGAACAAAATTTAGGCAGTATTCAGTTGACAACAAATTGCAAAAATAAATATTAATAAAAAACTTTTTATTCACTGAAAAATCAAGACCGTCTTAATTTTTTTAATGGAACTGTATATTTTTTTATACACCAATCGATGCATTTTTATATTCTCTTTATAAAAGTATTAAAGTACTTAGGACGAAAACTGATTAGTTCAGAAGTTATGAGTTTCGTCCCGAATGTCCATATACGCGAAACACTGTGCGGCGCCTATATTACTGTCCGCCCCCTGCCAAAGACCGGACAAGACTGATCGCGTCCTGGCGGCCAAGCCCTTCCTGTGACACTTAGGCCTCGGGTTTTCCCAAAATTTCCCGGGCAAACTGTTTCAGACGGTGGTTTGGGCTTCCGGGTAGTAGGCTCCCGACCTCGTCACCGATATTGCACTAACACAGCGACGGACGGGGGCCGACTTTGGGCGACCGTCGAGTCGCTGTGTGTGTGTGTGTGTGTGCGCGTGTTTCTTCGAATTTCCCCCACCTCTCACGCACACTACGCTGGAGCTCCGAAGACGAGATAGAAAACGCATATGCGTCTTTCTCTCTCGCTCTTGAAACGCTGTGATCCATGGTGAGGTGCAAGCGACACGCGGCCGTGCGCGATCTTCTTGAGTGCCTCGAGATCCACTTTTCACTTTCTGACATATGTATAATACTCTTGCAGTGAAAAAAAATTTGGAAAAAGTTTTGTTACGAAAATCACGTTTTAAGACCTCCTGATCACGTTTTGACTATTTAGAAAAGAGCTTTTTTTAAATATCTCATATTTGTTAACACGATTACGTTTAAACGGCAAAATGGATTTCAATGAAACTTTATATTTAAATTTTATATTCTTGTCTTAAGATCCGATTAGATCACGAAAAACGATAATTACCCGTTATGGTTCTTCGATTTTTCAGATATACGAACTAAATTCTACATAAAAAAAGGTTAAATAAAGTCCTTCTGTAACTTCTTTAACAAAGAAAAATGTACATTCATACTTTCTTGTTTTCATTTTAAATTTCCGTACTTTTTATTCGAGCCATTTCTATTTTTCAAACCTTAAAATTAATTTTTTTATTAAAAGATGAATATTTTGATACTCTAAATTGGTGAACTTTGTTAAAATTAAAATCCACTCTTTGCCAGTACCATGGACGCTGTAGCGCCTTCGATAAAAAATATTTTTTCAGAGTATGATCTAAAATCTAAACGTAATCACATTTCTCGCTAGGTTCTTCGATAATTATATCAAGTTGCGACAAAGAATCACGCACTATTTACAAATTTATTACGCGCAGCGTCCACGCTACCGCTCGATGGAAACTACGGGAAAGTGGTGGTCTCTTCCATCGGGAGGGAAATGTAAACGATTCGTTATGCAAAACTAACATCGCGATACATGTTGTACACTAACATTACAAAAACATTACAAAAATAGAAAAGAAAGGCAGCACGTAAATATATCAATTGGGTTCGATATATTGACGAGATGTAAGACTGAAATAAAGCTACAATTGTTTACATTTCTAAAGGATAGAAAGCAAGCAAAGGAATTTACTATAATACATGCGACAGAATTTCGAGATAATTGTTACATATAAAATGAATATAATTAAGAATATACATTTATTTGTACAATTATCTCGAAGTTCTCTCTATGAATCATATGTACAGCAAGCAAGCGAATTTATTGCAAGGATAGAACAAGAATTGCGTGAGGTTAAACGAACAACTATTTACATATTAGCGATGTCCAAAAATCGAATGAAATAAAAAATGGATGAAATTGATAATATTCTGGACATCACTAAATTGCATTACCCGACGTAGAAGGAACATCCGCGAGGCCATCAACGGCATGTAAACGTAAGCTACTCTTTTGCTTCTTCGCAAGAATTGGATATAAATGCTCAGATGACATGAGAGATAGATGTATGTCATCTACCTCCATGGTCTGAGCTGTGTCCCCGTACGCCTTTAATGCCGATTTCGTTACGCAAATGGCATTGACGAGGGTCGAACAAAGTCGGTTTCGTTTCTTGTTCTTTATGTCGGGAAGCATGGAAAACGATTTTTCAGCATCGGCGTTTGAATTTGGAAGACTTCTAATGGAATTTAATAATTCCTGCAAACATGGATATTTAAACGAGCCTTGATCGTTTCGCGTTAACAAAACCGTTTTCCAAAGCTCATCAAAAGGTAATGTACAAAGCATCTGCTTGTCTTTATATGCAAAATTCAGGTGCAATGTCGACCATTCTTTTTGCAAACCGTCTTCGTCAAAACCGCCCAATTTCTGAGCAATAAAAAGAACACTTTTGAAAGAATTGTCTCTGTCATTATCTATTAATGCCAAATGAGGCACAAAAACACAGAAGTTGCTCAGAAATTCGTCATCGATTGGCAATCGCTTACGAATTTCGTTATCTAAAACTTAATACAATTTTCTCGAACGGTTTTGACAACATCGAGTTTGCCTTCTGCAACTAACTTAGAAAGAAAAATGTCACAATCCGGACCTAAATGAATACTATTAAATGCGATTTGATTATCGCCTTTTGAAAAATCTATTAATTTTACTAAATCCATGTGCTTCAAAGGCTGCGGTTTCAAAAAATTACGTAAAATATTGTACAAATGAGTTTTGGTAGTATTTTGAAGTAAATGGATTCTTGTTTGTTGCGACTGAAAGAATAAACTAAAGTCATTGAAATACAATAGAACGTATTCCAAAAACAGAACATATGCTTTCGCTTCTGGATTTTGCATGATGACAAGCAGATCTTCCCCAGACTTTGTCTTCTCATTTACGACCAATTCTTTCAGAAATTGCACCACACTGTCCCAATTTTCTAAAAGTGTAACTACGGATGAATAACGCGATAACCATCGCGTAGTACAGAATTTTAAAATTTTGCGTTCAGTAAATTGATAACATTGTTGAAAATCGCGAAAAATGGCCGAACGTTTGGGACTGCTATAACTGAATGTACTGACTTTCCGTAATAATTCCTCGCAGACCTCGGGAATGTCAGCGCATGCTTTATGCACTACCAATGCAGAGGAGTGACATGGACACGGCATGATGAGAAAATTTTCACCGCGAACTTCTGCAAGTTTGGTCTTGAATGACTTGTGACAACCCGTCATGACAGAAGCGTTGTCACACGACAAAGCAAGAATGTTTTCGAACGGAATTTGCTTTTTCCACATGGAGTTCGTAAATGATGTAAATATTTTATCGGCAGTACATTCTCGCGCGTCAAGATTAATTAATTCTACTAATTCCGTTCGAACATCCAAAGTCTCGGGTGCGACATACCGAACAATAAACGACATCCATTTCTCATTGGAAATGTCGGATGTCTCATCAATAAATACTGAAAACTTAGAATTTTGTAAAACATGACCAAGACGCTCTGTTTCCCGAGAACACAGAACGTTCGATATAATATTAGAACACTTTGTTCGACCAAACGTCATACGTTCCAAAACATCGGGATCTTTCCCAACGTCTTGGAAAAAATTAAGAATCGCCTCTGCAGATTGATGCGAAATATTTTTCTCCGCAACTAATGCAGCAAAACGAATTTCCGCGAGTTTTTTGGTTCATCAAATGACAAAGGCGATTCCTCGCATTGCGATCTGAAATCGTTCGATTTCCTCACATCTATTCCATTTTTTTGCAGTTTTTGATGTGGCACTTAGAATCCGCGTGACGTTGGATTTGCGACGTTCCGCGAGCAAGTGATTTTTTACAAACCGAACAGAAACACGAAAATGGATCATCGGCGACCTTATTCAACCAGGGCTTGAAATTCTCAAGTCATTGAGGCATAAAAATCTTTCTCGAGTCCTTAGCATGCACAGTTATTCGCGGAATTTTTTGAGATGACAAATATTTATGTCTCGCTGATTCCGCATGTCTTTTAACGCTCGAAGATCCGCAAGAAAAAGTTTTCTCGCATGAAGAACAGTAGAAAAGGCTTTTATCATTAGGTACTTCGCGAATCCACGATCGGAACTTCTCATTCGTTTCCCACAACGGCCGATAAACAGGAGTAGCCTTTTCACCTGTTTTCTCGAACGTTTCCATCGTACTTACCACGAAAAAATTGAGATATGTAGAAAAAATATTATATACAAAGTAACAAGCAAATGCTAGCGTATAGAAAAGGGGTGACATAGGGGGCTACTAATTACACGCTACACTTCCAACACGACAGGTCCAAATTCATGAAATGAGAAATGATAGACAGGAAAAACATGCAGACAGCGCGAAACAAATAGTATCCATCACCTGATCTCTAATTCTACTGAAATCACTGTTAAATGTCGCGAAGCGTGACTGCGCGACCCTCCACGAAACGCATCGGACACGTAAACAAAGTACACACTTGGGTTCGCACGGGTCTGACCGTCAAATCGTTCTTCAAATCCGAACTTCATTAAAGACGCTAAGATATTTCGTTATTAATTCGATATTGCCCCAGGAGTCAATAGTGTATTCAATAAATTCTCGCCTTTCCTCACATCTTTATCTTTACTATTTATAAAGGGAGAGCCGATTTTTATGTTCGCGCAAAACTCAAGACCTATTGAACCGATCTTCCTCAAATTTTGACACGTTATTCCTGCATACTCTAGGACGGACATAGGCTATGTAGCATGTCTCAGAAACGCGTCATTAACATGTAATTTATATGCAAAGATTTCATGTGTACGGCTGTTTTGCGGACCACATGACCCGTGTATACGACAGCCTACTTCGCGCGCGCATGCACATATTCGCCCCGCGCGAAGCTCGCCCGTAGCAGTACCGCGATGTTACCACCAGGTGGCGAAGCTTTTCGAGCACTTTCTTGCGAGAGAACTGGATTATCGCGGATATATATGTCAGCATGATCGTCGGGGTACAAACTGGTTTTGCAAATTTATTATCACGTGGTATGCAAAACAGTACACATGGAATGTTTACATATAATTACATGTTAATAACGCAGGGACTCAAGGACTCCGGCGTGGGACATGGTTGGACAACACACGTACAGGAGAGGTGGTAATGTGTGCGTGAATTGACGCCAGCGCGAAGCCAGCCACGCGGTGGCAAGGCGAAACTAATGTGACGTCACAGGTGGACTCTGAGCCACGTAAAAAGCGCCTTCTCTGGAACCCGGCGTGGCCCCTCTAAATTTCAGGCAGAGTCCACCGGCCACGGCTGCTATTGGTCAGAAGGAAACACCTACAGAGAGCGGTGGTTGGCCGCGGCGTTACTCGCTTGGCGCTGGCGTCGATTCGTCTCCAATCATATCCAATCGTGCGTAGTACCTAGTCGCGTCCGTGGCGCATTTGATTTGGCTTGGCGCTGACGTTGGCTCGTCTGTGACGTCACATTCATTCGCGTTGTCGCCACTTGGCTGGCTTCGCGCTGGCGTCAATTCACGCACACATTACCACCTCTCCTGTACGTGTGTTGTCCAACCATGTCCCACGCCGGAGTCCTTGAGTCCCTGTAATAACGCGTTTCTGAGACATGCTACATAGCATATGCCCGTCTTAGAGTATATAGGAATAACGTGTCAAAATTTGAGGAAGATCAGTTCAACAGGTCTTGAGTTTTGCGCGAATATAAAAATCGGCTCTGTTTTTATATAATAGGTATAGAAAAGATATTAATTCTAATAAACACGTATCAGTCACGCTACGATCTCGGGCGAAGCCGAGACGGGGCATGCTAGTAAATAATATAGAACTTCTTTCATTTTAATAGCGCGTTCTAATATTAGGTATGTTGAGTTCCAGCGAACTGGCATATCTTTGATAATTTTTAAATGTTTTACGTGTAACAAAACGCAACGCTCTTCAAATATTTGTTTCTTTTTACCAGAAAACGTAACAAAATGAACAAGTTTTTATTCTTTTTTAACTTCGTCCTGAATTTCCTTTAAACCACTTTGTACTGCTATATTCAAAACATGGGCAATACATGGAATACGAGTTACATTTCTGTAATTTTCATTAAATGCTTTTAATAATGATAAACATTTATAATTAACTGCTGCATTATCCGTGGTCAGAGCTATAAGTTTGTTTATAAGTTGAAATTCTTCAATTACTTGTTTCATTTTTTGCATAATGTTTTCAGCTTTATGAGGGTATGGAATACTGTCAAAATCAATTAGAAGTGACTGCATTGTGCCATTCATCGTAAAATGGCTAGTGATAACCATATATGGTTTGTTTGTTACCGAGGTCCAAAAGTCAAATGTTAATGACACTTCATGGTTTAATTCTCTAAAATGTTGAATAATTCTATTCTTTTTTTCTTTAAATGTGTTCTGAATTGTCAAATGCATGGGAGACATTCCACGCGAAATCGGACACTTTTTGGAGTAACATTTCGGATGTTGCTGAAATTGGATATGTTGTAGTCTTTAGTGATATTTATACGTACCACAAAGGATTTTTCAAAATTTTGAAAAATGTCGATATTACAGCTGTTTGAAGATAAGTACTAACTTTTTTTTCAATACATTATGGCTATGGAAGTACTAAACATATGGAGATGAGCTTTGCGGTGCTTATAGAGAAGACATTGAAGTTTTAAGAAAAAATTATTTTAGTTTAAACAAGAAAAAATTTGAACTATTTTTGTGCAATTATTTTAAACAAATGCAGGTTTTTAACATCGGGTGCGATTTTAAAAATTTTTTAGACTTGCGCTCATATCCTCCCAACACCCATTTTCCTTTCAATACACGTCCGCGGTGGTACTTGCGTTTCCCATATTTAGCTTCGTCGATTTCTACTATCTTATTGGGACCTCCTAGTTGTGTAAAATTATCTTCGGACCACTTTAAGCACATCTACCTCACGAGTTGAATAATAACAGTATAATTTTTGTTTAAACAGTAGTGTGAATTTAAAATTCAATATTTAAAGAAACGCAGTATATTATGGGGGGCAACTACTTTAGGAGACCGAATATTAGATGATTTTTTTTATTGCGAAAAAAAGACGGAAATTTCCGCAACTCTGACAATAATCTATTCATATTTTCATACATCTCTGGTAATTTTTTCAAGTTATTTCATGCATTATATTAAGGTGTAATCCGCTGTGTCCCTTGGCGTGTCCTCATCGTCGTTGTCGATTTCCGGGAATTATGCAGCTCGCAATTGGCATGTGAAATAGTGCAAAAAATGTTGATACATTCTTGAGATGTTTTTTAACATGAATCTAAATTTTGAAAAAAAAATGGAGACTTGAATGTTGGAACGTGTTAGAAAGAAAATGATCGATTTTTTGCATTTTTTCCCCCGGCATTTTGCAATGATAAGTTGCCCTCGCAATTGCGGTTCGCATGTAGTGATCATTACAGCGTTTACCAGTTGGTCGGTAAGCCTTAATGTCCTGTCGTATAAGTGACAGAGTAACCTTGCTTCGTTCGTTGTTCCTGCATTCAGGAATCAAGGACTCTAGATAACCAGTTGGCCTAGGGAGTGTAAATCTCTGGCCGAAACCACGTGCTCTACCGAGATACATGGTCAATTCCGTACAGTATGCACGAAAAGGTTTATGATCTGCTCGGTTAGCTCAGTCGATACACTGGTGTTGTATTACAATGATCAATTAATTTTATAGTTGAGAAACGTTCAAACCAAGAATGTAGTGAGCAGGGACACTATAGGGTCATTTCGGGGGAGACACACCACTTTTTTACCCGACTGCGGCACGCAAAGAGGGTATTGTGTTTATCAGGCTATGTATGTATGTCCATGTTCAGGCTATGTATGTGTGTCCATGTTACGCTCTACAGCCTGTACAAATACATCGATTTGAACAAATGAGATGTCTTTAGAATGGTCTTGACGTTCCGAATGTTATAGGATATATAATTTTTAAAAAATAAAAAAAAATAAAAAAATTTGAAAAATTTGAAAACCCAACTGCTTAAAAAACGAACTAAAATGACAAAAAATTAAAAATAAAGTAAAAACCCGACTGCTTAAAAAAACATTAAAAAAATTAAATTAAAAAGAGAACTAAAATGACAAAAACAAGACTTAATTTATTTATACATGGTACACTAATTCCTCGTTAGTGTCCCGTTTTTACCATGCGTAATAGTCCCGCTCACTACCCCCACCATTTCTTGGAATCCTTCAGTCGAGAGTGAGAGAATCCGGTACGTGTGAGAGAGAACAAAATAGTCGACACGAAGTTGTCGTCGGCACGAAATAGTGTCCGCATCGCGTTTTTCTTCCGCCGCCAGCCCCGTTCGTCGGGACTATTATGACGAATTACTGTATATTAATTATCATATATAGGATAATAATAAGATGACAATTTAAATGAACTCAATTGGCTGCAGGCGGAGGCCTAAAATATTTTGATGCAAATGATTTGATGTAATTACATTCGAACATTTGTACATTCGAACATTACATTACATTCAATATTGTGTATCTGTTTGAGAAAAAATAGCACTTGACTGAGAGGAGAGGAATCTAAGACAGGTTAGGAAGCCCTTGAACGTTAATCGCGGTGAAAAACTTTGTCAATTTTATTGATTCACAATATTGTCAATGTACTTGATACGATTCACAGCCGTGATAATATTTATCGCGGTTTTTGAAGTGAGAACGAGACGACGTTGAGAAAAAATTTCACTAATCGCGCTGCGATGAGAGTTCAATTTTTATAAAGCTTTGATCGCGCGGCGATGAGAGTTCAATTATGCAGGAGAAGAGCGTGAGAAAAGAATAACGTGATTGCTGGTGATCGCGACGCGAGAAAACAGTGATCCGTTTACTACAATTCGCACACAGAAAGTGAGGTAATGGCGGACCGACGCAACCGCGTCTTTTCCGTTCTTCTAGAACCCCGACGCGGCCCGCTGATTGGTGTATCGATCTCGGCGACGGTTGATCGATGGCCGCTGATTGGCCGCTCGCCCAGCGATCCGCGTTGCTGGATCGCTGTCCGCGAGGTGCTGCCATGAGAATGCGTGTGGCGGCGTGGGAAACTAATTCCAATCCCAAACAGTATCGCTTTAAGCACTTTCTTTAGTCATTGCGGTACATGCTTGGGGTAGAAGAGCATCAAAATATTTAAGGCCTAAAACACAAGATCGTGTTCGGGGTTTTCTAATTTGCAGATGGCTCTCCACATATTATCAAATGACATTTTCGCCCATGTGTCCCTTTAAAATCGGGAAGTGCTAAAATACAAAAAGTCCCATTCTTTCTGCAAACCTTCGTCAACTAAAAGCCCTAATTTTTGGGCGACAGTTGTAACATTCTTGAATGTTACTTCTCTGTTGCAATTAAATAAAACATCATCCGATTTAAAAACAGTCATCTGTTTTAAAAAAGGATCGTCATGAGGAAGACGAGTTTTAATTTCACTGCTTACGGTAATATAAAACCGGAAGCAATTTTCGCGGACGGAGAGAACCTCAACTTCGGACATACCTTCGTTTACTGCCTCTTCCAAAAAATTCTCACATTCTGTACCAAGATCCACTTGTGTAAGTGGAAGTTGGTTAGATTTTGCCGAAAAATTTACCATTCTAATTATATTAAAATGCTCTAGAAGAGAGGGTTTCAAATTTTTTTTTAGGTTAAACTGAAGCATAATTGCTGAACACGGCTGCAATTCCTGAATTAATGTCTTTCGTTTTTGGAACGAGGCATTAAACTTATTCAAGACGTTTAGGACGTACTCTAGGAAAATGAAATAACCTTTCATGTCATATCTGCTAAGCAATGAGAAGAAATTGGTAGCAGTTTCTGACTTATTAGAAAAGGCTTGCTCCCTAAAAAAATTGTGCAAATCGTCCCAGTTTTTCAAAAATCTCTTGACACACTGATGCCTCGCAAGCCATCATGTGTCGGATACTTTCAAGACTTTTAAAGGAGAGTGCTCATAACTCTCCTGAAATTGACGAAAAATTGTAGCACGTTTGGGGCTGCTATTAATGAAAGTCGCAACACCCCGAAGTAATTCATCGCATTCTTTTGGAAGCGTAGCACAGGCAGCACTTGCCGCCAACACTACAGAATGGCAAATACACGGCAGTGTAACGACATGGGGCTTTTTTTTTCAAGTAACTTGGACTTGAAAGAAGAATGCCGACCCGTCATTACTGCAGCATTATCACAACTAAGACCCGCGATGTTTTCCAGTGGAATTTGCATTTTCAGCAATTGAGTTTCGAAAGATTTGAAAATCTGTTCCGCTGAACAATCGCTGGCGTCCAGATGGATCAGTTGTATCAATTCTGCTGCAATGGACAAACGACATGGCTCGACATATCTGACTGCCAATGTAAGCTACTTGTCGTTTGTGGAATCCGAAGTTTCATCTTCGTAAACGGAAAATTTACTACACCGTACATTGTCGGCAATCCGTTCCGTTTCACGAACGCATAAAACGTTTGTAATAATTTGACCGCACTTTGTACGGCCAACTTTCATACGTTGTAAAACATTAGGCTCTTTGCCTATATCTTGCATAAGAGCACGGAAATTGCAAGCAACCGACATACAGGGGAATATTGTGTTCGGCGAAGAAACCTGCGTACTTAACTTCGGCGATTTTGACTTTTTCATCCAATGAAAACGTACAAGAATTGTGTGCCTGATCGAACTCATCTTCTACAGTCAGATTCGAATTGATATCCCTATCACTATTAGCAAATATTTTCTCCATATTGGCAATATGCACCTGTCTGGACAAGTGCTTGCGTATTTCCGAAAGCCCACAAACCAAAGTTTTATTGCAGACTTTACAGAAGCATTTTGACTCGTCCGAAGAAACGTCTACGAACCAAAACTTTAAAGATTCATCAGTGTCATACCAATGACGCTGAAATTTTTTTCTGTTTTTCTTGGCGGGTGTACAAGCCATTATCAAACCAGTTACAATTAATTACAGTACCGCTATACACTATCGCTGCACCAACACCGAACACTTTAATCACGTTCATAAAATATGGAGAGCCTAAAGGTCCACGCACACATATCCGTTCCGTGTCCGTTCGGTGTCCGCGCCGTGACCGCGTGGTGTCCGCTCAGTATTACTGATTTCACTGACACCTAAGAACTCTGATTAACAGGAAAAGAGTGTCGTTGGCCAAGAGTGGGTTAATAAAACTCTTCTGTGGGTATAAATGACATTATTGCGACGGGTACGAGACCAGTCGATATTGTTTTCAAACCTCATTACAGTAATCTGGGGTGCGAGGGGTAAGCCGACCGTAATAGCGGAGCGGGCGGCTCGCTTACCTGAAACGCAAATCACCGATTCTATAAATGTTCATTGTGACGTGAATTTTAAGGAGTTCATCCTAGAACGGTGCTTATTTTGTAAGTAGCATTTCAAGGAATTATTTCTGTTTATGTATACAAAAGGCAGAAGACCAACATCGTACATTAGCCTGCTGCGAAAATGCTTTGTAAATTAACAGTTTTCAAGTTTTTATTCTATTGAGAATATAGAAAGAGAAGTTAGAAAATAATTAATGAAAAAATAGAATCTTCGCATTGAGGTTCAAACCTCGATGAAATGAATTCTTCGCGGAGAGCGCCGGCCAGGCAGCGCGTACGGCACACGGATGGAGGGACGGGTATGCTTGTGTGGTGCCGTACGGACGCTAAAAGAGGGGGTACGCTTGGTCGTGGAGTGGTGGTAGCGGCCGTGAGCCGAAACCCACCGTTCTGGCATCACTGCACAGCATTCATGCATCCGATAATACTCTATACCTATACCGCGCAAAATTCAAGTCCAAAACTCTTTTATTGCAATCATTAAAAATGATCAGAATTATATCACGTTTGGTATCATTTTCATTGCAAATATTCCAGCAATCCATTGGTGGTACTTGTATGAAAATCTAATATTAATTATAGAAATTTCTATTTTCATTACTGAATGGCCTATTGCTGTCCTTGTCTTTATGACTCTAGGGTCTAGGACCCCCGTAGCGTGTGGTTCGAGAGCTTCGACCGGAGACCCTTCCACGGTCATAAAAAAAAGGTCGTCCCTTTCAAACGATTTCAGGACACCGTCAGTGCAAATGCCAAAATATCGTTGGCACTCGAATCTTAGTTTCACCGTACGGATACGGGTTCCACACTGACATCACTGACACGGCAAGTGTGCGCGGCTCCATTGAAAAGCACGTAAATGATATTTTTTAACACTGACATTGACGGCACGGAACAGACGTGCACGGAGAGGCAATCGAATTTCACTGGTCGAATACGGAACTGACAAGTGTGCGCTGCTCCATTCCAAAACAAGCAACCGATACCTTTTACTACCACGGTGTCGGCACCGAGCGGACACGGAACGGATATGTGTGCGTGGACCTTAAGATGCCAGATCGTGGAGAGATGCTAGCTGACAACTGACAAAGTGACAACGTGCGATGCGTGGACGGCCAGTGCGCTTCGCGGATTTCTTTTGTTTGATGTATCGAAAACGCGGGATTTGTACGTAGAAACAGCGGGATCTTTACGTAGAAAAAGCGGGAAGACAAATTACGTTTGTCACTGCATCGTAGTCAGTTAAACAATGTCCTTAAATTCATTACAGTGCTAACAGTTCTGTCAATAGTTAATACTAATAGTACTAATAGTATTAAATATTAATTTTCTGGATAACGCTGTTTTGTGATATTCCCTTCGAATATTTTTTTCTTCAACTCAACATATTAAAGAATAATAAATAAATAGAAAAACTTATACTTTTGGCCAATAAATACAAAAAGTATGCAATAATGTCAGAGTCAATTCTTACAGTGCAAAGTGGGGTATTTGACCCGATAACCCGGACATAAATCGATTTCAAAAATTTTGCGTAAACCATACAATTTTTGGTGCTCGAGACAGTTGAATATCTGAGGAACAATGTATGAATACTTTTTTTTTCATTTGTGCACTCATGGAGTAGCAGGTTTCGTCGAGAGTTAAGGGATTTTAGAGCTCGCGATTCTTTCTTAACCGCCCTTTGAAACATCGTTGGCTTATTAAAATTTTCTACAAGTTATAAAGAAATTTGTCGAATTCTTGCATTATGGAAGCTTTTCAGGTAGGTATATACTACACTTTCTAACAGGTTTTACTTTTTCATCATATATATTCGCATAGTTATTAACATTTGAAGATAATCAAGAATTCAGTAAATTTTCTTTATAATTATAAGATTTCATTAACGATTTTGTGATACTGCTAAGCCGTGTTAACTGCTGTTCGTGGTGCCATTACATTTGATAAAGGTTTGTGATGACAGAGTTATAGCTAATTTAGGTAGAAATGACAATCGAGAACTGCTGTGGTTTACCGTACGCCGCGCCTGTACGGTATCGCACGCCAGGCCTCCGTGAGGTGGTGATACGATACTCTTCGAAGGAATTGTTTAGATTATACACAGGAGATGTTTATGCTATTCTGTAGATAAGCCTTTGACTAAATCCTCTACATTCTGTCTGCATTCAGTTGAATCAGTACCATCAGAGACTGCACAGCGAGACATTTGAAGCAATTTTTACATACTTACATTATATTTTAGTTCTTCTTTCATTTTATTTAGTTTAAGTTTCGTTTTCTATTGTTTATATTTAGTGTGTATTACATATGTATATTTAGTGCGTGTTATATATATACCCCCCCAAAAAACTTCAAAAAAGTAAAAAAATTACGCCAAGTACATGAAAAAATCACAACAAAAATAGGAGAAAATATACAATCACAAAAAAATAGAAGAAAATATATAATATCGACGCGCGTTACGAAGAGTAGCACATTTCATTTTTTTCTTATGGACAACTGCATGTAGAAAAAATGAAACGTGCTACTTTTCGTAACGCGCGTCGATATATAGAAAAATATGTGAAATCAAAATGAGCTGCAAGTACATAAAGGTGCTTTCCAACAGCGCTTAAGATGATACAACTACATATACACAGCTAAAATGCTGTGTTCGTACATTCTATAATAATAAATCACAACAAAAATAGAAGAAAATATAAGATATAAAAAATATTTTATTCAAAATACTTGTTTTTCTACTCGTAAATCATCAACGGATACCCACGTTGTGCCCTTACCCCTTACCATACTCGTGTAATGACCATCAGTAATACTTTTACCGTGGTGGAAAATTGCTGCCTTAAGTTTATAACAGTGATCTACCATTTGTATTTTAGTAGTAGGTATTGCTTTGATGTAGAAATTTTCCACTTTCGTTGTTGTTCCACTACTATCGTGATCGAACAAATGTAATTTTGCAATGAGAATTTGTTTGGCAGCAGTTATATCGATTTTCTTCATTGTGTTTGAATTTGAATTATCACAATTATTGCAACGATCTTCCACATTTTTCCATCCTGTGAAATTGTATTTTATTATATCTTGAAATTCAAATGATTTTTTTTTTAACATCTTGGGCAGTGCAAGATGTACCACACAATTTGTACTGATAGTAGTACTTGTGTAATTACACTCTAAACATTTTAATACCATTGTAATTTCGTGTTGTACTGCATTCTTAATCAGAATCTCACGATCACAAAGAGAGGTAATAAACTCAGCTGCATCATGTAGCTGATTGTGAACGTATTTTTCTCCTGCGAATTGCCGTAATGATATTGTGTTTGGATTTTGATCCGATTTATATTGGTCCATGAAGACTTTTATAATATGATCAGCTTTTTCAGTCGTAAATAATTTTTCTCTTATGGATGAACAATATAACATACATTGGATTGTGGCATTCGCATAACAAGACACACCATCAGAATTGGGGAGACCTCTTACGTTGTATTGAATGGTATCCGCGATGTGATAATTAGTATTCTGACATTCGGATACATTATAATTAGGTACTGCCCAAACAGCATCACGAACATTGAAAACGCGGTTTTTAGATATTGAAATAGTCATAAGATCAGGTCTATATTGATAAGATGCAGTACTTGTAAAGTGGTCACCCGTGAAAGAGCAACGTAAATTTGTCCGCAAGTAAATATTGAATTACCTGCTTCTATGACCGCATTCTGCAAGCTTAGTCCTTGACTTTTGTGAATAGTAATACCATGGCTGAGGCAAATCGGAAATTGTTTCCTAATAACGAACGCTCTATCCATTACTTCAAATTTAACACTTACCCGTTCTATCATATGTTCTTGCCCCGTGGGTAATATAATTTTCAATTTTTCAACGTCATTATCAACATCTCGTGTAACTGAAACAAGTTTAGCAATGGTACCGTTGACAAGACCTAGTGTAACATCAATATTTCTTCTAATCATAATTTGCACTCCTACTTTAACAGTTACGACTCTTGCAAGTCCCGCCGTTCGGAAGCTATCATCGTCATTATTGTTTAGTACCTTTGACACCTTCTTCTTCAAGTACGGTGCACAATTCATCGTATCATGAGCAATCAAATGGATTTCTTCGGACGGAAATCGACTGAGCATTGCAGCGTTCAAAACATCACACTGTAGACATGTGGGAAGTAAACACACCGTGTTAGATCCGACATTAAGCATGTAATCACTTAATTCCTTTAATCGGTCATTACAATTTGTCGCTTTGAAATTTAATTTTCTCGATTCTAAAAGCTTTGTATCCGAAACGGTCACTACTCCGGTGCGAATTCTCGACAGGATATCTCTGTAAATATTATCACCCTGCTGTCGCATGTTTATTGTCAATTCGTCATAGCTAAACAAGGCAGACCATAAATTATAAGAACCTAATCCTCCAACATTTTTCTCCATACTCTTATTGGATAATTGTATAAAAACAGGTTCTTCGTGAACAGGAGGAAGTTGTAATAAGTCACCAAATAACAGAATAGGTATTTTTCCGAACCAAGCATCATCGGAATCTGCAGTATCAAATATTTCTGTAAGTCGCAAATGTATGTACAAGAATGTTACGTTAGAAACCATTGAAATTTCATCGATGATTACTAAAGCAACATTTTTGAGTTGATCTCGTACAATTTGAAGGGCTGCATCGCTAAGTTGCCTATACTGGGCTGTATGCCCATGTTCTACAGGTAATTGAAATAATCGGTGTATGGTAAGACCTTCGATATTAAAAGCTGCGATTCCAGTAGGAGCAGTTACTGCTGTGTCTTTTCCGATAATTTGCTTGATCCAATGTCTGATAGTTTTGATTAAAAAACTTTTCCCAGTGCCACCTTCTCCACTCACATAAAGTCTGAGAATGTTATCGTTAGACGTCAAGGACTTAGTAACTGTATCAAATATCCTCTTCTGATCATGGTTCAATTCCGAAATCATTTCTTGAAGATCACTACAATCAAATTTGTTTCCCGCGTCTTTAAAATCTTTCATGGCATCAACAGTTTCAACGGGAACACACTCTAATGGGTGATCGCCTTGATCATTTTCTTCTTGCTCAACAGTATTCAACGCGTTCTTTTCAATTTCTTCCTTTATATGATCACGCGCTTCTTGAATATCCGTTATTCGTTCGTGATACTGAACTGCTTCTGTCAATTGTGATTGTAGCGACAGAAAAGCTTCCGCATATGTGTTAAACCCATTTTTCAATTCGTCGGTGTTTCTCCAAGGTTGGAATAATAATAATAATGAGAAATAATAATTCTCAGGTTGGGTTTGAACATTGTACTTATAATGATTGATAAGATACCCTCTTTGCCTTTTATTCAAAAACAAAGATGCACGGATTTCATAATATTCATTTTTTTCAGACGGTCTAATTTTAGTAACGCCATACCACATAGCAAAATCGTACAGATGCATAGATTCTAATTCCTTGGGTCTGTTAGGATAGTGATCATCTATAAGGGATGGACAAAATATGTCTGTGGATTCACCTTCCAGATCCTCAATCTCTTTGCGAGTTTTCAATTTTCTACTTCTCAGTATATTTACATTTAACCATCTAATAGTAGTACTGGAGTCAGTGCCATACAATGATAATCCTAAAAGAGTATCAGCGCATTCAGGCGCTCCACATTCTCTATGATTTAGCATGCGCATTCCAAGGTTGCACAGAATACTAGCCAATGACTTAGTAGAATTTATTGCTGCCATAGTGTCCGTAGCGTAACTTTTTTCCGGCTTTGACACGTACTTAGTACAGTAACATGTTACCAACCCCGTCTTTTCCCCCAATATATTGGATATCCATGTTACCTCTCCAAACCGTGAGAACGGGGTCATTATAATCATTGATACGGACTTCCTTTATTGAACGTGGAAGATCATAGAGTCTACCTTTTGCTTTCAATTGTTTTCTAGCACCTATAGAAACAACCACATCCCTTATTATCAAAGTATCTGTAACTGGACGTGGAAATGAAAATCTATATACTTTACAGAAGGAATTTTTAGTTTTTTTGTTGCGTAGACAGTAACTATTGCATTTATGCATTTGATGTGCAATTACACGACTATATAATTCTGGCGACACATGCGGTGATGGCAATCTGCAAGTGACGTATTTCCTAATGAATCGTGCTACATCTTCCTTCGAAGATTTATCGATTATAGGAGCATCTTCAATCCAAATTAAAAGATGAAAATGTTGTGTTCCTCTGCTTTGATATTCTCTGCGCCAAAAGTAATGAGTGACCTTGCCAATCGGATTGTCGGGCGAACAAATGAAATTCAGCATAGCGTGGAATGCATTATCTATAAATCGAGCAGTTGAAACGGGATCAGAAGCAATGAGTTCGTTCGGGGACATTTTAGCCACCGATGGGCCGTTTACTTCACGAAGATATTCTATTAAATCTGTCCATAGCCACTCACTTGGACTGAGTGTGAGGAACCATGTAGCTGGTCCATAATGGTGTATCATACAGTTCAAATCATTTCTCGGTTTTCGCCAATACTGTGCTGTGTTACGTAATCTGGAATATATAGTGTTCAAGTTCGTTTGTAGCTGATCTTTAGAGAGTTGCTCTAGAAAACCAGCAGCTGTGTATTTTTCACGTGGATTTACGACGTTCATTTTGTGAAAAATTCCAGCGTTCAATTGCCGCATATTGGTATCGTGTAATAAATGAAAAATATATTGCATGTTCAATCGAAATTGCGCATGCTTGGACATCAGTTTGGACTTAATAAATTCATGATCAGTCAAATGAACCAATCTTTCTTCATGCTGTCCGTTCGTCCCATAAGGGTATAAATCTGGGAAACATTTCACATCTAATTGTTCAGCACGATGGCCCAACGGAACGTCATGAACTTTAAGCATTTGATAGAGTGCGGTAGCAGATTCATTAACCTTTTTGTCATACATTGGATAAATCGTAAACTGATCATAATATGAATCAGATTGTGACATTTGCGTCAATAATGCACGTTTGTTGTTTTCATCGATATTAAGTGTTTCACCTTCAACGTCCTCGATAGATTCGTTATTATCGTTGACAACAACTTCTTCTTGAAATTCTGTATCTGGTAATTTGGCACTCAGCAATAAATCGTGCGATTGTGGCAAAACAATTTCTGAGTATAGAGGATTATTGGCTTTGAACCATACTAAGGCATTCCATACTTTCTTCAAGTCAACTAACTTTTCCCAAACTATTTTAGATTTTGTTGGAACGCCCCGCACCAATATGTATAATTCATGATTTTGATTTAAAGGTTCAGTCGCAGGACAGATTTTTTTTAAATTTTCTTGTAATGGCAAAGGAAGGTGAAATGTTCTCCCCTTTACTTTTGGAAACATATGTTTATGTGGCATATTTTTACGCATTACTGTATCCATTCTCACAATCGTTTGAAACGGTTTAGCTCTTTGAATGAGAATTCGTTCGTAATCGTTCAACACGGCTATTTCTGGAACTGAACGTACATCAAGCTTATTTAAAATACATTTTGGTGGTATGGAATCGTTGCGAATTTTATCGTGACAATATCGGCAAATAAAATGCATGTCACCAACTTTGTATCCAATATAATTTAAAAATGTTTGCGTTACATTTCCCTTATATGTTCTTTTTGAAATATCAAACTTAAGAACCTCTCTTTTAAAACAGAGTTTCTCGCAGGAAACACACGGAATGCGTGGTGTGTCCATAGACCGTTTTGTGAAAGCTCTAAATGCTAAATAATATCGAGATATAATCTCTTCTTCGTTCAAGCTTGTGTCAGTATTATTTTTTTGTAACGCTTCAGCTTCTTTCCGCTCTTGCAGTGTTATTCGTTCAAGTGTTTCAAGGTCATTATCGTTTAAACCTTTGTCTAAATTATGTAATTGGTCTTTATAAATGCTCGCAATTTTGTATATCATTCTCTTCAAATGTCGTAAATCCGGAAAATGGGATGCCAAAATCTCAATGGCTAAAAAATTGGACTTACATAGTTTAGGGTTTATGTAACAACCAGGAGAATGGCCAACTTTTTCAGTATGCACTTTATTAGAACAGCTACTGATATGGTTGTGCAACTTATGTACGTTTTTTAATGAGCATTCTAACAAACGTTTGAAGAAATCCTGCAATTTATTCAGAATTTCAACATCTTTTGTTTTACAAAGATAACTACAATGCCATGCTTTTGTTGTCTTCTTCGATTGTAATACAGGTAGAACGTTTATAGCTTTCCCTGCCGTATTCAGTATGATTGATTCAGAACCGCTGAAAGGATGGTACGAACTTTCCGCATAATATGATTCTGAAGAAGACGTATGTCTAGACTCTCCACACAAAGCATTAATCCTGTCCTCAACTTCTAAACATTCTGCTGTGCGCGTTAAGGAAACTTCCACTTTTTGTTTACAATCTTTCAACAGTTTCCTCATTTCCAAAATGTACTTTTGCCTAATATGAAAACACCATTTTATTATACGCGCAGCTTCCAATCTACTTGCTTCTCCGGACGGCATGTTAATAATTTTTGAAAGTTTTCTAATATAAGTTTCTTTGTTATTTTTTGTTGCTATATTGTCATTTGTTACAACAATATTAAGATACTTTTTTTTTATTTGCAGAGCAGCACGACGTTTTCCTACTTTATTATAAACATCTCCTTTACGTATTTCATCATAATATACCTTCCACTTTTTGGAGATAACTTCTTTATTTAGCTGATAATAATCTTTTTGCTTTCCGCATTTAACTTCTTTATTTGCGTCATAACGCACTTTTGCCTTTTTGATTATACCTTCTCTATTTAGCTCGTAAAAATTTTTTCGCTTTCTGCATTTCAGTTCTTTATTTCCGTCATAATGCACTTTTGCCTTTTTGATTATACCTTCTCTATTTAGCTCGTAAAAATTTTTTCGCTTTCTGCATTTCAGTTCTTTATTTGCATCATAATGCACTTTTCCCTTTTTGAGTATACCTTCTTTATTTAGCTCATAGTAATTTTTTCCCTTTCTGCATTTCACTTCTTTATTTGCGTCATACTGCATTTTTTTATTTCTTATTATACCTTCTTTGTGGGCGTTATAATATTCATAATTAGAAAGATGTTTGCCTTTCTCCCCTTTTTTTGAATCTTTGCCTTTTTTCATGTTGCACTCCCCTTTCTTTGCTTTATAAACAGCTCTTTTTTTTAAATTAATTTCCTCTTTATGTTTTTTATAATAATTAGACTTGTATTCTGTCCTATTACATGCTACGTATACATTGGTGATTTTGGAATTCGAAACGAACGGTGGATCTGTCTGAATTATATGTTTTGTATGTGTAGTAACTTCTTTGTCACTAAGTGGTACATTTGGAACCACTGGAAAATGTTCTATGCGATTTGTTTCAAACATTTGGATCAAATGTTGGCGCATCAACGCATGAACGTACGTTACTTTGTCTGGTAATATTTTGAATAATAACGAGACAGCAAATGCAATCGAAAAAACTCCGCAATCCCGACTGTTAGGTTGAGATTGTACACGTGGAAATTTAATAAATTCTTCGTCAATTGCACCGTCATCTTTGTTCAAAAAAGGGTATAACCTCTGCAGAAACATTTTATGATGACTATGCAATTTCGATAAATTAAAAGAATCATAAATATAAACTCTTCTTTCATCATGTTTATAGAAGCTACAAACCCAATGTCCATTCTCCAATCTCATCGCTTTGGTGCAAAATCTGTATGTGATCCTGATTTTCAGGAACTGGTTGAATTGTACCAAGCATTTGAATTCTCCACGTCTCGCGTGGTTTATAATTCGAGTTAGCTTCTAATAATTTGTGAAAATATTCGATATGAGAATCTGATAACCATTCGCCTTTACTGATAATTTGTATATTATTACAACTGAGTGGTAAGATATTAATAATCCTATTATAAATTATAGACATGACGAATTATATTTTTATTTTTTATATTTTTAGTACACTATAATATAGTACAATAATATATATAAGCGTAGCGGTTATGCTATCGCGGACGCCCAACTTTTTTAAAAGTTGTTATACTCGAGACGTGGCGCAGTGCAGCCTATCGAGTGATGTTATAAAATAGATAAGATAAGGTGTGATGCAGCAAGTAAAGCTTATTATTATTATTATTATATTTATTATATACTCGGAGGAGCGCCCAGCAGCTCAACGAGTGTGCTTTACTTTTCTTTGTTTTAATATTCCAACCTATAAAAAACGAAAAATTTGTAATAAACACTGAACTAATATCATACGTATTATTATATATAAATAAATGTAAACGTCACTTACCAAATATAATATTTTCTCTTTTGCTTCTCCTACTAAGAATTGTTGAATTTCTTTTCAAGGAACTCGATACTAAAAAGATACACATTTCAATAAAGAAATAGGTTAACAAAAATCTGCGCAGACTATTATTTTACACATGTAATGAAACAAACAATAACCTATTCGTTAAATATATGTTCGTTTCATTATGCGTACACCTTAATTAATATAATTATGAAGCACACTTACATGCAAGGAAATCAGAAAGAATGTTCGGACGCCGTGTCATGCATGAGCTCCGGTCGTCCACTTTGTGTTTTGACGTGCCCGTCGGTCATATAGCCAGCCCTCCTCGTAACCGACCGAGAAATTGTGCCACCGTTCACGTACCGCCGCGGTCCGGCGGAATCTTCTTCTTTACCCTTGCCTTTTAGTTGCGCTTTCACATCAGCCTTATTATTTATTCGTTCCGGATCTTACATATACATACGGTTAAATACAATACATACTAATGTAGTATGAAAATACCATTTTGGCTTTTTGTGGAATTCGTTTTCGAGATATTATAATTTAAAGTTTCTAACTTACGTAGTAAACCAATTATATATATAACCTACCTAAGAAAGTTCAGTGGACACAACGGTAGCGCGTCAGATTGTCACCAGAGCAGGTTTTGGGGTTCAAATTCCCCCGCGACCCTGTACCACTCTATTTTTCTTTTTTTTTTAACAATTTTTTCCGTGGAAATATATTTTTTTGGGGGTATTACGTATTATATGGTGAAAATACGGTTTTTTTAACGGCTATCCCACTTCACCTGCTCGACAATCGCAGGCGTCGAAAGGTTTGGAATGAAATATATATGAAATATATTTTCGCAGTACAAGAATATGATATGAAAACACCGGTGAAAGAGATGATTAGAATAATATGTTATGTTATAAACGCATTTTTAATTAACCTTAAAATTTGCATAGAGTAATATGTAACGTATATGATACGTAATATCCACAAAATATATTTTCACGGGAAAAATTGTTTAAAAAAAAAAGGAGTATGTGAGAAGAAGTTGCAGGGGACTCGAAGCCCGGCCGCCCTCGTGACAATCTGACGCGCTACCACTGTGTCCACGGAACCCTCTTGAGCGTAGGTTACTAACTATAGATACTATAAAAGGTGTATATCTTGATTACTACGTACGTTAAAAACTTTAAACTACAATAGGTATCTCGAAAACAAAGGTCCATCGACAAAAAGCCGAAATAGTATTTTTTCTATTTTACTACATAAGTACTACGACTAGCGTTGCCACCCGTACTTTAAAATAAAGTATCTTACGTTATTGACATATTTCAAAATAATAACAATTACTCTGTAATGCTAAAAGCAATAAAAGCAATAGAAAATATATTTGAAATAAATAAAAACTAATAAGATTAAAATGTACTTTTAATTTGTTGAACGAACTTTTTTTATACTCCACAAAAGCAAATGTACGTTATTTTTCTGTAAAAAAGGTAGCAACCCTAACTACGACCCCTATATACTGTTGTTCCAAAAGCGATTTCCACATCCGTGGCGTCCCCTTGTTAGCTTCCCGGCTAAAAATCAATGAAAATTCAAAAAGCCCGCGGCAGAATGTGTCCGTATCTATGCCAAAAGCGGGCTCCTTAAAAAACAAATGAGCAGCGGAGGAGCTAGTCTCATCTTGCACGTGGTGAAAAGAGCATTCTCGATTGTCGATCGTAATACGAAGGACGCAACAATGGCTGAAAATGTAAGTAATAAATTAAAATTATTCATGAATCGTGAGATTTTTCCTCACTTAAATTCTCATTATAAGCGGCGTATGATAGAAGAAAGTCATACATCTAGTGCAAGGATACGTATTGTTCAATTGCAAATTGAATTGGAAATTCGGATTATAAAAGTAAAAATTTCATTACATTACATTATATATATTACATTACAATTACATTACAAAATATATTTCTTCTCATTACTTCACGAGCCTTTCCATTATTATTCAATACAAAAAACTGTAACGTATTATAACATAACATTATTTTGTGAACTATTCGCAGTTGTAAATAGTAGTAACACAAGAAGATATTTTAGACACGTTGAAGCATATTTTCTAATAACTTATAACACCAACGATTATAAATATCAAACATATCTGAGTTGAACGTAAATCTAACTTTATTATGTGAACGATTCGCACTTATAACAAGTAGTAAAACAAGAAGATATTAGACACGTTGGAGCATATTCTAATAATTTATAACATCAACGATTATAAATATCAAACATATCTGAGTTGAACGTAAATCTAACTTTATTATGTGAACGATTCGCACTTATAACTAGTAGTAAAACAAGAAGATATTAGACACGTTGAAGCATATTTTAACTTGTAACGCTAGCAATTAGAAATATGAAACAGATCTGAGTTAAAATATACTTCTATGTATCCAATATGGTCTCGTTGTATTACTTGTTACACAGTTACAGTCTATGCCCACTGATACTTTACATAGGCAAAGTGGCTGTCAAAAACTTTCATAATGTTGTAGTTTACATGTTCATTTACATTCAACTCAGATATGTTTAATATTTATAATCGTTGATGTTATAAGTTATTAGAATATGCTTCAACATGTCTAATCTTCTTGTTTTACTACTACTTATAAGTGCGCATCGTTCACATAATAAAGTTAGATTTACGTTCAACTCGGATATGTTTGATATTTATAATCGTTGATGTTATAATATTAGAATATGCTTCAACGTGTCTAATATCTTCTTGTTTTACTACTACTTATAAGTGCGCATCGTTCACATAATAAAGTTAGATTTACGTTCAACTCGGATATGTTTGATATTTATAATCGTTGATGTTATAATATTAGAATATGCTTCAACGTGTCTAATATCTTCTTGTTTTACTACTAGTTATAAGTGCGAATTGTTCACAAAATAAAGTTAGATTTACGTTCAACTCAGATATGTTTGATATTTATAATCGTTGGTGTTATAAGTTATTAGAATTTTAGAATATGCTTCAACGTGTCTAATATCTTCTTGTTTTACTACTAGTTATAAGTGCGAATCGTTCACAAAATAAAGTTATATAAAACGTTACAGTTTTTGTATGATTAAATAATGGAAAGGCTCGTGAAGTATTGGGAAGAAAACATATTCTGTAATATAATGTAATTGTAATGTAATGTAATGTAATTTTTATTATACTTTCGCATTATACACTATTTCAATTTTCAAATTTTTATATTTCCTAATTTCCAATTTGCAACTGAACAATACGTATCCTTGCGCTACATGTATATCTTTCTTCTATCATACGCCGCTTTGATGAACTTTTGATTTTTTTTACTAATTAATTGTTTATATTAATTTTTGTAGAGAAACATGGAGGATCTACTTTTATATGGTAAGTTTTATTTATTAATATATAGAAAAGTTAAATAAAAACTAATACAAATTTATATACACACTCATTCAAATTTATTTTTCTAGATTCAGACGATGACGCGTTAATGCGACGTATTCCGCCTTATCAACTGCCTCCGCCGCCGCCACCATCACGGCCACCATCACGGCCACCACCATCCCCACCACTACCGCCACCACCACCACCACCACCACCAAACCAACAACAACAACATATAGACAGGCCGGCCACGGCAAACGGTGAATACATAACATATACATACATATTTTGATGAGTTACATACATTTATAATGCTTGGAAATAGGTCTAAATGAACAATTTTTTTTATTACACATAACATGAGATAGTATATATATTATCTTGTGCCGCAGTGTTTTAACAAAATTTCCAGACATTTTCTCGAGAAAATATATTAATTCTGATTTTCAATTAGATATTATGATTTTTTTATCTTTAAACACTGTAAAAATTCTTCATTTTAACCTATATCTAAACATTCGAAAGGTTTTTCAATTAAAAACATTTTACTAATACATTTTTTTGTTTATTACTAATTACAGAAGAGTATGTAACCCGCCGCCACCAAAGAAGCGGGCAAAGCGTCAGGGCGAACCAAGAAAACTGGGCCATCCTGCGGGCTGTTCGCGCGCAATCGACCAGCCTGCAGGCCCAGGCCCTAACTTTGCGCGAATTAGTGGCCTCAAAGTACCGTGGCCGTGGCCGTGGCCGTGGTCGTGGCCGTGGTCGTGGTAATGAATATGGCCGCGGCGACGGTGGCCGCCAGTAATTCTATTCTTTTCAATTATATTCTTTTTAATTATATTCTCTTTAATTATATATATCTTTTCTTTTTAATTATATCTTTTCTTTTTAATTATATTTTCTCTTTTTAATTATGTATAAAATAAAAATAAAACTTCGGATAATTGGGATTGGTGGAATTGATTTATTTAAAAATTTGAATTTTCAGATATAAAGCAAGCATATGAATAAACTCATTTAATTAATATAATAATAATAATGCTATGTTTCAATAAATTTTTTTCTCTGATGTAGATCGCACTGCATCATCTTCTGCTTCGATTATCTGTAAATAAATATAAAAGCCACATTTTAGTTATAGACCTTAATGTAGAACTTATAGAGTAGTCTTTTGCTCTAGTGAGTGTAGAGACTACATAATGTGTCTGAAGGAGGTGAGAACATATGGTAGAAAGTTTTGTTGGAGGATATTTGAAAAATGCTAATGGTAATTTAGCGAAAATGAATGAAGAGATTCAATATTTTTATTGGTGTTGGTTTAGTATATTTATTGGTAAATTGAAATATTGTTAATGGAAAACTAGTAAAATTAATAAATAGCGTAGAAACTACTGTGGATTTTATTAATTAAAGTATTACGAATGTCTTTCACAAAAGATTGAAAAGCATCAACGGAGATGTGTTTTCAGTGTACTTTCTTTACTAATGTGACTTGCTTTACATTGCAAGCAGTCCACCATAATCTATTTTCTTAATAATTCTTAATGCTATGTCTTTAGACAAATTTTGTCGATTTACCTTATTTGACAAAGTTCCAGAAACTTGTGCGAAACAAGATGCTCTGTCTATCTATCTAATCTTCTCCGAACAACCTCCACGCCTGTGCATTCCCTTCATTTCTATCCATCCAAGCCTGTGCGTCCCCTTCAATTCTACTATCCAAGCCTGTGCGTCTCCTTCATTTTTATCGAAGTCCTGTGCGTCCCCTTCATTTCTATCTATAATATAATAAGCTTTACATAAAATAAAAACTGGTATACAAATACAAATATCTGGCAATTTAAATTCAATGTAATTTTCTACTACAATATATTATTTTGTACAAGCAGGGTACAAATTTCTAGAAACTTATGCGAAAGAAGGTGCTTCTCTGTCGAACCTTCTCCGGACAACTTCCAAGTCTGCGACTCTACATAAGAAATCTATTAAATAAATTTGGGCGACTCACCTTGTTAATTGAGACAATAATTCAGCCGCCTATTTAGTGTAAAAACTCGTGACATTTCAAATTTGGACAACTTACCTTATTTGACACTTGCAGGTTATGATGGAATGACACTTGGTAGGTTATAAAATTCAAAATAGTATACATAGGTATAGGTATAATATATATATATAATGACAGACGACGATCCCGGCCGAATAATCCCGAGAGTCGACGAACGAAACATACACTAGTTTTTTGGCTGAAGGTGTGCGTGTAACGCGTATACGTATTATGTCGACGAAAATTTTGACTGGAGAAGAAGAATCAGAATCAGAAGAAAAATCTTACCGTTTCTGACAGATCCATGACATGATATTACGATATCTCTGTCATGCGTGGACCGATTTTATTGAACTTGGTCTTATTCGAAAGCTTATATGTGGTTTACATAAGAAAAATAGCATTAAATTTAGGAAATATTGCAGGCGTGATGAGATATTAATGAAATAAGTTTCAGGTTAGGTTGGATTAGCTCGGCGACCAGTAAATGATAGCAGTAGCGACAGTCGCCATATATAGGGTGTCTTTCCTGTACTTTTTTCCTGTACTTGGCGTCGAGACGCTGCCGCGTCTCTAGATATAGGGGTCACGTGGTCGGCCAAACAGTCGTACACGTGAAATCTTTGCATATAAATTACATGTTAATGACGCGTTTCTGAGACATGCTACATAGCCTATGTCCGTCCTAGAGTATGCAGGAATAACGTGTCAAAATTTGAGGAAGATCGGTTCAATAGGTCTTGAGTTTTGCGCGAACATAAAAATCGGCTCTCTCTTTATAAATAGTAAAGATATCAGGCATGGAACTAAAGTGAACGCAGCGGCCGTTTTTCGGAGGCAACGCCTCCTTTCTCCCGCCGCGCGTCTTTGTCCCCGCGGCGGGCCTAGGAGCTTCGAGCGCCTCAGACCCGTACCATATGAACCGCGCGTGGCGCATTGGGGCGACATTGTATCAATAATGTTTTCTCAACGCGCCACGCGCGGTTCACATGGTACGGGCCTGAGGCGCTCCACGAACCTTGGCCGCCGCGGGGGCCAAGACGCGCGGCGGGAGAAAGGAGGCGTTGCTTCCGAAAATCGGCCGCTGCGTTCACTTAATTCCCAAGCCTGGTCTAGCGGGAGGACGAGTCTTCGCTTGCCGCCAGCCATAATATGAGTTTTATTTATATTATTGAAAACGGAGCCACTTACCAATTTAGCGGAGGTTAATGAGATTAAAGGTCGTCGCCCACTAGGCCGAACGGAAGCGAAGCGAAGTGCGGCGACCATGCATCGCTCATATGACAAAACAGCGCCGACGTACAGTTCGCTTTGGTCGCCGCGCTTCGCTTCGGCGAAATGGGTGACGGCCTTAATATAGAGCCGTCGTCTTGGATGGAGGGCTCGGAGACCCTGGAGGGTCAGATTGACTGACCTTGGATATGATGAAGCTTTGTAGCGCATCTTATTAAAGTTCTAAACGCCGATACGGATGGAAAAGAGCGGGGAAAACTCCACACGAGCGTGGTGTGATCGCGGCACTTGACTACACTAAAGGAGTGTAAATAAGTAATTGCAGCGAGTAACTAGAGGAAAAATCGTATTTCACTGCTGAGAGATCCTACTAGACCAACTGAATCCGAACAACTGCGCCGGACTGAGCGCGCGAGGTGCTGGGTTGCGCCTCCTTTTATACTGGAAAATTGGCGGGTTGGCGCATGCGCAGTAAGTCGATATTTCTTATTTCGCATTTTGCTCGCGTATCACAAAATATTTTATCTTGCGCTTTTGTCAGTAATTATATTTAATTATTCCTAATGTTTCTATAATATTTGTGTCTTTAATATTTGCTTAGTTTATAATTTATATCTAAAAGTATGTACAATGATTCTGCGCGATAATACAGTACTATCTTACCGACGGTCCGTAATTACTGGTTCGAGTCCCCGTGGGATGTTACAGAGACATAATGTATTAATAAACAGGATACACGCGATACTTACATTAGCTCTGCCTCGATCCGATTGCGTCCCACGAGATCTTCCATGGTCCTGCGAACATTAACATTTATAAAAAAAATATCCTTACAGTAATATTTTTATAGCAGAACAAAAAGAAACATGTTAATTTAGCCATTATCAGGGCGTTGGGTCGGCGCTGTATTATGCTGCAACGACTCACTGTGGATCGCAGTCGCACGTGCAGACGATGTCCCTGGATGTGTGAATCCTTCGAGGACAGGAACACTGGCCGCATACGTATCTTGAAACATATCATTCGGGTTAACAGTAGAAACACCCTTTGACGTTGTTGGACCGTGTTCCTGCAGGATCATCCCCAGATCCTGGATGTCCTGTTCGATTGAAGGTCTCGGCACAGTTGACGTCCTTTGCCGTTTCGGTACTTCCTCTTTCGAAGAGGTAGTCTGATTTCGTGCGGGTTTTATAACCACATGGTTGACTCGTTTGTCCATGACCGTTTGTAAGTAAAAAAAGTACATATTACAATACTTAGCAAAGGCGTGTTAACTGTTTTCCATTTTACATGCATGCATCGCAATATTAACGAGATTTAAGATCACAACTTGACACCCCAAAAATGCAATATTTTGTGCACCAACTAATCGCACTTTTTCCATATTATATTTGTATGTATCTTCATTTTACGAAACCTCAGGACGATCCTATATAACGTACTACGTAATAATTCGAGTGTAACGCGACAAAGGCTTCAACAGTAGAAAACGTGAAAAAATGACCCATGCAGAAACATACGAACCAAACGATAAAATAACCCGTCACCAGAGATTAACAAGGATACGTATAAATATGGTTTTACTCGTGAAGAGCAATACAAGAAAAGAAGATGTAAATATTATAGCACGTCACTCACCAGAAAATGATCGTAACGTACCAAAAGTAAAAGACGAAGCTAGAAATTTTTTTTTAAATGGTGGAAATCCCTAACTGATACCTCACCTCCCGTGGCAGGGGTGAGATTATGTGGGGTTTGCACCCACTAAACCACTATGGTGATCGCCTGACGCGGGAGGCTTACACAAGGGAGAGGGACTGGCAGCGAGATACAGTAATTCGTCGTTATTGTCCCGTTTTTTACCATACGTAATAGTCCCGCTCACTATCCCCCCCATTTCTTGGAATCCTTCAGTCGAGAGTGAGAGAATCCGACACGTGCGAGAGAGAACAAAAGAGTCGACACAAAGTTGTCGTCGGCACGAAATAGTATCCGCATCAAGGGGACCAAGCCATCATTGTTTGGCCGAAGTTCCCGTTTAATTAGCACCAAGTAGGCAGGAGGCGCTAGGTACATCACACACACATACCTAGGTGTATCAGTGAGCACGACACACAACCTCAGGGGGACCAAGCCGTCATTGATTGATCGAAGTTCCCGTTTAGTTAGCACCAACTAGGCAGGAGGCGCTATGTCCTGCAAATGGCGTCCTCACTTTCCCTGGTTTACCTTTTCTAAGGCCGTCTGCCCATGGATCGTCGCGTCAGTAACGCGTATGCAGCAGATAGAAGGATATACAAAGAAATTGTCATCAATTTCAATGTTTATCCTTCTATCTGCTGGATACGTGTCACTGACGCGACGATCCATGGTCAGACGGCCTTAGAAATGCTTAGAAAAGGCATTACACGTATACACATACACATACGTCCCGATTCACACATTCACAGTTTAGTACGTACCTAGTAGGCAGGAGGCGCTACAAACTCTGCTTCAATACAGTAAGAGGGAAGCTTGGCCCCCCTGGTCCGCATCGCGTTATTGTTCCGCCGCCAGGTCCCGTTCGTCGGGACTATTACGACGAATTACTGTACTTCTAACGAAAATAAATATTGAAGAATTTGAACACTACTGCTTGAATGTAATGTAATGTTCGAATGTACAAATGTTCGAAGGTAATTACATATTTAAGGCCTCCGCCTGCAGCCAATTGAGTTCATTTAAATTGTCATCTTATTATTATCCTATATATGATAATTAATATACAGTAATTCGTCATAATAGTCCCGACGAACGGGGCTGGCGGCGGAAGAAAAACGCGATGCGGACACTATTTCGTGCCGACGACAACTTCGTGTCGACTCTTTTGTTCTCTCTCGCACGTCTCGGATTCTCTCACTCTCGACTGAAGGATTCCAAGAAATGGTGGGGATAGTGAGCGGGACTATTACGCATGGTAAAAACGGGACAATAACGACGAATTACTGTATCTCGCTGCCAGTCCCTATTCCTCTCCGCGGCCAAAGCTGTTCCGCCGTTACCCGAATACACCTCTTTATGGTTTCCCTCAAAGTGAAGGGAAGCGCCGATTTAGCCATTTCCAAAGATATGCGATAACTGCTCCACAGAGCAGGAGATGCAAGTACCTGCAAGCAAAATAATAATTTACTATGCAATGTGTAGTTACAATTCTTGTAACTAAGTAAAGAAACTCACCTGTGTCTCCACTAAATCGTCGAATATCAGCTTATTCATGCGAGCAACTTCACTTTTTCCCTGATCACCAGTCAATTCTTTTAATTCTTCAGCGTGAAATTAATCGTAATGCTGCCGTAAAGTAAAAAACTTTAAAAAAGTAAAAAAATTACGCCAAGTACATGAAATCAAGTAAATCACAAAATAAAGAAAATAATACTAATAAATATAAAGTAAAAAAAGATGTGAAATCAGAATGAGCTGCAAGTACATAATGGTGCTTTCCCGCAGCGTGCAAAGGCGACACTGTGTAACACAATAAAAGACAAAAAAAAGATGTCCGCGGCCTGGAAGTCAAATATTTGGCGTGGCTAGGCAAGGTCAACGTGTCGCTGAATAAGAATTATTTTAAAACGCAATATAATGAAAATGTACTCATATTGTCTGAGTTTTAAAGGCACAAATTTTCTGAAAGCCTGCGAGGGGGGAGGGAGGGGGGTTTGGGTATTGATGATCTGAGAATACCTTGCCTGGCCACGCCAAGTATTTGACTTCCAGGCCGCGGACATCTTTTTTTTGTCTTTTATTGTGTTACACAGTGTCGCCTTTGCACGCTGCGGGAAAGCACCATTATGTACTTGCAGCTCATTCTGATTTCACATCTTTTTTTACTTTGTATTTATTAGTATTATTTTCTTTATTTTGTGATTTACTTGATTTCATGTACTTGGCGTAATTTTTTTACTTTTTTAAAGTTTTTTGGGGGGATCTCACTTCTTTTTACAAAGATAATTTGCATAGGAATTGACTTCAGATAATTTTTAATTTGATCCGATTTGTATTAAGTTTTTTTTTATGGGGATTTCAGAAAACTCTAGCAAAGCTGCAAAGTGTATGTTTACAATCATATATCAAGATAATACTCATACCTTCCTCCTCGCAGGCTTTCAGATAATTTGTCAATTTAAAACTCAGACAATATATAGGTTACACCTCGTCTGTGATTTTACGCTGCGATTATCTACATATACATAAAATCCTCAATTTAGTTACAAATAAAAAGCAGTTCGATGATATACAAACATGTCGCAATTCAAATTTTGGCAACTTACCTTGTTTTTGAGACTGCATTTTGGTTGAAATTCAATGGTACAACGATACATATTTGTAAAAACACGTGGTATCTCAAATTTTGACAACTTTCCTTATTTTACACTCGCCAGGTTATAATCTGGCTGTAAGATGTCAAAATTTGGAGTAGATTGCATAGTGAAGGTAGCGTTTGACGAACGAAACATGTATTAGTTCCGTTTTAGCTGAAGGTGTGCGCGTAACGCGTATATACGTAGAAGAACGAAACATATGTTAGTTTCTTTTGGCTGAAGGTGTGCGTGTAACCCGTATATACGTATTATGTTGACGAAAAATTTATCCAAGAAGGAGAAGAAAATCTTACCGTTTTCGACAGATCCATGAGACGATATTATCATATCTCTGATATGCGTGAACCGATTTTGTTGATTTTGGTCTCATTCGAAAGCTTATATGCGGTTTATATGAGAAAAATGCCTTTAAATTTAGAAAATATTGCTAGCGTGATGAGATATTAATGAAATAAGTTTCAGGTTAGGTTGGATTAGCCGGGCGACGAGTAAATGATAGCAGTAGCGACAGTCGACATGTACAGGGTGTCTCTTATGTACTTGGCGTCGAGACGCTACCGCGTCTCTAGATTTCTTCAAATAGTTTAAACTTTTGAAACACACCAGGCACACTGCAAGCCTCGCCCGCTAATTCCTTAAAACCGAAGCTGAAAATCTGAGCACTGAATTGATTTGTGGCCAATAAAGGAATGTCAAGTATAAAAAGTGACAGAGGAATCAGTGTTCGAACGGAGAACAAGAATGCATACAATTGGAATTAGCAAAGTTGATTTCACTATCTTTGCGTGCGAATTGGAATTAGCAAAGATGATTTCACAATCTTTGCGTGCGAACTTTTTTCGTGAATTACAGGGAAGTAGCTTCTTCCATACATGAGTCATGTTTATGGGGGGGGGGGGGGGATTTCATCACTTTTTTTCATAATTTTTGAATTTTATTAATTAAGAAATTTATTACTTTATCAATTATAAATCAATTATAAATTTTTTAATTCTTAACATAATCTTGTAAAGGTGTACCTTTCTTTGACTTTAAACACAATTCTTTAACTGTCAAGGGGAGAATATAATGGCTGGTAGTGGTTGTTTCTTTATGAGAACATGTTCTGCAGTGTACATATGTTGTTATTTCAAATTGAACTATTTTTTAGAGCCCTTGTAAATTATTGCATAATGCTAAAAGAAATTCAGATGCGTGTTGTTGAATCTTTTGCAAAAATTTGCCTCCTATGAACCTCCCGCCGCTATCGCGCGAGATCTTCTGTACCATCGTGACGTTTCAAAAATGGTAACAACTAACACTTAGCAGGTTATGATTGAATGACAGCCAAGTGACATTTATTATAAATTATGCTTTCGAGGCGACACCTACTGTCATCAAGTGGAGGAGTAAAACGTGACGTCATACCTCGTAATCCTAAAAGTATCATTTTTATAACTATTAATTCAGAATAAATCTTATGTCTTTTAGAAAAAAAAATGATTCGCTTAATCATGTAAAAACACCGGCACTATGTCATAAAATAAGATGTAATCGTGTTTGGTTGCGGCACGATTATCGGTGGGACGGAGAAGGAAAATGTGCCGACTCAGTCGGTATGGCCAGGTTCGGCGAATGAGTACGAAGGTGTTTTGGTAACAATAACAGTATTTATTGTGTGCTGTAATTATGTTTACATTTGTTTCCGGTCGCGGCGGAAGAGCTACGGTATAGCGGCGCGTCGGCTTCGCGGCGGCGGCGACTTGGCGGCGAGACGGTCAGGAATTAGGATGCGGAGTTTGTGGAACGTTCTGCTCGGAATGGCCTTAAGGGGCACGTTCGTACGAGAGTCGTATAAGAGAGGTTCAGAGTGCAATAGGGTTCCGGCCTAATGGGCGCGGAGGTACCTCTCTGACGTAGGCGGGACGCAAGATAAATCTCGGTCTATTTCGGATAGAGGCTGGTAACGGTACAGTGATGGCGATGGCCGATCACTGACACACCTCACGGTATGCAAAAATTGAGTCTCTTGGGTACTTGCGTGAAGCGGTAGGCGACATGCACAAGAGCTCCTGATTCCGCTCGCCGCGGCTCTTATATCTGGAGCCCGTACGGTTTCGCGAGCGAGAACCGGCGCGAGGTCGCGGCCGCCCAGCGGGCGCGGCGCGAACTAAGTCCTCTCGTCTCGGCGCCGGGCGTTCGCGCGGCGCGTGACGTGACTTCGTCACAAAGATAATAAGGCTATCTTTCGTGTATAGAGACATGGTCGCTCAGTGTGCCTATGGGTAGAGGTGAAGGGGGAATTAGCTTCCAGACGCGACCGCGTCTGTTGATAAAATAACGGATAGAAGATTTAGAAAAAAAAGCATCTTTCTTTGCTCTACACATTTCGACTAATAATGAGCGTCTAAGATTTTAATCTATGAAGACTGCTACGAAAAAAATACCACAAGACTTTCTATTCTTTTCCTTAATACCCCACCACCCCGCTTTATACAATATTTATACAATATTAATTTACAATTGTTTATATACAAAATATTCGGAAATACAACTTTTAGTTACATTAATACAGTATTGTCTCCCTGAGAACTCGCTGGTCGGGACCGGCGTTGAGCCCACATCGTGAGCAGAGCCCTAATTCCGAGTATTCATTTCTCGCTTCTTTCTGGCCGAAGGGGGGAGCGAGATGGAACGCTTTGCGTGCGCCGAAGTGACACGGCGTCCGAAAGACGGAGCGAGACCAGTGGCTTTCGCTCGCTCTCGTTCCATCTCGCTCTCGCCTTCGCCGAACAAGAGTGAGACAGAAGTGGTGGGGATAGCGAAAAGCCCACAGCTGCAGCGTGTGCACCGAAACGAGTTCACGGGGAGACAATACTGTACTTGCGACCAGTGATGGGTCGGGTATTTTACGCCGCGTCGTAAATGCATTTATGACGTGTCGCAAATGTATGTATAATATGTCGTTTTTAAGCCCATTTTATACGTGTCATTGTTGAGAACGGACGTTCGAATTCCGCGCGCTCTTCGTTTTAGTTTAGGGTACTCGACACTAGCGCCAGAGCGAAATAAGATAGTCTACTTATGACACACCTCTCACCTCTCTGATAAAACGGAGAAAGTACAAAGCCCACGTGTAGACTGATCATAATTGTAAGTATTATATTATTAATAAATATCTCTGAAGTATCAATGGTGCAAACGGGAAGAAACAGTTCGAACAAAGTCATTTCCTAATAACCAAAACGATCCTGTTTTACATACCAGTAAGTCATTCAACAGTCATTTGTCGCAAATATCGTAAATAGAAATATTCATTATTTTAAGGTTTCAACAATTAAAGTGTTGGAAAAATATAGTTCATTCTGAAGATGCTTGTTGGTAGCATGCGAATACTATAGAATACTGTAGAATACGTCACTTACGTCGAAAACTACGATAATCGCCACTTTCCTAACCCCAAAAAAGTATTTAAAAGCGTGATGTTAATTATTGTTTTGTACTTGTTTAGATAATAAAGAATAAAAAATGAATCGTGAAAGGTAAAGTAATTAGAAATAAATGTACAATAATCATATGGACTTCGCCGGATTTTGATTAACTCTCAGTAGTTCAATTTTCTGTCACTAGTTGGCGTATCGAAATTCTTGATTTCCCAATGCATTTATTTTACTAACCTTTTAATATACATTTTTCGTCAGTATAACTTAAATTAAATTAAAATTTGTAATCAGAATTATAATTATTAATAAATTGGCACTTCTTCATAAACTAGACGAAAAATGTATCATAGGTTAGTTGTTTTCATTTCAGATATACGACATTTACGACACATTTACGTCATTTACGACGTTTACGACATTTACGACATTAAAGACACGCGTCGTGTATAAAATAGAAATTTCGTGTCTTTACCCACCACTGCTTGCGACCCAACCGATTCGATGTCGGGAAAACGAATTCTCGTCGGAGAGCGCCAGTCGGGCAGCGCGTACGGCACACGGATGGTGGGATGGGTATGTTGTGTGGTACGGTACGGGCGCTAGGAGGGGGACGCTTGCTCGTGGAGTGATGGTAGCAGCCGTGGGCGAAAACCCACCGTTCACAGTCAACAATTTTTATTATATTGTTAAAAGATAAAAAGTATTAATTAATAGTATTAAGAATTAATACCGTTTATCGCCGGCTGTTGTGGTGGTGGTGGCGACGCCGCCGTTCTCGGCACCTTGTTTGCTGCCGGCATCATTCGACTCTGGAAAAAAGAATTTGAAATATATAAATTTTTTAAATTATTTCAATCTTTTGTAAGCTTATCGTAAATAAAACTCACCATCAAGTAGGGCGGCCTTCCGCATTTTCTACAAAAATGAATAAACAATTAATTAACCAAAAAAATCATCCAGAGTTCATAAATGTGGCGTAAGATAGAAGAAAGTCATATGTTAAGTATCAGTGGATATAGAGTGTAACTGTATAACAAATAATATAGCGACTTACCTTGTTAATTGAGACAATAATTCAATCTCCTATATGGTGGAAAAACTCGTGACATTTCAAAACTTTTAATAACTGACACAGGCAGGTTATGAATGATTGACAGCTAGGTGACATTTATTAGCGAGCCGAAAGCAGCAGCTTTTTGCATTTTTCGTCAACTGCGCAACCGCATTTTCTGCAAAACCATTCCGGATAACTTCAGCTTACGAAAGACGACATCTACCTGCGTGAATTGGAGAAGTAAAACGAGAATGGCGACATCTACGGGCGTCAAGTACTAGCGCTACGTGCTATCCGACTGTCTCGTAAAAAAAGTATCATTTTGATAACTATTAATTCAGAATAAATCTTTTATCTTTAAGAAAAACAGCTTGATACATTAAGTAAAACGACAAATGGGTTCGAAAAAAAAATAATTAGTCGCTTAATCATGTTAAAACACCGGGCCTATGTCATAAAACAAGATAATAAGGCTAAAATAGGTTCGGAGACCTGTCAATTTTGCGATCATTCGTGTATAGATACTTGGTCGCTCAGTGTGCCTATAGGTAGAGGGAGGAAGGGGAATTAGCTTCCAGACGCGACCGCGTCTGTTGATAACGATTAGTCGAACAACTGCATCTTCATACCATAGGGTAACGTCAAACTCCAGGGAGGAAAGTAAAAAAGTATGCGAATACGCATGCGCGTAAAGTCTTTTTCCCTTGGGAGAAAAGTAGAAAACGCGAATACGTCTGAAATTGGTAATTTTGCTCCCGCTCAGCAGGGGTAAAAAAGCACACATTTTCATGCAGGTGTTGAAAAAATACTCTTCTTCCCATGAGGGCTTGAAAGTACTCGTGGATGTGGACTTGCGTCACATTGTAGTATTTTGAGACATTATACACAAGTACAATTCCAAGAACGCTAAACCGTGGTAATGTTCGTTCGACAAACGACGATATGGAAGTGAGGAAATTTTGTACTCCTAGATTCCGAAAGGGTGGGGTCATTTCTAAATATTTTCTTTTAGGAGAGGGAAATTTTCTTTCAGAAAGTACCATTAGTCACTGGGGGTAAGATGTAAACATGAACATCTGGTAAAGGAAGTAGGAAGTGGTGGACATTGGGAAGATCTCTTGTACTAATTGCATGGTGGCAATAATTTACCGATTGCTTGAAAACATCCGAATGTCAGTGGTTTATCTCTTCTTCATACTAGTACCATAGTTCGCACCGGACCGCTGGTACGTGATCCGTGAAAAAAGTTTACGATCTAATACAAGTAACTTTCCTATAGCATGAAAATTCGTACGGTGTAATATCGAAACTATGTAAAACAAAATCTTATTCAACAAATCTCGGTAGTATATAATGCACACCAAAAATTAATACTTTACTATGACTTTGTTAATACCCCAGTACGAAAAATAAGGAAAAAATCTCACACATCTGCATGCTGTCTATTCGATATTAATCTCATTTTACTTTTCGTTAAATACTCTCATTTGTGCTGTAAGTACAGTCGCAATTCAGCCACGGTAAAAAAACATACTCACAGAATATCTTAAAAGGAACTCCCTTTCATCTTCTTTGAATTTTCTTCACCTACGATTCTTTCAGTCTACAATTATTTAGTGTGGGAATAAAAGTAACGGGATAATGAATTGATATTGTCATTTTATGCCAATTAAAACATTCATTACATTCTTTTGTAAATCGTTTTATTACATTCTTCGGAACGCACAGCTACCTGCAAGAGCACGTAGGGACCAAGCCGCTGTAAAGCCCAGGTCTAGTAACTAAACTGCGTTCCATATAAGAGCATACCGACGCACAGTGCGACGGATCGACGTTTAGGTAGGCATTCAGTTCATTTCTTACATATTTCATCATTTAATGATTATAATTTAACAAGGGGAGGACACCATGAGGCACACATCGATTTTGATGAGCCTTGGCACGATGAATCTATGTCGAAAATAAGTAAATACGTGTCCGAGCGTTTCTGCCAATGGGCCTTAATAATAGAGATATGTACATGTAAATTATTAAACATTTCATAGCACTCATATAAAACATAAAAGCCATAACCTCCACTCAAAGATATGCCGTGGAGCGTTCGGTATGACGTCGGCGTGATGTTGTTGCAGTCGTGAGTTCGATTCCGCCTGTATCTTATATATTTTTTCATACTTTATTTTTTCCACACTGTATGAACAGTGAGAAAAAAGCTAACGGTCCCTCGGATTGCGGCGGGCTCTCCTCTGGAGGTGTCGGGATGTCTTTTGAAAATTTCCCCACGTTAAAAAAAAACTTTAATTTTAATTATTCATTTAAAAAAATTAATAATGAATGTTACTACCGTTAGCTTTTTTCTCACTATTCATACAGTGTGGGAAAAATAAAGTGTGAAAAAATAAAGTATGAAAAAATATATTATGAAAAAATATATATGACACAGGGGCGGAATCGAACTCACGACTGCAACAACACCACGCCGACGTCATACCGAACGCTCCACGGCATATCTTTAAGTGGAGGTTATGGCTTTTATGTTTTATACGAGTGCTATGAAATGTTTAATAATTTATATGTAAATATCTCTATTATTAAGGCCCATTGGCAGAAACGCTCGGACACGTATTTAATTATTTTCGACATAGATTCATCGTGCCAAGGCTCATCAAAATCGATGTGTGCCTCATGGTGTCCTCCCCTTGTAAGATTACAGGTAATATATTGTATAATAAATACAATAATCATTTTTTTTCTCGTCGCTCTTTTTAATAATGGGACTTCAAGAGTCCCTTCATGTTGATTTCCATATATATACATCCATATATATTTGGATCGGGGCTTATTAATAAATTATTTAGAACATCTTGATTTGTCATTTTTCGGCTGCTCTTTTTGCGTATAATTCGCAGTAGTTTTTAAAATCATTATTTCGGGCGTTCTGGGCTTCCTCAGTTAAATATTCTAAAAATACATTTAAATTTCCATTTTTAGAAAATTATCTGCTTTTACACATTGGAATAGTTTTAGTTAGTCTTTTTCTTGTAATGAAAAATATAAATCCTTATATTCTATTGTCAAATTAAGATTTCTTGTTACAATTTTCGTATTTTTCTAAATTAAAAAAAATGTTCGTATTTGTTCGTAAATTCAAGCATACCTCTGAATTCTGGATAGATTTCAGTTTCAGAAAATTCAATTTTTATATTCATCCGCATCCGACCCTTTGAAAAATTGACATTTTTCAACAGGAGAAACAGAAGTTACCTACCCATACACTAATTAAAAAATATATCTTGCGGGACACTTCCCAAAAATAACAACTTTTCCAAATGTTTGCCCAAAAGTCGATTTCTGTTTTTGGTGATTGTTGCTTCTGCTTTCGAAAATAACCTCTCACAAGGTACTGAGGAACCAACAACCACTAAAAACATTCGAGCCTGAATATAGAGTGATGGGAACATGAGTTTCTTATCTTCCCACTCCTCTAGTGGGGATGACTTTAATGACGAAACTGGAGATGACAAGTATATTGCCAATTCATCACCTTTGTTAATAGTCTTTCTTTTCTTCTGGTTTATGGCTAGTTCTTTATGATATTTCCAAAAATCGTATTCAATTTTTGTAGTTTTCTCTGCTTCTGCTTCACTGCTTGGGCTCAAAATATCTGACTTTATTAATTCTTTTAGTTTTTGAATTGTCCTTCCACAAGCATTTGCATCTTGGAAATGAATATTTTGGAACCGTGGGTCTAGAAGCGTTGCTAGTGCTGCATGTGTATTATATTCAATAGACCCAAATCTTTTATTTATTTCTTGCTTCAGGGTTTTTTTTACACCAAAAGTGGAAGATGAATTTGAAAGTTCTATCTTCAAAGAATTTATCATTGGAATAATTTTTGAGAGAGTGACATAATTTTCCCCTGAAGATTCCTTAGTGACAAATTCAAAGGGTTTCAATAACAAAGTTAATTGCTTCAGTATTTCAATTTCAGAAGGAAGAAGTATTTCTGGATTGGCATAATCTTCAAACAGAAGGTGAGTACAAATTTTTTTCAATTCAAGAAACCTTTGAATCATATAATACACTGAGTTCCACCTAGTTTTCACATCTAATATAAATTTCTTTATAGATCCTTCTGAAACCCCATTGCGTTGCTGAATGTTTCTCAATTTATCGGAATTCACTACGCTATTTTTCACCCACTTTACGATCTCTCTTACTTTTGATAAAATCTTTTTTATGGACTCATTCTTTAGCGCTGCATCAACTATCAAATTAAGTGTGTGGGGAAAACATGGTAGATGTTTTTTATCAGAAACTACATTTTTTACTGCTGCAACCATATTTGCCCCATTATCCGTGATAATACATCTAATTTGAGAAATGGGAATATCGATGGGAATATCGACGGGAATATCACTCATATCGATGAGTGTATTACCAAGGTATTCAGCTGTATGATTGCTGTTGAGCTGCCTTGTTGCAATATTGCAATTAAAGATATTTATTCCCTTCAAAAAATGTGCCGTAACGCCTAAAAAACTTTTTCCGCCATTGTTTCTGTCCATACATCAAGAGTTAAGCACACTTCACTAGCTTTTTGAATTCGTTCTATGTAGAATAATTTGGTCACATCATACTTTTCACAGAGTTTCTTTTTCATAAATGTACTTGAAGGTACTTTGTAGAAGGGAGCGACTTCTTTTAATAGCCTTAAAAATCCTTCTCCTTCAATAATATTAAAAGGTCGAATATCTTTACATCTTTACTATTTATAAAGAGAGAGCCGATTTTTATGTTCGCGCAAAACTCAAGACCTATTGAACCGATCTTCCTCAAATTTTGACACGTTATTCCTGCATACTCTAGGACGGACATAGGCTATGTAGCATGTCTCAGAAACGCGTCATTAACATGTAATTTATATGCAAAGATTTCACGTGTACGACTGTTTGGCCGACCACGTGACCCCTATATACGACAGTCTACTTGCGCGCGCATGCGCATATTCAGCCCGCGCGATACCTCGCCCGTAGCAGTACCGCGATGTTACCGCCAGGTGGCGAAGCTTTTCGAGCACTTTCTCGCGAGAGAACTGGATTATCGCGGATATATATGTCAGAATGATCGTCGGGGTACAAACTGGTTTTGCAAATTTATTATCACGTGGTATGCAAAACAGTACACATGGAATGTTTACATATAATTACATGTTAATAACGCGTTTCTGAGACATGCTACATAGCATATGTCTGTCTTAGAGTATATAGGAATAACGTGTCAAAATTTGAGGAAGATCAGTTCAACAGGTCTTGAGTTTTGCGCGAATATAAAAATCGGCTCTGTTTTTATATAATAGGTATAGAAAAGATATTAATTGTAATAAACACGTATCAGTCACGCTACGATCTCGGGCGAAGCCGAGACGGGGCATGCTAGTATAAAATATAAAATACTCATTGTAATCGTCTCACACTTTAAGCCTCCTTCCCGATGAGAATTAATCTTCTTGAAGGCTGCCTCTAAAGGTTGATTTTCCTCATCCTCGGAGGTCTTATCTTTTGTTTGCATTTCAGAAAATACATTTGAGGATGTCGAAGGCATCTGAGCACAACAGTTTTCAGCCAATGCATCTACATTTTCGGAATCTGAGTTTTCCAAACGCAATAAATGCTCGATTGCTAGTTCTTTTTGTCCTCGCTTGGAAATAGTAGTCTTTTTCTTCAAAAAAATGTTGTGCATTTTGAAATGCTTATGTAAATTAGATGTATTTCCAGAATATTTTATTTCTTTGAAGCATCTCTTACATGACGCCACTTTACCACTTCTTTTTTGAAAATTTTACTTCGATCTAAAAGATCCTTACTAGTTTGAGAAATAATATCATCATTCAGTGGCATAAAATGAACAAGATTATCTTTTTGCATAAAAAGGTGATCTTTTGTGCTAAGGATGGTGGGGAGTGGAGAAGGGTAGGTCATCACTCTGTTTGAATTTACATTGTTAACAAGGACTCTAGTTTCATTAGCCTTGCAATCTGTTGAACTTAACTGGTCCTTTATAGATTCTAATGAGGTCATTTCATTGAGGATCCCTCGTGCAGTCTTGCTCGCAAAACCAGGTTTTACCGCCTCCGCCATAACACCAGGCGTCACAACATTGGGCTCGTCAGCCCCTCCCACGACATCAGTCGCAACCTTAATAGGCTTCCCACACCTCTGCCACAAGCCAAGATACTGCGAGCCCTGCGATGTTCCCTCAAGGGCCGAACAGAGCGCAGGCACCCTTGCCGAGCACAGAATACTTCTCACGGCTCCTGAAGCGGGTTCCCGAGATGGAGAATTACCGTATATCAACAGGCGACCGAGTCGATGCATCGTGCCCGACTGAGGCGATCCTCCAAAATTTTTATTTCCCACAGGCAAAAGTGATACTACTAAATCTGAAGTTATTCGCAAACCATTTATGACCTCATTACTCTCAGCTACTGCTTTCCCGCGCGCCAGGAAAACAGATGCCACAATTCTTTCATTTTCAAAGCATAAGACTTCATCATCCATCCTGTCCACTTCGAAACCTACAATTGGTGTCTTATCTGCGCAGATAAGCACCTTTTCCAGGTCCCTCGAATCAGAATTGGAATCCGTGTCCATCAATACAGGTAATGACTGGGAATCAGAGTTCGGGTTTGAATTGTTACGTATGTGGAATTCTCCCATACGTCGCTCTCAACCATTTTTCGAGCTCGCGTCTGCGAAGGGAAAACGCCCTAAAAGCTTTTTTGTTTATCACATACCACTAAGGGGGTCATGATCTCGACCATCTGGATCGCGATCATGGGAACGGGAGTGACACGACGACGACCCCGAAGGATTCCCTTATATGGAAATTTCTAACGAACCCCCACTCATTTTGGGGACTATATAAACCCTTTGGTTTCAACCCTCGTTGGTTAAAAGCAGTACAGTCACGCGTAGAGTAACGTCGTGTCACGCTCGTACAGAGTTGGTAAGATTGGGCTAAAGTCCCTGTCAGAATCATAGTTAACCTCATAGGATCCGCGAGTCCGGTTTATATTCTATTTGGAACTTTGAAATATCCACTCGTACGCCCCGCATCGCCAGTGCGTCAACACCGTGTAACTAGTGGTAACCTACACACTTTTATTTATAATTTAATCGCGACACTTACATTTGTACAATAACTAATTATTGAATATACTAATGGTGTTCACGTCTAAATCGAGTAGATTCGTTAAACCCATCTTTTACCCAGTGATCCTTATAATATTAGTAGCACTCACCCACTGATACAACTTTACCGCTCGAGTTGTACCAAATATTAATTAAGAGTTACGAGGCATTACTAACATTTCCCGCAACTCCCTGATCTCGCATCAGGTTCGTTCGCAACCTGTCATCGAAAATAAGGAATCTTCACCAACCCAGTGGCTCCCCGATTTCGCATCGGGTTCGTCCATGAAACCTCACCCTCCTACGGCTCCCTGATTTAGCATCAGGTTCGTCCGTATCCTACAGCCCCCTGATTTCGCATCAGGTTCGTCTGTAAATCTACCAACTTCCGAACAGCTCCCTGGTTTCGCACCAGGTTCGTCTGTGAATAATCCAACCTCCTAACAGCTCCCTGGTTTCGCACTAGGTTCGTCTGTGAACATCATCCTAGTGACTCCCCGATTTCGCATCGGGTTCGTTCACGACGTTTCACCTTCCTGCGGCTCCCTGATTACAAATCAGGTTCGTCCGCGTGTGACTCCATTCCTAGAGGCTCCCTGATTTCGCATCAGGTTCGTCCTCACCGTCAATAATCCTAGCGGCTCCCTGATTTCGCATCAGGTTCGTCCGCGCACCTAACTAACAAACTCATAAACCATATTCCTTGGGAAATACCCTTCTCGCCGGCCTTTCACGTTGCCACAGCCTCGGCTCGTAACAGAATAAACGGGATTTCGTGAAAGTGCATCAGCATTAGCATTGATTTTACCAGGTTTGTAGACTATGTTATAATCATATTCATTTAGTCTAATTCGCCATCTCATTATTTTGGATGTAGGATCCTTGGCATTATGTAGCCACACTAACGGACGATGGTCAGTGACCAAGGTAAACTGTTGTCCATACAAATAAGGTCAAAAATGCTCAACTGCAAATAAAACAGCTAATAATACTTGTTTGAGAAAAGGTACTTGAGTGAGAAGAGAGGAATCTAAGACAGGTTATATCGTACTTGAAAGTTAATTGCGGTGAAAAACTTTGTCACTTTATTAAACACACAATATTGTCAATACGCTTGAGAAGATTTGCCACCGTGATACTATTTATCACGGTTTTGAGAAGAGAACGAGACGGCGTTGAAACTCGCGTGGTTAGCACGTGGAGTTCGCACGATTGTATTAATCGCGCTGCGGTGAGAGTTCAATTTACACAATGACTTTGATCGCGCGGCGATGAGAGTACAATTAAGCGCGGGAGAAGAGCGTGAGAAAGGAACAACGAAATTGCTGAAGATCGCGACGCTAGAAACAGTGATCCGTTGACTTCAAATCGCACACAGAGAGTGATGGTAATGGCGGACGATCGCAACCGCGTCTTCTCCGTTCTTCTAGAACCCTGACGCCGCCCGCTGATTGGTGCATTGATCTCGGCGACGGTTGATCGATGGCCGCTGATTGGCGGCTCGCCCAGCGCTCAGCGTTGCTGGATCGCTGTCCGCGAGGTGCTGCCATGAGAATGCGTGTGGCGGCGTGGGAAACTAATTCCATTCCCAAACAATACTTTTTCTATAGTGGAATAGTTGATCTCAGCATCATTCAAAGTCCTAGAAGCATACGCTATAGGCAAATCCTTCCCAATCGACCCTTGACTCAAGATGGCTCCCACAGCAAAATTAGAAGCGTCAGTAGTAACAAGGAATGGTTGCGAAAAATTTGGAAATTGTAACAAAGGCTCCAAGCAAATTATATCCCTTAAAGTTTCAAACGCAGCCTGAGTTCCTGAAGTCCAACGAAAAGGAGTATCCTGCTTCAAAAGTCTTGTCAAAGGTTTTGCAATTTCTGCCATGTTTTGAATAAATCTCCTATAGTATCCCACTAGTCCCAAAAATCGTTTTATATTTTTTTTTGTCTTAGGTACCGGAAACTGCTTTACAGCACGAATCTTGCTAGGATCAGGTTTCACTCCTTCATTTGAAATAATGTGTCCCAAATAAGATATCTCCCGCTGCAAAAAACGGCGCTTCTCAGGCTGAAGAGTTAAACCGGAATTTTGCAAACGCGCTAAAAGTGTTTTTATTTTACGAGCATGTTCCTCAAGTGAATCAGCATAAATAACAATATCATCCATATAAACAAAAAGCTCTATTCCTTGCAACCCAGTCAATGCCAAATCCATTACTTTCTGAAATGTTGCTGGCGCGTTTTGAGCCCAAAAGGCATCCGATTAAACTCGTAATGGCCATGGGGGGTAGAAAAAGCTGTTTTTGCCTTAGATGTGGGGTCTAGTGGAATCTGGTGGAACCCAGAAGCTAAATCTAAAGTACTAAAATACTTGGCCCCTCCTAATTGATCTAGTATTTCAGTTATATTAGGAAGAGGGTAGGCGTCCCCTACTGTCTTTTCATTCAAGTTTCTATAATCAATGACCATTCGCCATCGTGCCTCTCCAGAAGAATTTGATTTCTTGGGAACAATCCACACGAGAGAATTATACGGGGATGCAGATGGCTGAATTATGTTACTGTTGAGTAAAGAATTTACTTGTTTTTCTATTTCTGTTTTATGGATCTGAGGAAACCTATACTGTTTGGTATTTATGGGGATTTCATCAGTAGTAATAATAGTGTGATTGGTAACATTTGAAGAACCTAACCTGTCTGCGGAAAGGTGAAATTGATATGAAAACTCGTTAATGATTTCTAGAATGTTAGTCCTCTCACTCTCATTTAAATGGTTCAAATCTAGCACCTTAATTAACTGAGCAAGCCTCTGAGTGCGGTCCCTAGATGAATCAACGTCAGGATTTCCCGTCCGACATGACCGAGAAGCAGGAGGCCCAATATCAAATTCTTCCAACTCGATCGAAGGTAGGGTGAGAACAACATGATCGACAGTAGTGTTTATGGCATATAATTTTGCTAAACCATTTTCTTGACTCACTAGAGTTTCACCCACAAAAATACCAGGACCCGCATCAATTCGTCTAACATAACCTGATGCATTACTACTATTAGTTGGTACCGTAATCAAAACTTTAGTTCGAGGAGGTAAATCATGGGATGACGACGCACAAGAAAGGGTTTCTCCTTTCCCAAACTGTAAGCTATCCGGTAAAGTATCCCTAAATGTTACAAGTATAGTTTAGCGGATCGGCGTTAGCAAGTTTATAGACGTGAATAACGAGGTACGAGTGAATTAATTTTAAGCAAGACGAATTGAATTTAACAGTTTGAACGTAAAGTATATTGTTTAACACTTATATGGTTTATCAAGCACAATTATACATTTAGCGGCAGTTAAATCGGCACATCTAGTTATTAAGCGAGCGAAGCTGTACAATTAAGCGTTCTGATTAGAATTTCTATTATAATTTAGATTTCTGTACAAGTGTTACAACGTCAAAATATACAACTCTTACACACACAGTCAATTTATAACAATGATTAAGTATAGAAAGCGAGTATTAAGCACTAATCCAACTTGCGAAGCAATGTCGCGAAGCTTAGGTTTCGTAGCAAAGGCGAAAGGTAATGCAAGCAAATGTGCAGGTATATTGTAAGCAATGTATAGTTACCAAGCGGTGGTGAGATCACGAGCAGAGTGGTCGATTCCGAGAAATCACTGTCAATTTCTAGGAAGCGCAAGCCTCCCCCTTCCAGGAATCGAGCGCTGATGGAAGGGGACGCGACTCGCGCTCCACATGAGTGAGCAGGCCTATGCCACTTGCTTAATTAGTACAAACGTCAATAGATGTCCCTAAGGTGTCACTTTCGTGAACATTCTCCCCGGCATTCATCATTCGATGAATCTGAATTTATCTGGTAAGCGTTACAAGATCGATACGCCGATCGATAGCACGTTGACTATAGCGTAGCGGTGGCGCCGCTCAACTCATGTGAAGACTTCAGACGACTCTAGTGGTATTATTGATCGCGATCTAATGTAACTGAATCGTGAAGTGAAGGTGTTTATTCGGTGCTCTGTGTAAATGGCAAGAAAACTAATTTAGTGACGGGTCTTACAAATTCTGAACGAGCAGTCTTTACAGTAACAACGCGAGTTAACCCATCGTCGCCCGGATGCAGGTGAGTAATTCGCGCAAGAGGCCATCGGGCAGGTGAGGTTAATTCAGATTTGATTATGCACAGATCACCGACGCGGGGCTGAGGGCGAGGGCGGATCCATTTGTTGCGTGCTTGGAGCGATTGTAGGTACTCGGTGGTCCAACGTCTCCAGAATTGCAACCGCATCTGTTGCAGCAGATGCCATCGAGAGAGACGAGAAGGTGGGACGTCCTCGACGACAGGATCGGGCAAGCTCAGTAGTCCATCGCCGATCAAGAAATGACCGGGCGTCAGTGGAGTCAGGTCGCCAGGGTCGTCGCTCATCGCTTGCAGTGGACGGGAGTTGAGGCAGGCCTCGATCTGGTGGAGCAGCGTTGACATCTCCTCGAAGGTGAGGTTCTGATCGCCTACCACCCGCCTTAGGTGGTACTTTGTAGACTTGACGGCTGCTTCCCAGAGTCCTCCGAAATGAGGAGCAGCAGGAGGATTGAATCGCCATTCTATTCCCTCCTTCAACAGTGTGGAGTGGATACGGTCGTGGGAACTGTCAATGGTCGACAGCATCTCCTTCAGCTCGCGTGCGGCGCCCACGAAGTTGGTACCTCTGTCGCTCTGGATCACCGTGCAGAGACCTCGCCGAGACGTGAAGCGGCGCAGGGCAGCGAGGAAGGCATCAGTACTACAATCAGAAACCAATTCAAGATGGACCGCTCGCGTGCTCAGGCAGACGAACAACGCAACATAGCCCTTATGTGTGCGTCGACCTCTCCCTCGGGACATTAGCAGCGATACAGGGCCGGCATAGTCGATTCCCACGTGGAGGAAGGGGCGGGCTGGAGTTACACGCGTAGCAGGTAAGTCTCCCATCAGCTGTTGTCCAGTTGACGCGCGCCAACGTATGCAGGTCGGGCAACGGCGTACTGTCGCCTTCACCCGTTGTCTTCCTTGTAGTATCCAGTAGTTCTGGCGCAGAGTGGCCAAGACGAGTTGTGTTCCACCATGCAGCGTGCGTTGATGGGCTTCGTCCACCAGGAGTTCCGTCAGCCTACTATCCCGAGGTAACAGCACCTGATGTTTGGCGTCCATGGGTAGTGCTGCATGGCGAAGTCTTCCTCCAACACGCAGGAGGCCATGAGCGTCTAGGTACGGATTAAGCCGTAGCAGACGGCTGCGACTTGGTAAAGGTTGACCAGATTGTAGTAGTTGAATCTCCGATTCAAACTCCTGACGTTGTACAATGCGCAGCCAGCGGTTCCGGGCTGCTTCTATCTCGTCTGGTAGTAGATAAGCTCCTCGCTTCGTTAGAGCACTACTCCGTAGCCACCGCAAGCACCAGGCGGTGATTCTAAATAGAGATTGAGCGGATGAATATCGTTTTAAAATTATCTCGCCTGTTGCAGGTTCACCCGACGTCACTAGCGCAGCTGTTCGGGCCTCCAAGTCGGTCTCGGGCAGTGGAGGCTGATTGGCGGCGGTCCATCCGTTGGCAGTAGTCAGCCAGCTCGGTCCTGTCCACCACAGTTCTAGCTCCGGTAATTGGTTGGGCCGTAGTCCTCTGGAGGCACAGTCAGCTGGGTTGTCCGGGCTGGCCACGTGGTGCCACTGCGCTTCAGGCAGTGTCCGTTGTATTTCGGACACTCGATTCGCCACGTACGTCTTCCATTGGGCCGGATGGCCGCGAATCCAGGCGAGCGTAATGGTGGAGTCGCTCCACATGTGAATAGTGGCTTCACTCATGGCTAAGCTCTCGCAGGTAAGTGCCATTAGTTTTGTCAGAAGCACGGCAGCACACAACTCCAGTCGGGGTAGTGAAATCTTCTTCAGCGGTGCCACCTTGGTTTTAGCTGTGACCAGCTGGGTCCGTGCGGTGCCGTCGGGGTCCAGAACTCGAAGATAGATCGCAGCAGCATAGGCACGTTCCGAGGCATCAGCGAACCCGTGTAGTTCCCTGCGTTGAGCTGTCGGTCTCATTCCGATCCAGCGAGGAACAGCAATACGGTTTAGGGACGGCAGGTCAGATAAGAACTGCGTCCAGTATCCAGCTTCTACCGGTGGTAATGGTGAGTCCCAGTCTAAGCGTAATAACCAGAGTGATTGCATGAATATTTTGGCGTTAACAGTGACAGGGGATACCAAGCCCAGTGGATCAAATATCCTTGCAAGTGTTGACAGAACCAAACGTCGAGTTATCCCGCTCCCCGGCATTGAGGGTTGAACGCGAGCACGGAAGCAATCGTCCGCCGGACTCCAGTTGACTCCTAGCGCTGAGTGAGTTTCGCCCGCCTGCCATTTGAACTCTGGTATGGCATCCTCGGCGGGTATTCGTTCCATTACAGCAGGATGACTGGAGGCCCATTTCCTGAGGTTGAATCCTCCCGCCTTGCAAAGTAAGCGTAGCTCGTCTTGAAGATCGATGGCTTCCTGCTCCGAATCTGCTCCCGTCAAGACGTCGTCCATATAGACGTCTCGTTGTAGGATGGCGGCTGCCCTGGGGTACCTGGTTTGTTCGTCCATTGCCAGTTGACGTAGCGTGCGAATCGCCAAGTAAGGAGCACACGCTAACCCATAGGTGACCGTGTTGAGCTGATAATCACTTATCTCTCGGTCCTCACTTTCTCGCCAAAGGACTCGCTGGTATCGTCGATCGTCAGGGTGGATCAGGATCTGCCGGTACATTTTCTCCACATCGGCAGTGAGGCAGACCCGATGTATCCGCCAGCGGAGGAGTAGCTGCTGCAGATTGGGCAGGAGATTGGGTCCGACCAGTAGCATGTCGTTGAGAGATCGACCAGACGTGGTGGCAAAGGACCCATTGAATACCACACGTAATCGGGTGGTAGTGCTGCTTTCTTTCATCACCCCATGGTGTGGTAAGTAGTAGCTGGATTCTGTAGAGTCATTGGCTACTTTAGACATGTGCGAGAGTTGCATATACTCACGCATGAATGAATTGTAGGCCTGAGCAAATGATGGATCCTTCTTGAATTTGGCTTCCATTCTTTGCAGCATTCTTCTGGCCCCGTGGCGAGACTGGCCGAGTTCCGGTGTCTCCCGAAATGGCAGGCGAGCCATATAGCGTCCGGACGGCAAGCGTTGGTGAGTCGTCCTGAAGTGGTCCTCGCACTGCTGTTCTTCTGCAGTATAAGTGGATGATACCGCAATTTCTTCTTGTTCCCAGAAGCGTTGCACCAAGGGCAGCAGGTCCTCCTCGGTGGAACATGACAGGGCTGAATGGTCTCGACGTTCAGCGTCTTCAGATTCAACGTCCGGTGTAGCGGGCCCGGATACGATCCATCCCAGAGTAGTTTGCTGGGCAATGGGTTCGCTGGGTCGGCTTCTTGCGATGCCGTCGCGTAGTACGAGGGCAAAGGCGTCGGCTCCCAACAACAAATCAATCGGCCCCTCCTCGTCGAAATCAGGATCAGCTAGAGTAAGCCCCTTGAGATGCTTCCACGTATCGGCACGTCTATCGATTCGTGGTTGCTAGGAGGTAATCCGGGGCAGGATCAGAGCGACTATCATGTGGTGATCTGTGGAATTAAAATGTGCAGAAAATTCTAATTGCACCCTGCCGCGGATGCGTTCCGGTTGGTGGCTGCCGACCCCGACTAGATTGATACGAGCAGATCGCCGGGGTAACATTAGCTGTTGGGCCAGTGCTTCGGTGATGATTGAGACCTCGCTGCCTTGATCGACGAGTGCACGCACCAACCTGGAGCCGCCACCTTGTTGGAAGACCTTCACTCTCGCTGTGGCCAGTAAAACCGCCGGTACTGAGGTTGACACGCAGCTCGAAGTGTTCGTAGAGATTTCCTTATCGAAGGTACGGTCCTCAATTGCTTCATGAATCGTGGTATGGTGCTTCCCGTTGCACTTCTGGCAGCGTCTCTCCGAGTTGCAATCACGCACGTGATGTTTGCTGAGACAATTGTAACAGAGGCCGGCGGTTTGTAAGGCCGCGCGGCGCTCGGCAGCTGTTTTCGACTTATATAATCGGCAATGCAAAATGAAATGATTTGCCTCGCAGATACTGCACGGGTCTGGTTGGCGCTTGACTTGACTGACCTGATGCGTCTTGGCCGTCTTCTGGTACGTAGCTGGCTTCGCAGATGAATTCTTAGGCCCCTTGCGTTCTTCCTCCAAGGCCTCAAGAGTATTGACTCTGCCCTCCAGAAATTCCTGTAGCTCATGAAAGGTCGGTGGGTCCTTCATTTTTCCGATGAGGGTTTCCCACTCACGCCGGGTTTGTGGGTCTATCCGCTCTACTATTAAGTGGATAAGCCAGTCGCCGCTGGCGTCGAAGGGACGTTTCATGCTTGCAAGAGCCTTGACCGTATCGCACACGGTATAGAATAAACGTTTGAGCTCTGTTCCAGATTCGCGTGTAAGAGTTGGTAAGTTAAAAATTGTAGTTAATTGCGCTTTAACCATCAGTCGCTTATTCTCGTAGCGCTCCTGAACCAGCGTCCAAGCAGCCTCGAAATTCTCCTCATCTTCCGGAATGTTGCGAAGGAGGAGCGCAGCATCGCCCTTAAGAGCCCCGCGGAGGTAGTGAAGACGCTCCGCATCCGATAACGTGGGTTCTCGGACTACTAACGATCGGAAAAGCCCTTTAAAGGACGGCCAGTCCTTATGCTGACCTCCGAAGGTAGGTAACGGTATCTTTTGAAGTGAAGACGGTGTACGAGTGGTCGCAGCAGTGGAACGATCACCCGTTTTCTCTTCAGAGGCCAAACGCTCCATGGTACGAGTCACGATCCTTTCATTTTTCTCGATCTCGTCTAGCTTTTCCATAAGAAGGCTTTCTTGCTCAAGGAACTTCTCTTCTGTATGCGATGGTTCGTCATTGTCCCAATATTTGTCCTTCATTATCTTTTTATCCGACGTTAAAGTGAGTAATTGATCGTGTTGCGATTCGAATTTAGCCCAATTCCTGCGAAGGGCTGTTAATCGCGAAGACACGTTGGCTTTAGTAAATTTAGCAGCTCCCATCTTCCTCAGATTTTCAAATGTATTCGTAATTCGGCGGTTAAGATCGCGTTGACTTTCAAGAAGGTGGCTCATTGTTTGGCAGGTGGAGGTCACACGCGACGGTTGGACGACACCTCGTATAGAAAAACTGTTTGCGGAAGACGTTTACGCGCGGAGGTCACACGCGACGGTTGGACGACACCTCGTACAAGAAAAACTGTTTGCGGAAGACGTTCACACGCGACGGTTACGGCACTACCGAACGTTTGAACTGTTTCACAGACACTGGACTCCGGCTCGAAGGACCAAAAAATGTTACAAGTATAGTTTAGCGGATCGGCGTTAGCAAGTTTATAGACGTGAATAACGAGGTACGAGTGAATTAATTTTAAGCAAGACGAATTGAATTTAACAGTTTGAACGTAAAGTATATTGTTTAACACTTATATGGTTTATCAAGCACAATTATACATTTAGCGGCAGTTAAATCGGCACATCTAGTTATTAAGCGAGCGAAGCTGTACAATTAAGCGTTCTGATTAGAATTTCTATTATAATTTAGATTTCTGTACAAGTGTTACAACGTCAAAATATACAACTCTTACACACACAGTCAATTTATAACAATGATTAAGTATAGAAAGCGAGTATTAAGCACTAATCCAACTTGCGAAGCAATGTCGCGAAGCTTAGGTTTCGTAGCAAAGGCGAAAGGTAATGCAAGCAAATGTGCAGGTATATTGTAAGCAATGTATAGTTACCAAGCGGTGGTGAGATCACGAGCAGAGTGGTCGATTCCGAGAAATCACTGTCAATTTCTAGGAAGCGCAAGCCTCCCCCTTCCAGGAATCGAGCGCTGATGGAAGGGGACGCGACTCGCGCTCCACATGAGTGAGCAGGCCTATGCCACTTGCTTAATTAGTACAAACGTCAATAGATGTCCCTAAGGTGTCACTTTCGTGAACACTAAACTTTAGGGTTATTTCCTGTTTTTTTAAAAATGACAATCCTAAAATTCCAGTTTCCTTGATAGGAAAATCATTATCTACTACTTGGAAGTGAACAGGAACGTCATGAATGAAAACCCTAACTTCACCCTGAGTGCGAATCATTCCCGAACCAATTCCGGTAAGGTCGTAGACTATATTGGTATTGATTTCAAGATCTGAAATTAACCCCTGTCGTTTCACTAAATTTAGCTGCGAACCAGTGTCTATAAGGACACTAGCAGTTTCATGGCAGAAATAATCATGTTCATGAGGAATAACCAGAGGCTGTACAGCATTAATTACTTTGAGGTTGTAGCAGACACGATGGATCCGGCACGTGCAATCAGGGGCTCGTTCTGCGTTGGACCCGACTGCAGAACCCCCTTCGAGTTTAAATTGATTTGCAGAAGTTGTATCAACCTGGGGTCGCGTATTCCTCCAAGTATGACGAGCGTTTTTTGTATTGCATTGTGATTCTATATGGCCTGTTTTTCTACAATGGGTACATCTAACCCTATCGCGATTCGGTTGATTTAACCTATTATTTCGCGTGGGACATTCTGCGCGAAAATTCCCAACTCCGTTACAATTGAAACACCTACGCTCATTTGCATTTACAGTAAACACCCCTATCTTATGTGCTGAAATTTTCGAATTTATGGGCTCATTTCTATGTTTAATTTTATGTTCCAATTTAGAGGCTAGTTTAATAGCTGTTGTTAAACTACCTATGTCATCTTCAGAAAGTAATAGCATAATTGAATCATTGTTTAGTCCATTTAAAAACCCATCTGTTGCTTCTTCAGTAAGTAAATCTTTGATTACTTTAAGTTCTTCATCGTTATATTTTAGTCGCCCAGCTTCTATTCCCTGATCTAAAATTTCATGTACCCGAGTTCCGAACTCCTCAATAGTTTCCTGTTCTTTCTGACGTAAATTTTTAAACTCATTTCGTGTGCTTTTAATATCAAAACTTTGCTCATACATACTTCTCCCTTGCACTAGTGGGAGCGTCGCCAGCCGCAGTCGCCAGCCGCTCATTGGAACGGCAGTCTTTAGGCTACATACAGTATATACATATTTACAGGTAAGCGCGACCCTCAGGGTCAAGGTGACGTCGCCCGAACGAAGTTTATGAGTTTATGACTTTCAGCCTCTCCTGACCGGAGTTTCCACCCCTACAGGACATCGGCAAACTGAAAATTAAAATTAATTAAAATTGAATAATTGAAAATTTTCTATTCTGTTTTTCTCAACAGTTTTGGTTCTTCAACAACATTAATTGTTTAGCTTTGTTTCTTTCTTCGATTTCCTTTACCTTTTTTTGTTGTTTAAATAGTTTTTGCCTTTTTTTTTCAATTTTTTTTGTTCTGTTAAAAATTTGTCGTTTTCTTTTTTGATTCTAATTTTCTCATTTTCTATTTTCATATTCATTTGCTTTTCGGTTTTTAGTTTCTTTCTTAGTGTTGCCTCTTCAATCTTAATGCGTTTTTCATTCTGTTTAGTTTCTATAATCTGTTGCCACTGAGTCCCAGAGACAACAGAGGGAGTTTTTACTTTAGTTACTGGACGGTTTTTATTTTTTGGTTGTACCATGTTTTCATCTGGCAAATACAAGAATTTTTTAATTGACCCAGTTGGTGACTTTTGATTGTTCAAATTTGTAATATTATGCAAGGGATTGTTTGGTGGCGATCTGTCACTTGATTCTCTCTCTTCATAATTTTCCTTCCTTGATCCCTTTGTGCTTGTGAGATCAAGTGGTTCTACAGAAACGCAAGTGATTGTAGTTGGATCTTCATTTGGTTTTTTCACGTGTTCGTTACATTCTTTGTTAATGGGTTTCACAGACTCCTCAATTGATTCTTTGCAGTCTTTAGGTTCACTGATGAGTTTCATTGGTTCTTCCCCTGTTTTTTCTATCACCATACAATTGTTTTCTACAATGTCATTATTTAAAATATTTCCATTTAAATCAAAATGTAATTCTAATACAACACAGCCTTCATCTACAGTGCAACCACTGTTGCTTGACTTAATCTGAAAAAAAAGAAAAGAAAAGAAGAAGAAAAAAAACAGCGTATACGTATTAATTTCCATACCTACCGATATAAAATTTGCTTGTAAAAAGTAGATATGCATAGAAATGTTTGACATTTCATAATAAGTATTTATTTTATGTACATTCTTAAAAAAGCTTACTGTAGAAATTCGTCTTAATATTAACTAATTAATTGATTAAGTGAACTAAATATTTACATACTGGTATGTTTTCTAATTTAGACGTAGATTCTATATTAGTATTTAATACTCTTAGGGCATTATTATTGTCATTAACTTGATTGAATTCGTATCGGGTAACACTTCCATTGCCAAATTCTGATCCATTGAGCGTTGTGTCATTTTGTAGACATTCAAGGAAGTTTGATGAGTTGTCCATAGAGTGGGATAACTTGAACCATATATGAAAGAGACCCTCATCTTTCTCTATACCTCTCCAGACAGGACTGGTATTTAACCGGAATGATTCCACTTGACTTTCAGTTAAGAAACTTTCAAACACTTTTAAAGAATTGTTTTCTTTAGTTTCATTATCACTTTTTGGAACTTCAGATGTATTTGTTAATGCAGGAGATAAATCTGGTGTCCGTCTTATAATTTTACTAAAATCAATGGCCTTTACATCAAAAGGGTATAACCCAGATTTTCTAAATCCGTTTTGTAAAATCGTTTCCATATTCATACAGTCTAAGGTTCTCTTTAGTAAAGGAGCAAATTGATATTTGTGTATGCCAACACAAAGTGAAGTTTACAAAATGCTTGACAACTCTTCACCCAGTGTGCTTTTAAAGTTGTAACGTTCTCGAACGAGACGTTGCCGTTCTATACAGGAGATTCACGAGTAGAGCAGTTTATTTGTGAATTTGTGGTATTCCAAAATTACCCGGTTACCTGAATACCCGTGAGATACCCGGGTACCCGTGACATACCCGGGCAAAAATTACTCGGCTATCCGACGGACATTGTTGCTAGATCAAGAGGCGATCCTGCAACAATGTCGGTCGGGTGGATCGCGACTACTTCTTTGATCCATCGGAGGATGGAAAAGTGACATGAACTATCTTTACTATTTATAAAGAGAGAGCCGATTTTTATGTTCGCGCAAAACTCAAGACCTATTGAACCGATCTTCCTCAAATTTTGACACGTTATTCCTGCATACTCTAGGACGGACATAGGCTATGTAGCATGTCTCAGAAACGCGTCATTAACATGTAATTTATATGCAAAGATTTCACGTGTACGACTGTTTGGCCGACCACGTGACCCCTATATACGACAGTCTACTTGCGCGCGCATGCGCATATTCAGCCCGCGCGATACCTCGCCCGTAGCAGTACCGCGATGTTACCACCAGGTGGCGAAGCTTTTCGAGCACTTTCTCGCGAGAGAACTGGATTATCGCGGATATATATGTCAGAATGATCGTCGGGGTACAAACTGGTTTTGCAAATTTATTATCACGTGGTATGCAAAACAGGACACATGGAATATTTACATATAATTACATGTTAATAACGCGTTTCTGAGACATGCTACATAGCATATGTCCGTCTTAGAGTATATAGGAATAACGTGTCAAAATTTGAGGAAGATCAGTTCAACAGGTCTTGAGTTTTGTGCGAATATAAAAATCGGCTCTGTTTTTATATAATAGGTATAGAAAAGATATTAATTAATTCTAATAAACACGTATCAGTCACGCTACGATCTCGGGCGAAGCCGAGACGGGGCATGCTAGTACATGATATATATGTTATCTTTTAAGCATTAATTGCCGAACCGGGATGTTGCTGTCCTTATCGTAAAAGTATCCTAAAACGATTCCACCTTATGTCTACAGTAAACCCTCCTATAATGCGGTTTCCATATGTAAAACGCGGAGCAAAAATTGCGACAATCCTCCTACTTATAACGCGATACAAATTAATATGATTTGTACTATATAATTCTGAGTTTCTTATAACGCATTCTCCATATAATGCGGTACGAATTAATCACGTTATAGGAGATATAGGTTGACTGTAATGCGTAATGATGTAGAATAGAAAAATAACTTTCTATGGTGTTTGATATGGCCATTCTTAATAATGGATGGTCCTCGAAATCATAAGATCCATTCATTTCTACAACTCTATACTTTATAAATAAAAAGTGGATCGTATAAAGTTATACTCTTTGCGCATGGAAAATCGTTATTCGAGGAAGAATTTAGCCATCATGTTTAATCTGATTAATAAAAATTGGAATATCAGCAGTAAAGCGAACGTCCGTGATAATGCATACAATATAAATATGGCTACAAATCCATCAATTTATATTTTTCATCTGCTTAGGTGTTTTTCGGAATACTTGGGTACTCGGGTACTCGGGTACCCGGCGGGTCGGGTAGGACTCGGGTAATATTCTTTATCTTGAGATAGAACCGGGTACCCGGGTTGCCAGTAGTTGCCCTAATTTATAGCCGAAACTACTTTATCGAAAATACTTTTTTGATCAATATTCAAGCCAGCAATCATTTCCGAAAGCTCATCTCCGTTAACATTATTAGCAGCGTCATGAAAATCGCCAACTTCGAAAGGATCACATTCTAATGCATTTTCATCACAGTCATTAGGATAATTTTGAGATGGTTCATTAATTTTTTGATTTACCGTTTCCTTAACGGCTTCAATGCATTCTTCTAAATCAGTCAACTTTTTATGATACCTCATTGCTTCTTCTAAAATAGTTTGTACTGTTACGAAAGACTCTGAGTACGTATCACATCCATTTTTCAATTCATCTATATCCCTCCAAGGTTGAAACAACAATAGTAGGGCATAGAAATATCTTTCTGGCTGAGTTTTCGAATTATTCCTGTAGTGATTTACCAAATAAGGTCTCTTTCTTCTTTTGAAATACAAATTTCCTATTTTGAAGCATTGGAGTTCGGAATCATCATTATTATCTTGATCATCGTCATTATTGCAATCATCATTGTTTAGTGCCTTTTTCTTATCGTACCATCTTGCAAACTCGTACAAACTCATCCATTCGTGTTGGACTGGTCGGTTTGGGTAGTAATCGTCAATTATATTTGGGAAGAATATATCTGTCGATTCGGGATCCAAGTTTTCTATTTCTTCTTTGCGTTTAACTCTCCGATTTCTGATTACATTGACGTCCAACCATCTAATAGTTGTTGCGCTATCTGTACCGTATAAAGATATTCCCAACAAAGTATCGGCAGCTTCAAGGGCACCGCATTCTCTATTATTTAAACCTTGCATTCCAATATTCCATAAGCGAGCGCATAATGATTTGGTTGATTCAACGTCTACAAACATTTCAGCTGCATAACTTTTCTCATGTTTTGTCACGTATTTAGTGCAATACCTACACAGAGTAGTTGAGTTTTCACCTACAAATTGGATATCCATATTTCCTTCCAATGCTGTTAAGACAATTGGGTTATAATCGTAAATATTAACTTCTTGTTTGTCACGGGGCAAATCGTATAATCTACTGCGACTTCTTAATTGCTTTCTACCAGCTATAGATGTAGCTACGTCTCTCATCTTTATATTTTCTGTAACAAGTCTAGGAAATCCAAATCGACACACTCGCTTTATGCGATTTTTATTGTTCTTTTTTGTTCTCATGCAATACGAATTGTGATGATGCCTTTGATGAGTACTCACACGTCTATACAAAGTAGGCGAAATTTTTGGATCTGGAAGTCTACATGTGACATCTTTGTATGAAAGCAGCTACTATTTCATCTGAATCTTTGCCTAGAATAGGGGCATCTTTGATCCATATTAATAGGTGGAAATGTTGCAATCCTCTACCTTGGTATTCTCTCCTCCAGAAATAATGTACCACGTGCCCGATTGGATTATCGATAGAACAAAAAAACTCTAGCATCGCGTGAAATTTGTTATCGAGAAATCTTGACACGGATACTGGATCTTTCGTTAGAATCCCATTAGTCGACATTTTATCCATAAGTGGCGTATTTACTTCTTTAACGTATTCAATTAAATCTGACCATAACCATTCAGATGGACTGAGAGTGAGGAACCAGGTAGCTGGCCCATAATATTCCAGCATGCATCTCAAATTACTTCTAGGTATATGCCAGAACGGTTCTGTATTTGGAATTCGAGAGAAAATAGTCGTTAAATTACGCTCTAGAGCAGGGCTGTCCAAGGTCGCTCCCGCGGGAGCTTGGGGTTCTTCCACTCTCGCCCGCGTTGTCAGGGATACCGCGAGACGCTATCCGCGAAGACGCTTGCCCTGCTAGCCCGTCGTGGCAGCTTGGGCAGCGTCGCACGGTCTCCGTGACAACGGAAGGCACACTGCACGAAAAAAAAGATTGGTAGGGGAAGCTGGCGCGTGAGGGGCCCCTACGTTGGAGAGGCCTGCTCTAGAGGGTCCTTTTGTATTAGATTCAAATATGTACTTGCTGTACGTTTTTCTTTTGGATTAATTATGTTCAATTTTTGATAAATACCAGCTTTCAATCGTCTAATGTTTGTTTGATTCAATAAGAAAAATAGGTATTGCACGTCTAGTCGAAACTGAGAATGTTTTGATTTAAGCCTTGCTTTAATGTATTCAAATTCTGTCAAATAGACTTCTCTATGCTCATGTTCTCCATGCATTCTATAAGGATACAAATGTAGGAAACATTGAAGATCAATGGTTTTACAATAAGTATCAATTGGCGCGTCCTCTATCTTTTTTTGCTGATATAATGTTGTCGCTTCTTTATTAATCCTTTTCTCGTATAATGGATAAATTGTGTATCGTTCGTAAATACCATCGTCTTTATCAGTTTGAGTTAGCAGCAGGGACTTAATACCGGCACAGACGAGGTGTAGAATAGACCTATCATCTTATGGGACTTGGTGTCACCGCCCAAACTGTGTTACCGACCCAGAATTTGAGGACTGAATTTAGCGACCTCTGTTCATGAACAGCGTCCAACTCATGAACTACTCTGAAATGTGTTGAAATACTGAAAGATGTGGGGGTGCTTGTATACGCGTGACTTGTTTAGAGGGAGAGTTTAACATAGTGGGCGTGCTTTCGCTAAGCTATGGTTTGACTCGGTTTGTCAACGACTCACGCCGGATTTCTCTCTGAAAATCTATTTCGAGGATCAGAAGCCTATATGGCGCTGAAATATGGCACTTCTTGAGAATTTATACAAGCTATAAATTGCAAGATGAAATTGATTGGTAGTATTTTACGTGTAGTGGAACATTTAACTAATATTTTCAGGTGTCGTACGCCGTAAAATATTAAAAATTGACGCTATTACTAACATTTCCGCAAATATCTGCACTTCACGCGTGTCCAAATAGACAGTGCCCATTCTACCACACGTAAAAAGCATTGAAAATAAGGAATTGAAATGTTTTTGTAATATTTATAATCGTAATTTTTGGGACCTGAGGCCCCTGAATCCCTACGTTTCATTACAAATTGATTGGCTCTGTCCTTATTAATTATTGAATAGTGTTTAGTATTTAGGTGGGTGAGCACGCTGGAAAGTTCGGTTGAGGATAAACGGTAAGAAAGCCACGCGGTGCGACAATTTGTAGTCAAAATTGACCGAGTCAGTTTATTAAATTCAATGCACATAGGGTAAGCACAACGAGAAAACCAAACTCGCGTGAGTTGAATCGCAAAATTGAGCACAAAGTAATGCACAAGGAAAATTTCATACGTTGCGAATAAAACAGTGGTGAACACGTTATTGCGACACGCGGTATGAAACGAGAGTGAACAAAGGGACGCGGAAAACCGTTGAGCGTCTTCTCGAACAATCCTCGAGATTCGATCAAGAAAGTACGCGTCGTGATTGGGCCGCTCGCTTTACGTGGTGATCGGTGATTGGCTGAGCAGGCGACTAGAAGTATCGATCGGCTGATCGAATATCGATCAGCGGCGTGTACCGCTGCCCGGTAGGTGCTGCGGTGAGCTTGGGTGCGGCGGAGCAGGGAACTAATGGAATCTCAAACAAATAGATTTAAAAATTATAAAAAACATCTACGATGTTAGTACACGAGCGTAGGTATCGCTTATGAACGCTTGAGGCTGCCGTCTCAGCGAGCCTTGAATGTGTGCGTACGGTCACACAAGCTAGGAAAACCGTGTACATATACGCGTGTAGTAAACAAATCGTAAATTACAACTTTCGTCCTGGAAGCGGCCAGAAAGAAGTTTTTGCGGGTACAGTTGCCTTCAGTAGACATCTGTGCAGGGTGGTCTGGTGCGTTTGAACGCTAATAACCACCGTACGTTGAGATAATAATGAATTTCTCAATCGAAAACTGACAGAATAAAACTTCAAGGCTTCTCCGTTGGTGGCGCTAATGTACTCGAACCTCATTCTGTCAGTTTTCGATTGAGAAATTCATTATTATCTCAACGTACGGTGGTTATTAGCGTTCAAACGCACCAGACCACCCTGCACAGATGTCTACTGAAGGCAACTGTACCCGCAAAAACTTCCTTCTGGCCGCTTCCAGGACGAAAGTTGTAATTTACGATTTGTTTACTACACGCGTATACGTACACGGTTTTCCTAGCTTGTGTGACCGTACGCACACATTCAAGGCTCGCTGAGACGGCAGCCTTAAGCCTTACGTTAAGATCTGAGCACACATATCAGTGTGAAATAATCCGGATTATATCAAGTTTGGTGTCATTTTCATAAAAAAAACACTAGTAATCCAGTAGTAATACTTCCATGTTAGAAATTGGCATACTCATTACTGAATGGCCTATTGCTGACTTTGCCCTTATGCCACTACCCTAGCGTTAATGATCCCCGAGCCGCGTCGTTCGAAAACTTTTACCTAAGAACCCATCGGGGTCGTAAAAAAAGGTACGCGTTACCGTTCAACCGATTTCAAGAGAGCGTACAGTGAAAAGGCCATAATGTCGTGGCCATCGAATTTTAACTTTCTGAGTACGAATACAGATCCGACACTGGAGGAAAAAGATGAATGAGTATAATGGTCTTGAAACGGTGCGGATTACTACATACATCTGAAGTATTCGGGAGTTACATTTATTTGGGAAGGGGCTGGGTGAATTTTGGCTGTATTTTGTGAACAATCAAATCGATTGCAAATTCTTTCTCACTTTAATCTATTAACAAGAACCGCGTTAAACAGAAGATGGATAAACATTTCTAACATAATCATTATCGATTCACTGGTTTTTCATTTCGTTGCTTGGGATGAAATGGTTTGCATCTATTGTATTCCATTTTGGTTTTTTGTGTGCCGGATATCTCTTCTTTTCTGTAAATACATAGAAATAATATTAACGATTATTTAAAATACATGATATGTACAAATAAATGAAATACATGAATGTGCTATTGATAGCCTCAGAGAATTATTCGAAGAGAGCAGTGAAACATGAAAGAAACTAAATCTTTATACAATATTACATGATAAATTTTAATAACAGTTCACTATTGCATTAAATAATTTAATTATTTAACCTACTTTTAGTCTCTTACATGTTTCCGGCAGAGCAATTGGAAACCATTGTCTGTCTTAATAGGAGAAAAATTGTAAGATTGTTATGAAACCAAAATAATAAGTAATCTGTAGAAGTGAATTAGTGCCTTTCTTTTATCTTAGTTCCACCATCACTACTATTTGATAGTGTTAACAGGATGGGCCACGTGAAGGCGTAAAAGAAGGACTTTGCCATCCCGGAATACACTCAATGTTTTTGAAACCGACAATATGAAATGCTCATTACCAGTAACCATCATTCAAAAATTCAAAGCGATTGCCAACACGACAAAGTGATGTGTAACATGCAAAATGCAAAATAAAAAGCCCATAAATTGAAACCTTGAATGTATTCTTGATTTATGAAATTAATTCTAATGGTTCAGCCAGCACTTTCGATACTGTCCTCTAAAAACAAATTCCTGATGGAGGGAGGCACAATTTTACATAGTTACAATCTGTTTCGCGAACCTTCTACAATATTTTCTGAAAATGGTCTCAGATAAAGCCACGTTGTAGGTTCTATCCAAGGCATTTACGAAATATTGTCGAAATATTCAAGAAAGAGATGCCAACCATGTGAAGAAAGACCGTTCTAGGCTGTGCATTTGTGTTACAGAGGACACCATGGAATGTGCCGGCTATGTCAATCATATATACACAGAGAAATACATGCATAACTACTTTAAAATTATGTACAGAGGTCTTACAATTAAAATCATGCATTGCAAGTGGACTATTTCGCTGAATACAAAAATACCTGAGAAAAGCACTTTTAAAGGTTTTGGAAATGTTGCAACCTCGAACCGCCATTCCTACTAACAGAATTGCGTAGTTTCTGACCGAGCCATACCGTATCCTTATGGATTTTAACCGTCATTGCAAAATAAACCATATCTTGACGGTGTGCAGCACATTCACTGTCGACAAACCAATTGGGATATTGTGTATGTACAGTGTGAGTTATAATCCGAAACAGTTTATCTAAAATGATTGTTTCGCTGCGCAATGCTGGATAAAAACGGTCAAATACAGCATTGATAATTTTAAAAACATGTGAAAACTCTACTGTTGGTGTTACCAGGTGCCCGAATTCTGTCTCCTCCCTTACAATATACGCCCGGAATGCTATTAGGATCTGCTCATTGCGCTGAAAATCGCGACTTTGATCAATGAAAATGGCGCGACATCTGGGACAACGCGATTTGTCCGTGCTTTTTTTGGCAATGTAACCAGCGAAATACTCCACTGCACATGTTTCTAAGGAGCACGTTGACGTCGACAATGATTCCGTCAAATTTTCAAGAACTTGCATATCCGGATTATCGATGTCATCGCACTCCTCAGTCACATCGCGATTACATGTAACATTATTGCCTAAGGCGGGTGGAACTTGCGGTGAGAGCATATCCCCCTGTAAAAGCGTTTCGTCGTCGTCGGTTAAGCGATTACTATTTACAGAATTCTTATTCAAATTCAGTATAATATTTTTCCTTAGCGCGAGACGCACCGCTTTTACAGAAGGATTTTGGTTGTAACTACCACCATGCATTCTGAGGACGGAAAAAAGATTCTCTACTACATCGGTGTTCAAACGCGATGTCATTAGAAATAACGCGCCATCCCCATGCAAATCATCCCAGAGCTGCAACGTGGCATTTACAGATTGCCGTAATCCTAACAAACAAGGCAATGTCTTTAAACCATTTGAACTAATAGCAAACCAATTCGCGATACTGTCGCGCTGTTGTAATAAGTTATCTCTAACTACCGGATATGCATTTGAAATCGCGCACTTGTTTGGATTAGAATCATAAGCTGCTCTACTATTTAAGTTGTCAAACAAATTATTGAGGGTTTCGAAGAAACTGGCAGTATGCTGTACGGTATTCGATCTTATGCATCCAGTAGCGCATGCAGTAAGCAGGGCAGAAGAAACTCTATTACTAAAAACTTGTAAAGCAAGCTTACATTTCATTTTGTCAAAAGAATTTGGTCGTACGTGTTTTTCGGATAGTTTGTAAGCTGCTCGCGTACCTTTACTAGACTCTAAATCCCATAATTGTACAACATCAGACCAAGAAACTCGCGAACCGTTAATTGAAAATTCATACTTTAATAAATTATTTCTGATGCTTTTGAATAAATGTAGATAATCACACAAAAAGTTAATTTTCTGACCATTTCTGGAAAAATAAGGACGTTCAATGGTTACTCTTCCGTCTGCCATGCTTTGATTGCTTGTTCCTTGATCGGAAACAACAGCTCTAACTTGCAAGCCCGTATCATGCAATGCATCTAAAACCGTGTCCACCAAAAATCCAAATTCGCACTAGTTACGCAATTCTTTGCAACAAAGAATACTACTGGTTGTTTCCAATTACTGAACAAGCCTCTGACCATAAAAACGAGTACCTGAGTACCCACTCCCAGATTTCTGCCTAAAGGGCCTAAATCTTCAAAACTCTCGATAATTTGTTTGCCTGGGTGGAAATCAAAACACTTCTTGATGTGCATTTCATCGAAAGACAGAACGCAATTCCGGTCCAAATCACGCATATGTGCTGCTTTAATTTTTAACGCGGTAAATAAATTCTGGCAATTGCCAGGACAAATATCGGTTTTAGAAAACCAGCGAATAATGGTGTTTGGGCTCGGAAGATGAAACTTCAGAGTGGCGCGCATTTTACTGTACACAGAGGGCGAAATGTAATGCAATGTTTGGCATAGTCTCTGCTGTTGCAACGTATATTTTTCCGATTTACGAGTGCGAAATAACTGCATGAAAATAAATGTTAAAAGAAACCCGCTAACTCTTTTCGCGATAGCTTTCTTCAGGCAGACATCGCTGATGTCACCTGACGAAAGTTTCTCCTTTAATCGATTTAATACTCTACACTTCGCCCTGAATTGCAAGCGAAGATCATTAAATTTGTCCTTCCCTTGGTCTATTTCCTTCTGAAGCTTGATCACCCGATCCTTTAAACAATTGTTTTCTGTCTCTAATGGAACTTCAGAGATGCAACTACCTTCTACTGGATGCAATATCGGAATGGCATCGTTCTTCAAACGCACCGTAGCGTGAAAATTATTCGACGTAAAGTGTCGACTACATACATATTTCCTCTTTAATTCCGCGTTTGGCATTTCCACCCAGTCTTCTATACCGCAATTAACCAGCCACGTTATTAAGCGATCATTATTCAAAATTGGAAGCGCATGAAATGTTCTTCCATCACTATTATCGCGACTTGTCGTTCCGCAGTTGCGGTAAACACACTTCTTAAGGCTCCCCCAAACCAACGCGAATATTCGCGGCGGCAGCGGATATTTTGCCGCGATGGATCCGCGGCAGTTTACTATACGTGGCGGCTTATGGGGCTGTTCAGACCAACGCGGAACGTTTCCGCTGCGGCGGCGGATCCTTAGCGTTTTTTTCCGCGGCGGACACGCGAATATTTTACCGCGTTGGATCCGCGGCAATTTACTATGCGTGGCGGCTTATGGGGCTGTTCAGACCAGCGCGAAACATTTTCGCTGCGACTGCGGATCCGCAACGTTTTTTCCGCGGCGATATCGATTCGCTCTCCAAGGCGTTTTTTCCGCGGCGAAATTTCTCCGCTCTCCAAGGCATTTTTTCACTGCCAATTGTAGGTAACATATCGGGCTTGTCTGGATTGCCATATCTCGTCTATCGATGTGGCGATCTCCGAGCGACGCAACAGAACAAGAGAGTGCGGAATCAAAAAGGGGCGGCAATCGCGACTACGTGCCGTATGTAAGTCCTTACTTACACGAACAGGACTTTCTCCCGCAAAATCAACGCTGTGATATGCAGTAGATTAAAGAGAGATGGGCAAAATTTTTATTTAAATACAAATTTCGAATAACGAATAAAAGTTAACCCGGGTCAATTTTATTTGTCGAATAAAGTTATTTTTTTTATTCGCCGAGCGTTCCAAATTCAGCGTCAAATAAATTTTTCAACCACAACTGTAACTGTAACTTTAACTTTAATCTTCTTCGTCTTTGAACAATTTTCCGGCACGCGTTCGAGCTGTCGAAGATCGGGGATTCAGGCCTGACGCGCATGTTAAGCGGCATTGGATTTTATCGAAAAATAAACACGGTTTGCCGGAGTGGCAGATTCTTAGAAGCCAACGAACACATACGGATGGCTGAGTGACTTTGTACGAAGGTCGCTAATGTAACGTCCCACGGGGACTCGAACCGGTCATTACCGACCGTCGGTAAAACAGAATAGTACTACGTTACCACGCAACCAGCCTATGTTACCGCGCATACCTATTGTACAAACTTTTATACAACCAAACATAGATTAAAGAAACAAATATTATAGAAACATTAGAAATAATTAAATATAAGTACTGTCAAAAGCGCAAAACAAAATATAATATAATAAGCGAGAAAACTGCAAAATAACGAATATCGACTCACTGCGCATGCGCCAGCCCGCCAATTTTCCAGTATATAAGGAGGCGCACGCAGCGGAGCCAGTGATGCCAGAATAAGGACGGGTCCTCTCGAGAATTTCCCCCACCACGCATGCACACTACGCCGGAGCGGCGATCCGTGAGCTCGGACACGCCACTCCGGCGTAGTGTGCATGCGTGGTGGGGGAAATTCTCGAGAGGACCCGTCCTCATTCTGGCATCACTGAGCGGAGCGCTCAGTTCAAGGCTACATTCAAAAACACGCTCTTTAGTTGACGAATGTTTAGACCTAGAGGAAGCTTAAGTTTCAACCAGTGAGATTGAGATCGCTCCGGAAACGGTAGCGGCTGATCTCCAGTGTATAAAAGTTACTGGTGCACCTCTTTGGACTATTTCATTTGAAAACTATAGTACCTTGCTCCTACAAAGGCATTGAGATCGCTCTGGAAACGGTAGCGGCTGATGCACTTGGTAAAAGCGAGGTCTGTTAGAGCATAGAACCAAAACTCTGTCAAAAGAATGAGATCGCTCTGGAAACGGTAGCGGCTGTTCTGACTACAGACATTGCCAAGAGTACTAGATCGCTCCGGAAACGGTAGCGGCTGTGCTCTGCAATAAATACTTAGCCACGTAGCATATAATATAAGATAAAAAACATAAAAAACACAAAAAAACATAAGATATATAATCGTAGTTGTAAGTAATATTATAATTATTGTTAGTTTAAGTGTTGTTTTTCTAATAAAGTCATTGTTAAGTTTAAGTTGAATTTAAATTCTTTGTTCTACCAACGAACCCCCACCTATCCTATTCTCGAGGGACGCCGCTCTCCACTCGAGAACCTGCTAACGCTAGTCGTCCCCGGACAACCGAACGTTACACTAACGTAAACAATGCCCGCTTCAGAAGTATGACGAGGGGGGAGACCGTGGAGGAACGCTCGAGAGGAGTCAGCTGTTCGGTACGGTGCAGCGGTGGATCGAGAATATCGAATAAAAAGTATAGATTAGTTCGATTTACTGTGTCGTTTCTGACTTGTTCCTATCACGCATGTTACAATGTAGTATCTTCCGATGACGGTCTTCGGCACAACACTTGGAACGAAACTGAATGTTACAGAGCAAGAAACCTACAGATCAACCTCAAATATTCATAGCGGCAGCGAAATATTCGCTTCGGTGTGAGCACACACGCGGATTCCGCTACCGCTCCCACTGCGAATTATTCCGTTGCCGCTCCGCAACGCGAATATTTGCGTCGGTTTGGGGGAGCCTTTAAACTGCGGTCCAGAAGATCCACCGCATATGTTTCCAGAAAGGACTCTAAATACGCGGACTAAACTATAAGCATACGGTTATTTTGTAACATGTCAAGCTGTACTTATATTTTTTTAACAAAAGGCATAAGCAATTACAGCAGGATGAATGTAATAAAATGCACATGTAACACAGTACAATGTATCGTATAAATATTAATGTTACACATAACACAATACAACAATTTATATCATTATTAAACAAATTATGTACACATGGACTTGGTTAGAAATAGAGGTGCTGGATGAAGAAAAAAATTAAACACATTATTTCCATTAATTTCCGTCTTCCTCGATCAATCTCGATTAGCATAGGCTAGGTTCACTACAGTCTTAAGGTGGGATCAGACGGCGCGTGGATCGGCGATTCACGCGCAAAGATCGCCGAACCACGCGCCGTCTGATCCCACCTTAAGACTGTAGTGAACCTAGCCTATGCTAATCGAGATTGCCCGATTCGGCGATCCATGATCGATCAGACGGCGCGTGGATCGGCGATTCACGCGCAAAGATCGCCGAACCACGCGCCGTCTGATCGATCATGGATCGCCGAATCGGGCTCGCCAAGCGGACTTGCCGAGCAATATACCCAAGAATACAATAAATATATTTACTAACACAAAAATAGTAAATATAAAACATTTTAAACATTATAAAAATTTGGAAAACATAAATATGGTATGTGGACTAATTACTCTGAATTGCGGATTGGTGAACTGAGTTCACCGGCGCGCCCGCTCGGGGGTTAAAAAGTTAAATGTGTCGTGTCTATACCGTATTAATTATGCGTGTATGCGACGTCCCGGCTGGAACGTTTTCATGGCTAGAAGTCCCCAATTTGGACGCTTTTAACCGACCCATCATAAAGCATTGTTACTGATCTTCAAAACGGGGTCTCCGGTTTGGGTCGGTTGTTTCAAACTAAGCATATTATGCTTTTATAAGGATGGAAAATTTAAAAAATTAACAATAGTAAAAGAAATATACAGGATCATCATTTAATCTTGCAACCCGCGCTCACGCGAACTGGTAATATGGAAATAACGTCTCACGGACGCATTCCACTACCTAAAACCATGTGCCTAGAATCAGCAATCGCTGGACAGCAGCAATCCCCGAGCTTTGAAAATTTTGGGATGGTCTCTTTCATATTCACGTGGCAAAGAGCTATTGGGAATTTCCCGGCCCAGGTAAGCGAGCCGCGTGCTCCGCTTTTATGATCGGTTTACCACTCGCACCCCAGATTACTATAATGAGGTTTGAAAACATTGTCGACTGGTCTCGTACCCGTCTCAATTTCAAAACTTTTAGCTACGATAGGGTTGACCGCGGCGCTATACCCCTGTACGGAGAGATTTTTCGCCACCTGCGTGTAAAAGCCACAATAATGACGCATCGTTCCCAAAAATGGAAAATTATAATTAAAACAGACTTTAAAAAAATAAAAATGCGCTAAAACTTATAAAATAATTGTGTTCGTTACTCAATCTACGACACTCAATTTTTTTTATATCGGTGCCTCATCGGTGCCTCCTCTCGGGCAGGAGTCGCCCGACGCTCGTCGAAGAGATGCGGCCTGGTACCCCCTGGCGAGGGCTGCCCTTCACAGTGTGTCAACCGATTTTCGTGGCTTTAAAATGAGCCCATGACGGAGACATTATCTTTAAAAATAACCGAGATATTAGAGTTTAAGTGATGACGCGGCAGCTGATTTTAAGACTTTAACTTTAAATATTTCGAAAACTATTTGACATAGGCCTTTAAAATTCAGTATATGTACCTTGTTTTTGCAAGGTTATCGACAAATGCTGTAATTTTGAAAAGAATCGGTGAAACTAAATTTTCCCTCTATCCGTTTTCACGTGGAATAGCTCGTATATGGACATTCGGGACAAAACTCATAACTTCTGAACTAATCAGTTTTAGTCCTAAGTACCTTAATACTTTTTTAAAGAGAATATAAAAATGCATCGATTGGTGTATAAAAAAATATACAGTTCCATTAAAAAAATTAAGACGATTTTGATTTTTCAGTGAATAAAAAGTTTTTTATTAATATTTACTTTTGCAATTTGTTGTCAACTGAATACTGACTAAATTTTGTTCGAATCATTTTTTTATCAAATTATTTTTATCACGTGTATCACGTTTGACTTCTATTTTAAAACTGAAGAAAACATCCAGGATGGAAAAGTCATGATAGATATCGTATAAACAATTGGAAAAAGCATATCGGATGTGTAGATTCACATAAGTGTCTTATGCCTTCGCGGGACGCACGAGAGGACCACAACGACTACGCTAAGGGCCGGAGCGGTGAACGTTTTAATAAAGATTTTGGCTATTTTTTCTGTTTCGTGCAAATTCGTGCAGTTGAAATTGACGTTAATATAAAGTTTAATGATCCCTAAATTAATATACAAAAAATCACGGAGGTATTTTTTTATGTTTTTTTTAAAGTCCCATCGAAGTTGACAAACATTTAACATAACTAATTAGTACAAATTCTTAGTATTGTAAAAAACTGACTCGGCAGTTTTGAAGGTATGACAGTATTAAACGCAACTTATAAAAATCAATTGAAAAGCATAAACATTCTGCCAATGGCACGTGTTTGAAAAAATGCACCGAAATTTGTAATGAATTTCTACTATCACTTTTGACAACAAATTAGTAAATGCATCAGAAATTATGGGTAACATTGAAACCTACGTTCCTTTCTTAACATTTTAAGATACAAGAATCTGTGGATCGAACATTTCGGATTCTTGACTTTTGAGCATTACGCGGAACACTGTGCAACGTAGCGAATTAGGGTCGAGTCCTCGCAGTCAAGGGTAAAATATCCATTACAGCGTATTAAGAAACTACTTTCTTCATCGTATCGAAAGGGAAGTAACGCCAATGGATTCCTTGGGGTTTTCTGATGAAAATCATACCAAATATCATGCAAATCGGACTACTTTGACACAAGCAACTTGTATTCCATATGTAAAAGTTATCCGATTTACACGACATTTGGCATTTCTGACGGAAAAGAATTGTCCAGCCATTCGTGGCGTAGACCTTTGGCAGGTAGGTATCTATTTCAACAGGCAGTGCCACCCGTGACGCCAGTAAGACCGTCCCCGGTCCTTGCTATTTCAGAGGGTTTTCTTCCAGTGAAAATCAGTATATTTGCAAGCGCAATATCTTAAAAACCAGTGGAAATAAAGTGTATACATTGAAGCTTATTGATTTTGTCTTGGAACGCACTATCAACTCAGGTCTTCAGAAAAAAAAGTTTTATTTGAAAAACCGAACTTGACCATCGTATCTTTTAAAATATTAATCGAAAAAAATTCGTTCGGGCTAATAAGTTGGACCTCTCGAACCATGCATTCCCTATTTTTTCATATTTTTAGCGACAATACTTTAGGAGATATCCAGCTGTACACTCTTCCCGCGGACACTATATGGGGTAAAGTGGTCAGTTTTGGCATTTTCTTTTATAATTGAATTTTAATATACTTCAAGTTTATTTTAAGTTTTGCTATTCGGCATTTATGAATAGTAATGTTCAAATTATATTATAAATCTATTTCCACACATTTTTGTTGAACGGGAAAAATTTTATTCGACTTCAAACTTTTTTCGTCTCACTTTGCCCCGGTCTCCCCTATGTTTGTAAACACTGTAAGCGCTCTCGCGTTCACGGCAGCCTGGTTTGATTTGGAATCTTTGTAATCAAAAGCATGCACGCAATAATTCGAAGCCTGTTTTAAAGCAAGGAGGTTTATTAACTTTAAGCAAAAAAATACGTTCACTGTTTTTGGGATAGCAAGATTAACACAATTACATGTCGGACGTTGAGCATTAGCACATGACATTTATATAAATGGTAATTAATCACAATATAAGAATATGAATATGAAGCACATGGAAATAAGCCAATGAAATTATATAAAAGCAATAAGTGTTGATAATACAATTAATATATATGATCGCAATAAGCTTTAGAATGCAAAGTAATATGAAATACAATAAGAATAATAATGCAAAATATATAAACGCACTAAGCGTTGATAATACAAAATATAAATGATCACAATAAGCTTTAGAATGCGAAATGAATAATAATACAAAATATATGAACGACAATAAGAATAATAATGCAAAATATAGAAACGCACTAAGCGTTGATAATACAACTAAAATATATAAAACAATAAAAATGATAATACAAAATATAAATGATGATGGTGATATGCAATGTTATAGTAATTGTAATCGCTTACAATGATTGATGACGATGTTTATTTCACACTGTTTAAATAATACTTTGTACGTTGAATTGATCTTCGCCGAAAAGAGTTCTCTGGAAGAGATGCCGGAGAAAGAGAGCTCCGGCGTCTCGGGACCTCGTATTTATGTAATTTTACAGGAATGTTGCGGGGGTACGCGCGGTATGGACCTTGACTATTTAAGAAATAAGTCGCAGTAGGACTTCCGAGGTGTTTACAAAAGGTGCGTCTATTATTAGACGTATTTATGTCACGTACACCAAATATTCGTCGCAATTAGGCTTCCAGGGTTTTTATGATTGTGAAGATGGGGACCGCTAAGGTACATCGTCAAGGTGATCAGCGATTGGGGAAAAGGGGTAAGAGTTGAGTTTGAGAGACTTTGGTGGAGTGAATTTGAGGTTTTATGACAGAGTTTTAGAATAATACCGCGCGAAAAATAGTGGGACGTCACAATGTATCGAATATTTTTGGCTACTCTACACACTTGCAAAATTGCACCAAAATCGGTGTGTACTTGTTCGTTATGATCCTTTTAAATAATATAGTACAGTAGAAGGATATTATTATTATTATTATTATTATTATTATTATTATTATTATTATTATTATTATTATTAGTGTTATTATATGTCTATATTATATCGTACTATAGACCATCATTAATGTATTTGCAAACACACGATGAATGGGTGGGGTTCAGCAACAGGTGCTCTTAAAAACATTAAAGCACTCTTTTTACAAATTACGTTATTGCAAGCGAATGAAATTTGTTTTGCGTTAAATAAATCGGAATAGGACAGCAAGGTTAAAAGGCGAATGTAATATCGTTTTATATTCATCCTCCTTTCTCTTCCGTTGAACGGAATATGTTCATAAGACGATTCTTAAATTGTTACTGTAACAGAAACATTTATAAATCGCGGGCTTCGACTCTCAAAACATAACCTAATTTTACCCGTGCTGAATTCTAATTCCTACCACGCGTAGCGTTACAATCTGTTTCGAGACTTCGCCGGTAACGTTGCATGCGACACTGAAATCGTAAGGGGGTCCTAGGACCCCCCAAACCGGTGACAGAAAAATGCATTGGTTGGTAGGTCTATTCTATACCTCGTCTGTGATACCGGTATAACGCTCATACCGGTATCTAGAGACGCGGTAGCGTCTCGACGCCAAGTACATGGAAAACACCCTGTATATGTCGATGTCGCTACCGTGTATCTTTACTCGTGGCGGAGCGACTTTAACCTAATTCTGACATTTATTCATTAATATCTCATCACGCCTGCAATATTTTGTAAATTTAAAGGCATTTTTCTTATGTAAACCGCATATCGGCTTTCGAATACGACCAATTTCAATAAAATCGGTCCACGCATGACAGAGATATCGTAATATCGTCTCAGGGATCTGTCGAAAACGGTAGATTTTTCTTCTGATTCTTCTTCAATCTCAAATTTTTGTCGACATAATACGTATACGCGTTATTATACGCACACCTTCAGCCAAAACGAACTAATACACGTTTCGTTCATCAATTCCTATCTTCACTATACAATCTACTGCAAATTTTGACAGCTTACAGTCAGGTTATATACAAAATTTGAGATGGCACGTGTTTTTACAAATATATATCGTTGTACCATTGAATTGCAATCAAAATGCAGTCTCATATACAATTCCATGAATCTGGAAACACGTACAATTCCATGAATCTGAAAACACGAAAATTCGTGCTAAATCTAGCGATAACCCCTTTAAGCACAGAAATCTGTAAACATGAAAATGAAAATTGATACTAAAATCAATTAGAGTCCAATAAATGCATGAATTTGGTAAACGTAAACAAATTAATTTAAAAAATACTATTCCATGAAATATACTCAGAAAATGACGTTATGAATGAAAATTTTAATTATCTAACCACGAAAAACATTTCTCGATTTGATAAAACAATCCATGAAATTGTGCGTGCTTTCAGTTTCATGGAATTGTACGTGCTTTCAAATTCATGGAATTGTACGTGCTTTCAGATTCATGGAATTGTAAATTTCAACAGCTGATAATTATTATGCTGTAATTGTAAAACCCCATAAAAAAACTTAATATAAATCGGATCAAATTAAAAATTATCTGAAGTCAATTCCTATGCAAATTATCTTTGTAAAAAGAAGTGAGATCCCCCCAAAAAACTTTAAAAAAGTAAAAAAAATTACGCCAAGTACATGAAATCAAGTAAATCACAAAATAAAGAAAATAATACTAATAAATACAAAGTAAAAAAAGATGTGAAATCAGAATGAGCTGCAAGTACATAATGGTGCTTTCCCGCAGCGTGCAAAGGCGACACTGTGTAACACAATAAAAGACAAAAAAAAGATGTCTGCGGCCTGGAAGTCAAATACTTGGCGTGGCCATCTGTACAATTAATACCTAAATAAATAAATAAATAAATATTTCGTACACCTTCACACACATAGACGTACAATCACAGCATTCATACCCACATGTCGGAATAAATACGCGATTGACGTCACCAATAAATAGATGTACATGTCACAAAAAACAAAGAAACAGCACACACATCCATTCATTCAGCCACACAAAAAACGGGATAAATACGCGCCCACCTTACGTCTACGGAATAAATACGCGGATTAAAAATAGACCCACGCATCCCGAATAGCCCCGCCTTTATTGGGGGGTGGTAGGAACCGGCCTCCTCACCCTTTTACTGGGGGGGGGGGGTGTCTAACCCCTTGGCCCGCCCCACCCCTCTTTCTCTTCAGGGCCCTTCTCTTTCTTTCAAGGGCCCACTTTTGGGCCTCCTGTTTGGCTGCCGCAGCCCGGGCGTCCCTCGCGGCTTTCTCCGCCAGGGCCTCCCTCCGGGCCTTTGCGCCCATGACAGTGGATGCAAAGGTCCGGAGCTGCCCCCACTTACTGTCCGCCCCCATAGCGAGGCTGACCAATGTGTTGGGGTCCAACGGGGCCCCCAGGTCCTCGGCCAATGCCCGGCGCTCTTCCTCGAACGCCGGGCATGCCGTGAGGACGTGCTCGGCGTCGTCCAACGGCGCCCCGCACTCCTCGCACGCCCCAGTAGGGGCCTTCCCAATTCTTCTCCTGAAGGCCCCGAAGGACCCATGCCCGGTCAGGAGCTGGGTCAGCCAGTAGTCCGGCTGTCGTGCCAGCCCAGCTCCCACCGCTTACGTCCTGACCTGAGGCACCAGCCTCCGGGTCCAGTACATGAGGCCCATCTTGTCCCAGGCCTCCTGCCACTTAACCATGGCAGAGGCCAGGGCCGTGCGCCTATTTTCCGCCTGCTTTGCCCTCAATGCCTTCAGGTCCCGCCTTAGGACCAGGTTCGCCCTATCCCTCGCCCTCCAGTCGTGGACCTCTCTCCACATTGCCACCTTTATCTCCAGGGGCATCCTCCCTTATTAGGGATATCGCTGGATAATGACAATCACACCTTTGACTGTATAAGAAACGTATGTATTTACAGAATACACAAAGCCGCCAATGGCGAACGTTGCGTAATTAAAACTTTATCAGTTTATAAGAAAGCGCATCAGCGCAAGACGTGTACACACACGTGGTTTATATAAAAAGGAAATATAAACTCTTCCGACTTGTCGGTGCGAGGCCGAATAACGAAGTGGCGCGCCATGCGTCCAACATGGTCGCGCACGTCGTCGCACGCCGTCTCCCCACCACCGAACAGTACTCGGAGTGGGAGACGAGCCGCTCCCCACGCACTCCCCCCCGAGTGCAAGTGCACACACGTACGGACTTAACCTAAATATTAAAAAAATAATAAAGTGATATAATATAGAACATATGTACAAAATATTTACAGAGCGCATGTGTGATGCAGCGAGGTTGACCACGATTGCGATTGTGGTTATGAGCCTGGCGCAATTCTCGCAGTCTTTCGCGAGTATGTTTTTAAGACAGAACGCGTCGGAATGTCTGAAGAAGATGAAGGGTCCTTCGAGGGCCCTGCTTTATCAAGCGTTGGATCACCCACATCTTCTAATACAAAGAATGCAGGTTTCAACAAATCAGTCGACACGCATTTTATGTTACCGTTCACTACGATTTCATAAACTGCGTTTGAAATACGTTTCTCGACTTTAAACGGTCCAGAATATGGAGGTTCTAAAGCCTTTTTCGCAACATTGCGAAGGAAAACATGGGAACATGTTTTCAATTCTTTAAAGAAAAATGCTCGTTTTTTGTAATTGTGCACTACGGGCACCGGCCGGACCATACGCATGTATTCTCGAAATTCCTCGATGAATATTCGCGGGTTTGGCGACAAATCGTCGGGCAGAAAAATTTCCCCCGGCAAACGAATTGCAGTTCCGAAAAGAAATTCGTCAGGGGATGCACCTGTATCCGCACGCACGTGCGAGCGCAACCCCATGAGCACTGTGGACAGCGCTCGGGACCAATTCTCGTCTGAATGGCACATAATTGCTGCCTTTAATACTCGGTGCCAACGTTCTATCATACCGTTGGACGCCGGGTGATACGGTGTTATCCGTATCCGTTCTGAACCTATCAGCGTTAACAACGCAGTGAATAATTGGGACTCAAACTGTGAACCCTGATCGGTGGTAATCACCTTCGGTGCACCGTATCGAGAGATCCATGTATCAAAGAATGCCCTCGCAACTGTCCGAGCAGAAATCTCGGCAATGGGAGTTGCCTCCACCCAGCGCGAAAATCGATCGATCATCGTTAGGCAATACGCAAAACCTTCACTACTCGGCAAAGGGCCGATTAAGTCTATATGTATTTGGTCAAATCGACCGTCCGGTGCAACAAAATGTTCCGGAATGCGTTTTACATGTCGTGTGATCTTTGATCGTTGACACTCCATGCATTGCTTACACCATAGTGCAATATGTCTATGCATATCTGGCCAAACATACCGTTGCCTAATGGTTCGATCTGTGATCCTCGGACTGGGATGTGCTGGCTTATGAAACATCCCAAAAACTGTTTCGCGCAATGATGAAGGAATATATGGGCGAATGGCCTCTCCTGACATCTCGCAAAAGACCGCGGTATGGGCCGGTCCCCATTGCAATTTAATTAATTTCAACGGAGGATCAGTCATTTTTTGTAACTGAACTACCTCGTCATCTTGACTTTGGGCTTGTGCCAATTCTTTAAGATTAATCTCCAGAGGCAGTCTGAATGATTAACACGCGACAAAGGATCCGCTACAACATTATTTAACCCAGGAATGTGTTTAATCATTGTAGTGAACTGGACGATAAATGAAAGTTGTCGTATTTGACGCGGCGATGCCTTGTCAGACGATTGTTTAAAAGCATAAACAAGCGGTTTATGATCTGTTAAAATTTTAAAATTTCTGCCTTCTACATAGTATCTAAAATGTTTAATAGCTTCAAAGATCGCGGTTAACTCACGATCGTATGCACTATAATTTAATTGTGCGGGCGACAGTTTCTGGGAGAAAAACGCCAACGGTTCCCAGTTACCAGAGAGATTCCGCTGCTCAAGGGCTGCGCCCATCGCTACGTCTGACGCATCGGTTACAATGTGCGTTTCGGCGCCTTGACGAGGATGCGCCAAAAGGGCAGCCTCAGCAAGTGCTTTTTTAACTTCGACAAATGCCGAATCTGCTTCCGCATTCCACTCGCTTGGTCTCTTGCCATTCTTTTTTGAATCTTTAAGATAAGCATTCAGTGGTAATTGAATTCTAGCAGCATGAGGTATACTGAGTCTATAAAAGTTTGTCATTCCCAAAAAACGTCTGAGCTCAACTATAGTTTTAGGTTTTGGGAAATTCGTGATGGCCTCCACCTTTTTGGTGGTAGGACGAATGCCCTTTGAATCTATCAGATAACCTAAAAACTCGATTTCGGAAACACCGAATACGCATTTACATAGATTTAATCTAAGGTGAGCAGATTGTAATCTTTCAAAGACTGTTTTTAAATGTTATGCATGTTCTTCTTGCGAAGAAGATGCAATTAGAATGTCGTCTATATAAACGAAAACATAATCCAAGTCTCCAAGGATTCTATCTACATATCGTTGGAAGGCTTGACTTGCATTTCTAAGACCATAAGTCATGTACATGAATTCAAAGAAACCAAACGGCGTGATGACTGCAGTTTTCGGCACGTCCTCGGGCGCCATTGGAATTTGATTGTATGCCCTATGCAAATCGAGGGAAGAGAAAATCATCTTGCCCGACAAGTTTGTCGCACAATCATGCAAATGAGGAGTCGGGTACCGATCCGGAATTGTGATTGCGTTTGTACGCCTATAATCACCGGCGATCCTCCAGGTTCCGTCCGCCTTCATAATCATATGGATCGGGCTGGACCAAGAACTGAAAGATGGGCGACAAATGCCCGCTTCCACCAATCTCTTAAATTCTGCTTTAGCAGCTTTCAATTTGTCCGGACTTAAACGTCTGGGTCGTTCGGAAACTGGAGGTCCCGTTGTGTTTATATAATGATAAACATCACCACCGGTTGGTGGGGCAACGCGAGAATTTCCCGTAATTCCGGGGAATTGTAACAATAAATCCGAATACTTCGACGCATGATCAACAGTACTCGCTGGCAGTGATGCCAGAATGAGGACGGGTACTCTCGAGAATTTCCCCCACCACGCATGCACACTACGCCGGAGTGGCGTGTCCGAGCTCACGGACGCCGCTCCGGCGTAGTGTGCATGCGTGGTGGGGGAAATTCTCGAGAGTACCCGTCCTCATTCTGGCATCACTGCTCGCTGCCACAAATTCTACCCGTTTGATGCTAGCATTGATCTGTAATCCAGTGAGTGAATCTACAAGAACACGCTTGCGCAGGTCGACCGATAACCCGAAGTGCGACAACAAATCCGCACCTATAATCGCGTACGGAACATCGGCGATTGTGAAATTCCACCTCAGTGGACGCCTGAGTCCCAGATCTAGAGATCTGAATGACTCGCTATAAGTGTTGATTCGCGTATCATTCGCGGCGAATAACTTAAACGAAGTTGGCTCCCCGCAATTTTTGCGAACAGCAGGAAGCAGCGATATATCTGCTCCTGTGTCAATTAAGAACATTTGTCCAGTAGCGCGATCGCGCACATGGAGACGCTTAGAGATTGTGTGACCTATCGCGTTCGTCTCCGAGACGGAAGGTCGGACTATTTTCCCTGGTTCCAGGTCGCATACTGCGGACAGGATGGCTTGCAATGCAATGGGTTATTTGGAAATTTCTCGTGTGAGTAACATCACTTTTCTTTACTCTTCTCGCGATTGGACTTTTCCCCTTCGATTTAGACCTGGATTTCGATCGCGAGTTACGCGCATTTAGATTATTTTCGACTTTTTGTAATCTTTTCGAAATTTCTTTTAATTGATCTCGAATTTCGGAAAGCGCGGTATTTGACACGTCGGGCTTTTCGACAGAAGCTACGACCGTGTTTTCTACACTTTGAGTTGTAGGAGGTGGTCTCAATAAAACCCAAAGAGGTAACAGTAACTATGAACGTTTATTAAACTACGAAGACATAGACTGGTGACAGTCTGGAGACTAAGGATGGACTGACTCTCACTGAGCCTTTTCACAGGCTCCCAGGACGAGCAGGGCCTGGCCTGTTTACAATATGGGACCCAGGCGGGTGGGCCGAACTCGTGACGCACTTAACAGGCCTACGAAGCAAAAGGCGTCTGCACTATCTCACAGCCCCAAGCAGGCGGCCTACTAGACTAAACAGTCTACAGAGTATTTTCCGCTATTTTATCCGCCATCTCCGCGAGTTTATTCAGGTCGCTGATTTCACCAGCGGCTAAAATCGCGCGCGTAGTGGGTGGTAAATGCTCATTGAAGATCGTACGCAATATTTCGTCACTACATTTACCCTTGTTTAAACCGCGAAGCCTGTTTAAGAGCAGTGAGGGTTTTCCCGTTGTGGAAATTTGCCCTTTTAACAATTTTCTTAAATTTTCTTCCGCTGAAGATGTGTAAGTACTTATAATTCGCCTTTTTATTTGTTGGAAAAGGTCTCCCGGTTGCGGAACTTGCGTTATTAAGTCATTAAGTGACTCAACAATTTCGTCATCAAGCTCAGCAATTACAAAATCCGCCTTAGTGCTATCGACGGTTATGTTTGCGCTTCGCAAAGACGCTTCGACCCGCACGAACCAAGTTTCGGAATTTGAACGAAAGAATTTTGGAATCTTTAGAACCCTATAATTGTCGATATGCAGATCGCTACCGATTTGACCTTTCTCCGAAGTCCCCTGATTGTCGTCGTTAAGCGACATTTTAAAGTAAGTAATTGAAAATACTATAGTACAAAATATTAAGGGAAACTGTACAACGATTAAAATTACTACGCACTACTGCAATAGCATGAACTAAAATTATATATACATCAATGCTTCAATATAGCAAGAACACGATTACTGTCGCGACAATGTATTACACTGTTGACGACACTGCCTCGGCGTTATTCCAGGATCACAACAAAGTTGCCCTTGGCGGGGTCGTTTGAACGAACGCGTGATGCCAACCGACCAGACGCGCGGTTGCCGATAATTCCACGCAACGATGCTACGTGCCCCGCTGGGAACGCTTCCACGAATTTGGTATAGACGCGGCAACGTCGCAGTTTGTTCTTTTTTACGTTCACGCGGGAAAATTCGAACGATACGAACGCTAGACTATAGGTAAAGGCTCATAACCACCGCCCAACACGCAAATCGATAGTCAAACTCGCTCACCGAAATGTCCTGAAGGAATCCTAGATGAATCCTGCGTTCAGTAGCCCTCGTAGACCACGGATGACTGCCATCAAGGACGATGAAGGCCCCAGGCGCAGATACCACAGACTTCTGCAGCCAGAAACTCCGCCGTTGATCCGCCTTAGACGTACCAGGACGGCATACAGCAAAGACCGCAGTCGTCAAAGAACTACCTCGGAGGTTGTCCAGACGATTTACCCATGCAGACGATCCACCAGCCACGTGCTACGTAGCTCATAAAGATCAGAAGACGGTAGACATCCTCTCGTACTGGACGAACAGCGTCAACGACAGCATGTATTTGAATGACTGCAGGCTGTTCAAATACCCTCTCGAAACCAGGGTCGGCTGACTTCATATCCAACTCCCTCGACTTCCAGCTTCCACGTGGTAAAGACGATCACGTCGGGGTCACCAATTGTAGGGAATTATACTTGGATAGGTTATATTTTGTCTACCCCCTATTGTAGCCCTACGTCCACGATCTATTAGGGATATTGCTGGATAATGACAATCACACCTTTGACTGTATAAGAAACGTATGTATTTACAGAATACACAAAGCCGCCAATGGCGAACGTTGCGTAATCAAAACTTTATCAGTTTATAAGAAAGCGCATCAGCGCAAGACGTGTACACACACGTGGTTTATATAAAAAGGAAATATAAACTCTTCCGACTTGTCGGTGCGAAGCCGAATAACGAAGTGGCGCGCCATGCGTCCAACATGGCCGCACGTCGTCGCACGCCGTCTCCCCACCACCGAACAGTACTCGGAGTGGGAGACGAGCCGCTCCCCACAAATTATACATTCGAGGCGACACCTACTGGCGTCATGTGGAGGAGAACAAAGTGACGTCATACCTCTTAATCCTAAAAGTATCATTTTGATAACTATTAATTCAGAATAAATCTTATATCTTTTAGACAAATAGCTTGATACATTATGTAAAACGACATATGGGTTCGAAAAAAAAAAATGATTCGCTTAATCATGTAAAAACACCGGGACTATGTCATAAAATAAGATAATAAGGCTAAAATAGCTCCGACGACCTGTGAATTTCGCTATCTTTCGTGTATAGAGACATGGTCGCTCAGTGTGCCTATGGGTAGAGGGGAAGGGGGAATTAGCTTCCAGACGCGACCGCGTCTGTTCATCTGGTAATTTGGCACTCAGCAATAAATCGTGCGATTGTGGCAAAACAATTTCTGAGTATAGAGGATTATTGGCTTTCAATCATACTAAGGCATTCCATACTTTCTTCATGTCAACTAACTTTTCCCAAACTATTTTAGATTTTGTTGGAACGCCCCGCACCAATATGTATAATTCATGATTTTGATTTAAAGGTTCAGTCGCAGGACAGATTTTTTTTAAATTTTCTTGTAATGGCAAAGGAAGGTGAAATGTTCTCCCCTTTACTTTTGGAAACATATGTTTATGTGGCATATTTTTACGCATTACTCTATCCATTCTCACAATCGTTTGAAACGGTTTAGCTCTTTGAATGAGAATTCGTTCGTAATCGTTCAACACGGCTATTTCTGGAACTGAACATACATCAAGTTTATTTAAAATACATTTTGGTGGTATGGAATGGTTGCGAATTTTATCGTGACAATATCGGCAAATAAAATGCATGTCACCAACTTTGTATCCAATATAATTTAACAATGTTTGCATTACATTTCCCTTATATGTTCTTTTAGAAATATCAAACTTAAGAACCACTCTTTTAAAACAGAGTTTCTCGCAGGAAACACACGGAATGCGTGGTGTGTCCATAGACCGTTTTGTGAAAGCTCTAAATGCTAAATAATATCGAGATATAATCTCTTCTTCGTTCAAGCTTGTGTCAGTATTATTTTTTTGTAACGCTTCAGCTTCTTTCCGCGCTTGCAGTGTTATTCGTTCAAGTGTTTCAAGGTCATTATCGTTTAAGGCAGTGATGAGCAACCTTCTGTCAGAAGTGGGCCACAAGTGGAAACCTACTTCTCTATGCGGGCCACAATATTAAATACATATATATAACTAATCCAAGAATTTGCCGTTACAACTTTGCGTTTTCTAGTAGAATTTAAACTCATGGTGAAATAAACAAAGTACCTTGAGTTTTAGTGAAAATCAATCTAAAAATTGTTAACCTTCACGTTTGTTTTAGTAACTGAATCTAAAATCTAAATGACGTATAAATTACAAATATCGCACCTAATATTATCAAGCTCGTTCGTGAAAAATCCGATATGACGATGTTCAGGTGGGCCACGCGGCGAAGTTCAGGTGGGCCACACGTGGCCCGCCAAGTGCGTGTTGCTCATCACTGGTTTAAGGCTTTGTCTAAATTATGTAATTGGTCTTTATAAATGCTCGCAATTTTGTATATCATTCTCTTCAAATGTCGTAGATCCGGAAAATGAGGTGCCAAAATCTCAATGGCTAAAAAATTGGACTTACACAGTTTAGGGTTTATGTAACAACCATGAGAATGACCAACTTTTTCAGCATGCACTTTATTAGAACAGCTACTGATATGGTTGTTCAACTTATGTACGTTTTTTAATGAGCGTTCTAACAAACGTTTGAAGAGATCCTGCAAATTATTCGGAATTTCAACATCTTTTGTTTTACAAAGATAACTACAATGCCATGCTTTTGTTGTCTTCTTCGATTGCAATACAGGTAGAACGTTTATAGCTTTCCCTGCCGAATTCAGTATGATTGATTCAGAACCGCTGAAAGGATGGTATGAACTTTCCGCATAATATGATTCTGAAGAAGACGTATGTCTGGATTCTCCACACAAAGCATTAATCCTGTCCTCAACTTCTAAACATTCTGCTGTGCGCGTTAAGGAAACTTCCATTTTTTGTTTGCAATCTTTCAACAGTTTCCTCATTTCCAAAATGTACTTTTGCCTAATATGAAAACACCATTTTATTATACGCTCAGCTTCCAATCTACTTGCTTCTCCGGACGGCATGTTAATAATTTTGGAAAGTTTTCTAATATAAGTTTCTTTGTTATTTTTGGTTGCTATATTGTTATTTGTTACAGCAATATTATGATACTTTTTTATTATTTGCAGATCAGCACGACGTTTTGCTACTTTATTATAACCATCTCCTTTACGTATTTCATGATAATATACCTCCCGCTTTTTGGAGATAACTTCTTTATTTAGCTGATCATAATTTCTTTGCTTTCCGCATTTCACTTCTTTATTTGCGGCATAATGCACTTGTGCCTTTTTTATTATACCTTCTTCATTTTCGTCATAATACACTTTTGCCTTTTGGATTATACCTTCTTTATTTAGCTGATAATAATTTTTTCGCTTCCTGCATTTAACTTTTTTCTTTGCGTCATAATGCACTTTTTCTTTTTTATTATACCTTTGTGTGCGTTATAATATTCATAATTATAAAGTTTTATGCTTTGCTCCCCCTTTTTACAATCTTTGCCCTGTTTCGTGTTACACTCCCCCTTCTTTGCTTTATAAACAACTTTTATTTTTAAATTAATTTCCTCTTTATGTTTTTTATACAAATCTTTAGAATAATTAGACCTGTATTCTGTCCTACTACTTGGTGAGTATACATTGCTGATCTTTGACTTCGAAACCAATGATGTATCTGTCTGAATTACATTTTTTGTATATATGGTGACTTCTTTGTCACTAAGTACTACATTTTGAACTGGGGATATTTTATTATCTATTTCATTAGTAATGTCACTTTGACCAATTTTAAATGGAGGACAATTTCCACAAGAGGGATTTTTATTAATTGTTCTACCAATTGCATATTCATATTTGTGCACACAACGTGTGTATTGTTGATTTTGAGTGCATGGAAAATGTTCTATACGATTTGTTTGAAACATTTGGATTAAATGTTGACGCATCAACGCATGAGTGTACGTTACTTTGTCTGGTAATATTGTGAATAATAACGAGACAGCTAATGCAATCGCAAAAACTCCGCAATCCCGAGTGTTAGGTTGAGCTTGTACATGTGGAAATTTAATAAATTCTTCGTCAATTGCACCGTCATGTTTGTTCAAAAAGGGAATAACATCTCCAGAAAAATTTTATGATGACTATGCAATTTCGAAGAATTAAAAGAATCATAAATATAAACTCTTCTTTCATCATGTTTATAGAAGCTACAAACCCAGTGCCCCCCTGCATTGTTTCTAAACTCTTCGGTTTGGTGCAAAATCTGTATGTGATCCTGATTTTCAGGAACTGGTTAAATTGCACCAGGCAATTGAATTCTCCACGTCTCGTGTGGTTTATAATTCGAGTTAGCTTCTAATAATTTGTGAAAATATTCGATATGATCATCTGTTAACCATTCGCCTCTATTGATAGATAATTTGCATAGTTTTTAAACTGAGTGGTAAGAGTTTATTAACTACAGACATGATGAATTATTTTACTTTTATATTTCAAATTCACTATTCTATTGTATTCTATTGTATTGTATTGTATTCTATTCTATTCTATTCTATTCTATTCACAGATTCAGCAGCTGAAATTACACTTTGTGATAACGAGTGTATTATTATGGAATTTACGAATGCTTCGGATTAGTTCAGCGCCTTAGAATTTCGGCGCATAAGCAGCCGAGACTATTTGAAAATAATGAATGAAAGAGGAAGAAAGAACGGAAAAGTGAAAGAGAAAGAAAAAGAGAGGTTATAAAGAATGGGACTCCCACGATGTTTAATGAAATAAATATCCACGATCTGAAAATAATAATTTATGAATATATTAGCTTATTATTAGAAAAATTATTAGAAAATTTCAGATGATGGAATCCAATCTTACCTAAAACTTATCTCATGAATATTCAACGATCAATTAAATGCTGTTTTTTAATTTATAAATATCCTCGATCTGAAAATAATTTTTGAAGATGGGGTTGTTTTTGAATTTTTGAAGATGGGGTTGTTACGCTCCGCGGGCTTTAGTGTTCGAGCGGCACGTTTTATACAAGCAAATTCGGATTAGGGATATCCCACAGTCGTTAGACTATCTGAAGTTGCAGTATTGGATATTTTCGTAAGAAAAGCAAGGAGGCTCGCCGCGCTTGTAACAGTCAATTTTTTTATATTTTAAATGTCTAAGTACCTTATCAGATGGATAAGGGGTAGATTTTGAGATCGTTGGTGCTCTAGTCCCGTACGGGTCTTTTCAATGGAATCAGATAGGTAAATGATGAGTAGAATTTAATAGTAAATAAAGCTTTAATGATTAAATACTGAATGAAAGCAAAAACATCCCTGATAACCAGATGTCTGCAATCTGACGTCAGATTGGCAACAGGGTCTGCCGTGAGAGCGCAGAGCCTGACGTCAGATCCGTAGTCATCTGTGTCCGCATTAAGATACGGTCTGCGGTGCAGAGCCTGACATCAGGACCCTGACGTCAGATGGGCAGCAGATTCGCAGCAGATCCTGCCGTTCGCCTGACACGTATAACAGCGCCATCTGAGGGTCAGAATTGGCAAACAATTCCCTACGCGTGACGTTACACGGCCGTCCCTACGCGTGACGTCACATGCACGTGGCTACGCACCAACACATTTGTACCGTGATTGCTATAGGTGTGTCCCCCCACCCTTTCTACTGCGCGCAGGGAATTTGTAAATATTAAGCAGCAGTTTCGGAGCAGATTATGTTTACATAACCTACGAGGTTTATTAAATAAGTTTTCGATTTGTAAAGGTATGTATCGTTTATTTTTAATAATACAGCATTAACTCTGAAAACAAATACAATATTAGTATAAAATTGAATTGATACTGGGAATGTATCAATCCATGATTACTTTATTAAACGGGCGCTGAAAAGTGCCGATTGATGTTCATTGTGAACATCGAGAGGTTCCTTACGTTTGAACAAATTAAAATGGGCACTGAAAAGTACCGTTTGGTTTCTTCGCCACTGTAAAAGGAACACACCTCTACTTTTAATGGGCACATTTCTGAAAAATAAAATATTTACCATATTTAATTATCGTTTTCCCACGACAGTAAATCGTGACTTTTACGGTCATGAGACTAAATGTCATGACTTTTACTGATACGGACCTTCAAAGGTCAGCTTCTTCTTCGGGCTGCGGGTCGTCCGTCCACAAATCGCGGCGCATTCGCGATGCATTGGAGGTTGCTGTCGCGCGAGGACTACTCTTCTTACTGCGAACCCTCTCCTTGGCTGCTCGAAGTGCCTGCTGCATCGACCGTTGAAAATCAGATCGGAGCGGCTTGGTGAAGTGAGGATTTCCAGACACCGCTTCTGAAAAAGTAATGCACGCAAAGTACGTTAGCATAATTATGCATAAAAACATGGAAATGCTTATTGCTTCGTACCGTATATTGCCATCATGATACGCGTGTTGTACAACGGCCTTTGGCCTGTTCGGCCGAACCACGTAAAGGACCGTGTGACGTCGTCGACCAGTGCTTCCTTCAGGCAAATCCCGACCGCTTCCTTCATGTTGAACCCACCCACGTATTTTAAATACTGGACCTAAGCAAAGTAAGTAAAGATTGATGTAAGTATGTATTATATAAAAGTAAATAAAAGCATATTTTCGTTTTCACTTACAACATTGAAATACGTTTCGTCGTCAATGGTCTCGAAACAGTCCACCTCCTCCGGTGACGAGAGAGGAATGACCGCTGGTTTTCTTGGTGGACCATTACGGGTGGGTTGTACACATTTGAGAACACTCTCCAACAGAGTATTCATTTTTCTGCAAGCAGAACGGATGGAGACGTAACGTATTAATAAACACGATAACATGCAATACTTACCTTAGCTCCGTCTCGACGCGTGCCGTGCGATCTTCCAGGCTCCTGCGAACATGAGCATTTATAATAGAAAACTTCACACTAGCAATATTTTTATAACAAAAAAAAACATGTAAATTTACCCATTAGCAGAAGGTTGGACGTGCACTGTATGGTGCTGCAACGGCTCATTCCGAATGACTGTGGCGCGTAGACCCGACGTCCCTGGATCGTGATGATCCCTTAATGTTTCGAGGGCTGGAAGACTGGTGGCAGCAGGACTTTTCTGTAACATAAGAACGTTACTTGGATTAGTCGTAGAAAAACCCTTTGACGTTGTATGATCAGATTCCTGCAGGATGTCCTTCAAATCCTGGATGTCCTCATCGATTGACTTCTTCTGCACAGTTGATATCCTCTTTCTCGGAGCTTCCTCCTCCTCCGAAGAAGTCGTTTGGTATCTCAATGGTTTGGCGACCACACGCTTCTCTCGCTGCGACATGTCAACCTGTGAGTAAAAGTACATATTACAATACTGAGCATAGGCGTGTTGGCTGTTTTTCCTATTTTACATGCAATATTAACCTAACCCAAATCAAAACACGAACCCAGGTAATGTATTACTCAATAATTCGAGTGTAACTCGACAAAGGCTATAACAGTAGAAAACGTGAAAAAATGACCCAGAAAGCACCGTTATGTACTATTGCCCGATGAGAAGAAGAGCTACTACCCACAAGCTGAAATGTCACAGGGGCAAGGGGAATCGTTCACTCGCGTCAACCTATCCCCTCCAACACAGTTCGTCCTGTGACGAAGAACTCGAACGAAACTAACCGCGACAATCCGCGGATACGGCCAGCCGATAAGAATCGAAAACTAGGACTTCTTGGAGGGGATAGGGTGGACCGAACAGGCGATTCCCCTTGCCCCTGTGACATTTCAGCTTGTTGCTAGTGGCTCTTCTTTTCATCGGGCAATAGTACTTGCAGCTCATTTTGATTTCACATATTTTTTTATATTGTATATTTTCTTCTATTTCTTTGAGATTGTATATTTTCTTTTTTTTTTTTTATTGTATGTTTTCTTCTATTTTTGTTGTGATTTATTATTATTGTCTTCCATTTTTTGTGATTTATTATTATTATCATGTATTTTTTCTGATTTGTATATTTCCTTCTTTTTTGTGATTGTAAATGTTCTATTTTTGTTGTGATTTATTATTATTTTCTTCTATTTTTTGTGATTTATTATGATTATCTTTTTTTTTGTGATTTATTTGATTTCATGTAGTTGGCGTAATTTTTTTACTTTTTTAAGTTTTTTTATGGAGATACTATCTATAGTAACCAATACCTAAGAAGGTTCCGTGGACACAACGGTAGTGCGTCAGATTGTCGCGAAGGCGGCCCAGTGTTCAAGTCCCTCACAACTCAACATCATAATACTCGTTTTTTTTTTAAACAACTTTTCTCGTGCAAATATATTTTGTGGATATTACGTATCATATACGTTACATATTACTCTACGCAAATTTTATGGTTACTAAGGTTAAAAATGCATTTATAACATAACACAATATTCTAATCATCTCTTTCACCGGTGTTTTCATATTCTTGTATATATTATTACAATAATACTGCACACAAAGTACAAATATAATACAAGTACAGAGATAATATAAATATAATAATACCGTAAATTACAAATAATATCAATGCAACAGTATTAATATTATTATTATCGATGATGTATTAAAAAATATGCCGAAGACGTCGCGGGCTGCAGACCGTCTAAACTGCCGCACAGTGTGCGATTTTGGACAAAAATCGCTAGACAGCGCAAATCTTGACCGATTTCAATTATTTTTTTTTTAAATACTCGTGAAGGGCTCAGCAATAACGGAGGACTGCAGAAAATGCTGTATTTTTTTGTCTAATCTATAAAAAACATTATTTAGCATAACATCACATAAAAACATAAACTTTGGGAATTAAAGATATTAAAAATTAATTTTTTGTAAATTTAATATTAGCTAAAAATAAAAAATTTACTTCAAATTTACAAAATTTATGTTTTATATAAACTGCTAAGTATTTATTTGTATTAGCTGATATATTTTTTTATTTTATATTAGAAATAAGATAAAAACTAATAAAATTGAAGTATTAGATTTAAATCAGCTATACTTAGCAGTTTATATAAATCATAAATTTTGTAAATTTGAAGTAAATTTTTTATTTTATAGCTAATATTAAATTTACAAAAAATTAATTTTTAATATCTTTAATTCCCAAAGTTTATGTTTTTATGTGATGTTATGCTAAATAATGTTTTTTATAGATTAGACTAAAAAATACAGCATTTTCTGCAGTCCTCCGTTATTGCTGAGCCCTTCACGAGTATTTAAAAAAAAAATAATTTAAATCGGTCAAGATTTGCGCTGTACAGCGATTTTTGTCCAAAATCGCACACTGTGCGGCAGTTTAGACGGGTGAACGATACAATGTCGCACCGCTCGGGCCTCGCGCGACATCGATCAAAGGCTCTCGCGAGTCTCGAGGCTCGCCAAAGTTAGTCGATTGAAACTCGACTGAAATACGATTGAAGACGAGAACACTGTTCATTCAATCATGATTGAATCCCCATGATTGAAGGCAATTCAATCATGGCCGACGATTGAATGCCATGATGGAAGTTGTCAATCGCGGCCGACGATTGAATACCCCACGATGGAACGTATTCAATCGTGGCCGGCGATTGAATCTCCATCGCTTCAATCATGAGCACTTCGATTAAAGATTGACTCGGGTTTAGTCTTATTCATAAGTCTCCAATAAAATTTTCGTTTTTTAGTCGTATTCAATTTTTTATTTTAAATAATTTTCTGCCCATCTCTGGTAGGGATAGTCGTATACAGTAATTTGTCGTTATTGTCCCGTTTTTACCATGCGTAGTACGCCCGGTAACTATCTTCACCATTTCTTGAAATCCTTCCCGTTCGTCGGATTTATTACGACGCATCACCGTGGTCGAATAACTGTTCATAGGGGGTGGGTTTCTCTTCGAAGGGACTTCCTTGCTTGGGCGACAGTAGAAATAGCTTGCAGTTTCTTTTTTTCAAATAATACTTTAAGGCTGCTGTCTCAGCGGGCCTCGAATGTGTGCGTACGCTCACAAAAGCTAGGAAAAGCGTGTACGTACTATTGCCCGGCCGAAAGAAGATCCCTAGCAGGCGGTCTCGGGCGATATAGTCCGTCGCTATGACGATTGGTCGAGTCACCTATTTGGTCACACTTTTAAAGACGGGGCACACGTACTTTGGTTATTGGCTGAAGTAGGCACATACATTGTCGCACCGCGCGACGAAGAGAGTGAACAAAACACATCGAGATCGAGTGGAATAGAGCGATCTGAACGACGAACGCCAAAGAAATAGCGTAGGCATCTCAGACGGTTAATCTTTACTATTTATAAAGAGAGAGCCGATTTTTATGTTCGCGCAAAACTCAAGACCTGTTGAACTGATCTTCCTCAAATTTTGACACGTTATTCCTATATACTCTAAGATGGACATATGCTATGTAGCATGTCTCAGAAACGCGTTATTAACATGTAATTATATGTAAACATTCCATGTGTACTGTTTTGCATACCACGTGATAATAAATTTGCAAAACCAGTTTGTACCCCGACGATCATTCTGACATATATATCCGCGATAATCCAGTTCTCTCGCGAGAAAGTGCTCGAAAAGCTTCGCCACCTGGCGGTAACATCGCGGTACTGCCACGGGCGAGGTATCGCGCGGGCTGAATATGCGCATGCGCGCGCAAGTAGATTGTCGTATATAGGGGTCACGTGGTCGGCCAAACAGTCGTACACGTGAAATCTTTGCATATAAATTACATGTTAATGACGCGTTTCTGAGACATGCTACATAGCCTATATCCGTCCTAGAGTATGCAGGAATAACGTGTCAAAATTTGAGGAAGATGGGTTCAATAGGTCTTGAGTTTTGCGCGAACATAAAAATCGGCTCTCTCTTTATAAATAGTAAAGATATCTGTTATATAGTATAGAAAAGATATTAATTCTAATAAACACGTATCAGTCACGCTACGATCTCGGGCGAAGCCGAGACGGGGCATGCTAGTCATTAATATATAATAACATAAAAATTTCCCTATTTTTCACAATATATTTAGGAAAGTATTAGCCTGATACCAAACCAATGATAATTCCTTCCTGAACAAATTGTGAAAAATAAGGAAATTTTTATGTTCTTAAATAATTATTATATATTAATGATTAACCGTCTGAGATGCCTACGCTATTGCTTTGGCGTTCGTCGGTCAGATCGCTCTATCCCACTCGAACTCGTTGTGTTTTGTTTGGTCTCTTCGTCGCGCAGTGCGACAATGTATGTGCCTCCTTCAGCCAATAACCAAAATACGTGTGCCTCGTCTTTAAAAGTGTGACCAAATAGGTGACTCGACCAATCGTCATAGCGACGGACTGTATCGCCCGAGACCGCCTGCTAGGGATCTTCTTTCGGCCGGGCAATAGTATACGCGTGTAGTAAACAAACCGTTTCAACCAACTTTCGTCCTTGAATCGGCCAGAAGCAATTTTTTGCGGGTACAGTTGCGTTTAGTAGACATCTGCGCAGGCGGGTCTGGTGCGTTTGAATGCTAATAATCACCGTACGTTGAAATAATAATGAATTTGTGACTCGAAAAGTGACAGAATGAGGTTCGAGTACATTAGCGCCACCAACGGAGAAGCCTTGAAGCCTCATTCTGTCACTTTTCGAATCATAAATTCATTATTATTTCAACGTACGGTTGTTATTAGCATTCAAACGCACCAGACCCGCCTGCACAGATGTCTACTAAACGCAACTGTGTGACGAGACACTATTTTTCGCGCGGTACTATTCCAAGTCTCCCTCATAAATCACTCCACAACTCCACCGAAACTCCCCAAACTTCAACTCTTACCCCTTTTTCCTAATCGCCGATCACCTTAACGATGTACCTTAGCGGTCCCCATCTCAGGACGATCGGTACGAAATCCCCTTTCCTTATTCGCCCTACGAGGCACGATCTCTTCCCTCATATTTAAATTTAAACAAGTCCCTCGCCCCAAAAACTCCTTATCTCGAGACCACGTCTCACCCCCTTTCCAATCAAACCTCCAAAAATCCCATCCAATAGGTTGAGTATCTCTCCATCAGTAGCCTACGTAAGACCCCGAAAGTCTTATTGCCACGAATATTTCATACACGTGTCATTAACTAATTATAGACGCATATCCTATAAAAACCCCGGAAGTCCTATTGCGACGCATATTTCGTAAGTAGGCCAAGGTCCATACCGCGCGTACCCTTCATACCTAACAATCATGTAAAATTCACATAAATACAAGGGCCCGGGAGACAGAGGCCCTCTTTCTGCAGAAACATCACTCGGAAAGTATCTTTACAATCATAAAGTGTTTAGAATCAGTTTCAACGAACTACTCATCGACATTTATCGTAAGCAATTAACATTAACCATTGTTACACGGTATATCACCCTCATTTATTTCTCATGTACTATTGCTAACTCTTACCATTTATATTTCTATTTCATGCTTATTGCTTTATATTGCTATCATTGCTAACTCTTATTGTTTTATGCCATTATTACCCGCTTATTGCGACGGTCTATTATTTCATGCCTATTGTTTTATATCTATACCACGATTTATATTCCTGTACATCATATTCATACATATATCTTTATAAATAACCATTTATATAATTGTTTGTGTTAACGCTAAACGTCTAACGCATTATTATAAACTAAATTACCTGCACAATAATATGCATGGCTTATTTTGTGCTACAAACTGAATAAACCAGTTTTATTTAATTCACGCTTCGAGTTATTGTGTTAAATCCTCGGTACGAAGGTTCCCTTCCAAAACAAACTGCTGCAACAGCTGATCTGGCTGCGCGAACACCGGAGTTCTTATAATATTTACCGGGCTTACTTTTACATAGCTCGCGTTCGACCAACGACTAGACGAATTTCGCGGAATATCACGGGCGGCTTCTTATGACAATGCAACCGTAAATCCGAATACCAAAACTAAAGTAAAAACCACAAGTGGTCTAACGGGTGCCTCCCTGGCGCGCGGTTACCTTTAAACCTTCCCTGGTCGATTAGCGTGCAGGATTTAAGATCCTCGCCTGATTTCGCCCTAAACCCAGTGTGTAGGATTTTACGTTCTCGCCTAAACTCCCACCGACCTTTAGTGTGCAGGATTATACGTTCTCGCCTGACTCCCGAAAACCCTCAGCGTGCAGGATTACACGTTCTCGCCTGATTCCCGAAAATCCTCAGTGTGTAGGATTCTACGTTCTCGCCTGACTCCCGAAAACCCTCAGTGTGCAGGATTACACATTCTCGCCTGATTTCTTACCCCACATTGTCATCGTCCCCAAAGACCTCAACCCAGGACGTGACAACTGTACCCGCAAAAACTTCCTTCTGGCCGATTCCAGGACGAAAGTTGGTTGAAATGGTTTGTTTACAACACGCGTATACGTACACGCTTTTTCTAGCTTGTGTGAGTGTACGCACACATTCAAGGTCCGCTCAGACGGCAGCCTTAATTGTATGTTTCCTCTGTATATTTTAAGAATTCTGTACAATATTTCGGATGGCACCGATTGTAAAAACATGCAGAACACAAATGTTCTCTACACCATGCGCATCCTAATAATGACACTGTCTTACCTTTACATATTTTTAAATTACGTCGAAAACAAACTTCGTTCACATTTTGAAATTGGGGTTTGTCATTGCCCGGCGTTAATCCTGTCGCGCACCATGCATATCTATACTATTATATCTATATCTATATCTATATCTATATCTATATCTATATCTATATCTATATCTATATCTATATCTATATCTATACTATTATATAAAAGTGAAGTTGCATACTTTGAAATGCGGTTTCTCAGTAAATATGAACTGTGGCCACAAGTGTGTTACATCACTTTGTTCGTCTTGGCGAGAAGAAGGTTCTAACGTTTTGATTTTTTTAAAATAATGATTTATAAATAATTAAAATAATGATTTATAAATAATTAAAATAATGATTTATAAATAATTAAAATAATGATTTATAAATAATTAAAATAATGATTTATAAATAATTAAAATAATGATTTATAAATAATTAAAGTAATGATTTATAAATAATTAAAATAATGATTTATAAATAATTAAAATAATGATTTATAAATAATTAAAATAATGATTTATAAATAATTAAAATAATGATTTATAAATAATTAAAATAATGATTTATAAATAATTAAAATAATGATTTATAAATAATTAAAATAATGATTTATAAATAATTAAAATAATGATTTATAAATAATTAAAATAATGATTTATAAATAATTAAAATAATGATTTATAAATAATTAAAATAATGATTTATAAATAATTAAAATAATGATTTATAAATAATTAAAATAATGATTTATAAATAATTAAAATAATGATTTATTAATAATTAAAATAATGATTTATAAATAATAGTAGTTTGCGACACGACCGCCAGACGGCGAGCGGGCGAACGCGCTTCTCGCTTGCGAAACAGCACCGCGGTGGGAATAAGTTGCCGAGGGCTGAAGGATAAAGACCAGTAACAAGTGCTCCGCAACCCATTGGCTGCGTTCAGCGGACTCAACCGTTGAGCTCAACCGTTGGGAACTGATCAGTGAGCAGTCATCGTTTCGCTCAGTTCCGCTGAACGACACGATATTTTAGCAGTTCCCAAATCGTGCGGTAGGTGGTACTAACGGCGTTATGTTGATTATTTTGGAGCATTTGGAGCATTTGGAGCCAAGTGTGTTTTAAAGTCTTGCGCGCATATCAAAGGAATTAAATAATCATCAGCGTTATAATAATTATCAGCAGGTACATTAAGACCTTTCAAATTGAATAGTAGAAATAGGGTCATTCCACGCGAAATCGGACACTTTTTGGAGTAACATTTCGGATGTGACTCAAATTTGAATATGTTGTAGTCTTTAGGGATGTATAAACATATCTCGAAGGATTTTTGAGAAATTTGAAAAATGTCGATTTTACAGCTGTTTGAAGGTAAGTGGTAACTTTTTTTCAGTAAATTATAGCTATGGAAGTAGTAAACGGATGGAGATGAGCTTTACGGTGCTTATAGAGAAGACATTGAAATTTTTTCTTAAAATTTTTTCTTAAAATTTCAATGTCTTTTCTATAAGCACCGTAAAGCTCATCTCCATCCGTTTACTACTTCCATAGCTATAATTTACTGAAAAAAAGTTACCACTTACCTTCAAACAGCTGTAAAATCGACATTTTTCAAATTTCTCAAAAATCCTTCGAGATATGTTTATACATCCCTAAAGACTACAACATATTCAAGTTTGAGTCACATCCGAAATGTTACTCCAAAAAGTGTCCGATTTCGCGTGGAATGAGCCAATGATGAAAACAGTATTATGAAAATGCAGCTATTTCTTAAACTGCATGAAAGATACGTTCAGGTAGCTTTTTCTATGCAGTATACAAGCTTTAATAACATTTTACTTGTTGTTTTTAATTAGGTTGAGGTACTGTTACAATTTGTGTTACAAGTTTGTAATAATGGATGCAGTCTTATTAATAGCTCTTGATAGTGGGCTGGATTTAGAAGTAATAAAAGCGAACGCAGAGCAAATGGCAACACCTATGAATGATATAACGACATCAGAACGTCAATTTAGGGCCCGAAATGAAAATTATGTAGAATGTATTGTTCCTTTATATTCCAACAATTTATTCAAAGAACATTTTCGGATGTCACGAGTCAGTTTTGAAGTACGTATCAATTCTTTAATTCAGTGATAGTTTTAATATGCAAATAATAAAATAAAATATATAACTTATATTATAGATATTAATTAATGAAATTGGGAACATAATGACAACTGGACAAAATAATCCAGTGGATCTAAATAAAAAAGTATTGTTCACCATATGGATGTTGGCTAAACCTGAAAGTTTTTTATCCGTGGGAGACAGGTTTGGTTTAAGCAAAAGTACAGGACACGGTATATTTCGTGAAATAACAGCAGCAATTGTGGAGCTGTTGCCAGAATATGTGAAGTGGCCAAATGTCGAAACATATGATACAATATCACATGTATGTTTGTAATCTGTATATAATACTGCATATTATATTCATAACACTGCTAAAATATAATACATCAATTGCAGGTGTTTGAACAACGTTCAAATGGCTTTCCGAATGTGATCGGCGCCATTGACGGTTGCCACATTCCATGTAAGCAACCAGTAAATAATGGTAATGATTATTATAATCGGAAGGGTTTTCATTCCATAATATTGCAAGGTATGTGTAAATGAAATTTATAATTAGTAATAGTTTATTCATATTTTCTTTCTTCTTTAGGGGTATGCGACCATAAGGCCCGATTTATTGACATTTGGATTGGAATGCCTGGGCGCATGCATGACGCCAGGGTATTTCGGAATAGTCCCTTATACAGGGATTTGATGAATGAAGACAATCCATTGATACCATCAAGGTACCACATAATTGGGGATACAGCATACCCGCTATTAGAATGTTGTATGACCCCAATGAAGGATAATGGCCATTTATCAAGATCACAGATCACTTATAACACCAAATTATCTTGTATAAGATCCATCATTGAACGAGCATTTGCTCTTTTAAAAGGAAAATTTAGAAGGATGAAATATCTGGATATTTCAGACTTCGAATTAGGAAATCAAATGATAGCTGCTTGTTGCACAGTGCACAACTTCATTATTAATAGAAACGAAAATGAAGACGAAATCGACGTCGAAGTAGATCAGGATGTACAAAATGAACAATTAAACGATGAAGAAAATGTAAATAATGCAAATGCACGAAATAAAAGAAATTATTTAATTTCTTTATTTTAAAAATAAATTTATATTATTTGTTTTACATTTTGTTACAGCGATTCTTTCTCCCTCTATTTCTACTTGGTTCTTTCTTAAATTAAATAAACATTTGTTTCGTTTATTCATTATTCCTACGTGGAACTACTGACACGATAAAAGCTATTGTTTGATAAAATTAATATAAAAACTTAAAAATTAATTCGTAAAACAATGCATTTTTAGTTTGTACTTTGCCGCTGCTGTATTATGACTTCCAACAGTTTATTTCTTTCTTTTTGTATAGTATTCGCCTCGCGTACTTCTTTAGTTAAATCTTTAATTGCAGCGACTCTTTCTCCTTCTATTTCTACTTGTTTTTTTCTTAAACTATATAAACTTTTGTTTCTTTTAGTTGATTGTGTGCCTGAAATTTGTGGCGATGTTGACAGCAGTGAAGAGTTAGGTGATGGGGTCGATGTATAATGCGCGATTCGTTCACAAGTAGAATCTGATGTTAAGTAACCTTGATCGTCTAGATATTGCATGTCCATTGTGTTACCTGCAACGTCAATTATTGATAAAAATGCTGAATTATTAGAATAAAATATAGGTAAATGTACGCGTATCTTACGTACTACTGGAAGCATCTGAAAATGGTGGTGTGACTAATGGTGGTGTTGCTAATGGTGGTGTTGCTAATGATAGTGTGGCTAATGGTGGTGTTGCTAATGGTAGTGTTGCTAATGGTGGTGTTGCTAATGGTAGTGTGGCTAATGGTGGTGTTGCTAATGGTGGTGTGGCTAATGGTGGTGTGGCTAATGGTGGTATGGCTAATGGTGATAGCGGTGGTGGTGGTATATCTGAAAGTCTTCTTGATGATATAGTGTGTCCAAAATTAATTGTTCGATCATCGGCGAATATGCTTTCGAATGTATCGAAATATTCCCAAGAAACTCGTCCACTACCAGTTCTTTTATTTTTATCTCTAATGCCCCTGTGTGTTTTTTTCATGTTCCGCATCTTACGATCTAAAATCTCTATACTAATATTCCTACATCCATGAATGTTAAATTGATGGACTATTTCCATCCACAAATTTTTTTTTTTAACCTTAGGATCTCTGAATTTTTGTAATCGTTGCCGATAGGCATCTAATAAAAGTAATACATTTTGTTTGTTCCACTCAAATGCATCATCTATAAAATGTGCAAACTAAATATTAGTATGTATATACAAAATTAATAGGATAATAAAAATTGTGTGTAATTGAACAAAGTTTTTTTGCATACCTGTAGGATTACATTCTACCGACTCCGGTGTCTCAGGTGTCTCAGGTGTTGCAGCTGTCTCTGGTGTTGTAGCTTCTACTGCTGCCGTTTCATTGCCATAAATATTTTCACGCATATACAAATTAAAATAATCTAGATCTGAAATAAATAAAAAGATGTATAAAATGTGAAGTTTTATATATGCATTAATTAACGCGTTGAAAGTCACACATTTTTAACAGATTTTGAATCACATGTTTAAAGTGAAATTTCTTACAGCACAGTAGTGAATTTGAGTGAGACGAAAAGTGAAACGCAGAGAAGGGAAGCATGTTTTAGCACAAATATTTAAAATTATAGAGCAAAAATATGTAAACCAAATATAACCTACACGACATTCACCGCATTAATAGAATAAAGGTTATAAATATAAATAAATATTTTTAATCAAATACCCGTGGATAATCTTTTGTGTATTTCCACCCTATCAGTCACGGCATATGTAATATTATTATAAATGTACTCTGCTGCGTACACATTATTTTCGTCCATGGTTGACGCCATCTTCCAACTCAACACGTTCCGTAAAAGTAGCGGAGATTTTCTACGCTCGAAAAAATGGCGACCGCTCACTAAACATGTTGAGCGCTCAGCAACCTAGCGGTAGCGTTCAGCGAAAAATCAGTGAGCGGCTACGGAGCGGCTACGTAGCGGTTGGTTCCGCTGAACGCAGCCATTGTCTCATTGTCCTCGCACTGCCGTGGTCGTCATACCTTTTTATTCCAAGAATTGCTCTAATACCTTCTGACTTTCCCATTCAATTTAAACGACTTCAATTTCCGATAAAAGCAGCTTTTGTTATGACTATTAATAAATCACAGGGGCAAACCCTTAAATAGTGTTGATTCGATACCACCATGGTATCGATACTTGTACTCGTTACTTGGATCGGAATAGACGTATCGATACTACTCGGGTATCGGTGGAAAAGTATCGATACCTTTAAATATCTGAATCGAATAAACTATTATTTTTCGTAAAGAAAGTACCTACCTAGTTTTGCTTTTGTATTATCCATGGTGCTTCGATTCTTCTAATCATTTCCTTTAACATTGCCAACCACTCAAAAAATAATAAGAATCAATAGAAAAAAATTGTCGGTGAATGTTTTCAACAGAAAAACACGTTTCATGTGGGGACTACATATGTGGAGAGAGAACGTTTTGTGTGGAAGGTTACAGTGTTTGTATATCAATGTGCAAGTGTTGCAATTCTAATTAATTATCTATTTAATTATTCTAAAGCACACTTTGCACTTAGCTGCCTGTTTGTTATTTTTATTAAAGTATTTCCATATCTCAGATTTAAGAGAAACCAGTTTCTAACACTCGTCAATCCAAAATCCCAAACTGTCCAAACATTAATACGCAGCAATACGGCGGGATGCCAGGAATTTCCCTGTTGTAGTGGAGGAGGAACATCAACCATGGCGTTGATTGGGTTTGACTTCATGGCGTGACATTACGCGCATGCGTGTTGTATTCCCCCTCCACTACAACAGGGAATTTCTGGTACCCCCATTAATACGCATTCGATTCCATTCAATCCAAATACTTTTCTTCCGATACCTCATAAGTATTGCACGGCAAGTATCGATACTTTACTTGTATTTACTGGTATCGAAACAACCCTACCCTTAAAGTTGTCGGCGTAGGATTTGGAAAATGATGTATTTTCTCATGGACAACTGTATGTAGCGCTATCAAGAACAGGGGATTCATCTAACCTTTACATACATAGTGATGAATCGATACCACCAAAGTATCGATACTTTTACTCATTACTTGTATCGAATGAAAGTATCGGTACTTACACGGTATCGATACAAAATTATCGATACCTACTTGTATCGAATCATAATAAGTATATATATATATATCAACAAAGGCTAACGCAGCACATAACCCGAGGCGTCAGCGCGCAGAATGCGGATTACCTAGAAAAAAAACATGGCACGGTCGAAGTGCTGGAATGAAGCATTCGATCTCACAAGGGGACCCCACGGATGCGGTAATCGCTTTTGGAACGACAGTATATTGAGGTCGTAGTACTTATGTTACATGTAACAGTACAAATCTAGCCATTACAAGCGAGTAACCAAAGAAATAAAGAGTGGGTTTAATTAAACCAGGCGTTAATTTATTCGTCCGTATTCTAAGAGGAATATTGTATATATTTTATTTAGTATATAAACATATAACAGACGTGACAAAATATAATTAATAAATATCAATTTTGTAAGTAGGTATGAACATACACGGTCAATGTATGTGAATTGTGAAATAAAAGATAAACAGTACAGAAATAGAGGAACTCGAGAGAAAAGTAGGAAAAGAGTAGAATTATAAAAGTAGTAGGAACAAAAATTTAAGGTTCAAGAGGAGAACCAGAAGTTACCTACCCATACACTAATTAAAAAATATATCTTGCGGAATACTTCCCAATTATAACAACTTTTCCAAATGTTTGCCCAAAAGTCGATTTCTGTTTTTGGTGATTGTTGCTCCTGCTTTCGAAAATAACCTCTCACAAGGTACTGAGGAATCAACAACCACTAAAAACATTCGAGCATGAATATAGAGTGATGGGAACATGAATTTCTTATCTTCCCACTCCTCTAGTGGGGATGACTTTAATGACAAAACTGGAGAAGACAAGTATATTGCCAATTCATCACCTTTGTTAAGGGGGGACGCCTACCTAGAGCGGTCGAAGCAATGCGGTTCTTTGGAATTTTTTTCTAGAAAAACCGTTACACTTTTATTAATAACTATTCATCTATTGTTAAGAGTACATCTGAACCATGAAACCTCTTCATTTTTCCTCGGATCCATTTCGAGTATCCCTGCTCGACGTCCTCGTCTTGTTCCATTTCCGGAGGCAGTCCTCTCCAAAGTTGCGCGGGTAAACGAAGTTCTTGACCATACAGGATCATCGCTGGCGTCAGTTGGGTAGCGTCATGTCGCGCTGATCTATAAGCGAGGAGGAACATGGGGATCCACTCGTCCCAGTCCCGCTGGTGCTCCGAAACGAACATTGCGAGATATTGGAGCAATGTCCTGTTCAGGCCTTCTACCAGCCCGTCAGATTGAGGGTGCAGGGGAGTTGTTCGTGTCTTCCTGACTCCAAGCAGCTTCAGCAGTTCTTTGAAAACGGAGGACTCAAAGTTCCTTCCTTGGTCGGTGTGTATCTCCAAAGGTACACCACGACGACACACTACGTTGTGGAGAAGAGCTTTTGCCACTGTGACAGCTCGCTGGTCTGGCATCGCGATTACTTCCGGCCACCGGATAAAGTAGTCCGCCACGACCAACATGAACCTGTTCCCGGCCTGGGACCTCGGGAGCGGACCGACAACGTCCAGGGCAAGCCTCTCAAACGGAGCTCCCACGTTGTACACCTTCAGGTTCCCTGCTCCCCTCTGACGTGGTCCCTTCTTCGCCGCACAGGTGTCACACCGCCGGCACCACTCTTGAACGTCTTGTCGACACGTCGACCAGAAGAACTGTTGGCGGATCTTCGCCAAGGTCTTGTTTACTCCGAAGTGTCCAGCTGTTGGTGCATCATGGAATTCCCTCAGTACCTCTGCGACCCTTTCGCGCGGCACTACCAAAAGCCATGAGGTCGTAGCACCATCGTGGGACTCCCATTTCCTGAAAAGCAAACCTTCACGAATTTCCAGCGAGTCCTAGATTGACCAGTAATATTTCAATTGTGGGGAGAAACGAGCAACGTCTTGCCAGACAGGCTTCTCTCCTTCTCCCTTCTTTTTCAAGATGAAGCCAATCTCTTCATCTTTTTCTTGGCTTCGTTTCCATTCGCTCTTCCTTTCGTCACAGAATATCCGGTGAATATTCTTCGTAGAGTGCATTTCCTCTTCTATCTCCTTTTTATCCAGTCGATCGCATTTCCTACAATCTTCTTCGATGCAAGGTCTTCTAGAAAGTCCATCGGCGTTTCCGTGGGCTCTTCATTCCCGGTGTCCAATCTCGAAGTCGTACTCTTGTAAACGTTCAATCCAACGGGCAACTTGTCCGTCGGGGTTCTTGAAGGTCAGCAGCCAACGGAGTGCTGCATGGTCCGTCCTCACGAGAAATGTCCGTCCGTAGAGATAGTGGGTGGAAATGCTCGATAGACTTCACCACTGCTAGTAACTCCCTCCGAGTCACGCAGTAGTTCCTTTCGGCTTTACGTAAGGTTTTGGAGAAGTAGGCTACAACCCGCTCGTGGCCTTCGTGTTCCTGCGAGAGGACACCGCCTATGGCGAGGTCGGAGGCATCTGTATCCAGGATGAAATCCTTGTCCATCACCGGATAGGCCAGCACCGGCGTTCCGGTTAGCCTCTTCTTTAATTCTTGAAAAACTTCTTGACATTCTTCGGTCCATTGGAAGTTTTGTTTGGCCTCGGTAAGGCGATGCAGGGGCTTGGCGATCCTGGAGAAATCCTTCACAAATTTCCTATAGTAGGTGCATATTCCTAAGAAACTTCTTAATTCCGTCACGTTCTTCGGCTGTGGCCATTCCGAAATCGCTTTGACCTTCTCCGGGTCCGTCTTGACTCCGCTCTCGGTGACGATGTAGCCCAGATACTTCACTTCCCGGCGGAAGGAGCATTTCTTGGGGCTCATCAAAAGTCCGGCTTGACGTAGACGCGAAAACACCGTTCGAAGACGTTCGAGCTCCTGTCTAAAGTTCTTCCCGTAGATGATGATGTCGTCCAAGTAAACCAAGCAGGTCTTCCAGGTCAGGCCCCGAAGTACGTCCTCCATCAAGCGTTCGAAAGTTGCAGGGGCGTTGCAAAGTCCAAAGGGCATCACCTTGAACTGCCAGAGTCCCGTTCCAACTGAAAAGGCCGTCTTCTCTCCGTCCTTCTCATCCATAGAGATTTGCCAGTATCCACTCTGCAAATCCACGGTAGAAAACCACGAAGATCCGGTGAGAGCGTCCAGAGTATCCTCGATACGGGGCAGAGGGTACGAGTCCTTCTTCGTTATCTCGTTCAGGCGTCGAAAATCCACGCAGAACCTTATGGTGACGCCCTGTGCCAACATCTTCCTGAGTAGTTCCTCCACTTCTGCTTCCGCTGGCCGAGGGCCTGCCATAAGCGGGCGTAGTCAATCCTGGTAGGGAATCACCTACCGATACTCCGAAATCACGCGCTCCGTTGAAATTCGCGTTGATATGTTGGAACCATCCATCTGGTGGCTCTCCTTCCAGAAGACAGCAAAAACCTGGTGCTGCACGGTTCCTTCTCCGCCGCAATCCCATCAGGTATGACACATTGGCCATATCGCCTCCAAAGCTGTTACAGCTCCATAAATGGGCGTTCACCTGTGAAAGCGGTACTCCCCCTCTTACTTCCGTCAAACGCTCAATTTAAGCAACAAGGCCCTGTAACTTACGTGACTCTTGTAATGCTTGAGCGGTTTTAATCGAGCGTGAAAGATCTTTCAGTACCGCGTTAACTCGGGTCGTGAAGTGTTCAGAGTATTGTAGGGTGGTAACCAGTCCCTCAAACGTTGAAATCTGAATTGACTCCAGTAACGACCGGCCTTCATCAGTTAACTGCTCGATTGGTCCAAAGCCGAGGAAATCGCTCGTTGCTTGGCCTACCATCATATCGGCTGGAAGCGGCGTCCAGTCTTCCTCATCCGCCATCGAGGCTTCAATCCTACGCATGGTAACTCTCGGCGCAATGTAACATTCATAGACGTTATGGTTTTCTGCGTCTATAACCCCGAATGTCCCTGCCTCGTCACCCTCTACGCGTGGTAAACCTATGTCAGGAAGGCTAAATCTGACGGATTGGCCAGATTGTGTGGTTGTATGGCCAATGAACGATAGATAGTCTGTTAAAGGTGTTGGAAGAACTATCTTTTCTAGGTACCCTCTGGCTTTTTGCCCCTGGAACCTATTGTCTACATTCTGTGTTTGTGACACGTGTATGAGAGTAGCATTCAGGGCAACAGTGGCTTGATGTAACAAAGCCACTTTTGGAAGCCGCTGTGAAATTTGAGGTTCAATAGCTGCTAACTCATTGTACACGGCCTCAACAATGACGGGGTAGGTTGAGAAGTCCAAATTCTGTGCTCCTTCACAACACAACTCACCTCCGCCACTTAAGGGGGGAGACCACTGTAAAAAATCTGAAAAATCGATTTTTTCATTTTTACATTTTCTGAAAGACGCACATTTCAAGAATGCTGTCTCCAAATTTTATGAAGAAATTCGCAAAATTGACGGAGATATAGTATTTTCTGTGAAGCGGGGTCAAACGCGTGACTGAGCCGCGCAGAACATTGAACGCGTTTTCCTCAGATTTACATTTTTCAACCGCGTTGACAGTCTACAGAGAAAACTATATGTTCAATTAACATGATCAAGGACATTTATTGTACGAAAAACCCGTCTCTATTACTTGACGATCAGTTTTTTTTAATTAACGACTTCCTTATATTTTTTTATCAACATTTCCCTAATTTTGTACCCCGAATACATGATTTTTTTTCAATGGTCCGCCATTTTGTAATTCCTTGCGATTTTTACTTTTTTTGATCGTCACGTAATAGAGGCAGGCTTCTAGTTTCTAAATATTATTGTGTTTTTGAATTCGGATTAACCATATGGCCTGGGCACTGTCAACCCGACTAGCATGTTTTTGCCACAGCGCAAATTTTGACGAAGAGTATACAGGACACGGATTTAGGAATTTGATTGAAAAATTTGATTTTTTTACCCTTCAATATGCACATATTAACTATACTAAGCAATAAATTGATTTGCTTGCATTGTTTGGTTGAAATAAATTCCCAAAAACACCCTAACTTTTCGGACCATTAAATTCGGAAAAATCGATTTTTTATTTTTTACATTTTCTGAAAGACGCACATTTCAAGAATGCTGTCTCCAAATTTTATGAAGAAATTCGCAAAATTGACGGAGATATAGTATTTTCTGTGAAGCGGGGTCAAACGCGCGACTGAGCCGCGCGGAACATTGAACGCGTTTTCTTCAAAATGGCATTTTTCAACCGCGTTGACAGTCTACAGAGAAAACTATACGTCCAATTAACATGGTCAAGGACATTTCTTGTACGGAAAACCCATGGCTATTACGTGACGATCAGTTTTTTTCAATTTTCGACCTGCTTCTATTTTTTTTATTAACATTTCCCCAATTTTGTACCCCGAAAACGTGATTTTTTTTTCAGTGGTCCGCCATTTTGTAATTTTTTACAATTTTGACTTTTTTTGATCGTCACGTAATAGAGGCAGGCTTCTAGTTTCTGAATATTATTGTGTTTTTGAATTCGGATTAACCCTATGGCCTGGGCACTGTCAACGCGACTAGCATGTTTTTGCCGCAGCCCAAATTTTGACGAAGAGTATACAGGAAACGGATTTATGAATTTGATTGAAAAAAATTTTTTCTTACCCTTCGATATGTACACTATTAACTATACTGAGCAATATATTGATTTACTTGCGTTGTTTGGTTGAAATAAATTCCCGAAAACACCCTTACATTTCGGACCGTTACAGTGGTCTCCCCCCTTAATGCCCCTGCATATATTGACATGTCTAGGGGTAGTCCACATTGTGGGCGTGGCTTTGAATCCCACTTCTGACACCTGTGTTACGATTTTGATTGGGCATAATACAAGTTTACTGAACAGCAACGATAACAGGACATTAAACAAGGGGGTAATAAGGATAATACAAGAACGGGTAACGAATACAATCTGTTAGGCGGAATACAATATCGAGACGTCTGCTAGTAACGGTGGCTGACTTTCGAATGACAGCTTGACAGGCGATCGATCCGATCGCCTTCTTCTCGCTGTCTCTTGTCTTCGTCGCGAGCACCAGCCGGCCATGAATCCTCTACATAGGGTGCTCGCAACAATATTTTCGTTTAAATTTTTGTGCCCAACGTTCACTTGCAATAAATGACCGGAGCTCTAACTGCCGTTAAAGTCTATTCGACAGTCTGCAGCCCGCGACGTCTTCGGTATATTTTTTAAATATAGGGGAGAGTCCTACAGTACCGGCCACTTGAAGTTTTTGTGCTATAACTTGGGCTACTGTTGGTAAAAATCAAATTTCAAAGAAGTAATTTGTAGTGCAAATAATGTTTAATAAGAGGGGACAAATCGTTTTTTTTTTTAAATTTTATCATAAAGATTAATAATTCGCTGGAATAAAAACGTTGTAATACGCAGCGAACGAAAAATTGTCGTTCAGTACCGGCCAACTACTTAGTTAGTAGATTTTAAGATCTAAGTAATTAATAATGTTAGTAAAAGTATTTGAAAATAGAATAAAACTTTTATTTAGGCACGTCTACAAATATCATATGTAAAATGATCCATATTTTCTTGATCTGTACACTCCACGTGAGCCCAACCGTTGCATTTAATGCACTGCACCCAATCTTCATCGAATGATTCTTTGCAAATGACGCACTCTGTGACTTGTTCATCAAAGTCTAAGGTCCAGTTCATATATATTGGCCGGTGAGCTTTGCGAGGGGTATTCTCCCACCACACCGCTTGCCTGCCTCGGTGCTCCTTTTCTCTGCGTTCTCGCTCTCTCTAGGGCTACGCCTACTCGTCGCCCGGTGGGAATTAGTGTCCGTGAGGTACGCACACATGCAGCGAAGCATCCCCACCACTTTGAGCACATAGACGGCGGGTCACGATTCCGCGCGGTCATTTCTTGCTTCTTTCTTGCCGAAGGCGAGAGCGAGTCAGAGTTCGTCGCGAATAAATACTGTACAGATATTGTAATTCTGATGATAAATTATAATGAAAAATGTAATAGTATTTACATGTAATTGGATGTACATTTTATTTATTTATTTATTATTATTGTTTAATGCTATTCTTGGACTGCAGTGAAACCTGGAAACGCAATGCAAATAAAGAACGAAAATATTAAATTTTTGTGGCCCCAATTGCAGAATAAACTTCTCGAAATTTGTCCACAGCCTTAAGTAGGGGAAAATCATACAAAACCCCAGGCGAGACGCTGGTATTTCAACATTTCAATTACTTTAAAAAAAAAATTCTCAACTACATTTTCTTATCTGTAGGGTTTTATTTTTCATAAGCTCGTCATTTTCTAATCTTCACCTGTCCTGTTGACTGTTGAGCTTTGAGCGCTGCTTTCATGATATTTTCTTGGGTAGATAAGTAGGAAAATGTGAGATCTTCGATTTACTTTACTTTCGTATTCGCGTCTGAACACGTGCGTGTAAACGCGTATAGAAAATGCCACCTGAAAGGCTTCCATACACGAGCAAGCCGCTCACCGAGCCGCTCGCGAACTGCAGGCTCGGCTCGTATGCTCGCTGGTGTGTGGGATCGATGAGCCTGCAGTTCGTGAGCGGCTCGCTCGTGTATGTGGGTCTGAAACCCCACCAAAGCACTGGAATCATGTGGAAAAATAAATACAACAAACCAACCATTAAAAAAAATAAATTCAATTTGTGTTTATTAATTTCGAAAATGACTAAAAAATCAGAAGACACAAAAGCAGTCGCAGCAAATAGCATACAAAGTGTACTCCTTAGAGCCTTGCGTAGTATAGTAAATACGCCACAGCTAACGACGGTCGAAGCATGTGGTGTTTCGGAAAGAACTGTTCGCCGAATTTGTGCAGAAGGAAGATTACCAGGAGTCGCCGACGAGGATGCACATAGCACGTCATTTTCATCCCCCCAAAAGAAGCATCGATGTTGTACTACGACCCTTATTGATGATGAGAAGAAGGAATTAATTCGACGTACCGTTTTGGAATTCTACGACAGAAAAGAATTCCCAACGATACAGAAAGTGCAGACAAAGTTACGCGAGTCCGGCGATTTTGAGAGCTCAATATCTTCCGTAAGGCGCGTTGAAGAATTTGGGATTCGTGTACAAAAAAGGGAACGATGGCAGAAAGTTTTTGATGGAACGTGTGGACATTGTAGCAGCAAGGATATCGTTTTTGAGAAAAATGAACAGAATCCGGACATGTGAAGATTCTCGTCCTGTTATATACTTGGATGCGACCTGGGTTAATAAGAACCATACGAGACAACACATATCGATAGACTCCACGGCAAACAGTGGAGGTTTAAACGTCCCAACAGGAAAATGAGGACGCTTAATCATTTGCCACGCAGGATCAGCGCAACACGGATTCTTGCCACACGCGAAATTAGTTTTTCAATCTGGTAACACGAATGATGATTACCATAAAGAGATGAATGCTGAGCTTTTCACAAGTTGGTTTATCCAGTTACTGGAAGGTCTGGAGGAAGGCTGCATTATTGTGATGGATAATACACCGTATCATTCTGTCGTCAAAGATAAGGCACCAACTACCGCCAACAAAAAAATGAAATAATCGATTCGTTGCGCAAAAAGGAAGAGTAAATTTTGACGAATCATTGACCAAACCAGAGCTGCTAAACATAGTCAAACAGCACAACCTCGCAAAACAATATGTACTGGATGAAATCGCTTTGGAAATGGGACATGAAGTTATTAGACTCCCACCTTGTCATTGCCTGTACAACCCCATTGAGTTGATTTGGGCGCAAGTGAAGGGGTATGTATCCGAACACAACAAGTCATTCACCATGGCAACAGTAACAGGATTAGTGCATGGCGGGATAAACAGGATTATTATAGAGGATTGGAAGAAATATGTCGAATATGTCGTAAATGCTATGATCTCTGAGGAATTAGCGGTGGGGGAACGTCGAGCTCATCAACGCCAAGATGGGAAAGGAAACGGCGCTACCGTCGAACCAAGCCGAGCCAGACCAATCAGACTCGTCGCGGACACGGTTGTCGACGCTGGCAAGTAAGGCCGCAGCCAACCAGCATCGACAACCGAGTCTGCGACGACTCTGGTTGGCCTGGCTTGGCTTGGCTTAGCTTGGCTCGACGGTGGCGCCGTTTCCTTTCCAATCTTGGCGTTGATTGGCTCGACGTCCTTCCCTCACCGCTAATTCCTCAGGGGATCATAGCATTTCCTCCGTTCACTGTTCGTGACTGCTCGCCGAGTCGCCGCATGCGCGCAACATTCAGATTGCCATGCACGGCACGAGTCTTTTTTTGTGTCCTAGGAGAGCTTGCGAAATTCCTCCATTTTTATTATAATACATTTAATTGAGCTTCTTCATATCCGTACTCTTAATTTTTACTCGTAGTTTAAAACCGTTGTAGTACAATTTTGTAGTATTTCATTTAAAAATTTATTTTCAACAATGCCAACAATGAAAAGACCATTTTGTACCTCTTGTCAACCTTACGCCCTAGTAGTTGCCTAATTTTTCAGAGTAAAGCCATAAATAATCTCAAATAAATTTATTATAATAAAGGGCGTAATGTGAGAAGTTCGCCTATGGCGCAAAAAAAGACTTGAGTCGGGTCTGCGTCAAGATTCTGCGAAGTGGTTCCCGTGCTCACCGTAAGCTCTTGCGATCACTGATGATCCGCGAGATATTTGTGTGGTCTGATGCTCCTGACAGAAATGAAATAGCATTCAGCATATTTTGGGCATTGTCTGTAACAATCGCCACTACTTTGTCACGAATTTCCCAGTCTGCGAGAGTTTTCTCTAATTCGTTGGCGAGGTTTTGACCGGTATGGCGTTCTTCCATTTCGTATGTGCTTCATACAAAACTATCCGTGGTCCAATTAGAATTAATAATGTGTGCAGTTATTGTTATGTACGATTCTTACGCGACCGATAGCCAACAATCAGATGTACACCCTACGCTTTCAGCAGCTTTTAACTTTTCTTTTATTTTTTCTACGACCGTACCTTTGAGACCCATTAGTCTTTTCTTCATAGCTTCTTCCTTACATGTTTTGTAATTGGGCTGCACTACGGTCATAAACTGCTGGAAACCGTCGGACGAACAAAATGAAATTGGTAATTGGTTTCTCGCAATTAATTTTGCTGCAGCCTGGTGTATTTTTTCCGTTTTTGCAAAATCGCATAAACGTTTGTTCGCAGTCGGCCGTTTTAAATTCGAAATCCTTCGGCGTTTTTTTGGCGGCTGTGAATGTTCGGGAACTGTATTTTGTTCCACATTTTCAAGTTCCATATTTGTCATCGTTTCACGTTCTATAGGAATTAATATTTATTATTACTAATCATTTTATCTTTTATAAAGTACAAAGTACGGTTCGTTCATATACACGTTATTATTGTTCTAACTATTGAAAAAGCGAAAGAATGGTTGATATGAAAGTTGCTTGATTTGATGGGAGAAACTTAATAGAATATTCAGATTTGCGTTTAAGCTATTATTTACAGCGATTTCAATATCAAAGTAATTTTTATAAATCGAACTATATATTTTTATTATCATCACTTTATCATACATTTCAAAACGCGTTCAACGATGTCTACGGAGCGTATCTTTTAACAATAATATACCGGATATGTTTATGAATGTTGGTGGCCAATTTCTAATCCGAAAATAATTTTCATCAGAAAAACATAAGGAATCCATCGGCGGCACTTTCCTTTTGATACGACGAAGAAAATAATTTTTTAATACGCTGTAATGGATGTGACGCTCGACCCAGGATTCGTCCTTTTTTCCGGAAAAAGCCATAAAAATCGAGTGAGGTCCTGCGAAGGGCAGCCCTCGCCACGGGGTAGCAGGCCGCATCTCTTCGACGAGCGTCAGGCGACTCCTGCCCGAGAGGAATACGATTTACTTTAATTATAGTACATGTGTGTTTTGTAATAAAATGTTTCTATCCTCTCCTGAATTCAATAACTGGCATCCAGACATCTACGCTCGTACAATCCACCGTCAATACTCCTCGTGGGGAGACACAGGAAGAAAAGGGGTAGCCCGCTGTCCACGCGTGGACCTCTCGAGTATAAACACGAGCTCCGATATTAAGACAGAAGCATGCGTTGACGTATTCCGTGCGAGAGAAGGCGGGCATTGGGGAGGAGGTATTTCTGTGAAGAAGGCCTCTTCAAGAGAGCAGCCGTTTGTGAGGGATGCAAATCCGATTGGTTCTGATACAATCTGCTCCCTATGGTTGATATTTAGTTTAGCAACTTTCACACCTTCTAACCTAATCAATCGAACGTGCATCCCTCCCAAAAGAACCGGTCATCCGAGCGTAGAAGCAAGTGCGAAATAAAAGTAACGGTAAGCTCTCGATACCGCAGATGTACTGTGCTCCGATGGAAAGATGAAACTCGAAATGTCGGGGGGGGGGGGGGGCGAGAAATTAATTTGTCGAACCGTTTTTGTAGAAAAATTTACAAAGAATTACATATTTTTCGGCCCAACAAGGCGCAATCCCCCCCTAAAAGCGGACTGTCCGGTCGAAACGCTCGAAAAATAGATGATCTTTTTGATTCTTTTCCCCCAAAAGTATACCACTTGCAGTAAAAAAACTTTATGGTCTTTCGTTATTCGTTCTTCAAGAATATAAAAACTTTTTTTTTCATTTTCCCATAATGGTTCTAATTTTACGTGGCGGTCAGTGGAACTCGACGTAGGATTGTCAGAAATCAAAAAACCAAAGATATCCTTAGGTATAGGTTATTTCAATCGCTATCGCATCAGTCTTTGCTAAGACAAATAAAACGAAATGGCGATGTTTGGTACACGTTTGAACGCTATCCTGCGAAAAAGGGGATAATTCTGCGCCTAAAAATGTTAACAACGAAGAACTATGACCTCTAAAATTGATGGTCAAAGGCTGATGCGATAGTGAATTCAATGACAAAGAAAATGCCACCAAGTTTTTTGGAATCGGTTAATAATTTCTTTTGTTATGCTGTCTACCGTTCGGAAACACCATGATTCGAGATAATCGCGTTTAAAATTTTGCTTGTATATTCATGTCTATTTTATAGTTATATGCGACTAAACTAAACGCGCCACAACTCAAAACAATTGAACTCTTCTCTACGCTTGTCACTTGGACTCTGACAACTCTTCGCGCTGGAGGTATACAATGCTAAAATGCCTATAACTTCGGGAATTTTACGAATTTCAAAAAATCCTTTTAAACGCGTATTCTTAAAAGGATGAGCATTCAAAAAATGAAATAAAAAAAAATCGATTTTTAGACATGAAGGCCCCCCCCCCCCCTTAAGTCCCTTATGCCAGGGGAGGCGAACCTTTTTATCTGCGGCCACTTTTTATTAGGGGGAAAAAGTAGTAGAAAATATGATTGTACGAAAATAGTATGAAAATTAAAATAATAGCGTGAATATTAGGGTGGATCTTAGCTACTCTTGGTGAAAATTTTGTTGCAAGTTTTTTTTCACGCCGCCCCCTAAAATTGTTACACTGGGTAAGAAAATAATTCCCGTAAAAAATTAGGTTGATCGGATAAGAGAAAGACGCGCCTCATTCGCATTAAAGTTGCAATAAATGTTAAATTTTGTATGAAGAAAAAATCGTGCGCATTTTACAAAAACTCATGTTTTTCAAAAATTGAGGGCGATAGAGAAATTCCGTTTACGGATTCGTGTTTGGGACGAAAATCTCTACTAGGATCTCGCAGTGCATATTGCATATTGCAAATTTTGCACAAATTATTTTTTTATCAAATGGATCAACATTGGGGGGCGGCGTGCAAAAAATTTGATAGTCGAAAAAGAAGGTCTACCCTAGTGTATACAAACAAAACGGACATACTGCACTATGATGGTAAATGTTGATACTTACCGTTGACATTCGATGATGTACTTTCTGCTTCAATATTATTGCTGGTAGGCTTCAAATCGTGAATGGACGTCAAATGCCTACCAATGGAGCCAGTTGTTCCACCCGCACACGAAAATTCGTTGTTTTCTTCTTCGTCGCACAGATTACAGGTGGCTTTATCGTCATTACGGCTTGCAAATCTCCATACCCAACTTTTGCGTTTCGACATTTCAAAAGCGTATTTAAAATTATCGAAAAATTAATTCTAGATAGTCCAGTTAATTACACAAGCACAAATAGGAATATATATCGGAATTGAACCAATAACTTATAATATTATTCCTAGAATCCACGAATCGTATTACATAGCACTATATTACTGGTGTAACACTAGGTGGTTCAAGGACTCTCTAACTCGCTGCTACAAAATGCGGTTCTTATATATTTGTTTCCTGGATGACGTATCTGTTTGAAGGTGGAGTTTCTTGCGACTGTCTTTAATATAATTTGTCACGAAAAAGCTCCTCCCTCACAAATCGTAGGCGGAAAGATGGGAAAAAAGTCCCACGGGACTACCGGTATTTCCCAGGCGTGGGTCTCCAATTTAACAATCTGTATGATGCCCTAAACGGATCGTTAGCGGGCCGCGGTGGCTCCATATCAAAACTACACAGTACAAAACTACACGTGCAATTTAGGACACATCAGAATAGTGCACAAAAAGTAGTGCACATACAATTTAGAGCACATGAAATTTATAGTGCACATACAATTTAGGACACATGCGACTTAGGACATATACAATTTAGGACACATGCGACTTAGGACACATACAATTTAGGACACATGCGATTTACAACACATGTGATTTATAGTGCACATAAAATTTTGGACACATGCGATTTAGGACACATGCAGTTTAACGCACATTTTTTTAGTGCACATCAGGATAGCGCACAGCAAGATTTCACGCGCAACCATCTTCTCGTCGCCATCGACTGTTTCACAGCCGACGGTATTAGTATTGGTTGGGGTTAGTCCAGGGCGGGGGGCGCGCGCCCGTTTGCGGGCGCGTAATGCATGGTAGTGAACCGATGTGAATTTGGGGATTTCCAAAATGTGACTGCGGTTACAAGTATCGCGTGATGGGGTCAATATCGCCATTGCTGTCAAGGTCATCATTCTGAACATTTTCCCTTAAACTTTTTGGTAGTTGGTTTTGGTATACGAGATATTCGCAAAAAACATAACTCAAAATTACAATTACCGAGTTTAACACGTACCCACATCGGTTCGCTACCATGCTTAACGCGCCCGCAAGCGGGAGCGCGCCCCCCGCCCTGATCTAACCCCAACCAATATTAATACGATGGCGACGAGAAGATGGTTGCGCGTGAAATCTTGCTGTGCGCTATCCTGATGTGCACTAAAAAAATGTGCGTTAAACTGCATGTGTTCTAAATCGCATGTGTCCTAAATTGAATGTGTCCTAAATTGAATGTGTCCTAAATCGCATGTGTCCTAAATTGTATGTGCACTATAAATCTCATGTGTTCTAAAGCGCATGTGTCCTAAATTGTATGTGTTCTAAATCGCATGTGTCCTAAATTGTATGTGTTCCAAGTTGCATGTGTCCTAAAATGTATGTGCACTATAAATTTCATGTGTTCTAAATTGTATGTGCACTACTTTCGGTGCACTATTCTGATGTGTCTTAAATTGCATGTGTAGTTTTGTACTGTGTCGTTTTGATATGGAACCGCCGCGGTTTATTGCAGGTTTATGACTTTCGACGTTTTCCAACCCCGCAGACCTGCACAGCGCACAGTGGTCTGGATGGTGGCCAAAATTCAATTTCTCAACTTCAACTTTACGTCATTTTTATTTTATGAATTGACAACCCTCCAGAGCTTCAAAATCCGCATAGCTTTCCCTTTTCAGATGATTCTTTGAATAGATATAATATTACAAAGACAAAATCATGAAATTTTATGTGAATCTAATTGTTTTAAGGGGTTACGCCACCCTGAGGCGGCCGAAATGACATCAAAGTTTACGAATTTTTTTCTACGAAACTATGAATGTGACAATTACTTCATTATTATTTATGGTTAGTGCATACATTAAAGGACATATTGTGTAAATTTGACAGAAAAATATTAAAAAATGACCGAGCTATCCGTTATCCTGCAAAACTCCTCCGTCAGGACGCGCGCAGACGGTGTAACGGATTGTGATGCCCAGGATTATCTGACACGAAAAAACCCACAGTTTTATTGTTCATTGATAAAATATCTATCGTGTAGCATAGGGATTGAGAGAAAAAAGCATTTTTGTACAAATGCGAGCAAAGTGAAAATGAACATTAAATTTTTACCAAAAAAGGCAAGATTCAAACAATTACTATAAACAATTGGGATATGGCATCAAAAAAATCCTATGCTACATGATAGATAATGTTGTTAGAATTATGTGTATCAAATTTGAAGTAAATCGGACGCACAGTTTCGGAGATTTTTGATACACCAGTTGTAAAAATGTAGTTTTGAGAAAAACGGAAAAGAAGGAAAAGTGCGACGTTTACTCTGACGATGCGATCGAAAGACCGAGTGAAACGTTCCGAACATTTGCCTTACACCAATGCAATTAACCGACTAACACTTTGAAATGACCCTACTATGTCCAAAGGGCTCCCTAGCGTAGCTTGGAAATTAAAACAATAGAAAAGGCCCAGGTAATCCTCCCGCGAAGCGGATGGTCGGTACCTGCTCCGAAACGGCGGCTGCCGCACGACCTTCCAAGCACTGTAACTTGGCTATTTTTGGGATTTGGTGCATCCAGCATGGCTAAAATTATTCCCTGAACTCCAAATTAAAGGAAAATTACAACACCAAAAAATCGATTTTTTTTAAATCTCAGGGTGGCGTAACCCCTTAATGACTCGTTATAGAACATCAAAATACGTGTTTATATCATACAGTTATATAGGTAAGGAAGTATATTTCAGTTATTTATATGTGTCATAGGCATTTTTTAGTCTATGAACAAATAGTGCAATGTTTATATGAATTTAAACTTTCAGAAGGCTTATAAAAAAATGATTAAGCGAAATTAACATCGGACTTATTTTACATTAAAGCTTACATAATTGTTAACAAGAGCATGTAAATTTCAAGTGCAACTTCCTGCAACCTTCAATTTTATGCAGACTTTTAAAAATGACGCTCGAGGTATTTGGGCGTACCGAACGCGTGTATTTTTAATATTTTATTTTTTTTAAGTCAAAGATAATGTTGGGACAGATTCTTTTTTCTCTTTTTTTCTCTAGTACGGCTATAATTTTTAATTTTGGCTATAAAATACCGCTTTCCAGACCACAATGCGCCTCATACTGAATCCGCCATTTTGAATTTTAAATTTTTGGAGCCAAATTCGTTATCAGCGACCTCAAAAACACATAATCACCAAGTTTCAGAAAGATCAGAATTTTGGCCGCTAAATGTAGATATCCCCAGACCACTGTGCAGCGCAGTCATGCCAGAATGAGGACGGGTCCTCTCGAGAATTTCCCCCACCACGCATGCACACTACCAAGGGGGCCAAGCTTCCCTCTTACGAACGTTGAAGCAGAGTTCGTAGCGCCTCCTACCAATAAAGTGCGTACTAAACTGTGAGTGTGTGAATCGGTGTGAATCGGAACGTATGTGTAAGTGTATACGTGTAATGCATCGCTTTATAACCTATCCACGGATCGTCGCGCCAGCGACACGTATGCAGCAGATAGAAGGATAAACATTGAAATTGAATATTTCTTCTTTTCATAGGACACGAAAATATATTCAATTTCTTTGTATATCCTTCTATCTGCTGCATACGCGTCACTGACGCGACGATCCTTGATCAGACGCAAGTGAGGACGCCATTTGACAACGTCGAAAGGTTGTGTGACGTGCTCACTGATGCACCTAGGTATGTGTGTGTGATGTACCTAGCGCCTCCTACCAATAGAGTGCGTACTAAACGGGAACTTCAGGCAAACAATGCCAGCTTGGCCCCCCTGCACACTACGCCGGTGCGGCGATCCGTGAGCTCGGACACGCCACTCCGGCGTAGTGTGCATGCGTGGTGGGGGAAATTCTCGAGAGGACCCGTCCTCATTCTGGCATCACTGGCACAGCGAGCCTTTTTCAGCGCCTAGCGGGAAGCAACCAGCCGTACACCGATTCTACCCTTAGTAACGGTGTACGGCTGGTTGCTTGCCGCTAGGCGCTGAAAAAGGCTCGCTGTGCAGGCCTGAGTCTTACGCGCTATAAAATAATTGAAAACATCTGGCAAATAACTTGCAGAATTATAGGAAGGTTTTTAGGCTTAATCTCCAATTGCTGCAAGCTAATTTCTTTATGTTCGGTAGGCAATAAACTGCGCTCCGCTACACTTGAATAGGTTTAAGACTTATGTATGAGCTGTTCGAAACTACTGCGGGACCTTTGATTTGTACGCTTTAAAATTACCAACATTTTGCATACAGGAGACTGTTTTGTTTTTAAGCAGCCTCTAGAAGGTCAATGTTTTTGTGCAATATAGTGCACAATATTTATGTGCATTAATATTGAATATTGCACAATATATGGACCGTCTAGTGGCTTGAAATCTGAATCTCTAATTGATATTAAGGATATCCGCGGGCTGCACAAATAAACGTTCCCCAACATAATTATAATGAGAGATATTTAAATTAATTGAACTGAAGAAATGATTAAGATACAATTTATGTATGACTGCACACAATTATCTTTTAAGCATTCTGTATACAATTTAAAAGTGTGCACTGACATACAGAAACTGTATCTCAGTCAATTATTTTGAAGGGAAGAAAAATTGAACAAAGTAATAATTTAGTATTTAAGACTCACGTGTCTCTAAATGATCGTAACACGCGTGGATATACATGTATGAAATTTGTCTCAAGTGATTATTAACAGAATCTTTCATTACATGAATATTACAATTATTTTTAATACAATTGCGCAAAGTATACAATTTTTCAAATAAAACATAAAATTATAACGTATTCAAATGTATTTATGTTTTGACCGTTTCATCTTTTTTGTACATACTCGCGGTTCAAAATAATTTATCTCCTTACGATTCCGTTTGGAGTGCCTAATTTGGGAAATTATTTCCTTGGATTCGTCCAACGGAATCTCCCAACTATTTCTCCGCCTCTTTTTCCGAGGCGTGGACGTAAAAACGCCGGATGGGATAGAGGTGGAAATACCCTCTTCCATGTCCACCGATAGTTCACTTTCCCCTCCTCCCCTCTTGTCCCCCTCCCCCATCTTGTCCCACTCCCTCTCCCCTTACTTCTTGTAAACATACTTCACCATACTTTGGTATATTTATTTATTTGACACTTTACTGTTTTGAGTTTTACAAAAAATATAAATACAATATTTAATAATATTAGTAATAAATATATCAGACATATTGTCTTTATGACTACATATAAAACTAAAATTTACATGATGCTTTACATAATACGTGATGAAAAACATAAGATTACGCCTACTATGATATTTATGTAACATATATTTAGTAATATTATATAGTTTTATAATGCACCGCGAGAAACATTCGTTAAAATAGTTTAATACATCATTTTCGTTATATTGGCGCTGTTCTTGTGACGTCCCTCTATTTTTCGCGCGGTATTATTCTAAAGTCTCCCTCATAAATCTCAACACAACTCTGTTACGTGAGGGCGTTGTTCAATTAACAAGTAAAAAGTCAACAATAATTGACCGAGGGAAACCCTACAACACTAAATGGTTGGATCAATAATCGTGTCTTGTTGTTAATTTTGAAAGAGACCGAGCGGTTGAGTCTAATTTCCTCAAGTAGGGTAGACTGGGTACGGTTGACACATTTTAGCGTTTATCGTCCATTGCATCGGGATTAGTTAAGCGAGCGATGACGGAAATATATTAAATAAAAGACCACATATCTGTCTACTAATGGGCAATGTTATTTGAGATCACTGTATTGTATTTTATCTGTAAAATCAAATTTAAAAAAAAATGTAATTTGTTTCAACCGTCCCAATGCCAGGGTCGGTTGAAACAGTGCCTGGGGTCAATTGAAACACATGCAAATAATACAAAATATAATAAATGAACATGTTTTATTCATCGTCTAATAACATTTTACGACTCTTAATGGCACAGTTGAACATCACAAATATTTTTTTATTAATATTCAAGTCTTTCACGATACTTATAATCTAACATACTTTTTAATCAGCCTTCAAAGGTTTATATTAAGTACAACTTAAATTATATAATAATCAGATGTTGGTGACGATTATTTTTTTTGTAATGTTTGTGTACTACAGCAGCTTTAAAAAAAAGCTTTAGCACTTCAGCTATAAAATAGGTTAAAAAAAAATTAAAGACTTATTATTTCTATAAAAATCAATATTTTATTTATATTTTTCTCGTAGTCTTCCTTTAGCGTACCCTTGGCATCTAAGAAACAAGAAAATTAAATAAATAAACTGGTTCAACCGTACCCACAAAAACTGTTTCAACTGTCCCCAACCCCCCTTCTAGGTATAAAACGATTCACAGTAAGAATGATAATAAATTTCAATAAAAACTAATCATACAGCTGTATTCCACACACTTCAATTAAAACGATACAAAACTCTCAATACTCTAACTTTAATAAAACGACAATAATTGCAAAAATGTACGAACAAAAAATACTTACTTGTCCGTCAAAAAACACAATGGGGCCTCCTATACACAAGCACAGCACGCGAAGAGCGACGCAACACTAAACTTCGTGTTTCGACTTGTCGCCAGCTTCGTTCTACCCTTGCACCCCTCACCCCCTCATGCACGGTGTCGAGATATTCGCTTTTTTTCAACCGGCCACCGTTTCAACCGTACCCAGTCTACCCTAACGCTTAACGAATTTTAAAGGGAAAAGTTATAATTTTAACATAATCAGTGATTATTACGCAAAAATCAGGATTGCTTTGGGGCGCGGCTTTCGTCTACAACCCGTACAGGTTGTCCAATCAGGATGTGGTATTTTAGAGGAGACTGGTTCGAAACAGAATTAGACAAATTAAGGAATAATATACCATGTATTACAAAGTAATATATATAAAGGAGTTTTGAAAGGTGGTACAAAATGGGGAAAATTACATGGATTTGTGTTACGCCAAATTATATATATATATAAAAGAAAATACAATTGTGTAAAATCCTAAATTCGTTTAGGAGGATTTGAATCAGTCGTAGTCGAATGTAAACGGAAGGTCGGACGATTAACAAATAGCAGAACAAAAATTATTGATCGAGGGGGGGGGGGGGGAACCCCACAACACTAAATGGTTGTTGGATCAATAATTGCGCAGGTTTAACAAAATTTTTTAAGGAAGCGGTTCAGGAAAAATCGCAATTTGACAAAACGCGGTGTTCTCACATAATAAGAATGAACAAGGAATGACAATTGATCGAGGGGGAAACCCCCAACTCACTATGTTAGTTGGATCATTTATCGGCTCCGTACAAAATTGTAATAAAACGGGCTCACCAATGTAGGGTAGAAACTGTCTAAATTTTAAAGTGTCGCTTACTCTCTCTCTCTCTCTGTGATCTGTATCGCTGGCCTGCTTATGGGTGTTGTAACGCAGCACACGTCGCACGATACACTGGCACTAAGTGTTTATATTGTTTATAATAATAATATTTTAAGTAAACGGTATTAAAAATGGAAAACGTATAAAAATCGAGTCTCTACGGGGACTGAGTCCTTCCACGTTCACTACGACTCGGTGGAACTCCGGCTCAAAAACTATTTTAACTAATAGCAATATGTCCTCGGACAGAACGTCAGCGCACTATGCGACTTAACAGGCGACTGCCCCGAGCGTTTGCAGGGTAGGCCCGAGCAACCGGGCCTTTGAAACAAAGAGTGTCAAATTGCTGACTCCGCACCTCGTGCACATGGCCCAACCGTCGTCGCCTCGGACCGTTCCCAGCCTCGCAGTGCTTAGGTTTTTGAGTGCTATCGCATCCGGCGTTCCAAGAACGTCGATGCTGATGAAAGATTTTCTCAAGGAAGAAACGCAGTGGCGTAACGACTTGCATTTAATTATTATTATAATTCAGTTTGTAGATCATTGACAATTGACAGAGGGAAACTCCCATAACTCGCAATGGTTGAATCAGTTGTCAATGACGGTGTAATGGAAATTTAGAAGAAAGTAAAATATAAATGGTCTACTACAATGCTTAAGTTTCCGAAACCTTATCGCAGCGCGCATCCTAGGAACGTCGACGGCGTTGAAAGATCGTTTATAATACTCTTTCGTGAGAACTTGCCGTGGCGTGACAGGCTTAAATCTAATTTCGATTGCAACTATTAAGAATATTCACAGATAGTCGGCAATTGATTGAGGGAAGTTCCCATAACACATAATGGTTGAATCAATCGTCGACATCTGCGTAGAAATATAATGTTAAAATTTTGAAAAAAAAGATTTTAAAAAGTAACCGGCACGTAACAACTCCATCAAAATTCCTCAAACTCAACTCCTACCCCTTTTCCCCAATCACTGATCACCTTGACGATGTACCTTAGCGGTCCCCATCTCAAGACGGTCAACCACTAAATCTCCTTCCCCTCTTCGCCCTATGACGCATGATCTCCTCCCTCATATTTAAATTTAACCTTTAGAGGGTCGGGCTGGCCACTGAAAATTTATATATTTGAACATGTTTCTAAGGGTTTTTGATATCGCTGTTACGTATGTGAAATTTTCCCATACGCCGCTCTCAACCACTTTCGAGCTCGCGTTTGAGAAGGGAAAACGCCCTAAAATCCCTTTGCCTATCACACACCACTAAGAGGAGTCATGATCTCGGCCAGCTGGATCTCGACCATGGCAACGGGAGTGACACGACGACGACCATACGGATTTCCTTATATGGAGATTTCTAATGAATCCCCACTCATTTTGGGACTATATAAACCCTTTGGGTTCAACCATCGTTGGTTAAAAGCTATAGAGTCACGCATAGAGTCACGTCGTGTCACGCTTGTACAGAGTTTGTTATATTCAGTAAGATCGGGCTAATGTCCCTGTCAGAATCAATAGTTAACCTCATAGAATCCGCGAGTTCGGTTTATATTCTATTTGACATATTGTAATAGCCACTCTTACGCCCCGCATCACCAGTGCGTCAACACCGTGCAACTAGTGGTAACTTACACACTTTATTTAATTAACTAATCGCGACACTTACATTTGTACAATAACTAATTATTGAATATACGAATGGTGTTCACGTGTAAATCGAGTAGATTCGTTAAACCCATCTTTTACCCAGTGATCAAATATTAATTAAGAGTTACGAGGCATTACTAACATTTCCCGCGACTCCCTGATTTCGCATCAGGTTCGTTCGCAACCTTTCATCTAAAACAAGGAATCTTCTCCAACCCAGTGGCTCCCCGACTTCGCATCGGGTTCGTCCACGAAACCTCACCCTCCTGCGGCTCCCTGATTTCGCATCAGGTTCGTCCGCGCCCCTAATTAACAAACTAATAAGTTGCCGCAGCCCCGGCTCGTAACATCGCTAATCATGATTCTATAGTCAGAATATCGAAATTTTACGCAGAAACAGTGTTGCCAACCTAAACAAGCCTAAATGAATAACAGCAGTTACATTCACATATTATTTCTTATTTCCGACATAAGTATATATTCATTTTTTTTTCATTTGGAAGGACAAGAAGTATGAACAAACAGATAAAAAACGCAACAGAGAGATACACATTCATTATTCACTTTGTATAATGCTTGAGCATTAGTGAGTTGTACGACTACAGCTCGCATAATAAATAGTAAAATCAGAAAACTAAGAAAACAATTCCAGAAATAACACAAAATACCCCAAAAACAAAAAAAGAGCTACAAAAATTTCCACGACCACGTCTCACGCCCTCTCTATGACCAAAGAAGTCAAAGCCCCACTCACCCTTTTCCAATCAAACCTCTTAAAATCCATCCAATGGGTTGAGTATCCCTTTATCAGAAGCCTAAATAAAACCTCGGAAGTCTTACTGCGACGCATATTTCATAAATAGGTCAAGGTGCATACCGCGCACACCCCTCATACCTCACATTCTTGTAAATCATATAAATACGAGGGCCCGAGAGACTGGGGTCCTCTTCTACAGAACTCAGTCAAACTGATGAACGAAATGTCCTTAGCGATTTCGGAAAGGATTGATCACGTTCGTCTTTCGATAGACTCAGGAAAGTAATGGCAGACGGAAGTGAACGTTGGAACTAGCGTGGTGTGATTAAGCGTTTTAATTTGTGTGAACGGCTCGACAGGCCGAGACCGGAGACGGAAGAGTTCAGAATTACAAGTATAACGGCTCGAACAGGGCCGAGGCCGAAACGTGGTCACTCGCGGAAAAGACGCACAAAGATCAACGCGTGTGGATCTCAGCGCAGCGCGAACAGGAAGACTTTTAGACCGCTGTCTCGCGGAACAAGAAGGCACATCTCGCGGAACACCGGAACGGGAACGACGACGTCCCACTCCACTGCGCCCGCGGCCCGAGCTACTCGGTACACCGAACCACGGGAACGAGAGCGAGACCGGGCCGATCACCGATTGGTCACGCGAGAGCGCCAAATACAATCAGTAGATCGATGCATAAATCAGACGCAAAACAAAGTAACGACTAAGAACATATGTACAAAGTAAAGAAGGCATAAAGACATAAAACAATATATATATAAAAACCATTCAACCCAGGTATCGCACGAACACTGAAGTTACCTCAAAGTTTCATTTAAACAGTTAAACTTAGTGACCAACGATCATCGTTCACGAATCATTGTAAGATATTATAATTACCATTATTATCACGGCATATCACCCTCATTCATATTTCTTTGTATTAATATCGCTTATTGCATATCATATTGTTGCGCTGGGGTGTTTCCGGCACCGACCACCCCGACGCAAAGCAGAAATGAATGGTAGACACGGGTGCGCGACACAACTATATTTGGTGCCGCTGATAAAAGACAGTATAACCCGTGCGTCCGAGCGCTACGGCGTTCGGTACAAGACAGTCTTCGGCGCCGCCCTGATAGTCTTCTCGAAGGGGGTTGACCCTCTTCTGTCTTCCGCTGCGAGCACCAGCAGGCTATGCACGGGCCTATACCCGGTGCTCGCAACAATATTATATTATTTTCATCTTTGTAGTAAGAACGGTTATTGCATTTCATATTATTATATTAACGCTTACTGCATTTCATATTATTCTTTGTTATATCAACGCTTATTGCATTTCATATATCGCTATTGGCTTATTCTCAGGGAGTCGAAACCGAAGCAGGAACCGAATTTCCGACCGGTCTAGCGACCAGTAACCGAAGCGAAAAGGGACCGATATTGTGACAGTAACAGTGAGAGCAGTGAACCGAGGAAATGCTATGATGCCTGAGGAATTAGCGGTGGGGGAAGAACGTCGAGCCAATCAACGCCAAGATTGGAAAGGAAACGGCGCCACCGTCGAGCCAAGCCAAGCCAGGCCAACCAGAGTCGTCGCAGACTCGGTTGTCGATGTTGGTTGGCTGCGGCCTTACTTGCCAGCGTCGACAACCGAGTCCGCGACGACTCTGATTGGCCTGGCTCGGCTTGGCTCGACGGTAGCGCCGTTTCCTTTCCCATCTTGGCGTTGATGAACTCGACGTTCCCCCACCGCTAATTCCTCAGAGGCTTACCCCCACCGCTAATTCCTCAGGCATCATAGCATTTCCTCGGTTCACTGGTCGTCGCAGACTCGGTTGTCGATGTTGGTTGGCTGCGGCCTTACTTGCCAGCGTCGACAACCGAGTCCGCGACGACTCTGATTGGCCTGGCTCGGCTTGGCTCGACGGTAGCGCCGTTTCCTTTCCCATCTTGGCGTTGATGAACTCGACGTTCCCCCACCGCTAATTCCTCAGGCATCATAGCATTTCCTCGATTCACTGAGTGAGAGGTTGTGAAGGGGAACCGAAACTCCAGACCGATTGCCTCTCGACCGGAAATCTCAGACCGTACTTTTAACGAAACCAAACCGAAGGCATGACCAGTCCGCCGACTGGTCGGTTGACCGGTCGCAATACGGTCGAGTTAATTTCTGGAGAGGAACAGAAACCTCTCCATAAATTACGAGTCGGAGCGGTTCGGTTCTGTTCGGATCGGTTCAACCTAGGTGAATAAGCCGGGAAGGTATGAATGCTGTTCCTGTTGCTTATACTGTTTGTCACCCTCGTAACGGGTTTGTTGATAGCAGACTTTTGCAGTTATTTGTTACTGTAACACTGTCCATTCCAAACTATGTCGATCTGCCGAGATATTATTATATTTCAAACACTAGTTATGTATTATTTTAGTAGAAGCAGTTAATATAAATAAATTATTGTTAATATACAAATAACAAGAAAATGATTGAAAATATAATTCTTCATGTGATTATTTTATAAGTAGGTCCAAGTGTGAAAAAAAACAGAAGACAGGAATGTAATAAAATGTAAATATATTAAACAATAGCATAAATAACAAATTTCACAGCAATCTCGAGTTTCGGTCGAGAGAAAACTCCTGACCGCTCGTCGCTGTCTACTTCGGTCGAGAGAACCATAAATGCCATATTGGTCGGTCTCACTGACCGCGACCGAAACTGAAATTCTATCGGTCTCGACTCCCTGCTTATTCTCATGTATTTCATGTTCATATTCTTATATTGTTATTAATTACCATTTATATAAATGTCATGTACTAATGCTTAACGTCCAACGCATTATTATGTTAACCTCGCTATGCTATTGACAGTGCATATATTCTTGCTTAAAGTTAATAAACCTCTTTGCTTTAAATCACGCTTCGCGTTATTGTGTTCATCCTTTGGTTACAAACGTTCCAAATCAAAGCAGGCTACTGCAACAGCTGATTTCGGTTCGCGAACGCGAGAGCGCTTATTGTGTTTACAAACATATTTTTGCATGAGCCGTGTGGGTTCTTATATAAATGCAACGTTAAATCCAAGTACCAAGCCAAAACAAACATAAGGTGCTCTAACGGGTGTTTCCCTGGTGCGCGTTCACTTTTAAACCTTCCCTGGTCGATTAGAGTGTTGGATTTAAGATTCGCGCCAGACCTCCATCAACCTCAGTGTGTAGGATTTGAGATTCTCGCCTGACCTCCACCAATCCTCAGAGTGATGGATTTAAGATTTGCGCCTGACCTCCACCAATCCCCAGAGTGCTGGATTTAAGATTCGCGCTTGACCTCTATCAATCCTCAGAGTGCTGGATTTAAGATTCGCGCCTGACCTCCACCAATCCCCAGAGTGCTGGATTTAAGATTCGCGCTTGACCTCTATCAATCCTCAGAGTGCTGGATTTAAGATTCGCGCCTGACCTCCACCAACCCTCAGAGTGCTGGATTTAAGATTCGTGCCTGACCTCCATCAACCCTCAGTGCGTACAATTTCGGATTCTCGCCTGCCTTTTACCCCACATAGTCATCGTCCCAAGACCTCCACCCGGGACGTGATATTCTACAATATGTATTTTGCAAAAGTTATAATCTGCTTTGGGTAATAAATTATTATTATATATATATAAAAATAATGTTGTCTTAACCTTACTGCTTAAGGGGGTAGACACGCCACGTGACACGGGCAATTCACCGCTCTGTAATACCGACAATTTAACCTGAAACATGGGTTTAGTAGAATACGTTGTTTGTCCTTATATGAGCAGATTTTGAGCTGGGTGAGGTCTCATTCGAAAGAGGAAGGTTCAGTGCAGCGCGCTCTGGTCCTCGTTTGCGTCACAAAACTCTTTTAGTGACCTAAAAATACTTGGATTCATGCAGGTGTATTTTGTCGAATTTTGCTCTACTTTGAACACTCATATTATTAGATATCAACACAAGCTCGCCGAACCATGACCAGAGCGCGCTGCACTGAACCTTTCTCTTTCGAATGAGACCTCGCCCAGCCCAAAATTCGCTCATATAAGGACAAACAACGTATTCTACTAAACCCATGTTTCGGGCCAGATTATGTCGGTATACAGCGCACTGCATTACCCGTGTCTACCCCCTTAAGGCGGTGTCACACACTCCGTGAATCGCTTTGTGTATCGCTGGCTCTTCTATAATCCTAGGTGTGGCTTCCGGATTGGGACGAGCGTTGTCCATGAGGCTCTTCAGTTGGAACAGTGTTATATGAAACGTGTCTTGGCAATTGGCTCTGCTAATATGCTTGCCAGACATATTTCAAACTAATAATGTGTTAAACGATTCTTCAAATTGGGTGGCATTTAGGCTATTTGCTCTACCCCTGTGTTGTCGGATTTGACCGAAAAAGTTTTCCAAGGGATCTTGATTAAATTCCCTAGTATAGACGTTGTCCAATTTTTTGGCATATAATATTTTCACCATATCCATAAATCCTTCCACTGTGGCTATAAAATTCTTCAGTGAAGGTGACACTATTTTTTCTGTTGTACCTTCGGCCTGGAAATACATATTGTTCAGTGAAGGTGACACTATTTTTTCTGTTGTACCTTCGGCCTGGAAATACATATTCTTCAGTGAAAGTGACACTATTTTTTCTGTTGTACCTTCGGCCTGGAAATACATATTCTTCTTCTTTTGGACACATTCTCTCCAGTATGTCATATGTATACTATTTCGGCTACAGCACATTTTAATCCGGCGTTGTTAGGTCTAGTCCTGTTTTCATTTTCTTGTTCTTTTAAAATACAAAAAGAAAGACTGATTAAAGTAAACTGAATGTAATATATTTGATATAGTATAAGTATAAGATGACATAATAGTAATATAAAATCATAAGTAAAATATAACACGAATAAGATAAAATAAAATAAGAATAAGATGAAAGAAGGATAAGGATCAACGACAATCTGTACATTATAAACAAAACAATGTGATATAAGAGCGGATAATAGTAATCTTTATCTTTACTATTTATAAAGAGAGAGCCGATTTTTATGTTCGCGCAAAACTCAAGACCTATTGAACCGATCTTCCTCAAATTTTGACACGTTATTCCTGCATACTCTAGGACGGACATAGGCTATGTAGCATGTCTCAGAAACGCGTCATTAACATGTAATTTATATGCAAAGATTTCACGTGTACGACTGTTTGGCCGACCACGTGACCCCTATATACGACAGTCTACTTGCGCGCGCATGCGCATATTCGCCCCGCGCGAAGCTCGCCCGTAGCAGTACCGCGATGTTACCACCAGGTGGCGAAGCTTTTCGAGCACTTTCTCGCGAGAGAACTGGATTATCGCGGATATATATGTCAGAATGATCGTCGGGGTACAAACTGGTTTTGCAAATTTATTATCACGTGGTATGCAAAACAGTACACATGGAATGTTTACATATAATTACATGTTAATAACGCGTTTCTGAGACATGCTACATAGCATATGTCCGTCTTAGAGTATATAGGAATAACGTGTCAAAATGTGAGGAAGATCAGTTCAACAGGTCTTGAGTTTTGCGCGAATATAGAAATCGGCTCTGTTTTTATATAATAGGTATAGAAAAGATATTAATTCTAATAAACACGTATCAGTCACGCCACGATCTCGGGCGAAGCCGAGACGGGGCAATGGGCATGCTAGTGAAATAATAAGAACAAAATAAGATTTGTCAAATGTCTAATGTTCGTTGGGCTATATAAGTTTTGAATTTGAAGTGCCATCTTTGGGAACTATGTAATCCTAGAAGAAAACAAATACCTATACCTATAACTATATTACCTTTTGAAGTCTCACTGCTGTTCAACGAATCAAATAAATCATTGAAGAATTTCACTATCTTCGCTGTTCCGGTGGCATTGGCATAGATTCCATAGTTCTTGCTGGACGCTTCATTCTACGCAAAAAATATTTGTTTTCAATTCACATTCAATCATTTTTAATGTAAAGCCGTGTCCCCACTGCATCGGTATTTGCCAATGGGCAAGGCCGCTCGGTACATGCAGCCAAGTCTGCGGATTGGGTTGCATGGTTTGAAAAGCCGAACGGGGCCGAACGGGGCATGCAGCATGCCGATTGGCAAATGTGTAGTGCCTAATAGTTACTAGAGTAATATTAAAAATTGGCACAACCAGATTGGTGACCCCGGGGTGATCCTTCTTTCTGGACTTTGAGAGGCAGATCTAGAGACGCGGTAGCGTCTCGACGCCAAGTACATGAAAGACACCCTGTATATGTAGACTGTGGCTACCGCTATCATTTACTCGTCGCCGGGCTATTCCAACCTAACCTGAAACTTATTTCATTAATATCTCATCACGCCTGCTATATTTTCTAAATTTAAAGGCATTTTTCTTATGTAAACCGCATATAAGCTTTCGAATGCGACCAAATTCAATAAAATCGGTCCACGCATGACAGAGATATCGTAATATCGTCTCATGGATCAGTCGGAAACGGTAAGAAAGAATTTTTCTCCTTCTGATTATTCTTCGCCAGTCAAAATTTTTGTCGACATAATACGTATACGCGTTACACGCACACCTTCACTAATAACACATGTATCGTTCGTCGACTCTCGGGATCATTCGGCAGGGATCGTCGTCCGTCTTTGTATACATTATTATAACCTACCAAGTGTCATCATCAATTATTATATAACCTGGCAAATGTTAAATAAGGTAAGTTGTTAAAATTTGAAATGTCACGAGTTTTTCGACTAAATAGGAGACTGAATTATTGTCGCAATTAATAAAGTAATTCGCCAAAATTTTTTTAAAGACTTTATGTAAAATCACAGACTTGGAAGTTGTTCGAAGAAGGTTCGACAGAAAAGCATCTTTCTCATAAGTTTCTGCAAATTTGTACCATGCATGTACAAAATAATATATATTGTAACAAGTTGCATTGCATTTAAATTGCCAGAATTGCCACGAATCAATTTTAAACATAAAATATTCTTACTTTTGTTACTGTGATCCAAAATAATACATAAAAAAAAATATAATCATTTGGTACCGTGGATGCAGACTAAGGTCGATTCAGACTATCGGTGCGGTCACGGCCCGGTCTCGCTCAAAATCACATCCGTGAGCGCCCACACTAATATCAAGCCGGATGAGTGTGGATAAACAATATATAATATTATGTAGTCTAAACAAAAAAATATAATCATTATGTAAAAAAATTATATAACCTAAATAAAAAAATATAAACATTATAAAAAAAGAAAGACGTGAATTTTTTTCCAAGAGAAAACATTACAAATTGCGGCCGCCTCGGCCCCGACCGCGATCCCGGCCACGACCCCGGCCACGGCACTGATCCACGATCAGTGCTTGTATCGTGGTTGCTTGTGCGCGCAGGCTTCTAGCCTGCGCGCACAAGTTTCATGGCGGCCCAACGTTGCTGTTGGGCTCTAACTTTTACCCCACTCCGTTTGTGTCTGCGCGTCGCATATTCTCCTGTAATATAATTGGTATAAAATAATTATTTGATCTGTTATGTAAATAAAGAAAATTAATTAATGCACAAATCTGGTTAATTCTTATGAAAATCTATCTTAATTTTTAAACTAATGGAAGTATTAAGAATTAATACCACGAGCCGTGGCCGGGCCTGGGGGAGGTTGATGATACGGTGACGGTGGCAGCGTTGGGGGCAGCGGCGGTGGCAGCGTTGGTGGCGGCGTGGGTTTAGCAGTTGTGGCACCCAGTGTCAGCGGCAGCGGACTGGCTGCAACTGGGTACCGCCGACTCGCTGCAAGTCGGTATAACCAACTGGCTGCCATCGGGTGCATCCAACAAAATAATTTTGTCCTGCTCTGTATCTGGAAATTGAATAAATGTATATAAAAAAATGTAAATATTGTTATTAATTAAAAAATTAATTAATTAATCTACTGTAGGTTTATCATTAATCATTAATGAAATTTTTAACTTACTAGCTAAAAAGGCAGTCCCCTGTCCATTCTACAAAAAGTAATAAAAAATTAATTAGTAAAAGAGATCAAGAGTTTATAAAAGCGGCTTATGATAGAAAAAAGTCATACATTATCTATCAGCGGGAGTAGACCGTAATTGTATAGCAAGTAATAAAACAACAAGATACTATTAGGTAGACACATTGAAGCATATATTCTAACTTAAAACTATCAAACATATCTGAGTAGAACATAAATGAACATGTAAACTTTATGAAAGACTTTAATAGCCACTATGCCTACGTTAAGTATCAGTGGACGTAAATCGTAATAACTGTATGAAAGACTTTAATAGCCACTATGCCTACGTTAAGTATCAGTGGACGTAAACCGTAATAACTGTATATAACAAGTAATACAACAAGAAGATATTGGATATATAGAAACATATATTTTAACACAGATGTGTTCCATATTTCTAATCGTTGGCGTTACAAGTAGAATATGCTTCAACGTGTCTATCTAATAATATCTTCTTGTTTTACTGGCTATATATATATTATACAAATACGGTCTACATCCACTTATACTTAATGTAGACAAAGTGCCTACCAACGACTATGAAAATGTCGTAGCTTACATGGCCATTCGTTAGTTTTATGATAAATCTCACGAATCACGAATAATTAAGTAGACACATTGAAGCATATTCTAACTTATAACGCCAATGACTAGAAATATCAAACATATCTGAGTTGAACGTAAATGAACATGTAAACGTTATGAAAGTTTTTAATAGGCACTTTGCCTACGTTAAGTATCAGTGGACATAAACCGTAATAACTGTATAACAAGTAATAATACAACAAGAAGATATTGGATATATAGAAACATATTTCAACTCAGTTGTGTTTCATATTTTGCGTTACAAGTAGAATATGTTTCAACGTGTCCATCTAATAATAAATATCTTCTTGTTCTTTTACTGGCTACAAACAAATATACAGTCTACTTCCACTTATACTTAGTGTAGGAAAAGTGCCTACCAATGACTTTGAAAATGTCGTAGCTTACATGCCCATTCGTTAGTTTTATCATAAATCTCACGAATCACGAATAAATTTCTCACAAATAAAACTAACGAATATATCAATTCTCACGAATAAAACTAACAAATAAAAATAAATTCTCACGAATAAAACTAACGAATATACTTACAATTTCTGGGTCCGTGTCCATGGCTTTGCAGAGCACGTTTTTCGGACATTTTGGAAGTTAGCTTTTCACTGAAGTTGGCCTCGATACCAAAAAAACAATCGACGATCAAAGCGCATTTATAAGTAACAAAATATCGATCTATCGAGATTCTTCATTACGTTTTGCCATCGACGAAAATTTTAAAGAAAGAAAATGTACTATTACATAAATATAGATCGGCTACGCGGTGCACATGATTTATTTTCGTAGTTCTCAAAAAAGTAAAAAAATTACGTCGAGTACATGAATTATTGACGGGGTAAACAAAAGGCGAGGGTAAAGAAGATCTCGCCCGACGGCGGCGTTCTTGGTACGAGGACGGCTCGTTTTGACCGACGGGCACGTGAGCCAAGGGACGCACTTTTCTTCGTATAACGGCAGAGACACGTATCCTTATTTTCTTGCATGTAAGTGTGCTTTATTATTATTATTATTTTCTTACATGTAAGTGTGCTTAATTATTAATATTTTTAAATTGAGCTGTGCATAATGAAACGAACACAAACGAATATAGGTTATTGTTTCATTACACATGTATATTGTTATTACATTGTATAGGTAAATAAGCAAGAGAACATGAAACTGAGCTGCTGAAGTTGAATATAATATAATCGCTACGCATGGTTATTTATTCAACGTTAATCATTCTTTTTTTAAGACTAGCTATTAAAGCTCAATCATTGGAGAATCCATTTAAGAATTTATGATACGTGAGAAGTAGCTGTAAGTGTTCGCCTCGGTACAAGTATGTATGATACATTAAGTGTACGTAACCTATCGAACCGAAAATTATAAACAAGATCGACAACTTTTTCTATTATTCACCGTCATGGAAAAAAAGTCTTTGTAATTTGTTAAAATTCCATAACATTGTCATGCTTTAATGGATTCTGTGATGCTTTTGTATTTACGTAGGTGTCGAATCTTTGTAAAAAGAAGTGAGATCCCCCCAAAAAACTTCAAAAAAGTAAAAAAATTACGCCATGTACATGAATTATCACCAAAAAAAAAAAAGAAGAAGATAATAATATACATGAAAAAGTCGAGGACGGAAAAGAGTATCAAAAATCACAAAAAATAAAAGGTAATAATATAATCACAAAAAATAGAAAATATACAATACAAAAAAAGATGTGAAATCAAAATGAGCTGCCAGTACATAAAGGTGCTTTCCAACTGCGCTTAAGATGACACATCTACATACACACAGCTAAAATGCTGTGTTCATACATTCCATTACAATGTATTACATAATATTAAGCAGATATATTTTTATACAAATAAATATTTTAATATGAATAAATATTTTATTCAAAATACTTGGCGCTGCTCCCCGAATTGGTGTTGCTAAACCGAATAAATATGTATAAATTGTATCAATCTTTTTCTTTCTTTCTTGTGCTAGCGTTCGTGAATGTGTGTATACATTGTAAGGGAGTTGTTGTAAATTATTAATTAATACTAAGAAAATTAACATTTTTTCGGTTTCGCAGCGCCAAGTATTTTGAATAAAATATTTATTCATATTAAAATATTTATTTGTATAAAAATATATCTGCTTAATATTATGTAATACATTGTAATGGAATGTATGAACACAGCATTTTAGCTGTGTGTATGTAGATGTGTCATCTTAAGCGCAGTTGGAAAGCACCTTTATGTACTGGCAGCTCATTTTGATTTCACATCTTTTTTTGTATTGTATATTTTCTATTTTTTGTGATTATATTATTACCTTTAATTTTTTGTGATTTTTGATACTCTTTTCCGTCCTCGACTTTTTCATGTATATTATTATCTTCTTTTTTTTTGGTGATAATTCATGTACTTGGCGTAATTTTTTTACTTTTTTGAAGTTTTTTGGGGGTTTGAATTACCGTACTTGAAAAAGAATTGCTTTTGGAGTGATCGCCATTACGCCAGCCAAATTGTACAGTGGAGACACACCTTACGATGATATAATTTTTATACTTATGGATTTTAATCATTAAGTTAATCAGTGATGCCAGAACGAGGACGGGTACTCTCGAGAATTTCCCCCACCACGCATGCACACTACGCCGGAGCGGCGTCCGTGAGCTCGGACACGCCACTCCGGCGTAGTATGCATGCGTGGTGGGGGAAATTCTCGAGAGTACCCGTCCTCATTCTGGCATCACTGAAGTTAATAGCCGAAGACATTCTTTGGCTGAAAACTTGTGTTGTGTAGCAAACTTTCATGTTTTTAATTATTTGCTTTTATTATTTTGTTATGCCTTTAATCATGCATACGAAAGCATGATCTACCATCTTTTCATTTTCAAGGTCGGTTAATTTATCTTCAAATTCATTGTACTCTAACCGCGGCAGTATTGACATTTCATCAAATAATACAATTCATTTTGGTCTTGTCTTTGCATGCGGTCGACAGATCTTTTTAAATTTGAGAGTAAAAACTCATTTATTCCTGCCCTCACAGGAATGTTGTGTAAAGTGCGTTTTACTGTACACGGACATGGGAGATGGAACCAATTAGCAAAAAATCGGTATGCAGAGCCAGATGTCTTCTATAGGGCTAGGCACATAAGTTTTTCCTCGATAGTATATGTGTCGCCCTTGGGTTTTGCAGGTTTCCGCATTAATTGTTGCATACAAAAATTCATCGCTTCTGGATGTAAATTATTTTGCGCAACATAATACAGCTTGCTGGCTAACAGTAGGTTTTTCAACACAGCCATTCTCTTGTTTTGTGCTGTAACAGCCCTATTTAACCTGATCAGTTTTTCATACAAAAATCTGGCCTTAGGCGTTAAATCTCCAGCTTTTCTTATATTTAACTGTCCTCGTAGAGTCTTTGAACGCCCTACAAATCAACCCAAATAATGAATAACACATTTATACATTTCATTTTACATACATTAATAAATTCATTATTAAATTACAATCAGCCCGAAATTTCTATTTCCATAATTTATAGAATATACTTATTTATTTACTATGCCATTATTTAGTAACCATGTATTTTTGTAATTATTTAGAATGTATTTATTTATTTACCTTGCCATTATTTACTTACCACGTAAGTAGTTAGGCTATGCGGATTCTGGACCAAGTTTTGGCGAGGGAGTGAGGTGGGGCGGGAGGTACCGCGCGAGACGGGCGAGGGGGTATGGAGTTTGTCGGTGAGAGGGATGACGTCACAGGGGAGATGGATTCCAAAATGACGTCGACCGAGTTCGTTGACGAGGGGGGTGACGTCACAGGGAAAGGGGGATTTTCAAATTTTCAAAATGGCGTCGCGCGCGTTACGTATTGGCGCCACCTATTGGATGTTTAAGGTACTCTGAACCCGTGTTGGTAAATTTCACAGTTTTTCATACATTTCGTATTGGCGCCACCTGCTGGATGTTTAAGGTACTTTGGACCCGTGTTGGTAAATTTCACAGGTTTTTCATAGATTTCGTATTGGCGCCACCTGCTGGATGTTTAAGATACTTTGGGCAAGCGTCACCGCCGCGCAACCACAGACCAGGTATAGGATAGACCTATCACGCAATGTAATTTTGTGTCACATGCTCGGGGGGCTCGCGAGCCCCCTTACCATTTTCGTGTCACACCCAACGTTATCGATTCAGTCTAAAATAAGATTACAATGCTACCAGTGGTATGAATTGAAATTAAATCTTGTCGGAAACATTTAAAATCTAAAACGGCCTGAACGTTACGACTAATTTCAAGAAACATGTTGCATAATTCCGTTTACTACTACATTTTGATAGAAGCATAATTTGCACTTATTTCTATAAATTTCGATGAGAAATATTATATAAATACAGTATTTCCTCGCTGTGGGCTCGCTGGTCGGGACCGGCGTTGAACCCACATCCTGAACAGAGCCCTAATTCCGAGTGTTCGTTTCTCGCTTCTTTCTGGCCGAAGGGTGGAGCGAGATGGTACGCTTTGCGTGCGCGTCAAGTGTGCGCGACGGGCGCGAACCCTCAGATGGAATCGTGCCTGCGTCAAAATTTTGCGAAACGGTTCCCGTGCTCACACGTGGGCTCGTGACCATTGCGCACGCCCGTCGCGCACGCAAAGGACGCATTGTGACGGCGTCCGAAAGACGGAGCGAGACAAAACATCAACGCGTCGTTTGTCTCGTACCGCCCTTGCTCGCTTCCAGTGCCTCTCGCTCGCTCTCGCCTTCGCCGGACAAGAGTGAGACAGAAGTGGTGGGGATAGCGAAAAACCCACATCGTGTACACCAAACCGAGTCCACAATGAGACAATACTGTACAACTGCGTAATAAACATTTGTACAGTCTCTTAGTTAGGTTATATTTTCTGTCACTTCGAGGAGCGTATTTTCTGTCCGCGAAGTGACAGAAAATATACTTAACCTATATGCTTCATTAAAGTAAATGTTTATTGGATATTTTGTTCTTTTACGCTACATTTGTGAACTTTTTGACATAAGATCCTTCCAAAATTTTATTATTACGCCGCTACGGTATATTTATGAAATCGATGTGTAATTATTCGTGGTTAAGAAATAAAATTTCCTATTTATAACGTCATTTTCTGAGTACATTTCATTGAAATAGTAAGTTTGAGCTTAATTTGTTTATGTTTGCCAAATTCATGCCTTTTATTAGACTCTAATTGATTTTAGCATCAATTTTCATGTTTACAAATTTCTATGCTTAATTAGTGGTGTGACTATCGATTATCGATAGATTATCGATATCTTGTTGATATTTAACGATATATCGACAATATCGTTAAGGCGAATAGACCCAGATAGCACACAAGACATCTTGAAAGTCTGAAAAACGGCTTATAGACAACATGTGCTATCTGGGGATCTATTCGCTTCTTCTACACGGAAAAAGGTCAGCACCGTTCCCAACGGTGTTCGAAAAGTGAGCAGCGTAAAAACCGGTGCTGAGGCCCATTCACGGCGGTGTTTTTCGGTGCTGGCCAACACCGTGAATGGGTCCAGCACCCACCGGTTTTTACGCTGCTCACTTTTCGAGCATCGTTGCCAACGTGTAAAATTTAAGGCATTAATTGTATAATAGAGTAATTCAGAATCTATTTATTTGTATTTGAATATATTTGAATAAACACCGATATGAATGGGCGAAATTATCGGTGCTGAGCCCATTCACAATGGTGTTTTTCGATCCTGACAGCGCCGTGAATGGTCCCAGCATCGGTTTTTACGGTGCTGACCTTTTGCCGCGAACATTTTTGGTAGTTGAAACGATATTTTTGAGCCTGCGCGGAAAAAGGCCTGCACCGTTGGGAACGAAACGTGCTGGAAAAGTGGGCACCGTAAATATCAGTGCTAGGCCCATTCACAACGCTGTCCAACACCGAAAAACACTGTTGTGAATGGGTGAACATACGCAGATAACACGCGACGTCTAGAACCGTCTTTAAGATGTCTTCAGACGTCTTGAAAGTCTGAAAGACGTCTTAATCACGGCTTATAGATATCGTATGCTATCTCGGGTACCTCAACCACTTCTATTCGCCTCAACGATATCATAACGACATTATGGATATATCGAAATATCGATAACATTTCGATATTGTCGACATTTATCGATAACTTTATCGATAATCACACCTCTACCTTGAAGTGACAGAAAATATAACCTATATGCTATACCCAATTTCATGAGTATACCATTGCGGCGTGACAATAATATTTTGGAAGGATGTTCAGTTATAAAAAGTTCACAATCGTAGCGTAAAAGAACGAAATAGCCAATAAAAATTTATTGTCATGTAGCATATAGGTTATATTTTCTGTCACTTCGAGGGGTGGACCATATAATAATCATGCGCATCCAGCCTGCGCATTTTCCCTAGCCTGGGCGGCCGCATGAAAGGGGTTGGAATCAGAGATGCCAGATGCGAAGAATTCCGACTGCAGCGCCCCTTGCGGTGGAGTAAGGAATCTCAGCTCGTGATATCTCCGCTCTATAGAATAATATTCTGGAGTAGTACATTACACGGGCTTTTTTGGCACAATACCGTAACAAACATGCGCGAACGTAGAGTAATGACGGTTACTCTACGTTCGCGCATGTTTGTTACGGTATTCCGTCAAAAAAGCCCGTGTAATGTACTACTCAAGAATATTATTCTATAGAGCGGAGATATCACGAGCTGAGATTCCTTACTCCACCGCAAGGGGCGCTGCAGTCGGAATTCTTCGCATCTTGCACCTCTGGTTGGAATGATATTTTTGAGCCTGGGTACACGGAAAATTGACATGTCGTCCCAAGCGGGAAAAAAGTTATTTCATTAAATTCTTTTATATTTTTGACGAACTGCAGTCTTTAAATGTTTAAATAATTACTTTAAGCGACCCTGACATTCAATTAACTAACCTGTTAAGAAAACTATTAAAAATATTATATTACGCGGCTAAATACATGCTTTTCTGACTTTCTTTCTTCCATAAAATATGGTAAGATCGGATTTTTCGAGTCGGTCTTATAAACATTTTACCACATTTATACTTGAAACAACGCAATACAGTATTTCTTCTAGTTCCTATCATTCTTCTAAATATGGAAACATAGGTATCAGGTTTACATAGGTTTCTAAAATTGTTCACAAGCTATCGACTCTTTATAACAATATGTTGGTCGGCGCTTGGAAGGAATACAGGGGCATTAATATGCAGCATCCTCTAATGGAAACATAATTTTTTAATATTTTTATTATTATGCAAACATCTGTATTTTATGTCAGATTTTTCTACTAAAATGAAACAAATTACGACGCAGTATGGTATGAGGAAGGTACGACAAAAGATTGGTACAGAAAGAACATATGTTTTTAAAGCCCAACAAATAATACGATAGCGAACGTTCAGTAAATGTGCGGCCTTTTTCTCATCGATTGTTGAGGTCAAGGCCCCCGAGACGTTCGTCTTTTTTTTTAAAACAGATGCCGTTCCCAGAAACACGATGCACCTGAAGGCAAAAATCGATGCGACTTGAAATGTCTTGCAAGCAAAGCTCGCTAAATCCGGCGTTTGCGTTTCTTTCACCACCATATGTACCTACCTACTTGCCCGAATGACATCGTGTTTGATTTTCCTTTTATTAAAAAAATCTCAGTAATTTGCAATGAATGCTCAAACAAAGAAGAAACAGAGAATGTAAAAATTTCATCTTACAATTAGCTTAGCATGTATACATACATTTTTTCCGCTTTTAGCTACTGATTACGGATTTTGCAAAATTTATAGAAGAAAGTAAAATCTGCTTCAATACGGGCATTTGGGTATAGCTCGTCCGTGGGCCGACATCGACATACGAAAATCAGGCGCACGGAGAACGCAAGAAGAGAATGTATGTAGGTATCATACTTTGTTGCCGCTGCCAGAATGATCGTTTGTTGCGGAATGGACCTCTCATTTTATCTCCCTCACGAGTCGCGAGCACCGTAAAACAGACCCTTTTTTTACTTGTGCTTTAAAAAATACCATAACTGTTTTCTCATATGTACTCTAGGAATAATGAAAACTAACCTTAACGCAAACGATACGCTCGGGTACTTATATCCTAGATGTTTTTTAGAATTTTTAAATCCATACAAAAGTTAATCAGGAAAGAGCCAATCAATTTGTAACGAAACGTAGAGTTTTAACTAGTAATCTACCGTTCCCAAGTAATAAATAAATTATTGCAAAATGTCCTCGGATCCCGAAAACTACGAATATAAATTTTACAAAAACATTTGGATTCCTTGTTCTCAATGATTTATACGTGTCGTAGGATGGGCACCGTCCATTTAGACATGCGCGGAGTGCAGAAATTTACGGGAATGTCAGTAACCATCAATTTTTAATTTTTTTCGACGTACGACACGCGAAAATGTTAGTTAAGTGGTCCACTACACGAAAGGTACTAACAATCAATATAATCTTGCAATTTATAGCTTGTATAAGCTTTCAAGAAGAGCCATATTTCGGCGCCATATAGATTCTAGATTACCGAAATAGATTTTCGGAGAAAAATCCACGTGAATCCACGTCAGTCGCTGACAGACCGAGCCAAAGCGTAGCCAGGGAATCAAGGACTCCGGCGTTGGACAACACACTTACAGGAGAGGTGGTAATGTGTGCGTGAATTGACGCCAGCGCGAAGTCAGCCACGCGGTGGCAACGCGAAACTAATGTGACGTCACAGGTGGCCTCTGAGCCACGTAAAAAGTGCCTTCTCTGGAACCCGGCGTGGCTCCTCTAAATTTCAGGCAGAGTCCACCGGCCACAGCTGCTATTGGTCAGAAGGAAACACCTACTGAGAGCGGTGGTTGGCCGCGGCGTTACTCGCTTGGCGCTGGCGTCGATTCGTCTCCAATCATATCCAATCGTGCGTAGTACCTATTCGCGTCCGTGGCGCATTTGATTTGGCTTGGCGCTGACGTTGGCTCGTCTGTGACGTCACATTCATTCGCGTTGTCGCCACTTGGCTGGCTTCGCGCTGGCGTCAATTCACGCACACATTACCACCGCTCCTGTAGGTGTTGTCCTACGCCGGAGTCCTTGATTCCCTGAGCGTAGCGTAACGAAAGCCCAGTGATGCCAGAATGAGGACGGGTACTCTCGAGAATTTCCCCCACCACGCATGCACACTACGCCGGAGCGGCGTCCGTGAGCTCGGACACGCCACTGCGGCGTAGTGTGCATGCGTGGTGGGGGAAATTCTCGAGAGTACCCGTCCTCATTCTGGCATCACTGCGAAAGCCTGCCCTCTGTGTCAAACTCTAAACAAGTCACACGTATACAAGCACGCACACACCTTTCAGCATTTCAATACATTTCAGAGTAGTTCAGGATTTGGACGCTGTTCATGAACAGAGGCCGCTAAATTCAGTCCTCGAATTATGGGTCGGTAATACAGTTTGGGTGGTGACACGAAGTCCCATAAGGTGATAGTTCTATTCTATACTTCGTCGATGGCGCAACCTCAGTACGCGTGCGGGGATCGGTGCGCAGGCGCGACCACGACCGCGACCGATTCGTGGGAATTGAAATCGCGTCTTCAATGATGATTTCTGAGAAAGAGGGTGGTAAATGATTTCTGAGAAAGATAAGATAATCATGGTGCGCGACAGGATTGAACTCGTTTTGGCACCTACGTGCACGCGCTTCATACCGCGTGTTTATATTTGAATCGTGAGACCGATACAGCGCACGTGTAATGAAGAAAACTGAATTATGTGTTGCGTTCGCGCAAGTAACCATCGTAAACATACAGCGGTAATTACTCGGGGTAGAGTTTCCAGTATTTTCACCCAAAGAATTGTACATAGACCCGCGGTCATTTGGTTTACAGAAGACCAGTCTCATGACCCCATATTGCCTAAGAAAACATACCGTTAAGGAACTAATTCTTGATCAGGCACTAATTTTTGATCAGTTCATGAAATAAATCGTTCTTTTGAGTTTATGTCAATAAATAATTGCTTGAAATAATTACTAACATAAAAACTGATAATTCAAAAATATAGGTGTTGTCTGTGAAAGCAGTTAGTATTGTTAATTTTAGATGATCAAAAACTAGTTCCTAGTCACCTTATTATTTCATACCTTATAAATAATTAAATTATATACTTATTTTCAACTTTTTAAAATTTTTCCTTGAAGTTTAAACATTAATTCAACATTTAGTATAAAAAAAGTCTATGGTTTAATGTTTTATTAGGTTAAAAATAAATATTAAAGTGGGAAACCCTCTAAACTGATCAGAAACTAGTTCCTTAACGGTAGAGCAATAATTATTCGACATCGCATTCGTGTAAGCAACTATCCTAAACATAGAGCGATAATTATTCGGGGCAGAGTTCCGAGTATTTTCACGATCGAGAAGGCAAGTCAATCGTATTTGATTTGAATTTACCGCATATTCTCTAACTCTTGTGTGGTATACATAGACGCCTTTGACCATCACCATCACCTAATGTCGTATACTTCCACACATTGACGTGTATGTGTGCGTGAATCAGTATAAAGTGACCGTCACTTAGTGACGTGGGTCAGTCTTGAAGGCATCAGTAGGGATGAACCGATACCACCAAGGTATCGATACTTTTACTCATTACTTGTATCGAAAAAAAGTATCGATATCTACTCAGTATCGAAGCAAAAGTATCGATACTTACTTGTATCGAATTAAAATTAATATAATAAAGTTCTTTTTTATTAATATAATTTTATTAATGAAGACGTACTTTATTTTACTTTTTTTTAACGGGGAGTACTTTTTAGTTATAATGAAATATATAATTCATTTATATAACGAAATAGAAAGAAAAATATACAGAGTGGTTTCACGGCATCGAAACGAGAGAAGTAGACTCTGATCTCTATTTATATTAACTATATAAAAAAACGGTAAGTATCGCGTGTTAAAATCGTGTTCCGAATTGAAAACCCCGACCGCCATTTTATATAGAGAAAGAATCTCACTTTTTAGCGGTAAATTTGAACGGTTATAAAAGGAAATTACCAAACGCATATATGAAATTTTGAAATTATTATTTTAAATAAAAGAAGTAATAAAAAACAAATGTACATAAAACAAAAGGAAAAATCTCCCATGGCCAGATGGCGCAAGAAAATAAAATAAATAATGAACTGATTGAGTTAAATATAAAAGTACATCCTTACTAATATATAAAAGTAAAACGTTGTCTGTTTGTTTGTCCTTCTTCCACACCTAAACGGCTAAACAGATTTCAATGCAATTTTGAATACACATTACATACGCCCTAGATTAGATTATAGCCTATTTATTTTTTTTTTAGGCTTTTTTATTTTGGAAACATCATAAACAATTATGTCACGTTCTAACTATTAACGCACTTATTTGCTACGTTTGCTCACGTCTTGCGGATAATGTAAATCTTGAGTTCCGCGACGCAGATAATTGGAAATTATTCAATTTCATAATTACCTTTGTCTTCTGGTTCCATATAAACATATGGTAAAGTGTATACCTGCTTCTTCCATATTTGTTACCCAACATGAGCGCCATCATTAACTGCGGTGGTAGTTTACCTTGCCAATACCTAGCTTCGCTTTCATTTTTCATGTCGAATATTTATACTCGCCCCATTCGATCACATTCGATACGAGTACCTTTTTCCGATACTTACTTGATATCGCAATCCTAGATATCGATACTAAAATTACTTGTATCGAAACGAAAGTATCGAGTATTTACTCGTATTTACTTGGATCGGTTCATCCCTAGGAAAACTGTACATTCATAATTTCTTGTTTTCATTTTAAATTTCCGTACTTTTTATTCGAGCCATTTCTATTTTTCAAACCTTAAAATGAATTTTTTTATTAAAAGATGAATATTTTGATACTATAAATTGGTGAACTTTGTTAAAATTAAAATCCACTCTTTGCCAGTAGCATGGACGCTGTAGCGCCTTCGATAAAAAATATTTTTTCAGAGTATGATCTAAAATCTAAACGTAATCACATTTCTCGCTAGGTTCTTCGATAATTATATCAAGTTGCGACAAAGAATCACGCACTATTTACAAATTTAATACGCGCAGCGTCCACGCTACCGCTCGATGGAAACTACGGGAAAGTGGTGGTCTCTTCCATCGGGAGGGAAATGTAAACGATTCGTTATGCAAAACTAACATCGCGATACATGTTGTACACTAACATTACAAAAACATTACAAAAATAGAAAAGAAAGGCAGCACGTAAATATATCAATTGGGTTCGATATATTGACGAGATGTAAGACTGAAATAAAGCTACAATTGTTTACATTTCCAAAGGATAGAAAGCAAGCAAAGGAATTTACTATAATACATGCGACAGAATTTCGAGATAATTGTTACATATAAAATGAATATAATTAAGAATATACATTTATTTGTACAATTATCTCGAAGTTCTCTCTATGAATCATATGTACAGCAAGCAAGCGAATTTATTGCAAGGATAGAACAAGAATTGCGTGAGGTTAAACGAACAACTATTTACATATTAGCGATGTCCAAAAATCGAATGAAATAAAAAATGGTTGAAATTGATAATATTCTGGACATCACTAAATTGCATTACCCGACGTAGAAGGAACATCCGCGAGGCCATCAACGGCATGTAAACGTAAGCTACTCTTTTGCTTCTTCGCAAGAATTGGATATAAATGCTCAGATGACATGAGAGATAGATGTATGTCATCTACCTCCATGGTCTGAGCTGTGTCCCCGTACGCCTTTAATGCCGATTTCGTTACGCAAATGGCATTGACGAGGGTCGAACAAAGTCGGTTTCGTTTCTTGTTCTTTATGTCGGGGAGCATGGAAAACGATATTTCAGCATCGGCGTTTGAATTTGGAAGACTTCTAATGGAATTTAATAATTCCTGCAAACATGGATATTTAAACGAGCCTTGATCGTTTCGCGTTAACAAAACCGTTTTCCAAAGCTCATCAAAAGGTAATGTACAAAGCATCTGCTTGTCTTTATATGCAAAATTCAGGTGCAATGTCGACCATTCTTTTTGCAAACCGTCTTTGTCAAAACCGCCCAATTTCTGAGCAATAAAAAGAACACTTTTGAAAGAATTGTCTCTGTCATTATCTATTAATGCCAAATGAGGCACAAAAACACAGAAGTTGCTCAGAAATTCGTCATCGATTGGCAATCGCTTACGAATTTCGTTATCTAAAACTTAATACAATTTTCTCGAACGGTTTTGACAACATCGAGTTTGCCTTCTGCAACTAACTTAGAAAGAAAAATGTCACAATCCGGACCTAAATGAATACTATTAAATGCGATTTGATTATCGCCTTTTGAAAAATCTATTAATTTTACTAAATCCACGTGCTTCAAAGGCTGCGGTTTCAAAAAATTACGTAAAATATTGTACAAATGAGTTTTGAAAGAATAAACTAAAGTCATTGAAATACAATAGAACGTATTCCAAAAACAGAACATATGCTTTCGCTTCTGGATTTTGCATGATGACAAGCAGATCTTCCCCAGACTTTGTCTTCTCACTTACGACCAATTCTTTCAGAAATTGCACCACACTGTCCCAATTTTCTAAAAGTGTAACTACGGATGAATAACGCGATAACCATCGCGTAGTACAGAATTTTAAAATTTTGCGTTCAGTAAATTGATAACATTGTTGAAAATCGCGAAAAATGGCCGAACGTTTGGGACTGCTATAAATGAATGTACTGACTTTCCGTAATAATTCCTCGCAGACCTCGGGAATGTCAGCGCATGCTTTATGCACTACCAATGCAGAGGAGTGACATGGACACGGCATGGTGAGAAAATTTTCACCGCGAACTTCTGCAAGTTTGGTCTTGAATGACTTGTGACAACCCGTCATGACAGAAGCGTTGTCACACGACAAAGCAAGAATGTTTTCGAACGGAATTTGCTTTTTCCACATGGAGTTCGTAAATGATGTAAATATTTTATCGGCAGTACATTCTCGCGCGTCAAGATTAATTAATTCTACTAATTCCGTTCGAACATCCAAAGTCTCGGGTGCGACATACCGAACAATAAACGACATCCATTTCTCATTGGAAATGTCGGATGTCTCATCAATAAATACTGAAAACTTAGAATTTTGTAAAACATGACCAAGACGCTCTGTTTCCCGAGGACACAGAACGTTCGATATAATATTAGAACACTTGGTTCGACCACACGTCATACGTTCCAAAACATCAGGATCTTTCCCAACGTTTTGGAAAAATTGAAGAATCGCCTTTGCCGATTGATGCGAAATATTTTTCTCCGCAACTAGTGCAGCAAAACGAATTTCTGTGACTTTTTTTCGTTCATCAAATGACAAAGGCGATTTCTCGCATTGCGATCTGAAATCATTCGATTTCCTCACATCTATTCCATTTTTTTCGCAGTTTTTGGTGTGGCACTTGGAATCCGCGTGACGTTGGATTTGCGACAGTCCGCAAGCAAATGATTTTTTACAAACCGAACAGAAACACGAAAAAGCATCATCGGCGACCTTATTCATCCATGGCTTGAAATCCTCAAGCCATTGAGGCATAAAAGTCTTTCTCGAGACCTTAGCATGCATAGTTATTCTCGGAATTTTTTTAGACAACAAATATTTATGTCTCGCTGATTCCGCATGCCTTCTAACGCTTGACGAGCCGCAAGAAAAAGTTTTCTCGCATGCAGAACAGTAGAAAAGGCTTTTATTATTGGGTACTTCGCGAATCCACGATCGGAACTTCTCATTCGTTTCCCACGACGGCCGATAAACAGAAGTAGCCTTTTCACCTGTTTTCTCAAACGTTTCCATCGTACTTACCACGAAAAAATTGAAATATGTAGAAAAGATATTATGTACAAAGCAAGAAGCAAATGCTAGCGTATAGAAAAGGGGTGATATAGGGGGCTACTAATTACATACACACTACAACACCACAGATCCGAAAAACATGCAGACAGCGCGAAAGAAATAGTACCCACCACCTGATCTCTACTTCTACTGAAATTGACGGTTAAATGTCGCGAAGCGCGACTGCGTGACCCCCACGAAACGCATCGAATACGTAAACAAAGTATACACTTGGTTCGCGCGAGTTTGACCGTCAAATGTACTTGACGAAAACCAGGCCCGAGCGAACCCTCGCAACGAGAAACGAAAACAATACATAGTAAATCGTAAAATAGTAAGAAAAATTCAGGAAGGAGAAAAAACGAAGAAAAGACTAAAAGAAGTAACAGCAAGACAATGGTGACAGTACCGAACTGCCTCAGATGCATTTATCAGTTACCTTTCTCTCTTATTCTTTTACAATTCCTTCATACCGATTTACACATTTTAATGTACCGTATATCGCGATGTTAGTTTTGCATAACGAATCGTTTACATTTCCCTCCCGATGGAAGAGACCACCACTTTCCCGTAGTTTCCATCGAGCGGTAGCGTGGACGCTGCGCGTAATAAATTTGTAAATAGTGCGTGATTCTTTGTCGCAACTTGATATAATTATCGAAAAACCTAGCGAGAAATGTGATTACGTTTAGATTTTAGATCATACTCTGAAAAAATATTTTTTATCGAAGCCGCTACAGCGTCCATGCTACTGGCCAAGAGTGGATTTTAATTTTAACAAAGTTCACCAATTTATAGTATCAAAATATTCATCTTTTAATAAAAAAATTCATTTTAAGGTTTGAAAAATAGAAATGGCTCGAATAAAAAGTACGGAAATTTAAAATGAAAACAAGAAATTATGAATGTACATTTTTCTTTGTTAAAGTAGTTACAGAACAACTTTATCTAACCTTTATTTTATATAGAATTTAGTTCGTACATCTGAAAAATCGAAGAACCATAACGGGTAATTATGGTTTTTCGTGATCTAATCGGATCTTAAGACAATATAAAATTTAAATATAAAGTTTCATTGAAATCCATTTTGCCGTTTAAACGTAATCGTGTTAACAAATATATGAGATATTTAAAAAAAAGCTCTTTTCTAAGTAGCCAAAACGTGATCAGGAGGTCTTAAAACGTGATTTCCGTAATAAAATTTTTTCCAAATTTTTTTTCATTACAAGAGTATTATACATATGTCAGAAAGGGAAAAGTGAATCTCGAGGCACTCAAGAAGATTGCGTACTGCCGCGTGCAGGGGGGCCAAGCTGCCCTCTTACGAACGTTGAAGCAGAGTTCGTAGCGCCTCCTACCAATAAAGTGCGTACTAAACTGTGAATGTGTGAATTGGTGTGAATCGGGACGTATGTGTATGTGTATACGTGTAACGCACCGCTTACTTTAAAATCTGTCCACGGATCGTCGCGCCAGCGACACGTATGCAGCAGATAGAAGGATAAACATTGAAATTGAATATTTCTTATTTTCTTAGGAAAAGAAAATATATTCAATTTCTTTGTATATCCTTCTATCTGCTGCGCACGCGTCACTGACGCGACATTCCATGGTCAGACGGCCTTAGAAAAGGTAAACCAGGGAAAGTGAGGACGCCATTCAAAGGATTTCTGGTCATTCCAAAATTTAATCTTTTAAATTTTATTTTAGAAATGACAGGGGTCCATTGAATCACGTCCGTACTTCCTCCGATTTACCTTTTGAAAATATAAATATAATTAAAAGTAAAAGGATAATTAGATACATAAATATATGTTAAATGATATACAAATTCTTTATTAATAATATTAGTCATTACAATTATTACAATAACAATAGTTATATTAAATTCAACAATAATATTACAAAATTTATACTACTCCTAAAATATTTAACTTTGTTTCCCAAATTGCTTCAATTCGTTGTCATCAATAGAATCTGCAAAATAATTAAATTGTTTACAAAAAATTTTTTTTTCTTTTTTTTGTTTTTACGAGGGAAAACAGCGGGAATCTTCAAAAGACGCCTAGTAGGATCCGCACTGCTAGGCAGTGTCGGATTTATACCGACTAAAACCGCTAACCCCATGCACATACAAATTACTCATTTCCACTCCTACATGCAGTATAAAAAGTCAAACACTCATTTCCACTCCTACATGCAATATAAAAAGTCAAACACCCATGCAATATAAAAAATGAAACACCCATGCATTATAAAAAATGAAACGCACACGCAATATAAAAAATTAAACGCACACGCATTATAAAAAATTAAACGCACAGACAATCTAAAAAATTAAACACATGCAACAGTCCGACAGCCAAACATATATACATAATAAAAAACGCATTACACACTCATACTGGAATCGCATACATGCAAAAACATAAAACAAGATTCGGATACCTATACAAAAGCGCAATTAGAACCTTTGCTTTCAATGTGATCTGCCATACGTCAAAGCACATAATGACAAACCAGACATTGGAAGCATAGGTTCTTCGAAACAATTTAGTAGCCTATTTGTGGAAGAAATACATATTTTTAATACATGATCGACATAGTTGTCGGTCAAATACACTTTGAGATGCCCTAAAGGGCAATCGCTCAGGTCGACATCAACTGAAACGCTTATACAAGTTTGAATTAAAATTTTTAAATTAGAATGTTCCGCGAAGTTATCAAAACAATATTTAGTTAAAACATAAACCTCTCGCATAAATTGTATTATTACATTTTTTGTGCTAAAAAAGCTTGGCAACACGTAGCACAAGCTTGAATAAATGGTTCTAAGTAATCTAAATTGACAGTAGTAGCATCATAATTTTGCGAAATTGACTCTATTGATTCTACAGCTACTACTGGTATTGCATTATTAGCAAGTTGAGAATTTTGAGTACGAGAGGAAAATTCGAAAATTTCTTTAACATTTAACAAATTTTGACTACAATCTGCCTCGCAGTTTTGTCTTCCTGAGTTGGAAAACAATGAATTTATCAGCAATGACTTGTTAAGGAAATATTGCATCTTAACGCCATCTTCCAGGCCCATCGATAATTAGGCCATGGCGACTGCGCACTGACTCGTGTGAAGCGTCGATCACGGCCCCTTCCATCGACTTACGATCGATGGAAGGGGGACTCTTCCTTCCAGGAACTCGGGCCGATTTCCTGGATCCGCCGTACACGTGCTTCACTTGTCGACGAGCCGTTTAACAAGTCGTGTTACGTTATCTTTCTTTTCGCTTCGCTTGAACCGCTTTAGTGTGTAACGAGGAACCGGGCCGATTCCACGTGCACTGCACCGCTTAATTGTACGTTCAACTATCTTTATTGTAAATAATTGTATATAGGTTCACATCCAGGATTAAAATTAGTGTTAAAACTAAAGCCTTAAATTAAACGACCCCCTCTCGCGAGTAACCCGATCCTGCGACGTGCGCGATCCGAAACTTTGCTAACATTTTTTGGTCCTTCGAGCCGGATCAGCGCCGTTTGGATTCTGTGCTTCTGGAACGTTCGGGATTCCTCGCGAGTGTTGTGGGTAACCGTCGCGCGTGACCTCTGAAACAAGAACAATGAGCCACTTAATAGCAAGCCAACGTGACCTTAAAGGCCGAATCTCGCGCGCGTACGATAATTTGAAGAAGCTGGGAGCGAATAATTGGACAAAGGGGAATGTATCTTCGCGATTGGGGGCTCTTCGAAAGAACTGGGCCAAGTTCGAAGCCCAGCACGACCGATTGACCGCTATGGCCGATGAGCCGACCATAGTAGAGGACGAATATTTCAAGGAAGACGAGCCGGCCGACACAGAAGAGAAGTTCCTCACGCAGGAGGCCCTTTTAATGGACAAGTTGGAGGAGCTCACCAATTTGGAGAGAGTTGCAGCTCGCACGGTTGAGCGACTGTCAATGGATGCTACTGCATCCGTAGCCGCTGATGGAGCCGTTCGCTCAAAATCTTCATTGCCGAAAATTCCGCTACCGCATTTCGACGGTCAGTACAAAGATTGGCCATCTTTCCATGGCCTATTTCGGTCCCTCGTGGTCCAGGACACCACTTTGTCGGATGCGGAGCGTCTACATTACCTGCGAGGTGCCCTCACTGGTGATGCCGCTAAACTCATCGTCAATATGCCGGTACGCGAAGAGAATTTTGAAGCCGCATGGAAAATGCTGGAAGAGCGCTACGACAACCAGCGGTTATCGGTCAAGGCCGTAATGGCGGCCCTCTTTTGACTACCTTCACTTAAGCAAGAGTCAGGGCCTGACATAAAAAATATGTACTACACCTTGTGCGACTCCGTCGAGGCTCTCGCTACCCTGAAGAGGCCCTTCGACGCCAACGGCGATTGGCTCGTCCATTTGGTGGGTGATCGGCTGGATCCCCAATCCCGTCGAGAATGGGAGACCCACATCGCCAAGACGAAGATTCCGCCGACCTTCAAGGAGATGAGGGCATTCTTGGAAGGGCGGGTCAACACCGTCCAGGCACTGGAGGAGAGCGACCAGGGCCCGTCTGGACGTCCTCGACCATCGCGCACCGCTTAACCTGCGAAGCTCTGCTGGCCGTTCCTGTTCGCCGTTCGACTACATCCCGCTGCCGTGTCGGCCGCTTGCTGGTTCGAGGCGATTGCAATTTGGCGCAACTGGTCAAGGGATATCTGCTATCCCTTCAGGCCCGCTACAAAGGGAACACGGCCCAATGAGCAATTTGTTTACACCGCTAATAACCTCGCGTAGAAATTCTATGTCCGCTTACGCTTGTATATTCTTACCTGTTTAGGTTAGCGGGGACCATCGCTGGGGTCCTCGCCAAATATCAACAGGACTGCTGCTTAGAGGACAACCATAGTGCGCTTCACTGGTTGTACGCTTGCGTCTTGGTGTTCACGATCGCTTGCTGGATCGCGAACTCGCTTAAGGGACTCGCCCTATCTGCTTTGCACGAGTAATGCTTGTATCACGCTAAAACCTAGCCCTATTTGCTTTGGGCTAGAACCGCTACGCGAAATGCTTCGGTCACAATCGCGCTCGATTGTGACCACGATTGCCGCTGCTCGCGCATTTGCTGCCGCGAGATAAACTGCCTCAACTCTGCGGGGTTGAACGACGACTCCACGCGAGCACGGTGACGCCATGGCCACGCGAACGGACCACGCCATGCCCAAGCTCAAACGCCAGTTTCGAGGTTATAATTCATCGGGCCGATGAATGGCGGGCGGGAAATGTTAAGGAAATATTGCATCTTAACGCCATCTTCCAGGCCCATCGATAATTAGGCCATGGCGACTGCGCACTGACTCGTGTGAAGCGTCGATCACGGCCCCTTCCATCGACTTACGATCGATGGAAGGGGGACTCTTCCTTCCAGGAACTCGGGCCGATTTCCTGGATCCGCCGTACACGTGCTTCACTTGTCGACGAGCCGTTTAACAAGTCGTGTTACGTTATCTTTCTTTTCGCTTCGCTTGAACCGCTTTAGTGTGTAACGAGGAACCGGGCCGATTCCACGTGCACTGCACCGCTTAATTGTACGTTCAACTATCTTTATTGTAAATAATTGTATATAGGTTCACATCCAGGATTAAAATTAGTGTTAAAACTAAAGCCTTAAATTAAACGACCCCCTCTCGCGAGTAACCCGATCCTGCGACGTGCGCGATCCGAAACTTTGCTAACAGACTTGTAGTATCCGGTAAATACTGAACAAGACGGATTTGTATTTCTTCCACCATGTTGCCTTACTAGCCCGAAAAAATTTTCCAAAGGATCTTGGTTAAAATCTCTGGTTCTAAATCCTGCAAACCCAAGATCCAGCAAATATGATTTTAGAATTTTGAACCCTTTCAGGGTATGTATCCAATTTTGCAACGCCGGAGGATACTCTTTATCTCCCGCTTTGCGTTTGATAAATCGCATACTTTGGAATAAGTTTATACACTTGTTCCAAATATCTACGGCGTTACTTTCATTATCCAAAATGGCCATACTATTGACACTGTCGAAAAGTGAATTTAAATTTAGAAATAATATCGCCGTATCTATTCCCGAAGCTGACATCTTTCTGGATTTACAAGCACTTTCCGCCTCAGTAGTGCTCATAAGTTCCATAAGAGATGCTACTTTACGCGAGAAGACTTGTGTACAATATTTGACACGCATCTTCTTAATTCTACTTGGAACGACATGCTGTTCCGTAATATTAAATAATGTTCTAAAATCACCTCTATACCAATCAATGAAATAAGCATCTTCAAAGTGGGACCATTTTGCTATTCTTTCTACACCGTCAAGAGTATAACGAAGATCCTTTGTTAACAAATTATTTCTAATGCACTTTAATAAATGAGGCGGATCAAACAGTGGTACTATCTTTTGTTCATCTACCATGATGAACCCCTCTTCAGCCGACGCGCAATTTCTTTTCGTGTCGAAAAGTAATTGCTTAATCGCGCGTACATTTGTTGACCCTTGATCACAAACCGAAGCAACAACTCTTAAGCGTATAAGAGTGCATTCCCGTACTATGGCCTTAAATGTACGCGCTATCGACTCCCATGAAGCGGTGCCCCTACAAAAGGAGTACGACACTGTTTGCTTCCACGGCTTATCTCCAAATATCCCTCTTAACATAAAGACCTGAACATGGTCTGCAATGTCTCCACTACGCGAAAACCCGGAATCTACTAGTCCCCTACAGTATCGGATTTGACATTATAATGAAGCCCGGGACTAAGCTTCATTTCGTCAAATAATAAGATGCAATATCTGTACCGCGAATCCTCGAAATTGTCGAGTATATTTTCGATGCTGTTAAAGACAGACTTATTAATACCGGGAGATACAATGATTTTAGTGACCAGTTTTCTTAAGGTCTCTGTACTTGGTAAGAGGAAAATATTTGAAAGGTATCGATAAGCCTTTGGACTTTGCTTCAGCAATGAAAGCGCAAAAATTTTATCATCTAAACTATAATTTCTCTTGAACTTAGGTCGTCCCATGTTACGGACTTGTAATGCAAAAAAGTCTCGCAAGGTTGATGGCAAACTTTCAATGCTTTCCGCAAAGCCACGGTTCAACAACATTTGGCAATGTGCCAAACGTTCTGTATGGCGTTTACGCATTTGTTTCCTTGATGAAATCAAGGAGACAATTACGTTATACTGCCGCACCTCTTCTGGTGAAAGGCTGGACCTCCTATTTGTCCTGAACAATTTCAGCACAGATGCTAAATAGTCAAAAGTAAAACAATTTATGCATGCAAAAAAAACAATAGAAAAAGTAGAAGTTTAAGGGAGTTTTTAAAGGAACTGGATTTGGGATAAAACAACCTTAAGGGGGTATACCCGTTTGAACCCTCGGAAAATGTATACATTTTGTGGATTTGTTTACAAGTCAACGGTTTGATGCACATTTCCCGTTTTTCACTATCTTTACATAGTATTATGAATTATTCAAAAAAAAGTTTTAGTTAGAAAACTATTGCTTTTAGGAAGTTATGCATACATATCCGAAAGTCTTTCGATTTTAGACGGCTAACCGGTGGCCCTAAAAACTCGCGCTACGTTTCACCAATTCACTTCCAATTGTGCATGCAGAATCATAATAAGATTCCACATCGTCCAACGAAGGCTTTTTTTATTCCGCTTCCCCGTTTATTATTTATAAAGAAAAAAGTTGGATCTTTCTCATAGAAAAATTTAACTTTACCTTTGATCTCTCACCATTTCTTTATTTTTCAAAATTTTCAATATCGTCTTCGTTGGACGATAGCTATTGACATACTTTTTAAGAAAATTTTATGGTTTTTGATTTCAGGCACGACATACAGGTGTTTTCAGGGCCACCGTTTAACCGTCTAAAATCGGAAGACTTTCGGATGTGTATGTATAACTTCCCAAAAACAATAGTCTTTTAACTGAAACGTTTTTTTGCGTAGTTCATAATATTATGTAAAGATAGTAAAAAAACGGGAAATCTGCATCAAACCGTTGACTTGTAAAAAAATCCGCAAAATGTATACATTTTTCGAGGGTTCAAACGGGTATACCCCCTTAAGAATAGTTTGTAATATAAAACTTAACAGTACCTTTCCTTGTCCGCAGTGATTGTCCAGAGGTACCAGCAACAGCATATCCAGTATCTGTAAAATTTATTGCAAATGATTAATTCGTTAACTCGAATCTGAAGGGGAGAAATCGGCCATTACAGGGGCTTTGTACGAAAATTAATAATTTGCTGATCGGAATGGCATAAAGATAGAAAAATTCAATTTGTACTACTACCCTACTATTCATTATTATTTGAAAAATATCTGTTATTCTAACAGTTGAAACAAGGGAGACAGTATCGAATGTTTGTATTTTCTTACCAGTATGGACCTCCATACGTTCAGCTGCTTGCTGAACCTCCAGGCGGCCAATCCCTCCACAGGGTCCATTATTATCTGTAACACAAATTACAAATATTCATATTGTATAAACTAGTTAAATTCTAAGTTTAAAAAAAACAAACACATGCATTCTAAATTTTATAATAACCCTGGGTGTGTTCCAATTCACGCATAGTGCGCATGAAATTGGTGGCATCGTATTGGTGGCATCGTACGATTCCCTAGAATTTCTCTCACTTGCCACCAATACGATGCCACTTCCGGTGCAGCGAGCGGTGCAGTGACTGCTTCTCCTTTGAAATTCTGCGATTGCTGCACCGCTCGCTGCACCGGAAGTGGCATCGTATTGGTGGCAAGTGAGAGAAATTCTAGGGAATCGTACGATGCCACCAATACGATGCCACGAATTTCATGCGCAGTATGCGTGAATTGGAACACAGCCCCTGATAACCAGATCTGAAGCGCAGAGCCTGACGTCAGATCCGTAGTCATCTGACGTCAGATTGCAGACATCTGGTTATCAGGGAAGTATATATTTGTATTTCCTTACCAATATGTACATCCAACGGTTCCCTTACTTCCGGTACCTCCTGATGGTCAACTGCATGCTGTGGCAAGCAGCTTACATCAATTGGTGCTACAAAATATTAAAATAGTTTTTAGTAAAGTAAATTATATGTAAACCATGCAACTGATTCTAGAGGTGAATTTAAATTTCTGTCTCCTAAACTAGTAGTCGGAGGAGTCTGGGCTTTTGTAGTTACATTGTCGACTAGCAATAGAACAAAAAAGTATTCATACATTTTTCTGTATCTCTTAGGGTTTAACATTTATAAAGCTTTTAAAATCCGAGATGTCAGTAAGGAAGGAATATATATATATTAAACATACCTGGAAGTTGAAGCGTTGGAATAGCAGTCTTACAAAGATTCCTTTGTAATTTGTAGATGCCTAAGAAGTGTGCATCGCAGATCTTCCTGTTGCGAAGAGATTGGTGCATTAACAATGGATTGCCGCAAGCAGCAATCCATTTTAAGCACCTCTCTCGGTCTTTAACAATATCGGGAAATGCTCTCAGTAGCTTATTTCCCGATTCGCAACCTTTCACTTCGCACTTCTTAGGCCCGGACATAATCTGAAACTTAAATTAATGCAATTAATAAAAAAACTTACACTATCTCAAAGACGCTATATTACAAAAATTACTTATCTTATAATATGATGCCTGATCCACGTGGATTATACGCCCTCGTGTTTGCGCCAAATTCAGCCAAATTGCGCAAAATGGCGCCAAACAATTTAAAGTGACGACGGTCGTCATGGTAACATTTCACCAACGTCGAAAGGTTGTGTGTCGCGCTCACTGATACACCTAGGTATATGTGTGTGTGATGTACCTAGCGCCTCCTACCAATAGAGTGCGTACTAAACGGGAACTTCAGGCAAACAATGACTGCTTGGCCCCCCTGGCCGCGTGTCGCTTGCACCCCACCATGGTTCACAGCGTTTCAAGAGCGAGAGACAAAGACGCACATTCGTTTTCTCTCTCGGCATCCCGACGTTGTGCGAAGCGCCGAGCTCACGGACACGCCGCTCCGGCGTAGTGTGCATGCGTGGTGGGGAAAATTCTCGAGAGGACCCGTCCTCATTCTGGCATCACTGGTGGTAACAAGTATCGTTCGCGTCATTTTTTTTCGTCGATGAGAATCATACGTATTGCATATCAAAATGTACAAACGCGGCTTAAACGATTCATCTTGCGCACCCAACAACGGTGGTGGTTTTTCAAATAAACGCCGCCAACAACATCATCAACAGTCCAATATGAGGTACGTGCTCGTTACTATACGCTTTACACTTACTTCATTCACTTAATTCTTTCACTGTAAACGCCAACGAACGATGCATTAATTTCGTGTACATCTAGAGACGCTGTAGCCTCTCGACGCCAAGTACATGAATCGACACCCTGTATATGTCGACTGTCGCTACCGCTTATCATTTACTCGTCGCCCGGCTAATCCAACCTAACCTGAAACTTATTTCATTAATATCTCATCACGCCTGCAATATTTTCTAAATTTAACGGCATTTTTCTTGTGTAAACCGCATATAAGCTTTCGAATAAGACCAAGTTCAATAAAATCGGTCCACGCATGACAGAGATATCGTAATATCGTCTCATGGATCAGTCGGAAACGGTAAGATTTTTCTTCTTCTTCAAGCTAAATTTTCGTCGACATTGTTACGTTGTCTTGCGGCCAGGCGATGGTCCTAGGGGCTGGGTTGACGCCCGTGGAGCGCAAAACCGCTCTGCTCTGAGTTGCGCGTTCGTGTTTAAATAAGTTGAACTTCAATTGTACAAATAATCAGTATTCTTGTAGTTTTAACTGTTTTATTGTAGTTCTCAATAACTTAAAGATGGAAATTTGAATTGTAATTGAACTCGGAAAATAAACGCGTTATCACTAGTACAAACATGATTAGAATGAACAATTTTTTAGAGTCGTTATTTTACGTTTCTAAGGTGAAAAGGACAAAAGCTAATACATCGAGCCTTTCCATACATGCTATGCAAAAGTCGAAGTTCAAACATGTTGTTGGCTTTGCTATGAATAATTATACCACGCATTCAAATATTATAAATAACAATATAATAACCTAACGCATCTTAATAAACATGAACTGAACTTAACCCTTTCGCTACGACGGGCGACTATAGTGGCTCTCCATACGGTGCCACTGAGGTACGGTTCTCCACCGCGGTACTCCTGCTGACGATCGGCGTCGCGTACCTACCGTACAGTGATGTCGCGGCGCGCGGCATTGCCCCGTTCAGTGGGAATACCGCGGCGGAGAACCTGCCCGTAGCGAAAGGGTTAATTATAATGTCTTCATATATAAAATTTGCATTCTTATTAGAGGAAGAGTCGAACTTAAACTCTGGCTAATTATCATGGCAGACAACCTTCTAGCAGAAGCCCCCCCCCCCCCCCCAAGTCTTTCTTATAGTGCAAAACGCATTGTTACCAACTCGAGGTTGTGCGGTACGCAACAGCGATACCGTATGAAGAGAAGGTGTTCACCGTTATGAAGAAAAGGTGTTTTCATAAAACAACTTTTCTAAACTTACAATGACAGATTCAAAGTTCGTTGAGCAGTATAAGACTGAATATTGAAACGTCTTCTTTTGAAAAAAGAATGTACAAGAGAGAATAAAAACCTGAACCTTAACCTTAAATTTACAATTCCCTAAGTCAGGGCTGTCCAGCATAGGGGCTCCTCACGCGCCAGCTTCCCCTTCCAACCTTTGTTTCGAACAGCGTGACTTGTTGTCAAGGAAACAGTGACAGTTCCGTAGACAAGAAAACTCAGACGCTACGCGGAAAACAAAACACAACAATTGTATTCACGTGCGAAGCGATCGGATTAGTTATTTTGACTCGGCGGCGACTTCGCGCCATAGTGACGGCGGACGGTGGTGGGGGCAGGTTTTGTCTCTCAAGAGCCAAGTTGGACGGCGCTGCCTAAGTAGTAAAACGATTACAAGTACATACAGGGTGGTACATACAAGTACATCACTGGAGCCACTGGACACAAAGAGATGCTGCCTGGTACCCCGTGGCCGAGGTCAACCCCCCGTGGTACCTCTTCTAATTTTTGGATTTTGACCCTCAAAGGGGTTGGAGTACCTATTAAGAAGTGCGAAACGTCCCGTTTCCGCGTTTCTCATCAGATCTCTGAGAAAATGGTGTCAATCGATTCCTTATGTTTCGCCGATGAAACTAACACCAAGAACGACGCAATTCGGAGCATAATGAAGGAAATAAGATGAAAAATTAATTTATATAATTTCTCGCTAGCTTCGTAAAAAATAGTCCGATTTACATGAAATTTGGTATAATTTCATCGGCAAAATGTAAGGAATGTATCGGTATCACTTCCATATCGATATGGCAAACAATAAACAATTCAGTTTTTCTGAAACAGGTATGAATCCTCGGCCGACCGTAGCGAATTGCGGTCGGCGCCCCACTGTCGGGGGTGAAAATGTGAAATATTCATTTCAGCGTATTAAGAAATTCTTTATTCTTTATCGTATCGATATGGAAGCCGCACCAATGAAAAAAGTGGCCACGCCAAGTATTTAACTTCCAGGCCGCGGACATCTTTTTTTTGTCTTTTATTGTGTTACACAGTGTCGCCTTTGCACGCTGCGGGAAAGCACCATTATGTACTTGCAGCTCATTCTGATTTCACATCTTTTTTTTACTTTGTATTTATTAGTATTATTTTCTTTATTTTGTGATTTACTTGATTTCATGTGCTTGGCGTAATTTTTTTACTTTTTTAAAGTTTTTTGGGGGGATCTCACTTCTTTTTACAAAGATTTTACAATTACAGCATAATAATTATCAGCTGTTGAAATTTACAATTCCATGAATCTGAAAGCACGTACAATCAACAGATGCGGTCGCGTCTGGAAGCTAATTCCCCTTCCCCCCTCTACCTATAGGCACACTGATGGCGCATTCGGACGGTCGCACTGGGGCCGCTCTTGCTCGGTGCCGGTGCTGGTCTTGGCACTGGGCCGGTGCAGTATTGCTCTGATTGCGTGCGTGCGACTCCCGCCTACCGGCGTGTAGCGTAAACTATAGAAGCGTGAAGTTTGAATTTGACCACACTAATGTAATAGGAAAGAAAGACAAAGTGAAGTTCGCTCAAATCTTTTATCCCTTTTCCTATATAAATATGTAAAGTCAGCGCAATGTTGTTAAACGCTTGCTATTTGAAAAATTGATAACTGAAAGGAAATGGATTTACGAATAGGAATTTAGCTAATAACTAATTAATTTGTGATTGGCTTTTATATCCAAGACATTTTGTAATTAAGGTGTTTAACAGACGAATCTTGTAATGCGTTCACTCTTGACCCGAGAACGGAGGTGGAAAGCCGTGTCAATAAAATCCAGTGAATTTCGAAATTGTATTTGGTTTATTATTATTAAAGTTTATTTCCCCGTATTTGAGTTTAAATCGTTTATTAATTGTATATTTATTGTTCACAATAATAAATATGTCTCGAAGCATAATTTTTAAAAGATTTATGTACGACGAGAAGAAAGAAGTAATACAAAATATTAATGAAATTTTGTGTGAAGTGGAAGATGAAACAGGTGCATATACTCTTTCGCTCTCTCTTTATTAATTCATAATTAAACATAATAAGAACATTATTGTATTTTTTTATTTAGTTGTACTGCATATAGCATTTCTGATAAAATGCTTTAAATAATTAATATTTCAGGTGCTTTAGTCAAAATGATGTTAGTTAAAGAAAATTTAATAGAAGCAGGATACGAATTACCCAATGGTAATATAGAGGAAAATATAGCACAAGTCCCGGAAGAAGATTGGTCTGTCGAAAATACTGGGATTTTGCTCGACGAATATGCCAAAAATTTGAAATCCGTAGGGCCCTTAAATAAATTCAGAAATAAAAAAATGATGTGGGTGCATATTGCAGATACTTTGAAAAATAAGACAGCTCTAACACGGACACCGGAACAATGCGAAAATAGGTATAAGACCATCATGAAAAGGAAAAGGAATTCGGAAAAGAATAATTCTACGTCGGGAGCTAAGAGAATGTCCATAGAGTTTGAAAACGAAATAGGAAAAATTGCTGCCATGGATGACAGCTTGGAGCCGGAGATATTACAGAGTTCAAATATGATAGTTTCAAACAGGAAAGAAACTTCAGTTTCAAAATGTAAAAAAAAGCCAAACTTAGTAAATACATTACTAAAAATACATGAACAAAGGGAGGATGCAAGGCAAAGAAGGCACGAAGAGAAACTCCTGCTGCTGAAGTCTTTTCTAGAAAAACAAAACAACAGTTAAAAATGTTATTATTAAATGTTATAAAGTTTATTAATTTTATAATAAATAAAAATGTTATTACAACAAAACTAAATCAGCGTAATAAATCGCACAGCATGTTTCTTTTTTCTTCAGCCTCTGTTCTACTATTATTATCTGTATCTTCAAAATGTATATCGGTTTGTATATCTGTCTCCATCAAATTTTCCATGTTATCATCACAATCAATACACAAATTATGTAACGTGCAACACGCTACTATAAACTTACAAATACGTTGTACCGTATAAAAATCAAGTCGCGTCAGTTGTCTAAATCTTGATTTTAATAAAGCAAAAGAATTCTCTATTTTTACTCTGCACATAGAGAACTTATAATTAAAATTTTTTTTTCCTCCGTCAAATTCCCACAATCCCGATATGGTGTAATCAGGTATTTTTTTAATGGATATGCCGCATCACCTAAGATATGCCACTCATCTGCACATATTTGTGGCAATAAATTGCTTATAAATGATAAGCGGAATATCCGGGCATCGTGAACTTTGCTCGGAGGTCCAGTGAAAATGTCCAAAAACCTTTGTTCGGCATCACATATTGCCTGTACTGTTATTGACGTCATGTCATGTCGATTGACGTATGTCGACTTAATTTTGTTTGCAGGAGTCCTTACTGGAATGTATGTTCCATCAATGCATCCAATGATTCCAGGGAAACCATTTATACTTTCAAATTTTCGGGAAACTTGCAATTTTTCTTCAAGTGATACAGGAAATTTTATAACCGATTTCGCTAACTGGTTAAAAAAACCCATAATTTTATCAGCATTGCTGTGGAATGTTGACTCTGCCATATTAAATCTACTTGCTACTTCACGGACACAAGTTTTGTTAGATGCAAACCTTAAATATATAATAATATGTATAATATATAAGGCTGTATTATAATTGCTTAATACTTTCGTACCATAAAAATGACAATAGTGCCTGGTCAATAGAAATTGTATTTTCACAACTGCATGTACAACATTCTGAATTTTCATACAAATCTTTAATTTTGAGGTATGTGGTACGTTTTAGCCGAAAGTTTTTCTGAAACTAATGTATATCTAATTATTAACTAATTATTATATGTGTTATACTTATAATTATTATATTTCAGTATAATTTATAATTATTATAGTGCATATTATTACAGATATAGCCAATATTCAGACTTATTCACATAAACATTCTATGAATTATAAATTTTATAAAAGCAATTTATCAAATAAATGTATCTGAAATTTTTAAAGTACTTACCTGATTGTCGGAATATTTATTTACTATTTCGATATAATTTTTTATTTTGGGAATTTCTTCCTTCACATATTTCAACACAAATTGATCTATTTCATCATCTTCACTACTACTGCTTTCTAATAATTCCACCAGGAATAATTGTTTGTCCATTTTACAAAAGTTGCATGCAAATAAAAATGAGACGGCAGCCGTAACTAATTTCATACATTTAAAACTCCCGCTACATTCACTTCAAATATCGCGCCCTTATAGTTCATGGTGGACTGACGGTAACACAACATGTTTAATAGTGCCGACATCTCCGAATACGATAATTGCACTGCACCAGGGCAGTGAACATCCCCCGAATACGCGGCACCGAAAAAGTTCGCACTCAGTGCACTCCAGTGCGACCGTCCGAATGCGCCATGAGCGACCAAGTATCTATACACGAATGATCGCGAAATTGACAGGTCTCCGAACCTATTTTAGCCTTATTATCTTGTTTTATGACATAGTCCCGGTGTTTTAACATGATTAAGCGACTAATTATTTTTTTTCGAACCCATTTGTCGTTTTACTTAATGTAAGGTAAATGTCCCAATTTCTGCTCATTTAAGAGGTTACTCGTCATAAAGAATGTGTAAAAAATTTGTTTGTGGTTAAAATTTGCAGAGAAATTGATTAATACCTTAATAATACATCAACTAATTCAAGAAATATTTAAAAAGGATATTTCAAAATGTTTAACTATTAGTAATTTATAATTAAGTACAATGCTCTGAAGGTCCGTATTTCTGCTCACGAAAAATAGCGATGTACGTATTTCTACTCACCATTTGTACCAATTTCTGCTCACATAATATGTTGCCTTTTGAGGCCAGAATAATATTTTATGAAGAGGTTTTATAATATAATAGTACTTAAATAAAGGTATTTATAATTTGGAAACAAACATTTATTGTGAGGTTTTGTAACATAATAGTAAATAAAGGTATTTATAATTTGGAAACAAACATTTATTGTGAGGTTTTGTAACATAATAGTAAATAAAGGTATTTATAGTTTGGAAACAAATTTGTAGGAAACGTAAAATTATTGATTATTATTGCTGTTCTGTCTCTTCATCTTTTTTGTAACCATTGCTTCTTCTTCTCTTATTCTTTTAAGATTAGTTTTCTCCTCTTTTACCTTGCTCCTCTGCGCTGCTTTTTCTTCCCTTATTGTTTTAGATTTGGCTTTCTTCTCGTCATTTTCCTTTCTCCTCTGCGCTGCTTTTTCTTCCCTTATTGTTTTAGATTTGGCTTTCTTCTCGTTATTTTCCTTTCTCTTCAGCACTGCTTCTTCTTCCCTTATTTTTTTTAATTTAGCTTTCTCCTCATCTTTTTCTTTCTTTATCTTTAAATTTTCTAATCTAAAACGTTGTCTTTCCTCTTTTTCTTCTTCTTTTTTTTGCTTAGCAGCAATTTTTAATTTATGATACTTCCTCCATGTTTCCGACGTAGCGACAGCAGGAATTTTCTCCTTGCTTTTCTTAATCTTATTTCCTGACGTTGAAGGCATAGGCCAAAAGAGTGCCTTTTTAAAAGGCAAAGGAATTGAATTCATCATATCCACACATTTATTGGGACGCGAAGTGTTCTCATCTAAATTATTTATATCTACACTATTATTTGAGCCTACACTAAAAGCTAAATTAATATCTTCTATCATCACAGTATGATCAATATCTGCTGCAACCCTGGGTTCAATAATACTAAAATTTATCGATTCATTATTCAATGTATCTTGTACCTACAATAAATAATTACAACTTTTTTTATAAAAATATACAAATACACTTCACTATGCTCATACTTACTTATTTTACAAATATTTGTATAAATACATATCAATTAATAAAAAAATTGAAATAAAAATTTTAACCATTGAAAAAAGTAGTTTAAATATATCTTTAAAATTTTACCAAAGAGACTTCCTCATTTTCCGACAACTTTTTACATTTCAGCCAAAGTATAAATAGTTCTTTATACTTTTCCTCTCCATACCATTTTCTATCCCTACTCTCAGCTAACTTAAAGAGTTCAAGAGTATCCACAGTTGTAGAACTTTCTATAAATTCCAGCAGTTGCTTGTGTTTTTCTTTATTTGTAATTGACTGGTCCCGATTTGTGCTTTCTTCGACTGTTATTTGCTTATTATTTAATAATTTTGAATAATTAATTGCATTTGCAGAGAATGGAGAAAGGCCACAGCAAGTAAAGCCATTTGACAAGCATTGTTTTGTATTGGTTAAATCGATTGCATTTTTCAAAACCATTGCAAAATCCCCCTTTTTTATGGATAAACCATAATTTTTCTATCTATAATTTGTGACAGCAGTTTTCCACATATCCTTCAAGGGTCGAAACAAGGCTACATCCATAGGTTGTGTAATATGCGTTGAATTTGGAAATAAGGATATTAATTCTATTTCGTGAACAATGCAAAAATCACTTAATGCCATAGTGGCATGAGATGAGTGCCCATCGAGATACATGATAATTGGAAATTGTATTTTGTTATTGATACACCAGGGGTGGAAAACATTTGTAATATATTCAAAGAATGACTCTCCAGTCATCCATCCATTATCTGATCTTCCCACACTCCAACCATCCGGTGCTTTTTCTGCAATAAGTGATGGCAACCTCTTATACGCAAACATCACCATAGGTGGTGGCATCTGCCCAGCTGCATTCCCGGTAATTAATGCTGTTAAGCATTCCTTGTCATCTGTTCCGACAACATTGTATACAGATTTCATTTTTCTGTTAACGATGACTTTATTTCCCTTTGGATTTAAGAAAAATGCGGTTTCATCGCAATTAAATATTCTGGAGGGATCAATATCTAATAACATCTTCGTTTTTAAATATGTTTCAACTTCGTCATACCAGCCACGAAGCTGCTCCTCGGTAACATCGGCCCTTCGCTTATTTAAATTTTGAGGCGTTCTTATTGACAATTGTTCATGACGTTTCATAAATCCTTCGAACCAGTGCCTTCCTGGCCTGCCTCCAGTAAATGGATTTTCCCTCCTTAATTCTTTTATTAAGAGTGTTACACTATCTAATAACATGTTTTTGCATAATGGAAAGCCTTTACTTCCCATAAATAATATCCACTGAACTAAACGTTCCTCTTCTTCATTGCTTAATATGGTACTGGGGCCACTTCTTTTCCCTATTGTGTATATCCCTTTATACTTGCACCTCAATGTTGAAAAAGGAATTCCATATTTTTTGCTGGCAGCCCTTACTGATAGGCCTTTTGAAATAGCATTGATTGCACATCGAATAATGTCATCAGTATAATGACTTTTTATTTTTCGTGTAACAATTCCTTTCTTCTTCGTTATTTTATTTTCCATCTTGAAAACTATGCAAAATGTAAAGAAAATTATTTTTAAAGCATAAAATGATGATACAGAAAGAAATGGCATGACTTTCGAATATAAATATAGGTTATAACCTACATTGAATTGTGAGGTTACCTTACTAAAATTTTGGTGAGTAGAAATACGGACATGGGGGTATTTACGTGACCCTAAACTTACTCACCTGTTTTTTACTTAAAAATATAAGAAAAAGACAAAAATCTGAATTGTGAGCACTTTATAGTCTCTATCTGGAACAATAAATAACAACGCTCGCTGAAGAAGACTGTATTCTGGCCAATTTTCGACTACAAATGGTGGCGCTGTTCCTTAACACAAACGGCTAGAATATGATCATAAAATCACGAGTCTCTAGTTTTACATTTTTTTCGTCACTTATGCTGCACTTTTTTAGCTCAAAGGTTGTGCAACACGCGGATAAATGTTCAAATAATTCAGAATTATTTTGTTACAACTGTAGTACAAACGTAACATTTATAATAATCAGAAAAATGCGAAATGAGTAGAAATCGGTACATGAGTAGAAATTGGGTCATTTACCTTATCAAGCTGTTTTTCTTAAAGATAAAAGATTTATTCTGAAGTAATAGTTATCAAAATGATACTTTTTTTACGAGACAGTCGGATAGCACGTAGCGCTAGTACTTGACGCCCGTAGATGTCGCCATTCTCGTTTTACTTCTCCAATTCACGCAGGTAGATGTCGTCTTTCGTAAGCTGAAGTTATCCGGAATGGTTTTGCTGAAAATGCGGTTGCGCAGTTGACGAAAAATGCAAAAAGTCGCTACGTTCGGGTCTCTAGTAAATGTCACCTAGCTGTCACTTAATCATAACCTGCCAAGTTTTGGGTTAAATTCGAGTTTTCAGAAATGAAGCAAACATACAACAAGCAAACAGAGAATCGAAGCTAAAAAAAATCGTTTAAAAAGTATGATTTCTTTTCATTTTTGACGTTGCAAAAAAAGAATACAAGAATATGAACCGCTCTCAGGATGAAGACCATTATGAAATACGGCACTAAGTAATTTAAATTTTTTTATTAGGGGAGACCGGAGCAAATCGGCCACTGGGATAAATCGGCCACAGGAAGTTTTACCTAGTAGAAGTTAAAATAAAATCTCTTGTTTGCTTTTGTAAACGTCTTTCTATGTGTCTACAGTACCAACGGAATTTGATAGCATTTGAGATTACGTTGCACTTTGTAGAAGGCAAAATACGTTTTCGGCAGTGATAACAAATTTTCGTGACTTATGCAAAATTTATCTTTATTCTGTAATATTCATGTTCTGAAGTTTGAGGTGAGTATTTATTGATTAAAATAGCGGTACTGATTACGATTTCGATGATAGTTTGAGTTATTTTGGAAAATCTCTATTGTGTTTGAGTGATTGAAGTTAGAGTTTACGTCTGGGGCAAAACGGCCATGTAACACCCGGGGCAAATCGGTCACTCACTGATGATGTCGAACCATAGTAAATAAGTAGTTTTATTAACTTTTGTGCTAAAAATATTCATCGATGCAAAGCTGTCGGTGGATTCGACGCTCAACAATGGAAAACAGTTAACGGTTTCGGGACGAGGTGAGGAGTCGCGTGGCATGGACGGAAGCGCCGCTACGCAGTGCAGTTCGATCTTTGGAAAAAGGAAGTTATATCCGTGCGTTTAAATATTGATCGAAGCGATTATAGCTTGAATAGTTACGAGGAGAAATGAATATCGTTTACATTTTTCAGCAACGTTAATCAACATCCAGCCGGAATAAAAGGTAGCCGTTTTGCCCCGAAGGAGTGGCCGATTTACTCCGGCATTTTTCGAAACGGCGATTTTACACTATATTACAAATTCTCTGGAATGACTTTAGAAACGGGAAGTAACGAAAATTTGTTGTAGCATTTATGTACTATAGGGATTACTCTTTCGGATAGTATAATTCATATAGGTAATTGAAAAATTATTTTTTTTTTGTTAAATTTATCAATGAAAAAAGTGGTCGATTTGCCCCGGTCTCCCCTACATATTGATATCGGTTGTGGAGCAGCTGTATTTTTACAATTAATTTCTTTAACAAATGTTGCCATTTTCATCACAATAGTTTTATAATCGTCCGATTAATTTTGTCGTTGTCAATACATTTCGATGCTGATGTACCATCACGTATCATGCATCAATATGAACCGCTTTGAGGATGAAGACCGTTATAAAATACGGCACCTAGTAATTTATAACTAACTATGAAAAAAGTGATGAAATCTCCCCCCCCCCCCCCCCCATTAAACATGACTCATGTATGAAAGAAGCTAATTCCCTTTAATTCTCGAAAAAAGTTCACATGCTAAGATTGTGTAATCATCATTGCTAATTCCAATTGTATTTTCGTTCTCCGTTCGAACACTGATTCCTCTGTCACTTTTTATACTTGACATTCCTTTATTGGTCACAAATCAATTCAGTGCTCAGATTTTCAGCTTCGGTTTTAAGGAATTAGCGGGCGTTGTATAAGGAAAAAACCTTGATGATGACTACCAAGTTTTTATTATTTTCCATCGTAATACGATTTCCATACGTCATTTTTAACAGAACATGTCGCTCTTATAAAAGTTTTTGTGTCAATTACTGGCCTCGCCCGCTAATTCCTTAAAACCGAAGCTGAAAATCTGAGCACTGAATTGATTTGTGACCAATAAAGGAATGTCAAGTATAAAAAGTGACAGAGGAATCAGTGTTCGAACGGAGAACGAAAATACAATTGGAATTAGCAATGATGATTACACAATCTTAGCATGTGAACTTTTTTCGAGACTTAAAGGGAATTAGCTTCTTTCATACATGAATCATGTTTATTGGGGGGGGGGGGGGGGAGATTTCATTCCATGAACCTGAAAGCACGTACAATTCCATGAACCTGAAAGCACGTACAATTCCATGAACCTGAAAGCACGTACAATTCCATGAAACTGAAAGCACGCACAATTTCATGAATTGTTTTATCAAATCGAGAAATGTTTTTCATGGTTAGACAATTAAAATTTCCATTCATAACGCCATTTTCTGAGTATATTTCATGGAATAGTATTTTTTAAATTAATTTGTTTATGTTTACCAAATTCATGCGTTTTATTGAACTCTAATTGATTTTAGTATCAATTTTCATTTTCATGTTTACAGATTTCTGTGCTTAAAGGGGTTATCGCTAGATTTAGCACGAATTTTCGTGTTTTCAGATTCATGGAATTGTACGTGTTTCCAGATTCAGGGAATTGTATGTGAGACTGCATTTTGATTGCAATTCAATGGTACAACGATAGCATTTTGATTGCAATTCAATGGTACAACGATATATATTTGTAAAAACACGTGGCATCTCAAATTTTGTATATAACCTGACTGTAAGCTGTCAAAATTTGGAGTTGATTGCATAGTGAAGATAGGAATTGATGAACGAAACATGTGTTGGTTTCGTTTTGGCTGAAGGTGTGCGTGTAACGCGTGTATACGTATTATGTGGACGAAAATTTGGCTTGGAGAATCAGAAGAAAAATATCGGAGATATCGGATCCGACCGATCCATGAGACGATATTACGATATCTCTGTCATGCGTGGACCGATTTGATTGAAATTGGTCTTATTCGAAAGCCGATATGCGGTTTACATAAGAAAAATGCCTTTAAATTTACAAAATATTGCAGGCGTGATGAGATATTAATGTATAAATGTAAGAATTAGGTTAGAGTGTCTCCGCGACGAGTAAAGATACACGGTAGCGACATCGACAGTCGACATATACAGGGTGTTTTTTTCACAGTCGACATATACAGGGTGTTTTTTTTTCATGTACTTGGCGTCGAGACGCTACCGCGTCTCTAGATTATAATCATACTCATTTAAACGAATTCGCCATCTCATTAATTTGGATGTGGGGTCCTTAGCGTTATGCAGCCACACTAGAGGGCGATGATCAGTAATCAAAGTAAATTGTTGGCCATACAAGTAAGGTCAGAAATGCTCTACCCCGAACAATACTGCTAAAAGTTGCTTTTCAATTGTCGAATAAATGGTTTCAGCTCCGTTCAGAGTTCTAGAGACATACGAGTTTGAGAGATCACTACCGACTTTACACTGACTCAACACAGCACCTACAGCATAGTTCGAAGCATCAGTGGTTACAAGGAAAGGTTTTGTGAAATGAGGGTACTGCAGCAGGGGCTCCAAGCAAATTATATCCCTCAGCTGCTCAAAAGACGTTTGAATTTCTGAGGTCCAACGAAAAGGAATATCTCTCTTTAGTAAGCTAGTCAAGGGTTTGGCAACTTTGGCCATGTTGGAAATGAATCTCCTATAATAGTCCACGAGCCCCAAGAATTGCTTTACATTTTTCCTTGTTTTAGGTACATAGGAAATTGCTTTACGGCTGAGACTTTTCCGGCATCCGGTTTCAGCCCCGCGCTCGAAATTACATGACCCAGGTAAACTATCTCCTTTTGTAAAAATCGGCATTTTTTGTGGCTGTAACGTTAACCCGGAATTTTGTAGTCCTGCTAAAAGTACTTTTAATTTCCGATTATGTTCTTCAAGTAAATCCGCGTAGATAACAATGTCGTCCATATAGACGAAAACTTCGATACCCTGTAACCCGGTTAGTATCAAATCCATAACTCTTTGAAAGGTTGCGGGCGCTTTCTTTAGCCCGAACGGCATGCTATTTAACTCGAAATGACCGTGTGGGGTTAAAAAGGCAGTTTTTGGTTTATATATCGGGTCAACGGGTATCCGGTGAAACCCAGAGGCTAAGTCTAAGGTGCTAAAATACTTAGCCCCTCCCAATTGATCTAAAATGTCAGTAATATTGGGTAACGGGTAGGCGTCGGAAACGGTTACTTCATTCAATTTTCGATAATCGATGATCATTCGCCACTTAAGTTTTCCCGACGAGTCAGATTTTTTCGGAACTATCCGGTGAATTTTACGGTGAACATGAGGGCTGTATTATTTTGCTGTTTAGTAAGGAATCTATTTGTTTATTTATCTCATCTTTGTGGACTAGAAGATATCTGTACTGTTTGGTTTTTATGGGAACTTCGTCAGTAGCAATTATGGTGTACTGTGTAACATTAGTAGACCCTAAATTATCCATCGGAAGATAAAACTGGTATACGAATCTGTTTGTGACTTCTAAAATACTACTCTTCTCAATCTCGTTTAAATGGTCTTGCTCGAGCAGCTTAATCAACTGAGCTAATTTTTGAGCGCAATCTTTGGATTTGTCAACGTCGGAGTCGTAATTGATTGTTTGCGATAAACCAGGAAAAGGCTTAGAATCGAATTCCTCCAACTCAATCCCAGTAAACAAACTGACCGCAGTATGCCAGTAAATTGATGTCAGATTCGAGTAGATTCTGACGTCAGATTCGGGTCCTACTATGTCCGCATTTGACTATGATTTTGTGGTCAGAGCCTGACAACAGGATCTGACCGCAGATTGATGTCAGATTTCGATTAGATCTTGCTACCGTGGTCTGACCGCAGATTGAGAGCAGAAATTCAGCAGATCCTGCGCAGCGCGGTCTGACAGCAGTTTGGGGTCAGGTTTCGAGCAGATTTTGCTGACAAAAACTGACCGCAGGTTGGCGGCAGATATCGAGTAGATTGTGTAGTTCCATTTATTCAAAATACAAATTTAAATGTTTTTAAATTTTTTTATTTTTTAATAAAATGTGTATTACAATGTAATAAATAATTGTAAATAAATAAACAATGTTATAAATAATTATTACAGTTAAATGTGTATTACAATATGTATGTAAATGCATTTTTCCCGAAACGACAGTTTTACAATTGGCGGACAATGTAACTTCAAAAATATTCAACCGATAGACTTGGCCTTGCGCACGGATATTTGTGACATAATGATATTGTTTAAATAAATAACTTTTTTCTGCACATTTGAGGCAAAATTTCGTTGGAAAAAGTGAACTTTTTTTCTAAGAGGCCGCCACTTGTTCAATTTTGCATCTTTTAAGTTATGCATTTATACGATTTGTGCGTGCACTCATAAACTAAACAAAAATTGTTCGATTTCTGGTTTTACATGAATACAGTAGACGCTATGTTGCCCGCAGTGGAACAATTGCGTCGCCAACGAACTAGGCCATGAGTCCGTATAACTCTGTTATTTGCTGCTCTTTTTTAATAAATTTTTTATCTACCTTAATCTGATAATACACTATCCTGAAAGTTTTAGAAAAATCGATGAAATACTATCTTTAAAAAAAATTCCCCAAAAATGCCACGATTTTCAGCTAGTTACACCAGGCTTCCCCCTTAATAACCGCCGAAGGTACTCTTAAATTCGTATTTAAAAAATTTAGAAAAACTGTATACTGAATTAACGAGTTTCTTGTGGCTATTAAACAAGAAATATCGAAAAGAAGAGATACGACTATTGTGTCACTTACAAAATTTTTGCATAATCCAGAATCTCTTCAAAAAGATTCAAAAGCCGCATGTTATCATATAACGTTCAAGACAGATATGTATAAAACGGCGAAACAAATTCTAAGTAGGATAAACCAGGCAGTAATATTGAACACATACCAGTGAATGGCCATTAGGCAAAGAAATCTCAATTATAAATTTAAAAATTATTGTATGTTTATAAATGGAGTGTAGTTGTACTTTTAATATCCCATATTTTTAGTTACGCGTATTAAACAAACATTAATAAGTACAATTCTTAATAAAAGTATGCGGTCATTTACTGGAAATAATTAAAATATTTAAATATTTTAAAAGAAAATGCCAAGTGCAGTGAGTATGGGTATTGAAAGAAGATTCAAATTTTACCAGGATAACTATCCGAAGCATAAGGCACGAATTGTACAAGAGTACCTACTGTGTCATTGTCCGAAAATCTTACAGCCTCCTCCTCAGTCACCAGACCTTAACCCTATAGAGAATGTATGGGATAATTTAAACAGAAGAATAAGAACAACACCGATAAAGAATAAAGAAGCATTGAAGAACAGATTACGAGACGAATGGGAGAAAACAAGTATACAATATCTTCAAAAAATTATATTCAGTATGCCAAAACGTTTAAAACATGTGATAAAACAAAAAGGATACGCTACTAAGTATTAAAAGTTAAATTTTAGTTTATAAAGTATAAATTATGTGTAATGTCCGAATAATTTTGTAACGTGAAAAATGGCTGTGATTTCATTTAATGTTTAATATGATATAAGTGTATTAAGAAAAATTAATAATTATGCACATATTTGTATAGTACAATAAATACTCTATCGAAAGAAACAAGTTTCAGTTCATTTCTTCCATAAATTAACAAAGATATAGACAGTTAAAGCCAAGCATACCTTAATGTCCGAATATTTTTGTGATTCACTGTATGCCCCGTCTTTAGAAGTTTGCACCAAATAGTTGACTCGACTAATCGTCATATGCTAGGGATTTTTTTCCGCCGGGCAATAGTACATAGTATACATATGTAGTATGTACTTGTTAATGGTATATCCAAAAGGAGCTCTAATTCATTCCGCCGAGCACGAACGCGCTTGCACTTTCGCTGTTCATTCAGCATTGTACCCAAGGCTTCTACCGCAGTTGAAGCTGCTAAAGACGCATTACAAGCGTTCATTGCTCTCTTTCACCCTCTCCTGCGAACATAAAAATTAATAAGAAAATATCCTTCAAAATGTAACGGATTTATTTTTCTAACATTACTTTTCTTCTATCTTTTCCTGCTGCGTGCTATCGATATATTTTTACGAGAAGAATGAAAAATGTGTATTTATCCATTATCCGTATATGCCGGTTGCTGTTAAATATAAGAACTGTTCCTCTCGAATTGTTGATTCGACAGGTACAACATAAGTTGGCTGCACAGGGGTTGAATAGCACACGATGATGCACCATTAACCATAGGAAATGTGGATCCATCATGAACGATTATGGGCCAACTGTACCTTTAGAATTATTATGCACCGCGTGTGCCGCGCGCAAGTGACAGTATAGAGATTGCACGTTGTGTGGTGACTGCACTCGGACAAGATGCTGACTTTACATGAATGAGGCGTAGTGACTGCTCACGGGCAAGGGGTGGTCCCCAGGGAAAAACCCGTTAATGGGGCTGTAGTGGGCGGAGTTGCATTATGCGCAGAGGGGGAAGGCAAGTGGATTAATCGCTAGTTTGATCCCGCACCAAGTCCCGCAACTCCGCCCAAGACGACAACCACCTTGGAGGTTTTAGTGGGGTCGAATCTTTTGGAAATTCGTTTGGGGCATATAGCCTCCGAAGAAAAATGAACGGAGAGTAATGGTAATCATAATTCCACGTAAAAAGATGAAAACTGCTTCGTAAGATGAATGGCCTGGGTCAACCGAGTGTTAAAGAGAGGTCCTCGTCGCCCCTTACGGCTGACTCAAGTGAACGAACGAGTCGCGCTGGCATCAAACGCTTCTTTGAAAAAAAATTAAAGTAAATAAAGAGTGTCACCGACACTCTGGCATATATCATTTCCCCCACGTCATGCTCTGGTTAGCAACGTAGTAGCTTCGTGTTCGCTTCTGACCCGGGGTTTCAAAACCCAGAAAAGTTTTCAATTCCCGACTATGCACGATTGACTTACAACGTCGGAGTAAGTCCTTTCATCCATTTTTTCGAACGAATGCATCTCCGCTACGGACGATACCGAGATACTGGACGGTTTCTATGCTACATTGTACTGTTGTTTCAAGCATTTATAAACGCTCTTTGCAGTTTGCACTTCTTTGCTTTTTGCAAAGTGTTGCGACTCCTCGGGGTCGGAACGCTGTGACTGCGCACGGTTCAAGTGTCGCGACTCCAACTGGATCAATGCCTCTGACTGTTGAATATACGTCACCTCCCGTTTTGGTGGTACGACAGATACACCATGTGGTGGCTTTACGGGGTTGCGTAGCCCACGATGGTCCACCATTGTCCACATGATATGCGAGTAGGTTGAAATTATTCTGGGCTGAGTACCTATCAAATGATACTATGCAGATTACATTTTGTAGGGTTCTAAGACATGCATTATTTCTTGGGACATACACTCCGGGACAAAAAGATAGCACATCTCATATTTTTTAATATTCTGTACAATAAACTGAAAAATACATACTTTTTTATATCAGCAACTCTGGGCATGGTTGTAAGTGTAAAGGTCCATTTACACTATACGGCACGGACCGACACGTACCGGCACGGCGCGGTCCGTCACCAGCACGACAAAACATTGTAACATGCGTTTTAAATGGGACTGTTTACACTATCCGGCACTGACCTTTAACGTTCCGTGTATGGCAGGGCTGGGCAACTTGTTCGCCGCCGCGGGCCGTACAGTCCCCACTACCAGTCAGCCGGTTCCCCCACCATCAGCGGATTAGCCGCCACTCCATATCCCCTCCTTTTACCCCTCCGTCGCGGTAGGAGCTACGAGTGCGGTCATATATAGGTACGGTACGTCGATTACAATTATGAGCCTATTTTAACATAAGGTTTTTATTGTAATAAAAAAAAAAGAATATGTACATACAGATGTGAAGTTTTAATGGGAACATTGTGGATTAATCATTTTGTCAACAAGGGATGGTATGTCAATTGAAATGTTCGTGGTTGCTATTCTTAGCAAAGAGCGCAGTGAATCGTCCGTTAGTGAAGACCGGTATTTAGATTTGATATTACTCATTACAGAGAAACTGCTTTCACACTTATACGTTGAGCCAAACATAGAGCAAATTTTTAAACCTAAATCTACCAGTTTAGGATATTTCTCGGCCGCTAGTAGTTTAAAAAAGTCGAGCCCATATTCATTCCTACAAATGGCCAAGGGATCTGCTTGAACGTTGCACAACTCCAATTTATATAGATTTTCCTGTTCTACAATCTTGCATCCCCTAGCGTTGTTAAATATGATGAGATCCTTTTGTAGTGCATCAAAATCTTTGAATCTTGTTTCAAATTGTTTTTGAATTTTTACTATAGGTGAGACAAATTTTACAAAGTTTGCGTCTGGATACTCGTCACCGATTTCTTTGCATGATGGAAAATGGCACAATTCATTATTTCGCAATTCCGAAATAAACAGCTGTAATTGATTTTGGAAACCTTTTATATAACCAACTAAGTCAGACACTGTTTGCTGTTGTTTTTGCAAATTTATATTGAGGCAATTGAGGTGATGAGTAACATCTGTTAAGAAGGCCAGTTCGCTTAAAAAATTAACATCCTTAAATTTTTGTCCCATATTTTCGGAATCGCCTTTAACTTCCTGTTTTAAAAATTCCGGAATTACAGTTCTTAAATTGAAAAAATGCTGCAAAGTTCTTCCAGCACTTAACCAACGTACATCGCTATATAAAGGCAGGTCGCCATATGATGCATTCATTTGTTCCAAAAAATTTTTAAATTTGCGGTGTGACAATGCCCTGTTTCCTCCTCTAATTAAATTAGTAATTTTTGTTACAATTTTCATCGTTGAGCTGAGCATTAAAATCTTTCCACACAATGCTTCTTGGTGAATAATGCAGTGGAATGTGTAACAGGTAATTCCATGTTTTTTTAACAGGCCTCTAAATCCATTTACGTGGCCTACCATTGCTGCTGCCCCATCTGTAACAATGGCAGTACACTTGGCAAATCCACCGTATTTTTGCACTTCCTGGCGAACCGCGTTAAAAATATCAACCCCCTTCGTAGTCCCGTGCATTGGCACAAGTGCTAATAGTTCCTCCTGTATACAAAACTCATCATCTATTATCCGCACAAAAATTGATAACTGACTTATGTCACTAATGTCAGTACTTTCGTCCAGACACAAGGAAAAATACCGGCACTTCTCTAATAAACATTTCAAGTTATTTTCAATGTCCTCATTAATTTCACTCACACGTCGGGAAACAGTTGTCCGTGATAACGTCACGCTTTGGAAACTTTTCACTGCACTTTCGTTTCCAAATGCTTTAGCCATTTCTATGGCACATTTTTTAATGAGTTCGGCATCGGAAAAACATTTCTTGCTACGTGCGATCTGTATTGCAACAGAATATGATGCCGCAAGGCTTTGTTGTTGCGACGTTGATGGTGCATTAGAAGTTTGGATTTTTTCTTCATCTTCATGTTGCAGTTTCAATCGATTCACTGTATCTCGTCGACATTGTGCGGAATACGAGTCATATGTTTCCGCATGATACGCAGTATAATGGCGAGAAATATTGTATCTCTTCATTACACCAATTTTTTTTTTACACAGTAAACACAAAGGTTGCTCGCCACAACCAATAACAAAAAATTCTGTCTCCCAGCTTTCTACAAATTGACGATTTTCATCACTAATCTTCCTTTTCGGCATTTCGAAGCACCGAAGTCCACGAATTCGTTTTCTCGAAGTCCGTGAAAAATTGAAACATTAACAAAGAACAATAGAACACAACAACAGTATCAAAGTAATAACACCAACAAAATAGCACCACAGTAACAAAAACAAGTAATAAATTCAAAAATATCTGTGCTAGTCCGACGTACAGCGATGCAGCGAGGCGGAGTGCTAACTGGTCAACTAAATGCGAATTGGGAAAAGCACAGCAACGTAGCAATAAAAAGAAAGAGACTGAAATAGGAATAGAAAAGGATAATAAAGTGGTTGGTTGTAAAAATTCGGCATACAGGTAAGAACCGACTCCCGCAAACCTGGATGCCATATGCGGTTCCCAACGACTCGTAGCGACGAAAGAAAGATCCTTGACAGTAAAGAGACATTCGGAAGAACAGAAAAAATGAAAGTTGGAGGCTATTTAATAAAGAATTTTTTCATGTATGCAAGGTGTTCGGTAACACTTGCGCGAAAATTTAAGGGGTGATTACAGACGTGCAAATAAGATGAAAATTAAGAATAACAAAAGTATGGTTGAGACTTGGTTTTGTAATTATAAGCGTTTACACATTTGGTCTTCCCGTTTATGGTTTTTTTTTACGCAGCAGTACACCTCAATCAGCAAAAAGCCAAATTTCTAAAATGACAATGACGACAAACGACCAAATACAAGCAAAGACCTGACATTATTGTTCTTCTTAACTCATCTGAGACACCCCGTATTTTCTTCTATTTTTCCATGTACATTCGAAAAATTAAATGCTACTTAATCAGGTCGTGTAGGAGCAGCAGCTACATGCGACCCGCGAGCCACCAGTACAGTGTAGTGTAGGAGTTAAAAGAGTATGGTGGGGGTAGTTCTCCTGCGGCCCAGCGGAGCAGGCAAGTCGGGGAACGGGCCGCATGCGGCCCATGGGCCGCGGGTTGCACAGCCCTGGTGTATGGCACGAACCGACGCCAGTCGACATTGTCGCGAAGAATGTTTTGCCGGTTCGTAACGGTCCGCGTCGAAACGTTTCGTCGCTGGTCTGACAGTGTAAACCAGTAAACGGCAGAGACCGCATGCAGCACAGGATGGATTCCGAAAAATTAATAGAACATGTGAAGTTGTATGTGCCGTTGTATGCTACGGACAATCCCAAGTACAGCGATAGTGTATTCAAGGAAAATGCTTGGAGGCAAATTGGGAAGGAACTGAATCAATCAGGTAAGATGAATAACTTATTGTATTTCTAACCTAGTTTTTACATAATTGTGTCTTGCCATTCAACACGGCCTTGTTCCGTAATAAAAAATTCTTTAAATGCTTCTCAAACATTAAATGTAGCATTTACTGCACTGCCCTCTTGTCGTGGCAAGTTTTGCAAACCAGTGTCATTACTCTGATCTGAGCATTGTCTTGTATATTAATATTGTGATCGCGCAGATAATTATGCAAAATGCACGTAGTCAAAATGATTTTATCAACATTTTCTGGCATTAACTTCAGTCTTCGATTGTAAAGCTGAAATTTTTGGCTCAGTATTCCGAAAACATTTTCAGACACTCTTCGGGCGCGGGAGAGGCGATAATTGAAAATCCTTTTTGACCTGTCTCCCTGAATTTGCGAACCAGGATATGGTCTCAATAAATATTTTTTTAAAGGAAATGCCTCATCGGCAACTATGACACAAGGCATAATGTTTTGCGTATTTGGAAGCGCATTGTCTTTCGGTATCTTCAATTTATCTCTTTCGAGTGCTTTGCCCAATGTAAAAGTGGCAAATAGGCCTCCATCGCTATTCCTACCATACCCACCTATGTCTACTGCGATAAATCTGTAATGTGCATCTACTAATGCTAACAGGACAATGGAAAACGTTTTCTTATAGTTAAACAATTTAGATCAACTGTTTGCGGGAGCTTGAATGACGACGTGTTTCCCATCGAGAGCACCTATACAGTTTGGAAAATTCCAAATATCTCAAAATTCTTTGGCATTTTTTTCCCATTGATCCGTTGTAGGCTGTGGCATTATTACAGACATAACATTTTCTATTACTGCTTCGCATACTTGAATGACAATTTTTTGCACTGTTGAATGCCCGAGTCGATAGCTGGTAGCTATTGTGCTAAACGAATCACCAGTTGCTAAGAACCTACGAAGTATAAATTTTGTGATTGTAACCTTTTAAAAAATTACTGCAGAGCTGAGGATAAAAACCTTATATATCACTTATTCAATTTTTTACAGAAGGCAATGAAAACTATTTACCCCTTTCAATTTTTTAAAACTTTCTTTCTTTGTATAAATTATAGCATTCATATTTTGCGAATTTCGCTACAAATATTATTGCCTTTTTCCATCGTCTCTTTGTAAGAAAACGTGGACCGGTCTTAGAGACTCTTTTAGAAGAGCGTTGAAAAAAGGCGCGAAACAAAAAGTGGACAGGCTGCTTTAAAAATTAAGAAATGGAAGTTTGAGGAAGAAATGTCGTTCGTGGTACCATACATGCAAGAAAGGGACACGTGTACTAATTTGATAGACATCAGTGATGATGTTAATGAAGATGGACCAAATGAAAAAGAATATGTCGATAAAAACGAAGAGGGAGGTGATAACCGAAGCGATGATAAAGACGATGACACGAATGATGGTATTGATGGTGAAGATGTGAATGAGTCACTTATTGAGGATGAAAAAAAGAAGAAACAGAAAGAAATCAAAAGAAAAGTTATCACCAAAGTAGCTAGGAATAGTGTCAATAAATGTCACACGCAATCGGAATCGGCATCAGCATTGATGATGAAATATTTGTTGGAAAAAAGAACTGCTAATACACGAACAACTCAACCGACTCCACAATCCAGTGCAATAGACACCTTCTTTTCATGTATTGCAGCAACGTTCAACAATTTTTCTCCCTATTATCAAAATATAGCGAAGTCCCAAATATTCTCCATCATCAGTGAACTCGAAATGAAACAGATTATGCAAGAGCAACCGTTTTTTTATACCCAACACACCCACACAACGTCAACAATCTGCATTAAAGCGAAGAACAATTCCCCTGCAATCTCGGGAATTATGTCCCACTGGGCCGTACACTGTACCACATCCTTCACCATCACCATCACGATCGCCGTTTCTATCGTCATCTACAACACCAACTCCGAGTCCTTCACCATTGATGGTCCCAACTCCAACACCATCACCATGAGTTCATGATTTTCCAGCGACAATTTCAAACTCACATTTGAGCGAGCAAACGCTATATACAGAGTATATTAAAATGTAAATATGTACAATAAAAAATCGTTACCTTAAACAAACTGCAAGTCTTTCTGTGGGTGAAATTGCTTCACGGAACAACGTATTTTCTTTTTGTAACTCGGGTTCAATCCATTTCAGCAATTCAAAAAATTTGCATTGCGACAGTCTGAAGTACTGATAAAACTTATCATCGTATTTTAATAATTCATTGAATAATGTCCAATACTCCCCATCGACTTTTCTCTTTTTTAATATTGGGTGTACCCAAATTCTATCTCGCTTTTTTCCCCTTTTTGCTACGGCGTCCTCTTCGAATAAAAGTAAGGCTAGAAGAACCAATTCCTCGTCACTGTCTAATCCGCTCATTTCGACTGCTAAACGTGGACTGCCGGACTGTTGCCAGAGCAGTGTAGATGCATGCATATATAATATTACGTGTCGGTGACGGAACGCGACGTTGCCGGTACGTGTCGGTCCGTGCCGTATAGTGTACAGATTGCGCAATATAACTTTGCCTCCGAGCGGCGACCAGCGGCGACTGAGTTGGCCATGACTCAGCCGTGCGTGCGAGAGAGTCAGACCGTCGGCGGCCAATGGCCTGACTCTCTCGCACGCACGACGAGTTATGGCCAACCAGAGTTGGGCGAAGATAACATCTAAATAACATCTAGATAAAAGGTCCTTGCCGTTTATTCGTTATTTTAAGATAAAATAACTTGATTTATTTGAAGTGCCTTTAACTTCGATTTCAAATAACGGTTCAACTTTCATCTTAACTTCATCCTAGAAAATCAAATAACCGACCTGAGCCTTTGCGGCCTGACCCGCGCGCGGCCGCCTACCGGTCAGATTCTACAGAATCTGAATTTGTTTATTTTTCATCGTATCAATATGAAAGTGACACCAATGGATTCCTGGCGTTCTCCCGATTAATTGGACAGAAAATAATTTAAATCGGACTATTTTTAACGAAACAAAAAATTTACAACGATGATTAAATGTCGTCTTACAAACGTCAGAAAATTTGCTACATCCAGAAACCTGTTATTATATTCCGAGTTGTGATTTTTCTTTCCTTATTTATAAATATTATACTTATTATACTTATAAATATTATTATAACCAACCATAATAATTGTGAGCCGAACAATGAATATTCGTTGGTAAACTGTCGTTTCTTGTTAATTAACCCACCATAATAATTGCAGGCGAAAGCATCAGAAAGAATATGTATGTACAATCTTTCGATTATTAAAAAGCCTTTGGGCTCGGATTATCGGGAAAGACGTACCCACCCCACTGTTTTGCTTTCTCGCTGCGAGCGAAGACCTTCGGACCCCAGTAGACCGCCCGTTGACCGCCGAGAGCAATAAAACCGACGGGCCACATAAAATGTTCATGTTTTTGACAAGTGTTGATAAAAGTATTACCAATCGATTCCTCATGTCTTCCCGATGAAAATGGTCCAAAAAATTATATAATTCGGACCATAATTAAGGATATTACGTGAGAAATCTTTTTGCAGAGTTCAAAGCCCGTTTCGTTAAAAATAGTCCGATTTAAATTATTTTCTGTCCAATTAATCGGGAGAACGCCAGGAATTCATTGGTGTCACTTTCATATTGATACGATGAAAAATAAACAAATTCAGATTCTGTAGAATCTGACCGGTAGGCAGCCGCGCGCGGGTCAGGCCGCAAAGGCTCAGGTCGGTTATTTGATTTTCTAGGATGAAGTTAAGATGAAAGTTGAACCGTTATTTGAAATCGAAGTTAAAGGCACTTCGATAAAGTAGCTTCATCCTAGGCGCTTCAAATGAAGCTAACATTATTTGAAATGTTATTTTATTCGATTTTTATCTAGATGATGCCCAACTCTGTGGCCAACTCAGTCGCCGCTGGTCGCCGCTCGGAGGCAAAGTTATATTGCGCGATCTGTAACGTTCGGTTGTCCGGGGACGACTGAATGCTAGCAGGTTCTCGAGCGGAGAGCGGCGTCCCTCGAGAATAGGATAGGTGGGGGTTCGTTGTAAAGTAAAGAATTGAAATTCAACTTAAACTTAACAATGACTTTTATTAAACAACACTTATTCCTAATAACAACTATAATAATGCTTACAACTATGATTATATATCTTATATTTTGTGTTTTATGGTTTTTTATCTTATACTAATTAATTCTAATACGCTGCGAAATTGGGTATATATATATATATATATATGTATGTGTAACAGCAGTTTTGACGACACTTTTTCTTAATGGTATATAATTACTCTCTGTGACCCTATGAACCGTGTGCAAGAAGAATTTTTGAGATGTATATCTTCGTTTCCGAGCTCGGTCGAAAAGAGTATAGAATGGCAGTTTCAGCGACATTATGGTAACTTGGCAGTTTCGGCGACATTTGATGTAGAATATACATTTGTACAGCTGTATATCGACAGTTTTGGCAACATGTCGCCGAAACTGCCATTACACCACTAATTAAAAAATTGTGAAAAATGGCTTCTTTATCACTAATTATCCATTACTAATTGAAATAACATACTCTTAATGTTATAAATTTAAAAAAAAAATAGGAAAAGGAACTTTCCGCAACCGAGGATCGAACACATGAACTTCAGTTTTGGGATCATATGACGTGTCCCACCCACACATCGTCCAACAAGGTCTATGAAGTTAGCACCACCAAATGCAAATTTTTAGGAAAAATCGATGGCATTCGTTTGTCCATCGCTTGTCCACGTTTGTGTACCCTCAAGAAAAAATTAAAAAATTGTCATCAGCACACCCACGAATTATGAACATTTTCCGATTCTTTTTAGGTGAGATACGATTTTCCACGATTAGTACACTCCAGAATCGAATTATTTACAACAATCGCAAAAAAGAAAGGTACGGCTTTTTTCTGCAAAGTTAACCCCACATTGGAAAATATATCAGTTTCTATTTTATGGAATCGTTTGTACATCATTGTTCATTACGTTATATTATTTGTTCATCAACTAATTATTTATAATAAATTAAACAAATTTGACTGAATTTTTTTTGTTCATCTGGCCTCTCACTTTACTTATTGACAAGGAATCTAGAGACGCGGTAGCGTCTCGACACCAAGTACATGAATCGACACCGTGTATATGGCCGGTATTCATAGTCGCTACTAATAATAAGTAGCTAAGAATAAATAGCGACTATGAATACCGGCCGATGTCTATATGTCGTCTTGTGCTATCTGGAGATACGATAAAGAATAAAGAATTATTTTATTTCTGAAACAGATATGAATCATCCATTCAGTATCAATCAATTATCCAGTATGAAATATCCATTCTTATCATCAAATACGTAACCACTAGTTTTAGTTGAGACTGTGACGTAGTTGGTTGGGAAGTTGCCTACCAGTGGCGAAGCTGGGCGAAGCCATAATAATATCAGAAGCGTCAGTAGGTAAATGGACTGCTATTAAGTTAACCTTAACTTTATCTTTTACTACTTTCAATTCTTTTACAATATATATTTATTATAGCATTTACACCTAGAGATGCTTTAACCAACTGATTATTTACAAAAGACTTCGAGAACATAAGAAAACAAAATGAAGGAAGAATATATAATATGTGTATAATTATATAAATATCGTCAAATGTAATTACCATAAATTTGATGATCTTACATCGGTAAACCTGAAAGCTAGATAATATAGATAACGGCATTAACAACAAATCCGCCACAAGTCTAACATAGTACATAATAGCAGTGCACAGTACATAGTTTAGCAGATGCAGAATATTGATACTTTTTAACAAATTTGTATTGTTAGCTATGTTCATAATTCTGTATACCTATGTTTATATAAAAAAGTAAAGTACAATATAATATTACTATTTATATATGTGTAAAACTAGAAATTGTGTTTAAAATCCGCGTAGTGTTTATTTAGGGTGCGTTCCGTTATTCACTGCAAGTACTTCTTATATGACGTCACGTGAGTATGCTGCTAACAGCGTTCCGTTTTAATTTCGTGCATTTCGAAGCTGCTGCGAAATTGTAAAACGGAACGCAGCTGCATTTGGTTGCATTCAGCCTCATAGCGTCTGTCATCTATTTGATGACATTTGTTCTAATAACCAAAATGAGTGGAAGAAATACAAATAACACAAATAGAATAGTTGCGTTATTACTTACGGAAATAATTACTGAAAATATTGAGAACTCAAGTAGTAGTTCCAGCGACGATGAATTAATAGAAATATGTAGAAGATTAAGAACTAGAGTACCAAGAATACGATGTACAAACTATGTAGAAAATATTGTTTCTGCATATTCGGATGCAGAATATAAAACTCATTTTCGGTAAGTAGTCAAACATAGAACGTAATAAAATATTAAAGAATAAAAATGTCAGATTCATTATCTATTATACGTAGGATGAGGCGCACTACTTTTAAATTCTTGTTAGAATTATTAGCACCCTATTTAGTGAAACATTCAGCTCATTTTGGTCGTCATCAAATAATGCCAAACAAACAATTATTATTGACTATTTGGGTTATGGCAACACCAAATTCATATAGGTAAGTATTTCACAATTTCAAATAGAATTTCTTTAAACTTGTATTTAAAATACCATGTATAGTTGATATATATGTAATATTTTTTTAACAGATGTGTAAGTGACAGATTCGGCGTTGGGAGGGCAATGTTTACAAAATAAATATGGTCGTACCTTGTAGATTTGGGATACGAATTAAATAAATAAATAATTTTCATTGTTATACAATGTCTTTAAACTTTATTGTCATCTGTTTTTAGGGGCTCCTACAAAATACATAGAATTTTATCCTTGTTGAATCTGATAGTTATCGCTGCCAAGCCTCGATATCTGTAGGACAATAAAAGTATTTTTTTGTTAATATCTCGGAAACACTACTTACCCTTAAATATCGTAAATAACTAAAAAAAGGTATAATAATGTTACCATTGAATATTGTATTTTATATTACAGCACAAAATTAGTATAGGATTTGACAGTAGCCGTAAACGATTAATATTAGTAAAAGTATATCCTTATGAAAGTGTTGATGAAAGATTAAATCCTATAATTTCGTATTTACGAGATTGAGTGGCGAAAGAAAAATTATTGAGGATTTGTACCCAACCTGCCACGTGTCACAGTGTATTATTTAAGGTATATTAAAAATATCTGAACCAGTTGTTTTATTCACAGAATCTGGTTTCTGCATGTTTTATTTTATATAGTTTTATATAGATAATGAATAAAAATTTTATTTTTCAATGTAATGTCAAAAAATATTGTTTGGCCAAAAATTAAAGTTGTACGTTAAATAAACACATCACGGTTTTAAACTAAAATTTCTGCGCATGTATAAATATTGATATTATATTGTATTTTGTCCAACTCAAGTGAAGTACAATATAATATTTTTATTTATGCTTGCACAGAAATTTTAGTTTAAAACCGTGATGTGTTTATTTAACGTACAACTTTCATTTTAATGAATAAATTAATGAAATGACAATAATAACGGCTAGAGATTTCAGAAATACAATTGCCTATTTAAAAACTTCACATACGTAATTACTTTGATTCGCTGGCACAACTTTTACTTTGGTAATGCAAAATTGGAAACCATTTAATGTACTTTGTTAACACAGTTGTAATCTTAGAATGCTCCAAGGTTGTAATGACATTATGCACAGCTCATGACAAATAATGATAAATAGCTATAAAAGAAGTATAACAGTATCACTTTTAAATATTGAACGTTATATCACGTATAAGATTAATGTAACCTTCGACAGTATTTGCAAATAATAAAAAATAAGATCTTTATTATTTTGTTGATAGAAGGTTAAATCATTTAAGTGTAAATTTATTAAATATTACGTTGAGGAAGGAGAATCAGAATTTCCACATAACCTGCCATGTGTCACAGCACAAATAAAGTTTTATTTTATTTAAGGTACAATTAAATATACAGTGGGTTTAGAAAGTATTCGAACACCCTTTAAAATCGCATAACTTTTTCAAAATTAATCCAAACAACTTGAGTTTTTTTTGAGAAGCTAGAAGGATTAGTTTGCTCACTGACGTGATTCGTAGTTTTGAAAAAAAATGCAATTTGTCGGAATAGCAAACAAAATAGTAAAGGCTCTTTTCTCAACTTTTTTTTTGTGAGCCTGTAATGAAAATTCAAAAAACCCGTTTGTAGATTTCAGTAAGTTATATACGTGCCTAAAATTTCATCAAAATCGGTTAACGTTGCTCTGAGTTATGAACGTTTAAAGATCGCAGAATAAGGTCAAAAATCGCGAAAATTCCCGAAATCAGCGATTTTCGACCTTATTCTGCGATCTTTAAACGTTCATAACTCAGAGCAACGTTAACCGATTTTGATGAAATTTTAGGCACATATATAACTTACTGAAATCTACAAACGGGTTTTTTGAATTTTCATTACAGGCTCACAAAAAAAAGTTGAGAAAAGAGCCTTTACTATTTTGTTTGCTATTCCGACAAATTGCATTTTTTTTCAAAACTACGAATCACGTCAGTGAGCAAACTAATCCTTCTAGCTTCTCAAAAAAAACTCAAGTTGTTTGGATTAATTTGAAAAAAGTTATGCGATTTTAAAGGGTGTACGAATACTTTCTACACCCACTGTATATAGGTACGTCCCACAGCTTTTATATTAACAAAATCTGCTTATTGTACGTTCTAAAGTACATATGAAATACGAATGAAAGTTTCATATTAAATAAACACAATAACGTTATAATATAATTTTTTTTTAAAGAACTTCCAACTTGTACAATGTAAATACAACTGTCTGAAATATTACAAACAAGAATCATCGGTATTTATTATTTCGTGCGTATAAAACGTTTAAACGAAGATGTTATAAGTGATGAATTCTTTACAAGATTACTTCTCAGACAGAAAGCTTTACAACACTCTAGCATAGTTAAAATACTTTTTGAACACAAATAACGTAATAATATAACTGTTTGTCGGATTATTGCCCTTGACAATAAATAAACTCAATCAAAAATACTTCAAACTTTTTGCATGTAAGAAATCTGTCGTTTCATTACTACATAACAGCACTTTCCTGTCATTGCGACACGCTTGGGACACATCGTAGAGCACGCCTCTGTATTGTTGAATAAAGTTAATGTTTGTGAATTTGAAAAGATATCTTTAAAACAAGTTCCCTTTATGAAGGGATATATATATAAAAATCCGCAGAACCTACTGAACGATCCAATATTTTGAAAGTTAAAAAAATATAGAGATCAATTGTCCTTCCCTTTTGATTTTCGCATTTGATTGTGTACCCAAGTTTTAATCTGGGCGTTGGTACGGTTTCTCAATACCGGATACTTCTCCTTTATATTATTAATAATAGAAAACGACGGCAGTGTTCTTGAATGAATATTATCGCCGAATACATTTAATGCAGTTGAGCGTTCTTTATCTGTCCATCGAACTTTGCTCGAACGTTTATTACATGCGGGCAACAACACTGAAAAAAATGTACCTATTAATATAAATGTTTGGAAATAAGATTGTGATGATTGCAATGGAAAATTCGGGTAATTATACAGAAAAGGGGACACATGACCTCACAACATATTTAAAGGTCATCGAAATCTGTGAGATGTCCCCTTTTCTGTATATTTACCATAAAAACACAAATTAATTAAGAAATCAACCAATAGACTACCCTATTTTCTAATGACCGGAAAGGATTAAACTACTCTGTTATACATACCTTTGGATTTTTTACGTGGTCTTGAATCAGTGTGAGTTATAGCATCATTGTCGCTTGCGCTGTCGGTTACATTTTCCGAGGTTTCCTGTGTTATGACGAGTTCACGGCTTTCGTCTTGTTCATCTTCCGACGACATACACCCTTGAGCGTGCTTAAGTAAATGCGAAATAGCCAAATCTCTTGATATAACAGATTGTCTATAATGTGATTTGTGTATTTTTTCATCGTCACTAACTTTATTTTCAGAAATATCCAATGATACGCATACTGTTGCAACGTGTTTCCTTAAAATGGTGCCCCGTAAAGATTCTGGGATTTGCGCTCCCGATGCGGCAGAAAATTTTCTCATTAATATGCAAGCACGTAGGAACTTACACCTTTGAGAATTATTCGAACTTATACCAAATATATATGGATTATTACTGGGAACTCCAGCATTCACACGATATTTAAGAATCAGATTTATACCGTTCAATATGTCTTCATGTAATAACACTGGTACAGTTCTTCCGAGCTTTCCTCGAATTGTAATCCTTACATATTTTGACAGAGATTTGCTCAAATCTTTTGAAGTTTCCTCAGATATCTTTTGAGAAGAGTTTAAGTCGTCAATGAGCATTCGCTCGAGTTCACCAGCACGCCTCCGGTTAAATACTTGAATTGATGTCAGTGTCGTCTCAGCCAATGTGCGCCAAGCAGTGATACTATAACCATCTTTCAGTAAAGCTGTATAAGAATCCATCCGTGAATTTTTTAAGTATGTATTTAACTTTTTTATGTCGTCCATTGACGGTAGAGAAATATTCTTTTGCCTTTTTCTGAGCGCTTGCGTTTCTTGCACAGTTTTGTTTACAGTAACTGGATAGTCTTCTTCGAGGAGTTTCAAAAAGTTTTCTATTTCACTTTGCCTTGTGACGTTCTGACTTTTAATATGGATGCTTCTCAAAATTTGGCCTACCTGTTTTATAAGGGTGCCTAAGCTTGATGCAATAGAAGGTGTTTTACACGTACCACCGGTTTCGTCAAACTGTGCAAGAGAATGTACAGCTTGTATACAATTGTCGTACTTTCTTGGATTATACATGCACGCGAATTCGGTTATGTCGCTGTCTATCTTCTTTAAGGTAGCTAGAAACCGTCCTAATAGCCTTAGTCGTGCACGAATCATATCATGCTGGTGTTCTAAACGATACTTGGAACACATTTTATTTCCAAATGCAATTAAAAGTTCATCATATCGGATAAGTTTAGTTATATCGTCCTCCCTCATGACTGGGAAAACTTTCTTCCTTAAAATAGATTTCGCAGTATAATGTATACGGCATGCTACAGCACGTCCTAAGACTTGAACGTTTCTTTCGTGGTTTATATTAGTTCTATTAGAACACATTTGAACATGATGCCTTATGTTATTTTTGGAAAAGAAGCCTTTGCAATTCACACACGCAACAAAATCCGTTGCCCCTCGTTGCAGCTGTTCCGTGGGACGACGGCAAACAAGCAAATCACCTTGATTTATCGAAGCATCCATATTGTACATAAAGTTTCCTCTGCGTCTAATTAGTTCGATAATTTTTTTCCGCTCAATGATACCTAACAATTGAAGTAATTTATGATTACATAAAGATCAGTCAAAGTCCCAACAATTATAAACAAGTATAAACAATTACACGACTCACCTTTCGGCAAATTCCGAAATTTTTTCACGTCTTCCTCATTGCTGTGCTTCATCTCCAAATGCCTTGGTAATTGTGTCTGCAACTTTTTGCAATACATGCACAAGCTTAATTTTTTTTCTTATTTTTAGCATTGTCAACATGCATTTTGGTGTTGTCGCATACACCTACATTAGATGTATTAAGGCTATTTGAAACATTAAAACTATTCCCACCATTAGCATTGTCATTCGTATCCTCAGTATCTGCATTATCATCACTCATGCTTTCATCAGTCGACGAAGCCGAACAAGATGACAGTTTAAAGCTCTCATCACTATCATCTGTCTCCCCCTGAGAATCAGTGTCGCTGTCCATAAATAAATTGTCTGCAGGAGAAAGGGAACTTCTCCCTGGATACACAGACGGCATACTGCAACTTTCATTTTGCAGTAAATCGCTGCCTGGATAACATACGTATACTTCTTTAATAATATTATATAAAATAATACAAGTAGATTTTAGTACTGATATACGCAGCATATCATTTAGGATATAATCTATACGTGAAATCACTAAAAACCACAATACCTTCAGAAATTGGCACGAAATCATTGATGCTAATAAGGGGGCGCACATCGTCTGATGGCGACATTGCAATGCCGTTTGCAGAGGCTCCATCATTATCATCATCATTCACATTCAACCTGTTCTTGGGCGAGACACACGATATTGTGACATCTTCTAAACATGTAGTATCATGCAGACTAAAAGTTTCATCACTTACTATTCGGCATTCTGGAACAAATATAGAGAAACTGTTGATAACGTTATTCTAAGCAGTGGTACAACCTAGTACTTTCCTGTATAATTATTATTATACATATCAATGTAATTACTTTCAGAAACAGGCACGAAATCATTGATGCTAATAAGGGGGCGCACATCGTCTGATGGCGACATTGCAATGCCGTTTGCAGAGGCTCCATCATTGTTATCATCATCATTCACATTCAACCTGTTCTTGGGCGAGACACACGATGTTGTGACATCTTCTAAACATGTAGTATCATGCAGACTAAAAGTTTCATCACTTACTATTCGGCATTCTGGAACAAATATAGAGAAACTGTTGATAACGTTATTCTAAGCAGTGATACAACCCTAGTACTTTCCTGTATAATTATTATCCCTGATAACCAGATGTCTGCAATCTGACGTCAGATTGGCAACAGGGTCTGCCGTGAGAACGCAGAGCCTGACGTCAGATCCGTAGTCATCTGTGTCCGCATTAGGATACGGTCTGCGGTACAGAGCCTGACATCAGGGCCTGACGTCAGATTGGCAGCAGATTGACAGCAGATCCTGATGTCAGATCGGCAGCAGATCGACAGCAGATCCTGATGTCAGATCGGCAGCAGATGGACAGCAGATTCTGCCGTCTGCTTGGCACAGCTAACAGCGCCATCTGAGGGTCAGAATTAGCAAACTAACGTGTGGTAAGAAAAAAAAATACAAACGTTGGTATTCACAAGCGGTCACCCATCCAAGTACTAACCGCGCCCAATACCGCTTTAACTTCAGTGATCGGACGAGAACTTGTATTTTTTCTAGCACAGAATGATCGTTGGTAAAAATTTGGCTCTTATTAATACTTCTTGTGTAAAAATCTTCATACTATTATATTCTAAGAACTTATCATATAACGTTTAAGTCGAATAGAGTCGTTGTTCTGTGGTATAAGTACCTGTTTAAACTACAATTTTACATTTTCTGTGTACTTTACTGACGTGGTAGTAGAATTGGACACAGTTTAAATGTATTCTACAGGAATTAAAGGTTAAATTGTGAAAATAAGTTAATTTATTATATAATTGTGAAAATAAGTTAATTTATATAATAAATTCATAACATTAACCTTTAATTCCTGTAGAATACATTTAAACTCTGTCCAATTCTACTACCATGTCAGTAAAGTACACAGAAAATGTATAAAAATTAAATACAACAGGTAAAAAGAATTGCGTTAGGTAAGTTATTTAATATTGATATCATTTGTAATTTAAACAGGTACTTATACCACAGAACAACGACTCTATTCGACTTAAACGTTATATGATAAGTTCTTAGAATATAATAGTATGAAGATTTTTACACAAGAAGTATTAATAAGAGCCAAATTTTTACCAACGATCATTCTGTGCTAGAAAAAATACAAGTTCTCGTCCGATCACTGAAGTTAAAGCGGTATTGGGCGCGGTTAGTACTTGGATGGGTGACCGCTTGTGAATACCAACGTTTGTATTTTTTTTTCTTACCACACGTTAGTTTGCTAATTCTGACCCTCAGATGGCGCTGTTAGCTGTGCCAAGCAGACGGCAGAATCTGCTGTCCATCTGCTGCCGATCTGACATCAGGATCTGCTGTCGATCTGCTGCCGATCTGACATCAGGATCTGCTGTCAATCTGCTGCCAATCTGACGTCAGGCCCTGATGTCAGGCTCTGTGCCGCAGACCGTATCCTAATGCGGACACAGATGACTACGGATCTGACGTCAGGCTCTGCGCTTCAGATCTGGTTATCAGGGATTATATATATCAATGTAATTACTTTCAGAAACAGGCACGAAATCATTGGCGTTAATAAGGGAGCACACATCGCTTGATACCGATTTTGGAGTACTGCTTGCCGGTGCTCCATGATTGTTATCATGTTTATGCACATTTAGACTGTCCTCGAGCGAGACACACGATGTTGTGAGATCTGTTAACAACGTAGTATCAGGTAGAATATAAGTTTTATCTGTTACTACTCGGCATTCTGAAACAAATATAGAGAAATTGTTAATAATGTTATTCTAAACAGTGCTACAAACAAGTACTTTCCTGTATTACTATTATTATATCTATAAATGTAATTACTTATTAATTTAATATTCTTTAATTAAGAATTTGATATGCAGTTTTATATCTATATACACATGATTTTAAACAGTTATCTTGCAAAAGAGTTTCAATTAGTATTCTTATTAGTCAAAATATTACATATAATTAAATGGCTGGCGGCCGCCCCTAGGTTTGGCTGCCCAGGTGCGGGGGCACCTTCTGCACCCCTGTCAGGAACGGCCCTGCTTATTAACAAGTGAGAAACCTTCGACTTCCGCATTTCTCATCAGATCTTTGCGAAAACGACGACAATTGCTTCCTTATGTTTCGCCGATGAAACTGACACCAAGAACGACGTAATTCGGAGAATAATGAAGGAAATGCCACGAAAAATTGATTTATATAATAAATCCGATTTACCTGAAATTTGGTATGATTTTTATCGGAAAAACATAAAGAATCCATCGGTATCATTTCCATAATGCCCCCGATAGCACACGATGGCCGGTATTCATAGTCGCTACTTATTCTTAAGCAAATGCTTAAGATTTCGGCATCCTTTATAAGCTTAGATTAGTAGAGGATACTGTATGCTTAAGCATTTACTTAAGAATAAGTAGTGACTATGAATACCGGCCGATGTCTATATGCCGTCGTGTGCTATCTGGGGATACGATAAAGAATAAAGAATTATTTTATTTCTGAAACAGATATGAATCATCCATTCAGTATCAATCAATCATCCAGTATGAAATATCCGTTCTTATCATCAAGTATGTAACCACTAGTTTTAGTTGAGACTGTGAAGTAGTTGGTTGGGTAGTTGCCTACCAGTGGCGAAGCTGGGCGAAGCCATAATAATATCAGTACCGTCAGTAGATAAATGGACTGCTATTAAGTTAACCTTAACTTTATCTTTTACTATTTTCAATTCTTTTACAATATATATTTATTATAGCATTTACACCTAGAGATACTTTAACCAACTGATTATTTACAAAAGACTTCGAGAACATAAGAGAACAAAATGAATGAAGAATATATAATATGTGCCCTGATAACCAGATCTGAAGCGCAGAGCCTGACGTCAGATCCGTAGTCATCTGTGTCCGCATTAGGATACGGTCTGCGGTACAGAGCCTGACATCAGGACCTTGACGTCAGATGGACAGCAGATTCGCAGCAGATCCTGCCGTTCGCCTGACACGCATAACAGCGCCATCTGAGGGTCAAAATTGGCAAACAATTCCCTACGCGTGACGTCACACGGCCGCCCCTACAGGTGTATCCCTAACCTTACATACCTATTAAGAAGATACTGCAATTTATTAAATAATTAATTCTATTTATTTCAAAAAAGTATTTATTTATTTTTATTTAATAATATGTGTTTGAGATTCCATTAGTTCCCTGCTCCGCCGCACCCAAGCTCACCGCAGCACCTACCGGGCAGCGGTACACGCCGCTGATCGATATTCGATCAGCCGATCGATACTCCTAGGCGCCTGCTCAGCCAATCACCGATCACCACGCAAAGCGAGCGGCCCAATCACGACGCGTACTTTCTTGATCGATTCTCGAGGATTGTTCGAGAAGACGCTCAACGGTTTTCCGCGTCCCTTTGTTCACTCTCGTTTCATACCGCTTGTCGCGATAACGTACTTGTTCATTTCGCAACGTATGAAATTCTCTTTGTGCATTACTTTGTGCTCAATTCACGCATTAATTCACGCGAGTGAGTTGTTCTGTTCTTGTGCTCACCCCACATTCGTTTTAATAAAGTGACGATAGTCAATTTGACTCAACATTTGCGCACCGCGTGTTACTTTCTCACCGTCGACTCCTAACCTAACATTCCAGCGTGCTCACCCACCTCAATTCTAAACAATATGTGATTACAATTGTTACAAAATAATATAAGTAGCGCATATAAATCCAAAGAGGAACTTTCAATATTTACATTAACAAATCAATATACAGTACATCCCTTAACCAGTGGTGCGTAGTAGGGGTGATATCAGAACTTTTATTTAATATCTTCGACTTCTTGTTTGTGTAGAATCATCATATTCCCTGTTGTGTTGGCGCTGAAAACAAACACAATATTAGTATAAATTTAAACGTAACGTATGAATAAACAGGATACATGCGATACTTACTTCAGCTACATCTCCGCACAGTACACACCCTAGGCGATCATGCATGCCCCTGCGAACACTAACATTTATAAGAAAACATGTGTTAAATTATTATCTACTAAACAAGACGCTAAACATTCGCACTTCCAGCATAACCATACTTTTCTGTCTTGCGGATAATGTAAATCTTGAGTTCCGCGAGGCAGATAATTGGAAATTATTCAATTTCATAATTACCTTTGTCTTCTGGATACGTCGAGATGATTTGTCCGGATATTGATGTTTGAAATTACTTAATTACTTGGAATATTCTTCGAGCGTACGTCTTCAAACAGAACGGATGGTTTAAACGAAGAGTATGTAGGTAGGTAGAGGATAACTAAATGTGGTATAATGGGCCACGCTCGGATTGGCTGCATCATAGTGCCGAAACTCGTGATTGGTCAAGGCTCTACATCCAGTTTGCGTTCGTTTTCGAGGTCTGAGATGGCAGTCACTGTTGTTACGCGCCGCGGGCTTTAGTGTTCGAGCGGCACGTTTTATACAAGCAAATTCGGACTAGGGATATCCCACAGTCGTTAGACTATCGGAAGTTGCTGTATTGAATGTTTTCGTAAGAAAAGCAAGGAGGCTCGCCGCGCTTGTAACAGTCAATTTTTTTATATTTTAAATGTCTAAGTACCTTATCAGATGGATAAGGGGTAGATTTTGGGATCGTTGGTGCTCTAGTCCCGTACGGGTCTTTTCAATGGAATCAGATAGGTAAGTGATGAGTAGAATTTAATAGTAAATAAAGCTTTAATGATTAAATACTGAATGAAAGCAAAAACATAACAATGGAATAATAAAGTATGGAGAATTTCAACATATCATTGTAAACGGAGACAACTCCTGACTAGGGGAATCCCACAATCGATTGATTGTCAGAAATTATCATTAGATACGAATTAATTATAACGGTGTATTTTCGTGTACAGAAGAGATAAGATGTGCAACTCACCAGACAGTCACAATAATCTAACGGACAATATGTTTTAAATTTCCTTTTTGAGGTTCAAATAGTTTCCTGTCGCTGATACCTGGAGCTTTTATAGTTCTGAGTCGCTGATAAACCTAAATCAGAAAAGAGGATGAAACGCGAACACGCACACACTTGATTGTCGTTTGAATTGACTTGAGTTGAATAATAATTTTGATTGAGCAAATTCGTTAAAAACTTAGAGTAACAGAATAAATTAATTCACAGAGTTTAGTATAAGAAGTGTTTCAAAAATTAATAAAAAGAATAACAATTCAAAAATAACAGTTTCAAAGTAATTAGAATATTTGTTTCGCAAAGTCGAGTCTTTCACGCGGATTCACTATAACCCGGGAACTCTAGCTCTAAGACACTTGCGGACCCAGCGACACGCACCTCACGATTTATCGCCACAGAGTGTCGCAGCTTCACGCTCTCGGCAGCGACCAGAGTGGGTCCGTACCGAAAATGCTTACGCTGCATTTTATCGCTCGGCCGCGTTACCATGGGCCCGTCTACTTAACGAGGCGGTGTGTGTGTGCGTATGCTCACGTTCATCCATCAGATTCCCGATTTAATATATGATCGATATTCGTATACACAGGAAAATATGACATTCCACATATCGAAAACCATACAATTTCGCACGGCTGAGGGCCGCTCTCTCAATGTGCATAATTTCATATACACAATTTCTGACTAGGGGAGTCCCACAATCGATTGATTGTCAGAAATTGTGTTGGGTATTCAATTTTAACAACAATTTTTAATTAATTAATAATTCACGCAAGCGACAAAACCGTGGGAAGGCGCGGTTCCCTGCACCGGATGTAGAGTATACAATTCCGTCAGTTTTCTGAGAAATGATCCAGTCTTCGCATTCCCGCTGTAGCCGTTACTGATTATGTTACAATGTTTAACGCGGCGGTCAGAGGTGTTCTCAACGAGGGTTCTCCCACAATGCTGCAAGGCATGGTTGAAACGCACCCCTGCCGCTTACACAGGACGGATTCGGTATAGAAGGAGAATCACTGGGTCATTTCGAACGCGACTCTCTGGTGAGATCGCCGCTGCGTCAGCACCACCTTATCTGTATCGCGAATGTTTAGCGTCTTGTTTAGTAGATAATAATTTAACACATGTTTTCTTATAAATGTTAGTGTTCGCAGGAGCATGCATGATCGCCTAGGGTGTGTACTGTGCGGAGATGTAGCTGAAGTAAGTATCGCATGTATCCTGTTTATTCATACGTTACGTTTAAATTTATACTAATATTGTGTTTGTTTTCAGCGCCAACACAACAGGGAATATGATGATTCTACACAAACAAGAAGTCGAAGATATTAAATTAAAGTTCTGATATCACCCCTACTACGCACCACTGGTTAAGGGATGTACTGTATATTGATTTGTTAATGTAAATATTGAAAGTTCCTCTTTGGATTTATATGCGCTACTTATATTATTTTGTAACAATTGTAATCACATATTATTAAATAAAAATAAATAAATACTTTTTTGAAATAAATAGAATTAATTATTTAATAAATTGCAGTATCTTCTTAATAGGTATGTAAGGTTAGGGATACACCTGTAGGGGCGGCCGTGTGACGTCACGCGTAGGGAATTGTTTGCCAATTTTGACCCTCAGATGGCGCTGTTATACGTATCAGGCGAACGGCAGGATCTGCTGCGAATCTGCTGTCCATCTGACGTCAGGGTCCTGATGTCAGGCTCTGTACCGCAGACCGTATCCTAATGCGGACACAGATGACTACGGATCTGACGTCAGGCTCTGCGCTCCCACGGCAGACCCTGTTGCCAATCTGACGTCAGATTGCAGACATCTGGTTATCAGGGTGTATAATTATATAAATAACGTCAAATGTAATTACCATAAATTTGATGATCTTACATCGGTAAACCTGAAAGCTAGATAATATAGATAACGGCATTAACATCAAATCCGCCACAAGTTTAACATAGTACATAATAGCAGTGCACAGTACATAGTTTAGCAGATGCAGAATATTGATACTTTTTAACAAATTTGTATTGTTAGCTATGTTCATAATTCTGTAGACCTATGTTTATATAAAAAAGTAAAGTACAATATAATATTACTATTTATATATGTGTAAAACTAGAAATTGTGTTTAAAATCCGTGTAGTGTTTATTTAATGTGCACCTTTAATTCTTGGCCAAATAATATTTTTTGACACTATATTGAACAAAAAAAGTTCATTCATTATCTATGTGGGTACGTCGGAACATGCAATACTTAACCAGATTCTGTTGGGATGAAAACTGTGCCACATATCTTTACTTTTACATTAAATAAAATAATACTCGTGATGTTTTATGTTGTGACACATGGCAGGTTATGTGTAAATTCTGTTTCTCGTTTCTCAACGTAATATTTAATAAATTCATACTTAAATGATTTAATCTTCTATCAACAAAATTATAAAGATCATCTTCTTGTTATTTTTTAGCATCTGCAGCTACTGTCTAAGACTACATTAATCTTATAAGTGACATAACATTAACTATTTAATCGTAATACTGTTGTACGTCTTTTATAGCTACTTATTATTATTTGTCATGAAAACTGCATAGTGTCATTACGTGATAATAAAGTACATTAAGTGCTTTCCAATTTTACATTACCAAAGTCAACGTTCTGCCAGTGGATCAAAGTATTACGTATAATGCTGTGAAGTTTTTAAATAGACAAATGTATTTTGGAAATCTTTGGCTATTATTATTGTCATTTCATTAATTTATTTATTTTATAAAGCAATATTGTACTTCCTAAAAATGTTTATATTTCAGGTACGATAGGTAAACGAAAGAAGACGTTGAACATATTCTTGATGCTATTTCTAGCTATTAGGTTGAATTCAATATTATAAAGGTATGAATGTATGGAATAAACATAATAAACATTAGAATTTATTCATGTTGGATGTTATTTTAACAAACGTGCTTTTTTACAGGTTTCCAGCACGCTGTTAATTTTTCAATCGCATTCGGTAATGCGTATACTTCCTCCTTGCAAATATATTCAATGATAACATTATTATACCTTTTTTTAGTTATTTACGATATTTAAGGGTAAGTAGTGTGGAGTGGTAGTACGAGCCATAAATATAAAATATGAGTTTCAGGTTTTTTATTGTTTCCGAGATATTAACAAAAAAATACTTTCATTGTCCTACAGATATCGAGGCTTGGCAGCGATAACTATCAGATTCAACAAAGATAAAATTCTATGTATTTTGTAGGAGCCCCTAAAAACAGATGGCAATAAAGTTTAAAGACATTGTATAACAATGAAAATTATTTATTTATTTAATTCGTATCCCAAATCTACAAGGTACGACCATATTTATTTTGTAAACATGACCATATTCATATAATTTTTTGTTATTATAGTATTAACAAAAACACACAATTTCACATGAAGACTGGTTCTTATATTAATTGCAAAGACGAAGTATACGCATTGCCGAATACGATTGAGAAATCAACTGCGTGCTGGAAACCTGTAAAAAAGCACATTTGTTAAAATAACATCCAACATGAATAAATTCTAAAGTTCATAATGTTTATTCCATACATTCATACCTTAATAATGTTGAATTCAACATAATCGCTAGAAATAGCATCAAGAATATGTTCAACGTCTTCTTTCGTTTACCTATCGTACCTGAAATATAAACATTTTTAGGAAGTACAATATTGCTTTATAAAATAAATAAATTAATGAAATGACAATAATAATAGCCAAAGATTTCCAAAATACATTTGTCTATTTAAAAACTTCACAGCATTATACGTAATACTTTGATCCACTGGCAGAACGTTGACTTTGGTAATGTAAAATTGGAAAGCACTTAATGTACTTTATTATCACGTAATGACAATATGCAGTTTTCATGACAAATAATAATAAGTAGCTATAAAAGACGTACAACAGTATTACGATTAAATAGTTAATGTTATGTCACTTATAAGATTAATGTAGTCTTAGACAGTAGCTGCAGATGATAAAAAATAACAAGAAGATGATCTTTATAATTTTGTTGATAGAAGATTAAATCATTTAAGTATGAATTTATTAAATATTACGTTGAGAAACGAGAAACAGAATTTACACATAACTTGTCATGTGTCACAACATAAAACATTACGAGTATTATTTTATTTAAGATAAAATTAAAGATATGTGTCACAGCTTTCATATCAACAGAATCTGGTTATTGCATGTTCCGAAGTATATAGATAATGAATAAAAATTTTATTTTTCAATGTAATGTCAAAAAATATTGTTTGGTCAAAAATGAAAGTTGTACGTTAAATAAACACATCACGATTTTAAACTAAAATTTCTATGCAAGCATAAATAAGAATATTATATTGTACTTCACTTGAGTTGGACAAAATACAATATAAAATCAATATACATATGTATACATGCGTAGAAATTTCATTTTAAACCCGTATCTAGAGACGCGGTAGCGTCTCGACGCCAAGTACATGGAAAACACCCTGTATATGTCGATGTCGCTACCGTGTATCTTTACTCGTGGCGGAGCCACTTTAACCTGATTCTGACATTTATACATTAATATCTCATCACGCCTGCAATATTTTGTAAATTTAAAGGCATTTTTCTTATGTAAACCGCATATCGGCTTTCGAATAAGACCAATTTCAATAAAATCGGTCCACGCATGACAGAGATATCGTAATATCGTCTCAGGGATCTGTCGAAAACGGTAGATTTTTCTTCTGATTCTTCTTCAATCTCAAATTTTTGTCGACATAATACGTATACGCGTTATTATACGCACACCTTCAGTCAAAACGAACTAATACATATTTCGTTCATCAATTCCTATCTTCACTATGCAATCTACTCCAAATTTTGACAGCTTACAGTCAGGTTATATACAAAATTTGAGATGCCACGTGTTTTTACAAATATATATCGTTGTACCATTGAATTGCAATCAAAATGCTATCGTTGTACCATTGAATTGCAATCAAAATGCAGTCTCACATACCATTCCATGAATCTGGAAACACGTACAATTCCATGAATCTGAAAAAACGAAAATTCGTGCTAGCGATAACCCCTTTAAGCACAGAAATCTGTAAACATGAAAATGAAAATTGATACTAAAATCAATTAGAGTTCAATAAAACGCATGAATTTGGTAAACATAAACAAATTAATTTAAAAAATACTATTCCATGAAATATACTCAGAAAATGGCGTTATGAATGGAAATTTTAATTTTCTAACCGCGAAAAACATTTCTCGATTTGATAAAACAATTCATGAAATTGTGCGTGCTTTCAGTTTCATGGAATTGTATGTGCTTTCAGATTCATGGAATTGTACGTGCTTTCAGATTCATGGAATTGTAAATTTCAACAGCTGATAATTATTATGCTGTAATTGTAAAACCCCATAAAAAAACTTAATATAAATCGGATCAAATTAAAAATTATCTGAAGTCAATTCCTATGCATATTATCTTTGTAAAAAGAAGTGAGACCCCCCAAAAAAACTTTAAAAAAGTAAAAAAAATTACGTCAAGTACATGAAATCAAGTAAATCACAAAATAAAGAAAATAATACTAATAAATACAAAGTAAAAAAAGATGTGAAATCAGAATGAGCTGCAAGTACATAATGGTGCTTTCCCGCAGCGTGCAAAGGCGACATTGTGTAACACAATAAAAGAAAAAAAAAAGATGTCCGCGGCCTGGAAGTCAAATACTTGGCGTGGCCAGGCAAGGTATTCTCAGATCTTCAATACCATACCCCCCTCCCCCCCCCCCTCGCAGGCTTTCAGAAAATTTGTGCATTTAAAACTCAGACAATATGAGTACATTTTCATTATATTGCGTTTTAAAATAATTGTAAGATCATTCATCCATACCGATAGTTTTCCTCTCACAACCTTTCACATAATTTGTCAATTTTAAACTCTGACAGTATGAATACGTTTTCATTATTTTGCCTTTTTAAATAATTCTTATTCAGCGACACCTTGACCTTGCCTGGCCACGCCAAGTATTTGACTTCCAGGCCGCGGACATCTTTTTTTTGTCTTTTATTGTGTTACACAGTGTCGCCTTTGCACGCTGCGGGAAAGCACCATTATGTACTTGCAGCTCATTCTGATTTCACATCTTTTTTTACTTTGTATTTATTAGTATTATTTTCTTTATTTTGTGATTTACTTGATTTCGTGTACTTGGCGTAATTTTTTTACTTTTTTAAAGTTTTTTGGGGGGATTGTTTATTTAATGTACAACTTTCATTCATGGCCAAATAATATTTTTTTGAAATTATTACATCGAAGAATAAAATTTTTATTCATTATCTATGTACTAAATAATTATTTAAGAGCTCACAATTTGATTTTATATAATTATCCACTAAGTTCTTGATTACATAAAAAACATGTCAAATAAAAGTTATAGATCCAAACAAGGAGCATCTTTTATGTTGTATTACTTTTTTTCGGGGGACCAACGGTTTTCAAAAAAGGTTTGAAAAACTGAAACAAAAAACAATTTCTTTTTCCAAATTTTGAAAGTTTAAATCCTTGTCCAACACTTTTTATTTATGAAGGGGGAAAAGATAGTAATTTTTAATTTTGAGGACTATTTTTTAACCATTTTTCATCAATTTTGGGGGATTTTTTTAATGATTCCTGAAAATTTGGGACCGAAATGCGCAAAAATATCGAGGATATAATAGATAAGTTTTGTCTCAGTTTTTCTGACTTTTTTCGAAAACCGTTTGTCCCACGAGAAAAAGTAATACAACATAAAAGATGATCCTTGTCTAGATCTATAACTTTTGTTTGACATGTTATTTTATGTAATCAATACCTTGGATAATAATTATATAAAATCCATTTTGTGAGCTGTTAAATAATTTAAATATTCAAGGGCGCAGGGGCCCCTTTTCTCCTTACCCGATCGGGCTCAACTTTTGCACAAATTTTTTATTATAATTTGAAACTAGGGGGGGGGGGGGCGCGATGAAAATTCAAAAGTAGAAAATAAGAGCCACCCTAGTGGAGACGCATCATATGATCGCAAATCTGAAATTAATGAGTTCGATCCTTGGTTGCAGCAAGTCCTTTTTTTTATAGTTTTTATTAAATTTATAACGTCATGACGTTAATTTATAACGTTATAAAATAAGACAATTGCTTATCGGTGCATTTTCACCATTATTTTCTTTACATGCTTCATGTATATACGGAAGTTATAATGTAAACCGTACAAAGGCAGTTTTGACGACTGTCGCCAAAACAGCCTTTGCACCGCGATAGCTTTGACGACGGGCGCCAAAACTGCCAACTGTCGCCAAAACTGCCGATCCATCGTACAAAATGTCGTCAATACTGCCGTTACACACACACACACACATATATATATATATATATATATATATATATGTACGCTTTTTTAGTAAGCTCGGCCGCTACCGTTTCCGGAGCGGTTCCCGAATCTTTTGACAGAGTTCGATATTCTATGCTTCTGCTATGAGGGCGGCCGCTACCGTTTCCGGAGCAGTTGCCGACACTCGTGGCAGGATTCTTGTTCTAGTGTTCTGTAGACCTTGCCTTTGCTAAGCGTTTAAGCTGCTACCTACTAATAGGAGCAACGCTTGAAACCTTCGCGAAGACAAAGTTCTCAACCTTCAAATGAAAGATCCAAAGAGGAGCAACAGTACCTTTGTACACTCAGAACCAGTCGCTACCGTTTCCGGAGCGTGCTGTAATTCTGCTGGATAGTACTTCAGCTACCTCCAGGAACTAGCATTCGTTGGTCGCAAGAACGTATTCGAATGAGCGCGCCGAGTGCTGCGTGCGCCTCCTTTTATACTGAAGAATTGGCGGGCTGGCGCATGCGCAGTGAATCGCTTTTCTGTATTTCGCAGTTTTCTTGCTTATTATATAATATTTTGTTTTGTGTTTTTGACAATACTTATATTTAATTATTTCTGACGTTTCTATAATATTTGTTTCTCTAATCTAGGCTTAGTTTAATACTAACATATAAAAGTATGTACAATGGGTCTGCGCGGTATTGTAGTACAGGTTGTGTGGTAACGTAGTACGGTCCTTCTTTACCGACGGTCGGCATCTAATGGTTCGAGTCCCCGTGGGACGTTACACCTCCCCCCCCCTGGGGGCTCGACAGATTTGTATGAGGAGGGTAACGAAACAAACGATTAGTTAAATATATATAGTTATTTATTATGTTTTATATGGTGGGTTTATAAGGGCTGGCTGCTCCTGTGCCAAATAGTCCGAGGAGTCTCCAAATCCTCCTTCGGGGGTCTTCTTTTGGGAGGGACCTATAGCACTCCCAATCCGGGTCTGGGACATAGATTTTTTTTAGGCTTGGCCATCTTGGTGGAGGAATTTCCGGAATTTTAAATTCGAAGTCCGGTGGCGTTGGAATTTTAATATCCGAGATCTTGAAATCCGGAGTCTTCGGAAACTCAGGAATTGTGGGAAGAGTGTCCGGTGGTGTGGTTGGCGGAGTATGTGATTGTGTCTTGAGTTGGAAGGAGTTTGTTAGTTTTTGGGAAAAACAAAATGAAAGGTTTTTAGATATTCTACAGATCGCGCAATATAACTTTGCCTCCGAGCGGCGACCAACGGCGACTGAGTTGGCCATGACTCGGCCGTGCGTGCGAGAGAGTCAGACGCGTCGGCGGCCGATGGCCTGACTCTCTCGCACGCACGGCGAGTCATGGCCAACTCAGTCGCCGTTGGTCGCCGCTCGGAGGCAAAGTTATATTGCGCGATCTGTACCGTTGCTTCTGGTGATCCAGGGAGTGGGGTGATTAGAGGAGGTATTTCTACCATCTCCCTAAATATTTTTTTAATTCTTCTCTATTTTCCTTTGCTTTGATGCGTCGGTTGCCCTTCGGCATTTTGGTACAGATTGAAGTATGGCGCAAGCGCGAATTTGAACGGGTATTAGGGCCTCTTATAGTGGCGCCCTCTAGCGGATTTTAAAAAAAAATTTGTCTGCAACCTTATATGCAGCTATGTAGCAATACACTTCTTATGCTACTTGACAGGTTTTTTAGGTTATTAGGAGTTTATAAATTATTAATAGGTTATTATGGATGGATGAATTGTTAGGTTTTTAGGAGAGATTTTTTTTTATTGTAGGTTGGTGTGTTATAGGTTATTAATTATTTTTTTTTGTTTTAAAATAGAAAAATAGTTTATTATAAAAATTGCTTAAGGCTATTTGTAGGTGTTAAAAACATTCTGTTTGTGTGTGTGCGTGTGTAATTGTAGAGTGTAATGTAGAAATATATATAAAAATACTTAAAACTAGGTGTATGTGTTAATTACATTGTGTGTGTGTATGTGTGAAGTGTATTTGCAAGTGTATATATAAAAATTAAGATATTATATAAAAAGAAAAATGTTACGTTTCTGTTAAGGTTAAAGGAGCCAATTTGTATTTTCGCGCTGTACCATGATTGTCATGTAGACCACAACAATAAGGGGGAGCGGGCATGCGGCCCCAAGCGCGCACCGGAAAGCCTTATCTGGGGAATGGCAGTCTCACGCAACCGGCGGACGAAGGAAGTGGTCGTTTTGCTCATTATATAGATACGTTTTTTTTCTCTTCCTGAATATATTAAATACATCTTCTCACATTCAAAAGAAACCCTCATCTCATTTTTTTTATAAGACCACAACAGTTTCCTCCATACACAGTGGACAATTGTTGGCCGGCTGTGCTATGAATAGTGTCCTTTTGCAAAGTTGACACCTTCCCCAACGTATTAGGTTTCTTCTCGCGAATAGGTGTCCTTGTAACGGTACCTCATCCATTAGTGTAATTTTTATTTTGCACAATCCCACAAATAATAACATATTTGTAATAATATGCTTTTTGCTCTGTATAATATTTCAGGCAAGTTGGTCTTTCCATTTTCGAGAAAAATTTTTCTGACGTGTCGCATTGAATACTTTGTAACCATGATGCAATTCTTTGTCTCCTGCTCCTTATATAGGCTCCTATGCAGGGTTGCAACTTTATATAATTAATTTCACTTTTGTTTCGCAGGATTGATGTGAACGATCCTCTTTTGTTTATAATTTATTTATTTAAAAGTCTTATTTTAAAATTTTATTTTTCCTCTTTATGCTGTGGTATTTTCTTGAATTTCTTTTGGTAGATAGGCCTTTTTTACTCTGTTCATATGTACGATTCTAGTTTGTTTTAAAGTTATTTACCGACGGTCGATATCTAATGGTTCGAGTCCCCGTGGGACGTTACAATAGGGTAAATCGACCTTAACGTGTTGAATGTCGTCCACAACACATATTTCGACTAAGTTATACGAATGTAAACGTATTCTCGGGATCATCTTAGAAGGAACCCAGTTCGCGCATGAAGAATGAGCTATTCGACTGCCGCTATGTCTCTGTTCCCCCACTTTACCACCCAGGCTTCCCTCTCTCCTTGCACCGTTCCGATTCTCTTTCATATACCGGGTAACCAAATAAAACGTGTATTCTACTAAATTCGTGCCATATTACGAACTTCTTTATTACGCAATGCGCACCTTCGTGGTCTGGGTCACTGTCATTGGGTGAAGGATGCTGCGCATTATCCTGCATATCGCCGATTACCTGGTTACACATTTCGGGTATTACCTTTCCCCCTTGTATCAAGGTGGAAAGTCTTGTTCTTGGCTTTTACGTGGCCTTTTACTACCGCCCACGCGAGCTCAATTGGATTCAAGTCGCAACGATAAGGCGGTAGTCGGAGAATAGTTCTCCCCGTTGTTTTTGCGTATTCGTCGATCACATATTTATCATAATTGGGCTTAATTCTGCGAACTTCGTCCAATAACTGCCACATCAGTGCGTTATCTGGCATTCGTATTCCCTTGCTGATAAGCCACTTTCTTATCTGCGGTTTATTCCAGCTCGTTACGGGACAGCGCTCCTGTTTCGCAGAGTGGTACGGCGCGTTATCCATCACAATAACGGCGTTTGGTTTCAAATATGGTACAGTGCGCTTAAGGCTGCCGTCTCAGCCGGCGTTGAATGTGTGCGTACGCTCACACAAGCTAGAACAAGCTTGTACGTATACGCGACGTAGTAAACAATCCGTTTCAACCGTCTTACGTCGTGGAATCGGCAAGAAGGAAGTTTTTGCGGGTACAGGTGCCTTCAGTAGACATCTGTGCAGGGTGGTCTGGTGCGTTTGAACGCTAATAACCACCATACGTTGAGATAATAATGAATTTCTGAATCGAAAACTGACAGAATGAAACTTCAAGGCTTCTCCGTTGGTGGCGCTAATGGTGAACTGCAGCCATGTAGCACATTCCATCAGATTTCGATTCATAAATTCATTATTATCTCAACGTACGGTGGTTATTAGCGTTCAATCGCACCAGACCACCCTGCACGGATGTCTGCTGAAGGCAACTGTACCCGCAAAAACTTCCTTCTTGCTGATTCCAGGACGAAAGATGGTTGAAACGGTTTGTTTACTACACAGATTCGAGAAATGACAGAATGAAGCTTCAAGGATTCTCCGTACCAGCGCTGATGGTATATTCGTGCATTGTACCATCAAAACCGGTGGAAGTCCAATCTAGCCGATAAATGTAGGAAAGACATAGTTGCCGAGACGTATCGAGAGTCGAATCGCGCTGTTGCCGCATTTCCCCTATCACTATTTTGCCATCAAGGAGGCTTGAATAAATCACGGCGAAGCGGTTGGAGAACAGAGATGGGCAAAGATAATAGCTGGATAAACTCAAATAAATGATATTACAGTATTGTCTCATTACGGTTTTGTGTACTTGATGTGGACTTTTTGCTATCCCCATCACTTCTGTCTCGCTCTTGTCCGGCGAAGGCGAGAGCGAGCGAGGACGGTACGAGACAGACGACGCGTTCATGTTTTGTCTCGCTCCGTCTTTCGGACGCCGTGACACTCCGTCCTTTGCGTTCGCGCCCATCGCTAGACGGGCTCAACGCCACACAGTGGGGCAAAGTGACGAAGTTTGTGTCAAAATCAAAGAACTTTTGATAGAAATGAGATAGAGCGATGATTTTTTTTTAAATTAAAGCTGAAAGATTGCAGAATAAGGGAAAATTAAAGAAATTATGGTACGAACGTTTAACTTTGAAAATCTGTATTAAACTTGAAATCGATTTTTTCCAAAATCCTGAGGTAGTAGCCAAATTTTGCGAACGGATTTGAAATCAGCGTGACAAAATCTACAGGAAATGATGTACAACATATCAAGAAAAAAATCTAACCGTACATGGTATTGAATAACTCACAATTTTGTTGTAATATTTCAAGTTTATCACAGATTTTCAAAGTTAACAAACGTTCGTACCATAATTTCTTTAATTTTCCCTTATTCTGCAATATTTCAGCTTTAATTTAAAAAAAAAATCATCGCTCTATCTCATTTCTATCAAAAGTTCTTTGATTTTGACACAAACTTCGTCATTTTGCCCCACTGTGCGCCGGTCCCGACCAGCGAGGACTTGAGCCTTTCGGCGGCGGCTTGTAATCACGGTTGGAGAGGCATACAGTGTTGATAAAATGTAAAACGTGCCGTTTTCAGTATTCAGTATCATACTGCTGAGATATTCCAGATTAAAATGAGTTCAAACACGGTATAAATCGGATTATTTCTAGAACTGCATTTGATAATTAAATATAAATGTAACATTTCTAATCTAAAAATGCTAAAAATAATCCGATTTATATTGTGTTTAAATTCATTTTCATCTGAAAAATCTGAGCAGTATATTACTGAAAGGTTCATACCGATGCTATAGAAAATGTGACAGTTTTACATTACGACAATCATTGAACAATCGTATTGTTTCTATTATATAAACTTTATTATATTTAATATATTTTAATAATTATTAATTATAATGGAGCGGCCTCCTCCACGGCCTCCTCCACGGCGCCCTCCTCGGCGCCCTCCTCGGCACCCTCCGGCATATTTTAGGCGCTTTAAGGGGGTGGCCTGCTTTATAAGGTCCAAAAAAATGATTTTTTTTTCATTGCCTAAATCGATAGATAAACTATCCAAGAATGTATTCACAAAGTTACAGCGGCCAATTCGAAGTATTTTTAAAGATACAGAACCGAGAGCAGGTAAGCGGCGAGTATATGTGCGAGCGCTCGGCCGGACACGGACGCGTGCTTCACCCTTTGACGCGTCCCCATTCGTCGATCATTACTTTTAAAGACAATCGAAACGGCAGAGTTGTACAGTGTAATTGTACAGAATAGTCGTAGAGCAGAGTGAGTTACAAATTTTATAAGTTGAACGCAGAGAATTGTAGCGATCGACCGCAAGCGAAAACTTTAAAGCGCGATTTCTCCAGTTTTCAGTTTTACGATTCTTTAAAATTGGCGGGTGTGATAGCAAAAAAACTATGCGGCCTATTGCATTGAACCAAAGCTTATGCTCTTCAGTATTAAATTCTTTTCTATGTGAACTAAAAAAATTGTTAAAAAATTCTTTTTAAATCATTTTTATAGCACATTAAAGTCAAATGTTGTCTTTAAAAAATAGACATTCTTCTTCTCAAACGAAAAAAATGTATGATTTCGCGCTTTTTTTCTGCTTTTTCTTAGTTCACCCAGAAGAAAAATATATGAGCATTAAAAACCATTTTGATTTTTTCATTCAGACAAGAATTACAATCAGAATTCTTCCCGCCAATTGGAGACTGCAATGGCAAAGCGCTCCGAGAATCGGCTCAACAATCAGCCATATTTTATAATTTTATGAAATAAAAATTTTTTTGTGCTCATCGAATATATGTTTAAATATCCCTAAAAGTATACGAAGATCAATTGTTCCGTTCCCTGTCAAAAAAATTCGCGAAAAAATCATTTTTTTGGACCTTATAAAGCAGGCCACCCCCTTAAGTGTCGAAATGAATTTATTGCGAGATATCCTGCCCCACGATTTTATTTAAAGTAAAAATACACCATCGAAATTGTAGTATAAGAAAATAATTATTTTTTAGTTTTTAATGCATTTTTCATAAAATGGTGTGGGTCACTTTCATCGGGTGAAGAATCAGCCGCGTTATCCTGCATATCGTCGATTACTTCATCCAACTCGTATAATTTATCCTCCACCTTTGTTGTGTGTCGGATAAAATTTGCCCACATTTCGGTGGTTGCCTTTTCCACCCCTTGTATCAATAGCTGCTTTACATCGGCAAGGTGGAAAGTCGTGTTATTGGCTTTTACGTGGCCTTTTACTACCGCCCACGCGAGCTCAATTGGATTCAAGTCGCAATGGTAAGGCGGTAGTCGGAGAATAGTTCTCCCCGTTTCTTTTGCGTATTCATCGATCACATATTTATCATAATTGGGCTTAATTCTGCGAGCTTCGTCCAATAACTGCCACTTCAGTGCGTTATCTGGCATTCGTATTCCCTTGCTGGTAAGCCACTCTCTTATCTGGGGTTTGTTCCGGCTTGTTACGGGACAGCGCTCCTGTTTCGCAGAGTGGTATAGCGCGTTATCCATCACAATAACGGCGTTTGGTTTTAAATATGGTACAGTGCGGTTAAACCACTCGAAAAAGTGTACCGCATTCATCTCGCCGTGATAATCAGCGCTCTTGGTCTTCGATTCAAAACATAGCAAGCCATTTTCGACAAAACCATCCTCCGATCCAATATGGAGTACGATGAGGCGGTTTCCTTTCGCAGTCGGAGTAGGTGGGCCAATGGTCAGGCCCCTTTCTCTGGCGTTCGATGCCGAAGCTATGGTGTTGTCCACCCACCCTCGCTGCTGTGTGTCGCCCGCATTTACCTATGTTTCGTCCAAATAATAAATGGGTCTTCCCGCCGCTCGGAATTCTCGAATTTTCGTGATGAACGTTCGGCGCCAACGAATAATATCTTCTCGCTCGATAAGGGCACCATTGCGCTTTCTCTGTACGTACTTGAAGTTCATTTTCTTCAAGAGGCGTTGTAACGTACTCTGCGACATGGTTGGTAAATTTTCGTCATTTCGGATCGCCGCCAAAACTCTCGGAACTGTCGGTAGTTCTCTTCGTTCCCAAAAGGCGTGCACATGCTTCCTTATTGCTCCAATTTCCTCTTCCGACATCTTCTGCATTATATCGGGCTTTACCCGCTTCTTCGACGGTGAAGTCACAGTCCCCGTCCTTTTAAATTCTTTTAGACTGTCGATGACGGTACAACGTCCTACGCCGCATGTATTTCCAACCAATTTGATTAAGGTCGGTATCAGATATATTGGCCGGTGAGTTTCGTGAGGGGTATTCCCCCACCACATCGTTTGTTTGCCTCGATGCTCATTTTCTCAACGTTCTCACTCTCTCTCGGGCTACGCCTGGTCGTCGCGCGGTGGGGATTGGTGTCCGTGAGATACGTACACGCAGCGAAGCATCCCCACCACTTTGAGTACGCAGACGGGACACGATTCCGAGCGGTCGTTTCTCGCTTCTTTCTTGCCGAAGGCGAGAACGAGATGGCACGAGGTCGATTCAGAATTTCTCGCGAATAAATACTTTATAGACATTGTCATGCTGAAACATAATTTCTAATGAAAAATTTTACTATTCTTGGATCGCAGTGAAGCTTGGAAACGCAATGCCAAGAAGAATCGAAATCTTTAAATTTTTGTAACTTCAATTAAATAATAAACGTCTCGACATTTGTTCACAGTCCTACTTAGAGGAAATCACACAAAACCCCAGGCGGGACGCTGGTACCTCAAATTTCAATTACATTTAGAAAAAAAACCTTTTTGACATTTTCTTTTCCGTGAAAGTTTATTTTTCGTCATGCCCTAATATTTACCTGTCCTCTTGACTCTTGAGCTTTGAGCGCAGGTTTGTTGATATCTTCTCGGGTTGATAAATAGACAAATGTGAAATCTTCGAATTACTTGAAAGATTCAATTTTGGGATAAATTGTCCTTAGCATAAGATAGCAAATAATCGTATAAGATGTCAACATATATATTATATATCGCCGAGCGTATATAAGTATGGACCAATTGGAGAGTAATTTGATGAAAAATATAAAAACCTCACTCTTTAAGGGCGTGCGGACTCCGTAGTGGTTTAAATAGGTAGAAATGGCCATGAACGGCCTTGGGAGAATTTGCCGTATAAACGGAATTATTCACCAATATAAATATATTGATGTGTGAAATGATTGTTTGCTATCTTATTCTAAGGACAATTTGTCCAAGAATTGGACCTTTCCACCGAATGATGATCCACAGCACACTTCCCGCATAATTATAAGTTTTCTAAACGAGCATAACGTTAACATTATGACGGGATCGGCTTAATCTCCAGATCTAAAGGCGGGATTTCTTATACGTATAGAAACTCCCACCTTAAACCCCATCAAAGTACCGAAATTATGTGGAAAAATAAATACAACAAAGACAAACATAAAATAATAAATTCAATTTGTGTTTATTAATTTTACAAATGTCTCGAAAATGAGGAGGCACGCAAAAGCAATCAAAGCAAATCATATACAAAGTGTACTCGTTTTTTAAAACTATGCATGGAAGACACAGTGATGTATTAAAAAGTGTTATGAATACGGCACAGCTAGCGACGACCGAAGCATGTTTTGTTTCGAAAAGAACTGTTCGTCGAATTTATGCAGAAGGAAAATTACCAAGAGTCGTCGATGAGGACGCACCAAGCACATCATTTTTGTCCCAGATATCGACGTACTCCAATGACCAATATTGATGACGAAAAGAAGGAATTAATTCGACGCACCGTTTTCGAATTCTACAACAGAAAGAATTCCCAACGAGACAGAAAGTCCTGATCAAGTTACGCAAGTCTGGTGATTTTGAGTACTCAATATGTTCGCTAAGCCGTGTTTTAAAGAATTTGGGATTCCAGTACACAATAGGGTCCGATGGCAAAAAAATTTTGATGGAACGTTTGGACATTGTGGTCGCAAGGATATAATTTTTTAGAAAAAATAAACAGAATCTGGACATGTAAAGACCCTCGTCGTGTTATATACTTAGATGAAACCTGGGTTAATAAGAACCATACAAGACAACATATATGGATAGACTCCACGACAAACGGTGGAGGTTTAAACGTCACAATTCAGGAAAAGGAGGACGTTTAATCATTTGCCACACAGTATTTGCCACGCAGCGCAACACGGATTTTTAGCACACGCGAAATTAGTTTTCCAATCTGGTACACCCATGATGATTACCATAAGGAGATGAAAGCCGAATTTTTCACGAGTTGGATTATCCAGTTATTCGAAGGTGTGGAGCAAGCATTATTGTCTGCAGCCTGTATTATTGTGATTCACCGTATCATTCTGTCGTCAAAAATATGGCACCAACGAGCACCAACAAAAAAATGAAATAATCGATTCGTTGCGCAGAAAGGAAGAGTAAATTTTGACGAATCATTGACCAAATCAGATCTGTTAACCATAGTCAAGCAGCACAAGCTCACAAAGCAATATGTACAGTTATTAGATTTCCACCTTATTTTTGTCAGCGCAACCCCATTGAGTTATTTTGGGCGCAAGTGAAAAGGGATACGTAGCCGAACACAAGTCATATAGCATGGGAACAGTAACAGGATCAGTGGATGACGGGTTAAACGGGACTATTATAGAAGATCGGTAAAAATGTGCGGTAGACGCCGAAATAGTGCAAGAGAAAGATTTTGTAAAAGAAATAACAACAAACGCTGTGTTTGACGAATGCGCTCTTGGCTTTTCAATTTCGTCCTCTTCTGACGGAAATGGAACAGTTACAGTAATTCCGAATGCTCTCCAGTCTTTAGGACATCTGCTGCAAAAGTATTAAAATGCTGATATCAGTACAAATAATTATCATTTTATAGGTGTATACGAATGCAGTATTACAATAAGTGTATTTACGGAACTCAATCGTCTTCAACCGTAGAAGAATCTGATTCGCTTGAGCTCCCTTCGACAAATGGTAAAAATTCGTCAAAGTCTTCGTCCCTTCCTACTTCTTTTAGAAAATCTTCCTCTTGCACTTTTTCGGCGTGTTCCACGCATTTTCTCCAATCCTCTATAGGGTAATTCCGGGAGACGCAGTCGGGCTGGAGAGTTGGTCGAAACAGTTGATTTCTTGAGAATTAATTGTTCTGAACCTTAACACATTTTTACATATACACAGATGTAGAGTCTGAATATAGCAACTCGACCAACTCTCCAGCCTGACTGCGTCTCCCAGAATTACCCTAGTAATCTTGTTTATCCCGTCATGCACTAATCCTGTTACTGTTGCCATGGTGAATGACTTGTTGTGTTCGGCTACGTACCCCTTGACTTGCGCCCAAATCAACTCGATGGGGTTGTACTGACAATGATAAGGTGGAAGTCTAATAACTTCATGTCCCATTTGAGAAGCCATTTCATCCAGTACATATGTCACGTCCTGGGTTGAGGTCTTTGGGGACGATGACAATGTGGGGTAAGAAATCAGGCGAGAATCTGTAATCCTGCACACTGAGGGTTTTCGGGAGTCAGGCGAGAACGTAAAATCCTACACACTGAGGATTTTCGGGAATCAGGCGAGAACGTAGAATCCTACACACTGAGGGTTTTCGGGAATCAGGCGAGAACGTGTAATCCTGCACACTGAGGGTTTTCGGGAATCAGGCGAGAACGTGTAATCCTGCACGCTGAGGGTTTTCGGGAGTCAGGCGAGAACGTAGAATCCTACACACTGAGGATTTTCGGGAATCAGGCGAGAACGTAAAATCCTACACACTGAGGATTTTCGGGAATCAGGCGAGGATGTGTAATCCTGCACGCTGATCGACCAGGGAAGGTTTAAAGGTAACCGCGCGCCAAGGAGACACCCGTTAGACCACTTGTGGTTTTTACTTTAGTTTTGGTAATCGGATTTACGGTTGCATTGACATAAGAAGCCGCCCGTGCTATTCCGCGAAATTCGTCTAGACGTTGGTCGAACGCGAGCTATGTAAAAGTAAGCCCGGTGTTACGTGAGGGCGTTGTTCAATCAACAAGTAACAAGTCAACAAAAATTGACTGAGGGAAATCCCACAACACTAAATGGTTGAATCAATAATCGTGTCTTGTTGTTAATTTTGAAAGAGACCGAGCGGTTGAGTCTAATTTCCTCAAGTAACGCTTAACGAATTTTAAAGGGAAAAGTTATAATTTTAACATAATCAGTGATTATTACGCAAAAATCAGGATTGTTTTGGGGCGCGGCTTTTGTCTACAACCCGTACAGGTTGTCCAATCAGGATGTGGTATTTTAGAGGAGACTGGTTCGAAACAAAATCAGACAAATTAAGGAATAATATACCATGTATTACAAAATATATATATAAAAGGAGTTTTGAAAAGGTGGTACAAAATGGGGAAAATTACATGGATTTGTGTTACGCCAAATTATATATAAATAAGAATCCAATTATGTAGAATCCTAGACTCGTTTAGGAGGATTTGAACAGACCAACAATAATTGATCGAGGGGAAACCCACAACCCACGAAGTGGTTGGATCAATAATCGCGGTTTTCTTAATCTTATACGTTCACTCGAGTTATTTGAATGATTAGTTTGGTCGCAATTTATATTATTTGAAACAAGACAATTTTAAAACGCGTCACACGCCGAAGGGAAAGTAACAGCTAATTGAGGGTAAACCCATAACACACTAGGTGGTTGAATCAGCTGCTGCTTCCGTACAATATTGTAACAAATAACGGGCTCACCAATATAGGGTAGAAAATGTAAAGGGTCGCTTACTCTCTCTCTCTCTCTGTCTCTCTGTCTGTACGACTTCTCTCTCTCTCTGTACGACTTGGAGGGTCCTGCGTTCGAGATGGTGAAGCGCAGGAGTGTCGCACAACACACGAATGTCGAAAAAAGGTTCACAATGTTTTTGGTTACACGCGAGAATATTAAAGTTTAATTAAATAAAACGGTTTTAAAACAATTAAGGATTAAACTGGAGAAAAACGCAAAAGTATTAAAGTCTCTACGGGGACTGAGTCCTTCCACGCACTACAAGAAACACGGGAACTCCGGCTCAAGACTATTTTAACGAATAGTAATGTCCCTCGGACAGATCGACCACGCACTATGCGACTTAACAGGCGACTGCCACGAGCTTTCGCAGGGCAGGCCCGAGCACTCGGGACTTTGAAACAAGGACCGCCAAATTGCTGACTCTGCACCTCATGCACACGGGCCCAACCGTCCTCGCCTCGGACCGTTCCCAGCCTCGCAGTGCTTAGGTTTTCGAGTGCTATCGCATCCGGCGTTCCAAGAACGTCGATGCTGATGAAAGATTTTCTCAAGGAAGAAACGCAGTGGCGTAACGACTTGCATTTAATTATTATTATAATTCAGTTTGTAGATCATTGACAATTGATCGAGGGAAACTCCCATAACTCGCAATGGTTGAATCAGTTGTCAATGACGGTGTAATGGAAATTTAGAAGAAAGTAAAATATAAATGGTCTACTACAATGCTTAAGTTTCCGAAACCTTATCGCAGCGCGCATTCTAGGAACGTCGACGGCGTTGAAAGATCGTTTATAATACTCTTTCGTGAGAACTTGCCGTGGCGTGACAGGCTTAAAACTAATTTCGATTGCAACTATTAAGAATATTCACAGATAATCGGCAATTGATTGAGGGAAGTTCCCATAACACGTGATGGTTGAACCAATTGTCAATATCTTTAATTTTGAAAAAGTAGTCGGCACGTAACACCCTTCCCCCCTTGAAATCATCGTCCCGATGATAACTAGGTATAAGGACATTTAGAGTGCCGAGTATAATTTATAAAAACATGAAGTAACTGTCTGCCACCCCGGTGAGGCACCGCGTTTGTTCCGCTGACATAGATTTCGATTCGATGATTGTGAGGGTCGCCACGCAGGGCGGAGTATACGCATTCTATAAAAGGCCGTCCTATATGTACGCAGCCTTCTATGTTACACTATTGCTATTTTTGAACAATTTCTAACCAGACCACAATCATACACCCCGGTTATCCCTACAAGTCAATTCCCCGAGAAACGACAAGTCCTTAAGGAATCGAGCACCGACGTCCGAGTACAATAATTTCGCACACTGTTTCAATACACTTAATGCATCCAGCACGAACTCTTCGCACGTTGGTACACCCGGCGATGTTAAGCCATGATGATGGGTTTTAGACGTTGGTCTCCTCGATGAATTCGTCCATTGTCCACCCATCCGCAGCATTTAGCTCCAGGACTCACGACATGAATTCCATCTGGACAGTCTGATGTTCGTTAGGCTCTGCAATGTATTGTGGTGGAGTTTTTCGGATGTAGGAAAATCGGTGCTCTTAACGCCAAAACTCTGTAGGTTCGGATTGGCCGCCAAGAATGTCTCAAGTATGATGCCGCTACAATTCGCGTAGCGACCAATTGAGAGGTTCCCTCAAGGAATTGACCTGCAGGTACTGCCAGCACCTGAAAGGCCGATGGTCATACGTGAAATGTTGTCACATCCGATCCTTCCAGCGCTGTACAGTTTTTCGCAACCAAGGTCAATAGCCGTGGCCATAGGTTCGTGGGAACCAATTCGTTATCTAAAACAATGTATCTTATAATAATGGCGCATCGCATACAAAGTACCCAATAGAAAACAGTGATTGATACTATCCTGCAGAACTCAGCAATCCGTGGGTCGCAGTCCACAATTCATGGGCCATACTCCGGCAGGATGTAAGTTGCTGGAGCGGTGATCGGCTTCATGACAACTGAAGAGCGACTCGGTAGATCCCGCCAGTCGGTGGTGGTCAAATCGTGATGAGCAATTTTTCGAAATACAATCCCAGAACGAATGAACTCTTGATGTTTCATGTGTTCTCCGATGGTTTGCGGAAGTTAGCATGATCCAGGTCATCACAGAGAGAGAGAAGTTACCAATTTTCTTAATTTAATTTGACTCTATTCTACAATTAGATCGGAAACTGAGGCCTAATCATTTCGGTGGTGTAGTAATAGTTTATCTGCATGCTTTACAAATCGTTCGCCAGATTTCTTTTGTAATATAATATTATTTTTTTCCAAAATCCCAACAATTTTGTAAGGACCGTGATATCGACTTCCAAATTTACCTTTCCTGACTTCTACTAAAACGCGTGCCATGTCGCCAATTTTACCTTGGAATGGTCGCGCTTTTTCGTCGTAGTATAATTTTGATTTATGTTTAGCCGATATCAAATTTTGTGCAGCCAACGTCTGCATCTCGGTTAATCGCGTTAATAAATCTCGAAGATAACCGTTATACGTTGGTAGAGATTCGTCTGTAGGGAATGCACTAGGACAGCGTGCTGTTTCGCCAAATACTAATTCATGTGGAGTGAAATTTGTTCCTTCGTGAACAGACGTGTTGTACGAAAATATTGCAAATGGTACTATTTTATCCCAATCATCAAAATCATTTAGGTAATGTTTTATATATTCAGTTAGAACTATATGGCTACGTTCCAAAGCACCATTTGTTTGTGGGCGGTACCCAGAAGTAGTTACATGATTAATTTTGAAAATATTTGCCAATTCTTTTAACACTTTATTAATGAAACTGGTACCTTGATCAGTTAAAATTGCGCGTGGAGCCCCATATTGCAAAACCAAATGCGTGACCAGCGCATGAGCTACAGTTTCTGCTTTTATATCCGGTACAGGAACTGCAATGCAGTATTTCGTAAGATTATCTTGCATAGTTAAAATGTGTCGGTTACCGCTAGGAGTCAATGGAAGAGGTCCCACAGTGTCTAAGGATATTTTATCAAATGGCTTTAATGGTGTATCAGTTATAAGCATGGGTTCACGAGTTTTTGTTCTAACAAGTTTGTTCTCCTGACAACTATTGCATGTTCTAATGAAATTTTGAATGTCGTTACGCATCGATGGCCAATAAAATCTTTCTCGAATTCGTTGGTATGTTTTTGTTACGCCCTTATGCCCTCCTATTAAACTTTCATGTAGTTCCGAAATGATTTTCGGACGGAGTTCTTCGGGCGGTAACTGCACGTTTCCGGTGCACACTGTTATTTTGATATCGCTATCCGCAAAAATATTCAATAAGATACCAACTAGTGTACCCTGCGGAAGTGTATCAGTTAGTTCACCGGATTTCGAAATTCTAAAGGTTTTTATACCTGATTGTAAAAGTGTACCTTTTAGATTTTTCAAAGCATTACCTAATTTTGCGACGGAAGTATCATCATAATGCTTTTCTTTGATTACTACACTGAAAATTTTGTATTTACCTCGTGGCGTAACGAGTACTTGGCCTTCTTTTGGCTTTGTATTCCGCAGATTCTCTATGCTTATAGCTCCTATATCTGCGAGCAAACGACTTATCGGAGTTACCAATTCTACATCAGAAGAAATGAAATGAACATAATTTTCGCGAATGTTTGTTAAACTGTTTCGAGTAAATTTAATATTCTCTCCGCGTACGCTTCGGGAGAAGGTCGGTGAAGTTAGTATGTCAGGAAGTATACTTTCTGTTATTTGAATTCCTGGTCGATACTGGTCAATTTTGCTATAGTCCGTTGATTTAGGAGCAAATTAACGTTTGGGGGTGGAAGGTGGATCAGAAAGCGTTGTGTTCGTTTTCGAATAAGGTGTAGATAGTGCAAGCGGTTTGTTTGATGGTAACGGGGTTGGTATTATGGATCGGCGCGGTGGACGATGAATTAGGGTGTTATCAAATTTTGAGGCATTGTTTGGTTCTTCTTCTTCCTGTATGGATTCCAAATGAGGTCTCCCTATTTCGGATCTCGAAGGCCCTACTTCAGCGCCAGTCGCTTCGGCATTATCTTGACCTCGCGATTTGTATTGCGCCCACAAGTCCTCTGCGCGTTTGTCCAAATCTTCTAGGACCGAATCTTCTGTCTCTAGTTCTGATTCGTCGGATGAATTTTGCAGAATATCGCTATGCTCCTGCAGCGATTTGTCAAAACGATCAAAAGATTCCTGAAGTTCCTGTAGCCTAATGGGTGGAGTAGTATCCAGGTGGATTTCGTTATCGTCACTATCATTGGATGGAGGTGCAACCTCTATTGTTATGCCTTCGACAGGTGTTGGTGCCGCGGCAGCTTCATCCTCTGTAGTGTCCAAAACCTCGGACTGGTCTTCTGATAGTACTTCTTTAGAAAGGGTACGTTGGAATTCTTGAACCAATATTGGTGATTTGAGATTAGGAAGCACGCTTTTTCGACCTCGGAATACAGGTGGATCGGTTACCTCAGTAGGCGGTTCCTCTTCGGAATTTTGCGAGGATTCTGTTGTAGTTAATTCCGCGTAATTAATGGGAGGTTTTGATTTACCCGGTTGCAATGCGGAACGTGTTCTCGTTGCAATTGCACTTTTATCTATTGGGAGTGTAGGCTTACTTTTTCTGATACTTGATTTAACGGGTGGTATGGATCTGGACGTACTCGGAGTTGGTAAAGTTTTACGAGTGGGAGGTTTCTTAATAGGCAAAATTTTTGAAATCCCAGTATTACATTCAGAATCGCTATCGGATGTGTCTTTAGAACTGGAATCGGAACTAGTATTAATTTCTGTTACCGGATTTCGAGACAGAGCATCTGCATTGGAATTTAGACGTCCAGGTTTATGTACGAATTCATAATCATAATCGTGCAATTTTAATCTCCAACGCACTAATCGTTGTCCCGGATCTTTTATCGAATCTATCCATTTTATAGGCTCGTGATCACTAACCAAAGTAAATTTTTTTCCGTAAAGGTATGGTCGAAAATGTAATATCGCAAAAAGAACTGCTAGACATTCTTTTTCCGTAGTAAAATAATTTTGTTCCGGCTTCGTTAAATTTCTCGAAAGGTAAGCTACCGGTAAGTCGTGTCCGTCCACATTTTGGCTGAGTACGGCTCCTATTGCGTAATCCGATGCATCGGTAGTTAATGTAAATGGTTTATCAAAATCAGGGTATTGCAATATAGGACTCTTGCACAGAGCTTTACGTAAAATTTTGAAACTATTTTTATGTTCTCTCTTCCATACAAATTTAGCATTCTTTTGCAATAATTCTGTAAGAGGCTTGGCTTTGGCTGCAAAATCTTTGATGAATCGGCGGTAATATCCGGCTAGTCCAAGAAATTGTCGTACATTTTTTTGATTTTTAGGACGGGGAAAATATTTTACCGCTGTTAATTTCTTTGGATCTGGTCTTACTCCAGAACGACTAATAATATGGCCTAAATATGTGACTTCGGTTCTCAAAAATTCACATTTGTCTGGTTGAAGGGTTAATTTTGCATCATTTAATCGCGTAAACAGACGTCGGACTTTCTTTTCGTGTTCTTCCAAATTTTTCGCGTAAACAACAATGTCGTCAAGGTAGACAAATACTTCCACACCCTGTAATCCGCGCAATACCTGGTCCATCAGCCGTTGAAAAGTCGCGGGAGCATTCTTAAGCCCTTCGGGCATACGAATATACTCGTAATGACCATTAGGTGTAGTAAACGCTGTTTTAGCGCGGTCTCGTGGATCCATTTCGATTTGTTGGAATCCACTAGCGAGATCAAAGGTGGAAAAGTATTTCGCTTCGCCTAAGTGATCTAAAATTTCAGTGATGTTAGGAAGAGGATATGCATCACCAATTGTTTTTTCGTTAAGATATCGAAAATCAATTACTATTCTCCACATTGGATTTCCTTCGGAATCAGGTTTCTTTGGTACTATCCAGATTGGTGAATTGTACGGAGAATTTGAAAGTGCAATAATTTTATCTGCCAATTTATTAGAAATTTGACGAGCTATTTCTTTTTGGTGGACTCGTGGAAACCGATATTGCCTAGTGTTAATTGGCAAATCATCTATTGTAGGTATTCGATGTTGTACTAAAGGAGTGGATTCTAATTTGTCACCTGGTAGACGAAATCGTTCAGGAAATTCTTCAATTAATTTAATTACGTGATCTTTTTCTTCGTCATTTAAATGATCTAAACGCAATTTTGATAAAATTCTGGTTACACGGTCCATTGATACCGGTGACTCTTGCTGTTCAGAGTCAGAATCGAAGTATTCGCGTTCTTCAGGAAAATTATGATATTCAAAAGGTAAAATTTCTTGAGGCGGTATTTCTATTTCAATATCTTTTTCCAAGGTATTTATTGCGAGAACATGGCACACGTTGTTTTTAACTTTTACCAGCGCTTCTCCAATATAAATTCCATCTATTGTTTTAATCAGTGGTAAATATCCTTCTTTCAAATTACAGTCGATGGTATCTATGGCGATTGCTTGTCGGGTACGACTACTAATAGAGGAAGTGCAGTATATTTGGAATACCAGTTTGTTTAAGACGAATAAAAAATTACGACAGAGGATGGGAACAAATTAAACTACATAATATCATAGAGAAACTAATAAACTTTCATATTTCTGAGCGTCAATAAAAATAAAAAACAAAAAGTAACTGAAATTTTGGTTTGAATGAAAAATGACAAGAAGTATCGATTTCGTTAAGGTGCAGGTAATTTGGAATATCGACATTCCTAAAATATAGATATCTTGAGGAGATATGTATAACAGAATGTTTATAAAAATGCTAAGAACGGTTACATACTGCACTCAGTCACGGTTCACACGTTTCTACTTTCTACCAATCTTGAAGATTTAGATGTCTATAAAACAATATTTACACAAATGCTCCTAAAAGGTTATACAGGTGACAGACGAAACTGACGCGGTGGTATCCATTACGCGTGAAACAAAAGCATCGGTAGGCTTTGGAATATTCCAAATTACCTTCATCTTCGGTATTCCGAATTAGCAACATGGCATCGAAACCGAAATTTTCATGTCACACTTTGTATTCTCGAAATTATCGCAAAACTGGCACGGAACCATAGAAGGAACTTGCAAATGAGTCGATTAAGTGTTTAACACTAAAGTTTTGACATATTTTAACCATGATTGGAACGATTGAATATGCGCTGAAAAAGTTTTGCAGATTGATGTTTGCTTCCTCTGCAGATTAAGTCGAAAATGTAAAAATTGCGGTTCATCCACAAATGTCATTAGTTAAGAGGTCATTAGCCCCTATAATCTACGGTGTTACAAATTAAATAGCGTTAGTAGTTTATTAGATACTTCGGTATTCCAAATTACCAACAGTATTCCACATATGCTGCACTTCCTCTACGATAAACACGCGGCGTACTATTTTTCGGAGGTGCTTCCTCTGGAGGAGTTTCGCCAACAAAATGAATCGGTCGAATTGGTTGACTTTGTGTAACTATTGTATTATGTGCACATGAAATTTCAGCTTTTTCTTGCCTCAAATAGGCTTTTCCTAAAATACCGTCACTATGTATCGGAAAATTTGATCTTACTACATGAAATAGGACAGGTTGATTCAAAATCGATACTATTGTGGTTCCTAATGTTTCCATTCTTTCGTCCGTAATTCCTCTCATTTCGATAGAATCGCGTACGTCGACGGTTACATCCTCGTGCAATGCATTTAATTTTATTACATTTATGTCAGCACCAGTATCAATCAAAAATGTTGCAGTTTTATATCGTAATTGTTCCGCGGTTAATTTTACAACAGGCGATTCATCATTACATCCCAAATTTAATATTGTTGATCCCTTTCCAGAAATCTTACTGTCGGACGACGCTCTGAGGTTTGATTGTTCGACGGGCGACGCTCGGAATTTTGGTAACTCGTCGTCGCGTCTGTTCGAGGAGTTACTCGGGAGTTTAAATCCGAATTGTTTCGTGGTTCCGACGAATTTTGACTCGGCGAATATGATCGATTTTGATTTTGAGAATATGAAGGATTTTGGTTTGGCGAGTACGAGCGATTTTGATTTGAATTGTATGAAGAATTTTGGTTTGGTGAATATGGTCTGGACTCCCGAAATCCTACGGAATTCCGTGAATCGGAATTCGAATTTCTGAAACTATTTTGAAAATTTGAATTTTGATTTGTGATTTGCGTCGACTGGGGAATCGGACTCGTGCTCCGTGCCAATTGTGGAACCGTCGAATTTTGTGCGTACGGCGAATTTGACGGAAAACGCGGATCCGGTGGATGCGGTGAATAGTATGGTGGATAAGGCATTTGATAAAAAGGTGGGTAAGCCATATAGGGAAACGGGGAATAAGCAGGATATCCATGTTCTGGATATCTACTCGATTCCGTGTTACTTCGCGGTGGTTTAAGAATACCTGTAGGAAATTTTGAATAATCTGAATTTCCAGTTGCGTTTGGACTCGGGCTTCGCGAACGAGAGTCTCCAAAATTTTGATTTCGCGAATCGCGATAAGTGAATAAGCTTTGACGCGAATTACTTTGAACAGGGGAATTTGAACGAGACTCATCCTGCCTTGAGAGAAATAATCTATTTGTATCTCCGGTCGGTATTACTCCAGACCTCATTCGCGTTTCGACTCGCGTCGCGTGTTTTAGCGCGTCTTCTAAGGTTTTTGGATCGCGCGCGTCCACGGCCCTGGCTATCTCGTCCGGCAAGCCCCGAATAAATGCTTCTAGCGCACAATCCTTTATCGGGCGCAGCATCTTATCCGCGTCTTCGCCCTACGAGTCTTCCAGCGCGAGTCGGGCTCCGCTAACCAAGATATTAAGCCGATCATGGAAATCATTTACAGTTTCGTTTCTGCGCATACGGATATTTTCAATTTCATGATGGTAGTATGGATAATCTTTCCCGGGAGCGAATCTAGCTTTCAAATGTTTAATTAATTCATTTACGGTATTAAAAGTTTTTCCGAAAGTACTATCGCGTGCAGCTCCTTGTAATTTTCCAAGCACTGCTTTTACGAACGGGCCTTCCGACGCAGGCGGCACGAAAACTGCACCGTTTTGTACGTCTTGTAAGAAATCTTTCAAAGGTATATTTCTCCCGTTAAAGAAAGGAATATTCAATGTCCCATGCTGTAAAGCAAAGCACTCTGCCATAGACGTCATCATCGCATTTGTAACTGATAAATTCGCGGACGCGTTAGCAGTTTCGTTGGGGTTAGCCATTTTGCTAAAATTTTAATATATAAATATATAAATAAGCTGAAAATAAATTAGAAGTCGATATCACGGTATTTTTCCTAAAACTTTCAAGCGAACAAAAATATAAAGCGTAACAATCAAATCACATATACCAATTTACATATGTACAGTATTGTATCTTGAACGTCTCAGAAAATACCACAACGAACGGGGTTGACAAAAGCAGAATCCCACTTCTGACACCAGTTTAGCTGTTACGTGAGGGCGTTGTTCAATCAACAAGTAACAAGTCAACAAAAATTGACTGAGGGAAATCCCACAACACTAAATGGTTGAATCAATAATCGTGTCTTGTTGTTAATTTTGAAAGAGACCGAGCGGTTGAGTCTAATTTCCTCAAGTAACGCTTAACGAATTTTAAAGGGAAAAGTTATAATTTTAACATAATCAGTGATTATTACGCAAAAATCAGGATTGTTTTGGGGCGCGGCTTTTGTCTACAACCCGTACAGGTTGTCCAATCAGGATGTGGTATTTTAGAGGAGACTGGTTCGAAACAAAATCAGACAAATTAAGGAATAATATACCATGTATTACAAAATATATATATAAAAGGAGTTTTGAAAAGGTGGTACAAAATGGGGAAAATTACATGGATTTGTGTTACGCCAAATTATATATAAATAAGAATCCAATTATGTAGAATCCTAGACTCGTTTAGGAGGATTTGAACAGACCAACAATAATTGATCGAGGGGAAACCCACAACCCACGAAGTGGTTGGATCAATAATCGCGGTTTTCTTAATCTTATACGTTCACTCGAGTTATTTGAATGATTAGTTTGGTCGCAATTTATATTATTTGAAACAAGACAATTTTAAAACGCGTCACACGCCGAAGGGAAAGTAACAGCTAATTGAGGGTAAACCCATAACACACTAGGTGGTTGAATCAGCTGCTGCTTCCGTACAATATTGTAACAAATAACGGGCTCACCAATATAGGGTAGAAAATGTAAAGGGTCGCTTACTCTCTCTCTCTCTGTCTCTCTGTCTGTACGACTTCTCTCTCTCTCTCTGTACGACTTGGAGGGTCCCGCGTTCGAGATGGTGAAGCGCAGGAGTGTCGCACAACACACGAATGTCGAAAAAAGGTTCACAATGTTTTTGGTTACACGCGAGAATATTAAAGTTTAATTAAATAAAACGGTTTTAAAACAATTAAGGATTAAACTGGAGAAAAACGCAAAAGTATTAAAGTCTCTACGGGGACTGAGTCCTTCCACGCACTACAAGAAACACGGGAACTCCGGCTCAAGACTATTTTAACGAATAGTAATGTCCCTCGGACAGATCGACCACGCACTATGCGACTTAACAGGCGACTGCCACGAGCTTTCGCAGGGCAGGCCCGAGCACTCGGGACTTTGAAACAAGGACCGCCAAATTGCTGACTCTGCACCTCATGCACACGGGCCCAACCGTCCTCGCCTCGGACCGTTCCCAGCCTCGCAGTGCTTAGGTTTTCGAGTGCTATCGCATCCGGCGTTCCAAGAACGTCGATGCTGATGAAAGATTTTCTCAAGGAAGAAACGCAGTGGCGTAACGACTTGCATTTAATTATTATTATAATTCAGTTTGTAGATCATTGACAATTGATCGAGGGAAACTCCCATAACTCGCAATGGTTGAATCAGTTGTCAATGACGGTGTAATGGAAATTTAGAAGAAAGTAAAATATAAATGGTCTACTACAATGCTTAAGTTTCCGAAACCTTATCGCAGCGCGCATTCTAGGAACGTCGACGGCGTTGAAAGATCGTTTATAATACTCTTTCGTGAGAACTTGCCGTGGCGTGACAGGCTTAAAACTAATTTCGATTGCAACTATTAAGAATATTCACAGATAATCGGCAATTGATTGAGGGAAGTTCCCATAACACGTGATGGTTGAACCAATTGTCAATATCTTTAATTTTGAAAAAGTAGTCGGCACGTAACACCGGTAAATATTATAAGAACTCCGGTGTTCGCGCAGCCCGATCAGCTGTTGCAGCAGTTTGTTTTGGGAGGGAACCTTCGTTCCGAGGATTTAACACAATAACTCGAAGCGTGAATTAAATGAAACTGGTTTATTCAGTTAATAGCACCAAATAAGCCATGCATATTATTGTGCAGGTAATTTAGTTTATAATAATGCGTTAGGCGTTTAGCGTTAACACAGAACAATTATATAAATGGTTATTTATAAAGATATATGTATGAATATGATGTACAGGAATATAAATCGTGGTATAGATATAAAACAATAGACATGAAATAATAGACCGTCGCAATAAGCGGGTAATAATGATATAAAACAATAAGGGTTAGCAATAAGCATGAAATAGTAATACAAATGGTAAGAGTTAGCAATAGCACATGAGAAATAAATGAGGGTGATATACCGTGTAACAATATTTAATATTAATTGCTTACGATAAATGTAGATGAGTAGTTCGTTGAAACTGATTCTAAAACTCGATAGCTATAAAGATACTCTCCGCGTGATGTTTCTGCAGAAAGAGCCATCACTGTCTCCCGGGCCCTTGTATTTATATGAATTTTACATGATTGTTAGGTATGAAGGGTACGCGCGGTATGGACCTTGGCCTACTTACGAAATATGCGTCGCAATAGGACTTCCGGGGTTTTTATAGGATATGCGTCTATAATTAGTTAAGGACACGTGGATGAAATATTCGTGGCAATAAGACTTTCGGGGTCTTACGTAGGCTTCTGATGGGGAGATACTCAACCTATTGGATGGGTTTTTTGGAGGTTTGATTGGAAAGGGGTGAGTGTGGCTTTGACTTCTTTGGTCATGGAGAGGGGGTGAGACGGGGTCTCGAGATAAGGAGTTTTTGGGGCGAGGGACTTGTTTAAATTTAAATATGAGGGAAGAGATCGTGCCTCGTAGGGCGAATAAGGAAAGGGGATTTCGTACCGATCGTCTTGAGATGGGGACCGCTAAGGTACATCGTCAAGGTGATCGGCGATTGGGAAAGAAGGGGTGAGAGTTGAAGTTTGGGGACTTTCGGTGGAGTTATGGAGTGATTTATGAGGGAGAGTTGAAATAGTACCGCGGGAAAAATAGTGTCTCGTCACACATATTGCTTTGCGAGCTTGTGCTGCTTGACTATGGTTAGCAGCTCTGGTTTGGTCAATGATTGGTCGAAATTTATTTTCTTTTTCCGCAACCATTCGATTATTTCATTTTTTTTGTTGGCGGTAGTTGGTGCCTTATCTTTGACGACAGAATGGTACGGTGCATTATCCATCACAATAATGCAAGCTTGCTCCAAACCACCCAATAACTGGGTAAACCACCTCGTGAAGAGCTCGGCATTCATCTCCTTATGGTAATCATCATGGGCTTTACCAGATTGGAAAACTAATTTCGCGCGTGCCAAGAATCCGTGTTGCGCTGATCCTGCGTGGCAAATGATTAACCGTCCTCCTTTTCCTGTTGGGACGTTTTTTCAGTTTTTTTACAAATACTTGCCGTATTCGAGAAAACTGTATAAGAATAGCACTTGGCCGCTGCGTGTACCGCACGGCTCAGCCAGTCGAGCCGGTGTGATTTGACGCAGCGTCAACATTCGGCAATTTTTACAGAGCCAATTTTAAAACGTCCATACTTTTGAAAATTAGTCCATCAAGGGGAAGGATAGAACTATATTCTCCTTTTTTTTTAGATTTTTATAATCGCGCCCAATATTAAAAAACTGCATTTGTTTAAAAGAATTGCACAAAAATGGTTCAAATTTTTATTTTTTTAAACTAAAATAATTTTTTCTTAAAACTTCAATGTCTTCTCTATAAGCACCGTAAAGCTCATCTCCATCCGTTTACTACTTCCATACCTATAATTTACTGAAAAAAGTTAGCACTTACCTTCAAACAGCTGTAAAATCGACATTTTTTAAAATTTTGAAAAATCCTTTGAGGTACGTTTAAATATTACTAAAAACTACAATATATTCAAATTTCAGTAACATCTGAAATGTTACTCCGAAAAGTGTCCGATTTCGCGTGGAATGTCCCCTTGGTAATTTTCCTTCGGCACAAATTCTACGAACTGTTCTTTCCGAAGCACCACATGCTTCGGCCGTCGCTAGCTGTGCCGTATTCATAACACTTTTTACTACATCACTGTGTCTTCCACGCATCGCTTTAAAAAACGAGTACACTTTGAATATGATTTGCTTTGATTGCTTTTGCGTGTCTCCCGATTTTCGAGACATTTTTAAAATTAATAAACACAAATTGAATTATACATAAAAAATTAATTATAATTATTATATTGGGAAATGGGAAAGAGTAATTTTGTCGTTGGGCGACTGTATCGTCCAAAATCATTGAGTACACTGATCAACGTATCCAAGGCTTCCAAAAAACACTTGAAATTATAATGGTCCGAACGTACCCACCCCACTGTTTTGCTTTCTCGCTACGAGCGAGGACCTTCGGACCCCAGTAGGCCGCCCGTTGACCGCCGAGAGCAACAAAACCGACGGGCCACATAAAATGTTCATGTTTTTGACAAGTGTTGATAAAAGTATTACCAATCGATTCCTCATGTCTTCCCGATGAAAATGGTCCAAAAAATTATATAATTCGGACCATAATTAAGGATATTACGTGAGAAATCTTTTTGCAGAGTTCAAAGCCCGTTTCGTTAAAAATAGTCCGATTTAAATTATTTTCTGTCCAATTAATCGGGAGAACGCCAGGAATCCATTGGTGTCACTTTCATATTGATACGATGAAAAATAAACAAATTCAGATTGTGTAGAATCTGACCGGTAGGCGACCGCGCGCGGGTCAGGTCGCAAAGGCTCAGGTCGGTTATTTGATTTTCTAGGATGAAGTTAAGTTGAAAGTTGAATCGTTATTTGAAATCGAAGTTAAAGGCACTTCGAATAAAGTAGCTTCATCCTAGGCGCTTCAAATGAAGCTAACTTTATTTGAAAAGTTATTTTATTCGATTTTTATCTAGATGATGCCCAACTCTGGTTCGACGGAACGGACGACTAATCCTGCAATCGAGGCTCCTTAAAGCATTTTTCTACCAGCAATTATATTATAATACAGCAATTCTATTTTAGTACAATCTGTACGGTCGGCGATATATATGTTGACATCTTATATGACTGTTTACTATATTATGCTAAGGACTACTCAAAGAATAGTAAGATAAAAAGCAAGATTTTTTGGCAAGAAAGTAGAAGCAACTATCAGAGATCGGTGTAAAGAAGTCATAACGCCCAATGCGGAATATTGAACATAACACTGGGCATCGCACGCCATCTTCGAAGGCGAGGCCCAGTAGGACGCGTAAGATGCACATTAGGGTGGCTCTAACTTTCGACTTTTGAATTTTCCTCGGGGCACCCCCCAGAATGGTTCCAAATAATTAAAAAAAAATCCCTGTAAAGTTAGAGCTCAATCGGATAACGGGAAAGGGTGCCCCTGGGCCCTTAAACATTTAAATCATTATTTAACAGCTCGCGAAGTCGACTTTATATAACATCTTCCAAGTTATTGATTAAATAAAAAAATTTGTCAAACAAAAGTTGTAGATCCGGACAAGGAGCATCTTTTTTGTTGTGTGACGTCCCACGATTTTTTCGCGCGTTTCTATTCCAAATTCCATTAGTAAACCTCAAATTCACTCTATCAAACTCAACTCCTACCCCATCTCCTCAATAGCCGATCACCTTGATGTTGCACCTTAGCGGTCAACAACACAAGATGATGAATACAAACCTCCACCTCGCTGATCTAGAGACGCGGTAGCGTCTCGACGCCAAGTACATGAAACAAGTACATGAAAAACACCCTGTATATGTCGAACTGTCGCTGCCGTGTATCTTTACTCGTCCCCCGGCTATTCCAACCTAACCTGAAATTTATTTCATTAATATCTCATCACGCGTGCAATATTTTCTAAATTTAAAAGCATTTTTCTTATGTAAATCGCATATAAGCTTTCGAATAAGACCAAAATCAATAAAATCGGTTCACGCATATCAGAGATATGATAATATCGTCTCATGGATCAGTCGGAAACGGTCCGTTTTCTTCTTCTTCTTCTTCTTCTTCTTCTTCTCCAAGAAAATTTTCGTCAACACAATACATAGGCACGACTTTCGTCAAGATATATACGTATATACGCGTTACACGCACACCTTCAGCCAAACGAGAGACTAACCATGTTTCGTTCGTCGACTCTCGGGATCATTCGGCAGGGATCGTCGTTATATTATAACCTACACGGTAGTCACTCATAACCTGCGAAGTATCAAATAAGGGATGTTGTTCAAATCCAAATTTGAAATGTCACGAGTTTTTACACCACAATAGGACACTGAATTATTGTCTCCATTAACAAGATAAGTCGCCAAAATTTTTTAATACACTTTGTATGTCGAGTCGCAGAGTTGGAAGTTGTCCGGAGAAGGTTCGACAGAGAATTATCTTCTTTCGTATTAGATTCTGGAAATTTGTACCATGCATGTACAAAATAATAATATATTGCAACAAATTGCATTGCATTTAAATTGCCAGATATATTATTTTTATACCAGCAAATTATTTTAATTTACAGTTTCTATGTAAAGCTTATAGAAATGAAGGGGATGCACAGGCTTGAATAGAAATGAAGGAGCTCCACAGGCTTGGAGGTTGTCCGTAGAAGGTTAGATAGACAGAGAAGCATCATCTTTGCATAAGTTTCTGGAAATTTCTGGAAACAAGGTAAATCGACAAAATTTTTAAAAACACATAGCATTAAGAATTAAGAAAATCATGGCGAATTGCTTGCAATGCAGAGTAAGTCACACATTAGTGAAGAAAGTACATGGAAAACACATCTCCCTTGATATACATTTTACATTTCAATCTTTTGACAAACATATTTGTAATACTTTTTTTAATAATCTACAATAGCTCCCATGCTATTCATTAACTTTATTAGTTTCCCATTAACAGTATTTATTTCTTTCTTTCAATACACCAATGAACATACTAAATTTCTGGTTAATGTTATTAATATTATTATAGACATTGGGCGTTAAAAGTATATTGGATCTCTTCATTCATTTTCGCTAAATTTTACCATTAGCATTTAAATTTCCTGCAACAAGACCTTCTGCCATACACTCTCACCTTCTTCGGACACATTATGTAGTCTCTACAGCTACTACAACAAAAAAGACCACTCTATTTCTATAAGTTCTATGTTATGTTGTAACTAAAAAATGTGGGTTATGATATAATTGAAGCAGAAGATGATGCATTGTGATCTACATCAGACTATGTACACACAAATTTGCAGATATGGTTTTGCATACGCAATTATTCATTCAATTATTATCTTGACATATGAGTACATATGATAATTTATAAATAATTAGTAAATGTGTCCTATTTCAGTTAACAATCCAGATGAAGAGTATTTTATTTCAACAGCTGAAAGAGAAAGTAACTCTGGGGCAGGAGGAAATAAAATAAGCATAAGCACATTTTAAGATGTAATTTACTATATAATAATCCTCGTATAATAATTTTTTAAAAAAAATAACAAAAAAATAATATAATATAATGTTAAATAAAAAAAAAAAAAATATAATGGTAATTAATATAATTAATAGGGGCGGCCACGTCCGTCGCCACGGCCACGTCCGCCGCCACGGCCACGTCCGCCGCCACGGCCACGTCCGCCGCCACGGCCACGTCCGCCGCCACGGCCACGTCCGCCGCCACGGCCACGTCCGCCACCACTACGAGCGCGGCCACGGCATTGCGCCTGGGCCAGCGCCTGGACCGTGGTGGACTGCACCCCCACAATCCTAAGAAGCTCCATCCGCTCTCGCCACATGTTAAGTTGGCGGGTATTCGGCCGATGTGGCACTTCTGTAATTAGTAAATAAAAAATAAATTTATTTATAAAATTAAAAGACCTTTCGAACGTTTAGATATAGACTAAAGTGAACAATTTTTACAGTATTAAAAAAAAATAAAAAGATATCTAATTAAAAAGCAGAATTGATATCTTTTCTCGTGAAAATGACAGAAAATTTTGTTATAAAACACTGCTGCACAAGGTACTATCTAATGTTATCCATAATAAAACAATTGTTCATTTACACCTATTTCCAAGCATTCTACAAGTATGTAACTTCTTAAAATGTGTATTATATATTTATATTTTATGTTATGTATTTACCGTCACCCGTGGTGGCTCCTACTCTCCTTGGGGGTGGTGGTGGTAGCGCATGCTGTGGTGGTGGTGGTGGTGGTGGCGGGTGCTGTGGTGGTGGTGATGGTGGCGGGTGCTGTGGCGGTGGTGATGGTGGTGGCGGCGCCTCCCCCATATCCATCGATATGTCGGCGGAGATATTCGGCATATCGTCGCCGAATAGATCTGGAAAAATAAATTAATAATAAGTGTATATTAAAAATAAATTTCTGTTATTCTTTTTTTACTATACTGTATATAATAATGCTTACCATCCATTAAAAGTTCTTCCTCGTGTTTCTACAAAAATTAATAAACACTTAATTAGTAAAAAAGATCAGAGTTCATAAAAGCAGCATATGATATGATAGAAGAAAGATATATATACATGTTACGCAAGGATACGTATTGTTTAATTGGAAATTGGAAATTAGGAAATATAAAATTTGAAAACTGAAACAGTCTATGATATGAAGTTATAATAATAAAAATTACATTACATTACAGAATATGTTTCTTTTCATTACTTCATGAGCCTTTTTAATATTTTTCAATCATACAACACACTGTAACGTATTTAACTTTATTTTGTGAACGATTCTCACTTACAACTAGTAGTAAAACAAGAAGATTATTAGACACGGTGAAGCATATTCTAATAACTTATAACGCCAAGGATTAGAAATATTGAATATATCTGAGTTGAACGAATATATATTAACTACATATTGAAAGTCTTTGGTAGGTACTTTGTCTATGTTAACTATCAGTAGAAGTAAACCATAACCTGTATAACAAGTAATACAACACGAAGATATTGGATACATAGAAAAATATTTTAACGCAGATGTGTTTCATCAGATGTGTTTCATATTTTTATTATTAATCGTTAGTGTTACAAGTTAGAATATGCTTCAACGTATCTAATATCTTCTTGTTGTATTACTTGTTATATTATACAATTACAGTCTGCGTTCACTGATACTTAACGTAGGCAAAGTGACTACCAAAGATGATCATAATGTTGTAATTTATTTATATGTTCGTTTACGTTGAAGTCAGATATGGTTGAGATATTTTTAATCATTGGCGTTAAAAGTTAGAATATGCTTCAACGTGTCGAATATCTTGTTGTTGTATTACTCGTTATTATTATATATTTTTATTATACAGTTATGGTCTACTTTCACTGATACTTAACATAGGCAAAGTGCCTATCAAAGACTTTCATAATGTTGTAGGTTACATGCACATTCGTTAATTTTATTTTCGTGATACTTATTCATCACTTTTATTGGTGGGAATTTATTGGTTATTATTATTCGACGTGCGTTACGAAAAGTAGCACGTTTTGGTTTGCCACGAAAAGAAGCACGTTTCATCGTTTCCGACGAATATTAGCACGTTTCGTCCTCCGCCGCGAAGACTAACACATTTGACAGCTTCGCCACAAAGAATAGCACATTTCATACTGTTGCGGCGAAAACTAGCACGTTATATTGTCTCGCCACGAAAAATAGCACATTTAGGAATTTACGGCGAAAACTAACACTTTTCGTGACAAACCGCTCTAACGTGCTAGTTTCGCAGTAAAAAACGAAACATGCTATTTTTCATGGCAAACCGCTCAAACGTCCTAGTTTTCGCAGCGAAAACCGAAACATGATACCTAATTTTCGTGGCAAACCGCTCAAACATGCTAGTTTTCGCAGCGAATGACAAAACATGCTACTTTTCGTGGAAAACCGCTCAAACGTGCTAGTTTTCGCAGTGAAAATCGAAACGTGCTACTTTTCGTAACGCACATTGTATTCATGACAACGAATAAATTCAAATTCCCCGAACTAAATCACGGCTGTCTGTAATACAGGCCTCCACCTACGGTGTTGCAATACCGCATTTCGAACCACACTATCAGGCCGATGACTTTGTTCAGACCGGTACTTCTTAAAATATAGTATTTTTATTTATATTACTTACATTTGAGTCCGACATGTTATCCGAAGGAAGACGTGATAACTGATAATGTCTGCCGTCTTGTTGGATTGTTCGAAGGCGCGAAGAATCACAACAAGCTGAAGGTGGCCCAGATGCCAGGTAAACATTTATTCCATGATGAAAGAGCACTTTTTTTAGTATATTATTATTATCGATATTTATCGATCTATGGAAATTCTTCGTTACATTCTGCGTTAAGTAACACTACATTTTCTTCTCATTTAGAATAATGTGTAAAGCGAAGTTATACCAAGGCTTTTTACACGTTTAAATTTACAGTAAGTAAATATTTTAAAGTAACGCTTGTTTGTAAGTACTTCTACGTTAGATTTAGCTGTATGTAAGAGATCCTGACCGAATAAATAAGGCTGAAAGCGTAACCAAAAGGCGGGGGTAAAGGTATGATTTTTTATATACTGACGCTCGGCGATCGTTTTGAGCCTCAAAACCAGTCACGTGATTGGTCCACGTGACATTCACCATTAAGCGGGAAAGCCAAACTCGGTTTAGAGAAACGAACCGACGCCACGGCCAGTCAGCGTTGCTGGGAAATATGTTGTCCACGTTGGTTGGTCGCGGCGTCACCCGCTTGGATCTGGCGCCGGTTTGTCTCCAATCGTAGCGTCTTACGCACACGTTAAAACCAATCCCTGAGGTGTTCCCCTTCCACGAAACACCCAAGAAAATCGCTGTAATAAATGTTCTCCGAGGACGTTAGTTTGGATTTTATGAATTCATGGTCAGTCAGTCAGGCAACCGTGTTTCATGCCGTCGTTCATCCCATACGGATATAAATCTCGGAAACATTTCACATCCAATTGTGTTTATGTAAGTGTGCTTCATTATTATTATATTAATTAAGCTGTACGTATAATGAAACAAACATATTTTAAATCAACGAATAGGTTATTCTTTCATTACACGTGTATACAGATGTATGTGCAGTCTCATGTTTTGATATTCTTTATTGAAATGTGTATCTTTTTAGTATCAAGTCCCTTGGAAGGGAATTCGATTCTCGTCGATAGGAAAAATCGATTCTCGTCGATAGGAAAAATAGGAGAAGCAAAAGAGAAAAATATTATAATTGGTAAGACACGTTTACATTTATTTGTATATAATATATATATATAATTTCTCGTTTTTTATAGGTTGGATTCGTACTATTTTGGAGAAACCAAACTATTTTGGAGAAAGTAAAGTACACTCGGTGAGCTGCTTTTTGCGTTATCGCGAGTATATAATAATAATAATAATTATTATTATTATTATTAAACTTTACTGGCTGCATCGCGCCTTCCCTAGTAGCATTTATTGTTGGTATTTTGATGGCCCACTAATTCCCAACTTGGAGATACTGTGGGCCAACCAGAAATGTTACTAGGATTATCTTATAACATCACTCGATAGGCTGCATTGCGCCGTGTCTCGAGTATAATAACAACTTTCAATAAAGTTGTAACAACTTTCAATAAAGTTGGGCGCATAACCACGATCGCATAACCGACACGGTTATATATATATTATTGAATCTATAAACGATCTTATATATACTATATACATATATATCGTTGTATACTATCGTTGTATACTATAACAGAATCATACTATATATATCGTTGTATCATATACTACAATAGAATATTGTACTAGAAATATAAAAATACAAGTATATAATTCGTCATGTCTATAATTAATAGTATTAATAATAATATCTTACCGCTCAGTTGTAAACATATGCAAACTATCACTAAAGGCGAATGGTTAGCAGATGATCATATCGAATATTTTCATAAATTATTACAAGCTAACTCTAGTGGAGAATTCAATTGCCTGGTACAATTCAACCAGTTCCTGAAAATCAGGATCACATACAGATTTTGCACCAAACCGAAAGTTTTAGAACCAATGCAGGAGGACACTGGGTTTGTAGCTTTTATAAATATGACGAAAGAAAACTTTATATTTATGATTCTTTTAATTCCTCGAAGTTGCATGGACATCATAAATTGTTTCTACAGAAGTTATACCCTTTTTTGAACAAACATGACGGTACAATTGACGAAGAATTTATCGAATTTCCACGTGTACAAGCTCAACCTAACACCCGGGATTGCGGAGTTTTTGCGATTGCATTTGCTGTCTCGTTATTATTCAAAATATTACCAGACAAAGTAACGTACAATCATGCGTTGATGCGTCAACATTTGATCAAAATGTTTCAATCGAATCGTATAGAACATTTTCCATGCATACGGGATCAGCAATTAACACGTTGTGTGTATGAATCTGAATCTGAAATTAGTAGTACAATTAATAAAAATCGCTCTTGTAGAAATGATCCTTCATTTAAAATTGATCAATGTGACATTACTAATGACAAAGATGAAATATCCCCAGTTCAAAATATTATACCACTTAGTGACAAAGAAGTCACTACACGCACAAAAAATATAATTCAGACAGATCCACCATTCGTTTCGAAGTCAAAAATCAGCAATATTTACGTACCATGTAATGTGACAGAATACAATTCTCATTATTATAAAAAGCGTATAGAGGAAATCTGTTTAAAAAGAAAAGCCGTTTATAAAGCAAAGAAAGGGGGGTATAACATGAAAAATAGGATTATTAATATGTTACCGCTCAGTTGTAAATATATGCAAATGATCACTAAAGGCGAATGGTTAGCAGATGATCATATCGAATATTTTCATAAATTATTACAAGCTAACTCTAATTATGAACCACGCGAAACGTGGAGAATTCAATTGCCTGGTACAATTCAACCAGTTCCTGAAAATCAGGATCACATACAGATTTTGCACCAAACCGAAAGTTTTAGAACCAATGCAGGAGGACACTGGGTTTGTAGCTTTTATAAATATGACGAAAGAAAACTTTATATTTATGATTCTTTTAATTCCTCGAAGTTGCATGGACATCATAAATTGTTTCTACAGAAGTTATACCCTTTTTTGAACAAACATGACGGTACAATTGACGAAGAATTTATCGAATTTCCACGTGTACAAGCTCAACCTAACACCCGGGATTGCGGAGTTTTTGCGATTGCATTTGCTGTCTCGTTATTATTCAAAATATTACCAGACAAAGTAACGTACAATCATGCGTTGATGCGTCAACATTTAATCCAAATGTTTCAAACAAATCGTATAGAACATTTTCCATGCACTCAGAATCAACAATACACACTTTGTGTGCACAAATATGAATCTGCAATTGGTAGAACAATTAATAAAAATCCCTCTTGTGGAAATTGTCCTCCAGTTAAAATTGGTCAAAGTGACATTACTAATGAAACAGATAATAAAATATACCCAGTTCCAAATGTACCACTTAGTGACAAAGAAGTCACTACACATACAAAAAATGTAATTCAGACAGATCAACCATTTGTTTCGAAGTCAAAAATCAGCAATGTTTACGTACCATGTAATAGGACAGAATACATGTCTAATTATTATAAAAGGCAGAAAGAGGAAATTAATTTAAAAAGGAGAGCTGTCTATAAAGCAAAGAAAGGGGAGTGTAACATGAAAAAAAGGCAAAGATTGTAAAAAAGGGGAGGAAAGTATAAAACTTTATAATTATGATTATTATAACGTACACAAAGAAGGTATATTAAAAAAGAAAAATTTGCATTATGACGCAAATAAAGAAGTGACATGCGAAAAGCGAAAAAATTATTATGAACTAAATAAAGAAGTGACATGCGAAAAGCGAAAAAATTATTATGAACTAAATAAAGAAGTGACATGCGAAAAGCGAAAAAATTATTATGAACTAAATAAAGAAGGTATAATCAAAAGGCAGAAAGTGCATTATAACGCAATTAAAGAAGTGACATGCGAAAAGCGAAAAAATTATTATGAACTAAATAAAGAAGGTATAATCAAAAGGCAGAAAGTGCATTATGACACAATTAAAGAAGTGACATGCGAAAAGCGAAAAAATTATTATGAAATAAATAAAGATGTTATAATCAAAAAGCAGAAAGTGCATTATGACGCAAATAAAGAAGTGACATGCCAAAAGCGAAAAAAAAATTATCAGATAAATAAAGACGTTATCTCTAAAAAGCGAAAAGTATATAATGATAAAATACGTAAGGAAGATAATTATTATAATAAAGTAGCGAAACGTCGTGCTGTTCAGAAAATAAAAAAAAAGTATCGTTATATTGCTGTAACAAATAACAATATAGCAACCAAAAGTAACAAAGAAACTTACATTAGAAAACTTTCAAAAATTATTAGCATGCCGTGCGGAGAAGCAAGTAGATTGGAAGCTGAACGTATAATAAAATGGTGTTTTCATATTAGGCAAAAGTACATTTTGAAAATGACGAAACTATTGAAAGATTGTAAAGAAAAAGTGGAAGTTTCTTTAACGCGCGCAGCAGAATGTTTAGAAGTTGATGACAGGATTAATGCTTTGTGTGGACAATCCAGACATACGTCTTCTTCGGAATCATATTTTGCGGAAAGTTCGTACCATACTTTCACCGGTTCTGAATCAATCATAATGAATTCGGAAGGGAAAGCTGAAAACGTTCTACCTGTATTGAAATCGAAGAAGACGACAAAAGCATGGCATTGTAGTTATCTTTGTAAAACAAAAGACGTTGAAATTCTGAATAATTTACAGGATTTCTTCAAACGATTGTTACAATGCTCATTAAAAAATGTACATAAGTTGAACAACCATATCAGTAGCTGTTCTAATAAAGTGCATGCTGAAAAAGTTGGCCATTCTCATGGTTGTTACATAAACCCTAAACTATGTAAGTCCAATTTTTTGGCCTTTGAGATTTTGGCACCTCACTTTCCGGATTTACGAAATTTGAAGAGAATGATATACACAATAGCGAACATTTATAAACACCAATTACATCATTTAGACAAAGCGTTAAACGATAGTGACCTCGAAACACTTGCACGAATAACACTGCAAGCTCGGAAAGAAGCTGAAGCATTACACAAAAATAATACTGAAATAAGCTTGAACGAAGATGAGATTATATCTCGATATTCTTTAGCATTTAAAGCGTTCACAAAGCGGTCTATGGACACACCACGCATCCCGTGCGTTTCCTGCGAGAAACTCTGTTTTCAAAGAGAGGTTCTTAAGTTTGATATTTCTAAAAGAACATATAAGGGAAATGTAATGCAAACATTGTTAAATCATATTGATTACAAAGTTGGTGACGTACATTTTATTTGCCGATATTGTCACGATAAAATTCGTAACGATTCCATACCATCAAAATGTATTCTAAATAAGCTTGATGTACGTTCAGTTCCAGAAATAGCAGTGTTGAACGATTACGAACGAATTCTCATTCAAAGAGCTAAACCGTTTCAAACGATTGTGAGAATGGATACAGTAATGCGGAAAAAAAATATGCCACATAAATATAGGTTTCCAAAAGTAAAGGGGAGAACGTTTCACCTACCTTTGCCGTTACAAGAAAATTTAAAAAGAATCTGTCCTTCAACTGAACCTTTAAATCAAAATCATGAATTATACATATTGGTGCGGGGCGTTCCAACAAAATCTAAAATAATTTGGGAAAAGTTAGTTGATTTGAAGAAAGTATGGAATGCCTTAGTATGGTTGAAAGCCAATAATCCTCTATACTCAGAAATTGTTTTACCACAATCGCACGATTTATTGCTGAATGCCAAATTACCAGATACAGAATTTCAAGAAGAAGTTGTTGCCAATGATAATAATAACGATAATAACGAATCTATCGAGGACGTTGAAGGTGAAACACTTAATATCGATGAAAACATCAAACGTGCATTATTGACGCAAATGTCAGAATCTGATTCATATTATGATCAGTTTACGATTTATCCAATGTATGACAAAAGGGTTAACGAATCTGCTACCGCACTCTATCAAATGCTTAAAGTTCATGACATTCCGTTGGGCCATCGTGCTGAACAATTAGATGTGAAATGTTTCCCAGATTTATATCCTTATGGGATGAACGGACAGCACGAAGAAAGATTGGTTCGTTTGACTGATCATGAATTTATTAAGTCCAAACTGATGTCCAAACATTCGCAATTTCGATTGAACATGCAATATATTTTTCATTTATTACACGATACGAATATGCGGCAATTGAACGCTGGAATTTTTCACAAAATGAACGTCGTAAATCCACGTGAAAAATACACAGCTGCTGGTTTTCTAGAGAAACTCTCTAAAGATCAGCTACAAACGAACTTGAACACTATATATTCCAGATTACGTAACACAGCACAGTATTGGCGAAAACCGAGAAATGATTTGAACTGTATGATACACCATTATGGACCAGCTACATGGTTCCTCACGCTCAGTCCAAGTGAGTGGCTATGGACAGATTTAATAGAATATCTTCGTGAAGTAAACGGCCCATCGGTGGCTAAAATGTCCCCGAACGAACTCATTGCTTCTGATCCCATTTCAACTGCTCGATTTATAGATAATGCATTCCACGCTATGCTGGATTTCATTTGTTCGCCCGACAATCCGATTGGCAAGGTCACTCATTACTTTTGGCGCAGAGAATATCAAAGCAGGGGATCACAACATTTTCATCTTTTAATTTGGATTGAAGATGCTCCTATAATCGATAAATCTTCGAAGGAAGATGTAGCACGATTCATTATGAAATACGTCACTTGCAGATTGCCATCGCCGCATGTGTCGCCAGAATTATATAGTCGTGTAATTGCACATCAAATGCATAAATGCAATAGTTACTGTCTACGCAACAAAAAAACTAAAAATTCCTTCTGTAAAGTATGTAGATTTTCATTTCCACGTGCAATTACAGATACTCTGATAGTAAGGGATGTGGCTGTTTCTATAGGTGCTAGAAAACAATTGAAAGCAAAAGGTAGACTCTATGATCTTCCACGTTCAATAAAGGAAGTCCGTATCAATGATTATAATGCTCCAGTTCTCACGGTTTGGAGAGGTAACATGGATATACAATATATTGGGGAAAAGACTGGGTTGGTAACATGTTACTGTACTAAGTACGTTTCAAAGCCGGAAAAAAGTTACGCTACGGACACTATGGCAGCAATAAATTCTACTAAGTCATTGGCTAGTCTTCTGTGCAACCTTGGAATGCGCATGCTAAGTCATAGAGAATGTGGAGCGCCTGAATGCGCTGATACTCTTTTAGGATTATCATTGCATGGCACTGACTCCAGTACTACTATTAGATGGTTAGATGTAAATATACTGAGAAGTAGGAAATTGAAGACTCGCAAAGAGATTGAGAAGCTGGAAGGTGAATCCACAGACATATTTTGTCCATCCCTCATAGATGATCACTATCCTAACAGACCTAAGGAATTAGAATCCATGCATCTGTACGATTTTGCTATGTGGTATGACGTTACAAAAATTAGACCGTCTGAAAAAACTGAATTTTATGAAATCCGTGCAGCTTTGTTTTTGAAAAAAAGGCAAAGAGGATATCTTATCAATCATTATAAGTACAATGTTCAAGTCCAACCTGAGAATTATTATTTCTCATTATTATTATTATTCAAACCTTGGAGAAATACCGACGAATTGAAAAATGGATTTAACACATATGCGGAAGCTTTTTTGTCGCTAGAATCGCAATTGACAGAAGCAGTTCAATATCACGAACGAATAACGGATATTCAAGAAGCGCGTGATCATATAAAGGAAGAAATTGAAAAGAACGTGTTGAATACTGTAGGACAAGAAGAAAATGATGATCAAGGCAATTATCCAATAGAGTGTGTCCCCGTTGAAACTGTTGGTGCCATGAAAGATTTTAAAGACACGAAAAATATTAAATTTGACTGTGGTGATCTTGCAGAAATGATTTCGGAATTGAATCATGATCAGAAGCAGATATTTGATAAAGTCACAAACTCCTTGACGTCTAACGATAACATTCTTAGACTTTATGTGAGTGGAGAAGGTGGCACTGGGAAAAGTTTTTTAATAAAAACTATCAGACAGTGGATCAAGCAGAGTCTCGGAAAAGACACAGCCGTAACTGCTCCTACTGGAATCGCAGCTTTTAATATTGAAGGTCTTACCATACACAGATTATTCCAATTACCCGTAGAACATGGGCACACCGCCCAGTATAGACAACTTAGCGATGCAGCCCTTCAAATTGTACGAGATCAACTCAAAAATGTAGCTTTACTAATCATCGATGAAATTTCGATGGTTTCTAACGTAACTTTCCTGTACATACATCTACGACTTACAGAAATATTTGATACTGCAGATTCCGATGATGCTTGGTTCGGAAAAATACCTATTCTGCTATTTGGTGACTTACTTCAACTTCCTCCTGTTCACGAAGCACCCGCTTTTATACAATTATGCAATAAAAGTATGGAGAAAAATGTTGGAGGATTAGGTTCTTATAATTTATGGTCTGCCTTGTTTAGCTATGACGAATTGACAATAAACATGCGACAGCAGGGTGATAATATTTACAAAGACATCTTGTCGAGAATTCGTACCGGTGTAGTGACCGATTCGGATACAAAACTTTTAGAATCGAGGAAATTAAATTTCAAAGCGACAAATTGTAATGACCGATTAAAGGAATTATGTGATTACATGCTTAATGTGGGATCTAATACGGTGTGTTTACTTCCCACATGTGTTCAGTGTGATGTTTTGAATGCTGCAATGCTGAATCGATTTCCATCCGAAGAAATCCATTTGATTGCTCATGATACAACGAATTGTGCACCGTACTTGAAGAAGAAGGTGTCAAAGGTACTAAACAATAATGACGATGATAGCTCCCGAACGGCGGGACTTGCAAGAGTCGTAATTGTTAAAGTAGGAGTGCAAATTATGATTAGAAGAAATATTGATGTTACACTAGGTCTTGTCAACGGTACCATTGCTAAACTTGTTTCAGTTACACGAGGTGTTGATAACGACGTTGAAAGATTGAAAATTATTCTACCCACGGGGCAAGAACATACGATAGAACGGGTAAGTGTTAAATTTGAAGTAATGGATAGAGCGTTCGTTGTTAGAAAACAATTTCCGATTTGCCTCAGCTATGGTATTACTATTCACAAAAGTCAAGGACTAAGCTTGCAAAATGCTGTCATAGAAGCAGGTAATTCAATATTTACTTGCGGACAAATTTACGTTGCTCTTTCGCGGGTGACCACATTACAAGGACTGCATCTTATCAATTATAATCCATCTTCCGTAAAGGCACAAGAATCGGCTATAATAGAGTACAATAGATTACGTAAAACATATAGACCTGATCTTATGACTATTTCAATTTCCAAAAAACGCGTTCGTAATGTTCGTGATGCTGTTTGGGCAGTACCTAATTATGATGTATCCGAATGTCAGAATACTAATGATCACATCGTGGATACCACTCAATACTACGTAAAAGGTCTCCCGAATTCTGATGGTGTGTCTTGTTATGCGAATGCCACAATCCAATGTATGTTATATTGTTCATCCATAAGAGAAAACTTATTTTCGACTGAAAAAGCTGATCATATTATAAAAATTTTCATGGACCGATATAAATCGGACCAAAATCCAAACATAATACCATTACGGCAATTTGCAGGAGAAAAATACGCTAACAATCAGCTGCATGATGCAGCTGAGTTTATTACCTCTCTTTGTGATCATGAGATTCTTATTAAGAATGCAGTACAACACGAAATTACAACGGTATTAAGATGTTTAGAGTGTAATTACACAAGTACTACTATCAATACAAATTGTGTGGTACATCTTGAACTGCCCAAGATGTTAAAAAAGAAATCATTTGAATTTCAAGATATAATAAAACATAATTTCACAGGATGGAAAAATCTGAAAGATCCTTGCAATAATTGTGATAATAAAAATTCAAACACAATGAAGAAAATCGAGATAACTGCTTCCAAACAAATTCTTATTGCAAAATTACATTTGTTCGATCACGATAGTAGTGGAACAACGAAAGTGGAAAATTTCTGCATCAAAGCAATACCTACTACTAAAATACAAATGGGAGATCACTGTTATAAACTTAAGACAGCGATTTTCCACCACGGTAAAAGTATTGCTGATGGTCACTACACGAGTATGGTAAGGGGTAAGGGCACAACGTGGGTATCCGTTGATGATTTACGAGTAGAAAAAAAAGCTTGGCCACGAAATGCTAAAGATGCATACATATTTTTCTTCGAAAGGTGTTAATTGTGGTTGTTATTACAGTTCAATGTTAAATACGTTCAGAACCATAAGCTGCTTCGCGCACCATGTAAGTACTGTACACAAAGTACTATACATACAGGGTTATTCGTTAAAACTGCAACCTACGCGCGCGCGAACAGACGAAAATAGCAAACACCGTCTTGCGGACGCATTTCACTACACCATTCATCAGCCCGGCGTTCGGGGGGTTGCCAGCGACCGCTGGGCAGCAGTGATGCCCGAGATTCAACAATTTTAGGATGATCTTTTTCAAATTAACGTCGGAAAGGGCTATTCGGAATTTCCTGGCTCAGGTAAGCGAGCCGCGCGGTTCGCTTTTATGGTGATCGGTTTACCACTCGCACCCCAGATTACTGTAATGAGGTTTGAAAACAATGTCGACTGGTTCGTACCTGTCTTAAATTCAAAAATTTTAACTACGACGGGGTTGACGGCGACGCTATACCCCCCTATACGGAGAGATTTTTCGCCACCTGCGTGTCAAAGCCACATCTATAATGGTGCATTGTTCCAAAAAATTACATTAACGGAAACCAGTATAGGCGTAGCGTTGAGTAGCTAAAAGGTTATAAACCATTGAGACAAAAAATTCTAGAAAAAAACGCTTCAAACACCCCTACAATCAAAGACACGTCCCATTAGTTACCCCTTACGTTCGATTTATGCATGCACTGCATTAAGGATACAATTATATAAAAAAGAAAACCAGAAGAATAGATTCTGAGGTCTGCAGAACTAACACATAATTGAATAATAATTTAATTTCTCTATTTATGAAAGTAGTGATAAAATACAACTAGCCTATATTTATTATGTCAACACCATGAATTTTAAAAAGAGCATTAAATGCAATATCTGAAATAAACAATTTGCAAAAGCTTTTCACAACAATCATGGTTAAAAAATTCATAAAAGAAAAATTAAGTAAACGTAAAGAATATGTTAAATTATCCATCATTAAGAGGGAATGTATTTCCTCATTTTTCGGCGCAGATTGCATTCCGATATGTTTTATAGTTAAAAATTTATACGAATAAGGCCCCAAATTCTTCAACTCGGGCCGGGAAATTTCAAATAACTCTTTGTGACGTTAGTTTGAAAGAGATCATCCTAAAATTTTTAACCGCTGAGCCGGTGAAAGGTTATGGTGGAATGCGTCCCTGAGGCCAGCGACCGCTGGGCAGCAGTGATGCCCGAGCATCGAAAATTTTAGGATGGTCTTTTCCAAATTAACGTCGCAAAGGGCTATTCGGAATGTCCCGGCTCAGGTAAGCGAGCCGCGCGCTTCGCTTTTATGGTGATCGGTTTACCACTCGCACCCCAGATTACTGTAATGAGGTTTGAAAACAATGTCGACTGGTCTCATACCCGTCTCAATTTCAAAAATTTTAGCTACGACAGGGTTGACCGTGATGCTACTTAACGCCACGTTTATACCGGCCTCCGTTAATGTCATGTTTTGGAATGATGCGCCATCATTACAGTAATCTGGGGTGCAAGTGGTAAACCGATCATAAAAGCGGAGCGCGCGGCTCGCTTACCTGGACCGGGAAATTCCGAATAGCCCTTTGCGACGTTAATTTGGAAAAGACCATTCTAATATTTTCCAAGCTTTTATTATTATTATTAGGCATCACTGCTGTCCAGCGGTCGCTGGTAGCTCTCCGAACACCGGGCAAAGTACATGGTTGTACTAGAAAGCGTCCGTGAGGCGTTGTTGCCACTGTTTTACCTGTTCACGCGAGTGTGGGTTGTAAGAGACCCTGTTCATATAATAATACATATGTAGATCGGCAATGAGGTGCACACGGTTTCTTTTCGTAGTTGCTAAACTTAGTTATTACGTAGAATTTATCCTTAATTCTGTCCCGTCATAAGACAGTTTATGGCTGTCAATGATGAACCATTGTTATAATTTATATTATATTAAAAATTGTCTGAAGTCATTCCCTACTATGCAAATTACCTTTGTAAAAAGAAGTGAGATCCTCTCAAAAAACTTGAAAAAAGTAAAAAAATTACGCCAAGTACGTGAAAAAAAATCAAATAAATCACAAAAAATAGAAGATATTAAATACATAATAAAAAAAAGATGTGAAATCAAAATGAGTTGCAAGTACAATAATTACATAATAAAAAAAAGATGTGAAATCAAAATGAGCTGCCAGTACATAAAGGTGCTTTCCAACCAACTGCGCTTAAGATGAAACAACTACATATACACAGCTAAAAGGCTGTGTTCATACATTCCATTATTCATATCGCGGACATTTTAATTAACCCATCAAAAAGAATCTCATTTAAAAACATTCTCGTAAATTAATAGCTTTACAAAATTAATGATATACAAAAATTGCGCTAATTATAACAATAGCTATTTATACAAAGAAAAAAATGTATTTACAATATTAAGCGGTTATATTTTTATACAAATAAATATTTTAATACGAATAAATATTTTATTCAAAATACTTGGCGCTGCGACACCAAAAAGATGTTAATTGTCTTGGTTATGATATTAAAATAATACATGACACCGCTGAGACAAGAAAGAAAGAAAAAGATTTTAATGCAATCTGTACATATTTATATTCAGTTTTGCAACGCCATTTCGGAGAGCAGCGCCAAGTATTTTGAATAAAATATTTATTCGTATTAAAATATTTATTTGTATAAAAATATAACCGCTTAATATTGTAAATACATTTTTTTCTTTGTATAAATAGCTATTGTTATAATTAGCGCAATTTTTGTATATCATTAATTTTGTAAAGCTATTAATTTACGAGAATGTTTTTAAATGAGATTCTTTTTGATGGGTTAATTAAAATGTCCGCGATATGAATAATGGAATGTATGAACACAGCCTTTTAGCTGTGTATATGTAGTTGTTTCATCTTAAGCGCAGTTGGTTGGAAAGCACCTTTATGTACTGGCAGCTCATTTTGATTTCACATCTTTTTTTTATTATGTAATTATTGTACTTGCAACTCATTTTGATTTCACATCTTTTTTTTATTATGTATTTAATATCTTCTATTTTTTGTGATTTATTTGATTTTTTTTCACGTACTTGGCGTAATTTTTTTACTTTTTTCAAGTTTTTTGAGAGGATGTACCTTAGCGGTCCCCATCACGAGATGATCGTTTCAAAACCCCCTTCGCCTATTCGTCCTACAAAGCACGAATCATTCCTTCTAAACCGAATTCAAACAAGCCCATCGTTACAAAATCCCTCTTAAATCGAGACCAAGTCTCAACCCCCTCTTTACGACTCAAAAAGGTCCAAGCTACTCTAACCCCTTTTCTATTAAACACCAAAAATCCATTCGATGAGTTCAGTATCTCCTTTCGCAGTCATAAAAACCCCAGAAACCCAATTGCGACGCATATTTGGCGTACGTGACAAAATATGTCTATTAATAGCCATATTGTTTACAAAAACCCCAAAACTCCTACTACGTCTTATTTCGAAATGGGTCAAGGCCTTTACCGCGCGTACCCCCGCACTACTCCTGTAAGAATACATAAATACGAGGTCCTGAGAGGCCTCGTCCTCTTTCTTCGCTTTTCGGTCCTTGCGACAAGTTAATTAGCTGCGTTAAAATCTTTCACCGCGACAAGTGTGACTAGCTGCGTTAAAGTCTTTCTGTGACAAGTGTAATTAGCTGCGTTAAAGTCTTTCAAATCAGTGTTCGACGACAACTATTGTAAGTAATTATTATTACTATCATTAAGGAATATCACCCTCATTATATTCTCCGCTTAAATAAAGCTTATCGCTATCTATATTATATTATTCTCATGTTATCTTATATTAATAACGTTTATCACATTCTAAAGCTTATTGCTATTCATTTATTACTTTCATATTACTGGCATTTCTATTACTTTGTATTATCACTTTAATGCTTATTTTGTTATATGTATTTGCCTTATAATCCCTTATTATCTTATATCGTTTTCTTCCATTAACGCTTACTGCATTTCTTATTATAAACTTATTTGCCTTATAACCGCTTATTATCTATAATATTAACGCTTACTGCATTTCATATTATAAACTTACTAAAGCTTATTGCGCTTATTCACACTCACCAGTACCTTTGTATAATTTCAAATGGTTATGAACTTCATATTCATACTTTCATATTGTGCTTTATAAAAATGTGCTAACAAAGCTAATAAACCGCTTTGTTTTCTACCAAGTCTCGAATTATTGTGTGTATCCTCGAGTCATAAACAGTACGAACGAAACCAAGCTGCCGCAACAGCTGATTCGCGCTCGTGAACGTGAGAACGGTTCTAGTGTTTACAAACATATGATCGCATGAGCCGTGCAACCTACGAAAACATAAGCGTGGTTTCTTTTGCACGAATGCAAGCGTAAATCCTATTAAACAAACCAAAACTAAATACGAAGTGCTATAACGGGTGCTCTTCAAGTGTATATTTACCTTCCCTGGTCGATTAGAGTGACGGATTAAATATTCGCGCCTGATCGCCTCCAGAAAACCAAAGAGTGACGGATTTAATATTCGCGCCTGAGTCCCTCAAAACCTCAGAGTGCTGGATTCTAGATTCGCGCCTGTCTTTTCCTTCCCCATTGTCAACGTTCCCAAAGACCTCGCCCGGGACGTGACAGTTGTATTACTTTTTCCCTTGCCACAAACGGTTTTCGAAAAAAATCCGAAAAACTAAAAAAAGAAACTTTTTATTTTTAAAATTTTGAAAGTTTAAATGCTTCTAGAACACTTTTTATTTATGAAGATGAACAAAAAAATGAAATTTTTATTTTCTGGTACTATTTTGTAAACATTTAAGAGGGGGGCATTTACCGAAATATGTAAAAAAGATAAAAATTTTTTTTTACTTATTTTCAGTGTCTGATATGTCATGAATGTTTCCTGAAAATTTGGGACCGACATTCGCAAAAATATCGAAAATATAGACTTTATATTTTCGATATTTTTTTTTTTAGTTTTTCGGACTTTTTTCGAAACCGTTCGTCCCGCGAGAAAAAGTAATACAACATAAAATATGCTCCTTGTCCGAATCTACAACTTTTGTTTGACATATTTTTTTATTTAATCAATAACTTGGAAGATGTTATATAAAGTGGACTTCGCGAGCTGTTAAATAATGATTTAAATGTTTAAGGGCCCAGGGGCACCCTTTCCCGTTATCCGATTGAGCTGTAACTTTACAGGGATTTTTTTTTTAATTATTTGGAACCATTCTGGGGGATGCCCCGAAGAAAATCTTGAAAAAAAATTTTACCAAGAGTAAGTTAGAGCCACCCTAATGCACATACAATGTAACTTGGATGCTCGAGGAAGGCCGATGACATCAGGGTCACCGACGAGAGTTCGAGGCGCGTAAAAACGACGAGAGGCATTAGTTTGTACGACTCAGGGTAGTCAAGATCAACGAGCCAGAGTATTCTTTACATCGGCATTATTTAAGTAAAAAAAATATAGAAATAACGTATCAAATAAAAGAGACCTTGCCTTTATTTATCTCGAATAAAAATAACCCGAGTCAATTTGTATTTGTAGTGCCACGGATGAATCACTATATTCGACGGGAATTCTTCCGACGGCCACAAATAATTTTTTTATTTGAACTCCTTTTATCCAGAGCTTTAAATAGTTTTCAAATAAAGAATCAAATAAATACAAGAAAATTATTTAAAGCTCCGGTTGTAAGGCGTTCTAATAAAAAAATTATGTGTGCCGTCGGATGAATTCCTGTCGAATAAACTGATTCACCCGTGACGCTAGAAATCAAAATTGATTCGGGTTATTTTTAATAGATACAAATAACGATAAAGTCTCTTTTATTTGATAGTTATTTCTATAATTTTTTATTTAAATAATGCCCATCTTTGATCGATAGTATAGAAGCGAAAGCGTGCGTGCAAAGGAGAGAAACATACCGATTTACAAGAAAAAAGTGTGTAGAAAAAATACGAGAAACTAAAGTTATAAAAGTAAGGAGACAGCGAAGACCATGAGCGACGGTAGAAAGAAAATAAAAAGGCGTGTTATAATGACACATACGTCAGAATAGGTTTAGGTTCGGCCTGAAAAAATTCAGAGTTTTATTGGTCAGAAGATTGATTCTTTCTCGATAGCTTCAACTCGTATTGGTCTACGCATAGCTTCGTAATGCACACAACTATTAGGCTAAGAATCAACAGACGCGGTCGCGTCTGGAAGCTAATTCCCCTTCCCCCCTCTACCTATAGGCACACTGAGCGACCAAGTATCTATACACGAATGATCGCGAAATTGACAGGTCTCCGAACCTATTTTAGCCTTATTATCTTGTTTTATGACATAGTCCCGGTGTTTTAACATGATTAAGCGACTAATTATTTTTTTTCGAACCCATTTGTCGTTTTACTTAATGTATCAAGCTGTTTTTCTTAAAGATAAAAGATTTATTCTGAATTAATAGTTATCAAAATGATACTTTTTTTACGAGACAGTCGGATAGCACGTAGCGCTAGTACTTGACGCCCGTAAATGTCGTCATTCTCGTTTTACTTCTCCAATTCACGCAGGTAGATGTCGTCTTTCGTAAGCTGAAGTTAGGGATCCTCTAGTAAGGGATCGGACAAAGCGCCCGAGGCTGCGGATTGGTTGGCCGCCATTGATGGGAATGACATGATACTTCCGGCTAAAACAGTTCTGTACTGAATAGAAGCTCAGCGTGTTCAGAAGTCCGAAATATTAGTGCAATTTATTTTTGTGAAATTTTTATTATAAGTGTAAAGTAAGTATAATATACAGATAAATAAAATAATTAAAATGTTCGTGTAAGTAAATTATGTATCAATTTTGATAATTAAAATGTTCATGTAAGTAAATTATGTATCAATTTTGATAAAGAATCGCTCCTACCTTTATATCGTTATAAAACACTCTGTCTAAAACTTCCGTTTAATTGTGGATAATCGTAACTAAAACAATCCGGCCAAGTGGGTGAACATAGTTGAATTCGAATCATCCCGCCCTCTAAAAATCGGTTTCCTGCATTCCCAAACATGGCGACCGTTGTCCGATCCCTTACTAGCTTAGAGCATATAGAAATGGAGGTCTCATTGCCTAAGAGTGAGTGCCTCGAAACTGTCGGCAACATCACGCGAGAGAAAAAGACATATGCGAATTGGTGCGAGAGAGAGAGAAAGACATGTGCGAGGGAGAGAAGTATAGGTTCCCAATCGACCGTAATGCGCATGTGCCGATATCGTGCGAGAGAGAAAGACGTGTGAACTGGTGTGAGAGAGAAAAGTCGATTGGGAACCTATACTTCTCTCGCTCGCACATGTCTTTCTCTCTCGCACCATGTTGCCGACAGTTTCAAGCTTTCAATGCGACCTCCATTTCTATATGCTCTAAGCTTACTAGAGGATCCCTAGCTGAAGTTATCCGAAATGGTTTTGCTGAAAATGCGGTTGCGCAGTTGACGAAAAATGCAAAAAGTCGCTGCGTTCGGGTCTCTAGTAAATGTCACCTAGCTGTCACTTAATCATAACCTGCCAAGTTTTGGGTTAAATTCGAGTTTTCAGAAATGAAGCAAACATACAACAAGCAAACAGAGAATCGAAGCTAAAAAAAATCGTTTAAAAAGTATGATTTCTTTTCATTTTTGACGTTGCAAAAAAAGAATACAAGAATATGAACCGCTCTCAGGATGAAGACCATTATGAAATACGGCACTAAGTAATTTAAATTTTTTTATTAGGGGAGACCGGGGCAAATCGGCCACTGGGATAAATCGGCCACAGGAAGTTTTACCTAGTAGAAGTTAAAATAAAATCTCGTGTTTGCTTTTGTAAACGTCTTTCTATGTGTCTACAGTACCAACGGAATTTGATAGCATTTGAGATTACGTTGCACTTTGTAGAAGGCAAAATACGTTTTCGGCAGTGATAACAAATTTTCGTGACTTATGCAAAATTTATCTTTATTCTGTAATCTAGAGACGCGGTAGCGTCTCGACGCCAAGTACAGGAAAGAAAGTACAGAAAAGACACCCTATATATGGCGACTGTCGCTACTGCTATCATTTACTCGTCGCGAAGCTAATCCAACCTAACCTGAAACTTATTTCATTAATATCTCATCACGCCTACAATATTTCCTAAATTTAATGGTATTTTTCTTATGTAAACCACATATAAGCTTTCGAATAAGACCAAGTTCAATAAAATCGATCCACGCATGACAGAGATATCGTAATATCATGTCATGGATCTGTCAGAAATAAGATTTTTCTTCTGATTCTTCTTCTCCAGTCAAAATTTTCGTCGACATAATACGTATACGCGTTACACGCACACCTGCAGCCAAAAAACTAGTGTATGTTTCGTTCGTCGACTCTCGGGATTATTCGGCCGGGATCGTCGTCCGTCATTGTATATATATATATATATACCTATGTATACTATTTTGAATTTTATAACCTACCAAGTGTCATTCCATCATTAACCTGCAAGTGTCAAATAAGGTACGTTGTCTAAATTTGAAATGTCACGAGTTTTTACACTAAATAGGCGACTGAATTATTGTCTCAATTAATAAGATAAGTCGCCAAATTTATTTAATAGATTTCTTATGTAGAGTCGCAGACTTGGAAGTTGCCCGGAGAAGGTTCGACAGAGAAGCACCTTCTGTCGCATAAGTTTCTAGAAATTTATACCATGCTTGTACAAAATTATATATTGTAGTAGAAAATTGCATTGAATTTAAATTGCCAGATATTTGTATTTGTATACCAGTTTTTATTTTATGTAAAGCTTATTATATTATAGATAGAAATGAACGGGACGCACAGGACTTCGATAAAAATGAAGGAGACGCACAGGCTTGGATAGTAGAATTGAAGGGGACGCACAGGCTTGGATGGATAGAAATGAAGGGGATGCACAGGCTTGGAGGTTGTCCGGAGAAGAAAATGAAGGGGATGCACAGGCATGGAGGTTGACCGGAGAAGATTAGATAGATAGACAGAGCATCTTGTTTCGCACAAGTTTCTGGAAATTTGTCAAATAAGGTAAATCGACAAAATTTGTCAAAAGATTAAGAATTATTAAGAAAATAGATTATGGTGGACTGCTTGCAATGTAGAGCAAATCACATTAGTTTTGAAAGTACGCTGAAAACACATCTCCCCTGATGCTTTTCAATCTTTTGTGAATTAATTCATTAATTTTTTAGATTCCCATTATTTCAATTCACCAATGAACATACTAAATTAGTTTCATTCCAACACCAATAAATTGTGCGTTAAAAATATTGGATCTCCTCGTTCATTTTCGCTGAATTATTACCATTAGCATTTAAATTTCCTGCAACGAGACTTTCTACCATACGCTCTCACCTCTTTTGGACACATTATTTAGTCTCTACACTCACTAAAGCAAAAGGTCACTCTATTTCTATAAATAGTAAGTTCTATGTTAAGTTGTATATATAATTCAAATGTGACTTTATATATTTACAGATAATCAAAGCAGAAGATAATGCAGTGTGATCTACGTCAGACTATGTACGCACAAATTTTCAGGTAGGGTTATGCATACGCAATTATTCATTCAATGATTCAATGATCTTAACATGAGTACGTGTGATAATTTATAAATAATTAATAAATGTGTCCTATTTTTTAGTTAACGATGCAGACGAAGAGAAGTATTTCAACAGCTGAAAGAGAGTAAATGAAATAACCACATTTTTATCTGTATATTATGTATATATTTATTTATTATTTATAATATAAAAAAATATATAAAATAATTTTTTTTTTCTTTATTGGCCGCCACGGCCCCGGCCCCGCCCCCGGTACAAACCACGGCCCCGGCCCCGCCCCCGGTACAAACCACGGCCCCGCCCCCGGTACAAACCACGGCCCCGCTCCTGGTCCAAACCACGGCCTCGGCCACGGCCACGATATTGATTTGAGATAATTGTTCGAACGGCGAGGGCCTGGTTTCTCATAAGTTCCAGTGCGAGAAAATTTTCCCGCTGGGCCCTCACCCTCCACCCGCCCTTTTGATGGCGAGCCACGTACGGTCCTGTAATTAGTAATAAGAACATCAATAAATATATTAGTATTTAAATTTATATACTTATTTTCAAGCATTCTAAAAACATATAGAAAGTATTCGTACAGCGACCAATTTAAAGTAACACTTTGTATGTTCATGTCAGTAATAAATTTTAACGGAAAACAATGATTAATTATTAATATTCTCCGATGTTTGTAGAATAGATTTTGTATAAACAAAATTTTATTCCCTTTAACATTTACAAAGATATTAACGAAAACAGATAAACGCGCAGAAATGGACGCGCAAAAAGTATTCGTACAGTTGAATAAAGAATTAATAAACTATATAAGTATTTTGAATAAAGTATTTATTCGTATTAAAATATATCTGGTTAATATAGCATCTATGGGATTAATTGGACAAAAAAAAATTTGTTTATACAAAATCTATTCTACAAACATAAAAAAATATCGATTAATCACTGTTTTCCGTTAAAATTTATTATTACTGACATGAATATGCAAAGTTTTACTTTAAATTGGTTGCTGTACGAATACTTTCTACACCGACTGTAACTTCTTAATAAAAAGTGTATATGTATATGTATGCATTTACCATTGGCCGTGGCCGGGTTCGCTGGTGGTGGTGGCGGTGGTGGTGGCGGCGGTGGTGGTAGCGGAGGCGCGGGCATTGGCGGCTCCGCCATGTCTAACTCTGCCAACTCTGCGTCAATATCTAAAAAATAAATTAATTTCATCATTAAATGACTGAAAAAATAAATTTGAATAAATGTAGGCATATAAATAAATTATTATTATATTTACCATCGAGCAAAGCGTCCCTCATATTTTCCTACAAAAATAAATAAACAATTAATTAGCAAAAAAGATCAAGAGTGCATAAAAGCTGCGTATGATAGAAGAAAGTCATACATGTAGCGCAAAGGTATGTATGTATTGTTCCATTGCAAATTGGAAATTAGGAAATAAAAAAAATTTGAAAACCGAAACAGTGTATGGTGCAAAATTATAAAAATTACATTACATTACAAAATATATTTTATCTCATTACTTCATAATTATTATTATTCAATACAAAAAACTGTAACGCATTATAACATTATTTTGTGAACGATTCGCAGTTGTAACTAGTAACAAAACAAGAAGATATTGCATACGTTGAAGCATATTCTAGAACTTATAATGCCAACGATTAGAAATATATCAAACACATCTGAGTTGAACGTAAACGAACATGTAAAGTACAACATTTTGAAAGTCTTTGGTAGGCACTTTCCCTATGTTAACTATCAATGGAAGTAGACTGTAACTGTATAGCAAGTAATACAACAAGAACATATTGGATACATAGAAACATATTTTAACTAGGATGTGTCTCATATTTCTAATTGCTGGCGTTACAAGTTAGAATATGCTTCAACGTGTCTAATATCTTGTTGTATTACTGGCTTATACAGTTACGGTCTACTTCCACTGATAGTTAACATAGGCAAAGTGCCTACCAAAGACTTTCAAAATGTTGTACTTTATATGTTCGTTTACGTTCAACTTAGATATTTTCCCTGATAACCAGATGTCTGCAATCTGACGTCAGATTGGCAACAGGGTCTGCCGTGAGAGCGCAGAGCCTGACGTCAGATCCGTAGTCATCTGTGTCCGCATTAGGATACGGTCTGCGGTACAGAGCCTGACATCCAGGACCCTGACGTCAGATGGGCAGCAGATCCTGCCGTTCGCCTGACACGTATAACAGCGCCATCTGACGAACGGCAAGATCTGCTGCGAATCTGCTGCCCATCTGACGTCAGGGTCCTGGATGTCAGGCTCTGAACCGCAGACCGTATCCTAATGCGGACACAGATGACTACGGATCTGATGTCAGGCTCTGCGCTTCAGATCTGGTTATCAGGGTTTGTTATATTTCTAATCGTTGGCGTTATGAGTTATAGATAGAATATGCTTCAACTTGTGCAATATCTTCTTGTTTTACTACTAGTTACAACTGCGAATCGTTCACCAAATAATGTTATTGTGAATACGTTACAGTTTTTTGTATGTTGAATAATTGAAAGGCTCGTAAAGTAATGAGAAGAAACATTGTGTAATCTAATGTACTGTAATTTCTATATAATTTGAATTTCCGATTGCAAATTAGCTATTGAACAATACGTATTCTTGCGCTAGATGTATGACTTTCTTCTATAATACGCCGTTTGTAATCAGAATTTAAGTGACTAAAGTTCTCACGAATCACGAATAAATTTCTCACGAATAAAACTAACGCATAAAAATTAATCTCACGAATATCTCACGAATAAAACTAGCCAATACAGACAACAGGGCTAGAGCATATATGAATAACGATAGCTATGAATATATGAATAGTATTTTTTTATTACTTACATTTTCAGCCATTTTCTGCTTTCACAGTGTTTGCAGTCACGATCGACAATGGGCTTTTTCACCATGTGCAAGAATGAGGCGAGCTCCTCCGCTGCTCTTTTGTTTTAAGGAGCCCGCTTTTGGCATAGATACGGACACATTCCGCCGCGGGCTCTTTGAATTGTTGATTTATAAGCCGGGAAGCTAACATAACAAGGGGACGCCACAGATGTGGAAATCGCTTTTGGAACAACAGTATACATGGGAGTCGTAGTATTCATGTAGGGTAGATGTCCCAATTACCGTGCCTTTATACTTAAAGAAGCCGTACAAAAAAATCCCCCACATAACTAAGGAAAGAAATTTTTTTAATTAAGTTATACTATTAATGTATGTGTTACAAACGAGTAGATTGCATTTTTAAACAATTAAAGCTTCTTTAAGTATAAAGGCACGGTAATTGGGACATCTACCCTAGTATGAAATTTTTCCGGTGGAAATATATTTTGTGGATATTACGTATTATATAGTACGTTACATATATTATTTATTATTATACTCTACACAAATTTTATTATACTCTACACAAATTTTAATGTTAAAATACGGATATTTTAACGGAATATCCCACTTTACCTGCTCGACAATTGCAGGCGTCGAAAGTTTCGGAATGAAATATTTTCGCAGTACAAGAATATGAAAACACCGGTGAAAGAGATGATTAGAATATTGTGTTATGTTATAAATGCATTTTTAACCTTAGTAACCATAACATTTGCGTACAGTAATATGTAAAATGTATATGATACGTAATATCCACAAAATATATTTGCACGGGAAAAATTGTTTAAAAAAAACGAGTATTATGATTGTTGAGTTGTGGGGACTTGAACACTGGCTGCCTTCGTGACAATCTGACGCACTACTGTTGTATCCACGATTAATATAAGGCTGAAAGCGTAACCAAAAGATGAGGGTAAAGAAGAATCTGGCCTGATCGCGGCGGGACGTGACCGGTGGCACATTTTCTCGGTACGAGGAGGGCTCGCTCTGACCGACGGGCACGTTAAAAAACAAAACGGGCGACCGGAGCTCATGTATGTCACGGCGTCCGAAAATTCTTCCTCATTTCCTTGCATGTAAGTGTTTATTATGCATTATTATTAATTAAGGTGTACGCATAATGAAACGAACATATTTTCAACGAATATGTTATTGTTTCAATACATGTGTAATATATATAATATTATAATAGTCTGCATATATTTTTGATAACCTATTTCTTTATTGAAATGTGTATCTTTTTAGTATCAAGTCCCTTGGAAGGAAATCCCATTCTCCTCGTCAGTAGGAGAAGCCAAAGCGAAAATATTATATTTGGTAAGTGACGTTTACATTTATTTATATATAAAATAATACGTATGATATTAGTTTAGTGTTTATTACAAATTTTTCGTTTTTTACAGGTTGGAGTAAAAAAAAAATAATAAAGTATACTCGCGTAGCTGCATTGCGCTACCCGGGCTGCTCTGCGCTTTTGCGAGTATACAAGCTTTTATATATATAAGCTTTTCTGGCTGCATTGCGCTTTATTATCGTATAAATACAATACAATATATAGTGTATACTCGAACTAGAATATACATATCGTATACAATAGAATAGTGTATACTAGAAAAATAGAAATATATACCCCATATTTATTATAAAATAATATAATATCGTATACAATAGAATAGTGTATACTAGAAAAATAGAAATATATACCCCATATTTATTATAAAATAATATATAATAAATATAAATAAAAGTATAATTCATCATGTCCGTAATTAATAGTAGTATTAATATCACACCGCTCAGTGTTAATAATATGCAAATTATCAGTAAAGGCGAATGGTTATCAGATTCTCATATCGAATATTTTCACAAATTATTAGAAGCTAACTCGAATTATAAACCACGCGAGACGTGGAGAATTCAAATGCTTGGTACAATTCAACCAGTTCCTGAAAATCAGGATCACATACAGATTTTGCACCAAAGCGATGAGATTGGAACCAATAAAAATGGACATTGGGTTTGTAGCTTCTATAAACATGATGAAAGAAGAGTTTATATTTATGATTCTTTTAATTTATCGAAATTGCATAGTCATCATAAAATGTTTCTGCAGAGGTTATACCCTTTTTTGAACAAAGATGACGGTGCAATTGACGAAGAATTTATTAAATTTCCACGTGTACAATCTCAACCTAACAGTCGGGATTGCGGAGTTTTTTCGATTGCATTTGCTGTCTCGTTATTATTCAAAATATTACCAGACAAAGTAACGTACGTTCATGTGTTGATGCGCCAACATTTGATCCAAATGTTTGAAACAAATCGCATAGAACATTTTCCAGTGGTTCCAAATGTACCACTTAGTGACAAAGAAGTTACTACACATACAAAACATATAATTCAGACAGATCCACCGTTCGTTTCGAATTCCAAAATCACCAATGTATACGTAGCATGTAATAGGACAGAATACAAGTCTAATTATTATAAAAAACATAAAGAGGAAATTAATTCAAAAAGAAGAGCTGTTTATAAAGCAAAGAAAGGGGAGTGCAACATGAAAAAAGGCAAAGATTCTAAAAATGGGAAGAAAGGCAAACATCTTTCTAATTATGAATATTATAACGCCCACAAAGAAGATATAATAAGAAATAAAAAATGCAGTATGACGCAAATAAAGAAGTGAAATGCAGAAAGGGAAAAAATTACTATGAGCTAAATAGAGAAGGTATACTCAAAAAGGGAAACGTGCATTATGATGCAAATAAAGAACTGAAATGCAGAAAACGAAAAAATTTTTACGAGCTAAATAGAGAAGGTATAATCAAAAAGGCAAAAGTGCATTATGACGCAAATAAAGAAGTTAAATGCGGAAAGCAAAAAGATTATTATCAGCTAAATAAAGAAGTTATCTCCAAAAAGCGGAAGGTATATTATGATGAAATACGTAAAGGAGATGATTATAATAAAGTAGGAAAACGTCGTGCTGCTCTGCAAATAAAAAAAAAGTATCTTAATATTGCTGTAACAAATGACAATATAGCAACGAAAAATAACAAAGAAACTTATATTAGAAAACTTTCAAAAATTATTAACATGCCGTCCGGAGAAGCAAGTACATTGGAAGCTGAGCGTATAATAAAATGGTGTTTTCATATTAGGCAAAAGTACATTTTGCAAATGAGGAAACTGTTGAAAGATTGTAAACAAAAAGTGGAAGTTTCCTTAACGCGCACAGCAGAATGTTTAGAAGTTGAGGACAGGATTAATGCTTTGTGTGGAGAGTCCAGACATACGTCTTCTTCAGAATCATATTATGCGGAAAGTTCATACCATCCTTTCAGCGGTTCTGAATCAATCATACTGAATTCGGCAGGGAAAGCTATAAACGTTCTACCTGTATTGCAATCGAAGAAGACAACAAAAGCATGGCATTGTAGTTATCTTTGTAAAACAAAAGATGTTGAAATTCTGAATAATTTGCAGGATTTCTTCAAACGTTTGTTAGAATGCTCATTAAAAAACGTACATAAGTTGAACAACCATATCAGTAGCTGTTCTAATAAAGTGCATGCTGAAAAAGTTGGTCATTCTCATGGTTGTTACATAAACCCTAAACTATGTAAGTCCAATTTTTTAGCCATTGAGATTTTGGCACCCCATTTTCCGGATTTACGACATTTGAAGAGAATGATATACAAAATTGCGAGCATTTATAAAGACCAATTACATAATTTAGACAAAGCTTTAAACGATAATGACCTTGAAACACTTGAACGAATAACACTGCAAGCGCGGAAAGAAGCTGAAGCGTTACAAAAAAATAATACTGACACAAGCTTGAACGAAGAAGAGATTATATCTCGATATTATTTAGCATTTAGAGCTTTCACAAAACGGTCTATGGACACACCACGCATTCCGTGTGTTTCCTGCGAGAAACTCTGTTTTAAAAGAGAGGTTCTTAAGTTTGATATTTCTAAAAGAACATATAAGGGAAATGTAACGCAACGATTGTTAAATTATATTGGATACAAAGTTGGTGACATGCATTTTATTTGCCGATATTGTCACGATAAAATTCGCAACGATTCCATACCACCAAAATGTATTTTAAATAAGCTTGATGTACGTTCAGTTCCAGAAATAGCCGTGTTGAACGATTACGAACGAATTCTCATTCAAAGAGCTAAACCGTTTCAAACGATTGTGAGAATGGATACGGTAATGCGTAAAAATATGCCACATAAACATATGTTTCCAAAAGTAAAGGGGAGAACATTTCACCTTCCTTTGCCATTACAAGAAAATTTAAAAAAAATCTGTCCTGCGACTGAACCTTTAAATCAAAATCATGAATTATACATATTGGTGCGGGGCGTCCCAACAAAATCTAAAATAGTTTGGGAAAAGTTAGTTGACTTGAAGAAAGTATGGAATGCCTTAGTATGGTTGAAAGCCAATAATCCTCTATACTCAGAAATTGTTTTGCCACAATCGCACGATTTATTGCTGAGTGCCAAATTACCAGATACAGAATTTCAAGAAGAAGTTGTTGTCAACGATAATAACGAATCTATCGAGGACGTTGAAGGTGAAACACTTAATATCGATGAAAACAACAAACGCGCATTATTGACGCAAATGTCACAATCTGATTCATATTATGATCAGTTTACGATTTATCCAATGTATGACAAAAGGGTTAATGAATCTGCTACCGCACTCTATCAAATGCTTAAAGTTCATGACGTTCCGTTGGGCCATCGTGCTGAACAATTAGATGTGAAATGTTTCCCAGATTTATACCCTTATGGGATGAACGGACAGCATGAAGAAAGATTGGTTCGTTTGACTGATCATGAATTTATTAAGTCCAAACTGATGTCCAAGCATGCGCAATTTCGATTGAACATCCAATATATTTTTTCATTTATTACACGATACCAATATGCGGCAATTGAACGCTGGAATTTTTCACAAAATGAACGTCGTAAATCCACGTGAAAAATACACAGCTGCTGGTTTTCTAGAGCAACTCTCTAAAGATCAGTTACAAACGAACTTGAACACTATATATTCCAGATTACGTAACACAGCACAGTATTGGCGAAAACCGAGAAATGATTTGAACTGTATGATACACCATTATGGACCAGCTACATGGTTTCTCACACTCAGTCCAAGTGAGTGGCTATGGACAGATTTAATAGAATATCTTCGTGAAGTAAACGGCCCATCGGTGGCTAAAATGTCCCCGAACGAACTCATTGCTTCTGATCCCGTTTCAACTGCTCGATTTATAGATAATGCATTCCACGCTATGCTGGATTTCATTTGTTCGCCCGACAATCCGATTGGCAAGGTCACTCATTACTTTTGGCGCAGAGAATATCAAAGCAGGGGAACACAACATTTTCATCTTTTAATTTGGATTGAAGATGCTCCTATAATCGATAAATCTTCAAAGGAAGATGTAGCACGATTCATTAGGAAATACGTCACTTGCAGATTGCCATCACCGCATGTGTCGCCAGAATTATATAGTCGTGTAATTGCACATCAAATGCATAAACGCAATAGTTACTGTCTACGCAACAAAAAAACTAAAAATTCCTTCTGTAAAGTATGTAGATTTTCATTTCCACGTCCAGTTACAGATACTTTAATAATAAGGGATGTAGCTGTTTCTATAGGTGCTAGAAAACAATTGAAAGCAAAAGGTAGACTCTATGATCTTCCACGTTCAATAAAGGAAGTTCGTATCAATGATTATAATGCTCCTGTTCTCACGGTTTGGAGAGGTAACATGGATATACAATATATTGGGGAAAAGACGGGGTTGGTAACATGTTACTGTACTAAGTACGTGTCAAAGCCGGAAAAAAGTTACGCTACGGACACTATGGCAGCAATAAATTCTACTAAGTCATTGGCTAGTATTCTGTGCAACCTTGGAATGCGCATGCTAAATCATAGAGAATGTGGAGCGCCTGAATGCGCTGATACTCTATTAGGATTATCATTGCATGGCACTGACGCCAGTACTACTATTAGATGGTTAAATGTAAATATACTGAGAAGTAGAAAATTGAAAACTCGCAAAGAGATTGAGGATCTGGAAGGTGAATCCACAGACATATTTTGTCCATCCCTCATAGATGATCACTATCCTAACAGACCCAAGGAATTAGAATCTATGCATCTGTACGATTTTGCTATGTGGTATGACGTTACTAAAATTAGACCGTCTGAAAAAACTGAATATTATGAAATCCGTGCATCTTTGTTTTTGAAAAAAAGGCAAAGAGGGTATCTTATCAATCATTATAAGTACAATGTTCAAACCCAACCTGAGAATTATTATTTCTCATTATTGTTATTATTCCAACCTTGGAGAAACACCGACGAATTGAAAAATGGATTTAACACATATGCGGAAGCTTTTCTGTCGCTACAATCACAATTGACAGAAGCAGTTCAGTATCACGAACGAATAACGGATATTCAAGAAGCGCGTGATCATATAAAGGAAGAAATTGAAAAGAACGTGTTGAATACTGTAGAGCAAGAAGAAAATGATCAAGGCGATCACCCATTAGAGTGTGTTCCCGTTGAAACTGTTGATGCCATGAAAGATTTTAAAGACGCGGGAAACAAATTTGATTGTGGTGATCTTCAAGAATTGAAGCAAATCTTCGGAATTGAACCATGATCAGAAAAGGATATTTGATACAGTTACTAAGTCCTTGACGTCTAACGATAACATTCTCAGACTTTATGTGAGTGGAGAAGGTGGCACTGGGAAAAGTTTTTTAATAAAAACTATCAGACAGTGGATCAAGCAGAGTCTCGGAAAAGACACAGCCGTAACTGCTCCTACTGGAATCGCAGCTTTTAATATCGAAGGTCTTACCATACACCGATTATTTCAATTACCTGTAGAACATGGACATACAGCCCAGTATAGGCAACTTAGCGATGCAGCCCTTCAAATTGTACGAGATCAACTCAAAAATGTTGCTTTAGTAATCATCGATGAAATTTCGATGGTTTCTAACGTAACATTCTTGTACATACATTTGCGACTTACAGAAATATTTGATACTGCAGATTCCGATGATGCTTGGTTCGGAAAAATACCTATTCTGTTATTTGGTGACTTATTACAACTTCCTCCTGTTCACGAAGAACCTGCTTTTATACAATTATCCAATAAGAGTATGGAGAAAAATGTTGGAGGATTAGGTTCTTATAATTTATGGTCTGCCTTGTTTAGCTATGACGAATTGACAATAAACATGCGACAGCAGGGTGATAATATTTACAGAGATATCCTGTCGAGAATTCGCACCGGAGTAGTGACCGTTTCGGATACAAAGCTTTTAGAATCGAGGAAATTAAATTTCAAAGCGACAAATTGTAATGACCGATTAAAGGAATTAAGTGATTACATGCTTAATGTGGGATCTAATACGGTGTGTTTACTTCCCACATGTCTACAGTGTGATGTTTTGAACGCTGCAATGCTCAGTCGATTTCCGTCCGAAGAAATCCATTTGATTGCTCATGATACAATGAATTGTGCACCGTACTTGAAAAAAAAGGTATCAAAGGTACTAAACGATAATGACGATGATAGCACCCGAACGGCAGGACTTGCAAGAGTCGTAATTGTTAAAGTAGGAGCGCAAATCATGATTAGAAGAAATATTGATGTTACACTAGGTCTAGTCAACGGTACCATTGCTAAACTTGTTTCAGTTACACGAGATGTTGATAATGACGTTGAAAAATTGAAAATTATATTACCCACGGGGCAAGAACATATGATAGAACGGGTAAGTGTTAAATTTGAAGTAATGGATAGAGCGTTCGTTATTAGGAAACAATTTCCGATTTGCCTCAGCTATGGTATTACTATTCACAAAAGTCAAGGACTAAGCTTGCAGAATGCGGTCATAGAAGCAGGTAATTCAATATTTACTTGCGGACAAATTTACGTTGCTCTTTCCCGGGTGACCACTTTACAAGGACTGCATCTTATCAATTATGATCCATCTTCCGTAAAGGCACAAGAATCGGCTACACTAGAGTATAATAGATTGCGAAAAAAATATAGACCTGATCTTATGACTATTTCAATATCTAAAAACCGCGTTTTCAATGTTCGTGATGCTGTTTGGGCAGTACCTAATTATAATGTATCCGAATGTCAGAATACTAATGATCACATCGCGGATACCATTCAATACAACGTAAGAGGTCTCCCCAATTCTGATGGTGTGTCTTGTTATGCGAATGCCACAATCCAATGTATGTTATATTGTTCATCCATAAGAGAAAAATTATTTACGACTGAAAAAGCTGATCATATTATAAAAGTCTTCATGGACCAATATAAATCGGATCAAAATCCAAACACAATATCATTACGGCAATTCGCAGGAGAAAAATACGTTCACAATCAGCTACATGATGCAGCTGAGTTTATTACCTCTCTTTGTGATCGTGAGATTCTGATTAAGAATGCAGTACAACACGAAATTACAATGGTATTAAAATGTTTAGAGTGTAATTACACAAGTACTACTATCAGTACAAATTGTGTGGTACATCTTGCACTGCCCAAGATGTTAAAAAAAAAATCATTTGAATTTCAAGATATAATAAAATACAATTTCACAGGATGGAAAAATGTGGAAGATCGTTGCAATAATTGTGATAATTCAAATTCAAACACAATGAAGAAAATCGATATAACTGCTTCCAAACAAATTCTCATTGCAAAATTACATTTGTTCGATCACGATAGTAGTGGAACAACAACGAAAGTGGAAAATTTCTACATTAAAGCAATGCCTACTACTAAAATACAAATGGGAGATCACTGTTATAAACTTAAGGCAGCAATTTTCCACCACGGTAAAAGTATTGCTGATGGTCATTACACGAGTATGGTAAGGGGTAAGGGCACAACGTGGGTATCCGTTGATGATTTACGAGTAGAAAAACAAGCTTGGCCACGAAATGCTAAAAATGCATACATATTTTTCTTAGAAAGGTGCTAATTGTGGTTATTATTACACTTCAAAGTTAAATACGTTCGGTGCCAAAGGCTGCTTTCAGCGCCATAATCTGTTTCGCGCACCATGTATTGTACACAAAGTACTATACAAATAATACATATAGATCGGCAATGCGGTGCACATGGTTTCTTTTCGTAGTTGTTGAATTTACGTAGAATTTATACATGAAAAAGTCGAGGACGGAAAAGAGATTATCAAATAAATCACAAAAAATTGAAAATAATAATAAATATAATATTAAAAATTATCAAAAGTCATTGCCTATGCAAATTATCTTTGTAAAAAGAAGTGAGATCCCCTCCAAAAAACTTCAAAAAAGTAAAAAAATTGCGCCAAGTACATGAAAAAATCACAACAAAAATAGAAGGAAATATACAATCACAAAAAAAAGAAGAAAATATACAATACAAAAAAGATGTGAAATCAAAATGAGCTGCCAGTACATAAAGGTGCTTTCCAACTGCGCTTAAGAAGACACATCTATATACACACAGCTAAAATGCTGTGTTCATACATTCCATTACAATGTATTACATAATATTAAGCAGATATATTTTTATACAAATAAATATTTTAATACGAATAAATATTTTATTCAAAATACTTGGCGCTGCGAAACCGAAAAAAATGTTAATTGGCTTTGTAAAAATTAATAATTTACAATAACTCCCTTACAATCTAAAATACATAACTATATACATATTAGAAACGCAGTGAGATTTATTCTACATATATTTAATTTTAATATCATATGTATTTATATATTTAATTTTAATATCATATGTAGCATATGCACACGCACACATACACACATTTACGAACGCACGCACAAGAAAAAAAGAAAAAGATAATGCAATATATACATATTTATTCAGTTTAGCAACACCAATTCGGAGAGCAGCGCCAAGTATTTTGAATAAAATATTTATTCGTATTAAAATATTTATTTGTATAAAAATATATCTGCTTAATATTATGTAATACATTGTAATGGAATGTATGAACACAGCATTTTAGCTGTGTGTATATAGATGTGTCTTCTTAAGCGCAGTTGGAAAGCACCTTTATGTACTGGCAGCTCATTTTGATTTCACATCTTTTTTGTATTGTATATTTTCTTCTTTTTTTTGTGATTGTATATTTCCTTCTATTTTTGTTGTGATTTTTTCATGTACTTGGCGCAATTTTTTTACTTTTTTGAAGTTTTTTGGAGGGGATATTCATGTTCTGAAGTTTGAGGTGAGTATTTATTGATTAAAATAGCGGTACTGATTACGATTTCGATGATAGTTTGAGTTATTTTGGAAAATCTCTATTGTGTTTGAGTGATTGAAGTTAGAGTTTACATCTGGGGCAAAACGGCCATGTAACACCCGGGGCAAATCGGTCACTCACTGATGATGTCGAACCATAGTAAATAAGTAGTTTTATTAACTTTTGTGCTAAAAATATTCATCGATGCAGAGCTGTCGGTGGATTCGACGCTCAACAATGGAAAACAGTTAACGGTTTCGGGACGAGGTGAGGAGTCGCGTGGCATGGACGGAAGCGCCGCTACGCAGTGCAGTTCGATCTTTGGAAAAAGGAAGTTATATCCGTGCGTTTAAATATTGATCGAAGCGATTATAGCTTGAATAGTTACGAGGAGAAATGAATATCGTTTACATTTTTCAGCAACGTTAATCAACATCCAGCCGGAATAAAAGGTGGCCGTTTTGCCCCGAAGGAGTGGCCGATTTACTCCGGCATTTTTCGAAACGGCGATTTTACACTATATTACAAATTCTCTGGAATGACTTTAGAAACGGGAAGTAACGAAAATTTGTTGTAGCATTTATGTACTATAGGGATTACTCTTTCGGATAGTATAATTCATATAGGTAATTGAAAAATTATTTTTTTTTTGTTAAATTTATCAATGAAAAAAGTGGTCGATTTGCCCCGGTCTCCCCTACATATTGATATCGGTTGTGGAGCAGCTGTATTTTTACAATTAATTTCTTTGACAAATGTTGCCATTTTCATCACAATAGTTTTATAATCGTCCGATTAATTTTGTCGTTGTCAATACATTTCGATGCTGATGTACCATCACGTATCATGCATCAATATGAACCGCTTTGAGGATGAAGACCGTTATAAAATACGGCATCTAGTAATTTATAACTAACTATGAAAAAAGTGATGAAATCTCCCCTCCCCCCCCCCAATAAACATGACTCATGTATGAAAGAAGCTAATTCCCTTTAATTCTCGAAAAAAAGTTCACATGCTAAGAGTGTGTAATCATCATTGCTAATTCCAATTGTATTTTCGTTCTCCGTTCGAACACTGATTCCTCTGTCACTTTTTATACTTGACATTCCTTTATTGGTCACAAATCAATTCAGTGCTCAGATTTTCAGCTTCGGTTTTAAGGAATTAGCGGGCGTTGTATAAGAAAAAAACCTTGATGATGACTACCAAGTTTTTATTATTTTCCATCGTAATACGATTTCCATACGTCATTTTTAACAGAACATGTCGCTCTTATAAAAGTTTTTGTGTCAATTACTGGCCTCGCCCGCTAATTCCTTAAAACCGAAGCTGAAAATCTGAGCAGTGAATTGATTTGTGACCAATAAAGGAATGTCAAGTATAAAAAGTGACAGAGGAATCAGTGTTCGAACGGAGAACGAAAATACAATTGGAATTAGCAATGATGATTACACAATCTTAGCATGTGAACTTTTTTCGAGAATTAAAGGGAATTAGCTTCTTTCATACATGAGTCATGTTTATTGGGGGGGGGGGGGGGGGGGGGGAGATAAACAACAGCTACACAGCTAACGTAGCTGTAACGACAGGCGGAGCCGAGCTGCGTTCCCGTTACCCCCCAGGGCCCGATCTAGCTCTTCCGCCGCCCTGGGCAAAAGTGATTTTGGCCGCCCTTTCCATTGAATCATAATTAAGTATTTTAAAATATATTTCTTGACACTGAGTAAAATTTTTTGTAGGTATTTGTTGAATAAGAAAAGACTTTTGTTTTATAAAAAATTTAATATCCATAAAATAAAACGTTACCATAACAAAATAAAATATATAAGTAGGAGACAGGTAGGTACTTATTTTTTAAGTCTGGAAAAACTCATCAAATATTTTAAAAGGTCAATACAAAAACTTCCACTAAATCGCAAAATACAATAAAACAGTTTTCATACATGAAAAAACATTTTCAAGTTTAAAAAAATTTTCTTCTAACTTTTTTCTCGGCAAACTCTTTTATAATCTCTTTAAAACATATTTTATCACATAACTCGTGTTCTATACCAATCATAGCCAATCCACTTAGTCTGTTTTGTGTCATGGTGGACCTTAAGTAATTTTTAATTATTTTTAATTTGGAAAAACTTCTTTCGCCACTAGCAACTGTCACAGGTAGAGTCAACAGAATTCTGAGAGCAATATTTATGTTTGGCCCAAAATTTAAATCTGTGATAAATCTTAGAACGTCCCGGGGAGACAGATTTTCATCCAAAAGAGTACATAGGAGTGACAACTCATCTGCAAGATCTCGTCCGTTTATATCAGATGAGTCTTTGTCGGTTAAAATAACTTCAAGGGCCTTACAATGACCTAACAGTTCATCGTTAGGCATATTTCGTAAGCCATATATGTTATAAAGAAAAGCAAAATGGTCACTGTGTTCACCAATTTGGGAAAATCTTAACTCGAGTGAGTTTATAGCTGTGTCCATTATGTGAAAAAAAACATCTATTTTAAATTTCTCTTTGGGATCTACAATAGGCTCATCTCGACACTCATAATTAAATTGTCTTTTTTTAGACCTAACTCGATGTTTAGGCGAAGTGTCAAAATTTGTCTCGCCGTCAATTTCAGTGGCCAATTCTTTGGCATCAACAAGCACTTGATTAAAAAAATAATCTGAACGTGCTTTTTTAAAAAATTCTGTTGTATTCTTTAACAATTGAATTACTGAACATAATTCAAAGTCTGTACTTTGCATTAATTTACTGACAGGGTTAATTCGAAACAAAGTTTCATACCAAATTATAATGGAGCATACAAATTTAAACTGTTTTACTTGATTCAACAAACCGGAAGCTTCATCTCGTGCAGAGGTGTCCATATCTGAATCTTCATATATGCTAAACAATGCATCATAAATTTGACCTATTTGATATCTTAGAGGTTTTATTGCCTCTATTCGACTTTCCCACCTTGTATCACTAAGCGGTTTTAATGTTAAACCACTTACATTTTTTAAGAGTATCGACCATCTCAAAGTTGAAGACGAAAAGAAGACATATATCTTCTGCACCATATTAAAAAAATTTGCTGCTTCCAGTGAGGACTTTACCATATCATTTACTACTAGATTTAATGAGTGGCTACTGCATGGGACATAGAATGCTCGCGGATTCATATTTCTTATCCTAACTTGGACCCCACTGTGAGCACCTTTCATATTGGATCCATTGTCATATCCTTGTCCTCTCATGTCCTGTAAAGGCAATTCCATTGTACTTAACTCTTCCAAGAGAACCTTGGTTAATTCTGAGCCTGAAGATTTTTCGATAGGTACAAATCCTAAAAAATTCTCATTTATTACAACATCTGACGTTCGTGAGCCGTCACTGGTTTGATTAATAGACACATATCTAATTATCATGGTCATCTGTTCAGTTTTGCTAGCATCAGGGGTACAATCTAAGATGATTGAATAATATTTTGATTTACGAACTGCTTTTAGGATATACTGTCTAATATTGTTAGATATTACATCAATTAGCTCATTTTGAATAGTTTTACTTAAGTAGGTTGCTTGTCTCTCCTCTTTTCTCAAAACCCTGCGTACATGTTCTTCCATAACAGGATCAAACTCGGCTAACAACTCAATCATTTTTAAAAAGTTGCCATTGTTATTTTGATATAGTTTATCAGATGTACCCTGAAATGCCAAGCAACTTTTTCCAAACATTTTAATGATAGAAACAATCCGCAACAAAACTCCATTCCAATGGTTTATTTCTGAACTGACGATCCTCTGAGACTCCGCGTCTATTGTTTGCGATGATTTAAGCCTGCGCGTAAGTTCAAACCAGGATTGTTTAGCTTCTACGTGGCTTTTCGACGTTTCATGAGATTTTAATATATCACCTATATGTTTCCAATTGTTGTAGCCATCTTTAGATAAAAGGGATGTAGTTACGTTAAAAATTTTACAACAAAAACAATAGGCAGCATCTTTTGTAGTAGAATAAACAAGCCAATCCCTCAAAACTTGTTCGCCATTAGTAAGTTTTCTCTTGTAGTTCATCACAGTAAACCTACGCCTCTTATTATCCTGCGGAAATTCATACTGGTACAGAGGACTTGGAGGACCTTCTTTCGCTAAAAATATTCTTTCTGCATCTGCTAAACTGTCGGGCCAGGTTGCTGGATGGGAAGTCAAAATTGTGTTCAAATTTGTTGTCGCTATCTCGCTAACATCTTCTGCAGATGACGATAATTGTCTATTTATTTGTATTTCTGCTGCAGTACTTGTAGTAGCAGTGGCATCCGTTGTAGTGATGTTAAAATTTTGTATAGGTTCAAACTGCGATTTAAGCGCAACTGAATTAGTTGCTTGTTCATGTGCTGGTAGTGTATCAAGTGTCTCTGTCTGTGCGGAACAAACACCTTTCTTCACGAAGGAATCTAATGCCCCAACTTGCTTTTGAAGTTCTGCGTCTTTCTCGAACTTTCTTTTTCTATACTGGTACCCCGACAAACGTACCTTGCTGCCAGACATTCTGTTAAAAAAACTATTGATTTATAATAATAAACTTAGAAGGGGTACTTTTGTTCTTTTGTAGAAAATCAAAACTCAAACTAAAAAGGAAGTGTTTTCTTTATTTTTTTCAGTTTGAAGTGTCTGTGCAACTTTTGGAATTTTTAGTAAAAATAGTAAAAAAATAAAAATTAATATCAGTTGTTCAGTTAAAAATAATTGTTTATGTTTTGTTTTCCTTTCCTGTTCATACGAAGTTAAGATTTTTTATTAAAATAAAAAAATGGAATGGAAAGATTTCTAAAATACTGTATTAAGGGGTCATATACGTTTCTCAGTGTTGAAACGTAGTCAATGTTTGCAAGTGATTCAGGGATAAACTATTAATCCCATTGGTTTAATTATTTTTGTGTTTTACAGGCATATATCTATATACCTATAGTTATATACCTCAGGTATGAGAATTGGAAATTTTTGAAAAATATTTCAAAACGGTGGGCATGATAACTTCCTCACCGTTCATCCGATTAACTTTATCATTTACACACATATTCTACATAAGATTCGTTATCGTGTGACGTGAGCTTTTTCAATTAAATTGAACCATTTTTTAATAACAAGCAAAAACGTACGAGTTTTATAGCGAAAATCACGACCCTTTTCTTCAAAGTGCTACCATTTCCGCAATTTTTTTTTTCGAAAAAATGGCGCCGTCACACGATAACTATGGTCCCACAGATTGTTAAAAAATCGGTAATTTTTATTTCAGACCACTCGTACGGGCTGAATCATGCCCACCGTTTTGGGCGGCGCCAGAAAACATGTTCTACGCCACTGCCCGCGGACGCCACGTTTTTAAAAATTTTGGAATTCTCATACCTGTGTTATAATCTATAAACGTATACCTATAAAACACAAAAAGAATTAAACCAATCGGACTAATAGTTTATCCCTGAATTACTCCCAAACATTGACCACGTTTTAGCTCCGAGAAACGTATATGACCCCTTAAGTAATACCTAAAAGTCAAATGCACTTACTTTCTTCTTGTTTTTTCAATAAAATCAGTAATGTAATTTATTAGTCACACTGTACAATATACACCATACACGTATTATTTAGATTTTAACTGTACACGCACTACAGTGTTGTAACGCCAGTAAGGCGATTTTAGCAGCTGCCGTTTGATATAAATGGCATTTGTAAGGAAAGATTGTTGTCGTCAACCAAGCGAGCATCGTTGCGCGGCAACGAAAAACAGTTGAACGCGGTGGCCGGTCCATCGCGAGTCGTGGCAGAACGCTTACGTTACGTGAATACGTAATCTTGAATTTTGAATTTTTGGTGTTAGGTTCGTTATCAGCGACCTGAAAAACCCTTCATTACCGAGTTTCAGAATGATTCGGCGAAATCTTGACTTTTGGCCACAAAAAGCATATTTCCAGCCCACTGTGCACCGGGATGAAGTGCAGCACGCAGCTTTAAGCTTAAGAATGATAAAAAAAATTAAACTATTTCTTTATATTTACTGGCGGTAATAGCGCCTACTTAGGAAACCCTTCATATTTTTCTCTATCACGTTTTTAGTTTATTCATTTTTAGGATTTAACGAATGAAACCAAATAAATATAAGAAAAGGGGAAAAATCCAAGATTTTTAATATAGGTAGGCACGCATCTTTCCCTAGTATAGGTAATAGTAATTACTATTGCCCGATGAGAAGAAGAAGGATTACCCACACGGTAGTCATTCTTCTTGTCATCGGGCAATAGTACATAGGTGATTTACAAACAATTTATAAGTTTGATACTAAATTCATACATGTATTACCTACAATTTACCGTTTTTTCAAAAAGTTTTACTTTTTAATTGAGTCTACCAATTTTGCCGCCCCCCCAAAATTGGCCGCCCTGGGCAATTGCCCAGCTTGCCCCCCCCTAGATCTGTGCCTGTTACCCCCCCCCCACACCCTTCGGGGGCCGCGAAACTCCAACTGACAAATCCACGATCGTCAGATGGTGGTGGTTGGTTTCCCCTCGATCGCTGCTCGCGAAACGAAACTCAGCGGCCAATATATTTGATACCGACCTTAGTTCCTTGTACTTCATATTTGGAAATTGAGCTTTCTTGTCGTTGTAAATATTTATAATAATCCTCCTTTGTCCAGCGTTAACTATCTGCAAGAGAAACTTTTCCCATTATATTAAAGTTACATTTTTCCGGCCTTTAGGTTAATATTTTTCCTTATAATATTTCAGTTGCTTATGATACTTCAATTACTTATAATACTTCAGTTATAATATTTCAGTTGCTTACCTGTCCTCTTTTATTATTTTGGGTCGGGAAATTTGTATTTAATTCCATTTACTTTTAATAGATTTTTTTGGTTACACATTTTATTAATTTTTCTTTTACCTGACGTTTGCAATAACAAAGAGACAATCAAATCTGACAAAAAGTCGAAACACGCGGTATATACGAAAGTGGCGGCACACCAATGCTTTCGGCGCTGAACGGATGCGCAGCCGAAAGACCATTGGTGGTGGCATAGCCAATGAACGCCAACATACGTAGAACCAGTCTAAACTCGTCGGTCGGCAGGTCTATTCTAACATGACTTGGAGTATAATTAAATATATTACAGATATGGACACATCTCTATAGAGGTATATAATCAATAACAATATTGAAAGGCGAAATATTTATGTAATGCAAAGAGTTATAAAAGAAATAAGAAACCCCCCCAAAAAACAGTTTAACTAAAAATTATAGGACGCAATAATTTTAAATACTTGCAAGATAATTTAAAGTTATGTACACTGCCTTCTGCCAATTGGAGTTATTCAAAAGGAAATGAAATTGTTTTTGCTTTCCAAAAAGTGGGAAGTGATTATAGTGTAAGAAAAAGAATTGCTTTTTTGCAAAATGGACAGGTTAATATTTATATAGATGATAAAATTCATTCTCTTTCAAAATTTCTTGTAATCGTTAATATCAAGGAATTAAATGAATTTTTAAAAATTCTTGATGAACTCTAAAAAATAAGAGATATTTATTAAGCGAGGGCAGTTTAAATTTGATTATAATATGTAATAGATATCTTAATACTTTTATTTATACAATATTTTAAAACCATATTGCTATTTACGCGATATAAACAGTACCATATGAGGTATCAGGCTAATCAATTATGAATTATGTATATATATTTGAATGTGTATATATATATATATGTGTCGATTTTTATTATATAATTGGATCATGAACATCCGAAGGAGGGTGCAAAAGGGGCAATTGCCCTTCCCTGGCTTTATAAACCGCTTTTTTTTAAATTGATCTTTATTAAGTTTATACTAAAAAAGTAAATATTTTTAAATTTCTGATTTAATTTTTAATTAAATGAGTTGAAAATGAGTTAAAAAAGCAAACGGGCTACCCTTTTTTCATTACTCTATGTTTCATCACCGTCACCCCACAGTTGCCCCCTCCTGGAAAAAAGTCTACGGACGCCCTTCAATTGGATACAGTATATGAATTATTGTATTATTATATACAAGTAGGAATTGAAATGAAGACGACATATATTATATCAAAAAGTAAAATTATGTTTTATTTTTTAAATTGAACATTTTTAATAATTATAACAAAATATGAAATAATAACAAATGTGTTTTTATTGCTTGTTTTTAGCTATTAGCCTTTTTCTTTTGTTTTCATTTTTATTACAGTTTCAACTATATTTGTCTCTTTAACATGAGGATTCACATTTTCAATTTCTGGCTCATTTACTACAACTAATTTGGAACTTTTTCTTTTTTCTTTTATTCTTTGTCGTTCATGGTCGTTATTTTTGTTTGCCTGCTTGACTAGAAAGAACATACGAGTTATTAAATAAAAATGGATAATATTTTTTGTAAACTCGTAATTATGTTCTTTACAGCCCATGAGATTTACGGGATTATTTTCTTCGTCAATTAATCCAATTATTTCAAATAATGTGTTAACATTAATATCTCCATATTCTGTTGCCTTTATTATAGCTTTTTTTAAATTTGACAACAACATAAATAAAGCCACAGAAGGATTGATTAAATATCCTTTAGTTTTTATTTGTATTAATTTGTGACTTTCTGGTATTGGATCAGTTGGTTTTAAAACCAACATTCTTAAACATACTTCACAATTAACATTTTTATTTTTATTGTTGGTAATATTTTTAAAAAATCGATTTCCTTTTCTTGCCACATACCTAGCAATGTACGATAGTACATAATCTGACGTAGTTTGTAGGTGTGAATCATGGTCATTAAGGATGGATGGGGCAAATGCTAACATTTCGATATTTATTCCTCTGTCCAGGATTGTATCTATTTGGCCCATCCATTGTTCCTCCCTTTCCTTCACATCCGGTATATCCTTAATATTTATGAGGACGTTTATTAATTCTTCCGTAGAGATGTTGCAACCTTTTGGTGGTTTTATTAACGAATACATCGATACTAGTCTATACATCTGAATAAATAACTGGGAGTCAGGATGGTCATTGCTACCGCAAGAGTTACGCATCATCCCAAAAAATCTCTACAAAAACATTATAAATTATATAGTACAAATTTTATTCACATTTTGAAAATTGAAACATTTTAAAAAAGTTAAATATATCTCCAAATGATCTTGATTTAGTCTCGATGTCATGAAGTACTCAAATCCACACTTATTAATCAAAAACGAACAAATTTCAAGAGTACCTTTCAAAGAAATTTTCAAACCATGGCATGTTTGCTCAGTTATAAAGCTATAATTCATTTCTTTAGCTTTTTTTCTCATAGTTTTAAAAAGTTTAAAAGTTTTCAATATCCTACAAAACATATATGTATTTAATATAATATGTGACAATGAATATTACTACATTATAAAGTTATTTGTAAACTTATATGATTACCTTATAAATTTGATTATCTGGTTGTAACGAATTCTTTGGAGTGCGACTATTGATGGCAGTGATTAATGCATTTACTCTTTTACAAATGTTGATTGATCCATCAGCATCATTCAAATCATAATGTCTATTTCCTTCTTTCAACATTTGCATGGTAGGTGCCACACCGAAAAACTAATAAAATTTAGATAAGTACATTTCAATGTGGAAATAATAATGTCTTTATCAATGCAATAAAATTACGCATAATTACAAACAGACACTAAATCTACATACTCGAAATGCCATTGCAACATTCATTTTTTGGTAATATTTCGGTTTGATATGGTATTCATCTAAATGATAGCTGGATTTTAAATTAAATCCATGAGGATGTTGCATGTAGGGAATTCAATCCCGGTCATTATTTACTATCCCGGGATTGCGGGATTTTTAAAGTCTATCCCGGGATCCCGGGACTAGCCCCGGGATTGGGTAATAAAGAAATTCAGTAATTAAAATGATTGCCTATATGTTAAAATTCTAAATCTTTATTTAAAGTAAACAAATATAAATTAAAATCATTTTTGAGAATACAAAAACAGTCTGAATAAGTATAGGTAATATTAATAAACCATTATGAAGCGTTTTGGAAATGTATACGAAGAAATAGCAAAGCATCTAATGTATCATCTCCTAGCCGACTTCTTATTTTATTTCCCATATAACCGGCCGCTGAAAAAGCTCGCTCTGCTTCAATGCTTGTCGGAGGAATTGATAACAAATATTGATATGCTTGTTCCAGATGACGTCCACGGATTCCACCACCCTCAAAGAGACTCATCTCTTTTTTTATACTTGACAACAGATCAGTTTTTTGGGTTTTTTCAGGTTCCGCGCGCTTCATACTCTGGTCAATTTCTTTTTCTAACTTTTCCTGTAACGTTAGCTGACTATGTTCCTCTGTTTGAATGGGCTGATTTGCCACAGTTAATATGTTTTCTTCATCTCCACTTTCGTCTGTAGCGTAGCTCAATCTTTCAATGAGCATCTTTAATTGTTTTCTAATTACAGTTTGACTAGGGCTTAAAAATATTCCTCTTAAAATTGCCGAATCCTGATTAATACGTCTACGATTCTGGAGATAATTTAATACCCCAGATAACTCCATGCATCGTCTTTGCTCGATGCGCTGTAACAATGCTGTCATCATTTTCTCACCTAATATATTTTTTTCTCAGCCAACGTATTTAAAAGAAATTTTAAAGCCGCATCAGCTGTGCACAAATTAGCATCTCGTCGACAGAGCGCTTCTACAGTCAATTTAATGGGTCCAAGTACATCGATAATTTCTGTTATCAACTTAAAATCGGACTCTTCTAAACGAATCGGATGCTTCAAATCAATAAGAGCCTTTTCAATGCTAGTTTTCAAAAAAATAAAACGTTCCAGCATAGTTAGAAGGCTATTCCATCTCGTTTTAGTATCTAATAGAAGTGAAAATTCTTTCTTGTGTTCCAGCTTTACGTATTTTTGTAGAACAGTATCGTTTTTTGTGGGTGATCTTTTAAAATAAAGCACGATTTTGCGAACTTTTTTTATAATTTCATTAATGTTTTGTTCATTGGAAAGATCAGGGACTTCCTGATATAGATCATCGTCTGTAACTAAAGTCAAACCAGATTCTGATTCCAATAAATAATCAAAACTCTCCACATTTTCTGTATTAACGTCATTCAAATCTTGAGTATCACTATGAGCCTGAATAGATAAAGATTCATCTTGAGCTACTTTTTTATTATAAAGTACGTCACAGACGGCTAAATGAATGGCATGTGCAAAACAAACTTGATGTTCAGTGTTTACAAGCTTTCTTACTTTTAACATTACATTTGGTCCATCAGTTACGATAGCGACGATGTCCTTTTCGAGTGAAATGTCATGCATAATAAGACGATTTTGTAAGATTTCAATACAGTTCTCAGCCGTCATAGATCCATATACACGAATAAGACCTAAACTCCAAAATTTTTCAGGCGAATGAACGTTGACATTCATATAACGTTTGTTGGCATTGGATGTCCACTCATCGAAAGTTAAGCTAAATCTTCTTCCTGATTTTTTCAAAATTTGTATTTCTGCAGTCACTTGTTCTCGAATTATTTGGCTATAATTCATTACACGCTTTCGAATTGATGCTGCTGATGCAGGTAAATCACTGTACCCCTTAGATATCAGTAATTTTCTTAAATCATTTGAAGTTATAAAAACTTTGAATGTTAAGCCGTCCAATGCTGTCATACGCGCCAAAATCAAGTCTAGGGAATCACGTTTAGTAGTACTAAAATATTCTACTATCTTACTTTTTGTAGGCGGTCGTGTACTGGTGATTTTTGTATGCCCATGACTTGTAGATGAAAGATTCACTTCCTTTATAACTTTGATACCATGTTTTGATGACAAATGTACATGTAATCCCTTAGTCGATCCACCCAAAGTTTTAAGCACGGCACTACATTTTTTACATTGAGCACTGCTTCCGTCTTTATGTGTTAGATAGTGACTCCATACCGACGACGTGTCAGAATCTTTCTTGTGAATAGTATAAGCACTTTCCTCAGACATTATTAAATACGATAGTAACAGAACGATAGTAAGAGTGATCTTTGTATCATGCTGGGTTTACAACAACTAACTGCTCCCGGTCCGCGGAAGCTCTGATTCCTACTTTTATACGATTTTAAGGAGGCACCTCCGATGATCACTGAATTCTTATTGGTTCGGAGGTAGTTCAAAAAATTGAAACCGTTTCAAAGATCAAAAGCGCCTACTACATTGTGGCTCTGCTTACTGTTAGATGTGCCGCGGCCGCATGCCGCAAAGACACAGTCGAATAAAAGACTCCCCAAACCAACGCGAATATTCGCGGCGGCAGCGGATCCGCCGCGGTGCAGCAGTTTTTTATACGTGGCGGCTTATGGCAGCCTTAAGCCGGGGCCAGACCTGAATGCGTATACGCTGAGCAGGCTGAGCGCGCACGAATGACGCATGCGGAGGGGTCGAAAGTGCCATTGTATCTTTCTTCACCAACTTCTGTGCTTAACTTAGCCCACTCTGCAGTCGTCAAGATGGTGTGATACATAGTTAGCTAAATAAACATACAGCTCAACCCTCCGAGTCATCCCGTTTACCAATACAGAGTGATTGTCCACCGACGCGTGTCAAAGAGTTGCCACCTGGTACCCCGTGGCTAGGACAACTCCCTGCAGTGCCTCACCGAATTTTATGGGTTTTGATCCTTCAAACGGTTGGAATACCATTAAAAATTCAGAAATGTTCAAGAGTTCCGCATTTCTCATCACATCTTTGCGAAAACGACGTCAATTTATTCCTTATGTTTCGCCGATGAAACTAACACCAAGAACAATGTAATTCAGACCATAATGAAGGAAATTTCAGGAAAAATTGTTTTATATCATTTCAAGTTAAAAATAACCGGATTTATATGAAATTTGGAATGATTTTCATCGGAAAAACATAAGGAATCCTTTCGACGTGCGCGTCAAGCATCCGCGTGCGCGCCTGGCGGAACGTCCGCCTATTCGAACGCGTGTTTATACTCGAGAGATATGGGATCCGTCTTTAATTTGAAGCACGTGCAGTCAGCGGACAATACATTTCCTTCCCCTGTCTCTGCAGGAGGCGTATTGATAGTGGATAATACTTTGTAGTTGCTATATTGGTGGCATTTTTCTCACGTGCGTCGAGATAAAAGCGGGCTCAGAGCCAGGCAAAAATTCATTCATTCTTTACGATGGATGATTTATTATTTTTCTAAGAACGTTTCGACAACATCTGTGTGCCAGATTTCTAAAGGGCAATCAATTTTATGGGGTCTTTAAGAATTTTAGACATTGTTCAGTCTGTATATTGCTCTGTCGCCGGGTAGTACGTACGATGGCTTTGGACCCGCACGTAGGTACTGTTGTTAATCGCCACGCCGACTCGCGGGACAATACGGCCATAAACCGCGACCTTAGCGAAACGGTCCGGCCGATCGGCCCTGGTAATTTTTTGGCAAGCAGATGTGGCATTTCCCTCTTCTACTTCGTCAAGAGTGAGAGGGTTCCTCCTCTACGAACGAATTCACTGAAGGAAGGTCCCCCCTTTTCGAGGAACGGTGTTCCCAATGTGTGTTTCATAATTATATTAAAACTACAATTACTTTCATGCATATGAAACAGATGTCACCAATGTAGCAATTAAAAAGTATTGTCCACCATCAATTCGCCACCTGCAGGCTTGGGAGGACGCCTGGTTCCCGCCTGCGCCGTCTCCCCTTCAAATTGAAGACGGATCCCATATCTTTCGAGTAACCACGCGCTCCAATATCAAAACAAGAATAGGCACAGGCGTACGCACTGCGAGAAAGGGTGAGGCGTAGGGGGAGGTTATCTTATGACTAATCGGACCTGCATTCGTTGCAGACGCAACGTTTTCACCTCTTCATAGTAATATTTTCTCTTCATGACCCACGTTTTCTCGCAGCGCATATGTCAGTGCGTCCTTTTGTTTTGATATTGTAGCACGTGTTTATACTGAAGAGATAAGGGATCAGTCTTCAATTCGAAGGGAAGATGTCACAGGTGGGATCACGCGCAGTCAGCGGACACCTCATATTCTACCTGCGTCCCTCCACGAGGCGTATTGCTGCCTCCCGCGAGTAATCTCGTGTGATTTTTTAACACAACAGCGAGTTGGCCTAGCTGTATGAATTTAGAACAATGCAGGGTGTAGTGAAGAAAAGAAAGACAAATATCAGTAAAATAGAGCTTTAAAGTCTATCATATGTTAATTGCATTATTATTATTCCAAATGTAATTTTTAAATCTTTGATTATCTGTTTATGTCAATATTAGCAATGGATTAAATTTATTTAGTCTATGTCTTCAATAATTTAAGTCATTAAAATTAATTTCTGCAGGCGTTTCGTAAAAATCACCGAAAGCAGGGAATTTTGAAGATTTGCATTTTTTAAACAATTTCGAATCTGCAAAAATGAGGACTTAACCCTCCCAAATTTCATATGGACTACCATATATGTATTTCAATATCATGAAAATCCGAGACATCGAGGATTTTAGAAAAGTATCACATCTGCCTCTATCTTCCACGCTGAACGCAATGCACTCCAAAATCCCTTTGATGTGTGGAAGAAAACCGACAACGGTCGGCTCAGGCCATGTGCCTTCGCCGGCATTCGCGAGTCGGGTCGCATGCGCCGAGTCACCACGAATGACCTGTCCACACTAGCATATGCGTTCACGCTCACCCTTTCTGACGTAGAAGCATGCGCCAGGGGCTACTGTTTCACCCGTCCACATCAGAATATTCGTGCACGCTCAGCTTGCTCAGCGTATACTCATTCAGGTCTGGCCCCGGCTTTATCTGATCCGCGTCGAATCCGCTCCGCGCCACGAATATTCGCGGTGGATGGGGGAGCCTTTAACACACTAATTGTAAGTCGGTGCGGCGCGTTTCGACCTACAAAGTTTCGACTTTACGTGTATCAGACATGTTGCAATTTGCAACTCGTACGATTTCGAAATAGTGGAAAGTGGGAATATCATTGTAAAAATAAATACAATTTATTATTAATAGTTAGTTACATGCGATTTAATATTATTATTTAAATAACTCATTATTGTTATTGTCATTATTATCAAATGACTATGTCGATTTATTCTGTTTATTCTATTATTTTTATAGTTTTCAGTTGTTCATAAAGTAATTCGCATTTTTATAAAATCCCGAAAATCTCGGGATTAGTGATATCAAATCCCGGGTTTTTTGGAATAAAAAAAACAGCCGGGATTCCGGGATCCCGGGATCCCGCATCCCGGGATTGAATTCCCTAGTTGCATGGCAAGGATTGCATACCAATGTTTCAAAGAAACTACACCATCCGGAGTCTGTATGTAACAAAGAATAACAATATGAAATTAATTAATGTCATCTGTATGCTGCATTAAATGTATTATTATATAATATAAAAATATAAAATTATTGTTATTACATATCTCAATTATTAAATTAAATACTTGTAAAGAAATTGAGATCCAAATTTTCACTCACATAAATTCCTGTGTATCGATCAAATTGAGAAAAATAATTCCGAACACATTTTATTAAGTGCGGAAAATCGGAAATAAACCATAAGCGTCTTTGAATATCTACAATGTGTTCTACACTAACACATTCTTCGGTTACTCCAAATATGTTCCACATGGATCGATTCCATGATGCTCCATCTGACACTACAGCATCTATTTTTAACCCAGATTGTTCTGTTAGAATAATGCACTCCATAATAATTTTATGTAAAGTTGAAGCACTTGTATTGCCAACACTCAAGAAACAAGCCAAGGATTGAACCCATGTGCCTTTAAAAGGCTGAAACATGAGAACCAATGCATGGTCTCCTGTTTTTGATCTGTCGAAGTGTAAGAACCTAAATCAACAAATCTTTCAACTTTTAAGTTCGTGCGATTGAAGTACAAGGTTTTAGACAATTTCATTTCATCTAATAATAACACACCTATAACAAGTTTTTTTTGGTTATTAAAATATATAATATCTAGAAAGCCATGTATTATAATAAAAAAAAATACATATATTTTTTTACATTTTATACATATATTAACAAAATTGATTTCTGTAAATTAAATGTATACGTACCTCGCACATCGTTAGTTTTCATATTTGCCGTTTTCTTCCTTAATATTTCGAATGTGCTCGTTTGGAAACCATAACAACCTTTTACATTCTTCGTGTAACGATTTAATGTCGTAATTGAAGGAAATGTTAGGATATTGCGACATCATAAGTGATTGTATGTTTTTGTGCTTTTAATTCGAAGTAAAATGCATTCATACACCGATTCAGTCGAATATCTAATGCCCTTCTTATCCTTTAAGGCTGCCGTCTCAAGTTTGTTATGGTCCGAATCGATCGAAGCGTCCCCAGTAAACAAACGGACCCTAATGAAACTACTACAGTCGATAAAAAGAAGTTGTACAGAGGTGACATCTCCGGGTACTCTATGTAGACGAATTTTTGACGCATAGTTGCCACATTTTCTGTTCTCTCTGTCTCTGCCGCGCTGTTGCCGCAGCTCTTTCTATCGAGATGTCATGAAGGAATACGGCACGTGAGCTGCGTCCAGCGTCAAAGCCTCGCTGAACGTAAAGAAGGATAGCAATAATGAAAGATAGAGAGGTTGGGTTGTGAAGTTAGGAAGCATGTCAATAAAACAATATTAATTTGCGTATCAATATTTTTTATTTATACATAGAAAGATGTAATATTTTGTATAATCAATGTGCCATTGGAGGGTCGGATGCAATAAGAGAATTATCGCTCGAAAATGAGAAAAAATTATTGTCCAAACACTAAGAAAGATTGAAAAATTAAATGTTATTATACTGAATTTTAAAAAATATAGTGTTGTAAAGCTCGTCAGGGTACATTTTTCTTACTTACAGTTTGTTTATCCAATCATACTGTTCGAGCTAAAAGTTATGAACAAAAAATTTTGCATCTTCCAAAATCATTATTCCTTTAAACATAAATTGCGATAACTTGAGTAAATATTAACAGATCGTTATGAGACTTAAAACATAACTTCAGAAAACTCTGGCGAAGTCGTAATATGTATGCACAAAAACCTTATGTTAAAAAATGTAATAATATTTAATTAAAAAGTAATACTGGACATAACCCATGTTTTTCAACGTTCGCCGTTAAAAAGTATCGAGGCACTTTTGAGGTACGTATAAGTTGCAGCGACAAAGTTTTTCCTTAATATACAAGGAATATTTTCACCAATTTTCACACTGATTAATAAGTAATTGTAGAAGATATGGCGATATATATAAATTCCGCGCGGCACCAACAGTCAACGCAAGTGCCAACACTGGGTGTTGGTGCCGCGCGGAATTTATATATATCGCCATATCTTCTACAATTACTTATTAATCAGTGTGAAAATTGGTGAAAATATTCCTTGTATATTAAGGAAAAACTTTGTCGCTGCAACTTATACGTACCTCAAAAGTGCCTCGATACTTTTTAACGGCGAACGTTGAAAAACATGGGTTATGTCCAGTATTACTTTTTAATTAAATATTATTACATTTTTTAACATAAGGTTTTTGTGCATACATATTACGACTTCGCCAGAGTTTTCTGAAGTTATGTTTTAAGTCTCATAACGATCTGTTAATATTTACTCAAGTTATCGCAATTTATGTTTAAAGGAATAATGATTTTGGAAGATGCAAAATTTTTTGTTCATAACTTTTAGCTCGAACAGTATGATTGGATAAACAAACTGTAAGTAAGAAAAATGTACCCTGACGAGCTTTAGAACACTATATTTTTTAAAATACCGTTTAACAACATTTAATTTTCCAATCTTTCTTAGCGTTTGGACAATAATTTTTCCCATTTTCAAGCGCTAGTCCCGTTATTGAATCCGCCTCTTCCTTATTTCAAAGCATACAATTGGAATAAGGTACATCACCGGAGTTTAATACGCCAATCGTAATGAAATTTATGAATGCTATAATTCTTCCAAAAACATATGACGCTTTCTTTTTTATCAAACTATACATCAAATTATCTTTTCTATCAACAAGAATTGTTTGTTCATTGGACATTATTATCTTCTCTCATTCTGTGTAATTCCTCTTCTCCATTGACGGTCTTCCTACAATTTTGCCAGGTCGCTCGTAATGAAATGTATCGATCTGTAACACATTATGTAATGGAAATACTTAAATGTTGTTTTATAAGCCTACCAAATTTTATAGAGTAAATGTTTACAGATTTATAAGGTGTCAAATATTACCTGAAATATGGTACTTATTATTCCATTTGCCCTGGCATTACTGTCCCATACGCCACGTTTGCAGTAATTTTGTAAAAAGTCCACCTGTAAGAAATGATCGCAAACATTTCGGTAAATTTGGTATAAAAGTAAAAGTTTGTTTGAATAATTCGTCGAACATCATGCATACCTGCGACGCCCATATGTACCAGCCTGACGCACTTGGACCGAACCGGATTCCGTCTGTCTGCTCCTGTGAACTTAGAAATATGTATGAGAAAATTAAATGGTGAATTATTCCACTTTCTTGGTAAAGTTACGTGAATTGACTCGCGTGATCGTATGATCCGCGAGTACAAGTGCCATTGCTGGCACTTGTGACCACTGACAGAGTCTGATAAAATTTATTACTTGCTTCATTTTCTTGGTGAAGTTACGCCGGCGTGAATTGACTCGCGTGATCGTAAGATCCGCGAGTACAAGTGCCATTGCTGGCACTTGTGACCACTGACAGAGTCTGATAAAATTTATTACTTGCTTCATTTTCTTGGTGAAGTTACGCCGGCGTGAATTGACTCGCGTGATCGTAAGATCCGCGAGTACAAGTGCCATTGCTGGCACTTGTGACCACTGACAGAGTCTGATAAAATTTATTACTTGCTTCACTTTCTTGGTGAAGTTACGCCGGCGTGAATTGACTCGCGTGATCGTAAGATCCGCGAGTACAAGTGCCATTGCTGGCACTTGTGACCACTGACAGAGTCTGATAAAATTTATTACTTGCTTCATTTTCTTGGTGAAGTTACGCCGGCGTGAATTAACTCGCGTGATCGTAAGATCCGCGAGTACAAGTGCCATTGCTGGCACTTGTGACCACTGATAGAATCTGATAAAACTTATTAAATTTATTTTTTTCGCTTTTTCAAGCTTTTCGGTTTTTCTTTTGCTCTTTCTGCTAATATAAATTGAGGCTCCCGAATAGGCATGCACCTATTGTGCCGACTATCTATTAATTCGGGTAGCATGCATTCTAAATAAAATTGAACAAGTTTTGGCTCCATTTCTCTTTTCCAAAACGCATCATCTCACTCTACTTTGATAGATTTCAGCCCCTTCGGGGTCCAAATGCAAAATATACAGTGCTTTCGGTCAGTAATATGTAACTGACCTTGTACTTGATGAAAATAATGATGCGCTTTGTTCATTGAATTACTTGTTTTAGGTGCGAAGATGTGCCGAAAAGCGGGTACTTTTTCAATAGCTTCTTCCGGCGAAAAGTTCTCTGCTGATTTCGGGCATTTGATTTCTAAAATACCCTCTTGACCGATGATTCCATCCGGCGAAGCTCCTAAGAAGGGGATGCAGCTGTCGATGAAAATTCCACATTCTGCAATATCTGTATATTGCTTCTTCAATTCTTCGCGAGCAATTTTCTCGCATTCTTTCCCGTATTCCACCGCGGGTGCACTAATTAACCTCGGATACAATAATTGTTTTACTGCATTTGCGCAAAGCGTGTCAGGTCGGCGAAGGCACACTTTTCCAAAATTGGATGCTGTCAACAATTTGGATCTGTACTGCAACCATCTGCGGTTCTTTGCTTGTCTGATGGTTTCGTCTTCAATAGCATGTCTTTGCTCTTGCCAATCATTGAGCATTTGCATATGCTTTTCCCGCTCCAGTTCATACATTTCGAACGGCATGTCTGGCTTCTGTGCATTTTGTCCATAATCAGAATCTTTCTGCGAGGGCAATTGCTTGCGTACATATCGCGCAGCCTTCGTTTCCTTCTGTGTCGCAGCTCATCTTCCTGTATACGATCCTCTCTCGGCGAAATTTAATCTTTTTCCGCCGATGTACTTGGCAATTATTGCATTCAAACATTCCACAGCGTTATTATTCGTATTATAGAGTAAGCTCTCCGCATGAGCTAACAGTGGGCGAAGTATTTCTGTTACGTCCTGGTACACTCCAATTGTCATCAATTCTGGAACGATGTTTCTTTCATTCTCTTTATTCTTTCCATCGCAGAAATATTTTAGTTGTGCACACTGTTTGTGTTCACCAAACACGTGGCTCGGAACATTCTGTATGTCGCCATACAAATTCTTCGTTTTCTCGTCGATTGATACATTCTGATCGTATCTAAACTTTGCGGCTTTTACGATGTCCGTGCGTATCCGGCGGATGCTACTTTCCACAGCTTTCCTCAATGGTTCAGGTGTAGTCTTCTTCACAATCGCTTTCATTTTTGTGCAAAAGTTTCGCAACAGATGATTCGTGCATTCAATTTTTTTTACGCGAATCTGTCGCTTATATGGGTCAGCATCAATAATCTTCTTATACACGCTGCTGTCCCCATCAGCAATCAGAGTTGAATAAACGAGCCCACGTTTTTCTACGCTAGTGTTGAATCCTTCTACTATAGCATCGCTTTCCATAGCAGTGGATGCTCGATTTGCGCTCCAGTTTTTGAAGCATACGTGCTTTGGGGGTTCTTTCTGGTTTTTCGCAGCAATCCGACAAATTCTGCAAACTTTATTTCGAACGCCGTAAAATAAAACTTTTTTCGTGTGATAGCCAACTATCACGCCGACTCCAGACGCAGAATCGTAAGATCCACTGCGGTAGGATCTCTTCATCCAGCTTCCATCCGCCACAACGGAGATGTGAGGGATCCCTGATCCGGGAAGAACGTCGCCTCTTTCAATCGCCAAACGTTTTTCTTCTTCAGCCGCAGCTAACATCTCTTCTTCTGCAGCGACAATTGTGGACTTGACAAATTTATCATGGTTCTTCACAAAGTCTCTCTTCGACATGCAACGTATGTTCATTCCCGCCAAAGTGTGTTCCAAGTGGGCATAGCTGCCTCCAGATAAAATTGTTGCATTAACGGCGCCCTGATTGCAATCCACTTTTTCATCTTCGTCCGATTGATTGCAGATTTCATCTTTGAAATGGCATAAAGTGCACATTACGCTGAAGATGCTGTTCAAACCACGCCGTTTCACACCAGTTATTCGTAGGTGTTCAATGCCACAGTCTTCCCTATTTTTTGCATGCTTACTTATTTTTTGCAATTGAGCAAGCACATTTGGGAAATTCATTATATCGTTGCTATTTAGGAGAGGCGATTGCTCTTCGGGCTCGTTCCTCGCAACTTTTTCTGTAACGAAGTTTTCTTCTTCGTTACTTTGTATATGAAAATCTTCAGTTTCTCCCAAACTGGCCGTATCAGTATCTTCATCAGATTGCAAGTACATTATCTCTTGAGGCGTATGATTTCGTCCAACGGATGTTGATGGTTCCTCTACTATACGCTCCTCAGCCACTTCTTCTGGATGTTGTCCTACGGCAGTGACGTCTGCCGTTTCTGCGCTTTCTTGTTTCTTCTGAAGGGCTATAGATCTTCTCTTTCGGCGATGTACTTTCCGTTTCGATAATCTCTTTGCGTACGGACGTAAATGTCGCGGGCGAAACGGAGAATTAGTGTCCATATATTCTGGCACGTCCTGCATATTCACACTTCGAGTGTCACTCATTTTACACTAAACCAACAAACACAACACAAACACAAACACAATACAACACAACGCAACACAACTCAAAATCCTTGTGCCCGTTGCAAAATAAACGTAAACGCGAACCGTGAATGTGAAACGTGAATCCGAAGGTTCGTCTCTGGCGCGTTCTGAAACAAATGACATTCTACAAACCAGGCAACGGCGCAAACAGTCCGTTGCATGAACAGTCATTCTGTGGAAAGCACGCGAACCACGGGACCAGAAACGGCGTCCTATGGAAAATATGAGTAACGTAAGTATTATATTAAATACTGTTATACAGAGTGATTCTCTGGCTAAAGTCTTCAAAGGCGATGCCGCTAATAAGCCGCGTCTCGCTGAGTTTCGCGGATTTCGACGTTCGAGACGAGATTCATTAGAGCAAAATTCTTTATTCTTTATCGAATCGATATGGCGGTGATACTAATGAATTCCTGGCGTTCTGCCGATCCAAACCATGTCGAATGTCATGTATTTCGGGCTATTTTTAACGAAGTAAGCTTGGGGCCATTTTCATCGGCACGACATCGACTGACGCCATTTTCGTAAAGATCTGTTGAGAAATGCAGAACGTGGATTTCGTCACTTCCACCAAATTCAGTGAGGCACAGTTTATTGGCGGCATTGTCTTTGACGACCCTAGCGGGAGAATTACCCTGTATGTTCATACAATCTTAATATTTGTCAGAAAATAATTCAAATAATTCATTATTTCATTTTCAGATTAAACAAGCGCTCGATGAAGCCGTGAACGGACGGCAGGGAGGAAGTGTGCCACAACATGAAAGTGTGGCACAAGAGGGAAGATCGGCACCCGCGGAAAGTGCGGGACAGGAGGGACAGCCGGCACAGGAGGGAAAGGCGGGGGAGAACCCCGACATGAGGGCGGAATTACAACAAGTAATTATGTGGAATATGGTTTATGTGACTGTGATAGCATATGTGTGAATCAGAGTTGGGCAAAATGTACTTGTGTAATTGATAACACATTCTCTGTAATTTTTATGTAGTTGACAAAATATTTTGTGTACTTGTGTAATTGATTACACATTATTTTCAACACATAACATTTTGTGAACTACATAAATTAACGATTACAGAAAATAATGTGTAATAATCAATTACACAAGTACACAAGATACCTATTGTGATCAACTACCTAAATATTACAGAAAATAATGTGTAATCAATTACGCAATTCCATTAATTAGATTTCATTTTGCCCAAATCTGGTGTGAATATTATTTCGCGTGTGTCCAATATTTTTTATGTTATGTAGTTTTATGAAAAATGTAATTATTATGTTAATGTTCCAGATAAAAAAGGCACTAAAACGCCTAACCTATCGGCGCGGAGGCGGCTGGAGAGGAAGGCGCGGTGGCGGCTGGGGAGGAAGCCGCGGAGGTGGATGGGGTGGTGGAAGGCGAGGCGGCGGAAGGGGGGGAAAGGGGGGCAAATTTTTATATACCAATAACATTATTTATAAAAATAAATTGGTATTAATATAAAAAAAAATATAAGTGTATTTTACTTGTATTAATAGAATGTAAAACGTTCACATTTTCTATCGTATCGGCTTGAACGTTTCAGTAATATACTGCTGAGATTTTCCAGATGAAAATAAATACACGGTATAAATCGGATTATTTTTAGCATTATCAGGTTAATGTTACATTTATAGTCAATTATCTAGTACAGTTCTAGAAATAAGCTGATTTATACCGTGTTTCAACTTATTATAATCTGGAAAATCTCAGCAGTATGTTACTAAAAACATTACGTTTTACATTTTATCAATACATAATCCACCTTCTGTATGTCTCTCGAACCGAACATTTATTCTAATTTATCTAGATATTATCTTTGCCCATCTCTGTTCTCCAGCCGCTCCGCCGTGATTCATTCAAGCTTCTCTGACGACAGAATAGTAATAGGGGAAATGCGGCAACAGCGCGATTCGACTCTCGAAACGTCTCGGCAACTATGTATTTCCTACAATTATCGGCTAGCTTGGACTTCCACCGGTTCTGATGGTACATGGAGCGAATATATCATCAGCGCTGGTGACGGAGAATCCTTGAATCATAATTCTGTCATTTCTCGAGTTTGTCTCAGTACAGGAGTCATAAATTCATTATTATTTCAACGTCCGGTGCTTATTAGCGTTCAAATGCACCAGACCCGCCTGCACGAATGTCTACTGGAGGCAACTATACCCGGAAAAGCTTCCTTCTTGCCGATTCCACGGCGTAAGTTGGTTGAAACGGATTGTTTACTACGTCGCGTATACGTATAAAGGCTCCCCCAAACCAACGCGAATATTCGCAGCGGCAGCGGATATTTTGCCGCGATGGATCCGCGGCAGTTTACTATACGTGGCGGCTTATGGGGCTGTTCAGACCAACGCGGAACGTTTCCGCTGCGGCGGCGGATCCTTAGCGTTTTTTTCCGCGGCGGACACGCGAATATTTTACCGCGTTGGATCCGCGGCAATTTACTATGCGTGGCGGCTTATGGGGCTGTTCAGACCAGCGCGAAACATTTTCGCTGCGACTGCGGATCCGCAACGTTTTTTCCGCGGCGATATCGATTCGCTCTCCAAGGCATTTTTTCCGCGGCGATATCGATTCGCTCTCCAAGGCGTTTTTTCCGCGGCGATATCGATTCGCTCTCCAAGGCGTTTTTTCCGCGGCGAAATTTCTCCGCTCTCCAAGGCATTTTTTCACTGCCAATTGTAGGTAACATATCGGGCTTGTCTGGATTGCCATATCTCGTCTATCGATGTGGCGATCTCCTAGCGACGCAACAGAACAAGAGAGTGCGGAATCAAAAAGGGGCGGCAATCGCGACTACGTGCCGTATGTAAGTACTTACACGGACAGGACTTTCTCCCGCAAAATCAATTAATCAACGCTGTCATATGCAGTAGACTAAAGAGAGATGGGCAAAATTTTTATTTAAATACAAATTTCGAATAACGAATAAAAGTTAACCCGGGTCAATTTTATTTGTCGAATAAAGTTTTTTCTTCATTCGAGGAATAAAGTTAATTTTTTTATTCGCCGAGCGTTTCAAATTCAGCGGCAAATAAATTTTTCAACCCCAACTGTAACTGTAACTTTAACTTTAATCTTCTTCGTCTTTGAACAATTTTCCGGCACACGTTCGAGCTGTCGAAGATCGGAGATTCAGGCCTAACGCGCATGTTAAGCGGCATTGGATTTTATCGAAAAATAAACACGGTTTGCCGGAGTGGCAGATTCTCAGAAGCCAAGGAACACATACGGACGGCTGAGTGACTTTGTACGAAGGTCGCTAACGTAAACAATGCCCGCTTCAGAAGTATGACGAGGGGGGAGAACGTGGAGGAACGCTCGCGAGGAGTCAGCCGTTCGGTACGGTGCAGCGGTGGATCGAGAATATCGAATAAAAAGTATAGATTAGTTCGATTTACTGAGTCGTTCCTGACTTGTTCCTATCACGCATGTTACAATGTAGTATCTTCCGATGCCGGCCCTCGGCACAACACTTGGAACGAAACTGAATGTTACAGACAGGCCCGTTCCTGGCGGGGGTGCAGAAGGTGCCCCTGCACTTAGGCGGCCAAACCCGGGGGCGGCCGCGGGCCGTTTATTATATGTAAAATTTTTTACTAAAAAGAATAATATTTATAATAAGCTCTTTTGCATGATAAACATTCAAAACTATGCATAAATAGATATAAAAATAAAGTGACATATAAACGACACTGCATATTAAATTCTTAATTAAAGAAATTGTTTTTGCACCTGGGCGACACAAAACCCAGGAACGGCGCTGGTTACAGGGCAAAAAACCTACAGATCAACCTCAAATATTCACAGCGGCAGCGAAATATTCGCTCCGGTGTGAGCACACACGCGGATTCCGCTACCGCTGCCACTGCGAATTATTCCGTTGCCGCTCCGCGCCGCGAATATTCGCGTCGGTTTGGGGGAGCCTTAACGTTGGTGCTACGTGGCTCGAATATACCACTAACGCCGGTGACGGAGAAGCCTTGAAGCTGCATTCTGTCAGTTTTCGAGTCATAAATTCATTATTATTTCAACGTACGGTGCTTATTAGGGTTCAAACGCACCAGACCCGTCTGCCCGGATATCTACTGGAGGCAACTATACCCGCAAAAGCTTCCTTCTTGCCGATTCCACGACGTAAGTTGGTTGAAACGGATTGTTTACTACTCGCGTATACGTACACGCTTTTCCTAGCTTGTGTGAGCGTACGCACACATTCAACGCCCGCTGAGACGGCAGCCTTAACTTCGCTGCTGCAAAACAAGCTCGAACTGCTAATTGTTGACTTTGCGGTAAGTTTGAAATACCTTCTTCGATTATTTTCTCGTTGCATTTACAGCATTTATCTTTCAAATATGTTATTTTGCTGTACAATTTTTTAATCTGCAAATATATTAAGTTGAAATTAGAATTTCAACAAAAAGTATTATTGAACCTTGTAAGAAATGTATCTACTACACCTTGTTTCGAAGTCTCTTCTCTCGACGTTTATAATTTAAATTCGAAGTTTGTAATTTTCGGTCTTTATTTTTTAATTTTTGAATTGGTGTTAACTTATGCTGTTTTCTTAATAACTTCTTCCAATTTTTTTGACAGGGCAAACACCTCAATCTCTGTATTTTTTTGTACTGCCTATTAATTACATAACCCTTACAATTTGTAAGTCTGTAAAAGAAATTAGTTCCTTTTATTAGATATATACCTACCAGATATATAACTAATTAAACAAAAGAAAACATTCTAAAAAGTAGAAATAATTATTATTATAAGTATGAAAAACTAAAATTCAATTTTAATTGTTACATTGTAAAACATCTTTACTATTTATAAAGAGAGAGCCGATTTTTATGTTCGCGCAAAACTCAAGACCTATTGAACCGATCTTCCTCAAATTTTGACACGTTATTCCTGCATACTCTAGGACGGACATAGGTTATGTAGCATGTCTCAGAAACGCGTCATTAACATGTAATTTATATGCAAAGATTTCACGTGTACGACTGTTTGGCCGACCACGTGACCCCTATATACGACAGTCTACTTGCGCGCGCATGCGCATATTCAGCCCGCGCGATACCTCGCCCGTAGCAGTACCGCGATGTTACCACCAGGTGGCCAAGCTTTTCGAGCACTTTCTCGCGAGAGAACTGGATTATCGCGGATATATATGTCAGAATGATCGTCGGGGTACAAACTGGTTTTGCAAATTTATTATCACGTGGTATGCAAAACAGTACACATGGAATGTTTACATATAATTACATGTTAATAACGCGTTTCTGAGACATGCTACATAGCATATGTCCGTCTTAGAGTATATAGGAATAACGTGTCAAAATTTTAGGAAGATCAGTTCAACAGGTCTTGAGTTTTGCGCAAATATAAAAATCGGCTCTGTTTTTATATAATAGGTATAGAAAAGATATTAATTCTAATAAACACGTATCAGTCATGCTACGATCTCGGGCGAAGCCGAGACGGGGCATGCTAGTGAAATATAATTTGATATACTACCCAGTGAACGGAGGAAATGCTATGATCCCCTGAGGAATTAGCGGTGGGGGTACGCCTCTGAGGAATTAGCGGTAGAGGAAGAACGTCGAGCCAATCAACGCCAAGATTGGAAAGGAAACGGCGCCACCGTCGAGCCAAACCAAGCCAAGCCAAGCCAGGCCAACCAGAGTCGTCGCAGACTCGGTTGTCGATGTTGGTTGGCTGCGGCCTTACTTGCCAGCGTCGACAACCGAGTCCGCGACGACTCTGATTGGCCTGGCTCGGCTTGGCTCGACGGTAGCGCCGTTTCCTTTCCCATCTTGGCGTTGATGAGCTCGACGTTCGCCCACCGCTAATTCCTCAGAGGCGTACCCCCAACCGCTAATTCCTCAGAGATCATAGCATTTCCTCCGTTCACTGATACTAACCTGTCGTCATCATTAACGTTTTCACAAGGAAAAAAATTTTGTAATTCCAGCAAAATTGGTTTCATTTCTTGTATGTTATTAATTGGTTTTGAGTTAAAAGAAATTTCCTTATTTGCAATGAAAACCTATTTTTCATATTAATACCATTGTAATTTATATTGTAGATATAAATAAACATATATATATTTTATATAATATTGTTATTTTATTCGATTCTATTTACCTGCAGTTTCATGTTTGGTGTAAGAATAACACGTCTTAAAATCTGTGATAAGTCATTCGCCCAACATGTCCACATCATATAAGTCTCGTTAATATTTGTAATCCAATAACTCGTAGGCAGCTCTGTACTTTTTCCAGAACTCAAATTTTCGGCAGAAAATTTGCACATTTGCTTTTCTTCCACTGAATGTGAGGTTTCAGAGGAAACTCCAGAAGACATACCGTCAATATTTTTATGTTCAAAATGTTGAAAAAATGGTACCTTCTCTGCGGGAAAAATTGACGGAACTGCTCCTTCTTTTAATTTTGGTTTAGTTCTATTTACATATATGACTGTTCCATTGTCTTGCAAAAAGGCATCTTCTCTAACAATGTCCTCTGCATTAAAATGAAATTCGCAAATTGCGCTTTTTTTTGTTAAATTTATGTTTTTATTGGACAAAACATTCGACCACACGATGAATATGTCATTCTATAAAATAAATGATACATTTCTACTTTCAGATATAATACACGTAATATAACATATTATACACGTTATACGGGGTGTCCCAAAAATGCTGTGGGTCCTTAAAGGGGGTGATTCGGGGGTGATTGTAAACAACTTTTTCCTTTGCGAAAAAGTTCTCCGATGTTTCGTTAACGAGATATTAACAAAAAGAACCGACCAATCAGAGCGCGAGTCTGACGGCCGAGTTCCCGCGCTAGCGTGGCCACGCGCCGCGCTGCGAGTGTGAACAAGCAACTCGGCATGCAACGAAGAAAATTGCGTAGAATGGCAAATGAAAAAGACGTAACAAATAAAATCGAACGCGTTGTCATGGTTTGTTTGTTATTTAATGTGAATAATGAATAAAGGATAAATGGATGAAAATCACGTGTAACGTAAAAAGACGAATACACAGTTTTTTTTTAGAAGATTCGAAAATAATAATTATTTGAAGTGGGAGGATAAGGAATACGTAAATTTCCGTGTGTTAATAACGTAGCCACGAAAAGGTAATGTAACGGGAAATTAACGAAAAGTGATCGTAGTTCGTTATTGTGATAAAAATCCGTAATTCAATAACGGCCAGCACTGTTGCTGATAACGAATAAGTCTGTTTAAAAAGCCCGAATAAATATTATCGCCGGAAATAAGTCATCGCTTGCGTTAAATTTAAAAATGAATGATTACCAATGACGTAACTAAAACTCACCCTTGTTGGAAATTCACCTGCAGCTTGAAAATCTGTGTCACAGGGTCACTGAACCGATCCTGGTCATCGATGGACGAGCCCAGTGCACAGCTGCTCCCAGGTATACGACACTACCCAAAGTTAAGGGTCGCAATGTCAGGTGCGTCCAGGTCAACGTGCCGAATATTCACTTCACTGCACGGCTACTAACACTGATCACTTTATTTACTTTTTATGGAACCTGTTGTTCCTACGTTTTAAAAATTGGTGGCCCCGAAAGGGGCCGATTGTTGGCAATTGAAGAATCGGAATATTCTAGCGCAAATGCTCGCGCAGCAGCACTTGCGTTCCCGTCGTTCGGGGCGTACACCCAGAACATCCGGTAGTATTCCTGGGCTGTGAACAGTTCTGCAACGCGATTTCTAGCTGACTGACAGGATTTTTTCCAAGCAACTTCCGCTACCCCCAAGTAGCTTCTCTGGTTCCATTATGAGTTAACTCCCACCAGGCCAAGAGGCTTTAGGTAAAAAGAAGCCAGCACACTTTCGGAACACACGTGTTTTGCAGAAGTGCACCGAAAACTTTCACAAAAGCCCGCGATCCGTCCTTCTACTGCCAATGTACCCATTGCTTCGAGATAGAAAACAGACACCACGTGTATCGGTTCGAAAGGGTCCGAAGGGAAGAGGCGGAGAAAGTCTTCGAGTTGCTATAAAGAAGAAAATTCACGTCTGCTACGAGGCGGAACCAATTAAGTCATAAATTATCCGCTGACTTGCGGGATAATACGGTCATAAACCGCGACCCTGGCGAAATGCTCTGGCTGATCAGCCTGATTAATTTTGGAGAACTAGAAATTACAGAGTATTATCCAGCATCAATACGTCTCGCGGAGAGACACAGGAAAAGAAGGGTAGTCCGCTGACTGCGCGTAGTTCCGCCTGCTTCGTCCTACCCTCAAATTAAAGGCGAATCCCCTATCTCTCGAGTATAAAGACGCGCTCGAATTTCAAAACACAAGCACGCGTCGACGTATTCGGTGCGAGAGACTTTGGGCTTGAAGTCCCATTGGCCGCAAACTAACCAATCGGGCCTGCTTATCTCTCGTGTCTAAACACGCACTCGGGTTTCAAAACAAAAGCACGCGTCGACGTATTCGGTGCCAGAGACTGTGGGCTTGAGGTCCGATTGGCCCTGCATCCCTCGCAAATGACAACTGTCCTCAAGAGGCCCTCTTGACAGCAATATCTCCTCCCCAAGGCCCACCTTCTCTCGCACCGAATACGTCGACGCATGCTTTTGTTTTGAAATTCGAGCGCGTGTTTAGGCACGAGAGATAAGCAGGCCCGAGGGCTGTGGGCTTGAGGTCCGATTGGCCACAAACTAACCAATCGGGCCTGCTTATCTCTCGTGCCTAAACACGCACTCGAATTTCAAAACAAAAGCACGCGTCGACGGATTCGGTGCGAGAGAAGGTGGGCCTTGGGGAGGAGATATTGCTGTCAAGAGGGCCTCTTGAGGACAGTGGCCGTATGGGATGGATGCAGGGCAGATTGGTTCGACTAGGGCCAATCAGACTTCAAGCCCACCGTCTCTCGCACGGAATACGTCGACGCGTGCTTTTGTTTTGAAACTCGAGCGCGTGTTTAGACACGAGAGATAAGGGATCCGTCTTTAATTTGAGGGTAGAACGAAGCAGGCGGAACTACGCGCAGTCAGCGGACTACCCTTCTTTTCCTGTGTCTCTCCGCGAGACGTATTGATGCTGGATAATACTCTGTAATTTCTAGTTCTCCAAAATTAATCAGGCTGATCAGCCAGAGCATTTCGCCAGGGTCGCGGTTTATGACCGTATTATCCCGCAAGTCAGCGGATAATTTATGACTTAATTGGTTCCGCCTCGTAGCAGACGTGAATTTTCTTCTTTATAGCAACTCGAAGACTTTCTCCGCCTCTTCCCTTCGGACCCTTTCGAACCGATACACGTGGTGTCTGTTTTCTATCTCGAAGCAATGGGTACATTGGCAGTAGAAGGACGGATCGCGGGCTTTTGTGAAAGTTTTCGGTGCACTTCTGCAAAACACGTGTGTTCCGAAAGTGTGCTGGCTTCTTTTTACCTAAAGCCTCTTGGCCTGGTGGGAGTTAACTCATAATGGAACCAGAGAAGCTACTTGGGGGTAGCGGAAGTTGCTTGGAAAAAATCCTGTCAGTCAGCTAGAAATCGCGTTGCAGAACTGTTCACAGCCCAGGAATACTACCGGATGTTCTGGGTGCACGCCCCGAACGACGGGAACGCAAGTGCTGCTGCGCGAGCATTTGCGCTAGAATATTCCGATTCTTCAATTGCCAACAATCGGCCCCTTTCGGGGCCACCAATTTTTAAAACGTAGGAACAACAGGTTCCATAAAAAGTAAATAAAGTGATCAGTGTTAGTAGCCGTGCAGTGAAGTGAATATTCGGCACGTTGACCTGGACGCACCTGACATTGCGACCCTTAACTTTGGGTAGTGTCGTATACCTGGGATCAGCTGTGCACTGGGCTCGTCCATCGATGACCAGGATCGGTTCAGTGACCCTGTGACACAGATTTTCAAGCTGCAGGTGAATTTCCAACAAGGGTGAGTTTTAGTTACGTCATTGGTAATCATTCATTTTTAAATTTAACGCAAGCGATGACTTATTTCCGGCGATAATATTTATTCGGGCTATTTAACCCTGTAACTCCCAGTGTTGCACCGGTGCAACACTCATTTTGAATGTGCGTAAAATTCTATCGTCTGTTTATATTTAACTTTCGGCACGGAATGGAGAAAAATTGAAATAATCAATATTCAATTTTGATCTAGCTATCCTATAGAACCATTATATGTATATATAGACTTATATATATATATTAGCTCACAATTTTTAAATAACGGCTCTGGGCGTTAAAGGGTTAAACAGACTTATTCATTATCAGCAACAGTGCTGGCCGTTATTGAATTACGGATTTTTATCACAATAACGAACTACGATAACTTTTCATTAATTTCCCGTTACATTACCTTTTCGTGGCTACGTTATTAACACAAGGAAATTTACGTATTCCTTATCCTCCCACTTCAAATAATTATTATTTTCGAATCTTCTAAAATAAAACTGTGTATTCGTCTTTTTACGTTACACGTGATTTTCATCCATGTATCCTTTATTCATTATTCACACTAAATAACAAACAAACCATGACAACGCGTTCGATTTTATTTGTTACGTCTTTTTCATTTGCCATTCTACGCAATTTCCTTCGTTGCATGCCGAGATGCTTGTTCACAACTCGCAGCGCGGCGCGTAGCCACGCTAGCGCGGGAACTCAGCCGTCAGACTCGCGCTCTGATTGGTCGGTTCTTTTTGTTAATATCTCGTTAACGAAACATCGGAGAACTTTTTCGCAAAGGAAAAAGTTGTTTACAATCACGCCCCGAATCACCCCGTTTAAGGACCCGCAGCATTTTTGGGACACCCTGTAGTCGCCAGGGACTCCTACCGGTACGTAAAATACCGGTATTTTTCGATTGTACCATCGTAACACTTATAGAAACCGAAATACAAAAATACCGGTATGAGATCATACCGGTATATGAAAATACCGGTATATTTACCTATATTTACCGGTAATTTTTTCGTTTTTCTTATTCTATTACAATTTTCAAGATATTTGTAAGCAGAGATTTAAAACCGGTATTATTTGATTACTGCTATTATGTTACCAAAATTATATCTAAACCGATATAGTACCGAAATCGCTGTAATACCGAAACCAAATGAATTACCAGCATTTTTCTGGTAATATGTATAGTGTGATCGCGAGTGAAAGAGAATAAGATGTTACAATGTTACATTCGTCGGAACGTCGATTTCAAACGCCAAGTATAGCGACGTCGTTTGATGCCGTCTTATATATCGTCTCCCTTACGTCCCTTATGTGAGAAAGGGATAACAGAGAGGTTCAGCAATGAAGTGGAGGCGGAATATAAACAAATGAAGATTTGTTCTCGAGATCGATGACGAGAACGTGGAGCGTTAGCAGTGCCGCCAACCCAAGTTAGTGTCGAAAGATTATTTTCTTCATTAAAATATGTCCTGTCACCATTACGTTACAATTTGTCTGATTGTTTTTAATATTTTATTGTTTTATTGAAAAAGAAAAACCTGTCTTAATCTTGACCTACCATTTCTATAAGAGGAAAACCGAAAAAATACCGGTATTTATTTCGGTTTTCGGTAATATATCGGTTTCGGTATAGTGTAATACCGGTATCCAAATTATACCGGTATCCAAGTTATACCGGTATGAAGTCCCTGGGCCGTAATACCGGTATCCAAACCATACCGGTACGAAGTCCCTGGCGTAATACCGGTATCCAAATCATACCGGTATTAAGTCCCTGGTAGTCGCCACTGGAAATTTTAAAAATTGATCTTGTTTCTAAGGGTTTTGATATCGCTAATCACGATTCCGTGGTCAGAGTATTGAAATTTTACGCAGAAACAGTGTTGCCAACCTAAACAAGCCTAAATGAATAACGGCAGTTACATTCGTATACAGTATTTCCTCGCTATGGGCTCGCTGGTCGGGACCGGCGTTGAACCCACATCCTGAACAGAGCCCTAATTCCGAGTGTTCGTTTCTCGCTTCTTTCTGGCCGAAGGGTAGAGCGAGATGGAACGCTTTGCGTGCGCGGCGAGTGTGCGCGACGGACGCGAACCCTCAGATGGAATCGTGCCTGCGTCAAAATTTTGCGAAACGGTTCCCGTGCTCACACGTGGGCTCGTGACCATTGCGCACGCCCGTCGCGCACGCAAAGGACGCAGTGTGACGGCGTCCGAAAGACGGAGCGAGACAAACCATCAACGCGTCGTTTGTCTCGTACCGCCCTTGCTCGCTTCCAATGCCTCTCGCTCGCTCTCGTTCCATCTCGCTCTCGCCTTCGCCGGACAAGAGTGAGACAGAAGTGGTGGGGATAGCGAAAAACCCACATCGTGTACACCAAACCGAGTCCACAATGAGACAATACTGTATTATTATTTCCTTTGGCGCTACCCAGGGTTAACGACATGGACGTAGAAAGTTTTGTAGCTCTTTTCTTGTTTTGGGGGTTTTTTGTGTCATTTTTGGATGTGTTTTTTTTATTTTTCTGATTTTACTATTTATTATACGAGCTGCACTCGTGCAACGCATGCATTATACAAAATGAATAATGAATGTTGTATGTCTTTGTTGCGATTTTTATCTGTTTGTTCATACTTCTTGTTCTTCCAAATGAAAAAAAAAAATTATATGTCGGAAATTCGAATTTACGGTATTGATTGTTTCGTATGGAAATCCTCTAAACAGAGTGTTATGCACAATGTTAATTCCCCGAGGTTGAGATGTACTCGTTCGGAGTTTGTTATATTTGCAAAACTATTTGCCGACTATGATTCGAAGGACCACACTCAAATAGAGACAAGGTTGTTTGATTTAAATGATTTATTTAAATAAACTTAACTTAAAAAAAAACACAATGAAAACTTTGAAAGAGTTCTGGAATTGTCCGAAATTCGAATGCACTCGTGTAATACAAATGGCCGATATGCCCACGAGTTGGTCGAGTTCAAATGAGATCTAACTCGTTACAATTTCTATCGTGATCAGTTCGACAAGCTATATCTGATCACCTCGACAAGTTCTATATGATCTGATCTTCGGCTCGTCGCCGAGGTTCCTTGAAGTCTCCTGGCCCTCCTTCCCGGTCTGGAAAATGGGCCTTGCCCAATCAGCGTCCCGCGACATCGCAACACCCCTTCTTTACGCCCTTCGCTGGTGTCTTCTTGGGGTGGGATGCGTTGGTGTTAGCCTCCTTCGCTTGGTGCTAGCGGCCTGGCAACGCGTGAGAAAAACCCCGGGCCTTGACGTCACTGGCGGTCCGCTAGCTAGCGAAAACCGTTGAACGGTCGGACCCATGGTGTGCCTTCAAGAGCCCAATCTTCCTGGTCTGGGAAGCGTCAACTCGGCGCTCCGAGGACGACCGCGCGTGTTAAGGACTCCTTAGTCGATAAAGATTTATGTTTCCGCAATTCATTGGAGATCCGGATGGGAACGAAACTTTCTCCAAACAAATGTCGCGATCAAAAGTGGTCTGGCTAATGTACGACTAAACACACAATACAGTGTCACATGTAGAGCATATATAAAGAGTTCGAGGTCTAGTTTGTCGTAATGAACACAAATTGCATCGTCGGTTTTTATCCAGTAATTTTGGAAAATGACGACCTATTAGTCGAGAGGGTTTGGGCAGATCAGATATGGAGTCATTCGGATCAAGATTCAGTAAAGCCCTAAACACTTGTAAACGAAATGAAGGAAAGGATACACGTTCATTATTCATTTTGTATAATGCATGGCCATTAGTGAGTGCCAGATCTAATAAATGGAAAAATAATTTGCGGTACCACTTCATTGATTTTCTTACCGTTTCTATCAGAGATAATTGTCTGTCGATGTTGTCAATGCCCCCCATATTCTTATTATAATCCTGTACACAAGTTGGTTTTATTACATTTTCATTTGTACCGTAGTGCTTTTTTCCAGTTGCGCGGAACTCAAGCTCATGAATGGTCGTTATCATGTATGCGTCTTTCTTATCCTTCCACTTTATAGCTAGCCAGACTCGGTTATAGGCAGCCTCTACTGTACCTCGGACTAACTTACTATTTAGTTTAGGCATTCCCTTTCTATTTGCTTTCACCGTTCCACACATTCCTGTATCACGTTCGTGTAAAAATTCAGCTAAAGTCCAGTTCATATATATTGGCCGGTGAGCTTCGCGAGGGGTATTCTCCCACCACACCTTTTTAAAAATTTAGAAAAAATAGGAGGATGTAGCCCTGTTTTTCCTCTTTACGTACATGTTTTGAAAAACTACAAATCAAAAGTTGTAGCAATTATCAAATAAGTAATCGCATAACCGGCCATTTATTCCAAAAGACGCTCAAAGATACGACAAAATATTTATCCTTTAACATAATCCCATCATATCCCATCCTCTCCCGATGGAATAATACTCATCACCTTCTCGTGGTTTCCATTGAACAATGGCTACTTAAATGTTTCAAACAATAAGTGCCATCGACAGAGAGTGAGTTTCCAGTAACTATTAACGGTATTAAACCTTGCAGCGATCCTCATTAATACCCTATATAAAAGTGGCAGGTATAGTCGCGTGGCCGCTGGGAGTACCGCACGGCCCGAGCGACCAGTCGAGCCGGTGTGATTTGACGCAGCGTTCCATTCAATTAATTTTCATTTGGCCAATTTTAAAACGTTCACGTTTTTCAAAACATGTCCGTAAAGAGGAAAAACAGGGCTACATCCTCCTATATTTTCTAAATTTTTAAAAAGGTGCCTTCAACTATAAAATTGCATTTGTTAAGAACAATTGCTAAATAAATGGTCAAATATTCGTTTTTATTAAGTGAAATAATTTTTATTAGATACCCTTATATCTCCACTGTAAGCACCAAAAAGGTCATTTTTATCAGTTTATTGGTTCAACAGTTATAATTTTTGGAAAAAAGTAAACACTATATTTCAAAGAGCTGTAACATCCACAATTTTTGACATTTCGAAAAATCCTTCGAGATATGTTTATATACCCCTAAAGACTACAACATATCCAAGTTGCACCAAAATCCGAAAACTTACTCCGAAAAGTGTCCGACTTCTCGTGGAATGACCATATTTCATGTGTTCCAAATTGTATGTGTTCTAAATCGCATGTGTTCTAAATTGTATGTGTCCTAAATTGTATGTGTCCTAAATCGCATGTGTCCTAAATTGTGTGTGCACTGCAAATCGCATGTGTTTTAAATCGCATATGTCCTAAATTGCATGTGTCCTGAATTGTATGTGTCCTAAATCGCATGTGTAGTTCTGTACTGTGTAGTTTAGATATGGAGCCTGCTCCGCTATATACTACAAAGTCCAATACAAATCCAGTTTCACAGTCAACTACTTCCAAAAGTTTTATACCAAAACGGTTTCTTTTCAAGGGTATGTATTGCTTGAATTTGAGCCTTCCTTTCCATAGAAGCAGGCTCTCATCTATACATAGATTTTTTCCCGGATAGATACTATTCGAGAATTTTTCTTTCGGATCGTCTATAATTGGTTTTACTTTTTTTAGAGGATGATTTATGTTATCTCCATTAATTTGGAAATGTAAATATCGCAGAATCTGTAGATATCTATTCCGAGACATTATTTGTCTAAATATTGGAGTTGATAAGAGAGGATCAATACTTCAATAATGTTTTATCGCGCCTTTTCGAATGTGTCCCATTAGGATTGAGAGTCCAAGAAATTTTTGTAATTCCTCTTCTGTCAAAGGTGTCCATGGTTTCATATTCAAACGATTGGGTTCAGGATTCTGTGCTTCATAACGATTCGTTTCTTCCACGATCGTTTGAATCAAAGACGAATCGAAATAAAGTTCAAAATAGTGTACGGGCTCATTACCTTTTCAGAGAAATATCTTCGTCAATTCTAGTTTCATCAATGAAATCTTTTATAGAGGAATGAAAATGACTATTACAAAAAATTTCATTTGCTGATACAACTTCGTGGTCAGCCAAATTAACATGTTCGATATCTAAATTTTCTGAATCTCTTTCACTTGGCTCAGATTCGCCACTACTCAAATTTTCATACTCGTCCATTTGATCAAATTATTTTTTGTATAAATATTTTGATCAAATATATTTTTGATGAAAAATATATTTTGAGGAAAGAGCCGAGAATGCACGCAGAATACAGTATTTATTCGCCAGGTTCTCGCGGCTCGGTACCAGCGGGGAGCATCTAACATAGATGGGACACGATATGCAGTGTTTCTGAGCTTTTTCTTGCCGAAAGTGAGAGCGACTCAGAGCTGGGTTGCTAAGAAATCCCTACCATAGTGGAGCTACAATGTACCCGTAGTGAAGGGGGGACACGCCACGTATGCGCGTGATGACGCCGTGACCTTCCTTCGTCTAGTTTTCTTCATTTCGTTTAGGGTAGACTGGGTACGGTTGACACATTTTAGCGTTTATCGTCCATTGCATCGGGATTAGTTAAGCGAGCGATGACGGAAATATATTAAATAAAAGACCACATATCTGTCTACTAATGGGCAATGTTATTTGAGATCACTGTATTGTATTTTATCTGTAAAATCAAATTTAAAAAAAAATGTAATTTGTTTCAACCGTCCCAATGCCAGGGTCGGTTGAAACAGTGCCTGGGGTCAATTGAAACACATGCAAATAATACAAAATATAATAAATGAACATGTTTTATTCATCGTCTAATAACATTTTACGACTCGTAATGGCACAGTTGAACATCACAAATATTTTTTTATTAATATTCAAGTCTTTCACGATACTTATAATCTAACATAATTTTTAATCAGCCTTCAAAGGTTTATATTAAGTACAACTTAAATTATATAATAATCAGATGTTGGTGACGATTATTTTTTTTGTAATGTTTGTGTACTACAGCAGCTTTAAAAAAAAACTTTAGCACTACAGCTACAAAATAGGTTAAAAAAAAATTAAAGACTTATTATTTCTATAAAAATCAATACTTTATTTATATTTTTCTCGTAGTCTTCCTTTAGCGTACCCTTGGCATCTAAGAAACAAGAAAATTAAATAAATAAACTGGTTCAACCGTACCCACAAAAACTGTTTCAACTGTCCCCAACCCCCCTTCTAGGTATAAAACGATTCACAGTGTTTAGAATTGAGGTGGGTGAGCACGCTGGAAAGTGGTTGAGGAGAAGCGGTAAGAAAGCCACGCGGTGCGAGAATCTTGTGGTCAAATTGACCGTGTCAATTTATTTAAAATAATGCACTTAGGGTGAGCACAACGAGAGAACAAAACTCACTCGCGTGAATTAATGCGCGAATTGAGCACAAAGTAATGCACAAAAGGAATTTCATACGTTGCGCAATGAACAATGATAGACACGTTATAACGACAAGCGGTATGAAACGAGAGTGAACAAAGGGACGCGGAAAACCGTTGAGCGTGTTCTCGAACAATCCTCGAGAATCGATCAAGAAAGTACGCGTCGTGATTGGACCGCTCGCTTTACGTGGTGATCGGTGATTGGCTGAGCAGGCGCCTAGGAGTATCGATCGGCTGATCGAATATCGATCAGCGGCGTGTACCGCTGCCCGGTAGGTGCTGCGGTGAGCTTGGGTGCGGCGGAGCAGGGAACTAATGGAATCTCAAACACACAGTAAGAATGATAATAAATTTCAATAAAAACTAATCATACAGCTGTATTCCACACACTCCAATTAAAACGATACAAAACTCTCAATACTCTAACTTTAATAAAACCACAATAATTGCAAAAATGTACGAACAAAAAATACTTACTTTTCCGTCAAAAAACACAATGGGGCCTCCTATACACAAGCACAGCGCGCGAAGAGCGACGCAACACTAAACTTCGTGTTTCGACTTGTCGCCCGTTTCTTTCTCCCCTTGCACCCCTCACCCCCTCATGCACGGTGTCGAGATATTCGCTTTGTTTCAACCGTCCACCGTTTCAACCGTACCCAGTCTACCCTACAAGTGCCCAGTCTACCCTACAAGTGCTTAGGCTAAATGCTTAAATACTGAATCTTGATCCGAATGACTCCATTTCTGATCTGCCCAAACCCTCTCGACTAATAGGTCGTCATTTTGAGGATTTCCATACGAAACAATCAATACCGTAAATTCGAATTTCCGACATATAATTTTTTGTTTTCATTTGGAAGGACAAGTAGTATGAACAAACAGATAAAAATCGCAACAAAGACATACACATTCATTATTCATTTTGTATAATGCATGCGTTGCACGAGTACAGCTCGTATAATAAATAGTAAAATCAGAAAAATAAAAAAATCACATCCAAAAATAACACAAAAAAAAAACACAAAACAAGAGCTACAAAACTTTCTACGTCCATGTAGTTAGCTCTGGGTAACGCCAAAGGAAAGAATAATATATGAATGTAACTGCCGTCATTCATTTAGGCTTGTTTAGGATGACAACAGTGTTTCTGCATAAAATTTTGATAATCTGATTTGAGAATCGTGATTAGCGATATCAAAAACCCTTAGAAACATTTCAAGTTCAAATTTTAAAAATTCTAGTACAGTATTGTCTCCCTGAGAACTCGCTGGTCGGGACCGGCGTTGAGCCCACATCGTGAGCAGAGCCCTAATTCCGAGTGTTCGTTTCTCGCTTCTTTCTCGCCGACGGCGGGAGCCATATGGAACGCTTTGCGTGCGCCGGAGTGACTCGGCCAGGGGGCTGCAACTCCCATACACGATTTTGGGACAGTGTTTCGACTGCCACCTAGGCGGTGCCAATTTTTTCGAACTAAAATTCAATATGGTCGTGCTCTAGTGTTATGCTAAAAAGCATCGTATCGAACTGGAAACTCCTATTTGCTTATTATTTGAGGCAGTCAGAGCAGCAACGGACCAACCCAAATTAAAAAAAAAAATTTCCTTATTTTATATGGTTCGTAGAGCCTATTGGAATACGTTATGGCTACTAATTTAACTTCGAAAAAAATGTAGGTTAGTCCGCTTTTGCTCTGACTGATTTATTTCACAAAATGCAAGACGTCCTCAAATCAGTTGATGCACTGCCTCAAAACTGTTGTAAAAGCCATCGAAGAAAAGGGACTTATCATCCTCAGTATGGTTGACGATTAAAATACAAAAAATGTTGCAGCAATTAATATATTATTACTGGATTCGCAGACTATGTTGGACGGCCATATTGAATTTTAGTTCGAAAAAATTGGCACCGCCTAGGTGGCAGTCGAAACACTGTCCCAAAATCGTATATGGGAGTTGCAGCCCCCTGGACTCGGCGCGGCCGCGGCGTCCGAAAGACGGAGCGAGACCAGTGACTTTCGCTCGCTCTCGTTCCATCGCGCTCTCGCCTTCGCCGAACAAGAGTGAGACAGAAGTGGTGGGGATAGCGAAGAACCCACAACGTGTGCACCGAAACGAGTTCACGGGGAGACAATACTGTATATGCCATACCGTTCGGGGCCGGGCTGGCCACTACAGTGGCCACCTAGGAATTCGGATACTTTGCCGGACATTTTGGTGCTATATATGCATAAATTTTAAGTAAATAAAACTTACAATTTCAATGAAAAAATCCCGGCCCTCTAAAGGTTAATAGAAGTCGCAAAGCAGTTATGAATTTATTAAAAAATCCTGACAACTACGAGGAATAAAGGAGACGTCCAATTCTGGACGTCCACAAAGTTTAACAGCTCAAGAAAAACGTGCAATGTTAAGAGCTGCATCCAATTCAAAGGTGACTGCAAGGCAAATTGCAGAAAATGTGGGTGTAAATACTAATGTCAAGATCGTTCGACATGTTTTATAAAACTGTAAACATTTAATAAGAAGGAAAATGCAGAAGAAACCGTATCTAACAGAGCTGCATAAAATTCACCGTTTACAATTTGCAGAAAACTATATACATATGAAAAAAATGGCGTACAGTGATATTTACGGACGAAAAGAGATTGGGGGTTCCGGGCGTTCGCACGGCTCGTGACATGACTTCGTCACACGTTGTTAAAATTAAAGTCCATTTAAGTTATATATTTTAATACATGTAGTCTGACAACCCCCCCCCCCCCCCCAAAAAAAAAACATGACTCATGTATGAAAGAAGCTAATTCCCTTAAACTCACGTAAGAAGTTCACCTGCAAAGATTGAGAAACCAACTTTGCTAATTCCAAATTAAACTCACTTAAATTCCTTAAAACCGGAGCTGGAAATCTGAGCACTGAATTGAACTTTTTTATTTGTTTTCGTGAATTAAAGGTACATTTGGAATTAGCAAAGTTGGTTTCTCAATCTTTGCAGGTGAACTTCTTACGTGAGTTTAATTTGGAATTAGCAAAGTTGGTTTCTCAATCTTTGCAGGTGAACTTCTTACGTGAGTTTAATTTGGAATTAGCAAAGTTGGTTTCTCAATCTTTGCAGGTGAACTTCTTACGTGAGTTTAAGGGAATTAGCTTCTTTCATACATGAGTCATGTTTTTTTTTTTGGGGGGGGGGGGAGGATTTCACATTTTTTTTTCATATTTCGTTTTAAATAACTAAGTGCCCTATTTCATAACGGTCCTCATCCTCAGGGCGGTTCAGACTCATGCATGATACGTGCTGGTACATCAGCATAGAAATGTATTGACAACGACAAAATTAATTAAACGTAAGCCCCAAAAACGCTATAAATGTGTTTTACGAAAAAGACAAAAAGCCGCTAGTCGCATCACGAGTTCCATAAATACCCAGATAACCCCGAGGGGGTGAAAATTGTACCGTGTCAGCAATAATCTATAAAAATATTACCCATAACCACAAATCCAAACGTCTTGTAATCAGTCACTCGCGGTTTTACGAAAAAAACAAAATGCCGCTAGTCGCATCACCAATTCCATAAATACCCAATTTATACCGAGAAATGATTTGAAAAAAAATTTGGGAAAAAAATTAAACATTGAAGGTGTTCCAACAGGAAAGGCTGATTTTGTTGTAACTTTTTTTTATTTTTTTTTTTCTCCTCACAAAATACGGCCGCCACGGCCACGGCCACGGCCACGGCCATAAGTTTGGGCGTGTATGAGCTCCCGCAGGGTACCCGCCTGTGAGCGGAGGCTCACTGCCTGCGCCCGCACCGCCTGGAGGGTGGCCCAGTGCTCTTGTCGAGCTCGCACGCTCCAGCCGCTCCTCTGATGTCGTTTCGTGGCATATCCTCCTGTAATTAGTAAACGTCCACAATGATATTATTATAATAATAATAATACATATATATACATATATGATCAAATGGAATAACTTTTTTGTTTTTCAAACGATTTGAATGAAACTTGATATGTAATGGTTTTTGGGGCCGCTGAATCTGAATTTGGCATTGGAATTTTAGATTTCAATATAACAGACTCAAAATGGCGAACCAAAATGGCCGCCAATTGACAACTCACCCCTAAATACTATTTTTTTAGGGGTTGGAGGTGTCAGATAAAAAAATTACCTCCGGAATCGGTCCAGCGGCTCAAAAAACCCGTGTATACCAAATTTTGTGTGATTCACTTAATTTTTCGATGGTACCAGTTTGGGCCCGAATAATGAAAGGGATCGTGCCAGTTAACCGGTTAAAATACAGCGCGGTTTTCGTAGCGCTGGGCGCCATCTTTTCCTATTATGGAGGTTCTTCCGTGTTCGTCGTTTCCTATCTACCTTATAGCTGGTTTGGAAATCGTACTGTTACATCTCGGAGGCGACCTTGCGTCGAATGCGTAGAGAAATACGTGAATTTTCCGAGGGGCGGTAAGGATTAGACAGTTTCGACCCACGGGACTCTGATTGTCACTGTAACAGCTTCGCGTTCGGTTCTGACCCGGGGTCCCCGGACCCAGAGAAGTTTTTAAATCCCGACTATGCACGATTGACTTACAACGTCGGAGTAAGTCCCCTTTCATGCACTTTTTCGAAGGAATGCATCTGCGCTACGGACGGTATTGAGATGCTGGACGGTTTCTGTGCTGCATTGTATCGTTGTTTCACGCATTTATAAATCTCTTTATAAAGCTCTCTATCATCGTGTTTACACGATGGATACAGAACCCAAGGAGACGTATTAATGAACAAATTACTGTTAAGATTATGGTAGGGCATAACACGAGTTTACTGAACAGCAACGGTAACAGAACATAAATAAGGGGGTAACAAGGCTAATACAAGAACGAGTAACGAATACAATCAGTTAAGCGTAATAAGATATCAAGACGTCTGCTAGCAATGGTGGCTGACTTTCGAATGACAGCTTGACAGGCGATCGAACGGATCGCCTTCTTCTCGCTGTCCTCTTGTCCCGCTCGCGAGCACCAGTGGGCCTTGGATTCCCATCCAAGGCGTGTTCGCAACATTGCTCCCCCCTCCGAAGAAGCGGTCGTCCCGGCCACTGCAGTCTCTTCAACTCCTGTAGCCGTATCCGGAAGGGTGGAAAGGTCGCCGCGTGGCCCCTTCCGACCGGCGCCTCGGCATTCGCCTTCCCGCCCAGGGAAAAACCACTCCGAAAACCCTGGGCAAGGCGTGGGTACGTGGAATCCGCGGTCCTCGTTCGTCGTCGCCGCTGCTTCTGCGGCTGTCCCCCGTTGTCCTGCTGCAGGCTGGGTCGCGTGCAACGGCTCCTTGCGTATCGCACGCAACAGCTCCTTGCGTCTCGCACGCGACAGCTCCTTGCGTTCCTTCGGGATCCCTCGACGGCGGTCCCTCCGGGGCTCCGCCGGCGAAATCCCGCGCCGCTCCGGAACATCCCTGGGCGGCTCCGCTCCGTCCATCGCCCCTCAGCGGTCTGGCCGCTCCGGCGCTGCAACCTGGTTCGTCCTCGACTGTATCCTGGTTTGTCCTCGACTGCATCCTGATTGACCTCGGCGTCCTTCCAGCAGTCCTGCGCGACACTTCGCTCTTCGAAGTTCCCTTGTAAACGAAGCGTCGCTCTCATTAGACGGGAACCGAAAACAACTCGTTGGGGCCGTACGAGCCGGAAAACCGGAAAGGAAGGCCGAGCACGCAAGCAGAGTGTCACAGCTAGTCGCAAGCATGCAAGCGGCCCAACCTCCAGTCCAGTCACGCGCCTCGTCAGCCCTGGCCGTCTTCTCTCTTCTTTCAATCCTGAGGCCTTGACTTCAAGATGGCCCCATTCCTCTTCTTGCCATCTGGTGCTGACCCAGGGAACCGTCCTTTGCAGCTGGTCAACGCCCCCGTCTCCGCGATGTCTCCCCCGGCCGACCCGTGCAACTGCGTCGCACGTCCGTCCGGTGAACGACGACACCATTTCCCGTCTGCTGTCCACCCCTTGCGTACTGCTACCTGGGGATCCCCCTGAGTTCCACACCGGAGCATGCTCCGGGGCCCAGAAGGTTCTCTACCAGGGGGGCTAGCGAGGCGGTTTCACGTATGTCCGTGCCTCGCTGCGGACCACCACGCTATTGTGGCACATTCGGGGAATTCGGGGTCGCATCCGAGCCGCGGTGGCGGTCCCCCGACACCTTGTCCCTCGTCGTGGGGTACAAGTGAGGTACAAGAACAGGTAACGAATACAATCAGTTAGGCGGAATACAATATCGAGACGTCTGGTAGTGATGGTGGCTGACTTTCGAATGACAGCTTGACAGGCGATCGATCGGATCGCCTTCTTCTCGCTGTCCTCTTGTTCCGCTCGCGAGCACCAGTGGGCCTTGGATTCCCATGCAAGGGTTGTTCGCAAAAATAAATTCCATACATACTGCATTTCTAACATAGGGTTTCTTGTATCTTTCCCTGCTGCATTCTATCAATAATTTTACGAGAGGAATGAAAAATGTGTATTTACCCATTATCCGTAAATGCCGGTTACTGATGAATATAAGAACTGCGCCTCCCTAACTGTTCATTCGACAGTTACAACATAAGTTGGTTGCAGAGGGGCTTGAATAGCACACGATGGTGCAACATTAACCATAGCAGGCGTGAGTCCATTATGAACTAATCTGGAAAAAGTGTACGTGTAGAATTATTATGCACAGCGTGTACCGCGCGCAAGTAACAGTATACAGACTGGATGTTGTGGGGTGACTCTACACGGAGAAGGTGGTGACTCTACAGGGGCAAGATTGTGGTGACTCCACACGGACAAGGTGATGACTGCACACGGAGAAGGTGATGACTGCACACGGAGAAGGTGATGACTCCACACGGACAAGGTGGGGACTTCATACGGACAAGGTGGTGACTCCACACGGACAAGGTGGTGACTCTACACGGGCAAGATCGTGGTGACTACACACGGACGAGGTGGTGACTGAGTGCACGGACGAGATGATGGCTCCGCACGGGCGATGTGCGCAGCCGAGGTTTTATGAGGGCGCCCGGGTGGGCTTTCGCAACCCCCTCCTGCGAACATACAAATTTATAAGAAAATATCCTTCAAAGTGTAACAGATTTATTGCTACACATTACTTTTCTTATATCTTTTCCTGCAGCATGATATCAATATTTTTATAACAAAACGGAGACATGTGAAGTAACCAAAGTGTTCTCCGGCTCACAATTCGGCTCTTGGAGCAAGACTGATGTATACAAACATAAATATTTACTTTATTCATTTATGACCGTGAATCCCTGGGCGTTTCGCCCGCCTGTGGGTCGTCATTCCACAAATTCCGGCATTGAATTGTGTTGCGGGCTGTTTCTGCGCGTGAATGTGTCATCGTCCTCACCCTCATCCTCTCCTTCGCGGTTCGTAGAGCTTTCTTCACGAGCTCTTGGAATGTTGATCGAGTCGGTTTTTGAAAGTTTATATTCCGGCATACGGCCTCTGAAGAAAAATGAACGCAGAGTACATTAGCATTAATGGGGCATACACTAATGGTAACAATAATTATGCATAAGAAGATGAAGTGTTTCATACAAAAAATGGCTTTGGTCCATCGGGTGTTGTAAAGTGGTGCTTGTCCTGGTCTACAACCGAACCAGGTACACGATTGAGTTGTGTTTGAGATTTAGGCGGGTGAGCACGCTGGTAAAAAGTGAGGTTAGGGAACGACAGTGAAGAAGCGCGCACTACACAGATTTTGTAAAATGAGCTTGGTCTTTATTGTAAAATACACTCGTTGAGTGTAAGAGGGAGCTCGTCGAGCACTGCGAAGGATTATAATTGTATACATAATCACGCCGTGATATGATTACGTGCACATGCACCACGTGTTCGCGAATTGTTCGCGACGCACGAAACTATCACACGCGCGAACCATTTTCTGTGGAGAGATGAGCAAAAGTATTGAGAAAGGTGATGAATTTGATAGCACATTGAAAAGGGTGAGATGTGAGAATTCACAAGTTGCTTAAATACGACCGATGCGAAACCGACACGACTTTACGTGCACGCTGTGTGAACAAGATTGCTTTCCAGATGGGTGAGCATTTCCGTTACGCGTCTTCTCGAACATGCTCGAGAGTAGATCGACGTGGGGATGTGTGATTGGTTGATCGATTGTCGCCGACTTTTGGTTGGCCGATCGATTGTGGATTGGCCGTGCGTTGCACTGCCCAGGAGGTGTTGCCGTAAGCTAGGGTGTGGTGAGGAGTTGAACTAATTGACTCTCAAACAAGTTGCATTGTCTTCAATTGCTTCTTGGAAGCAGAGTTTGACTGCCGACTCAATATTGAAACCGCCTAAAAATGGTAGATAATGTACCTAAACGAAGTAACTAAAGATTGATGTAAACCAGTCGTGTCAAATCTGCGATGTAGGACTCGGGTCAGAACCGAACGCAGAGCTGTTGCAGGCTTGCGTCATGGACACTATTCCACTTACCCCACCCCATACTTGGATTGGCACTGTAAAGGTCGACGCACACATATCAGTTCCGCGTCAGTATTGTTCTGTCGTGCCAGTGGTAAGAAGAGAGACCCTCTACGCCCCTCTTTTGTTACCACGGGCATGCCGGGACGGAACTGACACGGAACTGATATGTGTACGCAGACCTTTACAACTTCGCGGTTGTTTCTGATCTGGGGTCCCAGAACCCTGAGAAGTTTTCAATTCCCGACTATGCACGATTGACTTACAACGTCGGAGTAAGTGCTTTCATCCACTTTTTCATACGAATGCATCTCCTCTACGGAGGATATCGGGATGCATGACGGTTTCTCGGGTGGAGTATGCTGTTGTTTTACGCACTTGTAAACGTCCTGTAGCATCGTCGTTAACCGTCTGGAAACAGAACACAAGGAGACGTAACATGCTAATGAATAGGATTTTTTTATTTTTTTTATTATTTTCCATGGATCCTTTACAATTTGTCCAGTAAGGACATTCGGTAAATTGTTATAATATTGCAAGTAAATGTATCGCGCAGACGCTTATTCCATTGAAAAGCGTCATTATAGAGTACAGATATTGTAATTATCCTTGTTTCTAACTCTTGTAGTGTGGGGGTAGATAGACTCAGGTAGTCTGGCTTACTGGGAGGGAAACAGATCCAACGGGTGCTTCCTCCGGAGTCTACGAAGATGATCTGATGAGTACAGGTCCCTGGATAGTGCGTTAGGATGGTTTTCAAGTCTTGCTTTGTATCGACCGCATAGTCGCGTTATTTCGTCCGAAACTGAGTTTATCTGAAGATCCTTACGGATTTCATCATTTCGAACATACCATGGTGCATTCACTATTGTTCGGAGTATAATTGATTGTAAGGCTTCAATTTTTGAAATATGGCTTTTCACAGCCATGCCCCATACTTGTATTCCATACGTCCAGACAGGTTTTATAATTGTTTTATATATTAGTAGTTTATTTTCTAAGCTTAACCTAGAGTGTCTGCTGGTTAGCCAGTACATTTCTTTCTTCTTGATTCGGATTTGCACCAACTTTTTGCATATATGTTGTTTCCATGTTAATTTGGAATCAAGATGTAATCCTAAGTATCTAACAAGTTTGGTTTCAGGTACAATGTTATTGTTGAATATAATGTGAGGTATGACACCCTTCCTTAACGTAAATGTAATATGATTACATTTGTCAGTGTTTACTAATGAATAGGATAGATTCCATACTTACTGAAGTTCTGACTCCAGGCGTTTTATTTGTCCTGGCTGCGCACGATCACAGGGTTGCGACTTAAAGTTTTGCGACTGCAAGTACTGCGACTCAAAGTTTTTCGCCTGCAAGTGCTGCGACTCCAAGTGTGGCGGCTGCAGGTGTTGCGACTCAAAGTTTTGCGACTCCGAATATGGCGGCTGCAAGTGTTGCGACTCCGAGTGTGGCGGCTGCAAGTGTTGCGACTTCGAGTGTGGCGACTGCAAGTGTTGCGACTTCGAGTTTGGCGACTCCGAGTGTCGCGGCTCCAAGTGGATCAATGCCTCTGCTGACTGTTGAATATAAGCCACCTCCTGTTTTGGTAGTACGACAGGTACACCATACTGTGGGTGTACGGGGGTTTGCGTAGGCCACGATGGTCCACCATTGTCCACATGGGATGAGAGTATATTTGATATGATTCTGGGCTGAGCACCACCTGCTGTCGAATGACGCTGCGCATATTGCACTGTATACATTTCGGCGTTCGTGTGGAAACCACCATTGCTTGGGTAGGGTTCTAAGACATGGGTGCCTTGCTGAATGTTGGACACAGGCATAGGGCTGGTGTAGATATTTTTTAATTGGTGGACATCAGCATTAAAATTCAGCAGGGTTTTTTTCGTTGCGCTGGGCACCATCTTTTTCTTTTTCGGAGGTTCATCATCCGACTCCGTTGTTTCATATCTCGCTGGTCGTACGTTTAGGCCGATTCTCCATGGGTACCTACGTCAGACGCCTTCACAGTTGGGAGCCTAATAAAGGTGCGTATCGACGTTGCGAGACGTACCTCTCGCACAAGCCTCGCAACGTCGATACGCACCTTCAGAAGTCCTTGCGTTCTGGGAGTCCAGTCAGAGCCGAACGTGCAGATTTTAACCTGCCGGCGGGCGCTGGCGTGTACTCAGTACACGGAGTTCTATTTTGGCGAAAAAAAAACGTTTTACCGTGATCTATTCTACTCAGCACCGGTATGTATGTTTTCAGCGAATATTTTTGCATCATGCTACGTACTTGTCAGGTTCAAATTCAATTTGGAAGTGTCTTTGATTGAATGAAAACGAAAGTATGCCGCGAATCCTGCGGCCAACGCGCTCGTGTACTCACAAGTTTTCCAGTTATCCGCCTCCGATTGCTTTGATTTTTGGATATGTTTTAGAGAACAGAAAAATAAGATATACGTGTTTTTTTATTTTGGCCTGTTTGCATGTTTAGGGGGTGCAACTACCCCTCAATGGTTTTCCAGGTAACCCCTCCTCCGATTGCTTCAGCCAAAATATAAAAACACGTATATCTTATTTTTCTGTTCTCAAAAACATATCCAAAAATCAAAGGAATCGGAGGCGAATACCTGGAAAACGATTGAGGGGTGGTTGCACCCCCTAAACATGCAAACAGGCCAAAATAAAAAAACACGTATATCTTATTTTTCTGTTCTCAAAAACATATCCAAAAATCAAAGGAATCGGAGGCGAATACCTGGAAAACGATTGAGGGGTGGTTGCACCCCCTAAACATGCAAACAGGCCAAAATAAAAAAATACGTATATGTTATTTTTCGGTCTTCTAAAACATATCCAAATATCAATGCAATCGGAGGCGGATAACTGGAAAACTTGTGAGTACACGAGCGCATTGGCCGCAGGATTCGCGGCATACTTTCGTTTTCATTCAATCAAAGACACTTCCAAATTGAATTTGAACCTGACAAGTACGTAGTATGATGCAAAAATGTTCGCTGAAAACATACATACCGGTGCTGAGTAGAATACATCTCGGTAAAACGGTTTTTTCAGCCAAAATAGATCCCCGTGTACTGAGTACACGGTGCGCCCGCTCGCGCGACTCTGGGGGCGCGCCCGCCGGCAGGTTAAGGTAGTACTACCGGTTTTGAAATACTGTTCAGAAAATTCTGAAACTTTGTACAGTAGTTTGTTTTGACCTTACACTGACTCGTGTAAATTTTTGGAAATCTACACCAACCCAGAAAAAGTTATTAACAATTTTACGTTTCCACTATTAACACGTAGTCTTATGGAAAATGATGTTTTCAACAAAAATTCACATTAATAGCCAGTTCAGTTTTTGATGAAACTGAGAGAAATATAGATTTAATATTCCATAAACATAATGCATGTATCCAAATGTTGATTCACCAATTTTTATAGCTAATATAAGCAAATGAATAAAATTATCTCTGCTCTCTCGGCCATTATACTCACGATTTGGAAACGTCGCAAAGAAGTTGGTAAGACCGCGCAGTTTGAAATGCACTTAGTATGTAGTATGTACAAGAGATACTCGACGCTCTTTCTATCAGAATTTTAAAAGAATTAGATGAATTAATACAAATAATAAAATAGTATTATACAAAATAATAAAAATAACAATTATTCAAAAATATTAACTTTTATTGCAAGTAACATATATTTATAACATTTGTTTATAAATTATTACGTCAAATTTAGACGCTAAGCCATATCGTTGATCTTCTTTGAGATCTTCTATCGAAAGTACTGCTTTGCACTTTCTACAAAGTTTTTGAGGAGTTTGGCGTTCCATGATTACTTTTTCATTATTTTCGAAGTTAGGATTTTGTTTATCAAATCCTACTATGTGCAAGTGTTTACCTACTCCAGTTTGTTGTACCCTTTTATTGAATACCTTCTCTGATACAAGTTTTCCTTTCCAGAAAAGTCTTTTTCTCTCTTTCTTATTCATATTTACTTTTTCACTTTTATTCGAGGTCGAGGGCGAATCACTCATTTTTCTATACAACACTCGTACACTAACACCCGTCGTGACGTCACAATTCTATATCTCTATGCAATGCTAACTTCAAGATTCAAGCGAGCAGAAGAAAACTACACAATCAATCATACTACGTTGCCAAATCAATGGGAATGTATCGCAAACGAAACTCGGTCGAGGTGGCGCTCTGATCGGAGTGCCCAAGATGGCGTCTGAGCATGCGCGTGATGACGCCGTGACGTCAAACCAATCAACGCCAAGATGAGTTTGGCTTTGCGCTTGCGTCGATTCGTTTATAGTGTTTATTAAGCCAAACTCATCTTGGCGTTGATTGGTTTGACGTCACGGCGTCATCACGCGCATGCTCAGACGCCATCTTGGGCACTCCGATCAGAGCGCCACCTCGACCGAGTTTCGTTTGCGATACATTCCCATTCACCACGGAAGTCAAAGGATGATCTAACACGCACTTGACTCAAGGCGTATTGGTAGTACTACCTTAAAAAAGCGCATTTGTATACTCCCATAGACGAAGACCATATGCCATTGTCATAGAAATTATCGACATTTTAACATTTTTGAACAGCTAAACGAAAGAAATCCTTGTCCTTGACAATTTCCGAAACACTATAAATAGATCCATTGTGTAAGATACAGCAATTGTCGCGTTCATTTGTACCCAGCGATAAGCTATTAAATTGTATCCTACGGTACCGAGGATCCCCAGTACGGTTACCAAGCGGTAGAGATACACGAATAGATGACCGCACATTAGGAACATTGCTTGTTCCGTGAGATTGCCTCGCCGCCATCCTATTCGAAAACTTTTGAAGAGGACGAGACTAGGCTTTCGAATATATTTCCTAAAAATTGACATATTGCTTTCATAGGGAAAAGCAGAAAAGGAATCCAATTTTCTGAGACGTCTAATATCTAGAGACGCGGTAGCGTCTCGACGCCAAGTACATGAAAAAAAAACACCCTGTATATGTCGACTGTCGATGTCGCTACCGTGTATCTTTACTCGTCGCGGAGACACTCTAACCTAATTCTGACATTTATACATTAATATCTCATCACGCCTGCAATATTTTGTAAATTTAAAGGCATTTTTCTTATGTAAACCGCATATCGGCTTTCGAATAAGACCAATTTCAATAAAATCGGTCCACGCATGACAGAGATATCGTAATATCGTCTCATGGATCGGTCGGATCCGATATCTCCGATATTTTTCTTCTGATTCTCCAAGCCAAATTTTCGTCCACATAATACGTATACACGCGTTACACGCACACCTTCAGCCAAAACGAAACCAACACATGTTTCGTTCATCAATTCCTATCTTCACTATGCAATTTCGTTCATCAATTCCTATCTTCACTATGCAATCAACTCCAAATTTTGACAGCTTACAGTCAGGTTAAGTACAAAATTTGAGATGCCACGTGTTTTTACAAATATATATCGTTGTACCATTGAATTGCAATCAAAATGCTATCGTTGTACCATTGAATTGCAATCAAAATGCAGTCTCACATACAATTCCCTGAATCTGGAAACACGTACAATTCCATGAATCTGAAAACACGAAAATTCGTGCTAAATCTAGCAATAACCCCTTTAAGCACAGAAATCTGTAAACATGAAAATGAAAATTGATACTAAAATCAATTAGAGTCCAATAAAACGCATGAATTTGGTAAACATAAACAAATTAATTTAAAAAATACTATTCCATGAAATATACTCAGAAAATGGCGTTATGAATGGAAATTTTAATTTTCTAACCACGAAAAACATTTCTCGATTTGATAAAACAATTCATGAAATTGTGCGTGCTTTCAGTTTCATGGAATTGTACGTGCTTTCAGGTTCATGGAATTGTACGTGCTTTCAGATTCATGGAATTGTAAATTTCAACCGCTGATAATTATTATGCTGTAATTGTAAAATCTTTGTAAAAAGAAGTGAGATCCCCCCAAAAAACTTTAAAAAAGTAAAAAAATTATGCCAAGCACATGAAATCAAGTAAATCACAAATAAAGAAAATAATACTAATAAATACAAAGTAAAAAAAAGATGTGAAATCAGAATGAGCTGCAAGTACATAATGGTGCTTTCCCGCAGCGTGCAAAGGCGACACTGTGTAACACAATAAAAGACAAAAAAAAGATGTCCGCGGCCTGGAAGTCAAATACTTGGCGTGGCCAGGCAAGGTCAAGGTGTCGCTGAATAAGAATTAGTTAAAAAGGCAAAATAATGAAAATGTATTCATACTGTCAGAGTTTAAAATTGACAAATTATGTGAAAGGTTGTGAGAGGAAAACTATCGGTGTGGATGAATGATCTTACAATTATTTTAAAACGCAATATAATGAAAATGTACTCATATTGTCTGAGTTTTAAATGGACAAATTTTCTGAAAGCCTGCGAGGGGGTGGGGGAGAGGGGTATGGGTATTGATGATCTGCGAATACCTTGCCTGGCCACGCCAAGTATTTGACTTCCAGGTCGCGGACATCTTTTTTTTGTCTTTTATTGTGTTACACGGTGTCGCCTTTGCACGCTGCGGGAAAGCACCATTATGTACTTGCAGCTCATTCTGATTTCACATCTTTTTTTTAATTTGTATTTATTAGTATTATTTTCTTTATTTTGTGATTTACTTGATTTCATGTGCTTGGCATAATTTTTTTACTTTTTTAAAGTTTTTTGGGGGTAATTAGTTACATGGAGCAACCCATATAAATTGTAGGTATTAAAAGTTGGGCCATAAAAAATGGAACTATAATGAACAAATGTCTGCAGCGCTTGCTCTGCAAAGAGTAACTGTGGGCTCGATGGAGAGTCAGAATCCAAAATTCTCATAGCCGAATGAAAAAGTAAAAAGTGGCTGTACAACTCTTCATCCAGTATATCATACGTTACAACTAGTCCCGCATAAAGAAGAAACTGGCGAAATTCTGTCGCTTTATATTTAGAAAATACCCCGACAGGTCTAGGGCGTCTGGAAAACTCTAACGGGTGTAACGTACCGCTACGAATAGCCCCTACATTTTTTCTTTCTTTAGTTTATATTCATGTCTGATTAAGTTTTGTTCAATTAGTATTAAGAATACTTTATACGACATCCCATGCGGCGCGAAACCAGTGAATCAAGTGACGCGCGACGCATGCGCATAAGCGAACATTCAAACATTAAATTCAGTGCCGCGAGTGAACCGAAGGCGCGTGCGCACACCCTACGATAAACCGGACGCTGAATAAACCGAGCGTAGAGCGCGAGTGGCGCGAACCGGACGTTATTTCTAATTGGTGGACTTAATCACGCAGCGTGTGATTGGTGCGGGTTAAGTTCAGGATAGTAGTATAAATATAGGCGAGCCGACAGCGAAAAGGCAGACTTGGTTCTGCCACCGAACCAAACGATTTGGGCCGCTTTTACTAGCCCCTCAATTTCGTACAGTCTATAGAAGTATATCTAAAACAATTACCATACTACCTTTCCGAGGTCGCTTTAGCTAGCCCCATACCAAACCTAAACCAGGTCGCTTTTACTAGACCCCTCAAACTTCCATTCCGAGGTCGCTTTTGCTAGCCCCATTCTAAACCAACTACAGCCAAGCATGGGCCAGCTGATAGGCACCAGAAGAAATTACCAAATCAGAAGGAAGGAGGCAATCAATCCAACTACCATCTGGGGACACCTTTTAAACGGTTACCTGGCTACCATCCTAGAAAGCGAAGCCAAGCTCATAGGCAACTGGAAGCCATCCCAATTACAAAGGGAACTCTCTTAGAACCTCAACTAAAACATATTGAATCGACCTAGCGTCATTGCAATTTTTTAAAACTAACAGTTCGCGTAGAGACTAATAAACCGCCGAACGATTCACCGCCGAAATCAATTTTTATATTATTAAATTACCGACTTAGCGTTAGGTAACGAAACCTAAAAAGAAACTATATTTCGTTTATAATTAATTCTAATTATCAACACGACTTAGTGTCATAAATCATTGTTCATTTCGACCTAGAGTCGCCACATTAATTTTTGAATAAACAATTATTATTTTTCATTGTTAAAAGAAGGACTCTAGTTACTTGAAATTCATTTCTTAATCGCACGCCACCCGAACCAATCCCACAAATTCACAAGTAAACCGCTCTACTCGTGAATCTCCTGTATAGAACCGCAACGTCTCGTTCGAGAACGTTACACGGGCAATAACTTGCAAGACTATCCAGTCTTGTAGACATTCTAGAAATGTCCGGAGCTTGCAATTTTGCTAGAAATGAATATTGCCCGCTTATCCACGCAGACAACAGTTTCTTCATTACACCCAAGCAAACGAGGTGCATGTACTCAAAAGGAACTTGAGAGACCATTCCAATGGATAGCAATGATAATGGACTGTTACCTGGTTTGTGGTGATGTCTATCTACACGTCTGATATATCCCTCATTCGTTCGAAGAGAATCTTTTATTTCACTGAAGACACAACGGTTTTCGATGGAAGTACCAACAACCTCACACTTGGTACAGGGCCGAAGGGACGTATGCCCAAAATGATTTAAAATACGGTGGCTGTGTCGGAGACACGGCCGGAATCCTTTAAAACGTAGAATACGTGACGCGTGCTGTAGAGTTGCTTACGTGGTATGAAAGACAATGAACGAAGACATATTTAATTTTACAAAGTACAATTTTTTTTTCATTTATTTATTTATTTTAAAGTGGGTGAAGCAGGATTTTATTTATAATGGGCTTATGATACGAGAAGTAGCAAATATAAGGGAAGAGATCGACAGTTATATTTCTGGCGAAAGTCAAATCGATGGTGGTGTTACCCAGCGTAGTCGGTGGCGTCGGTATGTGGTCTAAATTGAAGTGTTCCTTCATGAAGTCTAGCACACGTGTATTAGTCTGTAGGTCGACGTTGAAATCTCCCATGATCACAATCGGCACTTCGGTGTCTACGCTCACATCATCAAATAATTTTGGTCTGCTGTACTCGTGTGCTGCGCGCGGCTCTCGTGCGCCTTGTCTTTGAGGCGTTGTCTATATTCCCTCTGACGTTCAGCATTTGTCTTTTTGGATTTTTTGGATTTTGTTGGTTCACCATGATCTTCTGTACTCTCCTGTACGCGTTTACGGTGGTTTTGCACGTGTTTAGTAGCCGTATACCGCGACATGTTGTTGAAAGGCACAGATTTGCAAACTTCGTTTTTTGTACACTGGAGGTATAGTACTCGATGAGACGATTACAATGGGACGCCACGGAATGTTCTATCTTATCGGAGTCGCGAGATATACTAATTTTCAGGCGCGCCGAGCGGCGGAAAATGTGACCCCCCCCCGTCTCCCCGCGCTGGCTGATGCAATAGCGCGGCCATATTGCACAATTAATATCCTTTGTTCCTTCGCCTGTCGATTGGTAGGTCGTATAAGCGTGTATGTCTTGTCGTTTAGAAGATATTGCAATTTCAAACGTTACATGAAAACTTAACGCTCGATATTCTGGTTGGCAGTAATACAGCTTGTGCTACAAGTGATTACTGGGAGAGCGCTGCCCGACGGGCCCGTCGCACTGGCCTATATGAGCCGCCGCGACAACTTCGCGAGCGAGAGCGCCGCTCGGTGCGCGGCCGCCTCGCGGCCGCGATCGGTAGCGGCGGGCTGCGCCAGGCGCGCATACTGGGGGAAAGTTCGCGTCCCACCGTAACTAACTCGTTACAAGGTTATTCCTGATCTCGCACATAACCCTCCTTTTCTGTCTATCCGATAATCTATGTGCTGATTTACGCGACGTGAACAATTTTAAATTCTGTTTATTCATAATTACTTACGATATCCTTTTGCTGGGAGGAATTGAAACTCATCGAACTGCTGGATCGCTGCGCTGTGGTTCCTGGTTCTTACGTGCTGCTGAACGGTTGAACTCGGAGTGATAGAGACCATCGTAATCCATGCATACTGGCGGTAATCCAATATGATCCTGACCAATCACAATTTTCGGTAACATGGCGCAGCATATCCGAAACTACTATTATACCGCGAAAATGGTAATCTCCCAATCAGAACCGTAGCAACTCTAAATAACAGCTTCCGAGCGGCCGTGACTGCGAGTACCCCAGAAGGAGCGAGAGGGGACGAAAGAGTCGACATGAAGTTGCCGTCGATTGGACAAGAGAGAAAACATGATACTTTGTCTCGCTTCCTCGTTCACGTGCGTACACTCTGTTTCTTCACTGATACATTGTCGTAGGTAGTCATGCACGTGGGTCGACAGGAACAATTGAAGGGTCGGATGCAATAAGGGGTCTAGCGCTGGCAAATGAGAAAAATTATTGTCCAAACTCTAAAAAAGATTGGAAAATTAAATGTTGTTGAACAGTATTTTAAAATATGTAGTGTTGTTAGGCTCGTTACGACACGCATTTTTTCTATTCACAGTTTGTTTATCTAGTCATTACTATTCGAGCTAAAATTTATAAACAAAAATTTTTTCATCGTCCGAAGTCATTATTTCTTTAAACATAAATTGCGATAACTTGAGTAAATATTAACGGATCGTGATGAGACTTAAAACATAACTTCAGAAAACTCTAGCGAACCCGAGAAGTGTATGCATAAAATCCTTATGTTAAAAAATCTAATAATATTGAATTAAAAAGTAATCCTGCACAGAACCCATGTTTTTCACAGTTCGCCGTTAAAAAGGTTCGAGACAATTTTGAAGTACATATAACTTGCAGCGACAAAGTTTTTCCTTAACATACAAAGAAGATTTTCAACAATTTTCACACTGATTAACAAATAATTGTAGAAGTTATGGATGTATATATAAATCCCACGCGGCACCAACAGATCAACGCGCGTGCTAACGCGGGAAAGACACCATGTGATAGACATCGATTTTGGTGAGCCATGGCACAATGAATCTACACTCCTCACATTAATTAAGAGGATCACCTCGGACGAAACGGTACTGACACGGAACTGATATGTGTGCGCGGACCTTAATTGGAGAAAAATATTGTCACTGTATTGTGGAATAAAAATGAAAATACTTAATGGGATATAATAATTATCCCGAAAACGCATATGCACTTTTCTATGGTCAATAAGATAAATGAAAACAGTAATTTAAAAACTTTGTTAAGTAAAACAGTTATATCTATCTATCTATCTATATATACCCTGGTAGCCATCTCTGCCGGAACTGCCAGTTAGAACCGCATTGAATTTTTAACTGGATCTATCTGATTCAATACGGTACTACCTGGATTTTCAAGCAATGATTTTTGGCAGTTCAAAAAAGAATCCGGTTGAATGCGGATATTCAGATAGATGGATGAAATAGGATTTTTCAGGTTCAAAATTTATCAGTTTCTATCAGGAATTGCCATTTGTATAAACCCGGAAGGTTTATATCTGAAATTGCGGATCAAAAATCTTACGGATTCAATCTGGAAATGCCACAAGCTCTTACGCGCCGGTCTCGATTCGGATTGGCAAAGAAAATAATTCACGGGATGTATATGCGTTTCGAAGATAAATTTAACCCGGTTTTCAATGGATTGGCGGAGAGAAAATTAATCGGTTCCTTCCGGTTTTACGAAACTCATACTTCGAAATAATTGATTTGCTTCGAACACCGCTAGGTGACGGCGATACTGGTAACTCTTCTCGCGGCAGCGATGTGCGTCGCGAGACATAAGATCAGCGCCGCGAGCTACCGCGGCAGCTTGCTCCGTGATCAAGACTTCGATGCAAGATTGATACGGCAGAAGCTTTTCATATAGTAGGTTTAAGAATAAAATTATATCAAACCTCAGCTCACGGTGTAAGTGGTAACGGTTATTCGACGACGATTCCTTGATAACCTGAGTAACTCCCGGCTCGAGGGACGACTATGAAATGTGTCGCGAATACAAATTAAACCAGGTAGTAAAATGGCTTGGAAAAACAACTGATGAGCATCATCATCTGAATCGGGGTTTCATGGACTCCGGCGTGGGAACACACCTACAGGAGCGGTGGTAATGTGTGCGTGAATTGACGTCAGCGCGAAGCCAACCACGTGGTGGCAATGCGAAACGAATGTGACGTCACAGGTGAACTCTTAGCCACGTAAAAAGTGCGCTTCCCTGGAACTCGGCGTGGCTATTCTAAATTTCAGGCAGAGTCCACCGGCCACAGCTGCTATTGGTCAGAAGGAAACACATACAGGGAGCGATGGTAAAGTGTGTGTAAGACGCACGATGGGAGACGAACCGACACCACGGCCAATCAGCGTCGCCGGGGAAATAGGTTGTCGACGCTGGTTGGCCGCGGTGTCACTCGCTTGGCGCTGGCGTCGGTTCGTCTCCAATCGTGGCATCTCACGCACACATTACCACCGCTTCTGTAGGTGTTCCACCTCCATCACGTGACACTGCGATGAATTATGGCGGTAACATTCAAGAATATAAGATCCTTTACGTCCCTGTTTCTAATAAAATGAATTTAAATATATGTAACATTGGTGGCAGGTAACAGAAAACTCAAAATAATAAGGAAAACATTATGTATTTTGTATATACAGAAAATATAATACAAACATGAAAGGTACATAAATATATACAGAAAATATAATATAAGTATAAAAGGTACATAAATATATACAGAAAATATAATATAAACATCAAAGGTATATAAATATGTACAGAAAATATAATATAAACATCAAAGGTACATAAAGGATGAAGAATATATTAAGGATGTATCTTACTTGATTCGGTCGCTACGTCAGAGCTCATACATCTGCTGGGTCCAGATCTGCTGGGTCCAGCAATGCTGGCATTACTGTTTATGTATAAAAATATCCATTATTAGTACATTTCTAATATAACCATACATTTCAAATCAATATAATACGTAGTATATATAAAAAATATCATTTCTACGATTCTGTTGATGCAAAAGTATTAAGTATTTGTCTTACCTGATTCCTTGTTCATATTCTAAGAATGTTATTCTTACTTAGTGCATTCGCGTGGCATCTACAATTTGTAGACTACAAATTACAAAAGCACATGGGTACTGAGTAGTACCTGTACGCGGCCGTCACGCATTCAGGGTTTCCTGGACACCGGCGTGGGAACACACCTACAGGAGCGATGGTAATGCGTGCGTGAATTGACGCCAGCGCGAAGCCAGCCAAGTAGCGACAACGCGAATGAATGTGACGTCACAGACGTGCCGACGTCAGCGCCAAGCCAAATCAAATGCGCCACGGACGCGAATAGGTACTACGCACGATTGGAAATGATTGGAGACAAACCGACGCCAGCGCCAAGCGAGTAACGCCGCGGCCAACCACCGCTCTCTGTAGGTGTTTCCTTCTGACCAATAGCAGCGGTGGCCGGTGGACCCTACCTGAAATTTAGAATAGCCACGCCGGGGTCCAGGGAAGCGCACTTTTTACGTGGCTAAGAGTCCACCTGTGACGTCACATTCGTTTCGCGTTGCCACCACGTGGCTGGCTTCGCGCTGGCGTCAATTCACGCACACATTACCACCGCTCATGTAGGTGTGTTCCCACGCCGGAGTCCAGGAAACCCTGAGTTGCAGCCCCTTTCTTTTGAATGCTTCCACCAGTGCTCTGAGTTCCCTCGTTGGTGGGGGCTCCTCGGAGTCGTATGGTAGATATGCTGAACAGACCACGACCTTTTCCGTGTTTCCGCTCATTTTTAACTCTATTAGGACAGCTGTTAGGTCCCTAGTGCAGAATTCTCCCAGCCTCAAGGCGTTTAGTCTTTTACTCGCGTAGACGCACGCTCTTGGGCCGGGGTCACCGGGTCCGTGTATTACCGTGCCCTGTTTCTCGTTCAGTCCTCCTACTCGACCCCTGATTAGCCAGGGTTCCTGTATGAGTACCGTCAAGGACCCAGTTCCTGATCAGAACCCAATTCCTGATCAGTTTAGTATATAAATACCAAATAATAAGTTTATCACGATACAAATTTATTCCAAAAAATTATTAAATAATTATGAAGTATTTTTAAATTTATACGCAAACATTTTATAGATCATAGTAAATTATTTTAGGTTGATCAGAAACTGCTCCCTTTGCATCTTAAGTGATCAGGAATTGGGTCCTTGACGGTACTATGTGTGATGGCTGTACCACTATGCAGCGGTCGAATAAATCCGTCGCCGCTTTGCAGTGCTGCAGATTGATCTGCGAGATGCTGATGCATCCTGCAGCCATCTTGACTGCAGCATTGCCCGCTCTCGCACGTGTTCCGGAGGAGGTAGTGTGTCCCTTGTTGCGGTCCGCTACTATTTCCCTCCCCGCTTTACCGTGGTGGCCTTGCTCGCCACCCCGGCTATTTTGAGGAACTGGCCTGTGTCTGGGACACAGGTGGTTGTAGAATCAATTCTACTACTGGTATAAGAATAAATTCACTTCTCATTGCCATCTACTCTTGCCTCCTCTCTATAATATTATCAACATATTAATTATATGATCCTTAACAATTGAGTTTGAGTAATAATGAATAATTACCAATCATTATCTCGGCCCTTGATAAATAAATATACAATGTTAAGTTAATGTCGGTTTAAGTTGTATTTTATTACTGCGCAAATGATCAAACTAGAGCCGGAATTCAACCATGGGCGGGATCTTGAATCTGGGGACATCTGATCTAGGGGAGTTTAACTTAAATAGGGGAATCCCGGCTATGAAAACTACTATTAACTAAGAAACAACGATCTCAGTAACACTAACACCCTCTATAACAGGCATGGAACTATAGTGAACGCAGCGGCCGTTTTTCGGACGCAACGCCTCCTTTCTACCGCCGCGCGTCTTGGCCCCCGCGGCGGCCCAGGTTCGTGGAGCGCCTCAGGCCCGTACCACGCGAACCGCGCGTGGCGCGTTGACAAAAGAAAGACGCATCAACAATCGTGGTCTCTGGGTCGATGTGGAAACCTATTGATACAATGTCGCCCCAACGCGGTTCATATGGTACGGGTCTGAGGCACTCGAAGCCCCTAGGCCCGCCGCGGGGACGAAGACGCGCGGCAGGAGAAAGGAGGCGTTGCCTCCGAAAAACGGCCGCTGCGTTCACTTTAGTTCCATGCCTGCTCTATAATACTGAGGCCATCAATAAAATTGATTAAATCCAAAATGTAATGCTTTCAATTCCCTAACCCATATACTCAGCAATAGTAATCGTATCAATTTAAACCAACTTAATGTATTGAAATGAGGAAGCATATTAGGAAATAAATTGTTGATCATATATAGGCTAGGGTAACTAATCGGAGAACTTAATGACAGAGATAAGTAATTAAGTAATATAGTATGGATTTTATTAACCAGGAATAATAAATCTATTAAGGAAGAAGCTGTGAAGAGATATGGGGTAGATGTCTCAATTATCGTGTTCTGGTACCGACTTGCTCAGGGCGGAATTATTTATTGACTTCTCACGAGGCGTCAAAACAATAATACTAATTGCGGCACTTGAGAGTTCAATTATGAGTTTAAAGCACTGAGTGTAAACGTGAATGTGAGTTTTCAATGATGAGTGATACTTGAGGGCGAGCAATCAAAGATAGTCTTTGAGAATCGCGAATGATACGTTTACACGACCGTTGCAAGCAAAAAGTGATACAAGAGTGAGAAAAATGGCCGAGAGCCTCTCGCGCGTCTTCTCCGTTCCTTTGGATCATCGACGCAACACGCTGATTGGTCGATCAATCCGCGCTGATTGGTTGATCGATCAGCGCTGATTGACTGATTGCTTGTCGATCAGCGTCGCTGTGTCGCGGTCCACGAGGTGCTGCGGTGAGTGTGAGTGTGGCGGAAATAGGAACTATTGCATTCTCAAACATGTTCATTTTTAGCTTTATCTGGGGCATTACAACTCCCTTAGATTCCACCTAAGTTAAGGTGTTAAAAAGGAATTTATATATCAGATGGGTGTGTCAGAGACATAAAGAAATAATGGTACTAATTAGGAACAATACGTTTGGTTAAAGAAAATTGTGAAGGAATACTCGACATTATAAAGGGTTAAGGGAAGAGGTCACTGAAATTTTGAAATCCGAAAATATTTTAGACATGCGGAATTCCTCTTAAGGGAAGGAAGTAGGTTTGAAGTAAAGCCCTTATGCCAGTCGGGACATAGTTTTAATCACTGGTTTTCATAGAATTTACATTACGTTACAAAAATCAATCATAACTTCAAAAACCTTCTTGCGCAAAGTGTGTGATGCCACAGCCTCCAGGTTTTACAGCGAAGAAGGGTCCATAGTGAAGTAAAAAATTGTGTATCGAGAAGTTTCTACGTCTCATACTTTTTAAGCTAAAAATGATTGAATTTATTAAATGTCAAAAATGCAAAATTTCATCAAAATTTTGAGGAAAAGCAAGCGCAGCGCAAAGAGTTTTGCAGATTTCTTCATGCCGATACACAATCTTTTTGCTTTCATGTTACTCTTGAAGCACGCCAAGCTGTAAGAGAATCGGACCAACAGTTTTGCGCAAGGAACATTAAATATATTAAAAAAGTAAGTTTTGAGATAATTGCATTTTAAATCTAAAGAGTAAATTCCAGACCACTTCCCTTTTTGTATAGTCTAAAATCCACCTGGTTGATACACATCCTCATCAATCTTGCATCTCTTTATGTTTTGTTTCTTCTTAAAGCGCTTTCTTGTACTGGATTGCTGTTATGTACTGCAGGTTTCTCTTCTGTTGTCTCTGTCTCTTGCTATACTTATAGCTGTTTTAGAACAACTTGCCCAGCTGTTTGTTTCCTCACTGTCAATGAGCGTACATAACCCATATCAAATTCTGAAACAGCACATGCCACAGCTACTTCAAGTCTTGCCTCCGATACAAATGTTGTCTTCGGGCAGAATCTGCACACTTTTGCATGGAGAGATTAATTTGCATTTTGAGTGCCTCCCTTACAGCACCTTGCCATCAAATTTTCATTTGACAGTGTTTCACTTTGGTTGCTTGCCCTTAGGACATCTGGCATGGTTAGGATTGCTGTCTACAGAGCTACAGTGATCTAAAGTAGCCATCACAGCATCTTCCATGGCCTTTACATTTGGCATATTTTTTACAATAGCATTTCTGTAACACTAGAAGTAAATTTTGCAACCCGACAGAAAATATCAAATTGATAAAATATACATATGTTTTCTGCAATCACTTTATAACCTATAATAATAGCACGCTTCACTCTACTCTTACTTTTGCGATATTTTCGGCTAATGAGGTCCATTTCACTCGTTTTATACCAGCTAATTTCACTGCACCATAAAATCTCACTCTGTATTCTCACGTAAACCGAAGTTTTGAAAGATTTAAAAAAATATGGTGTCTAGCGCCCGGAGAGACTGACCTCTGTCGGCAGCCACTGACCCTTTTGGGCCCGCTTAGAGATTTACCTACTGTACATGGCGGAGTTATTGGCCGCGTTACAGATGGCCGAGGGATACGCAGCCTGACCACGAACTCAATCACATACTGTACTTTGTAAGAAAGCGTTCGTAGTTTAGTAGGCGGAGTCCAATGGATTCTGTTACAGAGCACGCGTGCGTTTTAGAATTGTGAAACGCATTTTGGCCATTGGTGAAAATAAACAATGTCAAGGCCACGCAGTTAATTTAGATTTCCCGAAACACTAGTCAGCGATTGAACATACTCAAAGAGATAAATAATAGAGAAATATACCGAAAAACGAAGGTTTTGGTTCTCAGCTCTTTCGCAAGGTTTTAGAAAAATAGATTGTTCTGGTAGAAAGGCAACACTGAATGTCAAACCACGTTGTGTACGGTTGAACAAGGGTTCAGACTTGCCAAAAATGCAAAAAAAAAAAATTCTTAAAAATGGTCGAAATCGCGATTTTTTCAGTGACCTCTTCCCTTAAAGAGGAAAGCATTCAGGAAGTTTAATAGGATTATGATAAATATTAAACAATAATGGAAGCTGTGGACAGGCTCTGCATTATTCTGGGGAGGAACAATAAATAGAAGAACAAATTATAAATACAGTTTTGTATAAAAATTCAGGACAAGACCGCTGCGTTCACTTAATTCCCAAGCCTGTCATATATAATACACAGAATATTATGAAATTTAGGTTTGTGAATTCACTAGCTATATTACTTAATTTGTATTTGTATCATGCATAATATTTATTATGTATACTTCTTATTTATTCATGTAGCTTTTGATTCTGCTAAGAGTTAAGTTATTGAACATTAATTTACGAATTAGACATCAGAAGGCAGATAGACCACATTACTACATTATAATAATAACTAATATTTACAACTTTTATTATACATATATGGGAATGGAACATTTATTTATTCTCATCTCGGTATCTTGATTACACAAGTAGGTTGACAACATCGGTATTTTGTTTCTAGGTCTAAATGGGTGGCAGCTAGGGTACAAATATAAGGATAAACTTACTGTCTAATAATATTTGTAAGATGTGGAGTTGTTAGTAAACCTAGTTACTCTGAATAATTTTGTCTCCTTATGCCGGAAATTTCAATTTCGCGGAGTGGGATTAGGTGGTGGTGGTGGCAGGGGGGGGGGAAGAGAAAATAAGGGCTAATAGAAAAAAAGGCATCTAAAATTCATTGTAATGAATTATTATAAAGGAGTAATCATAATAATTGTAATAAAAGTATTATGAATATTTATTTGAATTTAGTACAGATTTTAATTTTTTTTATTTTTTGAACTGCATTAAAAAAATGTTTGACAATTATATTTCAAATTTGATTTTATTATAAGTTCTGCTTCATTCCGTTTCTGTTATCTGTCCAGGTCTAATACATAAGAGAAAAGATTCTTTCGACATTGGCCGAACTGACGGAAATAGAGAGAATTAGTTATTCCCACATTGAATTTTTGTTGATAGTTTAGAATCCTTAAAACAATTGCACGTTAATTTTATACCACAATCCAGGCTGTTGTAGCTGTGATAGTGCACGACTGAGTGGAAAATGTTAGCAAGCTCCACCGCAGCGACTTGTTCCTGTTCACTGGAATTAACTTTTGAGAAAAATTTTTCCATCATTTCTTTCTTCGTTTTGACAGAAGTGAAACTTTGAAGTTTTGTAGATATTGCACGTGTGCTTAAAGCTTTTTTACCATCATACTTGACAGTAAATGTCATATTGCACAATTTACAAAAATCGACAAATCCGGATTCTTTCCTTACCCAGTCATATTCGGATGTCCACTTATCATTAAATGAACAATAATAAGTTTTCTTTTTTCGTGGCGAAGTTTTAATATTATTCTTGTCATCAAGATCTTCAATATTACTCTGGATACTCATGTTACAAACAAAATTTAGATATCTTTTACTCTGAAAATGAAAACGCACAACGGCAACGTGCAACTGCGAAGTAACAATCAAATAACAAAGTGGAACAAAGTAACATCACGCATGCGTGGCGTGTTACCCTTCCACCCGGAGACTCTTCGAAAACCTATGTTTCGGTAACGCTAATTCCGATAGATGGCATGCTGCAACATACTCTCTATTCAGCCGAGATTTTTATTGTGCCTGCCTGAGGCCGGAGACAACGGTCTAAAACCTGAGACTCCGGCTGAATGCCGGAGATCTGGCAACCCTGGGTCAAACGGACACTGCATTTGTCTTACGCGACCATATCCACCATTCGTCTTCCCAGGGTTAATTTAAAACTTTTCCTTTAACAAATGTAGATTCTTGTTACTTTATCTGAATGTAGAACTTTTACGCTTTCGAATAATCATATTCACTTATAATTTTATACTGTTTAAATATAAAAGAAATTGCAATTATCTCATCTGCTTAAATGCAATCTCCAGATTTAGGTGTTAGATAAGTAAACTGAGAATGTTTTACACAAGTAAAGCCGCATAGCTCTCATAAGAGTCCTTAAGGTTTCATATGAGAAAAAAAGTCGGGTGCGTTTGTGTCGAGGGTACGAACGGGTAACGTGAATATACGTGTACAATGTCCTCCAAGAGAATGTTTTCCTGTCGCCGTGATCAGGAAGCAAATCAAACAAACAAAAATTACTGCATTGTAATATTTTTGACCATAAGTGTGTGATATGAGAAATATGATACAAATGACATAGACGATACATCCAGATTTCTGGTAAACGTTAAATCTATGCAAGTACTCCCTAGAGTCGTTGAAGGAGTTTCTGTATACGACAGGTTGAACTCGCTCAGCATAAACTCGCACAGCGAGCGGTCTTGTGCCACATTGACATTAAAGTCGCCGTTGATCATTATCCGTATAGTGAGATCTGGCTTGTAGTCGGGTAAGAGCTTGGTAATATTGCTTTTGTGTTAAATTTTGTTAATTTTTAACTTTCAGTAACGTCTGTATAGGCAGATTTCAATGTATTGTGTGTGACGTCCCGCGACCCCACCACGCGACTTAGTGTCAACGAGCGTCACCAGAGGTCTCCAATCTTTCCCGCTAGTGCTAACTCTCAATATCATTTGTATATATACAAGTTCCAAATCATATCCTCTGTGTTTCCGGGCGTGTCTAGGGCAGGGGCCGTCAGCTATAGCCCTACTGATGAGTCAGGCTGGCGGTCCCAAGACGAAACACACCTCTTCTTCTCCTCCTTGATCACAAAAAGCCAATCCACCTGCCCCGCACAGTTTACTCCATTGCGGCGTAATCCGGCCGGCCTTAGGGCGCGATGGTACGTTGGAGGCGACGGGGCAAGACTCCTTTCTCGTCATTGTCCTAACCTAACCTTTACCACCCAGGACGTGACATGTGCTAAAAGTTTTTATTAATATCTCAGAAACTAACAAATACCCGAAGCTAAAATTTTATATTAGAGGTTCCCTCTCCCTCCCGCCCAACCCCTCAAAATTTCGGTTCATTACGGTGGTTGGATTATACCGTAGTACAGCCGAGAAAAGACGTATAGAATTGTTGTGTTGTAGACGTTTGTATAGAGTTATGGTACCGTAGACATAGAGTGTGCGTGTGTGTGTGTGGAGAATATTATGTGGGAGATGTACTTATTTTACTAAACATTACAAGACATTATTAAACATTATTAAACATTATTAAACACTATTAAACATTATTAAACATCATCAAACATTATCAAGTATTATATAACTTTAGGAAACCAGTTTCCTACATATACCTTCGGCGTAACTACTCGTCGCTAACCTTTTATAGCGGGAATCGATAGATCTCGACAATAGCTGTCGATTGCGACAAAAACGAGCGTCGTAGCTTTACCGAGTCCGAAGTTATACAGCACGGAATAGAGGTGGAGAACTATCGATATTATCGATAACCGACACTATCGAAATCATTATCGATAATCTTGTATAACTATCGATATTTTCGGTATTTCTTAATGCGAGCGAAAAAGGCCATTCTGTGCCATTGTGCTGCATTGTGCGCATTAACGTCATAGTTTATATCGGTTTTTAAATGTTTTTAATTTTAACCTTACAAAGGAAGATATTTTATTGATTATAATGTGTACCAATGTGGGGACTTGTCTCGTCTGCCTCATTACGCTCAATGTATAACAATAGCATTATTATTACCAATACAATATGATCTATGTCCAGATAAGATCCCTATTATCTGCAAAATGCAGTTAAGATTTATAACTTTTTTATCGTAATAAAATATATATTATATAAAGTAAGTCTACTTTGAATTTGAAAATGTACCCGAGTTCATGAGCTCGTTATTGTGAGCCTAGGATGTTCCTACTTTCTGGGGAAGAGGGTCAACATTAGAGCTGATACTACCCGACCCGCCGGGTACCCGGGTACCCGGTGAGACACCCGGGAATTTAAAATTACCCGGCTACCCGGATACCCGTGAGATACCCGGGCAAAAATTACTCGGCTATCCGACGGACATTGTTGCTACATCAAGAGGCGATCCTACAACAATGTCGGGTGGATCGCAACTACTTCTTTGATCCATCGGAGGATGGAAAAGTGACATGAACTATACATGATATATATGTTATCTTTTAAGCATTAATTGCCGAACCGGGATGTTGCTGTCCTTATCGTAAAAGTATCCTAAAACGATTGCACCTTATGTCTACAGTAAATCCTCCTATCCCTAGTAACATTTTTGGTTGGCATACAGTTGGGCCACGATCATAATATTTGTTGGCCAACAGTTAGGTTTGGCACTTTTTTTTCAGGTTGGGCCAACAACAGAGGGCCAAGGTAGGTTTTCCCCACTGTTGCCCAACTATTTATAGGGCCTACCGTACTTTATGTAATAGTAATCCAACGGTAGGCACACGGTTGGATTTTGAATTATACTTACTATTTATAGGTAATGGGAAAACGTTAGAATTTCAACTGGTAAAATTAAAAAGTATCTGCCTGTACGGTTGCTTCTTGATATTTTCAATTTTACCAGTTAATCGGAAGTGAAAACAATTTAGGTATATGCATAATATTAAGATATTTATTATAAATCATATTCGTACTTTTATAAAAGTTTATAATTATAATTACAGAGCGTCATACTAGCAAAAGGAATGCAAATAAAGCTTTCATCATTATTATTCTCTTTAAAGTTAGGTAACAATAAGCATTTCTTATTTAAATCTGAAGACCAAATATATTTTTCTTTTTTACGACTAACTTTCAATATACCTATACGACTACTTTCTATAGGTTCCTTATAATAGTCAGTCTTATATAAAAAGTATTCGCATTTTAATTTATAAAAGGAACTACCAGTGATTTCTTCAATTGCCTTTATAACTACAATATCTCCGCATTTTGTATTAAAGCATGAATTAATGTTTATAATATAAATGCCATCTAAAATTACTTTAACAATTTTGTTTTTCTTTTTTACCACTTTTAATCTTGGCGACAATTTGCGGATAGATTTTAATTCACCCATTCTTTTAACTACTTGTTCTAGCGGGTGGTTGTGGGATCGGACCATTCTTTTGATTTTAGTCATAAAATTTTCGAAAGGGAAAGCAGAGAAGTTATCTAGCTTGCCAAAATTTGTAGCATCAGCTGTTAAATGTAAAAGATTATGAAAATTGTATACTAGAAGTTCTTTGGCGTAAAAGATCGGGATGTTCTCAACAAAACAATGTAACAAATTATCGGCATATTGTCGCCATTCAGCGTTTACACTAAAATCGCTACATAATATATAAATTGCACAATGCAATACTAAAAAATGTTCATACAAATTTTGTGGTAGGATGTTTGCTAAAACAACAGGGCCTAGGTATAGAAGAAAAGATCGAAATTCTGTAGCTTTCCAATGTTTAAACAAATGCATATGACGTGGTCGCCTAGAAAACTCTGTTGGGTAATGCTTTTTTTTAATTTTTTCCAATCTTTCTGATATTCTACATACTTTTAAAAAATTCAACCTACATTTCTTTGGCCCCTTATCAATCCAAACACCAATAAGTTTTTTCATTACACCTAAACACACTAAGTGCATATAATCTAATGGCACCTGCATCACTAATCCTATATCCAGTTCTGTAAGAATAGTTTTTTTTATCTGGTGATGTTCATATTCTTCATTATTAAAGCCTAAGTCAGTTCTAAGATTCAAGTTCGAAGTATATTGCCACGTAGTTCTGTCAAGGAATGTACCTTCTTGCGTACATTTTTCACAAGCGTGAAGAGAATTATGTGACTTGATACACTTTAAAAAGGCTCTCGCAGGGGCATCAGCTGTTATGCAGCTCACTCGAAAAGCATACTTTTTGTCATTTATTATAATACCGTTATTTTCCAAATCAATACATTCATCAACAAAGGGACGAAGATAACTATTAGCATCGTTTGGCTTAAGCCGCGTATTCACCTGTGCATTCGCCCCGAATGTGCATTCGGCGCGCACCGATGTTTTGCTCGAGCGGCGCGCGGCCGGTGCTCGGCGTGCAATCGGCGCGCGGTCGGTACTCGGCGTGCATTCGGCGCGCATATGACGCGCATCAAATGCGCACGCGGCGCGCGTTCGGTGCTCGACGTGCATTCGGGGCGCGCGTTCGGCGCGCAGTCGGCGCGCATTCGACGCACGTTGGGGAATAGTGCAGTGTTCATTCACAACAGTCTCTATAAGCATCAATCCGAAGAACGAGGAGGAAAGTCATGGGCTAAAATATTGCAGTTGCTAGTGCTAATTTCGTTGTATCGTATACATTGCTCAAAAAAAAAAAAGAAGAAACGTTGGTGGACGAGGAAAATATATACCAGCAGATGCAACGAAAAAATGCTGAAGTGGGAAGCAACCAACTTCAAAATTTTACGAGGATGTCATCGGAAGATTTTTTTATTATATTAAATTATATTCGAGATAAGATTGCAAGACAAGACACTGCCTACAGAAAAGCCATTACGCCGGAAGAACGATTGGCCATTACATTAAGATTTCTTGCAACCGGAGATTCGTATAGTAGTCTGCAATATCTATTTAATAGGGTTTATACAAAAACCGACTTTTGAACAAACCGGTTTTCGAATTCCACTATTCCCAAAAAACCGGTTTTCAAATTCTCACAACAAAAAATGTAATTAAAATAGTAACTTTACTTATTTTAAAGATTTTCAGTTTTCTTAATATTATTGAATTATAAAAATATAATAAAATAAAATATACACTACACATAACCAAATAAAAATAAAATTAAAATAACTAAAATCCGTACGAATCCGTACAATTTTTGAGTTCATCTAATATTTATGGATCTACCAAACTATAACACAATAAAACAGACTGCATACAAAACCAAATGAAAAAAGCTAAAATAACTAAAATCAGTACAAAATATAAAAATCTTTTAAAATGTGGTACCAAATTATAAATTTTTATTCCGTTTCGTATTTTTTTCTGAAAATATGAACTCATGATGATTAGTACCTACAATAAACAGTTACCTACTACAATTTGCTTATGTCCGAGGCGATTTCAAGTAAAAATGTTAACGTTTTTAATTAAATAATTAAATCATTTCTTCATATTAATTCTAGTATATAAAACCGGTTTTTTAAATTTAAAATCCGGTTTTCGAATTTTACAAATTTATAAATAAAAACCGGTTTTTAAAAATCGACAAACCCTACTTGCAATCTTCCGCCTCCATTCCGATCTCTTGGGCAATTGTACACCACGCGTCGTCCTTTTTTACTGTATCGAAATAACGCGGGTGTCTGGAATTCCATAAGAATTCGTGTTTCTCGAATACCTCAAGGAGCTTGAGACAAATTTGCGGCGTCCACTCCATTGTGGTGTCGTTCGGACCCGAATGTACGCTTTGATGGACCGCCAGCAAGCGGATCGCGGCGCGAATGGCCCGGCGAACGCTCGGTTCGCGATCGCCTCGATATCGGTCCATACGTTGTATCCGCACTCGTCATTTTCCACTCGGTTTGCCTCGAAATGACGAGTGCGGATATAATGTATGGACTGATATCGAGGCGACTGCTGGTATAATATTCGTTGTACCTGTTGGAATAAATTTTCCTCGTCCACTAGCTATTGAAATATTTTCATCCATGATTTTTCTTCTCGTTCTTCGGATCGATACTTATGGGGACTGTTGTGAATGAACACTACACGATCCCCGAATGCGGGCCGAACGCACGTTGCGCGCCGAATGCGCGCCGATTGCGCGCCGAATGCACGCCGATTGCGCGCCGAATGCACGCCGAAAGCAGGCCGAATGCACGTCGAGCACCGAACGCGCGCCGAATGCGCGTCGAATGCGCGCCGAATGCACGCCAAATGCACGCCGAATGTACGCCGAATGCACGCCGAATGCACGCCGAGCACCGACCGCGCGCCGCACGAGCAAAAAATCGGTGCGCGCCGAATGCACATTCGGGGCGAATGCACAGGTGAATACGCGGCTTTAGATGCACCATAGTAAAGTCCTACAATAAAAGGTTCTTTATTCACACTCTGGTCTAACACACATAAAATAGGCCAAAAAGAATTAGTTGTACTAGATTGTACTGGCAAACCATCCACATTAATAGTGACAGATAGAAATGAATTTCTTTCGATTTGCAATTGTGACAGTTTCATATCCATTATTGGATAATTTATTTCAATTAATCCGGATGAAGCTCTTTCTAGTATATTTACTAAAAGTCCGAAATATTTGTATGCACCACCACTACATTGTACAACATTGATATTTGTTGGCGTTTGTAATAAAGTCCTTGAATCTTTTGGTAAAAATTGATGATGTGGTTTTAATAATTTTAGCAAATCATTCAAAGCAGAATGGGAAATATTGTGTTCATGAGACCACGAAATGAGAGATGAGTCAAGATTGGTGTTCTGGCATTTAATATCAGTTCTCAAAGCAGAATTATCACTGGTAGAATTATCACGGGTGAAAGTTATTTCACCTGAATCATTAGAAGAGACCACATCGCTTCCATTATACACTGATGACCCTAAATACGAATTATTATTAGACGTACATGTGGAATCAACATTGATCTGTAGTTCTCGTCTAATTTTAGCCTTTGTTACAATCCGATGCCGCGTTTTTGTTCTTTTTGATAGGCCAGAATACTGTCGTAAAGAATTACTGTTTTCAGTTTCCTCTTCTCTGCTCTCTGCCTCCATCCCTATCCTTTGCAAACCTAAACCACCTTGTGATAACATCAGTTATTTCTGCATTGCTTGCTTTTTCCGCCACTTTGTTTCTACGTACAGCACCTGTAATACATATAATCATTATCATTAGTCATATAATACATCCGACTGCAGGGTCCAGAATATATGTTGCATTTCGCAGCCGCGCCAGAAACTTTTTTTATATGGTTCTAATGAGCAACAGTAAATAATAAATTAGATTGTTATGGACATACTTTGAAACCAAAGGTTGGTGATGTCTCCGCCTGTCGCGGAGCAAGACAGATTATATGTATACCCTTTGAAGCAAGAGAATATGAAGTACTAACAACTTTATCCTATGTTTTAACTTACCTAAAATGACTACTATTAAACGTAAATCTTTCAATTTGTGTTTTTTATTTTTTCCAGTCCAATTACACTGAGTTGCAAAAGGGTTGGTAAAAACTCTTTCAAGTATTTTTCTCACGATTGTAGTAGTTTTATTGCCACCTATATAGCTTAAGTAATTTTCCTGCAACAAAATACCTTTTATTTTCAACATCGAAAAATTAGAGAATGGCACATTAGTACTAAAATATTGACTTGATACTTTTAGTTACATAAATAAAGAAATTGAAATAACATACCAACATCTCCTTGTTTTCCTCATCGTTCAAGCAAGTTTCTATGTTGTTGAGATCCTCTATTTCCTTTAACGGTATAGATATGTTTTGTGGCAAAGAAGCTTGTGGATAAGAAGTAGACGATAGTTTCAATGAGATGTCATCTTGTGTTTGCTTTAATTCCTTTATTTCATGTTTGATATCTCCAAGGTATTTAGCAATCACATCTTAAACACAAAAAATTGTTTAAATGTGTTGTACTATCTAACTAAACTTTTTTTTTATTATCTACTTTTGTAAACTATAGTGATGCATAATCATCGAGATTGTGCATCACAAAGCGCAGCACTATGTATGCATTATAAATAAAATGATATTTACCTAAACTAGCATTGATTTTGTCCAAATTGGAACTTTGTGTTCTTTCCGTTGTTGGAGTGAAAGGATCTGCCAAATATTGTATCATATTAATTCATGTACTATCAATTTTGAAAATTTACTAATTCTATATAGAACGTCATAGAAAACTCGAATTTTTAGTTAAAAATATAAACAGAAATATCCCTTTCGTCTGGAATTTTAATAACATTCTTAGAATGTGTACTTACTATTAAAAGGTGGGGCATCCAATTCTTCTGGATTAGACAGGCTATAAGGTAATAGTAATGCAGAATCTAAAATGCAGCAAAGAAATAGGAATACTTATAACATATTTAAAATAATTTATTGCACTGTTATGAAGTATAAATATCGATTCTTACCAATATTAAAATCTTGCACAAGTAATCCTGCACTGGTAGTTTTATGTGTCAACAGCGGAGAATCTATAGTATAACAGTGTACAAAAGGAAACATATAGGCATATTAGAAGTGATAATAATAATTAACAAAAAATATTAATTTTATTAACAATATTATGAAGTTTACTGTATGCAACATACCTATTACAGGCATAATTTTATTATATGCTCTTCAAAATTCACAATTATATAATTTTATTGTATATACCATTCAAAATAAGTTTCTGTATACGTACTTACCAACATTACACTCGTTCGTACATGATGTAAGCGCTGTGGCTTCCGATACTGGCTCAATAAGTAGGGGATCTATACATATAACATAAAATATTGATATGTATGTTACGCATATTATCCATTGTTATAAAATAGCAGTGTTGAATTGGACTACATACCTTTAACATTTTTTTGGGGGGGAACTGGGTATTTGATTTTTATTTGTTTTTCAGTTTCTTGATTAGATTCGTCATCACTATTGTAATTTATAACTTTTCTCTTCCTCTTCTTTTTTCCATTTTCTTCTGCCTCAGTTAATATTTCCGAATCACTTTCTGCTTTCTTACACTTTTCGCGTGCTTTTATCAAATCATCTGTAAAATAATTTTTACTTGTATTTCCACGCAAAAAATGATTACATTCATGTAAATCAAAACCTTCACAAAGTTCTAATAAACATTTATGAATTGTATTAGAATAGAAATTTACATATAATATATAAAAATGAAAAGTCAGTGTGCATGTAACTTGTTCACGCCTAAATAGATTTGTGCACTGTTACTATAAGTAATTTTAAGAAAATCACGAACTTACCTGTTTCGTAAAATATACGTTTTATAGCATAAACCTTCCAATTTTCATCAGGCAGCGTTCCTGTTGTCAGGCACTTGTTGAATTTCGACATCAATTTGCAGGGCGGCCACAAGCATTCTTTTTTTCGTGGAGTGAGCCACTCGTCCCTCACAACACTTAGTCCACCATCACCAGATAACTCTTCGAATTCAATAACTTTAAACATTTTTTGAAACTACGATTATCGTATACGTACGAACACGGACGAATACCTTGGTCATCCGTAGCTTGCGACACGTGTCTCCGTCTCGATGCCAAAGAAGAAGTGCCGTTTCTTCCAACGCACCGCGTCCCTAAGCTCCCGAGCCTTCCCGAGGCTCGCTGAAGATTGTAAGTACTGGATAGTACGATATGTATTTGTGTCATTTTTTTCATCGAAGAAAGAAAAAAGAAATAATTACGAAATAATTGACTACGGCCATATTCGTCGGCGTAGGCATTCAGTACTTACAATCTTCGGCGAGCCTCGGGAAGGCTCGGGAGCTAAGGGACGCGGTGTGCTGGAATAAACGGCACTTCTCTGGCATCGAGACACGCGTCGCGTATTTTTGTACCACAAAATTACCTTTTTTAAAAAAGGTACAAAAAAGAGCGCCAAGTATATAATCCCATCAAAAAAGATCCCATTTAAAAACATTGTCATAAATTAATACGCATCAAAAAGACTCCCATTTAAAAACATTGTCGTAAATTAATAGCTTTACAAAACTAATGATATACACAAATTGCGCCAATTATCACAATGACTATTTATACAAAGAAAAAAAGTATTAAATAATATTAAGCAGATATATTTTTATACAAATAAATATTTTATTCAAAATACTTGGCGCTGCTCTCCGAATTGATGTTTCTAAACTGAATAAATATGTATAAATTGCATTAAAATCTTTTCCTTTCTTTCTTGTTTTAGTGGTGTCTGGTCTTGTCTTATTTATTAACCAAGCCAATTAACATTTTTTTCAGAGAGCAGCGCCAAGTATTTTGAATAAAATATTTATTTGTATAAAAATATATCTGCTTAATATTATTTAATACTTTTTTTCTTTGTATAAATAGTCATTGTGATAATTGGCGCAATTTGTGTATATCATTAGTTTTGTAAAGCTATTAATTTACGACAATGTTTTTAAATGGGAGTCTTTTTGATGCGTATTAATTTATGACAATGTTTTTAAATGGGATCTTTTTTGATGGGATTATATACTTGGCGCTCTTTTTTGTACCTTTTTTAAAAAAGGTAATTTTGTGGGGATTTCACACATTTTGTAGTGTTTATTAGTGACTGGATAAATTTTTCACCCCCTCGGGGTTATTTTTTTAATCAACAATATGTTATATTGTCATCCAAACTACGCACACCTGCAAAGCTACAATACAATTGGATTGGTGGAATTGTTTTAAATTTGAGTTTTCAGATATGAAACAAACATACAAGAAGCACACAGAGGATCAAAGCTGAATAAAAGTTTAATTAAAGTTTAATTAATATAATAGTATATCACAATAAATTTTTTTCTCTGACGTAGATCACACTGCACCATCTTGTGCATCGATTATCTGTAAATATATAAAATCCACATTTTAGTTACAACATAACTTAGAACTTATAGAAGAAGGGTGGACTTTTCCTATAGTAAGTGTAGAGACTACATAATGTGTCCGAAGGAGGTGAGAGCGTATGGCAGAAAGTCTGGTTGGAGGAAATTTAAATGCGAATGGTAATTTATTGAAAATGAACAAAGAAATCCAATATTTTTAACGCACAATTTATTGGTGTTGGAATAAAATTAATGTACTATCTTTATTGGTGAATTGGAATATTGTTAATGGGAAACTAATAAAATTAATGAATAGCGAGGGAACTACTGTGGATTTTAATAAAGTATTAGGAATATCTTTCACAAAAGATTGAAAAGTATCAAGGGTGATGTGTGTTCAGCGTACTTTCTTCAATAAAGTGACTTGATCTATGTTGTAAGTAGTATGCTATAATTTTTTTAATTCTCAATGCTAAGCTAATTTGACAAATTTTGTCGATTTACCTTATTTAACAAATTTTCAGAAACTTGTGCGAAACAAGATGTTCCTCTGTGTATCTATAACCTTCTCCGGACAACCTCCAAACCTGTGCATCACCTTGATTTCTATCCAAGCCTGTGCGCCCCCTTCATTTCTATCCAAACCCACGTGTCTCCTTCATTCCTATAAGCTTTACATAAAAACTCTAATGTAAAAATAGTTTGCTGGTATAAAAACAATATATTATTTTGTAGAAACTTGTGCGAAAGAAGATGCTTCACTGTAGAACCTTCTCCGGACACCTTCCAAGTCTGTGTGTTCCCTTCGTTTCAATAAGTTCTACATAAATAATCTATTAAAAAATTTTGGTAACTTACCTTGTTAATTGAGACAATAATTCAGTGTCCTATATGTTGTAAAACCTCGTGATATTTCAAACATTTTGACAGGCCTTCTCATTTAACACTCGCAGGTTATAATTGTTTTGACACTACCTCGACAGATCTATTCTCTGTCTGCTAGCTGTCACATGATAATAGTTTGTTACGCGATTGGCCGAAACCCGCATCCAATGAACGACGTGCCTCAGGGACATTTCCTCACCCTTTCATACTCCCCTCTTGCCTAGAAGTGTAGGACGACGACGATGACGGGGACGATGCTGAATTTTAATAACATAAAATTCAGCAAATTGCAACTTTACATCGAAATATCTCAGCTCATAAAGCCCGTAGGAACAAAACGAAGACACTTTTCTTATGTAAATCAAACCCAAGCTGTCCATTAAGACCATTCAAAACTTAATCGGATCAGCCGTTATTGAGATTCGGAAATCTCAGGGTTCTTGATAGCGAGTCGTGGCGTAATAGATACACTCCGTGTTCGCGCTGCGCATATATATATATATATATTATATACTTGGCGCGAGACACTGCCGTGTCTCTTGAAAGCACGCCTCAGATAAATAAAACGCAATCTATTCACATCTGTGAATTAGCAAGGAAGACTCATTTTAAACCATTTCTCTTCATATATGTATGCTCTAAAATCCAGTATAACCGTAGCCTTAAACAATGTACAAAATGACGGACGAGACCATTTCGCTCGCGAGACGGCTTGCGTCCTGTGACTGTCAACATCACCCGTTCCTCTCAACCCTATCTTCCCCCACACAGTCTTTATAAAATGTGTAGCCAGTGTGGGTTCAAAATTTTTTCAATTATTTTGTGATATGATTTTATTTGCATCCGAACCTATATATTTGCTTTTATTCTCTTTAACTAAATGTATTTCTGTAGGGCATTATTAGTTGGCCCAAAATTGGTTATTCGTAGACAAATCACCGGAAGACGAGTGCAATATTAAACAGTTGGCCCAGTAGACGGGGTTTGTCGGTGAAACTACTAACCACCACCCAACTGATGCCCAACCATAGGCAAATCGTCGGAATGCAATTGCAACATTCAACGGTTGGGCCCTGTAAAGGAGGTTTGTAGGCGAAACTACTAACCACCTCCCAACTGATTCCCAACTGTTGGCTACCGTTGGCCAACCAAAAATGCTACTAGGGATAATGCGGTTTCCATATGTAAAACGCGGAGCAAAAATTGCTACAATTCTCCTACTTTTAACGCGGTACAAATTAATATGATTTGTACTATGTAATTCTGAGTTTCTTATAACGCAGTCTCCATATAATGCGGTACGAATTAATCACGTTATAGGAGATATAGGTTGACTGTAATGCGTAATGAAGTAGAATAGAAAAATAACTTTCTATGGTGTTTGATATGGCCATTCTTAATAATGGATGGTCCTCGAGATCATAAGATCCATTCATTTCTACAACTCTACACCTTATAAATTAAAAGTGGATCCTATAAAGTTATACTCTTTGCACATGGAAAATCGTCATTCGAGGGAGAATTTAGCCATCATGTTTAACCTTCACTCTGTGCATTGAAAATTTTCCGTGGTCTGTGCACTGGGGTCAGTCTGACCCCTTATCTATTTTCATATATTTTGGAAAGTTTTTTTTTAAAAAAAACGTGAAGAGACCCAGGCGCAGTTCACGCACACGTAATCACCACTCCTGTAGGTGTTCCCCCACCACTGGAAGTAGGATTTATTTTAGAGTCCTTTTCCAAACAAATGCAGTCATCAAAACGGCAACGCATACTTATCGCGGATGGCCAGAAACGTCTCTGCCTGGGTGCCCGACTCGACGCAGCAGGGATCCGAACCCAGATATTCCCACAAAAGAAAATATAAAATATAAATTTTGATACAAAATGCATGGAAACAAATTGGGGTAATTATTTACTTTAGCGATTCCTCACCGATTTTGGTGAAATTTGGATATGTTCTAAAACTCCACATTCTGAACAACTTTTTCCTACACATGTTACCCCCGCTCGACCTTCGTTTCCGAGATATTTGCGAAAAACTGCTGCTACTGCTACAATGTATTCTGCCGTAAGCCTACCTACAGTACACGTTCGTAGCAGCGTATGCGCCAGCATGGGACAAAACTAATGACGAACCTTTGATTTAGAGATATTTGCGAAAAACTTCTATCGATATATTTCGATGCAACGGACACAGCGATCGACTTGAGGTGGTTAGTCATCTGGGGGATGTGTTTATTTTTGTCTCTGGACACCTCGGCGAAGCGGTGGAGCCCTGAGGTGGATAGCACGTGGAAATGTGATTGAAAAAAAAAGTAAATTTTTCAAAAAGAAAGTAATTTTTTTCAATCACATTTCCACGTGCGATCCACCTCGTGCTATACGCTTCGCGCCCCGAGGTGTCCAGACACAAAACTAAACACATCCCCCAGATGACCAACCACCTCAAGTTGATTGCTGTGTCCGTTGCGTCGGAATAAATCAATAGAATTTTTTCGCAAATATCTCGGAAACAAAGGTTCGTCATTAGTTTTGTCCCATGCTGGCACATACGCTGCCACGAATGTGTACTGTAGGTAGGTTTACGGCAGAATACATTGTAGCAGTAGCAGCAGTTTTCGGCAAATATCTTGGAAACGAAGGTCGAGCGGCGGTAACATGTATAGGAAAATGTTGTCCAGAATCGTATCCCCGGCAACATATTCAAATTTCATCAAAATCGGTGAAGAATCGCTAAAGTAAATAATTACCAAATTTGGGGTCAGTTCGACCCCAATGCACCAAAATATGCTTGGTTGGCTTAAAACTATCGTAGATACGTCATAGGTAATATTTTTTCGATTTTTTTTTTAACAATGTGTGTGTAAAACCTTAGTTGAGGCAATCCTAGTTGCCCGGCATATTTATTTGGTGCAAAACTTATTACATCGCATATTACAATGACTGGGGTCAATTTGACCCCTATGCACAGAGTGAAGGTTAATCTGATTAATGAAAATTGGAATATCAGCAGTAAAGCGAACGTCCGTGATAATGTATACAATATAAATATGACTACAAATCTATAAATTTTTCATCTGCTTAGGTGTTTTTCGGAATACTTGGGTACTCGGGTCAGGGGGGCCAAGCTGCCCTCTTACGAACGTTGAAGCAGAGTTCGTAGCGCCTCCTACCAATAAAGTGCGTACTAAATTGTGAATGTGTGAATTGGTGTGACTCGGGACGTATGCGTATGTGTATACGTGTAACGCACCGCTTACTTCAGGCATGGAACTAAAGTGAACGCAGCGGCCGTTTTCCGGAGGCAAAGCCATTCTCCCGCCGCGCGATCCGCGGCGGGCCTAGGGGCTTCGAGTGCCTCAGACCCGTACCATATGAACCGCGTTGGGGCGACATTGTATCAATAGGTTTCCACATCGACCCAGAGACCACGATTGTTGATGCGTCTTTCTTGTGTCAACGCGCCACGCGCGGTTCGCGTGGTACGGGCCTGAGGCGCTCCACGAACCTGGGCCGCCGCGGGGGCCAAGACGCGCGGCGGTAGAAAGGAGGCGTTGCGTCCGAAAAACGGCCGCTGCGTTCACTTTAGTTCCATGCCTGTTATAGAGGGTGTTAGTGTTACTGAGATCGTTGTTTCTTAGTTAATAGTAGTTTTCATAGCCGGGATTCCCCTATTTAAGTTAAACTCCCCTAAATCAGATGTCCCCAGATTCAAGATCCCGCCCATGGTTGAATTCCGGCTCTAGTTTGATCATTTGCGCAGTAATAAAATACAACTTAAACCGACATTAACTTAACATTGTATATTTATTTATCAAGGGCCGAGATAATGATTGGTAATTATTCATTATTACTCAAACTCAATTGTTAAGGATCATATAATTAATATGTTGATAATATTATAGAGAGGAGGCAAGAGCAGATGGCAATGAGAAGTGAATTTATTCTTATACCAGTAGTAGAATTGATTCTACAACCACCTGTGTCCCAGACACAGGCCAGTTCCTCAAAATAGCCGGGGTGGCGAGCAAGGCCACCACGGTAAAGCGGGGAGGGAAATAGTAGTGGACCGCAACACGGGACACACTACCTCCTCTGGAACACGTGCGAGAGCGGGCAATGCTGCAGTCAAGATGGCTGCAGGATGCATCAGCATCTCGCAGATCAATCTGCAGCACTTAGGGATGAACCGACCCAAGTAAATACGAGTAAATACTCGATACTTTCGTTTCGATACAAGTAATTTTAGTATCGATACCTAGGATTGCGATATCAAGTAAGTATCGGAAAAAGGTACTCGTATCGAATGTGATCGAATGGGGCGAGTATAGATACTCGACATGAAAGATGAAAGCGAAGATAGGTATTGGCAAGGTAAACTACCACCGCAGTTAATGATGGCGCTCATGTTGGGTAACAAATATGGAAGAAGCAGGTATACCCTTTACCATATGTTTATATGGAACCAGAAGACAAAGGTAATTATGAAATTGAATAATTTCCAATTATCTGCGTCGCGGACCTCAAGATTTACATTATCCGCAAGACGTGAGCAAACGTAGCAAATAAGTGCGTTAATAGTTAGAACGTGACATAATTGTTTATGATGTTTCCAAAATAAAAAAGCCTAAAAAAAAAATAAATAGGCTATAATTAGGCTATAATCTAATCTAGGGCGTATGTAATGTGTATTCAAAATTGCATTGAAATCTGTTTAGCCGTTTAGGTGTGGAAGAAGGACAAACAAACAGACAACGTTTTACTTTTATATATTAGTAAGGATGTACTTTTATATTTAACTCAATCAGTTCATTATTTATTTTCTTTTCTTGCGCCATCTGGCCATAGGAGATTTTTCCTTTTGTTTTATGTACATTTGTTTTTTATTACTTCTTTTATTTAAAATAATAATTTCAAAATTCCATATATGCATTTGGTAATTTCCTTTTATTACCGTTCAAATTTACCGCTAAAAAGTGAGATTCTTTCTCTATATAAAATGGCGGTCGGGGTTTTCAATTCGGAACACGATTTTAACACGCGATACTTACCGTTTTTTTATATAGTTAATATAAATAGAGATCAGAGTCTACTTCTCTTGTTTCGATGCCGTGAAACCACTGTGTATATTTTTCTTTCTATTTCGTTATATAAATGAATTATATATTTCATTATAACTAAAAAGTACTCCCCGTTAAATAAAAGTAAAATAAAGTACGTCTTCATTAATAAAATTATATTAATAAAAAAGAACTTTATTATATTAATTTTAATTCGATACAAGTAAGTATCGATACTTTTGCTTCGATACTGAGTAGATAACGATACTTTTTTTCGATACAAGTAATGAGTAAAAGTATCGATACCTTGATGGTATCGGTTCATCCCTAGCAGCACTGCAAAGCGGCGACGGATTTATTCGTCCGAAAAATGGCCGCTGCGTTCACTTTAGTTCCATGCCTGGCTTACTTTAAAATCTGTCCACGGATCGTCGCGCCAGCGACACGTATGCAGCAGAAACCAGGGAAAGTGAGGACGCCATTCAAAGGATTTCTGGTCATTCCAAAATTTAATCTTTTAAATTTTATTTTAAAAATGACAGGGGTCCATTGAATCACGTCCGTACTTCCTCCGATTTACCTTTTGAAAATATAAATATAATTAAAAGTAAAAGGATAATTAGATACATAAATATATGTTAAATGATATACAAATTCTTTATTAATAATATTAGTCATTACAATTATTACTATAACAATAATTATATTAAATTCAACAATAATATTACAAAATTTATACCACTCCTAAAATATTTAACTTTATTTCCCAAATTGCTTCAATTCGTTGTCATCAATAGAATCTGCAAAATAATTAAATTGTTTACAAAAATTTTTTTTTCTTTTTTTTGTTTTTACGAGGGAAAACAGCGGGAATCTTCAAAAGACGCCTAGTAGGATCCGCACTGCTAGGCAGTGTCGGATTTATACCGACTAAAACCGCTAACCCCATGCACATACAAATCACTCATTTCCACTCCTACATGCAGTATAAAAAGTCAAACACTCATTTCCACTCCTACATGCAATATAAAAAGTCAAACACCCATGCAATATAAAAAATGAAACACCCATGCATTATAAAAAATGAAACGCACACGCAATATAAAAAATTAAACGCACACGTATTATAAAAAATTAAACGCACAGACAATCTAAAAAATTAAACACATGCAACAGTCCGACAGCCAAACATATATACATAATAAAAAACGCATTACACACTCATACTGGAATCGCATACATGCAAAAACATAAAACAAGATTCGGATACCTATACAAAAGCGCAATTAGAACCTTTGCTTTCAATGTGATCTGCCATACGTCAAAGCACATAATGACAAACCAGACATTGGAAGCATAGGTTCTTCGGAACAATTTAGTAGCCTATTTGTGGAAGAAATACATTTCTTTAATACATGATCGACATAGTTGTCGGTCAAATACACTTTGAGATGCCCTAAAGGGCAATCGCTCAGGTCGACATCAACTGAAAGGCTTATACAAGTTTGAATTAAAATTTTTAAATTAGAATGTTCCCCGAAGTTATCAAAACAATATTTAGTTAACCCTCGGTTGTCACACCTACTTTTTCGAACGCCGTTGTCACACTGGGTCAATTTGACCCTGTCAATTTTCAATCAGTTGTTATTTAAAAACTAGTTGTTAAATTATGTCTAAAAAATTCGGAGATAAAGTTTGAACATTGTAGAATATGTGCTCATCGTTGAAAGTTGACATTTAAAGTGTCATCATGCTTAAAAAAAAATTTGAAGCAATAAGAGTTCCGACAAAAATGGTTTTTGCTTAAAAAATCATAACTTTCTTAATTTTGAATATCTTTAGCTAAAAATTTATAGTTATACTCCTGAGATATGCTGCTTTGATAAAAAAAATAGTCCTATATCGGAGCTTTCAAAAAAGGTATTTATTTTGCACACTGGATGGTGGCATCATTTTTATTGAAAAACTCGGCGTTTTCTAAATCCTCAGAGTCAGAAGTCTCGCTATCACTTTCAAAATCCACAGATAAACAATCCTTCTCTTTTTCGGAATCAGTGTCACCAAAATCATCATTAACTTCGACAGTATTGAGGATGGCATTTTGAAGGCGCCGTGAACGTAAATTGTACGCCATTTTCCCGTAATGCAATAATAAATTTGTTCCAATTGTCACTTCAGGAAATGTATGCAAAATACTTCTGTTTTTAAGTTTCTGAGTGTTCTCATACACAAAAATGGCTTTCTCCGAGTTGAAGTAAAAACGACGCCGTTGTCACACATGGGTCAATTTGACCCTGCTTCAAATTCTAACAGCTTTCAAACACGCACTGACGCTTCCACTCAGTCAGCATGTATGTCTACTTGTAGAGGACACATGACACTACTTCTAGAGGGCGCCAGTAGCATAATTCTCAATGATGCCTCAGAGATATTTGATCGCAAAGTCGAACGCAGGGTCAATTTGACCCAGTGTGACAACCGAGGGTTAAAACATAAACCTCTCGCATAAATTGTATTATTACATTTTTTGTGCTAAAAAAGCTTGGCAACACGTAGCACAAGCTTGAATAAATGGTTCTAAGTAATCTAAATTGACAGTAGTAGCATCATAATTTTGCAAAATTGACTCTATTGATTCTACAGCTACTACTGGTATTGCATTATTAGAAAGTTGAGAATTTTGAGTACGAGAGGAAAATTCGAAAATTTCTTTAATATTTAACAAATTTTGACTACAATCTGCCTCGCAGTTTTGTCTTCCTGAGTTGGAAAACAATGAATTTATCAGCAACGACTTGTAGTATCCGGTAAATACTGAACAAGTCGGATTTGTATTTCTTCCACCATGTTGCCTTACTAGCCCGAAAATATTTTCCAAAGGATCTTGGTTAAAATCTCTGGTTCTGAATCCTGCAAACCCAAGATCCAGCAAATACGATTTTAGAATTTTGAACCCTTTCAGGGTATGTATCCAATTCTGCAACGCCGGAGTACACTCTTTATCTCCCGCTTTGCGTTTGATAAATCGCATACTTTGGAATAAGTTTATACACTTATTCCAAATATCTACGGCGTTACTTTCATTATCCAAAATGGTCATACTATTGACACTGTCGAAAAGTGAATTTAAATTTAGAAATAATATTGCCGTATCTATTCCCGAAGCTGACATCTTTCTGGATTTACAAGCACTTTCCGCGTCAGTAGTGCTCATAAGTTCCATAAGAGATGCTACTTTACGCGAGAAGACTTGTGTACAATATTTGACACGCATCTTCTTAATTCTACTTGGAACGACATGCTGTTCCGTAATATTAACTAAAGTTCTAAAATCACCTCTACACCGATCAATGAAATAAGTATCTTCAAAGTGGGACCATTTTGCTATTCTTTCTACACCGTCCAGAGTATAACGAAGATCCTTCGTTAACAAATTATTTCTAATGCACTTTAATAAATGAGGCGGATCAAACAGTGGTACTATCTTTTGTTCATCTACCATGATGAACCCCTCTTCAGCCGACGCGCAATTTCTTTTCGTGTCGCAAAGTAATTGCTTAATCGCGCGTACATTTGTTGACCCTTGATCACAAACCGAAGCAACAACTCTTAAGCGTATGAGAGTGCATTCCCGTACTATGGCCTTAAATGTACGCGCTATCGACTCCCATGAAGCGGTGCCCCTACAAAAGGAGTACGACACTGTTTGCTTCCAAGGTTTATCTCCAAATATCCCTCTTAACATAAAGACCTGAACATGGTCTGCAATGTCTCTACTACGCGAAAACCCGAAATCTACTAGTCCCTCTACAGTATCGGATTTGACATTATAATGAAGTCCGGGACTAAGCTTCATTTCGTCAAATAATAAGATGCAATATCTGTACCGCGAATCCTCGAAATTGTCGAGTATATTTTCGATGCTGTTGAAGACAGACTTACTAATACCGGGAGATACAATGATTTTAGTGACCAGTTTTCTTAAGGTCTCTGTACTTGGTAAGTGGAAAATATTGGAAAGGTATCGATAAACCTTTGGACTTTGCTTCAGCAATGAAAGCGCAAAAATTTTATCATCTAAACTATATTTTCTCTTGAACTTAGGTCGTCCCATGTTACGGACTTGTAATGCAAAAAACTCTCGCAAGGTTGATGGCAAACTTTCAATGCTTTCTGCAAAGCCACGGTTCAACAACATTTGGCAATGTGCCAAACGTTCTGTATGGCGTTTACGCATTTGTTTCCTTGATGAAATCAAGGAGACAAATACGTTATACTGCCGCACCTCTTCTGGTGAAAGGCTGGACCTCCTATTTGTCCTGAACAATTTCAGCACAGATGCTAAATAGTCAAAAGTAAAACAATTTATGCATGCAAAAAAACACAATAGAAAAAGTAGAAGTTTAAGGGAGTTTTTAAAGGAACTAGATTTGGGATAAAACAACCTTAAGGGGGTATACCCGTTTGAACCCTACATACATTTTGTGGATTTTTTTACAAGTCAACGGTTTGATGCAGATTTCCCGTTTTTCACTATCTTTACATAGTATTAAGAACTACTCAAAAAAAAGTTTTAGTTAGAAAACTATGTCACGTCCCGGGCGAGGTCTTTGGGAACGTCGACAATGGGGAAGGTAAAGACAGGCGCGAATCTAGAATCCAGCACTCTGAGGTTTGAGGGACTCAGGCGCGAATATTAAATCCGTCACGCTGAGAGTTTTGAGGGAAAGCCAGGCGCGAATATTGAATCCGTCACTCTGAGGATTTTGGGGGACTCAGGCGCGAATATTAAATGCGTCACTCTTTGGTTTTCTGGAGGCGATCAGGCGCGAATATTTAATCCGTCACTCTAATCGACCAGGGAAGGTAAATGTACACTTGAGGAGCACCCGTTATAGCACTTCGTATTTAGTTTTGGTTTATGAGATAGGATTTACGCTTGCATTCGTGCAAAAGAAACCACGCTTATGTTTCTTGGATTGCACGGCTCATGCGATCATATGTTTGTAAACACTAGAACCGTTCTTGTGTTCACGAGCGAATCAGCTGTTGCGGCAGCTCGGTTTCCTTCGTACTGTTTATGACTCGAGGATACACACAATAATTCGAAACTTGGTAGAAAAAAAAGCGGTTTATTAGCTTTGTTAGCACATTTTTATAAAGCACAATATGGAGTTCATAACCATTTGAAATTATATAAAGGTACTGGTGAGTGTGAATAAGCGCAATAAGCTTCAGTAAGTTTATAATATGAAATGCAGTAAGCGTTAATGCAAGAAAACGATATAAGATAATAAGCGATTATAAGGCAAATACATATAAACAAAATAAGCATTAAAGTGATAATACAAAGTAATAGAAATGTCAGTAATACGAAAGTAATAAATGTTTGGAATAAGCTTGGATCTAGAGACGCGGTAGCGTCTCGAAGCCAAGTACATGAAAAAAAAAACACCCTGTATATGTCGACTGTCGATGTCGCTACCGTGTATCTTTACTCGTCGCGGAGACACTCTAACCTAATTCTGACATTTATACATTAATATCTCATCACGCCTGCAATATTTTGTAAATTTTAAGGCATTTTTCTTATGTAAACCGCATATCGGCTTTCGAATAAGACCAATTTCAATAAAATCGGTCCACGCATGACAGAGATATCGTAATATCGTCTCATGGATCGGTCGGATCCGATATCTCCGATCTAGAGACGCGGTAGCGTCTCGACGCCAAGTACATGAAAAAAAAACACCCTGTATATGTCGACTGTCGATGTCGCTACCGTGTATCTTTACTCGTCGCGGAGACACTCTAACCTAATTCTGACATTTATACATTAATATCTCATCACGCCTGCAATATTTTGTAAATTTAAAGGCATTTTTCTTATGTAAACCGCATATCGGCTTTCGAATAAGACCAATTTCAATAAAATCGATCCACGCATGACAGAGATATCGTAATATCGTCTCATGGATCGGTCGGATCCGATATCTCCGATATTTTTCTTCTGATTCTCCAAGCCAAATTTTCGTCCACATAATACGTATACACGCGTTACACGCACACCTTCAGCCAAAACGAAACCAACACATGTTTCGTTCATCAATTCCTATCTTCACTATGCAATTTCGTTCATCAATTCCTATCTTCATTATGCAATTTCGTTCATCAATTCCTATCTTCACTATGCAATTTCGTTCATCAATTCCTATCTTCACTATGCAATCAACTCCAAATTTTGACAGCTTACAGTCAGGTTAAGTACAAAATTTGAGATGCCACGTGTTTTTACAAATATATATCGTTGTACCATTGAATTGCAATCAAAATGCTATCGTTGTACCATTGAATTGCAATCAAAATGCAGTCTCACATACAATTCCCTGAATCTGGAAACACGTACAATTCCATGAATCTGAAAACACGAAAATTCGTGCTAAATCTAGCAATAACCCCTTTAAGCACAGAAATCTGTAAACATGAAAATGAAAATTGATACTAAAATCAATTAGAGTCCAATAAAACGCATGAATTTGGTAAACATAAACAAATTAATTTAAAAAATACTATTCCATGAAATATACTCAGAAAATGGCGTTATGAATGGAAATTTTAATTTTCTAACCACGAAAAACATTTCTCGATTTGATAAAACAATTCATGAAATTGTGCGTGCTTTCAGTTTCATGGAATTGTACGTGCTTTCAGGTTCATGGAATTGTACGTGCTTTCAGATTCATGGAATTGTAAATTTCAACAGCTGATAATTATTATGCTGTAATTGTAAAATCTTTGTAAAAAGAAGTGAGATCCCCCCAAAAAACTTTAAAAAAGTAAAAAAATTATGCCAAGCACATGAAATCAAGTAAATCACAAAATAAAGAAAATAATACTAATAAATACAAAGTAAAAAAAGATGTGAAATCAGAATGAGCTGCAAGTACATAATGGTGCTTTCCCGCAGCGTGCAAAGGCGACACTGTGTAACACAATAAAAGACAAAAAAAAGATGTCCGCGGCCTGGAAGTCAAATACTTGGCGTGGCCAGGCAAGGTATTCGCAGATCATCAATACCCATACCCCTCTCCCCCACCCCCTCGCAGGCTTTCAGAAAATTTGTCCATTTAAAACTCAGACAATATGAGTACATTTTCATTATATTGCGTTTTAAAATAATTGTAAGATCATTCATCCACACCGATAGTTTTCCTCTCACAACCTTTCACATAATTTGTCAATTTTAAACTCTGACAGTATGAATACATTTTCATTATTTTGCCTTTTTAACTAATTCTTATTCAGCGACACCTTGACCTTGCCTGGCCACGCCAAGTATTTGACTTCCAGGCCGCGGACATCTTTTTTTTGTCTTTTATTGTGTTACACAGTGTCGCCTTTGCACGCTGCGGGAAAGCACCATTATGTACTTGCAGCTCATTCTGATTTCACATCTTTTTTTACTTTGTATTTATTAGTATTATTTTCTTTATTTTGTGATTTACTTGATTTCATGTACTTGGCGTAATTTTTTTACTTTTTTATAGTTTTTTGGGGGGATAGACTATAATAGTAAGAAATAGTATATAAAATAATAAATGAATAGCAATAAGCTTTAAAATGCGATAAGCGTATTTATGCGGGGAATATAATGAGGGTGATATAGTAATAATAATTACTTACAATAGTTGTCGTCGAACACTGATTTGAAAAATGTTTAACGCGGCTAATTACACTTGTCACTTGAAAAATGTTTAACGTAGCTAATTACTTGTCGCAAGGACCGAAAAGCGAAGAAAGAGGACGAGGCTTCCCAGGACCTCGTATTTATATATTCTTACAGGAGTATTGGGGGGGTACGCGCGGTAAAGACCTTGACCCATTTCGGAATAAGACGTAGTAGGAGTTTTGGGGTTTTTGTAAACAATATGGCTATTAATAGACATGTTGTTGTCACGTACGCCAAATATGCGTCGCAATTAGGTTTCTGGGGTTTTTATGACTGCGAAAGGAGATACTCAACTCATTGAATGGATTTTTGGGTGTTTAATAGGAAAGGGGTTAGGGTAGCTTGGACTTTTTGAGTCGTAAAGAGGGGGTTGAGACTTTGTCTCGATTTTAAGAGGGATTTGTAACGAGGGACTTGTTTGAATTCGGTTTAGAGGGAATGATTCGTGCTTTGTAGGACGAATAGGCGAAGAGGGTTTTGAAATGATCATCTCGTGATGGGGACCGCTAAGGTACATCAGCGAGGTGGAGGTTTGTATTCATCATCTTGTGTTGTTGACCGCTGAGGTGCAACATCAAGGTGATCGGCTATTGAGGAGATGGGGTAGGGGTTGAGTTCGATAGACTTTGGTGGTGTGATTTTGAGGTTTATGGAATAAGAAACGCGCGAAAAATCGTGGGATGTCACACCTCCCCCCTTATATGAAGAAATGCGTAGCATTTCTTAACACAGGGTAAGGGTGTTTTGAAATGAGGAGAAAATGAAAATAAAATATGGTGATTTGTTTGAATAACGAAAAACAAAATAATACATTTGGCCTATTTGGCAAAAAGGAAGTAAAATAAATAAAGGATATAATTTTGTAATAATAATAAGAAAAAAAAAATTATTTAATGGGACTCGGATAGAAAAATGAAAAAAGGAAAAAAAAATTATCTATATATATGTAAATAGAAAATAAGGAATATATATATATATATTATTAATTTATAAGGAATATTTACAAGGATTATATATACAAGGAGAGGTTAATAAGGGGGAAAGGAATACTCAAGAAATTGGAACATGGGATCATCCAGGATGTACGTAAGGTCATAACCGTCCTGGTAGCGGTCATCGAACCACCTTAGGAACGCGGGTGTCAGTTCCATGTGATCCGGAGTCTGAATCTCTGACTCCGTGTCCAGGATTACCACGACACCTGGAGGTGGAGGGATAGTGGGAAGAATTTGGGACGTGGAGGGGTGGGGAGAGGAACGGGAGAGTATCTCCTCACCGTTTATTTTTGGAGGGCAATATGGGGTTGGTGGCTCCATCGATGTCCTCGGGGGGGGAGTCGTCCAGGGTGATGACCGGGATTGGGATCGTCGGCGCTGCCTCCCTGATGGTTGGTATCGTCGGCGCTGCCTCCCGATGATCACCGAGGATCTGATCCTTGGGAGAAGGGGCGAAAGGCTCCTGCCCTTTCTTATCGCCTCCTTCCGCATCCACCTTATGTGGCCGAGCCTCCTCTTGAGGCCACCCCCTCTGGCTTTAGCCCCATTGGGTTTTGGGGCCCTTTTATGTGGCATTGTATTTTCCTAGGAAATGAAAGAATTAATACATGTTTTACATTAGTGAGGGTCAACCGGGATCCTCGCGTAACCGACCAAGACGCGCTTTATTCGCGTGTATAATTTTCGTTTTTCCTTTCCACGATATTTTTAGATTTTGCGAAGGGATAACTTCCAAAATTGTATGCGGACCGGAGTATTGGTCTCCAAATTTCCCTTTCTTTGGTTCTATTAACACGAAGACAGGGTCGCCCGGTTTAAAAGTCTCTTCGTTTATATGTCGATCATAATAATTTTTATATCGAAGCTTTGATTGAATTAATTTATCCGCAGCGGCGGTTTGTAATTCTTGCACCCTCGTACTCAAGTTCGAGAGGTATTGATTATATGTTTCATTTTCGAAGTCTTCGGGTACTCTTTTTCGGCTGGGTACCCGGGCTATTTTCCCGAATACTAATTCGTGTGGAGTGTAACCAGTGCCCTCGTGGACGCTGGTATTATAAGAAAACGCGGCCACGTCGGTCCATTCGTCCCAGTCATCATATTTACTGATATACATTTTTAGATATTCCGTTAAGACGATGTGCGATCGCTCTAAGAAGCCGTTTGTCTGTGGGTGAAAGGCTGTGGTTCGAAATTGTTCGATTTTGAATTTTTGTGCAATAGTTTTCATGAATTTACTGGTGAAATTTGCCCCTTGGTCACTGAGAATGGCTCTGGGAGCTCCGAATTGACAGATGAATTTCTTAATAAACGCATCTGCGATTTTTATTGACGTCGACTGTGTAAGGGGTACGCACACGAAGTATTTTGTTAGCAAACCTTGTATTGTTAATATATACGTATTTCCTTCTCTGGTAGTAGGTAACGGCCCCACTATATCTAGTGCAACTTTGTCAAAGGCTCGTCCAGGCGTGTCAGTAAGAATCATTGGTTGTTTAGTTTTGACACGGACGAGTTTCTTTCGTTGGCAGTCCTCGCATTTTCTAATATAATCTTCTACGGCTTTCTTCATTCCTTTCCAAAAGTAGTAGTGTCTAATACGATTATATGTTTTGGTCACTCCTTTATGTCCAGCTAATGCAGATGCGTGATGTTCTGTAATGATGTTTTGTCTTTTTGATTCTTCGGGGATTTGGACTATTTGTAAACATACCGTGACTTCAATGTCTTCCTCGTCGATGACTTCGAGAATGTCCGTAATAATATCTTGCCAGGTCAATTGGTCGATATTCGCTGTTTTAGCTATACTAAATGAGTATATTACGAGTTCGTTTATCGTATTTTTAAGGGAAGATAACGCTTCGCCCCAGATTGTGGTGGTTAGGGGAGTATTCTGTGTTTCTTTTATAACTAACCCGATAAGAAACCGTCCCCTATTACACGTTACATGGGCCTTTCCCAAGGTGAGTTCGTTCGTTTCTTCTAATGCTCCCGTTTCTATTAGTTGCTTGGCCCCATTGTCGCAAGGTTTCCCATCTGCGCTTAAGAAGAAGATAAGTGTTTCTTTTCGTAAGGACAACGGGTCACGACTAGTTATTGGTATTGTTCTAATGTCCCTATCGGAGTCCGCTTCATATGTTTCTTCCGGAGAATTGTTCAGTTCGATTAACGACGATTCTGAGTCAGTAGTTGATTCGTGTGATGCGTTAGATTCTACTTCGGAATCAGAGTCTTCCAGTTCCAGTGGTATTGGAGATTGCGGAGGTGACACGGTTTGACGTGGAATATTTAATTCCTGTTCTTCTTCCTGTTGGATTTCATTTTCTATGCCACTCATGGGTTCTGGTGCGCTTTCTGGGGTGGGCTCTATTATAGGCGTTGGATCTTTTCGTGCCTTCCGGTGTGGTTGGATCCTCGTGGGTTTAGCCTTTGGGCGGATGTTAGTTTCTTTAGTAATTCGAGGCTTTTTGCTAGGCTCCCAATCATCATCGGTTTCTTCTCGTGGTCGTATGGGACACGTTCTCTTTGCAGGAGGATTACGAGATAGGGCGTCAGCAAGTTTATTGCTCTTCCCTGGTTGGTAGCGAATTTCGTAGTCGTATTCTGCTAATTTTAAACGCCACCTGACGAGGCGTGACGTTGGGTCTTTTACTCTATGTAACCAGATTAAGGGTTGGTGGTCAGTATATAAAATAAATTTCTTCCCATATAAATAGGGTCGGAAATGTCTAACGCAATACACAATGGCTAGGAGTTCCTTTTCTATGGTTGCGTAATTTATTTCTGCTTTATTTAAGAGACGAGAGGCATAAGCGATTGGTAATTCTTTTCCATCGATATTTTGACTCAATATTCCTCCTATAGCAAATTCGGAAGCGTCAGTGGTAACATGAAATTCTAGGTCAAAATTCGGATATTGCAGGATAGGTTCTTTCTGCAATGCTAATCTTAAGTGGTCGAAAGCCGTTTTCTGGGACGGTCCCCACTCGAATATGGTGTCTTTCTTCAACAGTTGGGTCAACGGGCGAGCTATTTTAGAAAAGTCTGGGATAAATTTCCTATAATATCCGGTTAGGCCAAGGAATTGTTTGATTCCTTTTGGTGTACTTGGTGCCGGGTAATTTCGAACGGCTTCAATTTTTCCTGGATCCGGTTTTACCCCTTGCTCTGTGATTATGTGACCCAAATATGCGACTTCTTTGTGCAGAAATTTGCACTTTGAAGGTTGAAGTTTAAGGTTCGCCTCTCTCAGGCGTTGAGCGAGTTTTTTAAATTTAATCATGTGTTCCGTGAGGGAACTCGCATAAAGGACGATATCGTCCAAATAAACAAACATTTCCGTGCCTTGGAGTCCTGTAAGTGTGTGATCCATTAAGCGTTGGAAAGTTGCTGGTGCGTTACATAATCCAAACGGCATTCTGACAAACTCATAATGTCCATGAGGTGTAGAAAAAGCCGTTTTTGGTGCATCTTCCGGTTTCATAGGGATTTGGTGAAATCCAGAAGCTAGGTCGAATACGGAGAAGTATTTTGCTCCTCCTAATTGGTCCAGTATTTCATTAATGTTTGGAAGTGGGTATGCGTCAGGAACGGTTTTTTCGTTTAAATCCCTGAAGTCAATTACCATTCTCCACAAGAGTTCCCCAGCAGGTCCCGGTTTTTTGGACACGATCCAAATAGCCGAATTATAGGGTGATAATGATGGCTTTATTATTTCGTTTTCAAGTAACCTTTTTACCTGTTTGTCTATTTCCTTCTTATGTACAGGAGGGAAGCGATCTTGTTTGGTATTTACAGGCACTGGGTCCGTTATTTGGATCCCATGCTGGATAGCGTTTGTATGGCCTAACTTCTCGTCTGGTAAATGGAAGAGGTCATGGTATTTACATAATATTCCTCGGACATGAAATTTTTCCTCCGGATTCATATGTTCCGTTGAAATTAATTTGAACACTTGTTCCATTCTTGTTGCGGTTTCTTCAGAAATTGTTTGTATTTCTTCACTCGACGCCATAGTAAGAGACTCCTGGAATTCTAGGGGAAGGGTTGTTTCGGCATAATGCCTTGGGGATGAGAGCGAGTGTACCTTCGCGGATACCTCTGAATGATGGATCGACGGATCCTGGGGAAAGAGGGGCTTGATAGGAGTGACGTGTTTAGACGTCTTAGTCTCTTTTGGTCGTCTTTGTTTGGGTTCTGGGATCACAATTTCGAATTCTTCCAATTCAACAGTAGGTACAGTGATTGTTGTGTCCACTTCATTAGAATTTATAATTTGTAAGTACGCTTTGCCGTCCTGATTACGGACGAGGGCATTACCTGCATGAATTCCAGTGCCTAATTCTAATCTAGGTAAATATCCTTCTTTTACTTCTGAATTTGCTATATTTACAAAACAGACCGTTTTTGATCTGGCGGATAATACGAGTTGATATTTATTTACAAACGGGATAGAGTTTCCTTTGAACTCTAACTGTTTCTTTGAATAATGATTCGAAGCATTCTGCTTTATAAAGAATTCGGTTCCAAGTATTCCGTGTGGTTTGATTGGGAAATCATCTTCAACTACATGGAAAGTAACGTTGTTGCCCAATAAGGTTATGGTTATTGTTCCAAGGGTGTAGACGAGGTCTTTAGCGATGCCTCTTAATTGCACCTGTTGGTTGGTATTTATATCTCGAGGTTGTTTTATTGTATGTATTTTCAATAGATTGACTTCAGACCCGGTGTCAATCATTAATTCTTGGGCCATTATAAAATCTGGTGATTGAATAATTACGGACGGGGCTTCTTTGACGGCATTCACCCATGCGGTGGCGATTCTAGTTCTGTTATTTCTGATCCCGCGTGTATTGTCATCGGGCGCGTTGCTGCTTGGCCCGTTCCACGGTACGCGTCCGCTGTTGACTGTAGGTGTAACGTTCGGTTGTCCGGGGACGACTAGCGTTAGCAGGTTCTCGAGCGGAGAGCGGCGTCCCTCGAGAATAGGATAGGTGGGGGTTCGTTGGTAGAACAAAGAATTTAAATTCAACTTAAACTTAACAATGACTTTATTAGAAAAACAACACTTAAACTAACAATGATTATAATATTACTTACAACTACGATTATATATCTTATGTTTTTGTGTTTTTTTACGTTTTTTTTTATCTTATATTATACGCTACGTGGCTAAGTATTTATTGCAGAGCACAGCCGCTACCGTTTCCGGAGCGATCTAGTACTCTTGGCAATGTCTGTAGTAAGAACAGCCGCTACCGTTTCCAGAGTGATCTCATTCTTTTGACAGAGTTTTGGTTCTATGCTCTAACAGACCTCGCTTTTACCAAGTGCATCAGCCGCTACCGTTTCCAGAGCGATCTCAATGCCTTTGTAGGAGCAAGGTACTATAGTTTTCAAATGAAATAGTCCAAAGAGGTGCACCAGTAACTTTTATACACTGGAGATCAGCCGCTACCGTTTCCGGAGCGATCTCAATCTCACTGGTTGAAACTTAAGCTTCCTCTAGGTCTAAACATTCGTCAACTAAAGAGCGTGTTTTTGAATGTAGCCTTGAACTGAGCGCTCCGCTGCGTGCGCCTCCTTTTATACTGGAAAATTGGCGGGCTGGCGCATGCGCAGTGAGTCAATATTTCTTAATTTGCAGTTTTCTCGCTTATTATATTATATTTTGTTTTGCGCTTTTGACAGTACTTATATTTAATTATTTCTAATGTTTCTATAATATTTGTTTCTTTAATCTATGCTCGGTTTAATATTAATGTATAAAAGTTTGTACAATAGGTATGCGCGGTAACATAGGCTGGTTGCGTGGTAACGTAGTACTATTCTGTTTTACCGACGGTCGGTATTGACCGGTTCGAGTCCCCGTGGGACGTTACAGTAGGGGCAGAGCGTTTCCCGAGTCTCGTTCCTGGGAGGTTCCAGGGTTTCCTTCAGTGCGATTGAATATTCGTTTTCGGCATTCTGAGATTAGATGTCCGGGTTTTTTACAATACGCGCAAATACGTAGCTTCGTAGGCCTTGAGGGAGGAGGTCGATTTCTGTCCCAGTAAGGGAGCAAAGGGTTAGCCGTCTGATTACCATATCCTGTAACGTGATTTGGAGGATATCTTTCGAAAGTTTGCGAAGTGGTACTTTGGTTATTTCTGCAGGTCCGCGCATCGTGTCCTGTTTTATTACAGAGTTGACACGTTAATTTTGGGGCCTTTTGTTCTGAAAACCTTTGTCGATCCTTTTCTATTTTCTTGTCTACGAGTATAGCTAACTCGAAGGCTTCCTCGAGCGTCTCGAAATTATTTTGGAGAAATCTATTTCGTATATATGGAGGAAGACCGTCCACAAATGAGTCTAGCGTCAATCGATCTATGTCTTCGAGGCGATTCTGTGTAAAGTCACGATAATATTCGCTGTCCTCTTCTAAGATAGCGAATCGGAGATCCTTAACGCGTGAAATATATTCCAACATGTGTTCGTTGGTTCCTTTAATGACGTTGGCGAGTTCTCCACGATAGTGGTCCGACGTTTTCGCAGGGGAGAAGGTACGTTTAAGTTGTTTTATCAAATCATTTACGGAGTCGAAGACCCTATCCTCAACCGCCAAGTATGCATGATCTTGTAATTTATTCGTCAACAACCTCGCTAGCTGAGGTTCAGCATGCGAGGGAACCAAAGCCTTAGCCCTATTGCAGGCTCTCGCGAATTGCAAAATGGACATATTATGACCGTTAAATTTTGGAACTGTTTCTACGGCGTCCTTTAATCTTATCTGGGGCGATGGACCCAGATCCGGAATATTATTACTATTCAATGTCTCGGGAGTTTTATTGAAATTCAGTACCGGTTTTCTATCAAAACGAGAGGAAGCCGGTGTGGCAAAATTATCCGCGACTGGTGGGGGTGCAAGAAGTTTCTTCATCATTGCTTCGATACTCTGTATTTTATCGGAAAGACTTTTAAACGTGGGTTCGGGTGGTCCGGTGCCTACGCCCGTATGCGTTTTAGTTTCAAGGTTTTCCGCAATTCTCGCGGGCAAATTGCCGGCTCGTTTCTCGCGTAATTTTTGTAATTGTTCCATTATTTCGGCGGTCGCGATTTCTATAGCACTTTTGGAAGGTCCCGCGTCTTGGTCTATTACGCAGGGGTCGTCGATATTGCCGGATTCAGACATTTTAAATTCGGTCGATAAATTTAAGTGGTTTAGGAGATTTCTGTATTTAGGCGTCCGGCTACAACAATTCAAAACCTATGGTAATCTCTACCCGGGTAATTTAGATCAAATCTGTTATAATTTTTCTTTATTTGACGGGTTCTTTCTGTGCACGCGGCACGATTGTTAATAGGCCGTAGTTTAAATAGAAGGTTTTTGCAACGGGAGCATTCGGGGTATGTATCGTTAGGTTGGTGGTAGTGCACTTGATATATCTCGTCTACCTCCACCGGAGTTGAATTAAAACAGTTTAGGCAAATTTTCTACCTTCCGTGGTCGTTGCTACGCCTCCAGAAACACAAATCAATTTATTTGAGTCTGATAATACGGCCCGTAATCTACGGCTTGGGTAATATAACGTGTTTTGAATATGACGGGTGTCGCTCATGTTAAATATCGGGTATTTCTAATACCGTACGTTAAAAGTCTATAAATTTTGGCGATAGGTGATGATTATGATTTTAGTTTCTATACGAGAGGAAATATCGCTCGGTGCACGCGACACAGTTAGTTGCGGGACGTGTTCGTAGCAAGGCCGTGTTGCACCGAGGGCAATTAGGGAACGTATAAGGCGTTTGATAATAATGGATTTGATACGTTGTCACCGTATTTGTTGAGTCTCTTAGGGAACAGTCTAAGCAAATTTCTTCGTCTTCGTTATTCGCTACTATGGTCCCGTAAACACAGATCATCCACTGTATGGATTCCGTCAACCTTTGTAATTGGCGGCTCTGGTATGCTGGTTTCCACGGGTTTACGCGTTCTAAGTACATATTAAGTGTCGGGACTTTCTATCCTCATTATTAATAGTTATCGAACCGTGTGTAGCTCCGATTAGAGAGGAGGTAGCTTTCAAAACACTCGGTGCAATTTCTTATGGGGCGTTTTGGAATTATTGGCTTTCTGCACCGAGGACAATAGACCGTTGTTCTATATGTGTAATAATAGTGCGTCCAATACACTTCTACGGTGTCCGCGGGCGCTATGTTAGAGCAACTTAGACAAATTTCGCTGCCGTCAGCGGTGGTAGCTATGCCTCCAGAAATACAAGTCAAAGCATTCAAGTATGCCCAAATGCTCTGTAGCCTACGGCTGCCGTAAGATGGTTCACGGCGTCTAGGGTGTTCAATACACATGCTTAATAGGCCTTAGTGGGTACCGTATAGTACAGATTTTATTTCTATTAACAGTAAACGGATCCCACCGCTGTCACCAAAAATATGTCACGTCCCGGGCGAGGTCTTTGGGAACGTCGACAATGGGGAAGGAAAAGACAGGCGCGAATCTAGAATCCAGCACTCTGAGGTTTGAGGGACTCAGGCGCGAATATTAAATCCGTCACGCTGAGGGTTTTAAGGAACTTAGGCGCGAATATTAAATCCGTCACACTAGGGTTTGAAAGGAACTTAGGCGCGAATATTAAATCCGTCACACTAGGGTTTGAAAGGAACTTAGGCCCGAATATTAAATCCGTCACACTAGGGTTTGAGCGACTCAGGCGCGAATATTAAATCCGTCACGCTGAGAGTTTTGAGGGAAAGCCAGGCGCGAATATTGAATCCGTCACTCTGAGGATTTTGGGGGACTCAGGCGCGAATATTAAATGCGTCACTCTTTGGTTTTCTGGAGGCGATCAGGTGCGAATATTTAATCCGTCACTCTAATCGACCAGGGAAGGTAAATGTACACTTGAGGAGCACCCGTTATAGCACTTCGTATTTAGTTTTGGTTTATGAGATAGGATTTACGCTTGCATTCGTGCAAAAGAAACCACGCTTATGTTTCTCGGATTGCACGGCTCATGCGATCATATGTTTGTAAACACTAGAACCGTTCTTGTGTTCACGAGCGAATCAGCTGTTGCGGCAGCTCGGTTTCGTTCGTACTGTTTATGACTCGAGGATACACACAATAATTCGAAACTTGGTAGAAAACAAAGCGGTTTATTAGCTTTGTTAGCACATTTTTATAAAGCACAATATGGAGTTCATAACCATTCGAAATTATATAAAGGTACTGGTGAGTGTGAATAAGCGCAATAAGCTTCAGTAAGTTTATAATATGAAATGCAGTAAGCGTTAATGCAAGAAAACGATATAAGATAATAAGCGATTATAAGGCAAATACATACAGGGTGTCCCAAAAATGCTGTGGGTCCTTAAAGGGGGTGATTCGGGGGGTGATTGTAAACAACTTTTTCCTTTGCGAAAAAGTTCTCCGATGTTTCGTTAACGAGATATTAACAAAAAGAACCGACCAATCAGAGCGCGAGTCTGACGGCCGAGTTCCCGCGCTAGCGTGGCTACGCGCCGCGCTGCGAGTGTGAACAAGCAACTCGGCATGCAACGAAGAAAATTGCGTAGAATGGCAAATGAAAAAGACGTAACAAATAAAATCGAACGCGTTGTCATGGTTTGTTTGTTATTTAATGTGAATAATGAATAAAGGATAAATGGATGAAAATCACGTGTAACGTAAAAAGACGAATACACGTTTTTTTTTTAGAAGATTCGAAAATAATAATTATTTGAAGTGGGAGGATAAGGAATACGTAAATTTCCTTGTGTTAATAACGTAGCCACGAAAAGGTAATGTAACGGGAAATTAACGAAAAGTGATCGTAGTTCGTTATTGTGATAAAAATCCGTAATTCAATAACGGCCAGCACTGTTGCTGATAACGAATAAGTCTGTTTAAAAAGCCCGAATAAATATTATCGCCGGAAATAAGTCATCGCTTGCGTTAAATTTAAAAATGAATGATTACCAATGAAGTAACTAAAACTCACCCTTGTTGGAAATTCACCTGCAGCTTGAAAATCTGTGTCACAGGGTCACGGAACCGATCCTGGTCATCGATGGACGAGCCCAGTGCACAGCTGATCCCAGGTATACGACACTACCCAAAGTTAAGGGAGGAGATATTGCTGTGAAGAGGGCCTCTTGAGGACAGTGGCCGTTTGGGAGGGATGCAGGGCAGATTGGTTCGACTAGGGCCAATCGGACTTCAAGCCCACCGTCTCTCGCACGGAATACGTCGACGCGTGCTTTTGTTTCGAAACTCGAGCGCGTGTTTAGACACGAGAGATAAGGGATCCGTCTTTAATTTGAGGGTAGAACGAAGCAGGCGGGACTACAGGAATGGTATGCATTTTCTTCTTTATAGCAACTCGAAGACTTTCTCCGCCTCTTCCCTTCGGACCCTTTCGAACCGATACACGTGGTGTCTGTTTTCTATCTCGAAGCAATGGGTACATTGGCAGTAGAAGGACGGATCGCGGGCTTTTGTGAAAGTTTTCGGTGCACTTCTGCAAAACACGTGTGTTCCGAAAGTGTGCTGGCTTCTTTTTACCTAAAGCCTCTTGGCCTGGTGGGAGTTAACTCATAATGGAACCAGAGAAGCTACTTGGGGGTAGCGGAAGTTGCTTGGAAAAAATCCTGTCAGTCAGCTAGAAATCGCGTTGCAGAAATGTTCACAGCCCAGGAATACTACCGGATGTTCTGGGATTACGCCCGAAACGACGGGAACGCAAGTGCTGCTGCGCGAGCATTTGCGCTAGAATATCCCGATTCTTCAATTGCCAACAATCGGCCCCTTTCGGGGCCACCAATTTTTAAAACGTTGGAACAACAGGTTCCATAAAAAGTAAATAAAGTGATCAGTGTTAGTAGCCGTGCAGTGAAGTGAATATTCGGCACGTTGACCTGGACGCACCTGACATTGCGACCCTTAACTTTGGGTAGTGTCGTATACCTGGGATCAGCTGTGCACTGGGCTCGTCCATCGATGACCAGGATCGGTTCAGTGACCCTGGTACACAGATTTTCAAGCTGCAGGTGAATTTCCAACAAGGGTGATTTTTAGTTACTTCATTGGTAATCATTCATTTTTAAATTTAACGCAAGCGATGACTTATTTCCGGCGATAATATTTATTCGGGCTTTTTAAACAGACTTATTCGTTATCAGCAACAGTGCTGGCCGTTATTGAATTACGGATTTTTATCACAATAACGAACTACGATCACTTTTCGTTAATTTCCCGTTACATTACCTTTTCGTGGCTACGTTATTAACACAAGGAAATTTACGTATTCCCTATCCTCCCACTTCAAATAATTATTATTTTCGAATCTTCTAAAAAAAAACGTGTATTCGTCTTTTTACGTTACACGTGATTTTCATCCATTTATCCTTTATTCATTATTCACATTAAATAACAAACAAACCATGACAACGCGTTCGATTTTATTTGTTACGTCTTTTTCATTTGCCATTCTACGCAATTTTCTTCGTTGCATGCCGAGTTGCTTGTTCACACTCGCAGCGCGGCGCGTAGCCACGCTAGCGCGGGAACTCGGCCGTCAGACTCGCGCTCTGATTGGTCGGTTCTTTTTGTTAATATCTCGTTAACGAAACATCGGAGAACTTTTTCGCAAAGGAAAAAGTTGTTTACAATCACCCCCCGAATCACCCCCTTTAAGGACCCACAGCATTTTTGGGACACCCTGTATAAACAAAATAAGCATTAAAGTGATAATACAAAGTAATAGAAATGTCAGTAATACGAAAGTAATAAATGTTTGGAATAAGCTTGGATAGACTATAATAGTAAGAAATAGTATATAAAATAATAAATGAATAGCTATAAGCTTCAAAATGCGATAAGCGTTATTTATGCGGGGAATATAATGAGGGTGATATAGTAATAATAATTACTTACAATAGTTGTCGTCGAACACTGATTTGAAAAATGTTTAACGCGGCTAATTACACTTGTCACTTGAAAAATGTTTAACGTAGCTAATTACTTGTCGCAAGGACCGAAAAGCGAAGAAAGAGGACGAGGCCTCCCAGGACCTCGTATTTATATATTCTTACAGGAGTATTGCGGGGGTATGCGCGGTAAATACCTTGACCCATTTCGGAATAAGACGTAGTAGGAGTTTTGGGGTTTTTGTAAACAATATGGCTATTAATAGACATGTTGTTGTCACGTACGCCAAATATGCGTCGCAATTAGGTTTCTGGGGTTTTTATGACTGCGAAAGGAGATACTCAACTCATTGAATGGATTTTTGGGTGTTTAATAGGAAAGGGGTTAGGGTAGCTTGGACCTTTTTGAGTCGTAAAGAGGGGGTTGAGACTTGGTCTCGATTTAAGAGGGATTTGTAACGAGGGACTTGTTTGAATTCGGTTTAGAGGGAATGATTCGTGCTTTGTAGGACGAATAGGCGAAGAGGGTTTTGAAATGATCATCTCGTGATGGGGGCCGCTAAGGTACATCAGCGAGGTGGAGGTTTGTATTCATCATCTTGTGTTTTTGACCGCTAAGGTGCAACATCAAGGTGATCGGCTATTGAGGAGATGGGGTAGGAGTTGAGTTCGATAGACTTTGGTGGTGTGATTTTGAGGTTTATGGAATAAGAAACGCGCGAAAAATCGTGGGATGTCACAACTATTGCTTTTAGGAAGTTATGCATACATATCCGAAAGTCTTTCGATTTTATACTCGAGCTCATTTTAGAAGGAACTTATTTCGCGCATGTTGAATGAGCTCATTGGTTCCAAGGGAGCATTTGTTTCATGTATAGCCAATAGTAGCCAATTGACTGCGCCAACATGCGCAGAATCGATCTAAACTCGTCGGTCGGCAAGTTCCTTCTAAAATGAGCTCGAGAATAGACGGCTAAACGGTGGCCCTTAAGAATAGTTTCTGATATAAAACTTCACAGTACCTTTCCTTGTCCGCAATTATTGCCCAGAGGTACCAGCAACAGCATATCCAGTATCTGTAAAATTTATTGCAAATGATTAATTCGTTAACTCGAATCTGAAGGGGAGAAATCGGCCATTACAGAGGCTTTGTACGAAAATTAATAATTTGCTGATCGGAATGGCATAAAGATAGAAAAATTCAATTTGTACTACTACCCTACTATTCATTATTATTTGAAAAATATCTGTTATTCTAACAGTTGAAACAAGGGAGACAGTATCGAATGTTTGTATTTTCTTACCAGTATGGACCTCCATACGTTCAGCTGCTTGCTGAACCTCCAGGCGGCCAATCCCTCCACAGGGTCCATTATTATCTGTAACATAAATTACAAATATTCATATTGTATAAACTAGTTAAATTCTAAGTTTAAAAAAAACAAACACATGCATTCTAAATTTTATAATAAGTATATATTTGTATTTCCTTACCAATATGTACATCCAACGGTTCCCTTACTTACGGTACCTCCTGATGGTCAACTGCATGCTGTGGCAAGCAGCTTACATCAATTGGTGCTACAAAATATTAAAATAGTTTTTAGTAAAGTAAATTATATGTAAACCATGCAAATGATTCTAGAGGTGAATTTTAATTTCTGTCTCCTAAACTAGTAGTCGGAGGAGTCTGGGCTTTTGTAGTTACATTGTCGACTAGCAATAGAACAAAAAAGTATTCATATATTTTTCTGTATCTCTTAGGGTTTAACATTTATAAAGGTTTTAAAATCTGAGATGTCAGTAAGGAAGGAATCTCGAATATTATAAACTTTATAAATGTTAAACCCTAAGAGATACAGAAAAATGTATCCATACTTTTTTGTTCTATTGCTGTAACGCGGTTACGAGGTAAGCGTGGAATCCGAGTAATTAGTATTTAAATCAGTCTAATCGGAAGGATGTTATGCGCGTTACAGTACAAATTATTATTTAATTTTCATAGAATTATTCTTTCTAATAATTTTCGGAGTTTTCATAGATAAAATACAGTAAGCAGAAGTGCGCTCGATTAGGGATTTCCTAAAACGCTAAGCGTTGTCGAAGCACTCTGCCCACTGACAAAGGAAAACACAACTAATCAATGATTTTAAAAATTTTGAAGTTTCGGGACGTAACATTGCTAATCGATAATGTAACTATAAAAGCGCAGTGTCCTCCGACTATTAGTTCAGGAGATAGAAATTTAACTTCAAACCATTATTACTGCAAAGTGAAGGCCCAAACGCGAAATCGTTATTCTTGATTTTTGTCTTATTTTCACCTCTAGAATCACCCCTTACAATATTTTCAGCACGTTTTAAGAAACGTACACCCTATATATTAAACATACCTGGAAGTTGAAGCGTTGGAATAGCAGTCTTACAAAGATTCCTTTGTAATTTGTAGATGCCTAAGAAGTGTGCATCGCAGATCTTCCTGTTGCGAAGAGATTGGTGCATTAACAATGGATTGCCGCAAGCAGCAATCCATTTTAAGCACCTCTCTCGGTCTTTAACAATATCGGGAAATGCTCCCAGTAGCTTATTTCCCGATTCGCAACCTTTCACTTCGCACTTCTTAGGCCCGGACATAATCTGAAACTCAAATTAATGCAATTAATAAAAAAACTTACACTATCTCAAAGACGCTATATTACAAAAATTACTTATCTTATAATATGATGCCTGATCCACGTGGATTATACGCCCTTGTGTTTGCGCCAAATTCAGCCAAATTGCGCAAAATGGCGCCAAACAATTTAAAGTGACGACGGTCGTCATGGTAACATTTCACCAACATCGAAAGGTTGTGTGTCGCGCTCACTGATACACCTAGGTATGTGTGTGTGATGTACCTAGCGCCTCCTACCAATAGAGTGCGTACTAAACGGGAACTTCAGGCAAACAATGACGGCTTGGCCCCCCTGACTCGGGTACCCGGCGGGTCGGGTAGGACTCGGGTAATATTATTTATCTTGAGATAGAACCAGGTATCCGGATACCCGGAGTACCCGGGTTGCCAGTAGTTGCCCTAGTCAACATCTGTATGCGTTACCCGTTATGTTTACATAAACATAAAATAAAATGATATGCAAAAATCAAACATAATATTTTAAAGTATACATATGTTACGTATGTGGAATTTTACCCATACGCCGCTCTCAACCATTTTCTCGAGCTCGCGTCTGCGAAGGGAAAACGCCCTAAAAGCCTTTTTGTTTATCACATACCACTAAGGGGGTCATGATCTCGACCATCTGGATCGCGATCATGGGAAGGGGAGTGATACGACGACGACCATACGGATTTCTTTATATGGAGATTTATAATGAATCCCCACCCATTTGGGGACTATACAGGGTGTCCCAAAAATGCTGTGGGTCCTTAAAGGGGGTGATTCGGGGGGTGATTGTAAACAACTTTTTCCTTTGCGAAAAAGTTGTCCGATGTTTCGTTAACGAGATATTAACAAAAAGAACCGACCAATCAGAGCGCGAGTCTGACGGCCGAGTTCCCGCGCTAGCGTGGCTACGCGCCGCGCTGCGAGTGTGAACAAGCAACTCGGCATGCAACGAAGAAAATTGCGTAGAATGGCAAATGAAAAAGACGTAACAAATAAAATCGAACGCGTTGTCATGGTTTGTTTGTTATTTTATGTGAATAATGAATAAAGGATAAATGGATGAAAATCACGTGTAACGTAAAAAGACGAATACACGTTTTTTTTTTAGAAGATTCGAAAATAATAATTATTTGAAGTGGGAGGATAAGGAATACGTAAATTTCCTTGTGTTAATAACGTAGCCACGAAAAGGTAATGTAACGGGAAATTAACGAAAAGTGATCGTAGTTCGTTATTGTGATAAAAATCCGTAATTCAATAACGGCCAGCACTGTTGCTGATAACGAATAAGTCTGTTTAAAAAGCCCGAATAAATATTATCGCCGGAAATAAGTCATCGCTTGCGTTAAATTTAAAAATGAATGATTACCAATGACGTAACTAAAACTCACCCTTGTTGGAAATTCACCTGCAGCTTGAAAATCTGTGTCACAGGGTCACTGAACCGATCCTGGTCATCGATGGACGAGCCCAGTGCACAGCTGATCCCAGGTATACGACACTACCCAAAGTTAAGGGTCGCAATGTCAGGTGCGTCCAGGTCAACGTGCCGAATATTCACTTCACTGCACGGCTACTAACACTGATCACTTTATTTACTTTTTATGGAACCTGTTGTTCCAACGTTTTAAAAATTGGTGGCCCCGAAAGGGGCCGATTGTTGGCAATTGAAGAATCGGAATATTCTAGCGCAAATGCTCGCGCAGCAGCACTTGCGTTCCTGTCGTTCCGGGCGTACACCCAGAACATTCGGTAGTATTCCTGGGCTGTGAACATTTCTGCAACGCGATTTCTAGCTGACTGACAGGATTTTTTCCAAGCAACTTCCGCTACCCCCAAGTAGCTTCTCTGGTTCCATTATGAGTTAACTCCCACCAGGCCAAGAGGCTTTAGGTAAAAAGAAGCCAGCACACTTTCGGAACACACGTGTTTTGCAGAAGTGCACCGAAAACTTTCACAAAAGCCCGCGATCCGTCCTTCTATTGCCAATGTACCCATTGCTTCGAGATAGAAAACAGACACCACGTGTATCGGTTCGAAAGGGTCCGAAGGGAAGAGGCGGAGAAAGTCTTCGAGTTGCTATAAAGAAGAAAATTCACGTCTGCTACGAGGCGGAACCAATTAAGTCATAAATTATCCGCTGACTTGCGGGATAATACGGACATAAACCGCGACCCTGGCGAAATGCTCTGGCTGATCAGCCTGATTAATTTTGGAGAACTAGAAATTACAGAGTATTATCCAGCATCAATACGTCTCGCGGAGAGACACAGGAAAAGAAGGGTAGTTCGCTGACTGCGCGTAGTTCCGCCTGCTTCGTCCTACCCTCAAATTAAAGGCGAATCCCTTATCTCTCGAGTATAAAGACGCGCTCGAATTTCAAAACACAAGCACGCGTCGACGTATTCGGTGCGAGAGACTTTGGGCTTGAAGTCCCATTGGCCGCAATCTAACCAATCGGGCCTGCTTATCTCTCGTGCCTAAACACGCACTCGAATTTCAAAACAAAAGCACGCGTCGACGTATTCGGTGCGAGAGAAGGTGGGCCTTGGGGAGGAGATATTGCTGTCAAGAGGGCCTCTTGAGGACAGTGGCCGTTTGGGAGGGATGCAGGGCAGATTGGTTCGACTACGGCCAATCAGACTTCAAGCCCACCGTCTCTCGCACGGAATACGTCGATGCGTGCTTTTGTTTTGAAACTCGAGCGCGTGTTTAGACACGAGAGATAAGGGATCCGTCTTTAATTTGAGGGTAGAACGAAGCAGGCGGGACTACAGGAATGGTATGCATTTTCTTCTTTATAGCAACTCGAAGACTTTCTCCGCCTCTTCCCTTCGGACCCTTTCGAACCGATACACGTGGTGTCTGTTTTCTATCTCGAAGCAATGGGTACATTGGCAGTAGAAGGACGGATCGCGGGCTTTTGTGAAAGTTTTCGGTGCACTTCTGCAAAACACGTGTGTTCCGAAAGTGTGCTGGCTTCTTTTTACCTAAAGCCTCTTGGCCTGGTGGGAGTTAACTCATAATGGAACCAGAGAAGCTACTTGGGGGTAGCGGAAGTTGCTTGGAAAAAATCCTGTCAGTCAGCTAGAAATCGCGTTGCAGAACTGTTCACAGCCCAGGAATACTACCGGATGTTCTGGGTGCACGCCCCGAACGACGGGAACGCAAGTGCTGCTGCGCGAGCATTTGCGCTAGAATATTCCGATTCTTCAATTGCCAACAATCGGCCCCTTTCGGGGCCACCAATTTTTAAAACGTAGGAACAACAGGTTCCATAAAAAGTAAATAAAGTGATCAGTGTTAGTAGCCGTGCAGTGAAGTGAATATTCGGCACGTTGACCTGGACGCACCTGACATTGCGACCCTTAACTTTGGGTAGTGTCGTATACCTGGGATCAGCTGTGCACTGGGCTCGTCCATCGATGACCAGGATCGGTTCAGTGACCCTGTGACACAGATTTTCAAGCTGCAGGTGAATTTCCAACAAGGGTGAGTTTTAGTTACGTCATTGGTAATCATTCATTTTTAAATTTAACGCAAGCGATGACTTATTTCCGGCGATAATATTTATTCGGGCTTTTTAAACAGACTTATTCGTTATCAGCAACAGTGCTGGCCGTTATTTAATTACGGATTTTTATCACAATAACGAACTACGATCACTTTTCGTTAATTTCCCGTTACATTACCTTTTCGTGGCTACGTTATTAACACAAGAAAATTTACGTATTCCTTATCCTCCCACTTCAAATAATTATTATTTTCGAATCTTCTAAAAAAAAACGTGTATTCGTCTTTTTACGTTACACGTGATTTTCATCCATTTATCCTTTATTCATTATTCACATAAAATAACAAACAAACCATGACAACGCGTTCGATTTTATTTGTTACGTCTTTTTCATTTGCCATTCTACGCAATTTTCTTCGTTGCATGCCGAGTTGCTTGTTCACACTCGCAGCGCGGCGCGTAGCCACGCTAGCGCGGGAACTCGGCCGTCAGACTCGCGCTCTGATTGGTCGGTTCTTTTTGTTAATATCTCGTTAACGAAACATCGGACAACTTTTTCGCAAAGGAAAAAGTTGTTTACAATCACCCCCCGAATCACCCCCTTTAAGGACCCACAGCATTTTTGGGACACCCTGTATAAACCCTTTGGTTTCTACCCTCATTGGTTAAAAGCTATAGAGTCACGCGTAGAGTAACGTCGTGTCACGCTCGTACAGAGTTGGTTGTATTCAGTAAGATGGGGCTAAAGTCCCTGCCAGAATCATAGTTAACCTCATAGGATCCGCGAGTCCGGTTTATATTCTATTTGGAACTTTGAAATATCCACTCGTACGCTCCGCATCGCCAGTGCGTTAACACCGTGCAACTAGTGGTAACTTACACACATTATTTAATTAATCGCGACACTTACATTTGTATTATAATTGACTATTCAATATACAAATGGTGTTCATGTATAAATCGAGTGGATTCGTTAAACCCATCTTTTACCCAGTGATCCTTATAATATTAGTAGCACTCACCATCAAATATTAATTAAGAGTTACGAGGCATTACTAACATTTCCCGCGACTCCCTGATCTCGCATCCAAACGTCCCTGATCTCGTTCGCAACCTTTCATCCAAAACAAGAACCCCCGATTTCGCATCGGGTTCGTCCACGAAACACTCACCCTCCTACGGCTCCCTGATTTCGCATCAGGTTCGTCTGTAAATCTACCAACTTCCGAACAGCTCCCTGGTTTCGCACCAGGATCGTCTGTGAATAATCCAACCTCCTAACAGCTCCCTGGTTTTGCACCAGGTTCGTCTGTGAACTTCATCCTAGTGACTCCCCGATTTCGCATCGGGTTCGTTCACGACGTTTCACCTTCCTGCGGCTCCCCGATTTCGCATCAGGTTTGTCCTCGCCGTCAATAATCCTAGCGGCTCCCTGATTTCGCATCAGGTTCGTCCGCGCCCCTAACTAACAAACTCATAAACCGTATTCCTTGGGAAATATCCTTCTCGCCGGCGTCTCGCGTTGCCGCAGCCCCGGCTCGTAACACATATTTTACTAAATTTTCATCACATTTATACAGGGTGTAAACGGTATACGTAGCAATATTTTAGGGGGTGGTAGGGGAGGTCCAATGGAACATAAAAGTCCTATGACATAATGTCCGATCGGTCTCCATTTTACAGTAATAATGCCTCGAAGTTCACATGTCTATATGCTAAACTAATAGACGCAGGATTCCATAATTTTGCACATACATTGGAGACAACCAGTAGAGTAAAATTGTCTGAATACATTTTGTTGTATCTCGTATAGTTTAGCGGTTATAAAGGTTTAAACATCGGAGATGTTTGTGGAAAAGATCGTCGCTACACGCACACAGATGAGCCGTAGCACAAAGACCGCCCGTGGTGAACTGTTCAAGATGACCCAGTAACCAAGTAACGCGACGGGCCCCGTACAGTAGCGGTCCCATTGAGGATCTGTTTGGAGTAGCGGAGGCACTTAGGGTCGTCAGCTAGAAAAGGACGAAGCAAGCGGCACCACCAATCAATCACGGCAAGAACGCTAGCTTCTTTCCGGAAGATATGAACATTAATACTGTCGACAATCAAGAACGTGGAGCGGTCTTTAAGAATTTTAGACATCCCTCGACCTGCGTTAATCGGTATATTGCTGTATCGATGGGTAATACATGCGATGACTTCGGACCCGCATGTACCGTTGTCGTTCGCCGACTCGTGGGGCAATACGGTTATAAACCGCGACCCTGACGAACCGCTTTAAACGGTCAGCTTAATTATTTTTCGAAACACCAATATAGCAATTAAAAAGTATTATTCACCATCAATACCTACGCCTCGCGTTCGGACACAGGAAAAAATGGGTTATTATCGCCGGAAATATGTCATAGCCTGCGTTAAATTTAAATACTAATAATCACCAATAAACTAATTAAAACTCACCCTTTCAGAATTTCACCTGCAGCTTGAAAACCTGCGTCACTAGATCACTGAACTCACCCTGGTCAGCGACGAATGCGTGTAGTGCACAGCTGGTCCCAGGTATGCGACACCAACCAAAGTAAAAGGGTCGCAACGCCAAGTGCGATCGGGTTAATGTAGATACGGAATATTCACTTGACTGCACGGTTATTAACACTGATCACCTAATTTATTGTCCCACCAGGACAAGATGTTTTAGGTAAAAAGAAGCCAGCACATTTTCGAGACACATGCGTTTGCAGAAGTGTAACGAACGAACCATCCTACACTTTCACAAAAGCCCGCGCTCCCTTCTTTTATTGCCAATGTACCCATTGCTTCGAGGTAGGCAGCAGACCCCACGTGTTTCGGTTCGAAAGGGTCCGAAGAGAAGAGGAACTGAAAGTCTTCGAGTTGCTATAAAGAAAAAAATCCTGTTTCCTGTTTCCCTTTTCCCATATCCCGAGTTCACGTCTGCTACGAGGCGGAACCAACTAAGTCATAAATTCGACTCGTGGGACAATACGATCATAAACCGCGACCCTGGCGAAATGCTCTGGCCTATAAGGCTGATTAATTTTTGGGAACTAGCAATTAAAAATTATTATTCAACATCAATACGGCTTGCGAAGAGACACAGGAAGAAGGAGACCATGTAGTTCGCTGACTGCTCGAAGTCCCGCCTGCTTCGTCCTACCTTCAAATTAAAGACCGATCCCTTATCTCTCGAGTATAAACACGCGCTCGAATTTCAAAACAAAAGCACGCGTCGACGTATTCCGTGCGAGAGAAGGTGGGTTTGAAGTTCGATTGGTCCCAAACTAACCAATCGGGCCTGCTTATCTCTCGTGTCTAAACACGCGCTCGAATTTCAAAACAAAAGCACGCGTCGACGTATTCCGTGCGAGAGACGGTGGGCTTCAAGTCCTATTGGCTCTAGTCGAACCAATCTGCCCTGCATCCCTCCCAAACGGCCACTGTCCTCAAGAGGCCCTCTTCACAGCAATATCTCCTCCCCAAGGCCCACCTTCTCTCCCACGGAATACGTCGACGCATGCTTTTGTTTTGAAATTCGAGCGCGTGTTTAGACAGGAGAGATAAGCAGGACCGATTGGTTAGTTTAGAACCAATCGAACTTTAAGCCCACCTTCTCCCGCGCGGAACACGCCATGGGCCTTGGGGAGGAGATATTGCTGTGAAGAGGGCCTCTTGAGGACAGTGGCCGTTTGGGAGGGATGCAGGGCAGATTGGTTCGACTAGGGCCAATAGGACTTGAAGCCCACCGTCTCTCGCACGGAATACGTCGACGCGTGCTTTTGTTTTGAAATTCGAGCGCGTGTTTAGACACGGGAGATAAGGGATCCGTCTTTAATTTGAGGGTAAGACGAAGCGGGCGGGACTACGCGCAGTCAGCGGAGTACCCCTTCTTTTCCTGTGTCTCTCCGCGAGACGTATTGATGCTGGATAATACTCTGTAATTTCTACTTCTCCAAAATTAATCAGGCTGATCAGCCAGAGCATTTCGCCAGGGTCGCGGTTTATGACCGTATTGTCCCGCCAGTCGGCGGTAGAGAACGCTTTCCTACAGGTTCGGATAATTTATGACTTAATTGGTTCCGCCTCGTAGCAGACGTGAACTCAGGGTATCGGAAAGGGAAAACAGGAATCGTATGCATTTTCTTCTTTATAGCAACTCGAAGACTTTCTGCGCCTCTTCCCTTCGGACCCTTTTGAACCGATACACGTGGTGTCTGTTTTCTATCTCGAAGCAATGGGTACATTGGCAGTAGAAGGACGGAGCGCGGGCTTTTGTGAAAGTGTAGGATGATTCGTTCGTTGCACTTCTGCAAAACACGTGTGTTTCAAAAATGTGCTGGCTTCTTTTTACCTAAAGCCTCTTGTCCTGGTGGGAGTAGACTCATAATGGAACCAGAGAAACTACTTGGCGGTAGAGGAAGTTGTTTGGGAAAAAATCCTGTCAGTGAGCTAGTAATCTCGTCCCAGAAATGTACTCAGCCGAAGAGTATTACGCGATGTTCTGGGTGTACGCGCGGAACAACGGGAACGCAAATGCTACCGTGCATAGACGCTGAGGGTGGCCACATTGAGCAACTGCTCAATTAACAGTAATCGGCCCCTTTCGGGGCCACCAATTTTTATAACGTAGGAACAACACGTTCCGTGAAAAATAAATTCAGTGATCAGTGTTAGTATCAGTGCAGTGAAGTGAATATTCGGTACATTAACCCGGACGCACTTGGCGTTGCGACCCTTTTACTTTGGTTGGTGTCGCATACCTGGGACCAGCTGTGCACTACACGCATCCGTCGCTGACCAGGACCAGTTCAGTGACCTAGTGACGCAGGTTTTCAAGCTGCAGGTGAATTTCCGAAAGTGTGAGTTTTAGTTACTTTATTGGTGATTATTAGTTACTAAATTGAACGCAGGCTATGGCTTATTTCCGGCGATAATTCTCTAAATTTCCGTACCTAAATTTTGTCTTCGGGGGTTTTAAACAGACTTATTCATTATCAGCAACAGTGTTGGCCGTTATTAAACTACGGATTCTTATCACAATAACGAACTACGATCACGTTTTGTTTATTTCCTGTTACATTACTTTTTTGTTTATGCGATATTTGAAAACGAAATTTACGTACTTCTTGTCCTCTCACTTCAAATAATTATTATTTTCGATTCTGTTTTAAAAAAAATGTGTATTCATTTTTTTACGTTTGACATGATTTTCCTCGATTTATCTTTTACTCGTAATTCACTTTAAATGACAACCAAACGATGACGAAAGGTATCGCTTGCTGTCGTTTTCGCAGAGATCTGATGAGCAATGCGGAGCTGGAAGAGTTTGGTTCTTAATAGGTATTCAAACTCCTTCGAGAGGCGAAAACCATAAACTTGCGGTGAAGTATCGCGGGGTGTTGTCTTCGCCACGGGATACGATGCGGCATCTCCTTGAGTCGAGTCGCTGGAGGATCACTCTTAAGAGTCTTTCCTTCCGAAAAACACACCACTTTGGGAATTACATGAAAGATCAGAAGTCAACACCCTGTTTCAATGTGTTGGTCTCACCAATATGCGCGAGCTACTATCCGTTTCAAACGCATGGTGCAAACTTTAGGGCATTATTACTGTAAAATGGAGACAGATCGGACACTATGTCATAGGACTTTTATGTTCCATTGGACCTCCCCTACCACCTCCTAAAATATTGCTACGTATACTGTTTACACCCTGTATATTTTTGTTTATTATCTTCAAAAACTATCAGAAAAGTATCGATAATATAGATAGCCGAGGGGGCTTTGTATCGAACATATCGATAATCAACACTATCGATAGTTTTCCACCTCTAGCACGAAAGTTTCCCGACGTAGCGAAAACATGAACAAAAATAGTTTCGCCCTCTCCTCTGCCACGCGCGATGCATCACGATCCTCACTTGGCGCAACAAATTCTTTGATTCTATGCCTATCGAGTGGTGTAATTGGATTTCGGATGTATACCATAGATTCGGAGTTACAATGCCCAACTATATCCCCCAATTTTGTTGTCATCGGTTTTCTGGAATGTCCCCCTGTATGGAAGCAAATATAAAGACGCATTCACGTAAAAAAAAAATCTCATGTGCTTCCTTACAAGGAAGAAGTTAATTAACTGTTAAGCTAGTTAATTAACTTTTCCACCACAGGGGCCATTTACCATAGCGAAAGAAAAAACTGTATAGGATAAATGTGCCATTACGACATCAATATTGATCAATATTGAAATACGTTATAAAGAAACAGGTTTCGACGACAAGAAACACGACGCAAAATATATATTGTGTTTACATGATCGGACGGGCGGTACTGGGTCGCGAGGTTTCTCGTCAGAAGCGTTAAACGGGCGATAACGACTAGCGAGATGTTGTATCATCCAATTATGAAAATTTCAATCTCTATGATTTTCGTTTCATCTTTTTTGGAAATAATACCAATAATGCGGCAAAATACGGCAAACGGGGCTATATTTTTAGCAATTTAATAGATAATGTTTTAATTCATACGTCTTGCCCCGATCATTGTTCAGGATAATATATATTCAAATTGGTTACTATTAAAACTAATGCGATGTACAATTATGTCGTAATTCGGGTTATTTCCGTCGGAAAAATTCCCCAAACCATTGGTACAATTTTCAACAAGATAGGGTAGAAATTACGGGACACCCTTAGGCCCGAGACAGACGAGCGAGTTCCCAAACGGTCATTTAGCGGTCGTCAACTTAGGCATTGAAAAATGGACACTCGAGGGTGTTATAAACCAAGTCTTTCCGAGAACTGCGTCGTGGCCTGAACAAGACAAGCTTTGGACAACTGTAATGCCGAGAAGCATTCGTGAATGTATCGCGTTAACGACGGCGACGCATCGTTATACTTTATCGAAGAAATACATATAAATACATTTTTAACGTTATGTCCTGCGTTTTATTCTCTTAGTTTTACACGACAGAAATGCCCGCGCGACAAAACTCGCTCGTCTGCAGCATGCAAGACATGTTTTATATATTCCGATTTCCGTGAAGGAGATAATTTGAAATTATAATCTGTTCATAAATACGTATCTCTTGTTGTTGTTTAAAAGATGTTAGAATTCTTCGTAAACGTCTTGGTACAAGACGTGGGACAATTACTGTAAATTCCTTGTACAACACGTGGGACAATCACTGTACATTCCTTGTTCTGCGTTGCACCGGTACGCTGCGACGCACAGTGGAGTATTTGGCCTGAAAAGCTGGCCAAAATTCTAGATAATTTAGAATTTGTTCAAACTTGGTATATAGGGGTTTTTGGGATCGCTGATTTTGAATCTGATGTCAAAACATCAAAATTCAAAATGACAGCTCCAATATGGCGTCAATAATTGCAGAAAATTGGCCAAAATTATTTTTTGTTGTTTAATGAAAAACAGAAATACTTTATTGATCTCAAAAAATATATTTGTGTCACAATAAAATAATTCGAGATCAATCAGATGATGATGTCCACGGCTAGCCGTGGAGTATTTGGCCCTAAAAGCTGGGGAAAATTATTTGTTTCGTTTAAATGCAGCCAAATGTAGTTAGAAGTGACGCAACGTAATTATTTCATAGAATTTTACAAAAATATGCACAGGACGTAAAAAAATTTAGAAATAAGTTGATTTATTTCCAAGATTTATTTTATTGTGTCATTCCTCGTATTGAGATTTTCGTATTCTGAGTTACATATGTGTCAAGAAATACAATGGTTTCATGTGAGGATATAGTGTGATCATTTAATACAGTTAACAATAAAACATAATGTTTGAGTTTATGTCACATCTGTTGGTTTTATACGTTTATTGGCATTACATGTCTTACTGTAAGGTTCTGGGATTTGCAGACGTTTATGGGTGTTAGTACTTAAGCAGATGCATAAAATATTTATAAAATGAATTATGGTTTTGACACTACACATGATCAGTAAACCATCAACAACGACCAGTGCGTATAGTAATAATAAACTGGTGTAAAAGTACAGTTAGCAGTGGACAAGGCGAACGCAACGCGACATGCCATGTGATTGCTCAGTGCGTTGCGACAAAGAAAATGCTGGGAAAACCAAAATGGCACGAATAGGCAGCCAATCTTTTTTCTATTGTAAAGAGAAACCTTTACTCAATTTAATGACACCAAAAGAAACACTCGATCTCACACCTAAATATAACAAAGTCATTAATGAAATGTTCGAACTGTAATATACCTCACTGAATTATTCGTCATTTTCAAACATCAATAATCACAAAAAGATAGGTAATAAGAAAGTAAATATCATCTGAAAGTATAGTACATATCTACATGAACGGCTTCTGTAAGAAAAAATTGACATAATTTGTTTACGACATACAAAAATGACTGTTTAGCGAACGGTGTTTCAGAGACTGATCAAGAGAGAAACGTGTACTATGAAAACTCTTCACTTCTAACAAATAATAACTCTTTACGAGTGAATAAATGAAAAAAACAATATTGCCACATTGTTCTTCATACATTCAACTATATCAGGAAAAAAAAAATTTCAGTTTGGACAAAATTTTTCAAATCGACTTTTGGCCAGCTTTTAGGGCCAAATACTCCACTGTGCGACGGTTCAGTTCAGTTCAGTCCGGAGTGTTCGAGACAGTTCTGAACAGTTCGAAAGTGTAGCGAATAGCGACAGTTGAACTTGGAGACCTGCGCAGCGTTGGTTCGTGCAAAAGGATTTGTAGTGGAGGGGGCACACCGACAGCCCGACGTCTATGCAATCCAGCAGCGTTGCCAGAGCTGGGGACGCGTGCGTCCTCACTTGTCCCTGTTTGTCCCGGCAGTAGCTATATGTATACTATAATACTTATGCACACATGCGAGGATCTCCCCTCTACTACTCCCCATACATCGTAAGTCGTCCCTAGTATCCCCAGTTCTGGCATCCCTGTAGTACAATCCCGACCAATCATGATTTTCGGCAACATGGCGCAGCCTATCCGAGATTACTGTTATAGCGCCAGAATTATCATTGTTCGTTTTACTTTCACGCAGAAGAATTAAGAAACCAAACAGCGCTTTCTCATAGCAGATTCGGCAACCTGCACTAGTGTGTATTGAGTGCGAGTTTTCTCGCTTCCAATTGACTAAAAGTCGCACTCAATGGCTGCGTTCAGCGGAATCAACCGTTGAGTAGCCGCTCAGTAGCACTCATCAGGGATTGGCGGAAATGTCGTGCCGCAAGAAATTTCCGCCTATCCCTGGTGAGTGCTACTGAGCGGCTACTCAACGCTTGAGTCCGCTGAACGCAGCCAATATGCACCAGTGCGATCGTCCGAATTCGCTATCAGTGCTCAGTTTTTGAAGAAACACTGCACGGTATAGTGTCTCGTGCCAAGTTTACGCGAAACACGAGACATACTGTGTCTCTATAACGCTGTAAAGAACCTTTTGATTATCGAATGTCAATAATGGTTGATCTGATTAATTTTTTAATGGTCTCAATGAATAGCTTGGGTTTGATTTGCATTATAAAAGTGTGTTTGTTTTGTTCCTACGTGCCTTATAAGCTGAGATATTTTGATACAAAGTTCGTCATCGTCAAATGTTGACAAGAGGGGAGCGTGGTAAGGGTGAATAAATGTATCGCCAATTCATTACACAGCACAAAAAAGACCTAATTATATAGCTAACTTCAATCCATCATAACCTGTCAAGTGTTAAATAAGGTGTTAAATTATTGTCTCAATTAACGAGGTAAGTCGCTAAAAATTTCTAATAGACTTATTATGTTCAGCTTATAGAAATGAATAGGACGCACAGGCTTGGATGAAAATGAAGGAAACGCATAGGTTTGGATAGAAATGAAGGGGATGCACAGGCCTGAAGGTTGTCCGGAAAAAGTTACAGTAGACAGAGAAGCATCTTCTTTCGTCCAAGTTTCTGAAAATTTATCAAATAAAGCAGGCTTGGGAATTAAGGGGGTAGACACGTCACGTGGTCTGGCCGCTGGGGTCGGTCGGTATTACAGCAGATTTTTTCTGCACAGAAATGGTAATACCCATAGATACGCGGCTGCCTGTGCACGCGAGAGGGAGCTGTTTGCTATTTCCATATTCTATTTTGAATGTGGAAAGAAATTTTCAGCTGTTGCGTTGTACTTGTAAAAATTGAAACAGAAACTTTGCTGATACTGCAAACGTAGAAAATTCATTGTACATTTACATGAAATGTGCTTATGCTACAATATTCTACGTTGGCAGTAAGGAATTATAAGTGAAAAGGAAAAATACACGAGGACATGTCCCCAGAAAATGAAGTTTATTCGAATAGACATTTTTTAATTAGCAAAACACTGAAACAGAACATGAAATACATATCCTATGGGACATTCCACGCGAAATCGGACACTTTTCGGAGTAACATTTCGGATGTTACTGAAATTTGAATATATTGTAGTTTTTAGTAATATTTAAACGTACCTCAAAGGATTTTTCAAAATTTTAAAAAATGTCGATTTTACAGCTGTTTGAAGGTAAGTGCTAACTTTTTTCAGTAAATTATAGGTATGGAAGTAGTAAACGGATGGAGATGAGCTTTACGGTGCTTATAGAGAAGACATTGAAGTTTTAAGAAAAAATTATTTTAGTTTAAAAAAATAAAAATTTGAACCATTTTTGTGCAATTATTTTAAACAAATGCAGTTTTTTAATATTGGGCGCGATTATAAAAATCTAAAAAAAAAAGGAGAATATAGTTCTATCCTTCCCCTTGATGGACTAATTTTCAAAAGTATGGACGTTTTAAAATTGGCTCTGTAAAAATTGCCGAAAGTTGACGCTGCGTCAAATCACACCGGCTCGACTGGCTGAGCCGTGCGGTACACGCAGCGGCCAAGTGCTATTCTTATACAGTTTTCTCGAATACGGCAAGTATTTGTAAAAAAAGTGAAGAAGGAATACTTTTACTGTTTTTTATACACAACATAGTACGGTAATTCAAATTTTGGTGTTCGCAATATTTTCCTTGAAACGAGAGTGACACTCAGTTTTTTAAATGGAATGCTATATATTTGATTATCCAATATGAAAGCGACTATCAAGACAAGTTCAACCATACGGTATAGTATGACCTTCAAGCCTTCACATGGTTAGGAATTAAATAAAGATATCGAACTATTTATCTAGTAGATATTTCATCTTTCATTCATCATCCTTTCAAAACATTATTATTACGCCACAACAGTATCTTTAGGAAATCGTGTGTAGCATATAGGTTATATTTTCTGTCACTTCGAGGAGCCGACCACATAATAATCACGCGCATCTAGCGTGCGCATTTTCAGTAGCGGATTTCATGAACGGATTCTGAACTAGATGTATTATGAAACACAATGTTTACGGGGTTTATTACTATTTTATTTGTAGAAGATGCTTCAATTCTTTTAATGTTCCTGTCCATATAACTGTTGACTATTAACAAATAATATAAAAAAAAGTACTAAAAAATATTAGGAAACACCGAATTTATGAAATTTTTTCCGCGAATCCTATGTTACGTGCCCCACTGTTGGGCGTTACCATCGCAGGCCACCCAGACGCAAAGGATAGAATAATGATTACACGGGAGTACACGCGACTGAACTATATTGTTACATAGAGCAATATCGGTTACAAAACAGTTCGGTACAAGACAGTCTTCTGGTCTTCTGGGCGTATACGCGGTGCTCGAAATACTGCTCTCCCCTCTGGAAGAGCGGACGTCTCGGCCGCATTGAATCCTCTTCGGAATCTTCGTACCCCTGCCTGAAGAAGTGGTCGTGCAGCCCCGTGGCTTCTTCAGACACCCGCCTCGGCATCTGCCTTCTCGCTCAGGGGAAAACCACGGAAAAACCCTGAGCAAGGCGTGGGTACAACGGAAATTCTCGATCTGCCACGATGAAACGCTCCAACTTCTGGTTCCGCGATGTCTCTGGAACTCTGCAGCTTCCTGTCCCACGACGTCTCTGGAACTCTGTAGCTTCCTGTCCCACGACGTCTCGGGAACTCGACAGCTCCTTGTCCCACGACAAAATCCACGGGGAGCTCCGGGTCCAGCAGTCACGCACGGGTACCGCGGGGCTTCTAATTCTCCCTCGACGAAACGCCCCTGGTCCTTGTCCCGCGACGTCCCTGGAACTCCACTCTGGAACGTCCCACGTCGACTTCAACGCTCCGACGCTGCATCCTCCTTCGTGCAGCCTCCGAAATCCCGTGCAGACTCCAGCGCTGCCTCATTTGCAGGCAGCCTCCTCCAGAAGGACGTCCGACGACGTCTCCACTGCTTCGGCGACGTTCCCCCCTCCTCGTCGAATCCTTGGTCGCGGTCGACCCTCTCCCCCAGGGACTCGTCCTCGATGTCCTTCCGGTGGCCGTACGAGCTTGAGACTTCAATCCCTTCACGGCTCCGGATTCCATGCAAAAAAGACGGAGAAGCATTAACATTTACTTTCATTTGAGAGAATCCGTTGGAGCTGAAAGAACCGGGAAGATGGAAAGGCGAGACGGAACCGATAACAGGGGATCACAGCTCACGAGCATGTTATCGGCCCGTTCCCCGATCAATATGCCCAGCACCCCAGCTCGCGTGCATTTTCTTTCTTGTGGGCTTCTTGTCCTCTTCTCCCTCTCTCAGGCCTTGGCTTTCAGATGGCCCCATTCCTCTTCGCGGCTTCTGGTGCAGACCCAGGGGACCGTCCTGTGCATCCTGTTAACGCGCCCGTCTCCGCGACATCTGCTCCAGCCGATTCAAGCAGTCGCACCACTTGTCCGACTGGTGGTTGGAGATGCCATTTCCCGGCTGCTGTCCACCCTGTCGACGCGAACCTCTTGGTTTGCACAAACCGGGGAGGAGCCAAGATTCCAGTAGATTAGCTTAGACTAATCTTCAGACTCTTCGTTCAGAACTTCAAAGTCTCTCCTCGAGCACTGGATGCACTCGCCCGTGCAATAGTCACTTTGAATTGCAATTGATTCTTCGACAGCTCTTCATATGTGCTGGATGCACTCGCCGGTGCAATAGTGACTATGAATTGCAATTCAGAGACCACACGGTCGAATATCGAGTCCTAATTCTTCTTCCATTTGCTTCAAGGCGTTTGCCTCATTTTTTCTTCCGTATTCGAGAGCAGATAAATTTGGAAGTTGCGGGTATAGTATCTTCTTCACAGTATTTGCCCGTGGTGTAGTCTTTCGTAATCGGCATACCTTGCGGAAATGGGATGCAGTTAATAATTTTTTCCTATAAACCATGCACTTTTCGCTATTTGCCTGATCGCGAGTTTCCACTTCGATCTTGTTTCGCCTGGATTGCCATTTAAGGAGAGTATCCATGTGCCTTTTACACTCGGAAGAGTATACTGTCTCTTCCATATCTGGTTTTGCTGCGTTGGGGCCGTAATCCTGGTCGCACGATTGTTTTTTATTTAAGAAGGAGGATGCTTTCGCTTCTTTTTTATATTTCCTTGCTTTTTCTGCTGCATGCTTTCGACGTCCTTCCAGCTTTCTTACCATGGTTGGCGGCTCTTTATTCATTGCCGTACTCAATCTGCTGAACGCCTCTTTTGTGTTATATTGGACGACTGTAGCGGTGACTCTATCCTGATACGAGCCCCCTCGTCCAAAGTTTATCCTCTTGCCTCCGATGAATTTAGCAATGATATTGTTACGTTTTGGGTAAGGCATAACGCGTATTTACTGAACAGCAACGATAACAGAACATAAATAAGGGGGTAACAAGGCTAATACAAGAACGAGTAACGAATACAATCAGTTAAGCGTAATAAGATATCAAGACGTCTGCTAGCAATGGTGGCTGACTATCGAATGACAGCTTGACAGGCGATCGATCCGATCGCCTTCTTCTCGCTGTTTCTTGTCCCGCTCGCGAGCACCAGTGGGCCTTGGATTCCCATCCAAGGGGTGTTCGCAACAATATTATTAAAACTTTCAACGGCATTGTTATTTAGACCGTGCAGCAAACTGTCAGCTTTAGGGAAAAGTGGTTGCATCGCTTCTTCGATACTTTGATATATGCCAGCTTCTCTTAGCTGTGGTACGTAGTCCTCTCTGTTGGGATCAGAGTATTTCTTACAGAAGTATGCTAACTTCTGACAATCCTTGTGTTCACCGAAAACGTGACTCGGTACATTTGTCAAGTCTTGCTTCAAATTTCTTATTCGTTCCTCGAGTGTTATTCCTTCTTGCAACCGGTATTCTGCAGCTTTCTTTATACCAGTACGCAGGCGGAGAGCATTATTCTTTACGACAGCTCTTAGGTCTTTATCGCGGCCTTTTGTTGCGATTTCGTTTATTTTTTTTACTGAAATTGCGTAGCAAGTGATTGGTGCATTCTATTTTTCGTACCTGCACCATGTACTTTTCATATGGATTATTGTCCAATATCTTCTTATACACACTGCTATCGCCATCGGCAACTAATATAGAGTATATTAGGCCGTGCATATCTATGCTGCAATTAAAGCCTTCGACAATAGCAACACTTTCCATGCCAGTTGAATTCTGATTACGACTCCAGTTCTTGAAGCAACGATGTTCACGCGGTTCTTCCTTCTTCGTACCTGCTATTTGGCAAGTCATGCAGAATTTATTCTTCACGCTGAAGTACAGCACTTTCTTCGTGTGGTATCCCACGATGGCTCCTACGCCAGAAAGAGAATTGTAATCTCCTCCGCGGTATGACCTTTTCATCCAGCTACCATCCGCGACAACTGGGATAAACGGTACATTAGATTCTGGATATTGTCACGTCCCGGGTGGAGGTCTTTGGGACGATAACAATGTGGGGGTAAAAGGCAGGCGAGAATCTGAGATTCTACGCACTGAGGGTGGTTGATGGAGGTCAGGCGCGAATCTTAAATCCAGCACTCTGAGGATTGGTAGAGATCAGGCGCGAATCTTAAATCCAGCACACAGAGGATTTTTTGGAGGAAGTCAGACGCGAATCTTAAATCCAGCACACTGAAGATAGGTGGAGATCAGGCGCGAATCTTAAATTCAACACTCTAATCGACCAGGGAAGGTTTAAAAGGCGAATACACACCCGGGGAACACCCGTTAGAGCACCTTATGTTTGTTTTGATTTTGGTAATAGGATTTACCGTTGCATTTATATAAAAGAAACCACACGTAATATTTCCGTGAATTGCACGGCTCATGCAAAAGTATGTTTTTAAACACTGTAAGCGTTCTCGCGTTCACGAACAGAAATCAGCTGTTGCGGCAGCCTGTTTTGGTTTGGAATCTTTGTAACCAAAGGTTGCACACAATAATTCGAAGCGTGATTTAAAACAAAGAGGTTTATTAACTTTAAGCAAGTGTTCGTTCACTGTTTATGTGATAGCAAGATTAACACAATAATGCGTCGGACGTTGAGCATTAGCACATGACATTTATATAAACGGTAATTAATCACAATATAAGAATATGAACATAAAACACATGAAAATAAGCCAATAAAATTATATAAAAGCAATAAGCGTTGATAATACAAAAATATACATAAATGAAAGCAATAAGCTTTATTGATGCAAAGAAATATGAAATACAATAAGTTCAAGAATACAAAATATATGAACGCAATAAGCGTTGATAATACAAATAATATAAATGAAAGCAATAAGCGTGATAAGACAATTAATATGGAAAACAATAAGATTAATGAACGCAATAAGCGTTGATAATAAAAATATAAATGAAAGCAATAAGAATAATAATACGAAATATATAATGATGGTGATATGCAATGTTATTAATCGTACTTGTAATCGCTTACAATGATTGATGAAATGATGATTGTTTCACATTGTTTATTAGGTGTACAAATGAATAATCCAAATTTTTCAGCTACATTCAAAGTTTATTTTAAAAGAAAGTAAATTGAATTATTCAATCAAAGTATTCGCCGTTGTTTTCTATAACTTTAAGCCATCTTTCAGGCAGGTGATGAATTCCATCTCGGGAAAATGTTACGTCTTTGGACACGATAAAGTCGTCAAGCCATTTTCGGATCTCATCCACTGATTGGAAGTGCATATCGAACAAGGCGCGTTGCATCGACCGGAACAAGTGGTAGTCAGTTGGAGCGATGTCCGGCGAATACGCCGGGTGCTGCAAGACGTCCCAGCCAAGACTCATTATGATGTCTTTTGTATCCTTAGCAATGTGTGGCCTGGCGTTGTCATGCAACAATGTCACTGGACGTTCTCCTTTGCCAGTATACGGGCGTTTTCGTTCCAATGCTTCACTCAAACAGATTAATTGGCGTTGGTAGCAGTCCGCAGTAACTGTCTCACCCGGTTTCAACAACTCGTAATAAAGTACGCCCTTGATATCCCACCAAATGCAGAGAAGAACCTTCTTTCCAAAGCGATTGGGTTTTGCGACCGATGTTGATGCTTCGCCGGGATTTACCCATGACTTTCTGCGTTTCGGATTGTCATAGAGTATCCATTTCTCATCGCCCGTAACGATTTTCCACAAGAAGGACTTCCGACGCTGTTTATTGAGAAGAGAAAGACACGCTACTACTCGTTGATTTTTGTTGGTTGCAGTGAGTTCATGCGGAACCCATTTTCCTTCTTTCTGAATCTTTCCCATCTCATGTAGGCGTTTGGAAATCGTTTGCTGTGTTACCCCCAACTGTTCTGCAAGCTCTTTTTGCGTTTGTGCCGCATTCTCAGCGAGCAGTTGTTCCAAATCATCGTTGTTGCACTTCCGAGGGCCTCCAGAGCGTTGTTTGTCGATTAGACTGAAATCGCCGCTTTTAAACCGCTTAAACCAAAATGCGCACACATCGTACGATACAACACCTTCGCCGAGAAAGGAACAAATCGATTCGCACGCTCTTGCAGCATTTTTCCTTTGTTGGAATTCGTAAAGTATGCAGTGTCGGATATGCACCTTATCTGTTGCCATTTTCGACTCTACTGAACGGAATACTTTTGAAGGCTATGTTGGGTCTTTCGCCAAACTATATGGTGTTTTGAATAGCTATAGGTCAACACTATATAACCGTAAAAAGCAGGAAAATCAATTGATTTTAAAATTGATTTCATAACTGCTTAAAATAATTTGGATTATTCATTTGTACACCTAATAAATAATACTTGTAACGTCGAATTGATTTTCGTCGAAAAGAGGACCTCTGTCTCGAGGCTCTAGTATTTATGTGATTTTACAGAAATGTTGCGGGAGTACGTGCGGTATGGACCTTGACACATTTAAGAAATAAGTCGCAGTTGGACTTCCGGGGTTGTTATAGAAGGTACGTCTATTATTAGACGTATTCATGTCACGTACACCAAATATTCGTCGCAATTAAACTTCCGGGGTTTTTATGACTGTGAAAAGGAGATACTCAACCCGTCGAATGGATTTTGGGTGTTTTAATAGGAAAGGGGGTAATTGTGGTCTTGACTTGGAGGGTCTTAGATAAGGGGTGAGACGTGGTCTCGATTTAAGAGGTTTTTGGGGCGAGGGACTTGTTTAGATTTAATATGAGGGACGAATTTGTGCCTCGTAGGGTACCGACCATCTTGAGATGGGGACCGCTAAGGTACATCGTCAAGGTGATCAGCGATTGGGGAAAAGGGGTAAGAGTTGCGTTTGAGGGACTTTAGTGGAGTGTATTTGAGATTTATGGTAGAGTTAGGTTTTTGACCGCGCGAAAAATAGTGGGACGTCACAATATACGTCGCCTCTTGCTATAGCTAATGCTTTTTCTTCTTTTCCAGCATCTTCCATTTCGCGTTGTGCGGCCACTTCGAGGGCATCGATTAGGTCCTTCTGACAGTTCTCGTAGATCCTTTTCGTCATACAGGACACGTCCGTCATGATTGTTGCGGCCACAGCGGCGCGGTTGATGTCCATAGTGGCATCACTCTTCTGAAGACAGGATATACACTCTGTGTATTTGCACATTTTGCACTCTACATAATACACTTTTTCTAATACATTCCGTTCACATCTAACTATATCAAAATCTTCGATGCCACAGCCAGTAGTCGAATGTTTTCGAAGATTTCTTATTTGCTCGATAACATGCGCAAAATCAACGAAGTCTATTCCTTCCGAAATTGGGTTTTCCGACTGTTGTGGTTCTGCATTCTTCACCACCCAGTAATCGGCATCGCTTCCAACAACTTCATTCGTTTCTTCGTTGATGTCTGTTACGGAAGGTATCGCATCGCTAACTGGCAGCTCATTATCTTCTGGCATCGATTTCAGTACTTCTTCGTCTTTGTCGAAATCAACTTCTTCTATAATTTCTTCTTCGTCCGTATCGAAATATACTTCTTCCACAATTTCTTCTGCGTCAATATCGAAATCTATTTCTTGTACAATTTCTTCGATAATTGGGACATCTTCATAATTTCCCACGTCTTTTTCGTGTATTCTGTCCGTAGGAAAATCATCCGCAGCAGATGTGCTTGGATGTGTTTGGTACGAGGTACCTGCTTCCGCCACTGTACCTTGAATTACCGTGAGGCAGGCTGTGTTCTTCAATCGTCGTCTGCACGTAAAGAGTCAATAATCAGTAACAAGTGGTAGATACACAGAAATAAGAAAAACATACAGAAGAAAGTAAAAGAAGATATACAGTAAAATCTCCATGTAAGCGAAAGCCTCGGAACAAAGCAAGTTTAAATACCCGTGCACGTGTGAAACAATAATAACGCAATCAAAATTTAAGATTAAAACTTTTGTATTTTTGGTGCCATTTTCATGACACTTCTACCAACATGTTTGTTAGAATCTCCGGATTAAAATGATAACAAACACGATTTAAATCGGACAACTTTTACTTATCGTGGATACGAATCATTTATATTTATATAATTATCCAAACCATATCGTGTTTCGTGCCATTTTAATCAGAAAATCCTCACAAATGCGTTGGTAAAAAGTTTATAAAAAAAAAAAAAATAAAATACTTATAATTGTGAACCTCGTTTGCATCGGTGTTGTCCCTCACCGATTTTCAATTTCGAATCTGGTTACACGATCGCACAGTGGTTCCAAAGTGTCTTTCTGCGGTAAAAATTTCGTATCTCCGTCAATTCTCAACCGATTTTTCATTTCTTTGGCTCGTTTTGTTGGGGATTAAAGTTGCTATAATATCACATACCTGAATTGCGACCAAATCTAGAGACGCGGTAGCGTCTCGACGCCAAGTACATAAAAGACACCCTGTACATGTCGACTGTCGCTACTGCTATCATTTACTCGTCGCCCGGCTAATCCAACCTAACCTGAAACTTATTTCATTAATATCTCATCACGCTTGCAATATTTTCTAAATTTAAAAGCATTTTTCTAATGTAAACCGCATATAAGCTGTGACCCTCCTTCGCGGGGTCGGGTAGGCCGGAGGAGCGGCCTACGCCGGCTCAGTCGGTAGGTGCGAGGGTTCCCCGAATAAGTACACCGTATCTGGGTTACTAAAGTCCAGTTCAAATATATTGGCCGGTGAGTTTCGTTTCGCGAGCAGCGCGCGAGGAGAAATCAGCCACCACCACCTGACGATCGTGGATTGGCAGTTGAAGTTGCTGGGTAGCCGAGGGGTATGGGGGGGTAACGGGAACGGTGCTCGACTCCGCCTGTCGTCACAGCTACGTTAGCTGTGGGGCTGTTGTATATTCTTAGCGTAATAGTTGTGTGCGTTACGAAGCTATGCGCAGACCAATAGGAAATGAAGCTAACGAGGAAGAATGACCAATATAGCTCCCGAATTTCTTCGGAGCGAACGCACACCTATTCTGATGTGTGTAAAACCACTTCCATCTCACTCCCCCCTTCGGCCAGAAAGGAGCGAGAAATGACCGCGCGGAATCGTACCCGCCGTCTATGTGCTCAAAGTGGTGGGGATGCTTCGCTGCATGTGTGCGTACCTCACGGCCACTAATTCCCACCGGGCAACGAGTAGGCATAGCCCTAGAGAGAGCGAGAACGCAGAGAAAAGGAGCACCGAGGCAGGCAAGCGGTGTGGTGGGAGAATACCCCTCGCGAAGCTCACCGGCCAATATATATGAATTGGACCTTAGCTCTTTATTTATGTAACGCGCGTCGAGCGCGCGGCGCGGCTTGTCTTCTTACTACGCTTAAAACTACTTATACTTAGCAAGCTTGGTGGTTTACTCCTTAATACTACGCGGCGGCTTACTGGCTAAGCGACCTAAATCGGCGGCGAGCGTCGGCTCGGTCGGTCGCGGCGGCCGTTTCGGCGGCCTCGGAGGTATCCGGCGGTGATCGGCGGCACTCGGGTGGTGCTCAGCCGCGGAGGAAAGGTGTACGCCTACTGCCGAGCGTGAGATGGCCTCGACTCTGCACAGTCTGCATAGAAGGCCTTTCGCGTGGTGCGCCAGCTATCAAAGACCGCTGGTTGGCCACCACGGCCGGACGGTCCAGCGCGAATAAAGATTCGGCTGATGTAACGACCAGGGATCGGGCTACTAACGGTCAGGCGGTAATGCTCTCGGCTCGCTAGAATTCCTTCGGAGGAGGTAGAATTGCCAAAAAGAGCTTCTCACGTAACGGCTCCGCATGTACGGCTGAGCCACGGAGCAAGCTGTTGATCGTCGCTCGCGGCCCTGGCCTTATATCTCGCGGCGCGAAAAGCTGCCGCCAGAATGTTATCGGGTCCGCGGCCTCCTATCGGCCGCGGCGCGAATTAGTCTCGCGGGCCGCGGAGCGCGGGGAGGGTGGTTGCGTACGGTACGGCGTGTCTCGCGTGTCGCGGCGCTGGAGGGGGAACCGCCTTAGTGACGCACGTCACAAAGCTTTCGAATGAGACCAATTTCAATAAAATCGGTCCACGCATGACAGAGATATCATAATATCGTCTCATGGATCAGTCAGAAACGGTAAGATTTTTCTTCTTCTGATTCTCCTAGAAATTTTTCGTCATGATCAAACATTACGTATATATATTTTTCGTCAAACATAATATGCGTATATACGCGTTACACGCACACCTTCAGTCAAAACGAATCTAACACATGTTTCGTTCTTCTACGTATATACGCGTTACGCGCACACCTTCAGCCAAAACGAAACTAACACATGTTTCGTTCTTCGTTCGTCGACTCTCGGGATTATTCGGCAGGGATCGTCGTCCGTCATTGTACAAACTATTTTTTAAATACATTGAACTTTTTATAACCTACCAATCTTAACCTTCCAAGTGTCAAATAATGTAAGTGGTCCAAATTTGAGATGTCAGGAGTTTTTATACTAAATAGGACAGGCATGGAACTAAAGTGAACGCAGCGGCCTTTTTTCGGACGCAACGCCTCCTTTCTCCCGCCGCGCGTCTTGGCCCCCGCAGCGGCCAAGGTTCGTGGAGCGCCTCAAGCCCGTACCACGTGAACTGCGCGTGGCGCGTTGACAAAACAAAAACGCATCGACAATCGTGCTCTCTGGGTCGATGTGGAAACCTATTGATACAATGTCGCCCCAATGCGCCACGCGCGGTTCATATGGTACGGGTCTGAGGCGCTCGAAGCTCCTAGGCCCACCGCGGGGACAGAGACGCGGGGCGGGAGAAAGGAGGCGTTGCCTCCGAAAAACGGCCGCTGCGTTCACTTTATTTCCATGCCTGAAATAGGAGACGGAATTATTGTCTCAATTAACAAGGTAAGTCGCCAAATTTATTTAATAGATTTTTTATGTAGAGTCGCAGACTTGGAAGTCGTCCGGAGAAGGTTCGACAGAGAAGCACCTTCTTTCGCATAAGTTTCTAGAAATTTGTACCATGCTTGTACAAAATAATATATTGTAGTAAAAAAGTGCATTGAATTTAAATTGCCAGGTATTTGTATTTGTATACTAGCAATTTAGAGTTTTTATTTTATGTAAAGCTTATTATATTATAGAAATGAAGGGGACGCACAGGACTTCGATAAAAATGAAGGAGATGCACAGGCTTGGATAGTAGAGGAAGTGCAGTATATTTGGAATACCAGTTTGTTTAAGACGAATAAAAAATTACGACAGAGGATGGGAACAAATTAAACTACATAATATCATAGAGAAACTAATAAACTTTCATATTTCTGAGCGTCAATAAAAATAAAAAACAAAAAGTAACTGAAATTTTGGTTTGAATGAAAAATGACAAGAAGTATCGATTTCGTTAAGGTGCAGGTAATTTGGAATATCGACATTCCTAAAATATAGATATCTTGAGGAGATATGTATAACAGAATGTTTATAAAAATGCTAAGAACGGTTACATACTGCACTCAGTCACGGTTCACACGTTTCTACCAATCTTGAAGATTTAGATATCTATAAAACAATATTTACACAAATGCTCCTAAAAGGTTATACAGGTGACAGACGAAACTGACGCGGTGGTATCCATTACGCGTGAAACAAAAGCATCGGTAGGCTTTGGAATATTCCAAATTACCTTCATCTTCGGTATTCCGAATTAGCAACATGGCATCGTAACCGAAAATTTCATGTCACACTTTGTATTCTCGAAATTATCGCAAAACTGGCACGGAACCATAGAAGGAACATGCAAATGAGTCGATTAAGTGTTTAACACTAAAGTTTTGACATATTTTAACCATGATTGGAACGATTGAATATGCGCTGAAAAAGTTTTGCAGATTGACGTTTGCTTCCTCTGCAGATTAAGTCGAAAATGTAAAAATTGCGGTTCATCCACAAATGTCATTAGTTAAGAGGTCATTAGCCCCTATAATCTACGGTGTTACAAATTAAATAGCGTTAGTAGTTTATTAGATACTTCGGTATTCCAAATTACCAACAGTATTCCACATATGCTGCACTTCCTCTACAATTGAAGGGGACGCACAGGCTTGGGTGGATAGAAATGAAGGGAATGCACAGGCGTGGAGGTTGTCCGGAGAAGATTAGATAGATAGACAGAGCATCTTGTTCCGCACAAGTTTCTGGAACTTTGTCAAATAAGGTAAATCGACAAAATTTGTTTAAAGACATAGCATTAAGAATTATTAAGAAAATAGATTATGATGGACTGCTTGCAATGTAAAGCAAGTCACATTAGTGAAGAAAGTACACTGAAAACACATCTCCGTTAATGCTTGTCAATCTTTTGTGAAAGACCATTTGTAATACTTTAATTAATAAAATCCCAAGTAGTTGTCACGCTATTCATTAATTCATTCATTTTCCCAGATTCCCATTATTTCAAATCACGAATAAACATACTAAATTAGTTTCAAGCCAAACACGGCCAACCAGCATCGCCGGAAAATAGATTGTCGATGCTGGTTGGCCGTGGTTGGTTTCGCGTTGTCGCCACTTGGCTGGCTTGGCACTGGCGTTAGTTCACGTACACATTACCACCGCTCCTGTAGGTGTTTTCCCCTCCATTCACTGCACTTAAGGGGTAACACCACTGTAACAGCTTGAAAAATAGCGTTTTTTTGGCAATTATTCTTGGATGGAAGGAAAGGTGATAGAATAACTATACTGGAGGAAGTTATTAAGCACATATTTTGTTATTAAAAAAAAAAAAGTCATTGAGAAATATTACAAAATGGTGGCACTGAAGCCATTCTCGTGAGGCATGTTGAAAGGGTCTAGCGGGATAAGCATAGTGAAAAGTGCCCTTGAACCGATTTTAGCTGGCAATGCACCTTTCAATAGTGTAGCACAGGAAAACATTGTACACCAAGTTTCAACCCCCTATCTCAACCCGGAGGGTAGTTATAGGGTAAATTCGAATTTTCGGTTTCACGCGAAATATCTCAAAAATATCGTTTTCTGATTTTTTATCTATGGCGCACCTTACAGAAAAATATGAAAAAATTGTAGATAATATTCATGTCAATATCTAACTACTGTAAAATTAAAAATCTAGTCGCTCGAAAACTTCAACACGAAATCTGCATTTTTCGACATTTTTTTGCGTTTTTTATTTCTTACACGAAGCACTTGCAACGAAAAAATCTGAAAAAATTCACAATCATATACAATCATGTATACAATATTACAGATTTTTTTTAGAATTTTTGCTGACCATTAAATAGGGAAAATATGGCAAAAACCGAAAATTCGAATTTACCTTATAACTACCCCCCTGGTTGAGATAGGGGGTTGAAACTTGGTGTACAATGTTTTCCTGTGCTACACTATTGAAAGGTGCATTGCCAGCTAAAATCGGTTCAAGGGCACTTTTCACTATGCTTATCCCGCTAGACCCTTTTAGCGCTCTGCGGCACGCAGTGTAGCTGCTGCAAATTTGAATTTAAAAAAAAAAAAAATATGACGTAAATCTACATGTTTATAGCTAGAGAAATACGTACGGGATTTTAAAAATATTGATTTTTGTGTGATTGGTGAGCATTTGAATGAAAAACGTTCAATTTTCTCTAAAAAAAGGGCAATGATTTGTTAATAAGTAATGTTTAAATTAACTTATCGAAAATCCCGTACGTATTTCTCTTCAAGATGTTCTTTTAAAGATATTGTTAAAGGGTCGAATGAATAGAATGAAAATTGTTGGAGTTATGCTGCGTGCCGTTTTGAAAAATCGTGTTTCGAGAAAAACGCGTTTAAAGTTTTGAAATGTGTTATACACATGAAGAAATTAAAAATTCGACTGTTTATAAATTTTTACCGTTAATCTGCTATCCCAGGACCATAAAGCTGCCCTTCTAAGTTGCAATATTCTTCCTCATTATCTTTCCTCGAAGATTTTAAGGTTGAGCGTGCCTCTTTTGCCGCATCTGTCAAGGAGCGCTCGGCGTGGTTGATCCGCTTCGCATCGGCTTCAAGACAAAAATTGTACGATTGGACACCAATATCCATCTCCAAAGCTTTCACAATTTGCAAAATACTTGTCAAGCCATCATTAAAATTGCACACAGCAATATCAGTAGCTATATTCAAGATATTTTTGCCGCTTGAATAAGATTTTGGAGCCAAATTCCAAACGGTAGCATTAAAGCTTTCGTTGCTATTTTGGATGTAGCCTCCCAAGCAACGGTTTAGCAAATCGTCCCGGCTCAGCTCCTCATAAATTGGCTTAATTGCTTCAAAAACTTCCTTAGAAAGCGGCGGCTTATGATGGAAGGTGTCCAAGGAATCCGCTGCTTGCGCCTTCTTCCAATTACACCAAGACTCTGAGCACTTCTCGTGCTGTGGATTTTCATCGGTGGATAACTTATGGAATAAGGTCGCCCAGATTTCATTCTTCATATTTTCTAAGGAGTTCGAATTCCGACGTATTGCCAAGACATAATAAATTGTTAATTGATCAATTAATTTGGCAGTTAGTTTACCTTTTCCTCCGAGGCCTTTCACTTTCTTTTTCAGATTTCTCAATCGAGTGCCCATTCTCTTTTGTACGTGATCAATACACTCTTTCTTTTGTACATCAAAATTTTCGTACGGATTGTTATCCATTATGCCTTTGAAGGTTTTACTGTCACCATCACCGACATAGTTTGCGTATTTGAGACCGTGCAAACGTTCAGAGCGTCCGAACATCTCGATGGCAGCGTCTACCTCCATCTTACCAGATGAGCCTTCATGGTTCGCTTGACATTCATCGGTGTGTCTTTCGTGCCATTGTTCATACTCGGTTGTTCCTAATTTAGTCTGCCAGTGCTCACAAGACTTACAGTACTTGGACTTCACTTCAACATCGACGATTTTGCCAGTAAACCATCCAATGAATGAGGTGATTCCGAAAAGCGACGAAAATCCGCGTTTCCTCCACGAACCATCACCGGAAACAGTTATTCCTTCACATTGTCCATTTTCTTCACTTTTCTTTTTCTCATCTTGCGCTGCTTTCTTTATACTAGCGTCTCGTACTGTGGCCGTCGGGACCGAAATCGTATTTATTAATTTATCGTAAAAAGATTGAAATATTGGTCGTGGCAATTCCATAAATGCACAAAACTTTATTATTCCATTTAGCCCTACTCCCAGTATTCGCATTGCTAATACGATTCGACGGTTAATTTCGTATGCATTTCGTATGAATCTACTACTTGGAATGGCAACTTCTGGGCATTTGGGGCAAGCGATAACTATTTTGAAGCCTAAGCCCCGAGAATTTCTTTCATGAAACGTGATGTCTGAATTGCAAGTTTTACACTTCACGTGTTGCGAAATGACGGCGAATACGGCAAAAAAATGTATAATTCTGTAGCTCAATTCATGATTAATGTCAAAATCTTCATCAGAAAAGTTTAATTTCTTGGCAGAAGCACTGAACGCTCAAAATTTCCTACGGTACGAGATCCTACGTTGCGCGCCGAACCATAAAAATCGACCCTTGTAATGGTATTCTGCAATGTGCATTGCACGTGTTTAACCGTGCCTTTACAGGTACGGGCATACAGGATTCCAGCCGTTCACTGCTCACACAGTCCATTACTATCATAAACCGTGCGAAAGCAAAATAGCGGAGGGGCTAATTGCCTTCTACGACCCTCAAAAATACGTTGCCGCTAACATACTTTTATTTGGAAATACTTCTAACTGAACATAAAAACTTTCTAACAACATGCATTGTGTATTAGAGAAATTAGAAATCAAAAGGTAGGACATTAGGTTGTACCTTCCCAGCAGGGATTCATTTTACGCCGGTAGTCGTTTCGAAGCAGTCTGACGCACTTGGGGAGGAGCTCGAAATTTCAAGGAAACAAATTTGTTTCAAGTAATACAGCTTTTTCCCCATATTCTAGAAGGTTCAAAGCATCTTTTAAGCCAATAAAAAAAAAATCAATTTTCTGAAAAATTTACAGTGGTGTTACCCCTTAATCGCTGAGAACACTGCTTGTAGCGCGACCACGCGATATAGATGAGCTTCAGATGTTTCGTTGCGTCGGGTGGCGTGGCGTGTCAGTAGTATGTTCCCACCTTAAGCCGTGCGGTACAGCAGCGGTCAAGCGGCTATACCTGATATTGTTATATAGGGTTCTCGCAAATGATAAGTATTTGAAAAAACTGAAACAGGAAAACTTTTACTATTTTTTATACCCAACATAATACGGTATGTCAACTTTTGGAGTTCGCGATATTTTCCGTGACCCGAAGGTGATCTGCAGTTTTTTAAATGAAATACTACATATTTAATTACCCGATATGAAAGTGACTGTCAAAGACAAATTCAACCATACATGGTATACTATAACTTTCAAGGCCACGCAAGATTAGGAATGAAAGTCATAGATAGTTCAATATTGTCGCACGCACGGCTTAGCCAGTCCAGCCGGTATTGGACGACGCAGCGTCACATTCAATTAATTTTCATGCGACCAATTTCAAAGTGTCCGCGTTTCTGAAAACGTGTCCGTAAAGAGCACAAGTAGGGCTATATCCTTATTTTTCAAATGTGTAAATAGTGCCCTGCTAGTATAAAATTGCATTTGTTTAACATAATTACAGCATAAATGGTCTAAACTGAGTTTTGTAGAGAAAAATTATTTACAATGAATTATTTAGAATGAATTACACATTTTAGCTCCTAATATCATATTTTTTTGAAGATAGAATTATTTTAATTATTTTTAAAAATTATGTAGAGTTGCAAATATTTGCCGCTATAACTTTTTAATATGTACCCTATAAAGCAAATAGAATAAATAGTACAACCATTTTCAGGTTCCACGAGGTTCCTGGATATCTAGAGCTTTTCCAACGAATGTTATTGAAAAATTCCATCATTTTGATAATTATATTTTAATTCTGTTCGTTGGAAATTAAAATACTCATGGCTGAAGCTTGATTTGTACCTCTGCAATCCATTATTCAAAATACTAACAATTCGCGATACAATTGAGCACTTTTGATATATACTGCTTATACTGACGCATTCTAACAATCGCATTCTAACTATGTAAGCGGCCGACTCGTCGTCTGACTTCACCTGAAGACTGGGCTTTTCAATGAGACAATTTCGCTAAAGGTACACATATGGACGTACATATTGCGGTCAAAAATCCACAAAAGAAGAAGCAATGTGTACATATTTCGTATTCGACAAGTACAGTATTGTCTCGTTAGCGGCTCGGTTTGGTGCACACGCTGTGGGCTTTTCGCTATCCCACCACTTCTGTCTTACTCTTGTCCGGCGAAGGCGAGAGCGAGATGGAACGAGAGCGAGCGAAAGGCATTGAATGTGAGCGAAGGCAATACGAGACAGACGACGCATTGATGTTTTGTCTCGCTCAGTCTTTCCGACACCGTGACACTCAGTCCTTTGCGTGCGCGATGGTTGCAAGTGCTTACGGTGAGCACGAGACCGCTTCGCAAAATCTTGACACAGGTCCAGCCCAAGTCGCTTTTGCGCCCTAGGCGAACTTGTTAAATTGTACCCTTTATTATAATACATTTATTTGAGATTATTTATGACTTTACTCTGCAAAATCAGGCAAATACTGGGGCGTAAGGTTGACAAGAGGTGCAAAATGGTCTTTTCATGGTTGGCATTATTAAAAATAAATTTTTAAATGGAATTCTACAAATTGTACTACAACGGCTTTAAGGGGGTATACCCGTTTGAACCCTCTGAAAATGTGTACATTTTGTGGATTTTTTTACAAGTCAACGGTTTGATGCAGAATTTCCGTTTTTTTACTATCTTTACGTAGTATTATGAACTACTAAAAAAAAAAGTTTCAGTTAAGAAACTATTGTTTTTGGGAAGTTATGCATACACACCCGAAAGTATTTCGATTTTAGACGGTTAAACGGTGGCCGTGAAAACAGCTGTATGTCGTGTCTGAAATAAAAAACAATAAAATTTTCTTATAAAGTATGTCAATAGCTATCGTCCAACGAAGCCGATTTTGAAAATTTTGAAAAATAAAGAAATGGTGAGGGATCAAAGGTAAAGTTATATTTTTCTAAGAGAAAAATCCACCTTTTTTCTTTATAAATAATAAACGGGGAATTGGAATAAAAAAAGCCTTCGTTGGACGATGTGAAATCTTATTATGATTCTGCATGCAAAATTGGAAGTGAATTGGTTGAACGTAGCGCGAGTTTTTAGGGCCACCGTTTAGCCATCTAAAATCGGGAGACTTTCGGACATGTATTCATAACTTCCAAAAAAGATTAGTTTTTTAACTGAAACTTTTCTTTTAAGTAGTTCATAATACTACGTAAAGATAGTAAAAAAACGGGAAATCTGCATCGAGCCGTTGACTTGTAAAATCCACAAATTTTATTCATTTTCCGAGGGTTCAAACGGGTATACCCCCTTAAGCTACGAGTAAAAATTAAGAGTAAAGATATGAAGAAGCTGAATTAAATGTATTATAATAAATGGCAGTATTTGGCAAGCTTGCCAAGGCGCATAAAAGACTTGTGCCGTGCCTGGCTATCTGACCGTGGCACGCATGCGTCGAGCCATCTTAGCGCTCGCGCCCGGCGCGCACGCCAAGCGTTCCATCTCGCTCCCCCCTTCGGCCAGAAAGAAGCGAGAAACGAACACTCGGAATGAGAATGTATCGCAAATGAAACTCATTGTCAGTCTAGGTGGCGCATTCAACGTAATGCTGTAGGACTACCCGAGGGGGAGGTCACAGAAATGCGTGTAGCATAAAGTTTAACTAGACTAACTGGGTGGTGAATAACTGAACACGTGTTATGCTCGATGAGCGTGAATATATATATTGCTGTACGTCTAATCCGTACGATGATCGCAAGGCAAGAGAGAACATGGCGATTCTTGCACCTCGCCCGAGACGACGACTCCCCACTCTCCACATGTCGGAGATGTGGGGGAACATAGAGAGGAGACTCGGTAGCGCGCTCCCCACAATGCCCAAGATGACTTGTGAATTGGTGCGAGAGAGAGAAGTATAGATTCTCAATCACCCGTCTGTCTCCCTGGCACGATCGATTGCGGAATACTCGCATTACGGTCGATTAGGAACCTATACTTCTCTCGGTCGCACATGGCTTTCTGCCCAGACGCCATCTTGAGCATTACGTTGAATGCGCCACCTAGACCGAGTTTCATTTGCGATACATTCTCATTAGGGCTCTGCTCATGATATGCGTTCAACGCCGGTCCTGACCAGCGAGCCGCTAACGAGACAATACTGTAACTACATATGCTCAACATCGAATCGCAAAGCATCGAAAATGAGTCCCAACACGGTATACGACGGATTATTAATTAATTAAATAATGACGAACATACGAATTGGAAAAGAATGAGTGGGGCAAGAGGGGTAAAGTAATGACATGCGTTGCGGTGCGCATAGCATAGAATATGTGTACGTAAAGCGTCAAAGATAGCTGTGTTGATATACATATTTGAAGAATATGAATAATACTGTATTATATACAACAAAATACCGTGCTGCTACTACCCTGATAACCAGATCGGGCGGCAGGATCTGCCGGCAGCTGCGGCGCAACCTACGTCCGCATTCGACTACAGATCTGCCAGCAGATCCTGCTGCCCGCCTGACACATCCAACAGCGCCATCGGAAGGTCACAATTGTCAAACAATTCCCACGCGTGACGTTACATGGACCTACGCACCAACACAAATGTACATTACTGCTATAGGTGTATTCCTACCTTTCTAGGACGCGTGGAGAATTAATAGGGATCAGTGAAATGGAGCAGTGGATTCCGCTCACATAACCTGCGAGCAGATTCTGTAGTTTATTAAATAGCTAGCTTTTACCCGCGGCCTCGCCCGCGTAGTTTTTGTTTATGACAGAATTTGCAGTGCTTCTTTAACACATAAGCAGCGTTATTTGAGAAAACAGATTTGTAGTAATGCTGTCATTGCGGGGAATGTAACGCAGAAGCAACGGATGGCTTATTGATTAGATTATTCATTTGGAAGCAGTGACCGCATTGAGAGCGTTGGGTGCATCGGGCAAAACAAAGCAAATACTTATATGTGAATTCATATAATCACCAACAAATTCATTCCGAAAAACAACAAGCAGAAACAAATACCAATTAAAGAGCATTCAGAAGTACATGTATACGGCGAGTACATGTATACTGTATACTTCTTCTCCTACAGGAACTACACAATCAATCGGGATAAAAAGTATCCTATGTGTTATTGCCGGTCCTAGACTACATGTATACCAAATTTCAGGGAGATCCTTTGCGTAGTTGCGACGTGATTGAGTAACAAACATCCAAACATCCAAACACACTTTCGCATTTATTATATTAGTAGGATAGTAGGATAATAATTGTTCTAGATGTTTTTAAAGGTATGGTTTGTTTTTATTAATAATATGTACATTTGATGCACGTGAGTGATTAAAATGAGAAAATTATATAAGTGGCACCTATAAAACAAAAGAGAAACTTTCAATATTTACACCGTAAGCAGTGGTGATTCTACATTAAAAAATAAGTCAATTTTCTCGATAACGAAGGGCGATATCAAAAACTTTAATCCTATATTTTCGACTATTTTTTTTTTTGCAGAATCACCATATTCCCACTTGTGTTAGTTCTGAAAATAAGTACAATATTAGTCTAAAATTAAAAGGATGAACGTCGAGAGGTGTATTTTACTTTCAGTTATACTGAAGTAAAATTAGCACTAAAAAGTGCTGTTTGTTGTGTACGTTTTAAAATACTGGCGCTGAAAAGCAGGGAGTCGAGACCGAAGCAGAAACCGAAATTTAGACCGGTCACATATCGGTCATGTAACCAGTAACCGGAACGAAAGAGGAGAGAAATTCTGACCGTAATAGCGAGAGGTTGCAAAAGGGAACCGAAGCTCCTGACCAATTGCACTTCGTTCGGGAATCGGGGACCGCGTTCTTAGACGAACGGGGACCGGTCGGTCGATCGGTCGCCACTTAATGTATGGAGCGGTCCGCTGACTGGTTAGGGCTCCGAGTCGGTGTTGTTCGGGTGGGTTCGGTTCAGTTCGGCCTAGCTGAATAGGCCGGGAAGGTATGTATGCTGTCCTGGTCGGTCTCATTGTTTGTCTCTCTCGTGACGGGATTTCTGAATGCAGACTGTTGCAGTTATTTGTTAATACTCTGACACTGTCGGTCCAAAAGCGCGCTGATCTACCGAGGCATTGTTGTATTTGAAACACTACATTAAGAAGATGCTCGTCATCTCCCATCGACTTTAATAGAAGTAGTTAATATAAAATAAATGATTGTTAAAATCGAAATAACAAGAAAATGATTGAAAATATATTTTGTGATTTTTCATGTGGTTATTTCAAAAGTCTGTCCAAGTGTGGAAAAAACAGAAGATACAAATGTAACAAAATGTAAATATATATTTAATGTAAATTTAAATAACAAATTACACAGCGAAATTTATTATAATGATTCAATAGTTATCTCTCGCAGTAACATACAAAAACATTACCTTACATCTTCTACATCAGTCATACCTATGGCATTGAACCGTAACATTATATGGGACAGGGACTTTTGGGGATAAGCACTATTGAAATTCAAACAAAAGCAGTTAAAGAAACTCTTCCACAGGCATACCAGTCGATTTTATGTTCCGACCTGATTGCAGTAATACGGGGTGCGAGTGATATTGTTAACCGCCCGCAATAGTGCAGCGCGCGGCTCGCTTACCTGAAACGGGGCGCACCTCTGCCTTCGTACATACCATCCTACGAAAAACCTTATTTTATAGACAGTAGGCTAGAAAGATGGTCATACTTATTTAGAATTTAAAAACATATGATGTTGCAGGCAACATTGGGAAAATAAGAATTTGCCTAAATTTTTTGTTTCATGTTACAAATATGCATTTAATAAACTATTATGTGAATAGGCAAAATAATCTAAAGTATAGCGTGGTTTCAAAAAGAGATATGCAAAAATTTCTGAAAATTATTTATATAAATATTTCATTGCGACTGTCAAAGTAATATTTCATTTATAAAAATATTTAAAGTAGGGGAAAGTGGGGCAAAACCGAGTACGCGGGTCAACCCGGGTGTCATTATTTTTCTACAGGGTATCATTGTAGCAAAACAATAATATCTATAAAATTTAATAAATTTAGAAAACGACGTAAATGTATTTTTAAAAATTTATAGAATATGAATCAAATTAATTGATTTTATTTATTATTATAAATTTGTTTCATTTATACTATGTATTTCGCTGTGGATTGCAAAAGATGCAAAGACAGGTTACTAACGTTATAAACAGTAATTAAAATAACCTACTAAATATTTTTACTCACGATTTGCGATTCGCAACAGGGATAGGTAGTAATAATTTGTTTCACAAATTTTAATCGAACGTATTTCTATTTTCTTCCTATTTCTCATGAGGTGATGCTAGTTGCCCGCATTTCTATCTCTCCCGACTTTGTGTCAACCGTATTGCAATAGGTCGAGACACTCGGGTGACCGTTTTGCCAACCTCTCCATACATTAACTCGAACCTCTCCATAAATTAACGCGACCGTATTCCCGACCGGTCTAGAGTTTCGGTGACCGTAAGTCTGAGAAAAATTCTCTCTCGGTTATCGGTTGAGAGAAAACTTCGGTCGGCCGTCGCTCTCCGGTTCGGTCGAGAGACCCGTAAACGCTACGCCGAACCTCTCAGGGACCGCGACCGCGACCGTAACCGAAAGTCTATCGGTCTCGACTCCCTGCTGAAAAGTGCCGATTGATGTTCATTGAGAACGTCGAAAGGTAGTTCCCGTTGAAGTCAGCAAAATAAGCACTGAAAAGTACCGTTTGTTGTCTTCGCCGCAGTAAAAGGAGACACACCTCTCCTTTTAATAGGTATATTTCTGAAAAATAACTGCATTTAATTTTTGTTTTCACATGACAGTAAATCATGACTTTTGCGGTCATGACACTAAATGTCATGACTTTTACTTTCACGTGAAAACGGACCTTCATAGGTCATCTGTTTCTTCTTCCTGTTGTTGCTGTTCGTTCCAGAAACTGCGGGCCATTCGATGTTCCTGGGATGACGAGGGCTTTGTTCGTGGACCACGCTTCCTACCGCGTACCCCCTCCTTTACCGCCTTCAGTTCCGCTTGCATCCGCAATTGGAAGTCGGATCCAGTGGGCCTGTCGAACTTGCGGTTACTACAGACACCGTCTGAAAAAGAAATGTATGCAAAGTACGTTAGGATCAATGGAACATACAGTAATAGTAACAATAATTCTACGTAAAAAGATGAAAAGTGCTTATTGCTTCGTACCAAAAATCGCCATCGCGATACGGGTGTCGTAGAAAGATTTAAGTCCTTCGCGGCCAAACCAAGTGAATGACGACGTTAAGTCGTTAATAGAAAACTTCACACTATCAATATTCTTATAACAAAAAAAAACATGTATATTTACCCATTAGCAGAAGGTTGGATGTGCACTGTATGGTGCTGTAACAGCTCATTCCGATTGACTGTGGCGCGTGGACCCGACGTCCCTGGATCGTGATGATCCCTTAATGTTTCGAGGGCAGGAAGCCTGGTAGCAGCAAGACTGTTCTGTAATATAAGAACGTTACTTGGATTAGTCGTAGAAAAATCCTTTGACGTTGTAAGATGATCTGATTCCTGCAGGATTTTCTTCAAATCCTGGATGTCCTCATCGATTAATTTCTTTCATCGTTGATGTCCTCTTTCCCGGAGCTTCCTCCTCCTCCGAAGAAGTCGTCTGGTACCTCAATAGTTTGGCGACCACACGCTTCTCTCGCTGCGACATGTCAACCTGTGAGTAAAAGTACATATTACAATACTTAGCATAGGCGTGTTGGCTGTTTTTCCTATTTTACATGCAATATTAACCTAACCCAAATCACAACACGAACCCAGGTAATGTATTACTCAATAATTCGAGTGTAAGTCGACAAAGGCTATAACAGTAGAAAACGTGAAAAAATGACCCATGAAGAAATATTCGAACCAAACGATAAAATAACTCATCACCAGAGATTAACAAGAATACGTGTAAATATAATATTATTTATGAAGAGCAATACAAAAGGAAAGTACAGTACAAAAGAAGAAAATGTAAATATTATAGAGCATCCTACTCACCAGAAAATAGTCGTAACTTACCAAAAACAAGAGACGAAACTAGAAACGGAAGATTTTTTTTTTTACATGGTGGAAATCCCTAACGGATACCTCACCCCCCACGGCAAGGGTGAGATTGGGTGCGTTCAGCCGACACAACCGGTGAGTAACCGGTGAGTGATTTCCCTAGATTTTACTCTGAACGCAACCGGTTACTTACCACTTACTCAACATGTTCAGTAACCGGTCGCCATTTTTGGTACCGGAAAGAAACTACGGTACATTTGGGATCAGTGATCACTTCAACGGCTTTTCAAGATGTCGGCACCAGTTCAAAATAATCCAAGTACAAATAGTATAATTTATATTGCAGAATATACTTATAGTAATATACTATATACAATCCATGCTACGATGGACGAACATAATAAATTATCTACAGGTATTCGATCAAAAATATTTTTATTTATATTTATAACCTATATTCTATTAACCTGTTGAATGCTGCATGGGTCATATATGACTTAAGTTTTTTGTTTTGCTTTATAATTCTAATAATTTCTGTTAAAACATGCTTCTAATAATAAACAACATAATATTGTTAAATAATATGATATTTTTGGATGAAATTTGTGTATCGTTGTTTTACTCTGTGCTTTGTATGTGACCTAAAGAAAAATTATCATTCAAAATTTGTTAAGAAAGAGTATGACACTCAACACCTTAATTAATGAATGTATTAAATTTGATTTTTTATGAATATTTTTGTCTATTTCAGATCAAAATTTTTTAAAAACGTACATAGCAGAAAATACACAGACTTCCGAAACAGCAGCAGCAGCAGTTGACAATACTCAATCAGATGTAATAATGGAAAATAACGCATCAAATACATGCACGTCAGAAGGTATGCAAAAAAAACTTTTGTGGATTAGATGTAAGCTTTATCATATTTTTAATTTTGTATACATATGCTAATATTCTGTTTGTACATATTACAGATTCTAATTTCAAATGGTCGCATAAAACGACACAGCTGCTTTTGCAATCATACAGAGAAAGAGCACTTAAATTTAGAGACCCAAAAGTAAAAAAAAAAAACATTATGGGCTGAAATTGTGGGAATATTTCAGCAGCATTGGCATGAGATTTCAAAGGACATATTGGATGCAAAAATGCGAAATCTGAAAAAGACTCACCGAAAGATAAGAGATAATAAATCGGCAACTGGTCGCGAACGGGTCATTTGGGAATACTACGATACGTTCGAGGATATTTTCTCCAATGACAAAACTATAAATTTTGGGCCCACACTATCGTCACGCACACCATTACATAGCAATCATCCAAGTACCAGTGCTGATGTTGATGCCAATTCCGATTTAGACAGTACACAACACACATATTCACCTACAGGGTCATCCGTTAAAACTGCAACCTACGCGCGCGCGAACAGTCGAAAATGGCAACACCGCCTCACGGACGCATTCCACTACAACCATGCACCGGCCCAGCGTTCGGAGGGTTACCAGTGACCGCTGGGTAGTAGTGATCCCCGAGCTTCGAAAATTTTAGGATGGTCTCTTGCAAATTAACCGGCCCAGGTAAACGAGCCGCGCGCTCCGCTTTTATGATCGGTTTACCACTCACACCCCGGATTACTGCAATGAGGTTTGAAAACAATGTCAACTGGTCTCGTACCCGTCTTAATTTCAAAAATTTTAGCTACGACAGGGTTGACCGCGGCGCTATATCATTGTACGGAGAGATTTTTCGCCACGTCGTCCCATTAGTTACTTCTTACTCCATATAAAGATAAAATTATAAAAAAGAAATCAGAACAATAGATTCTGGGGTTTGTGCAGAACTAACATATAATTGAATAAAAATTTAATTTCTCAATTTATGAAAGTAATGACACGGAAACAACTAGGCTATTGTTTATCAACATTGTGACTTTTAAAAAGAGCATTAAATACAGTATTAAATAAAATGTTTGCAAAAGCTTTTCACAACAATTATGGTTAAAAAATTGATAAATGAAAAATTAAGTAAACGTAAAATATTTTAAATTATCCATTATTAAGAGGGAATAATTTTTCCTCATTTTTCAGCGCAAATTGCATTCCGATATCTCTTATAGTTTAAAAGTTATACGAAAATGTCCCCAAATTCTTCAACCCCAGCCGCGAAATTTCAAACACCTCCTTGTGATGTTAATTGGAAAGAGCCCATCCTAAAATTTTCAAACCTCGAGCTTTACCGTTGTCCAGCGATCGCTGGAAACCCTCCGAACGCTGGGCCGGTGCATGGTTGTAGTGGTATGCGTCCGTGAGGCGGTGTTGCCATTTTCGTCTGTGCGCGCGCGCGTAGGTTGCAGTTTTAACGGATGACCCTGTACATTTACATTTACTCATTCTAGTAGATCATCATTTTGTCCAATAACTGATTTTACAGATAACATAAACTTAGATGATTTAAGTAATTCTAATGAAAGTCTACAGTTAAGGTGTGTCACATCTGCTTCTGAAGCATCTTCACTCTTCAGATTATGCATTACCATCTGCTGCATTTCCTACGCCATCAACATCGTCAACTAGTGATGTAGAAAGAAACGGAAAGATTCAACCGAAAGCTGCCCGATCTAAAGCAATGTACAGTCTGCGAAAAAAACAATTGGAAATGGATAACAGACGAATCGAAGTTATAAACGCTTTAACCGAAAAGATTGATGAAAGCAACAAAATTCAATCCGAACGAAACAAATTATTAGAAATGCTGATAAGACAACGAACAAACGATACACCAGACTAAAGTTTTCACCACGCTGGATGTACATAATACTTTAAACCTACCCGATTTTGGAAGATATCTCGTTTTTTTTTAATCTCGTGCCTATGCTGCTGAAATATTCCCACAATCTCAGCTCATAATGTTTTTTTTTTTACTTTCAGGTCTCTAAGTTAAAAGTGTTCTTTCTCGGTAGGATTGCAAAAGCAGCTGTGTCGTTTTATGCGACCATTTGAAATTCAAATCTGTACTATGTACAAACAGAATATTAGCATATGTATTGGGAAACCAAGTGGAGGCGTGGTTTAGATTTGAGCGCTGTGGTGGTAAGTTGGCAAACTACAGTCAGTAGGCCTGAATCCAACCAAACATTGTGAATAAGACTCAGCAGTAGTGGCTTTTAACAATTTAGAGTTCTCGTAAATGAAAAAAAATGCGTATTTCTATTCAAGAGATTTGTAAATTCGCGTGTGCTACACCTCAAAGCAAAAATTTTATTGGTGGTGAAAATATAACCCCCCAAAAAACTTCAAAAAAGTAAAAAAATTACGCCAAGTACATGAATTATCACCAAAAAAAAAAAGAAGATAATAATATACATGATAAAGTCGAGGACGGAAAAGAGTATAAAAAATCACAAAAAATAAAAGGTAATAATATAATCACAAAAAATAGAAAATATACAATACAAAAAAAGATGTGAAATCAAAATGAGCTGCCAGTACATAAAGGTGCTTTCCAACTGCGCTTAAGATGACACATCTACATACACACAGCTAAAATCCTGTGTTCATACATTCCATTACAATGTATTACATAATATTAAGCAGATATATTTTTATACAAATAAATATTTTAATATGAATAAATATTTTATTCAAAATACTTGGCGCTGCTCCCCGAATTGGTGTTGCTAAACCGAATAAATATGTATAAATTGTATTAATCTTTTTCTTTCTTTCTGGTGCTAGCGTTCGTGAATGTGTGTATACATTGTAAGGGAGTTGTTGTAAATTATTAATTAATACTAAGAAAATTAACATTTTTTCGGTTTCGCAGCGCCAAGTATTTTGAATAAAATATTTATTCATATTAAAATATTTATTTGTATAAAAATATATCTGCTTAATATTATGTAATACATTGTAATGGAATGTATGAACACAGGATTTTAGCTGTGTGTATGTAGATGTGTCATCTTAAGCGCAGTTGGAAAGCACCTTTATGTACTGGCAGCTCATTTTGATTTCACATCTTTTTTTGTATTGTATATTTTCTATTTTTTGTGATTATATTATTACCTTTTATTTTTTGTGATTTTTTATACTCTTTTCCGTCCTCGACTTTATCATGTATATTATTATCTTCTTTTTTTTTTTTGGTGATAATTCATGTACTTGGCGTAATTTTTTTACTTTTTTGAAGTTTTTTGGGGGGATCTCACTTCTTTTTACAAAGATTCGTCACCTACGTAAATACAAAAGCATCACAGAATCCATTAAAGCATGACAATGTTATGGAATTTTAACAAATTACAAAAAGACTTTTTTCCATGACGGGGAATAATAGAAAAAGTTGTCGATCTTGTTTATAATTTTGGGTTCGATAGGTTACGCACACTTAATGTATCATACATACTTGTACCGAGGCGAACACTTACAGCTACTTCTCACGTATCATAAATTCTTAAATGGATTCTCCAATGATTGAGCTTTAATAGCTAGTCTTAAAAAAAGAATGATTAACGTTGAATAAATAACTATGCGTAGCGATTATATTATATTCAACTTCAGCAGCTCAGTTTCATGTTCTCTTGCTTATTTACCTATACAATGTAATTGTGCAGTTATTTTACGATAATCTAAATTTAACTATAGAACGCATGCGATGTACACGTATAATAGAAAACAGCGATGTCGTTTATAGAATATTTGTAACATGCCCTGCACTTAATAAATGTAACACACAATTTCTTCCTGGATGCATTGACGTATTTCTCTTTTTCTTTTTTTTTTTTATATATACTCTCGGGATATTACAGCTTTATTAATTGCAAAACTAACAAGTGGTCGCCTACAAATAGTACTCGCCCTGCGTTTGCATTTTAAACTATTTTGGCCCTTGCTAACAATGTTAAACTTTATATATATCATATATAAAATCTCACCGCAATGCTTCTGTAATTAAATTCAGTAGTGAGTTCCACTTAATTTCTATCTAACCGTATTATCGTTCAATGTTATTACACGTATGTGGTCATTTTCTGAAATAAGAGAATACAAGGAACGCAGCATTGTTTTGTATGCAACTATAAGCACGCACAGTTATATATTTTTGCACGATGGTTATGATAGACTTCTTGTGATATCCTAATGATAGAGATTGTGTATTGTGATTAATACAAAGTGCAATTTGTGTTCTAAACAGCATCTGTTTCGTTTCTTCGTTCGGTATACATTTATTGCTCTAAATAGAACTGCGAATTGATAGATTAATTGCACGGAGGGATATTTGTTCTGTCGGTTACTTTATGCGATTAGTAACCTTGGAACATTTAGAGACGATAGAGGTACAGAGAAAAATGGGCTCTGATAAAAATAATGATAATGAGAACACGATTAGAATCCATAAAAAAATTTTGGCGACTTTATTAATTGCGACAATAATTCAGTCTCCTATTTAGTCTAAAAACTCGTGACATGTCAAATTTTAACAATTTATCTTATTTAACATTTGCCAGGTTATCAAAAATTGATTGACACTTGGTAGGTTATAATACTTGGTAGGTTATAAATAAAATATATGTGTACAAAGACGGACGACGGTCCCTGCCGAATGATCCCGAGAGTCGACGAACAATACATGTGTTATTAGTGAAGGTGTGCGTGTACGCGTATACGTATTATGTTGACAAAAATTTCGACTGGAGAAGAAGAATCAGAATCAGAAGGAAAAGAAGAATTCTTTCTACCGTTTCCGACTGATCCATGAGATCATATTACGATATCTCTGTCATTCGTGGACCGATTTTATTGAATTTGGACGCATTCGAAAGCTTATATGCGGTTTACATAAGAAAAATGCCTTTAAATGTAGAAAATATAGCAGGCGTGCTGAGATATTAATGAAATAAGTTTCAGGTTAGGTTGGAATAGCCCGGCGACGAGTAAATGATAGCGGTAGCCACATTCGACATATACAGGGTGTTCTTTTGTACTTGTTTTCATGTACTTGGCGTCGAGACGCTACCGCGTCTCTAGATTAATGGTGGTCATCTTTTGAATTGCGGAAAAGTGAGTGAGGATAACAATGATGTTATTCAAATTATTGCATTTTGCTTACAAACAGCAAATTTAAAAGATGATCCTCACGAAATTACTGGTGAACTTTTAAACGATGGTAGAATCATTGGGATGAATTGTACATGTAAAGCAGGGTTAGGAAGTGCATGTAAACATACTGTGGCAGTGCTCTTATTTTGTAATCGGTAAGTATTTTAATAGTATTAATTAAAATAGTAATATTTGAGTTTTGTTTTAGAAACGATTTGGAAAATTTGAAGATCATTTCTTGTACCGATAAAAAATGTGCATGGAATGCTCCAAAAAAATTGGCTTTGGAAGAATATGAAGTCAAGCCATTGACTATGCATAATTGTTTTTTGGAAGTAAATACAATAAAGAATAATAAATCAGTAACATCAAAACAACCAAGTTCTGATCCGTCTGAAAATGGAAAATCTGGTGATGATTTATTATCATCTCACAGTGATGTTCTGGATGACATCCAACAGAATTCGTATGAGGAATTATTTCGTGCAATAATGATTGAAGAGAACCCATCGTCAGCTCTAGCAAAGCATGCGTAATTATAATGACAATCACATTTCATTTTTAGTTCCATAATATTAATTTTTTTAAACCACTTTTATGCCCGTTATACATACAATCATTTAAGATCAAATTTGTATATATTTAGGAATCAAATTATTTCTTACACATAAACTGAAGTATATTTAAATATTCATATGTAATATTGTGTAATTAAACTACAATGTGTCCATAGATTAACACAATAGTACATATTAACTTAAGAACAATAATATTAAAGCGTTAAACTTATATCAGTTTAAGTAAATTTGTTTTATTATTTAGATGTGGAAGGCATAGTCCTATGCTTGAAAATAATAATAGTATATCTATTTCATTTGAGAAAGTAACAAACATAATTAACAATCAAGATAGTTCAGAATTATTAAAATCACTGAGCATATTAGAAGTAGAATGTCCTAAGAGATGTTGCGAAGAAGTGTTATGTCGATTTTTACGAGATCCTTATACTATTTGTATTGAGAGTATGGAATTATACAGTGTTTGGCTTAGTGAAAGACAGTTCCGAATAACTGCTAGTAACGCTTATACACTCTTTACTTACCATAATAATAAATCCCCTGATTGAGAAAAAAAATCTAATGCTTACTTTTACGGTGCTTCATTTAGTAATGACAATACTAAATACGGCCTAGAAAATGAACCTCTAGCGCGGGAGGCGTATAAAGACTTGATGTCTGTAGAGATAGTAGAATGTGGTCTAGTTGTTTCAAAAACTAATCCTTGGTTGGGGTGCTCCCCTGATGGAATAGTTTTTAAAGATGGTAAACTATTCAAACTTATTGAAATTAAATGTCCTACAATTGGAAAAAAACACAATGTGGATGATTTAGTTGAATTACTTAAATGGCTAGAAAAAAGGATTGTCAATTAACTTTAAAAAATAAACATTTATATTATGCACAAGTTCAAATAAGTATGGCAATCCTAAATCTACCATCTACGGATTTAATAATTTATTCATCGTTTGATAAAGGAATAAAGATTATTCCCATAAATTTTGATCACAAATATACGACGCATTTATTATTCTCTTTGAAGTCATTGTATTTTAATAAGATGTTGCATAATATTTGTAAAAGAGAAAAGGTGAAGTAAAGGAATAAATTAATATGTATGTTTGTATTTGTTATTAATGTTCATTTAATATAGACACTGTACAAAAGAATATTTAAATGTCTTAACTTATTGTTTTACCCCTACTTTTACTGAAATTTATCATCTTTAAGAATGGGATTACTTAGATTTACAATAGCACATATGATAGTAAAAATTTCTTCTACTTTATTAATAAGACCTACAGGCAGTTTTGAAGAAAAAATCTGAAAAGTTTTAATTCTTTGATTACTTCGTTCAATGTGAACGCGTGCTTTTGCAATTGAACGTCCCATAATCTAGAGACGCGGTAGCGTCTCGACGCCAAGTACATGAAAAAAAAACACCCTGTATATGTCGACTGTCGATGTCGCTACCGTGTATCTTTACTCGTCGCGGAGACACTCTAACCTAATTCTGACATTTATACATTAATATCTCATCACGCCTGCAATATTTTGTAAATTTAAAGGCATTTTTCTTATGTAAACCGCATATCGGCTTTCGAATAAGACCAATTTCAATAAAATCGGTCCACGCATGACAGAGATATCGTAATATCGTCTCATGGATCGGTCGGATCCGATATCTCCGATATTTTTCTTCTGATTCTCCAAGCCAAATTTTCGTCCACATAATACGTATACACGCGTTACACGCACACCTTCAGCCAAAACGAAACCAACACATGTTTCGTTCATCAATTCCTATCTTCACTATGCAATTTCGTTCATCAATTCCTATCTTCACTATGCAATCAACTCCAAATTTTGACAGCTTACAGTCAGGTTAAGTACAAAATTTGAGATGCCACGTGTTTTTACAAATATATATCGTTGTACCATTGAATTGCAATCAAAATGCTATCGTTGTACCATTGAATTGCAATCAAAATGCAGTCTCACATACAATTCCCTGAATCTGGAAACACGTACAATTCCATGAATCTGAAAACACGAAAATTCGTGCTAAATCTAGCAATAACCCCTTTAAGCACAGAAATCTGTAAACATGAAAATGAAAATTGATACTAAAATCAATTAGAGTCCAATAAAACGCATGAATTTGGTAAACATAAACAAATTAATTTAAAAAATACTATTCCATGAAATATACTCAGAAAATGGCGTTATGAATGGAAATTTTAATTTTCTAACCACGAAAAACATTTCTCGATTTGATAAAACAATTCATGAAATTGTGCGTGCTTTCAGTTTCATGGAATTGTACGTGCTTTCAGGTTCATGGAATTGTACGTGCTTTCAGATTCATGGAATTGTAAATTTCAACAGCTGATAATTATTATGCTGTAATTGTAAAATCTTTGTAAAAAGAAGTGAGATCCCCCCAAAAAACTTTAAAAAAGTAAAAAAATTATGCCAAGCACATGAAATCAAGTAAATCACAAAATAAAGAAAATAATACTAATAAATACAAAGTAAAAAAAAGATGTGAAATCAGAATGAGCTGCAAGTACATAATGGTGCTTTCCCGCAGCGTGCAAAGACGACACTGTGTAACACAATAAAAGACAAAAAAAAGATGTCCGCGGCCTGGAAGTCAAATACTTGGCGTGGCCAGGCAAGGTCAAGGTGTCGCTGAATAAGAATTAGTTAAAAAGGCAAAATAATGAAAATGTATTCATACTGTCAGAGTTTAAAATTGACAAATTATGTGAAAGGTTGTGAGAGGAAAACTATCGGTGTGGATGAATGATCTTACAATTATTTTAAAACGCAATATAATGAAAATGTACTCATATTGTCTGAGTTTTAAATGGACAAATTTTCTGAAAGCCTGCGAGGGGGTGGGGGAGAGGGGTATGGGTATTGATGATCTGCGAATACCTTGCCTGGCCACGCCAAGTATTTGACTTCCAGGCCGCGGACATCTTTTTTTTGTCTTTTATTGTGTTACACAGTGTCGTCTTTGCACGCTGCGGGAAAGCACCATTATGTACTTGCAGCTCATTCTGATTTCACATCTTTTTTTTACTTTGTATTTATTAGTATTATTTTCTTTATTTTGTGATTTACTTGATTTCATGTGCTTGGCATAATTTTTTTACTTTTTTAAAGTTTTTTGGGGGGATTGCTTCTACTTTTGAAAATTGCTTTTGTTTTTTTAAAAAAGGAGGTATGATAAGTTTTATATCATATTTTTTACAAAGTTCACTAACAGTAAATCCTCTGTCAGCCATCAGATCATCTTTTTTATCCATTTTAGACAGAATTTCACTTTGTTCGAATATGGCATTATCAGAAGCACGTCCACCATATGCTCTACTAACGAAAGAAATTAATCCTGCAGGTGTTACAGCAGTCATGAATTTTACTGTATAAGTGCTTTTATAATAAGAATAAGTTAAGATTTGACAACACAAATTTTTAGGTTTTTGTATTGGTATTTCAATACAATCAACTATAGTACGAACATTTGTAAATTCTCTAAAACACTGGGGAATATTTTTCAATATATTTTCCTTGCTGGGCCAAAAAATAGCTGGTCTTAAGCAAATGTACAAAATATGTATCATTTCTAAAAATTTTTGTCTACAAGTTTCTGGAGTGCAAGACTTGAACAAAATCGCTAGCACTGCATATGACAAATTTTGCTTTAGTTTCATAAAGGTCATTATTATTATTTCTAAGCTATCCAATTTTAAATTCAAATGTAATGTGGGTGATTTTGCTTGGTCAACTAATTTGTTAATTGTTTTAATAAAGTAAAGTTGGGAATACCTGTTAATGTACTTAATTCATGATCTGTTGTAATAAAATTGGAAAATTTTGAAGTTATAAAATCACTAGTAACTTGTACACCCATGTCATCAAAAGTTTTGAATTTTAATACACTATTTGATGCATCAACTGGCTCCAAATCTCCTTTATCTTGTTCTATTTCTTTATCAATTTCATTTCCTTTATCTTCTAATTCACTGAATCCTTCAACATTATCAGGAACACTTTGTAAATTAATGTATTCATTTGGTATGTTAGGCTTACACCTTGTCAAATGTTCTTTGCGATCTCTTCTATTTATTAATCTTTTCTCTCGTTCAGAGGCTTGAACAACTGTTGAGATTTTAGCCTTTGTATTAACTGAAGAGGTTGGTAGGTTGACTGAAGGGACGGCTATGTTTTTTAAACAATGCGTGCGTTTATCTAGAAAAAATATTTTAAATTCTACGCTCTTTATGATTACAACAATACTTACTTGATGGAATAAAATCTTCTTTTGTAAAGTGTAACGAGCATACCCTCATAGATGAAGATACACTCTTGCCCATTTTTAAAATTTTTACCCAAGCACTGAAGCGATCAATAATTTCATCCTGGTTTAATTTATTTTTTAATTTGACGAAGTTTTCTTTTTTCTGGGGAAAATGATAAAATCGGACTGTCATTTTTGCATGCACGACTCTTACAACCGTATACACAGCAATATATTCTACTTTTATTTTTTCTGGGAGAAAACTCCATTGTGTAACTGCTTAAGAGCATATATTATACTACCTAATATTTAAAATTAACAATTTAGTCAAACAAATTTAAAACCACTCGTTTTTAAATGATGGACTTCGACGGATTTAAGCCTACCGACAGTAGTTCAATTTTCTGTCACTAGTTGGCGTATTGAAATTCTTGGTTTCCCAATACAAATTTAATAATATGATAACTAGTACATATAAGTTAGTTAAAGAGAGGTACCTATATTATATATTTATATTTTTATATTATGTATTTTGATAATGTACGATAGAACATAGTGTAATATTATCTTTAAGAAAATACTTGTTCACTCGTGAGTAATTGTCAGATGGTGACACCCACACAGCACACGACGTCCCGAGGACGTCTGTTTTAGGTCCCTTCTAGGTCTGTAGGTCTGAATGTCCCGGTTTGTAACAAGACGTCCGTGGGACGTCTATAGACGGCTTTGGGACGTCTACAGACGGACTCGGGACGCTTTTGGGACGTCGTGTAACTACAGTGGCGCCATCTATACAAAGTCCTGAGGACGTCTTGGGGATGCGTTTGGGACGCGTTTGGGACTTGTTAAATACGTCGATGGGACGGCCTTGGGACGGCCTTGGGACGGTTTTAAGACGTCGTGTGATAATTCCTCAAGCTCCACTAGAGGGCGACGCGGTTCGAGAGTTTCTCACCGGTGATCATAGACCCAGTTAGTATATATACAATGGGTCCCGCCAATTAATTCTTTCTGAGTCCACTGGCGGACCCGGGACGAAACGCTATTCCTTCTTTCCTTTTCTAAGGTGGTGACCCACTGCATAGACGGTTCAGTCAGATCGCCTACAGTGGTAGTCAAATTTTAAATAACTAAATATAGTAAAGAGAAATAAATTTTGATTTCATTTTGACAACCCTTTGTTTCATCAAATTTATATTATAATTAATCGGTATCGATAACTATCTTAAATACGCCCTACTTGCGGTTTTTAAGACGTCCCAAAGACGTCGTTTAAACGCTTGTTCAGTCCGAATCCAGGCGCTTTAAAAGACGTACCCGGGACGACTTTTTTTGTAACATTCGTCCTTCAGAGGACGTATATAAGCCGTTCGTGGGAAATTCAGGACGTCCCTGGGACGACCGGTACGACTGGGGCGGACGTCCCTGGGACGCCTTTAGGACGGCTGTGTGCTGTGTGGGCATAAACAGTTATGACGAACGATTACGATTCACGAACCGTCTTCAAAGTTTAAAAAATTTATTATAATAAATATATATCTTTACTATTTATAAAGAGAGAGCCGATTTTTATGTTCGCGCAAAACTCAAGACCTATTGAACCGTCCTTCCTCAAATTTTGACACGTTATTCCTGCATACTCTAAGACGGACATAGGCTATGTAGCATGTCTCAGAAACGCGTTATTAAGATGTGATTTATATGTGAATATTTCATGTGTACGGCTGTTTTGCGGACCACATGACCCGTGTATACGACAGCCTACTTCGCGCGCGCATGCACATATTCGCCCCGCGCGAAGCTCGCCCGTAGCAGTACCGCGATGTTACCACCAGGTGGCGAAGCTTTTCGAGCACTGTAGCGACCAGCGTCGCAAACGCTCGACGCGCCCACTAGTTTTAGTTAGGTTAAGTTAGCATAGTAAGTTACTAGCTACTAGTCACTAGATTAAGAATTTTTAGGATAAGTAGTTGGTAAGATTTCGTTTTGTAAACGAAGAGGTTTGGGCAGAAGAAAAAGCTCAGAAGACCTCGAGCGTTCAAGACGGGAAGAATAAAGTATTCTTATACCGAATAGCAGCCATCTTTTTATTTCGTCCTCGTGTGGATTCGCTAGAATCTTCGGTGCCGCTCTCCCACACTAGACGAGCTGGACACATTTTGCCACATTGGTGCCGAAACCCGATTCGGGAAATTAAAGAAGAAGTTATAAAAGAAGAGGGGAAAATGCCTCCCAACGAGACGTCTAACGAGGGCCAGGCAGGCGCCAGACAAGAAATACAGGCCCACGAATTCCGCAACGTGAAGCTCCCAGCGTTCTGGAGGGAAGAACCACGACTCTGGTTCACGATGCTGGAGAGGAAATTCGCTGCATACACCGTTAAATCAGACGCGGTAAAAAGTGCCGCCGTCGTTCGAAATCTGGATCAAGCGACGATGAAAATCGTTTTGGACGTGATTGAGGCCCCGGAGGACAAATCCACATACAATGATATCAAGCAAGCGCTGATCGACAGATTTGCGAAATCGGATGAGGCAAACCTGAGAAGGCTCACCGGCATCGAACTCGGGAATAAAAAGCCCTCCGAGTTGTTAAGAGAAATGTCGCAGTTGGCCGGAAAGGACTTCGGGGAAAACGCACTCCGCACGTTGTGGATACAAAGACTCCCGACAAGGCTTCAGGAAGTATTGGCCATTATCGACGATGCTGATGTTGAAAAATTAGCGAAACTCGCCGACAAAGTAGCAGAACGTTGGGGGGTAACAGAGGTAGCCGCCATTTCAAATGTTGCCCATACCACGTTGGACCCGAAGGATGATGCCGCCAAGCAAAAATCCCAAAATGGCGACCTGGCAGCCATTACGAAGAGGTTATCCAGACTGGAGTCCCGGTTACCAAGACGTGGCCGCAACAACAGCAACAATAGACAGCAGAATTATAGGCGGAGAAGCGGTTCTCGGCACAAGGAAGCAACAACCGACAACAAAGGTCTCTGCTATTACCACGACAGATTCAAGGAGGAGTCCTGGAAATGTCGGAAACCGTGTTCCTGGACCGGTCCCGATAAACAACGCCAGGAAAACTAGACGGGACGTCTCAACTCGGGGCAGTTGGAGACGGCCAGAAGAAGCATCGCCTCGTCATAACGGACCCCACCACACGCATCCAGTTCCTGATAGACACGGGCGCGGATGTCTCTGTCATACCGAAGGCCTTTGGAGGTAAGGGCCTGGAGGCCGGCGTTTTTAAGCTTTACGCCGCGAATGGGGCAGTGATAGACACGTACGGCGAAAAATTATTATCGTTAAATCTAGGGCTGCGTCGCGATTTCTCTTGGCGGTTCACTGTGGCAGATGTAGCGAAACCCATAATAGGAGCGGATTTTCTCCATTTTTACAACTTGTTAGTAAACTTGCGCGAGCGAAAATTGTTGGATGGAAGCACCAACATGTTCAGAAACGCCACAATAATCAAAAGTAACATTCCATCAGTTTCCACAATAGACCAAAACGGCACATTTAACAATTTATTAAAAGAATTCGTGGAAATAACCATGCCGGCCGTCAGGGGAAATTATAAACACAATGTTTTTCACCACATAGTTACGCGAGGACCCCCGATCGCGGAGCGGGCGAGACGTTTGTCCCCGGAAAAATTAAAAGCAGCACGGGCGGAGTTCGAGCAAATGCTCAAGGACAATATTTGCCGTCCGTCTAAGAGTTCATGGGCTAGCCCTCTGCACATGGTCGAAAAGAGATTGGGTGGATCGAGACCATGTGGAGATTATCGCAGGCTGAATGGCGTGACCGAAACGGACAAGTATCCATTACCACATATCCACGATGTGGCACACCAATTCCACGGGTGCAAGATATTTTCGGTAATAGACTTAACCAGGGCGTATTACCACGTACCGGTGGCGCCCGAAGACATACAAAAGACGGCAGTAATAACACCGTTTGGTTTATTTGAATTTTTGGTCATGCCGTTCGGTTTGAGCAGTGCGGCCCAAACGTTTCAGAGACTAATGGATTCTATACTTCGAAGTTTAGATTTTTGTCATTGTTACGTAGACGATATAATAGTGGCATCTCCGGATATGGAGACACACGAAAAGCATTTGCGTACATTGTTTAATAAGCTAAAGGACAACGGTCTGACAATTAACGTAGCCAAGTGTGTGTTCGGACAAAATTCAGTACAGTATTTAGGTTATAAGGTTAGTGATAAGGGAATCGCTCCATTGGACGAGCGGGTCAAAGCGATTCAGGAATACCCAAAGCCGAAAACAATAGACGAATTGCGGCGGTTTCTTGGGGTTGTCGGATTCTATCGCAGATTCCTCCTCCGAGCAGCGGACTGGTTGGCACCTTTACACGAGCGTATTAAGGGGGCCAAAAAGAGAGACAGGAGGCCGGTGAGTTGGGATGATGAATCGGAAAAGGCATTTGAGATGACAAAAAAACAAATAGCAACAGCTTCACTGTTGTGTCACCCTAAAGAGAACGCGCCGTTGACACTTCGCACAGATGCGTCGCATGTGGCCATCGGAGCAGTGTTAGAACAGTTCAACGAAGGCGCATGGGAGCCACTCGGTTTTTTCTCAAGAAAGTTAGAAAAAGCCCAGACGAATTATAGCGTATACGATAGGGAGTTATTGGCCATTTACAAGAGCCTCAGATTTTTCAGGCATTTTGTTGAGGGTAGAGAATTGCACATACAAACGGATCATAAACCGCTGGTATATGCATTTCAACAAAGAGCCGACAAGGCCAACCCACGACAAATCAGGCAGCTGGATTACATCGGCCAGTTCACCACCAAAATTGTCCACATTGACGGTAAAGAGAATGTGGTGGCTGATGCCTTTTCCAGACTGCAGACCATAGAAATGCCTGTCATTGTTTCAACGGAAGAGTTAATGCAGGCGCAAACAAAAGACCAAGAACTGGCAAAGATTTTATCAGAAAATTCCAACAAGTGGAACTTACAGAAAATATTTTTGGACAGTTCAGACAAATACTTGTATGGAGACATCATTAAAAATAACATCAGGCCCTACGTACCACAGAATTTTAGAAGAAAGATTTTTAATAACGTACATAACTTGTCGCATCCTAGCGGGAGAATAACTAGGAAATTAATAGGAAACAATTTCGTCTGGCCCTTGATGAACAGAGATGTAGCCGAGTGGTCTCGCACCTGCGTTCCTTGTCAATTAAACAAGATTCATCGTCATAACAAGCTGGCACCTGAAAAAATAGAAGTGCCAAGGAATCGATTCGAACACATACATATGGATCTAGTCGGGCCATTGCCAATAATTAATAATTATAGATATTGTTTAACCATTATAGACAGGTTCTCCAGGTCGCCGGAGGCAGTGCCGCTTACAGACTGTTCCGCAGACCAAGTAGCAACAGCCCTGTACACTAATTGGATTGCGAGGTACGGAGCCCCAGCAACAATAACAACAGATCAAGGCGCACAGTTTGAATCGCAGTTATTCCAGGCATTGACAAAGTTAATAGGTTGTAACAAAATGCGAACAACAGCATACCACCCTCAGTCAAATGGCATAATCGAGAGGTGGCATAGGTCTCTAAAATCAGCCATAAAGTGTCACGAAAACAAGAATTGGGTTGAAATCCTTCCAACAGTGTTGCTGGGACTCCGAGCCAGTTACAAGGAAGACATAAAAGCGTCTGCCGCTGAAATGTTGTACGGCACTGCCATTAGGTTACCTGGAGAATTTTTCATTAGTGCGGACGAAGAAATCGATCCACAGATATTTTTAGAAAAGTACCGACAACACATAAGACAAGTAAAGCCGAACCCAACGGCGCACCATGGTACTCCAAAAACATTCACACATAAAACACTGTATACATGTTCTCACGTGTTTGTTCGAATCGATGCTGTTAAAAAACCGTTTGAGGCGCCATACGAGGGCCCGTTCGAGGTACTTGAACGCATTACAGACCACATTTTTAAAATTAATTATAAGGGTAGAGAGGTCAACATCTCTGTGGAAAGGTTAAAACCGGCCTTTTTCGAAGCCACCCAGAGTAACGTAACCAAAGATACTCCAAAGACTTACACAAACAAAAGACTGAGATTCGTGGATTAAGATACATTAACCCACTCGGGGGAGAGTATTGTAGCGACCAGCGTCGCAAATGCTCGACGCGCCCACTAGTTTTAGTTAGGTTAAGTTAGCATAGTAAGTTACTAGCTACTAGTCACTAGATTAAGAATTTTTAGGATAAGTAGTTGGTAAGATTTCGTTTTGTAAACGAAGAGGTTTGGGCAGGAGAAAAAGCTCAGAAGGCCTCGAGCGTTCAAGACGGGAAGAATAAAGTATTCTTATACCGAATAGCAGCCATCTTTTTATTTCGTCCTCGTGTGGATTCGCTAGAATCTTCGGTGCCGCTCTCCCACACTAGACGAGCTGGACACATTTTGCCACAGCACGTTCTCGCGAGAGAACTGGATTATCGCGGATATATATGTCAGAATGATCGTCGGGGTACAAACTGGTTTTGCAAATTTATTATCACGTGGTATGCAAAACAGTACACATGGAATGTTTACATATAATTACATGTTAATAACGCGTTTCTGAGACATGCTACATAGCATATGTCCGTCTTAGAGTATATAGGAATAACGTGTCAAAATTTGAGGAAGATTAGTTCAACAGGTCTTGAGTTTTGCGCGAATATAAAAATCGGCTCTGTTTTTATATAATAGGTATAGAAAAGATATTAATTCTAATAAACACGTATCAGTCACGCTACGATCTCGGGCGAAGCCGAGACGGGACATGCTAGTATTTTATAAAATGTGAGATATAGATTCATATATACGATATTGTGATATGTAGGTGTTTAAGTAAATAGAACATAATTAAACAATATAACTTTTTTAATTGTGTGTAGTTATGAAAATTTTATAAATAAACCAATACACAACTAGACATTTACATTTAAAATAACAAAACTATGTTATTCCTTTTATTAATGGCATCCTGATTTACCCTGATAACCAGATGTCTGCAATCTGACGTCAGATTGGCAACAGGGTCTGCCGTGAGAGCGCAGAGCCTGACGTCAGATCCGTAGTCATCTGTGTCCGCATTAGGCTGCGGTCTGAGGTACAGAGCCTGACATCAGGGCCTGACGTCAGATTGGCAGCAGATCGACAGCAGATCCTGATGTCAGATCGGCAGCAGATCGACAGCAGATCCTGATGTCAGGTCGGCAGCAGATGGACAGCAGATTCTGCCGTCTGCTTGGCACAGCTAACAGCGCCATCTGAGGGTCAGAATTAGCAAACTAACGTGTGGTAAGAAAATAAAATACAAACGTTGGTATTCACAAGCGGTCACCCATCCAAGTACTAACCGCGCCCAATACCGCTTTAACTTCAGTGATCGGACGAGAACTTGTATTTTTTCTAGCACAGAATGATCGTTGGTAAAAATTTGGCTCTTATTAATACTTCTTGTGTAAAAATCTTCATACTATTATATTCTAAGAACTTATTATATAACGTTTAAGTCGAAAAGAGTCGTTGTTCTGTGGTATAAGTACCTGTTTAAATTACAAATGATATCAATATTAAATAACTTACCTAACGCAATTCTTTTTACCTCTTGTATTTAATTTTTATACATTTTCTGTGTACTTTACTGACATGGTAGTAGAATTGGACAGAGTTTAAATGTATTGTACAGGAATTAAAGGTTAATGTTATGAATTTATTATATAAATTAACTTATTTTCACAATTATATAATAAATTAACTTATTTTCACAATTTAACCTTTAATTCCTGTAGAATACATTTAAACTGTGTCCAATTCTACTACCACGTCAGTAAAGTACACAGAAAATGTAAAATTGTAGTTTAAACAGGTACTTATGCCACAGAACAACGACTCTTTTCGACTTTAAACGTTATATCATAAGTTCTTAGAATACAATAGTATGAAGATTTTTACACAAGAAGTATTAATAAGAGCCAAATTTTTACCAACGATCATTCTGTGCTAGAAAAAATACAAGTTCTCGTCCGATCACTGAAGTTAAAGCGGTATTGGGCGCGGTTAGTACTTGGATGGGTGACCGCTTGTGAATACCAACGTTTGTATTTTTTTTTCTTACCACACGTTAGTTTGCTAATTCTGACCCTCAGATGGCGCTGTTAGCTGTGCCAAGCAGACGGCAGAATCTGCTGTCCATCTGCTGCCGATCTGACACCAGGATCTGCTGTCGATCTGCTGCCGATCTGACATCAGGATCTGCTGTCGATCTGCTGCCGATCTGACATCAGGATCTGCTGTCGATCTGCTGCCGATCTGACATCAGGATCTGCTGTCGATCTGCTGCCAATCTGACGTCAGGCCCTGATGTCAGGCTCTGTACCGCAGACCGTATCCTAATGCGGACACAGATGACTACGGATCTGACGTCAGGCTCTGCGCTTCAGATCTGGTTATCAGCCGTCAATCTCATTTTCATTAATAATAAAATTATGTAGTACACAGCATGATGCTATCATTTTATTGCCCAACACAAAATCGGAAATATCTAAATATTTCAACCTTCTGAATCTGCCTTTTAAAAGAGCAAATGCTCTTTCAATGACAGAACGGATTGAACTCAATTTTGTATTATATACAATCTGGGAGTGCGTTAAATGCCCATTATCTTTCCAAGGTGTCATGACACTTTTTAACAGCGGATATGCAGAGTCCCCAAGTACATGGTAACTTGGTGGTAACAGAGGATTTCTGTTATTTGTCATGTCACTATATAAAGGACTATTACGAAATACTCTGGCATCATGCATGCGCCCAGGTAGTCCGATGAAAACATCTGTAAATCTTGCTTTGTCGTCACATACCCCTATATAAAAGAAAGCAAAAATATGAATAAACTATTACTTGGTATAAATATTTCATTTATACATACCTTGTAATATAATTGAATGGAAACTTTTCCGGTTATAATAATCATTTCCATTATGTATAGGTTGTTTACAGGGGATGTGGCACCCATCAATCGCCCCTACTACACCGGGGAAACCATGTGAACGTCTTTCAAAAACCTGCAATTGACATATTATATCTGACCAATTTTATATAAATATAATAATATAAAATATTATATAACTATTATAAACATACATCGGATATTTCATTATATGTTTCAGGAGCTGGCCATTTGACATATTCTGATAACAAATTTGTTAGTATGTCAGTGATTTCCCGAAATACCATGTGCCCGGTACTTTTAGCAATCCCAAACCTGTCCCCAACAGATAAGAAGCTTTCTGGTTTTGCTAAGATCCACACACTGAACATAATTTTTTTACTTAAATCGATTGGGGTGTTTTGACCACCCAACATATTGTTTCCAATAGTGTTTACTAATATCTATAATTCAAAAATTTCTGTTCTTTATTTAATCCTATATTTTTTATTTTAGGATGTAATATCCAATATTATAGGTTATATATTTTATTTTGTGCATTTTAAAACTATCACTCGATTCAAAAATGTATACTTACTTCAAAACTTATGCGTGACATTCGAAAATGTTCTTTAAACAAATTATTAGAATATAGAGGAATTATAACCGCTGCATAATCTTCAATTCTGGGTCTAACGCCGCGTTCTCTTATTAGTAAATCATTATTAACCCTGATAACCAGATGTCTGCAATCTGACGTCAGATTGGCAACAGGGTCTGCCGTGGGAGCGCAGAGCCTGACGTCAGATCCGTAGTCATCTGTGTCCGCATTAGGATACGGTCTGCGGTACAGAGGCTGACATCAGGACCCTGACGTCAGATGGACAGCAGATTCGCAGCAGATCCTGCCGTTCGCCTGACACGTATAACAGCGCCATCTGAGGGTCAAAATTGGCAAACAATTCCCTACGCGTGACGTCACACGGCCGCCCCTACAGGTGTATCCCTAACCTTACATACCTATTAAGAAGATACTGCAATTTATTAAATAATTAATTCTATTTATTTCAAAAAAGTATTTATTTATTTTTATTTAATAATATGTGATTACAATTGTTACAAAATAATATAAGTAGCGCATATAAATCCAAAGAGGAACTTTCAATATTTACATTAACAAATCAATATACAGTACATCCCTTAACCAGTGGTGCGTAGTAGGGGTGATATCAGAACTTTTATTTAATATCTTCGACTTCTTGTTTGTGTAGAATCATCATATTCCCTGTTGTGTTGGCGCTGAAAACAAACACAATATTAGTATAAATTTAAACGTAACGTATGAATAAACAGGATACATGCGATACTTACTTCAGCTACATCTCCGCACAGTACACACCCTAGGCGATCATGCATGCTCCTGCGAACACTAACATTTATAAGAAAACATGTGTTAAATTATTATCTACTAAACAAGACGCTAAACATTCGCACTTCCAGCATAACCATACTTTTCTGTCTTGCGGATAATGTAAATCTTGAGTTCCGCGAGGCAGATAATTGGAAATTATTCAATTTCATAATTACCTTTGTCTTCTGGATACGTCGAGATGATTTGTCCGGATATTGATGTTTGAAATTACTTAATTACTTGGAATATTCTTCGAGCGTACGTCTTCAAACAGAACGGATGGTTTAAACGAAGAGTATGTAGGTAGGTAGAGGATAACTAAATGTGGTATAATGGGCCACGCTCGGATTGGCTGCATCATAGTGCCGAAACTCGTGATTGGTCAAGGCTCTACATCCAGTTTGCGTTCGTTTTCGAGGTCTGAGATGGCAGTCACTGTCAGTGACAGTCAGTGCCGAGAAAATTGAAGAATATTCCAAGTAATTTCAAACATCAATATCCAGACAAATCATCTCGACGTATCCAGAAGGCAAAGGTAATTATGAAATTGAATAATTTCCAATTATCTGCCTCGCGGAACTCAAGATTTACATTATCCGCAAGACAGAAAAGTATGGTTATGCTGGAAGTGCGAATGTTTAGCGTCTTGTTTAGTAGATAATAATTTAACACATGTTTTCTTATAAATGTTAGTGTTCGCAGGAGCATGCATGATCGCCTAGGGTGTGTACTGTGCGGAGATGTAGCTGAAGTAAGTATCGCATGTATCCTGTTTATTCATACGTTACGTTTAAATTTATACTAATATTGTGTTTGTTTTCAGCGCCAACACAACAGGGAATATGATGATTCTACACAAACAAGAAGTCGAAGATATTAAATAAAATTCTGATATCACCCCTACTACGCACCACTGGTTAAGGGATGTACTGTATATTGATTTGTTAATGTAAATATTGAAAGTTCCTCTTTGGATTTATATGCGCTACTTATATTATTTTGTAACAATTGTAATCACATATTATTAAATAAAAATAAATAAATACTTTTTTGAAATAAATAGAATTAATTATTTAATAAATTGCAGTATCTTCTTAATAGGTATGTAAGGTTAGGGATACACCTGTAGGGGCGGCCGTGTGACGTCACGCGTAGGGAATTGTTTGCCAATTTTGACCCTCAGATGGCGCTGTTATACGTGTCCGGCGAACGGCAGGATCTGCTGCGAATCTGCTGTCCATCTGACGTCAGGGTCCTGATGTCAGGCTCTGTACCGCAGACCGTATCCTAATGCGGACACAGATGACTACGGATCTGAAGTCAGGCTCTGCGCTTCAGATCTGGTTATCAGGGAATAAGTTCTGCCAAATCATCTATTAATATTCTTATTAAATTGCAATCGAACCCATCATCCAAAGCAATTAATAATGCTGGATCCATTTTTTTAATATTCCCGCCAGATATACACAATGGTCGTTCAGCAGACACTGATCACTGATCACTGGTGACTCGCAACTGTTGTCTCACCGGTTACTCACCGGTTTTGTCGGCTGAACGCACCCATTATATGGGGCTTGCACCCACTAAAACCACCATGGTGATCGCCTAACGCGAGAAGCTACACAAGGGAGACGTACTAGCAGCGAGATGCGTCTAGAGCAAATAAAGGTGGAAGAATGTAAATACTATGGATCTTACGGCTTATCGCTGTGTGTAGTAACAGCAACGATATACCTACGCGGTTTTGGACTATTGCGTCAGTGGACATACTACAGTGAAAAGGCATTCTATAACATTTGCCACGAACCTGATCGGGGGAGATATATAAAATTTCAGGGCTCAATGTGGCGCATTTATATATGCCAAGAGCCGAAGACTTTATGGCGACATCATAAACATCATCGATTTCTAAAAATTTTTTGATACCTAAACGATACGAGTCTTTGTCCATGCTAATATGGAAAATTACGCAGATCGAGCCGTCAACTGAGATGCAACAATTTATGCCCAGAGATATGCTATTGAACTCTATCTTACGGTATTGAGAACAATTGGGGTCATTACTAAGCGGTCTAGATACGCGAACAGAAAAATCGACATTACGATGAATATTTGTGTCATGAAGTTGTCTCTCCTTCATCCTATTGGAATATTGTTGGAGAGGAAAACTTGGCTTTCGCAGATAATTTTTAAAAATGGACATGTTGTTTTTATATGGAAAAGCAGAACACGAATCTAAATGACCAAGATGTCTGACATCGTTGGTTATGTGAAGAAAACCATGGACGTTATAACTATTAAAAGTTGGGCCATAAAGTTGTTCGTTACGAAGAACAAATTTCTCCAGAGCTGTCTCTGCGAATTTTAAGTGTGTGCTCGATGGAGATTCTGAAACCAAAACCCGTATGGCCGCATGTAAGAATAAGAAATGATTGTATGGGGTTTTCTCCAGTACCCCATTCAGTATAACTGGTCCTGTATACAGAAGGAACTGACGAAATTCGGTCGCCTTATATTTGGAGCATAGTTCAATATCTCTGGGACGTCTTGCAAAGTCTGAGGGGCAATATCTGCTAACGCTATTCAGTCTCGCGGACAGTATAGAAATTTTCACGCGGTGAAATTGTGAGAAAGGTGGATACTCTCCAAGTACCCACGCAGACAAGAGTTTCTTTACTACGCCCAAGCATACAAGATGCATATACTCAAAAGGAACTTGCGAAACCATTCCCATCTTCATCTCCATTTCGCACCTTCGTTGTGATGCTTTGCGCCTGAGCGTTCAATATATTCCTCATCGGTTCGAGGAGAATGTTTTATCCCATGATAAGCGTAATGCCTACCGATCAGGGTACCAGAAACTGTACATTTGGAACAAGGACGGAAAGACATATGCCCATAATGATTTAACACAAATGCTCGAGCTGGTGCGTCAGCTATGAAGCACCTCAGTCGTACGGGCAAATTACTGCAATTAAGGGGGGAGACCACTGTGAAAAATCTGAAAAATTGATTTTTTCTTTTTTACATTTTCTGAAAGACGCACATTTCAAGAATGCTGTCTCCAAATTTTATGAAGAAATTCGCAAAATTGACGGAGATATAGTATTTTCTGTGAAGCGGGTTCAAACGCGCGACTGAGCCGCGCGGAACATTGAACGCGTTTTCCTCAGAATGACATTTTTCAACCGCGTTGACAGTTTACAGAGAAAACTATACGTCCAATTAACATGGTCAAGGACATTTCTTGTACGGAAAACCCGTGGCTATTACGTGACGATCAGTTTTTTTCAATTTTCGACCTGCTTCTATTTTTTTTATTAACATTTCCCCAATTTTGTACCCCGAAAACATGATTTTTTTTTAGTGGTCCGTCATTTTGTAATTTTTTACAATTTTGACTTTTTTTTATCGTCACGTAATAGAGGCAGGCTTCTAGTTTCTGAATATTATTGTGTTTTTGAATTCGGATTAAGGCTGCCGTCTCAGCCGGCGTTGAATGTGTGCGTACGCCCACACAAGCTAGAACAAGCGTGTACGTACCCCCAAAAAACATGACTCATGTATGAAAGAAGCTAATTCCCTTTAATTCACGAAAAAAACTCTCACGCAAAGATTTTGAAATCAACTTTGCTAATTCCCATTGTATTCTCGCTCTCCGTTCGAACACTGATTCCTCTGTCACTTTTTACACTTGACATCCCTTTATTGGCCACAAATCAGTTCAGTGCTCAGATTTTCAGCTTCGGTTTTAAGGAATTAGCGGGCGAGAGGCCTGTAGTTGACACAAAAACTTTTATAAAAGGGACATCTTTTGTTAAAATTGACGTTTGAAAATCGTTTTACGATGGAAAATAATTAAAACTTGGTAGAGATTAATTTAAACGAATCATAGTCGGTTATAGATTAATAGCACATTCAACAATCTGCACTAGTGCGCACTAAGTCTGAATGAATATGCTGTAAGAGAGATGCGGAGAATATGAAAACATTTAGTTTTAAGTCGACTTCATAGTTTTTTCTTATACAACGCCCGCTAATTCCTTAAAACCGAAGCTGAAAATCTGAGCACTGAACTGATTTGTGGCCAATAAAGGGATGTCAAGTGTAAAAAGTGACAGAGGAATCAGTGTTCGAACGGAGAGCGAGAATACAATTGGAATTAGCAAAGTTGATTTCAAAATCTTTGCGTGAGAACTTTTTTAGTGTTTTTTGTGTATTAAAGTTACAATTGGAATTAGCAAAGATGATTTCCCAATCTTTGCGTGAGAGTTTTTTTCGTGAATTAAAGGGAATTAGCTTCTTTCATACATGAGTCATGTTTTTTGGGGGGGGATTTCATCCCTTTTTTCATATTTTGTTTAAAATTACTAAGTGCCCTATTTCTTAACATGCAAGATACGTGATGGTACATCAGCATAGAAATGTATTGTCGACGACAAAATTAATCAATCGTTTTCGCTTTAAATCGCTAAAAATGTGTATATTCTTTTTTTGCATCGTCAAAACTGTAAATAAATTGTATTTTTTAAACGATTTATTCTGCTTCGATTCCTCTGTTTGCTTCATGTTCGTCTGCTACATATCTGTTTACTCATATTTAAATCAATTCCACTAATCCAATTATCTTGAAACTTTGGAGGCGTGCGTAGTTCGGATGATACCTATTACGATATTTTGAAAACCAATTAACCCCGATGGGGTGAAAATTGTACCCAATCAGCAATAATCAATAAATATAACCCTTAACCACAAATCGAAACGACTTGAATTCTGTCACTCGCGGTGTTACAGAAAAGACAAAACGACGCTGAGTTCGGGTCGCTACTCGCATCACGAGTTCCGTAAATACCCATTTTTTTTCGAGAAATGATTCGTAATGAACGAATAGAGAAAAAATGAAACATTGAAGGTGTTCTCATGTTTTTTGTGTGTGTGAGGGGGGGGGTGTTTTTAAATTGAATGAAATTAAATTAGATGAAGAAATATATATATTATTTAATTCAACTATTTATTAGAGATTTTATATATTTGGTACTGATTCACATATTTACAAAGTACGGCCGCCACGGCCACGGACACGGCCACGGCCACGGCCATAGTTTTGGGCACGGACCAGGTCTCGCAGCATACAGGCCTGCGAACGTAGGCTTATGGCCTGTTCCCGTACGGTCTGGAGGGTGGTCCAGTGTTCTTGACGTGCTCGCACCCTCCAGCCACTCCTCTGATGCCTCCTTGTAGTATGTCCTCCTGTAATTAATTTATAAATAAATAAACGTCAACATTTTTATTATAATAATTTTTAGATTTTTGGCAAGCGCCGAAAAAAATGTTCACCTCCTCTGATATAAGCTAAACTGAATTATTTATATATTGTAAAAACATAAAAAGGTATTTAATTAAATTATTAAGAAATAATACCATCTGCCGTGGCCGGGCCCTGCATATTCTGATTTTGTGTGGGACAGGGTGGTGGTCGCGGCGGAGTCGCCGTTGATAAAGGCTCCCCCAAACCAACGCGAATATTCGCGGCGCGGAGCGGCAACGGAATAATTCGCAGTGGCAGCGGTAGCGGAATCCGCGTGTGTGCTCACACCGGAGCGAATATTTCGCTGCCGCTGTGAATATTTGAGGTTGATCTGTAGGTTTTTTGCTCTGTAACCAGCGCCGTTCCTGGGTTTTGTGTCGCCCAGGTGCAAAAACAATTTTGCCATCCTTATTAATTTAATATTCTTTAATTAAGAATTTAATATGCAGTGTCGTTTATATGTCACTTTATTTTTATATCTATTTATGCATAGTTTTGAACGTTTATCATGCAAAAGAGCTTATTATAAATATTATTCTTTTTAGTAAAAAATTTATATATAATAAACGGCCCGCGGCCGCCCCCGGGTTTGGCCGCCTAAGTGCAGGGGCACCTTCTGCACCCCCGCCAGGAACGGGCCTGTCTGTAACATTCAGTTTCGTTCCAAGTGTTGTGCCGAGGGCCGGCATCGGAAGATACTACATTGTAACATGCGTGATAGGAACAAGTCAGGAACGACTCAGTAAATCGAACTAATCTATACTTTTTATTCGATATTCTCGATCCACCGCAGCACCGTACCGAACGGCTGACTCCTCGCGAGCGTTCCTCCACGTTCTCCCCCCTCGTCATACTTCTGAAGCGGGCATTGTTTACGTTAGCGACCTTCGTACAAAGTCACTCAGCCGTCCGTATGTGTTCCTTGGCTTCTCAGAATCTGCCACTCCGGCAAACCGTGTTTATTTTTCGATAAAATCCAATGCCGCTTAACATGCGCGTTAGGCCTGAATCCCCGATCTTCGACAGCTCGAACGTGTGCCGGAAAATTGTTCAAAGACGAAGAAGATTAAAGTTAAAGTTACAGTTACAGTTGGGGTTGAAAAATTTATTTGCCGCTGAATTTGAAACGCTCGGCGAATAAAAAAATTAACTTTATTCGACAAATAAAATTGACCCGGGTTAACTTTTATTCATTATTCGAAATTTGTATTTAAATAAAAATTTTGCCCATCTCTCTTTAGTCTACTGCATATGACAGCGTTGATTAATTGATTTTGCGGGAGAAAGTCCTGTCCGGGTAAGTACTTACATACGGCACGTAGTCGCGATTGCCGCCCCTTTTTGATTCCGCACTCTCTTGTTCTGTTGCGTCGCTAGGAGATCGCCACATCGATAGACGAGATATGGCAATCCAGACAAGCCCGATATGTTACCTACAATTGGCAGTGAAAAAATGCCTTGGAGAGCGGAGAAATTTCGCCGCGGAAAAAACGCCTTGGAGAGCGAATCGATATCGCCGCGGAAAAAACGTTGCGGATCCGCAGTCGCAGCGAAAATGTTTCGCGCTGGTCTGAACAGCCCCATAAGCCGCCACGCATAGTAAATTGCCGCGGATCCAACGCGGTAAAATATTCGCGTGTCCGCCGCAGAAAAAAACGCTAAGGATCCGCCGCCGCAGCGGAATCGTTCCGCGTTGGTCTGAACAGCCCCATAAGCCGCCACGTATAGTAAACTGCCGCGGATCCATCGCGGCAAAAAATCCGCTGCCGCCGCGAATATTCGCGTTGGTTTGGGGGAGCCTTAAGGCTAGTGGCGGCGGAGGCGCCGTAAATAAGGCTGGTGGCGGCGCACAGTGGGGCAAAGTGACGATGTTTGCTTCAAAATCAAAGAACTTTTGATAGAAATGAGATAGATCGATGATTTTTTTTTTAAATTAAAGCTGACAGATTGCAGAATAAGGGAAAATTAATGAAATTATGGTACGAACGTTTTTTACGTTTGAAAATCTGTGTTAAACTTCAAATTTTAGAGCAAAATTATGTTTTATCCAATACCATATCCGGTTAGAAGTTTTTCTTGACATGTTGTACATCATTTCCTATAGATTTTGTTGCGCTGATTTCAAATCCGTTCGCAAAATTTATCTACTACCTCAAGATTTTGAAAAAAAATCGATTTCAAGGTTAACACAGATTTTCAAAGTTAAAAAACGTTCGTACCATAATTTCATTAATTTTCCCTTATTCTGCAATCTATCAGCTTTAACTTAAAAAAAAAATCATCGATCTATCTCATTTCTATCAAAAGTTCTTTGATTTTGAAACAAACATCGTCACTTTGCCCCACTGTGCGGCGGTGGCGCTGTAAATACGGCACGCAGTGGCGGCGGAGGTGGCGGTGGCGGTGTCGCGGTTTCTGCCACCTTATTTACTGCCTTCAAAATGGCTTCATCATTTGTGTCTGGAAATTTTTTTTGTGATTTATTTGTTTTTTTTTATGTTCTTGGCGTTTTTTTTTGTAGTTTTTTGGGTGTTAAAATTTACCATCGAGAAGGGCGTCCTCGTTATTTTGCTACAAAAAATTTTAAACAATTAATTATACAAAATGATCATCCTGAGTTCATAAAAGCGTCGTATGATAGAAGGATGTTTTCTTTTAAGTATCTGTGGGCATAGACTGTAACTGTTTAAGTAGTAATACAAGAAGAACATATTGGATACATAGAAGCATATTTTAACTCAGATATGTTTCATATTTCTAACTATCTTTCGTGTATAGATACGTGGTCGCTCAGTGTGCCTATAGGTTGAGGGGGATGGGGAATTAGCTTCCAGACGCGACCGCGTCTGTTGATCGTTGACGTTACAAATTTGTTTGAATATACTTCAACGTTTTAAATATCTTCAAGTTGTATTGTTATTATACTTTTACGGTCTATGTCCACTGATACCGTTGGCTAAGTGCAACTCTGCTACGAGTATAATAGAGTATTTTTTTATTACTTACAATTTCTTCATCCGTCTCCATGTTATAGTCTGCCATTTTTTTCATTTCCATCTGAATTCTAGCTTTTCTATGAAGTTGGTTTAGATGCTTTGTAAAGATTTGACGATCAAAGAGCACTTCTTAGTAAATATCGATCTATCGAAATTCTTCATTGCGATATGCTCTAGCCGTGAATCTTTGAGTATATGAACATGGAGAAAGCATGCAATGGGCGAAAATGTAGACGGCGTTAGAATGAGAAAAATATACATGAGGGACACCCTCTCTCTTTTTTCTCTATTCGTTCCTAGCGAATCATTTCTCGATATAAATTGTGTATTTACGGATCTTGTGATGCAATTAGCTGCCTGAACGTAGTGATTGTTTTCAAGTCGTTTGGATTTGTGGTTATGGGTTATATTTATTGATTATTGCTGACTGGGTACAATTTTCACCCCCTCGGGGTTATTTGATTTTCAAAATATCGTATTGTCATCCGAACCACGCACGCTTCCAAAGTTTCGGAACAATTGGATTGGTGGAATTGTTTTAATTTTAAGTTTTCAGGGGAATCGAAGCTGAATAAAATCGTTTAAAACATATGATTTATTTTCATTTTTGACGTTGCAAAAAAAGAATATACACATTTGTTGCGTTACGAGGCCACTTCGTTTGATTAATTTTGTTGTTGTTAATACATTTCCATGCTGATGTACCATCACGTATCATGCATGAATATGAACCGCTCTGAGGATGAGGACCGTTGTGAAATACGGCACTTAGTAATTTATATTTTTTATTACATATTGATATCGGTTGTGGAGCAGCTGTAATTTTACAATTAATTCCTTTAATAATGTCGCCATTTTCATAACAAGAGAACAACAACAGTTGCATTATAATAATTATTGGCGGCGTAGTAATTTCAATTTTCGTAAGCATTTGCTCAGAACATTGTTCGCACGGTTTTTGCGAACTCGATTTCCAACCAATCGGTAAAGCAATATTAACATAATCTTGTAAAGGTGAACCTTTCTTTGACTTTAAACACATTTCTTTAACTGGCAAGGGGAGAATATAATGCCTGTTAGTGGTTGTTTCTTTATGAGGACATTTTCTGCACTGTACAGACGTTGTCATTTCAAGTTGAACTATTTTTTGGAGCCCTTGTAAATTATTCCATAATGCTAAAAGAAATTTAGATGCGTCTTGTTGAACTTTTTGCAAAAATTTGCCTCCTATAAAACTTCTAATATTCAAAGTAGTCAATTTTTTATGTTGTTCCGAGTAATCATTTATGAAATCTCGAATTTCGTGAAACTCTATAAACTCTAATAATTTTGTTTTGATTACATAACATTGTACAATACATTGCATGATGGCATTTGCATAACTTGATATTTGATCAGTGTTAGGCAGGGAACCGAACCCTAACCCGTACCCGGTTCGGTACGCCGCACAGTGTTTCGCGTAATGCTCAAAAGTCAAAAATCTAAAGTGATCGATCCATAAATTCTTGTATCTTAAAATGTTAATAAAGGAACGTAGATTTTAATGTTACCCATAATTTTTGCTGAATGTACCAATTTGTTGTAAAAAATAATGCTTGAAATTTATTCCAATTTTCGGTGCGTTTTTTTAAACACGTGCTATTTGCCGAATGTTTATCTGATTAATTTGAAGTTTATGCAGATATGTTTAGTATTTTATGACCTTCCAAACTGCCATAAAACTTTTTTGCAGTATCAACAATTTATCCCAATTTATTATGTTAAATGTTTATCATCTTTGACTTGAGTTTAAAAAAAAGTACCAAAAAGTAGTCGATTTAGTCGATTTAGTTGCGACATACAGCGGGGGGAGCATACGACACGTGCCGAGGTCCCGGGCGTCACTCGGGCCATGCAGCCAGTGAGTGTACAAACATTCAGAGAGCGGGAGTTCCCCCAGAGCTGATCATGCCGTCCGGTATGACCGCATCTCCTTCCCCTGCGCTGCCTCGGGGTTAGAGAGTCTCTCTTCAACGGCCGTGGCCGAGGAGGGAGGGACGACTTGCCACCTGGTCCGGAGGACCACACCCTCTACCCTGCACGGCCTGGGAAGACGGGCCTCCCCCGGGGGGAAGGGAATGGCTATGGATGGCCGCCTCCTCATGGTACGCATTAACCCGCCAGGATTCTACCCCGTTTCTCGGGTACGCGTCCGCTTTTTATAGGCCCGGGCCAGCTTGCGGACGGACCAGGGGGCTGCAACTCCCATATACGATTTTGGGACAGTGTTTCGACTGCCACCTAGGCGGTGCCAATTTTTTCGAACTAAAATTCAAAATGGCCGTCCATAAGGCGGTCAATTTAAATTATAAAATTTCAATTTAAAGCTTCGGGCGGTATTCATAAACGTGTCTTATTCTTAAGCAAAGTTTCTTTAATGCATTTGCTTAAGAATAAGACACGTTTATGAATACCGCCCAACATATACATCACAGTACTGGCAGTACTACACTTTTTCTTAAAAAAATTAATATTTGGAGAACGGAGCTAAAAACAACTACAATAAATATTCGTAAAAATTAGTTTATTTCTCCTTTAATTTTACGATTAGATTGTATACACCATGTGTTGATATAAGTAATAGCAAATGTTTTTAACATTTTTTCTTTTAAAATGCAGTAATGCATATCACACGTATATCTGTTCGTAAAGCTTATAATGGTATTCAATTCCGTTGACAATCCTAAACTTATTTCGTGCGAATGCCATTTTGAGTTTATATAGTCTTTCATAATGGGATATGCTCTTTCATACACACTAGTAATTATATCCCAAATAATTTGTTGATGCTCCTTACATTCTACACAAGTTTTGAAGGGATTTTCAAAATGAAACATTTTACATAGTGACCGGACCATTAATTGCGCATTAGGTTGAATTTTAAAAAAAAAAATTTTTTGTCGCACAGGTTTTGTTGTACAGTTGGCAATAAATGTTTCTAAAGTGAATAGAATTTTGTTACCTTCGTCCTCTTCGCAGTTACTTTTACTGCTGCGGTCACACGTTAAATTATTTATTAATAACGTTTTAAATGTACTTGCAAATTGGTTGATAGATGGGTTTACATTTCGAAAATTATACGCCCGAATGATACCCAAGAAATTCTCCAACGCGTCCTGATTAATATTTTTGGGGGCCAAACTTTGGCAACCGTATTCGACTGTGAGAGTTTTATACAATTTTTGAAATGATTCGATTGTGGTAATCCAATTTTTCAAAGATGGTGGCTTTTTCTGTTTCTTGCCAGTACTTCCAGCATCAAATTCCATAAACTTCAGTTTTCTTATGGTCTCGGGCCAGAATGTGTGGTGTAGGCTGCTATTTGTAATCGCAGTCCTTAATGGTGAATTTGACTCAAAATTGATTTCGTCAGAATCTTCACATAGACGTTTTCTTTTATTTGCGGCTGTTCCATTCACCGAATCAAATATATCGTTGAAAAGTTTCAATGCCTCGCTAGTCGGTAACCCATACTTTGGAGGTATAACGTCTACTGATCCACCTTCAAATATCACATCACCTGCAGGTGTAGCAAAAAGCACAAGGTAACCTTCAGGTTCCAATATATAAATTACTAAAATGAATTATAGATTACCTTGCATCCTAGAGTGTAGTTCTATATACCCAGCCATAGTATTGCTAAAAATTTGGGCGGCATATTTAACTTTCATTTTTGGAATTTTCTCTTTTTGTACATGACAGAGCGTAATTTTCGGCAACAACCGGCTGAATCTATTTATGTTCATGTCCATGTTGTAAGCCTGCTGTATTATATCCCATGATGCATATTTCTTATCCTCTTCTTTCTTTATCGTAATGTCTAAATCTAGTTTCTTAGTTAATAAATTATTTCGAATCCCTTTTAGCAAATGAGGTGGATCGTATATAGGAATAATATTTTGATGACTTATCCTTATTGTACCTCCTGGATACAAAAAATTATAATTAACACTACATAGTTTATTATTACGAATGTACTAAAAAATAGTAAGCAACATACTGTTTTCTGTGTGTTCTGTCCAACATAGTCTTTGCGTATCTTGCAAGAATCTATTGATTGCTGCAACATTTGTAGTATTCTGGTCGCAAACCATAGCAAGGATGGTGAGTCCTGTTGCTTCCACAGCTTTTACACCGGCTTTAATGCAGTGCATCAACTGAGGTGTAGACGTCTGGCATTTAGAGAAATAATATGCGAATGGAAGTTTCCAGTTCGCAATGATGCCTTTTATCATAAATACTAGTGCATGGTCGGCAATATTGCGTGTGCGCTGAAATTGCCAATCTTCGCAACCAATAATTATATCTTTTGCACGATTATAGTGCAATTGCGGTGCCAAAGAAGCTTCATCCCACAGCAATACAGTTAATTTTTCCAATTTTGTCATGCTTACAGCTTTCTCCTTCAGGTGTTGTGTAATGATTGGATTAATACCAGTGTCTAAGTAAATATTTTGTAATAGTGTGTTCAATGTTCTGATTCCAGGTAATATAAAAAATGTACGGTATAATCTATATGCTGCTGGAGAATGTTTATATAGCGATAACGCTAATATTTTTTCCTGTACTGAAAATCTCCTACCCTATATGTACATTACAAATACAAAAGTGATATAAATAGATAAATAGTGTAAAATAAAATAATATAAATTGATATAAGAACAGTAAAGTTTCAATAAATGGGAGTCGTTCTGAACAGAATGTTCTGTACTAAGCACTTCGCATTTATCAAAATTTTACTGTAATACAAATTGATAAATAAATTGTATAATTGTAAAATTATATGAATTGGTGCATTTCATAATAGTTACACTAAATGATTTAATTAAATACTACTTCTATTCTTTAGTGTCCTTCTAATAACATTATATACTGCACGTAAAGTTACCCTAGCTTTAAACTGCTTTTTCCTGAGTTGCATTTCGACAAACAATCTTTGGCTGGCTGTTAAATTGCTTGCAAGGCGTTCGCCATATTTTCCAAATATGGCCTTTTTTGCATCCTTGATGCGTTGCTTATATGCCACCACCCTGCTTTTATAACGCACCGAAATTTTTTTCATATGGACACACATTTCATACATAGATTTTGCTGTTGCTGATAAATTCTTTTTCCGCCTTACAGCACCTAATATACTACTTTTTCTTTGTACACGTATATTTTCTTCAGTTTGTTGATTCATAATATTACCAGGGATTATTTCATTTATTGTACTTGGATTATCTTCCATGACATCATTAATAATACTACCATCGAAGTCTTTTTCATTTTGTATGCTTGTACTTGGCACAGGATTATTACATAATGATAAAGCACTACTTGGAAGATTCTCAGTTGGCACAGCACCTAATATACTACTTTTTCTTTGTACACGTATATTTTCTTCAGTTTGTTGATTCATAATATTACCGGGGATTATTTCATTTATTGTACTTGGATTATCTTCCATGACATCATTAATAATTCTACCATCGAAGTCATTTTCATTTTGTGTGCTTGTACTTGGCACAGGATTATTACATGATGATAAAGCACTACTTGGAAGATTCTCAGTTGGCACAGCACCTAATATACTACTTTTTCTTTGTACACGTATATTTTCTTCAGTTTGTTGATTCATAATATTACCGGGGATTATTTCATTTATTGTACTTGGATTATCTTCCATGACATCATTAATAATTCTACCATCGAAGTCATTTTCATTTTGTGTGCTTGTACTTGGCACAGGATTATTACATAATGATAAAGCACTACTTGGAAGATTCTCAGTTGGCACAGCATCAATTTTTAGTCGCCTTTTGACTGCGGAACACATGTACGCATTTTCTTTAAAGTGCAGATAACACACTCTGTACTTCCTCCTTTCTTCCATCATCGAATTATCAACTGTTGGGGAACACACTGCATTTCTCCACTTTTCAGAAAGAACCGGATTCTTCGGAAAAACATGATTGGGAATGGAATAATCAGAGTGGCAATTTGGCACGCAACAGCGTCGTGACATAGCTCTATAAAAAATATTATAATTTAAAAAGATATTCAACATATACTACATTAAAAATATATATTCAACTATATACATACCTGTTACTGTGAACCTGATTTTATAAAATTTATTTTTCGATAGAATTGTTGGGTTTCGTAAGGTATGGTAAGGTACTAGCTCGTATCGATGAACAATTCACTGGAATTCACAAATGCATGCAACGCGTTGAACGCATATTAATGGCGTACGCAGTTACTGGCAGTTGCAGATGAGTCATGAACACGTGATCACGGCCATATTGAATTTTAGTTCGAAAAAATTGGCACCGCCTAGGTGGCAGTCGAAACACTGTCCCAAAATCGTATATGGGAGTTGCAGCCCCCTGGGACGGACCGTACTCGCGGGGGTGACCATCGACAAGGGTGGGCGATCCCTACCTAAGACGCACGCATAGGTGCGCCGGAGTTATTATGCGTTGCGCAAGCCACCCTCTCCGGTCTTGACGGTTCCAGCCCGTCGCTAAATAAATTCGCGGTATATGAAGCCGTGCCTCAACGCCCCTCTACCAGATCTCCTATCCACCCCTTAAACTCGCTTTTACTGGTTGTCCTGAACCCGGAGTAGCCAGGTCCCCTTTGCGTCCCCACTGGAAGCGTTTCTAGACTACGCGGACATTCGCATGCCATACCTCCAGCTTGCTAGGGTGACGGCTTGTTTACCCTCATAAGGCTAGCTATCCCACCCTCCTACTCCCCCCACACTCCCCGTTGACTCAACGCCCTAGTACTCCCCCCCCCTTTATTCCTGTTTCCTGAGACTTCCCACAGCTATCCTACACTATAGCCCTACCCCATTTTTTCCCCCTCCCGACCCACCCCTTCGACCTACACACTTCTACTCTAAGATTACAGTGTTTTAAGACAGGGGTCCCCGCGGCAAGATGGCCCTAGGGACGCACCCCCCCTCCCCCCACCCATTCCCAAATTAAGTCAAGTCTTGATCAGCTCCTGCGAGATCTGGTAGCGAGACACGGTCCAGAAGGGGGACGGTCACCACCCGCCCCTAGCGGCACTCCGCATTCCTAAAGAGGTGTGTAAAAGCCGGTGCGCCGGTCTCGCTTAGGTGCTTGGAGCACTGGAACCATTCCACTTCCTTACTCTTGGCACCGCTACCCTCCCACAGTCCCGGATCGAGCTTACCAAGGCTCAATCACCACTGGACCACGGTTGGAATAACTGCCTAACCATTCTGCCCTCGTTGGCTGCCTTTCTGTTGGAGATATGAGAGGGGCCCCTGCCTCCGCCCCTCCCGGTGAACCACGCCGAGGGGTATCGGTCCCCTTCGAATCGCGGCTCCAGCCTCCCTCTCAGTCTACTTCCGAGTCACTGACTGAGAAGGGGGCCAGCGTAAAGGTCCTCCCCTTCTGGTGGAGATAAGCCCTAGGTGTGTTTCCATGGGTTCACCTCCTCCAGGAAACTCGCAATCTTGTCTACACACAGCTCGCTAACCTCTTCTGTTCTGATTACATCCATGCCAAGTATCCTTCTCCGGGTTTCCATTGTGCGTGGACACTCGCACAGAACGTGCACAGAGTCCTCCTTGCTAACTTCGCATAGTGAACACATTTCCGTTTCACTAGCCATTATCCTATGTAGATGAGCATTCAATGGTGCATGCCCACTTAGAATGCCCACCACATTCCTTGCTTTAACTCTTTCCATTCCTATTAATTTCCTGGCCCTGTCCCTTTTAGGTTCAGGGCCCAACAGCAGCTTCGCTGTCGCGCAGTCAGTCGTATCCTCCCACTTCCTTTTCCTAGTCTTATCCCTCCATTCTCTGATTACAGCCTTGAAGGCCACATCCGCTATCGGGGGGATCACCTCGTCCATCCTGGGAGCCATGCTTGACCCTGCCCTAGCTAGTCGATCCGCTCTCTCGTTGCCCGCTATCCCCTCATGTCCTGGTACCCAATATATGGTAATCTTGGCTCCTCTTTTCCCAAGCTCGTTCAAAGCTGTTCTGCATTCCAATGCCAGCTGAGACACATACATACTCCTACTCAGTGGTTTGATAGCGGCCTGACTATCAGTACATATCGCTATCCTACTGTTGTTTCGGTTTCTTCTGACCATTCCAATGGATTCCCTACCACCTACCGCTCTTCTCCAGTCTCTCTCTTCCTCCTCCTCCTCATCGAACTCTTTCTGAATGCTCCGGACGCATTCTAGGATGGCAACGATCTCCGCCTGGAACACCGTCGCATATCTGCCCAGCCTCCTTGTTCCCCACTGACTCACATCGTTTTCCTTGCACCATCCTGACCCTGCCAGCCCGTCCTTCCTCTTTGATCCGTCTGTGTACCAGACCGAATCATGGCTGTCCCTGATCTTTTCCTCGTCCCAATCCTTCCTATCGTCGATAGCCACTTCGAATTCCATGTCGAACACATACTTCTTCACTATTGAGTCCCTAGGCATGGTCTTCATCTTATTTAACTCTTCACCTCCTTCCTCCTCCAATATCCGACTGTGGCTCTTGTCATTACCTCCAGTCCATTGATCCCAACTCTGCAGTCTCAGCATCGTCCTCATCGCGAGCTCCTTCACTCTTACCTCCAATGGTGGTAAGTCCGCTAGAATTTCCAGCGCCCTAGTTGGCGTGGATCTCATCACGCCGAAAATCCTTCGAAGTGCTGCACCCTGGACTTTGTCCAATTCAGCCTTATATGTAGCCATATTTGCTGTTCTCCACCAGATCCCTGCTCCAAAAGTCACCCGGGGGATTACTATCGCTTCATATATCCATTTCATCGTGACCGGTGTCAGTCCCCAGGTCGGTCCGACTGCTCTGCACATCATATTCATATTGTTCTTGGCCCTGCGAGTCTGTTTGCGGACATGATCTCCCCATGTTAGCGTCTCATTGATAGTGATCCCTAGGTACCTCACCTTCTTTGATAGTTCCAGCCATCGACCTTGATATACGATCCCTCCGTATTCTGGTCTTCTGTTCTTATTCGCTATCCGGATCAACTCCACTTTGCTCGGATTCACCGATAGACCATTATCCGCGCACCATCCTTCAAGTGCATCCAATGCTCTCTGCAACGTTATTTCCACCACCCCTATGTCTTTGTTCGAAGCCATGAATACCACATCATCCGCATACGCCGACGTGGTGACTCCGCAGTTCTCAAGGGTGTACAACAGTACCAAAAAGTACCTCCGTGATTTTTTGTATATAAGTTGAGGGAACATTAAACTTTATATTAACCTCAATTTGAACTGCTCGAATTTGCCCGAAACTGAAAAAATAGCCAAAATCTTTAAGACGTTCACCGCTTCTTATTTAATTTTTTTATTAATATTTTCATTTTCATGTTAATTTTTATGTTTTACGTACTACATAATGAAAACTACAAACCAAATATAAGAAAAATTTTGAATGTATACGAAGTTATGATATTTGTCTCCCAAATCCATGTATGTAAACCGACAGCAACGGTTTTCAGGTATTTCTGCGAAACTGATGAAAAAAAATTTCCAACGAAAGTGAGTCAGTATTCAGTTGACAACAAATTGCAAAAGTAAAAATTTAATAAAAAAAATTTTATTCGATAAAAAATCAAGATCACCTCATAATTTTTAACGTAACTGCATATTTTTTATACATCTATCGATGCATCTTTATATTCTCTTCAAAAAAGTATTAGGGTACTTAGGTCGAAAACTGATTTGTTCAGAAGCTATGAGTTTTGTCCCGAACGCCCATATACGCGAAACACTGTGCGCTAACAGAATTCCTCTGTAACCCGACTAACCGGGTTAACCGGGTTAATGCGGTTACAGTAATATTGGAATACTACAGGGGTTTGAGTGTCTATTAAAAAGTGAGAAATCTTCGACTTCCGCATTTCTCATCAGATCTTTCGCCGATGAAACTGACACCAAGAACGACATAATTCGGAAAATAATGAAGGAAATTCCATGCAAAATTCATTTCCATAATCTGAGGCTAATTTCGTTAATAATAGTCCGATTTACATGAAATTGGTATGATTATCATCGGAAAAACAAAATGAATCCATCGACATCACTTCCATGTCGATACGATAAAGACTAAAGAATTATTTTTTTCTGCATCGGGCATGAATCCTCGGCCGGCCGTAGCTAATTGGGGTCGGCGCCCCGCAGTTATGTGGTGAAAATGTGAAATATTCATTTCAGCGTAGTAAGAAATTCTTTATTCTTTATCGTATCGATATGGAAGTGACGTCAATGAATTCCTTATGTTCTCCTAATGAAAATCATACCAAATGTCATGTAAATTAGCCTATTTTTAACGAAGTCAGCTTGAAATCATATAAATCGATTTTCGATGGAATTTCTTTCATTATGGTCCGAATTACGTCGTTCTTGGTGTTAGTTTCATCGGCGAAACATAAGGAATCGATCGGTGACGTTTTCCCAAAGATATGATGAGAAATGCGGAAATCCTGGACATTTCTGAAGTTTTAATGGTATTCAAACCTCGAGGGTCGAAAGCCATAAAAATCGGTGAGGCACTGCAGGGGCTTGTCCTCGCTACGGGGTACCAGGCCGCATTGTCGAGCGTAGCTTCTTGCCTTAAATGACTGTCTAGTTTAGACAAGACTGTCTTATTTCGCTAGTAACCGGCCCGTAGCGGGTTAACCGGGTTACTTCGGTTTCTTCTAGAATTTAAGAACCGTTCCCTCGCAGTTACTATGGGTTACAGAAACCTTCCTTGGTTAACCGGATAAGGGTTAGGGTTACAGTATTTCCTCGCTGTGGGCTCGCTGGTCGGGACCGGCGTTGAACCCACATCCTGAACAGAGTCCTAATTCCGAGTGTTCGTTTCTCGCTTCTTTCTGGCCGAAGGGTAGAGCGAGATGGAACGCTTTGCGTGCGCGGCGAGTGTGCGCGACGGGCGCGAACCCTCAGATGGAATCGTGCCTGCGTCAAAATTTTGCGAAATGGTTCCCGTGCTCACACGTGGGCTCGTGACCATTGCGCACGCCCGTCGCGCACGCAAAGGACGCAGTGTGACGGCGTCCGAAAGACGGAGCGAGACAAAACATCAACGCGTCGTTTGTCTCGTACCGCCCTTGCTCGCTTCCAGTGCCTCTCGCTCGCTCTCGTTCCATCTCGCTCTCGCCTTCGCCGGACAAGAGTGAGACAGAAGTGGTGGGGATAGCGAAAAACCCACATCGTGTACACCAAACCGAGTCCACAATGAGACAATACTGTACTAGGCGGTTCGGATCCCTGGTGTTAGGTAATCCACGAATTTCTATACAATCTTCAGCATTATCCTCAATGGGAATTTGATGGGCTAGCACTCCTTTGGGCACGGCCCACAAATTGTCTGTGATTTGTTTATGTTTGATGTTTCGGATTTCGTTACTTGGAAGTGGCGGATCATGAGTGGCCCCCAATTTGTTATATTCAAGAATTGCCGATTCACTAGCTGCCACAGATTGCGGGTCAAAGTTAATAAAGTGCAGTCCTTTCAAAGTAGTGATTCTTGAGAGAGCCACATAAATTTGGCCAGATTCATAGGAATATCGACGTCACTTTAGGACTCGTTAACGGTACTATTGGAATAATTGTTTCTGTCACTCGATCTATTGACAAAAAAAGATAATATCGAAAAAATAATCATTGTCCTTCCAGGAGGCAAAGAATGCGCTATAGAAAGAGTTTCCGTTAAATTTGAAGTAATGGAAAGGGTGTTCGTTGTTAGAAAACAATTTCCCATATGTCTTAGCTATGGTATCACTATACACAAAAGTCAAGGCTTGAGTTTGGCAAATGCTATCATTGACGCTGGTAACATTTTTTCATATAGCTTACCCATGACTGAGAGTAGGCTAATTGGCCCATAGCTGGCCAATAGTTCGCGCTGTTTGCCAGGTTTAAGGATAGGTACTACTTTGGAAATTTTCCAGATATTTGGAAAATATGCCCGAGAAGTAGACGCAGTGAAGATGTAATGCAGTTGACAGAGAATTTTAATGGACGCGTGTTTCAACATTGGAACGGATACGCCATCACACCCTGGTGCCTTTTTGGGTGCCATTTTGTTTATGTGTTGAGCAATAATTGCAGGAGAGACTGGGAACAACATTCTATTCGCAGGTACCGGAAAAAAAATAGAGCAGACGTACAGATCGCGCAATATAACTTTGCCTCCGAGCGGCGACCAGCGGCGACTGAATTCTCCATGACTCGACCGTGCGTGCGAGAGAGTCAGACCGTCGGCGACCGACGGTCGCCGCTCGGAGGCAAAGTTATATTGTGCGATCTGTACTCGTTGACTATTTCGTCATTGGCTGAAAACAATTGGGTTGCTTCACTGTGTATCCTCGAGAAAAAGGTGGCAAGAAGCTCAGCCTTATCGAGGTCAGCAGTTACAGTATCCTGCCCGTTACGGAGCGGAGGTAATGATCTCGTTGTTGGCGTTGAAGTAATCTTTCTGTATGTTTGCCAAAAAGTAGAGTCCGGCTTCTTAAAGGCCCGTAGAGTCCGGTCCCAGTCAAGGATTCGTAGGAGAGAAATTCTCTTTCGAATAGTTGCGGTTATATCTCGGACTTCCGCAGCCACGACACTGGATCCTAGAATTTGCCCACGACGTCGCAGAGCCCGTCTGTGACGTATAAGAGAATTAAGTATTGAGTCCATAAACAGATAAGCATTCCTGCTAATGTGAATGTTATCCGGAATCGCCGCTCTTCTGCGGCAAGCATGTAAAAACGTGGTCAAATTTTTAATACAGGACTCGATTTCCTGTGTAGAGGAAAAACAGCTCTTAATGTTGTACCGAGCAGTATTTTCTTTGTAAAGCCTCCAATCGACGGATGAGGCAAGGCTGTGAGGCCCGTTGGACTGGTTGCTTGTCAATATGACTGGACGATGGGCAGTGTCAAAATAGTCCGAAATTGCACATTTAAAATCCGCATGGAAGTCAGTTAAAAAGAAATCAATTAAGGAAGGTCTAAAACAGCCGGACTGGTGAGTGAACTCGTCAGAATGTATAATCTGGTATTGATGCGTAATAGAATGCTCATACAGAATTCTTCCAGCTCTATTATCCGCAAAATTGTTCCATAATTTATGTTTGGCGTTCCAGTCAACCCCAATAAGGAAGGGGGACCCCAAACGGACCATGGCATCAAAGAGCCGAGTGTCCTTAATGACACCAGGGGGCGCGTAACTAACCCCAATAATAATTTTAGGGGCTAAAAGCTTGATAAAACACGCATCGTGCGGTAAAGGAGTGTTCAATATAACATTTACATAGTGACTAGAGGAGTGTATACAAATTGCCACTCCTCCATTTTTAACAAGTCGATCAGCGCGAACCATAGCGTAGCCGGGCAGCGAAAAAACAACCTGGGGGTAAGCCAGGTTTCGGTTATTAGGATAATACCCGGCTGCAGTCCGGCGACCGCGCGGATCAATTCGTTACGCTTATGATAAAGCGACGTGGCGTTCCAAAGCATTATCGTTGGCAAGGGCATTACTCTATACAATACAGTTGAGTACCGAGCAAAAAACCTGAAATTTTTCAGCTACCATGGCCACTCGGCGGCAAGGACATTTACGCGGCAGCCCGCAATTGGCCGCCGAGTGGCCATAAGCTTGACAACAAAAACATTGTGTGTAATTTCTTTTTGAAAAGAATTTCTCCCAATAAACTCTTGTGCTAAACAAAATATTAATTTTAGAAACTGTAGTGGGTGCAGTCCCCTGGGGAAAATTAACCTTATAAGTAAAGAAAGGTGAATGAATATTACCCTTGCCAACAAGAGAAACACAGGAAATTGGGTTTAGGCCTTTGGCCTTTAGTTCCAATAGAATTTCCTCGGAAGGAGTTTCCGGGAGTCCCTTAAGGGGCAACATACACCTAGGAGGTAGAAATGTAGGCTGGATTTTCAGATTTATTTTGTGCTCAATAGATGTTTCTATTAAAAAAACATTGAGTACATTGCAAATGTTATATTCCTGTCTATAAAATGCTAAATTTTTAATAAGAAATTTTTAATAGGAACAGCAGGGTGGCCATTTCTGCATAACGATTTTTCAGTGAAGGTATCTGCGGTAACCGGTGTAACTTGGATCTTTCTTATCTGAAACAAAAAAGAAAAAATTCTTCCTAAAGGAGACGAAAAAAACTAGTACTTGTCATGGCCGATTTTTGTTTTTTCAATTTTTTGCAGAATGGCAGATATTTATTCATAAAAGTCGATTTTTAAGTGCAAAATATGAGAATCTTTAATTTATAAAAAGTAAACTATTGTATTTAGAAACAAAATCCTACGTGAAAAACTAGATACTTATATCTAGAATGCCTGTATAAAATTTCAAGTAAATCGGTTTAGTAGTTTTTGAGATATAATGGTTACCGTTTTGAAAAACATCGTTTTGGTTTTTAGCGTACGTAAAATTGGCATAAATATAAGTTTTCATACTTACATTGAATCATCAATGCCTGGACCATAAAATTCACCTTCTTGAGCTGTTGACACCTCCATTTCATCCGTTCTGGCTCGTTTTCGTAGTATCCTGGACTCTACTATTGCCCAGTGACCGTATACCTGGGCGCAAGGGGAGACACGGCTGCGGGCTCCCATAGGTGTAACATCGTCAATTTTACGAATTTTCCACTCACATTTTCACAGAGCACAGATAAATGGATATATAATCCAATAAGAATATTTTTGTAAAATCGATTTTTTTAATATATCTAGGTGTATGTTGCCCCTTAAGAGCCATAGTGAGCCCTCGTTCTGAGTTTAATGTAAATGTATAATAAGGGATATTGCCATGAGTCAAGGCATGTTTAAATTTTTTGAAGGAATCGACCTCATCGAATTGAAGACTGATTTTATTCCCCAGGTACTTAATTTGGAAAGTTTTTCCAAAATCAGCCGCAAGTTCGGTCTCAAATTTAGCGATATTGTATTTGAAATTCCAAATATACAGAGGAGGGGGCTTCGCTGAACGAGCCGGAACAACAGAAGGAGTAGCTCCCGGAGAACAAGGCCGTTCGGCTTGCGGCATAATATTGCTAGGCGTCGTATTTACTTCCGGCGTGTTTTTTTTCCCCATTGAAGAAGTTCACGGTAGAATTTCACAACTCGGTTTGAAAGCAGCTAGTACCGAAAATCGATTTCAAACTGATATATTCGACATGGATTCTACATTCATTGAGGTGGGGTTTTCATCCTCAGGAAAATGCATTAGCGGTAATGAGACGTTAACACGTTGCGTCCGGCACCCAAAATAGTTGACCTTCACCTAAATACAAGAAACAGCTGCACTATGGTGAAAAACTATGCAAATTTGGAACGACATGCACACACTGATGAACACGTTCGTACTGAATGCGTATGCAAAAGGAAAATTCGACACCTGAAAAATTCTTCTTCACCTTCCACATTTATTGGGACCGGGCCCAAGAGTTCCATGACGTGACCGTACACGTCACCCGTACGGAACGTGTTAATAGACGAAATATTGTTCGGAGGCGATGTGGGAGAAGTCTTGTCAAGACTATCCTTAATTAAATTTCTATCGCTATTAGCCGCTCTTTTGTGCTTTTTCTTCCCGGGGTGTCTATCTGAAGAAACCATGTCGGGAATTTTAATTGAATTTAACATGGGATCGGAATTTTCGGATGATATGGAACCGATGGAATGGTCCAGAGGATTTTGGGCCCGTCTTTTGGACGAGGATGAAGAACCAGGAGCAGAACCAGTTTTAAAGTCAGTAAAGATTGAATTACTTACCATTTTCCTTTGGCTGAGGGCGTCAAGGGAAGACCCATCATTTTTTTAATTTGTTGATGGGACCCTGGGTAGAGCCCAATTAATTTCGGAGTCGGGACCCTCTTCAGGGGTCTCCAGAATAATTATAGTGCTATAATACTGCAAATATTGTAAATAGCAATCTGTAAAGAAAATAAATGTACGCGCACTCGAAGAACACTAAAAGCACTGTATGTTGTATACTGGATACAGAATACTGAATATAGACAGAGTGAAGCCACGTCGAGTGGTGCCAGAACGGTGGGCTTTGGCCCACGGCCGCTACCACCACTCCACGACCAAGCGTACCCCCTTTTAGCGTCCGAACCGCACCATACAAGCATACCCGTCCTCCATCCGTGTGCCGTACGCGCTGCCTGGCCACCGCTCTCCGGCGAGAATTCGTTTTCCCGACATCGAAGCGCTTGGCGCGCAAGCGAAAAATCAAGATTTCAAATCCCGGTACGGATATTATTATTTTTTTTAATTATTCTCTAATTTCTCTTTCTATAGTCTCAGCAGACTAAAGGCTTAAAAACTATTAATTTACTAAGCATTTTCTACTTCCGGTTCCGGACGCGAGCGAGAAAGGTTGTGTGTTTGGTGCAGCGAGGTGGGTGAAGGAAGAGTGAGTGAAGAGGTGAAGGAAAGGAGAGGGAGTGAATGGTGAAGGTGGGGCAGAGGTGAGGAAGTGAGGCAGTTAAAGGGAGTGTAAAGGGAATAGGGCGTGTGAGGAAACAGAAGGAAGAAAAGGATAGATTTGGAGGTTAGGGGGGAGATAGGCGCTGCGTGGCGGGAAGAGAAAGGCAGGAGGCAGAGGGATCTGTCGGACAGGACATAAGAATAGGAGGGCAACGGAGGGGGGAAGTGGAGGGAGAGGTAAATGGAGGGAAATAAGGGAGTGGAGAGAAGGGAAGGGGGGAAGGGGAATGGAGATGGAATAAGGAAGGAAAAAGGGAAGTTAGAAGGGGAGGAAAGAAAAAGGAAGGAGAGCGTGAGTAGTGTGAGTAGTGGGGGGGAACAGTGCAGGGAATCTGGACAGTTATTGGGGGAAAAAGTGGAAGGAGTGGGAGGGGGAGGACGAGACGGAGGAGGAGGGGAAGAGTACAGGGTTCAAAAAGAGCGTAAAGACGATGCGTTCACCGGAGGACAGGAAGAAGAGGGGGGGGGGGGAGCAGGGAAAAAGATGAGATGGGAAAGATGAGGGAGATGATGAGGGAACTGATGAAGGAGGTGAGGGAGGAGAAAGAGGAAATGTGGAAAGAGATGAGGGAGATGTTAGGGGAGATGAAGAAGGAAGGGGAAGAAAGAAGACAGGTGATGGAAGAGTGGAGGGAGGAAAGGAGGAGATGGGAGGAGGAGAGGAGAGAGGAGAGAGGAGAAAAAGATGAGGGAAGAGATGGAGGAAAAGATAGAGAAGTTGGAACAGAGGGATGAGAAGGTGGAAGAGATGATAAGGAAGGTAGAGAGGTGGGAAGAGAAAAAGGGAGGGATAGGTAGCAGGGTGAAGGAGGGTGGAGGGGATGAGGAAGAGTGTATGTTGAGACTGAGGAGAATGGAATTAAGACAGGACAAAAAAGAGAGGGAGGAGAGAAGGAATAACGTAGTGGTAAGGGGGGTGGGGTGGGGGTGGAGAAGAGGTGGACAAAGAAGTGAAGAAGCTATGGGCGAGGATGGCAATGGAGGACGAAAGAATAAGGGAGGTGAGAAGAGTAGGGAGAACGGGAAAAGAAGGGAGCGGACTGGTTGTGGTGAAGCTGGCGGGGAGGGATGAGAAGAGAAAAGTGATGGAGGCGAGGAGAAAACTGAAGGGCAGGAGGGAAAGGATAGATGACGACCTAACGGAGGAAGAAAGGAGGGCAAGGTGGAAGGTGGAAAGAGAGGCGGGGAAGGAAAGGGAAGGGGGGAAGAAGGTGCAAGTAGGATATATGAAAATGTGGGTAAACGGGAAGATGAGAAGGTGGGATGAATTATGGGAAAGGTGGTGTGATGAGCAGGGAAACGAATGTTAAGGGAAAGGGGGGAGAGGGAGGGGCGGTTGGGAGGTGAAATAAAAGAAGGAAAAGGGAGGTATAAGGTCGCATTCTGGAACGTGGCGTGGGAGAGAAACAAAGACGAGGAATTTTGGAAGGGTTTAGAGGAATGGGAGGTGGTGGTGATGAGTGAAACTTGGGTAGAGGAGAGGGAATGGGAGTATCTAAGGGCCAGATTGCCGAAGGATTATGAGTGGGAAAAACAGTGGGCCAGGAGGGAAAGCAAGACAGGAAGAGCGATAGGGGGAATGGTAATGGGGGTGAGAAGGGGAATCGAAATAGGGCAGGGGGAAGAAGGGGAGGGGAAGGGGTAATGGTGAGGAAGGTGAAATTGGGGGGGGGGAATGGTGGAGAGTTATAGGGATATATGTAAACAAGGACTTGCAAAGGAAGCTGGAGGAACTGGGGGAGTGGATAGAGGAGAGAGAGGGGGGCGTGAGAGTGGTAATTGGAGGGGACTTTAATGCGAGGACAGGGAGGGAAGGGGGAGGGAGAAGAGGAGGTCGAAGGATGGGGAGGTGAATGGGGAGGGGAGGAGACTATGTAGAAATTTGGGGGAGAGGGGGTGGGGAATCATGAACGCAAACGTAGAGGGTGATGAGGAGGGAAAATGGACATATACAGGGGGTAGGGGGAATTCGGTGATAGATTATGTAGTGGGGAATGAGGAAACAAGGGAGAGTGTAGAAAGGATGGAGGTGGCGGAGAAAATAGACTCAGATCACCACCCGGTGGTGGTATGGTTGAGAGGGAAAATGGGGGAGCAGGGTGAGAGGAGGAAGAAGGGTGGGGGGAAGAGAGGGGGAGAGGAAACTGGACAGCGGAGGAAAGGGAGGAATTTGCAAGGAAGTTTAGTAAAAGGGACGGGGGAGGGAGAGGAATAGAGGAGGAATGGGCGGAACTGAAGGGAAGACTGAAAGGGGCAATGGGGAAGGCAGGGGAAGGAGGGCAGAGGGGAAACAGTGGGGGTGGTGGGACAGAGACTGCAGTGAGGAGAAGGGGTGTGTGAGGGGAGAGCTTAGGAGGTGGAGAAGGGAAGGGGGGGATGGGAAGGATTATAAGGAGAGGAAAAAGGAATACAGGAGGATATGTGAGGAAAAGAAGAAAAAAGAGGTGGATAGGTGGGAGAAGGAGGTGGAGGGGATAAGAACGGAGGGGCAGGTTTGGAAGGTGGTAAATAGGGAGAGAAAGAGGAGAAGGGGGGTAAATTAGGAGATAAAAATAGAGGTATGGGACGAGTATTTCAGGGAGTTGCTCGGGGCGGGGGGGTGGAGTGGGGGGTAAGAAAGGGGGCAGGGACTTAATACCGGTATGATTTGGATACCGGTATTACGCCAAGGACTTCGTACCGGTATGGTTTGGATACCGGTACAGTAATTCGTCGTTAGTGTCACGTTTTTACCATGCGTTATAATCACGCTCACTATCCCCACCATTTCATGGCATCCTTCAGTCGAGAGTGAGAGAATCCGATATTTGCGAGAGAGAACAAAAGAGTCGACGCGAAGTTGTCGTCGGCACGAAATAGTATCCGCATCGCGTTAGTATCACGCTGCCAGCCCCGATCGTCGTGATTCTAACGAGGCATTACTGTATTACGGCCCAGGGACTTCATACCGGTATAACTTGGATACCGGTATAATTTGGATACCGGTATTACACTATACCGAAACCGATATATTACCGAAAACCGAAATAAATACCGGTATTTTTCCGGTTTTCCTCTTATAGAAATGGTAGGTTAAGATTAAGACAGGTTTTTCTTTTTCAATAAAACAATAAAATATTAAAAACAATCAGACAAATTGTAACGTAATGGTGACAGGACATATTTTAATGAAGAAAATAATCTTTCGACACTAACTTGGGTTGGCGGCACAGCTAACGCTCCACGTTCTCGTCATCGATCTCGAGAACAAATCTTCATTTGTTTATATTCCGCCTCCACTTCATTGCTGAGAGTAGTAAGGCTATGACAGTTCTAACCCAGGTCCTCTGCGGGGAGCGCGGGGGCGGGGGGAAGTGAGGGCGCGCGGGGGAGCGCGGCGGAGGGAAACATGGACGCGGGGCCTGCGGGGAGTGGAAGGACGGTTGCGCGCGCACGAGCCGCGGAGTGGGGGATGCCGCGATCGTGGAGGGGATCAGTCCGGGCCGAGCGGCCGCGGAGACCTCTCCAGACCGGACCCACCGTCGGAAATTTTTCAGAGGCGGAATGACCCCCAAAAAATCTCTTTCAAAACCTTGGCCCACCCCAAAAAATTTTTTATACCTAACCGAGGGAGGGGACGACCCCCAAATAATTTTCCAAACCATTATGCGATGGAATTGTTTAATACATTATCGGCGTTTTCACACCGCATCTTCGGGGTGGGAAAGAGACAGAGCATTAGTGTAAAGATAAAATTTTGGAAGAGGGAAAGAGACAACACTACATAGTGGTACAACCGCTTTCGTTCCAAATCTATCAAGTTTTTTAAGCATTCAGATTTAGCGTCGCAGCGTCTCGCGCGATCTCGCGTAACTTGAATCCTCTAGAGCGGCCATGCAAGGTGACATCATTTTCGCACCGTGCAGAACGCTCCAGCGAAATAGAATTATGTGGCGTCAGCAGAAATGCTGTTTCTTAAAATTAGGTGGCGAGGAGGAAGACGGGTGAATGAAATGGTACACTGAAATACGTTTAAAAATATATATATTGTTACAATAAAAAAAAATACCTAATAATAATGATAATAATGATAATAATAACGATAAAAATAATGATAATAATTATAATAAAAAAGAGAAAATATGTAACATAATTAAAAATAAAAAAAAAATAAAAAAATCATGAAAAAATGTGGATTTATGAATATAAAAATAGAAAAAATCTAAATATCGTCGTTCTCACACAAAAAAAAAATGTTCTAAACTGAACTGAACTGTCTGCTCTGGAAGTTTTGAATGCAACTGGTGTCGCTGCGTCTCCAGGCTCTCGCATCTAAACACTTATCTTGAAACCGAGAAGTGCATAGCTTTGCAAAAGTAAGATGCTTTTGTTCTCCACCTGCATTTACGCTGACCAGTCTCACCTTCTTCGAATTATTCACTGGCCATCCTCTCCTTATTCACACGCGTCTTCTTTCCCTTCTTCTTTGACACATCATTCAGCTAGACCACATCACGTTGAACGGCTTTGAACGCGAATCGAACGGGTATCGAACGGCTTTGAACGGTTTTTGAACGGGTTTGAACGGCTTTGAACGCGAATCGAACGGTTTTTGAACGGTTTTGAACGCGAATCGAACGGGTATTGAACGGTATTGAACGGGTATTGAACGGTATTGAACGGGTATCGAACGGGTATTGAACGGCTTTGAACGGGTATCGAACGTGAATCGTACCACTTTGAACGGGTATTGAACGGGTATTGAACGGTATTGAACGGGTATCGAACGGGTATTGAACGGCTTTGAACGGGTATCGAACGTGTATCGAACGGTATTGAACGGTTTCTACATAATAATTACAACTATCGTCTTAATCTAGCGTACATGCAGGAGGTTGGAGGTTGGGGAGGGTGACGAAAAAAAACGTTTATGCATTAAAAATTGATTATATTTTATTTAAGCATTTCCCTCTGGCGTTTAGACCACCAGTTGAATATTTTAAATACATTTTGCAAGGCACAGTGCTTTGCGTGTCTGCCACATCGCAGAGTATCAACTACATTTAGCTTATTTAGAGATTTGATATCCTCGTAGTTAATGTCCAGCGTCTCGATGATCACGTCCGCTATCGTATTTTCATCCAGGAAATCCGCAAGCCAGTCGCGTTTCTGCAGCCCTTTAACGTATACTATATGGGTATCATCTTCTTCATAGATCGCATCAGCTACAGCTTTCGTAATTAGCTGTTTAGCCATACTGTACGGAACGTCTCCATCGTCCCACCGTAGTCCGTGATGTTTTGCCGTCAACCGCCGAATGCTTGATTTGTCGGATTTTGTAAGAAGGAATTGTGACATAGGACTCCCAAAAATATAGTGCGAAAGAACTGTTCCCTTGCGTAGGACAGCCACTTCCTTCGCGACAAATCTTCCATCGACGATGAACCCTTGCAGGTCAACGAATGTTGGTACAGCCATTATCGGTACAATTTAGAGGTCCGTTCGTTTCCGAGACAGACAGGAGAATGCAGTCTTTCTCGTAAAGCATCTCGATTTTCACGATGAAATTTTGTATGAATTTGACACAGGAGAGGGCGCGCATGTAGCGTGGCAATTTAATTCATTTTGCGCACTACGTTTGTCAGTGGATTGTATTCAACCACCCGATCGTGCAGAATCAGACAGTAGGCTGTAGTATTAGCCGGCACATTCTCTTTACACTCGAATTCTATGCGCACGTCCACGGTGCCATTCTTGATCGACTCATTTTGTCGCGAACAATCAATCACCACGATGGGACCAAATTGTAAAAATTCAGCCACGGTGAATAATGCCTCGTTGCAACTATGTCCATAATACGATTTACCGAATTGCGTATACATGTGATACAAGATGGCATGCTTATTCTTGTCAAAGTCCAAGTTCATGTCATCGTATGGGTAAAATTCCGAGTTGAGAAAAAGTTTGACATTAGTCAATTTACAGTTGTTGAACTTAGTAACGTCTTCGCTCATCACATTCTTTCGACCAGTCTGTAGAGCAAGGATCACGCATCGTGGCTTCTCCAGCTGTGCGGATGCCTTCACGGCCCACGAATGCTTGTTTGTGTTTTGCAACATAGGATACTCGTACAGATCTCACGATTGAAAACAAATGCTCAGGTTTTGTCCACTTTCCAAAGGACGTAGCAACGATAGCTTATTAATGTCGTTCAGCGTCACATGAGGCATCCGCCATTGTAGTTTAAATAATTTAATTTCTGGTTCCAACACCGATGATCCTATCAGAGCATTGTTGTCGTTGCGCGACCGTATTAAAATCAATTCGTGACGCGCATTAATAATCATGTGTTTGTAGTTCTCACAAAATCCTAGCAAATATTTGAGTGGGATGCAAAAATTGAAATGATTTTTCATTATTGACCCATCGCGTCGTTTCAAGCCCCATCCGGCATTCTCCATATTTTTGTCTTCGTCCGATGTCAGCGATACATAGTTTTTAAGCGTGCTAGTTATTCCAACGTTTCTGTTGCGATCAATCTCCACGCCATTCAGCTCGTATCGAATCTCATCGAATAAGAACGCCACACAATTATTTCCCAACATCACCGTTAACGCATCATTTGGCTTATTTATCTTCAATTTCCCCTCCACATAGAGGAAACTTTCACACGGTAATGTGTATAAATCCTGCTGTTGTATCGGTATTCTTATCTCATCGTTGTATCCAAACGTCGTGTTTACGTATGGGTTGTATGTGTGAGTCTCGAGCTTGACGATGCGATCATCAAACGTCGGCTTTCCTCCAATGCTTAGAATATCAGCCATTTTTTTTCCAACTTAAATGCAATGTTCACAGCACTGAGCCTCTTCTTTTTAGTGTGATCAGAGCCGTTGCAGTTGTTGGTGTTGTAAACAATTTCACTTGGAACAAACGGGTTTCTGGAGTCGTTCAATACAAGCATTTCTTTCGCACCACACGTATTATCGTCGTCGTCTTCGCACGTGCAGTCTGATCCACAACCGAGCAACCGTCCGTCTTGATCCACAACGCGTATCGTCAGATCCGTAACGACCCGTGCGGTGATTGGAAGGTAAATGATCTGTGCGGGCGTTTCCGATATCTTATATCCTGGTGGAACTCTCGGAGAAAATTCATGTATCGTATGTACACGCCTCCCATTGTTGTACGCACCAGCGGTCACGCTACATTCTATGCGAATAATGTTCACGTTCATGATATTAATTGGATCGTCCGATTCGTGCCATCGTTCTGGTGCTAATACCCGATTCGTCGAGAATCCTAGTAGCGATCCAATGTTGTTGGGCTTTGTAAAGTCTACGGTGAACCGACAGTACAGCTCGCTTTTCATGGTATTGTTGTTGGGACGCAACACTATAGGATACAGATCGTTGTCACCGTCATCGTTGTCGTCATCGGTGCCACCAAGATTTTTAGGATACCGCTCGAGTAATCGCTGCTTCAAGTACTTGGCAATGGCGTCTAGTTCGTCGGAGCCGTGGGGAATCGTAATGTATTCATAAGCGCTGTCGGGGCTGTTGTTTACGATGAAGTAGAATTTATCGTTGCTTGAGTCGATGTTCGGTATTGTGTGATAAGTTTCAAAGGTTGTTAGACCAAGCTCGTAATCATCGTCGCTCAAATCTATGGGTGGAAAGTAGCTCACCGCGAGGGTGCTACTCTTGCCGGTTAGAGTGAATGTTAACGACATATTCCGTTCGAACTGCTCGACCAGTACTGAATCAGAGTGGTGGGAAATCAATCCTTAAATTTGGCACCGATCGTTTGTAGAAAGCGTAGACATAGTTGTCCGCAATTGCTCTGATCGTACTTCTGATAGGACGTTCGATTGTATTCAATTTTCACAGCATCCTTATCCAGATATTTTACCAATTCCATAGGCGGTCGAAGATTCCCAAAGCTGTCGAAATATATAGCTCGACACCCTCTCTTCGCATACGCCACCCAATGAGTCCCCGGCCCCTCGGCATTGTCCAAATTTACGATACCGCTCTCGTTTCGACGTACTCCTCCAGCTGGTAACGCGTTGCGCATAAAAACACCTCTAAAGAATGGAATACGCATACGTTTTGCCAACTCCTCCAATTGCACATCGGTAGTTACGCCCGCAGGCATTTTTATTTTCTTTTCGACGTTTTTTTTTCTTTTTTGTTTAGATATTCCCTGTCCGCGCTTGTACGGCGCGAGATAAAGTCCGCGACCTTCCATGGCGCGATTATGGTGTTGCATTTCCTGCAGCTGATGTTGCGCCGCCTTATTATCGTTTACCGCCTTGGCGATCCCCGCCGCTCCACCAGCCAATGATCCGAGAACACCCAACAGCGGGAGAAGTGGTAATATACCACCCCGTTTTGCCACCGGAAGAATCCGCTTTTGCGATGCTCTCTTTGGAGTCCTTTTGCGGGTTTTTGTTTTCATCCCCATTCCGATCTTCGTCTTGGCCTTCATAGCGGCCCAAACAGCTGTAGCAGCACCTCTTTCACCCAGAGTCGAGTCTCGCGCAACGATGCGTTTTCGCGCTTTGTCAGCGAGAACGTTATCTGCCACGTGCCTTTCGCCGAGGTCGTTGCTACGCGAATACGCAATATCGTGTTCGCGACACGCTACGTCCAACGGATTGATACCTCGATCCCCTCTAGCCAATCGTTTTGCAAGATGAGTTCCTGGACCGCAAAACTGATATCCCGGAATGGGTAATTCGATTGGTAGCGCGTTTATCGCCCGATTTAACAAACCACGACCTTTCTTTACTGTCGTCGGTGACATTCGCTACAGTTTTTAATCAATGGTGCCGGACCGTCGATATGCGTTCGCTGCCAAGGGCGATTATAATGTTCCAAGCATCGGTGATACTGTCGAACCTCGGAATCGGCTTTTATATGCTCGGGGAGCCTGTCCCACAACCGATCAATGTGTCTGCCAAACTCTCGCAGTAGAATAATCTTTGGTATATATTTCAATTGTTCAGAGGTTAGGTCTCGAATATCCGACAGGATCAGAAGCATTTTGAATACTGAGCTGTGGTGTTTCAGCGCGGACCTATAAATAGGGCGCATCACCGCCTCGACGTATCAAAATCATTTTTCACGGTTCGCAGGGAGGATGCGATTCGTGCGACAACCTGTAACGATACGCGTGACAAATTTTGACGATAAATCACGAGTGATGTCTTCGAAAACAAGACGCAGACATGGTAGCATGCTACCAAACACTATCCGCTGCCTTATTTGTGGTCCATCAAATTGTGGAAAGACCAACGCGCTGGTCAGCTTGTTGGAAAGTCCTCACGGCGTCCACTTCTAGAACGTGTACGTGTATTCCAAGTCGTTGCAACAGCCGAAATATCAGTACTTGGAGAATTTATTGACTCCGGTAGATGAAATTGGCTACTTTACATTTTCGAATAACAGTGACGTCATCCCACCGAGCGAATCGCTTCCGAATTCCATTTTTATCTTTGATGACGTGGCATGCGACAAGCAAGATACGATACGAGAGTACTTTGCAATGGGGCGCCACTCAAACGTTGACTGCTTCTATCTCTGTCAGACGTATGCAAAGATTCCCAAACATCTTATACGCGACAATGCGAATCTGTTGATTCTGTTTAAGCAGGATGGTACCAACTTGAAACATGTGTACAACGATCACGTAAACACCGACATGTCTTACGAGAATTTCTGCGCTTTGTGTCGTAATTGTTGGCAACGGGAGTATGGTTTCGTGGTGATAGACAAGGATAGCGCGATGTCCAATGGACGTTATAGAAAGGGATTTAACGAGTTTGCCATACCATGAGATGGTCAATCGTCGTCAACACGTCGGTGAGAAAGCAACGTCTGCGGTACAGCGATGATCGATATCGATACTCTGGAGATTAAGGATCGCGAGAGAATAGCGAAGGAAATTGCAAAAACCAGCGAAGCCATTCGTCGGAAACATCAGACTTTGAAGACTGGCAAGATGGAGGAAGATATCGCGTTGGAGAAATACTTTAAATCTATCGTCGAACCACTAAAACATATTGTGGAAAATACCGCAGCGACGGAAGCTGACACATCACAGTCGATGGACACAGACGTTGAAGGGAATGAAACATTAACGCATAAAAAAATCCGTCCGAAACAGAACACATCGCACAAGAGAAAGAGGAAACAGCACATGTCAACGGAATATTCACCCATAACCTCGACACCAGTTCAATCGAAGCGGAAACGACAGAATGTCGTATCAAGCGATTCTCCGGCTCCACCCACGCCAATAAGTACATTGCCCAATGTGCAATCGCTCTCAACCGTTGATGATGACGTTTTCGAAACTAGTCCCAATGAGTCGTTTGTAACATCTATTAGACAGCAATTCCAAACATCCGAGGGACAAGAGACGTTTCGCAGTCATTTCGGCCCGCTGGGACAAAAATACATGAGCGCGATCCTAAGTGGTGATAAGGATACAACAATGGACTATGTGTACGGCGTATACTTTGGCAATAGTGGAACGAGGCTTGGGGATAAGGCTTTCGATATAGACATGGATGATAACATAATCATAGATGGTGTAAAATACAGAGGAACACCCGGTCTTTACGAACTGATTTTCAAGAGAATTCCCGATGATGCTGTATACACCGATGCCGATAAACAAAAATATAAAAGTATACTGCTGGCGACGAACGCCCACAGACGCGGTCATGGTGCTAAAAATCCCATATTGAGCAACAAGGGACACAAGTACAAATATGTAATTGCACCGCTACTCCCTCGCGCATCGACTAGCAGGGCAGGGAAAGGTCTAACGGTACCGCGCGCCATGGTGGTAAACGATAACAAGATCGATTACGTACACTGGAACGATCCCAACGAGTTGGTGGATCGAATGCGTTTGATTGAAGCGTCGCGTCAGGCGGGTAACAACTCTCACGATCCCGAAATTCTATCGATTATCGAGGAACTCCGCGAAGTAGGCCTCATTATAAATTAAACCACACGCCGATGATGTGCGCTGTATGCATCGAGATGCCGATCAACAAATTTGGGGTATCACTCGAGAAGAGTGGAGCAGCTAGAATGGACTATTACAAATGGAACGGTTTGCTTCGAAATTACATGCGAGATAACGCCCTTTGCGTGGCTGGTGCCGACTTTGATGCGAAATCACGCAAGATACGACGCGTAGCTCAGCCGGTGGCCGACACCGATGTCGTCAATAAATTATACGTGGAAAAGAACATTAAACTTTTGAGAGAGCAGCAGGAAGAATTAGAGAGGAAGCTGGTTGTGTTTCAGAAAGATATGCTAACGTTGCAAAACAGCGTTCAAAAGATATCGGAGGTGTTGAATTCTATCCCACAACCGGACAATGAAACTCGTAAAGTTAAAGAGGCTATACCCGCTTTTGCTGCGGAGCAGCAACTTGTCCAGAATTTCCTCGGACCGATGGGAAGCACATAATAAATGTACGCGATAATTATCGCATCATTCGTGTCCAAGACACCTCTGCGATCAAACATGCAACCATTATCGAAATCCAAGAGTAAAGAAGAAAACCATGGCTACAAGAAGCTACAACTCGTTGAGGAATTGCACGCTCCAGCTCGAAGACATTTCCCGCGGAGACGCGTCGTAGTGCACGGATACGATGATTTGTGGCAAGCTGACATTGTAGAAATGCGTCCATACTCGCGCTTCAACCAAGGTCACCACTACATACTCACCGTCATCGATGTGTTGAGCAAGTATGCATGGGCGGTGTCGCTCAAGACTAAAAGTGGTGCTGAGGTGACTAAAGCGTTCGCAAAGATATTTAGAGATCGATATCCGAAAAATTTGCAAACCGATCAAGGAAAAGAATTTTACAACGCCGATATGCAGAAACTCTTGACAAAGCACGACATTAATCATTATTCGACGTATTCGGTGATGAAGGCCTCTGTCGTTGAACGTTTCAATCGAACTTTGAAGAACAATATGTGGAAATTGTTTACGCTCAATGGAACCTACAGATGGATCGATGCGCTACCGCGTCTGCTTGCAGAGTATAACGCACGAAAACATAGAACCATCGGAATGCGTCCTTGCGATGTTACCCCTGCGATCGCCGACAGGCTGCTAGCCACCGTATACAGCAACATAAAGATCGCTGCTCCAGCGAGATTCAAGTTGGGCGAGTTTGTGCGCGTGAGCAAATTTAAAACCATCTTCGATAAAGGCTATACGCCGAATTGGACAACGGAGGTGTTCAAGATAGCCAAAGTACAGGCAACTAATCCTGCAACGTATCTGCTCGCCGATTCCTGTGGAAAACCTGTTGCCGGCGGATTCTATGAACAGGAGCTGCAACGCGTCACCGATCCTGATGTGCATCTAGTGGAAAAAGTGCTGCGTAGAAAGGGGGATAAGGTATATGTCAAGTGGCTGGGGTTTGATAAATCACACAATTCGTGGATAAATAAAAATAATGTATTGTAAAATAATACATGGTTCAATAAATACAATGATACATATATGTAAATGTGTAAACAATTTTTTTATTTTAACACATTAATTCCACTATTTATATGAACGAGTTAATATATAATGATACATATGCAATAATTCCACTATTTATAATACAATAATTTATATTTTACAATGGGATATTATAATGTCCCCAGGGCAGAGTGTCGGTCGAATCGGGTACGATATGCCGCTTGTCATCATATGGACTTAGAGCGATTTTAGATTCCGAAATGGTGTACACTTTGTGCAATTTAGACCGTATACATGATTGTCTGCGAACCATTTCGATCTCCCTTTGCAAACACTTCGCGTAATCGTCGAAAGTTATCGTTCTGGCTATGACGTTGGTCTTGACGCCTTTCGCCTTTTTCGTATCTCTTTTGCCGTCTACGCGAAGTGCATACATTTTCGCTCTAAGACCTACGAATTCGGTCATTATCGCACCGTTATTTTCGTCCTTCATCAGCCCTGGAACCTTCTTATTTTCGCGCGGCATATTATATGGATTGTCGATAGGATAATCGCTTGTGTCGAATCTACCGATATTGTGTTTCATAGTCTCGTAGATATCGTCGCATCGAATATGATAAATGAGGCTGTCTGTGTCGGTGTATAGAATATTACAATTTGGTCCGTGCTCGGGAGACATGTACTCGTAGTGAAATTCATACAAACAAATTTTCGATATGTCCAGAATGCACATACCCACGTATATCGGTTTGTTGAATTTCACCTCGAGTTTTCGCAATTCAACAGCTATTAAATTTTCCGAAAAAACACTTCTGCTGTGGAAATTCGGTTTCGCGATCATTGCCTCCGCGCCATATCGCCCTTCCCAACGTGTTAAAAGTTTTACATCCACATGATTTCGTACATTTTCCATAGTTTTACCGAATACCGCGTTGTTCATCAATTTGTACAAATTTTTTTCAAAGTCGTTTGTCGCGCCTGTTCTAAACCGTGTATTGAGTTCGATGTAATCGCGGAGCCAGGGAGATTGAGCGAATTGAAGCACGCGGTGTATCTTTGTAATACGAAGACCGTGACGCGTGCACTGCTGCAGGTTGCGGTAATGGATAACGTAACGCTGCTTATCGTATACCGTCGCGAGTAATTTGTCCTGCCTGCTGCCAGGTGGTTTGGCACGCGTCGGGCAGAACGGTAGATCGGCATGAGCGTCGTGCAGACGTTGCGGATATTCCAGATCTACCTCGAGAATGTACCCTGTGGACGAATCGACTTTGATTGAAGACACGTCAAACTTTGCAACATCTTCGACCCATTGAAATTTAGCATATGGTAGGGGCTGACACATTGCCCACCCATACAAATTATTCACATCAAAGTACATCAAGTACGATGACTCTTCCAATGCGTCGTAAGATGGCATGTACTTGTTATTGGCATGTGCATATCTTCCGGAACATTGGCTTAAACCCCCACGTATACCGCGTTCGATAAACATGCCCATATCGACGTCGGTGAGCAATTCGAATGTAATTTTGGTATGCTTTAGCATTGCATCCCACGTGAAACCTGGTAGAGTATAAAAATGCGCCGAATCTAGTCCATAACTCTTGATACAACTTTCGCGAAAATTTTCAAAAATGTCTGCCAATAACAAGACATCAGTTTTCAAATACAAGTCGCTGTATTCGCCCAAGGTTCTAATCCCGAAACGTTGCCAGATAGTCTCAGCGTGCGCGTAATCGCTCTCGGATACAGTCTCACCCGTTAACGAACTGTAGAATGACTCGCGCGGCGGTAAGCACGGATCCTGCAGCTTGTTCGCGCAATCAAGGTATTCGTACGGAAAGACGCCTTTTCGCGTCAATAAATTGAAATCCTCGGTGGATAATGTTTCAAATTTGGATCGTAAAATTTTTAATTGATCTGTGCTAAGGAAAGATGCTAATTTGTCGAGACTGGTATTGAGAAATTTGTACGAATCGATGAATCGTAATTTAATATTATTTCGCGAGTCTGATTCAGCCGTATCTTCGACTTTTTTGTGAATGAAATATATTTTTCTTTAGTTATAGGCAATACATCAACGTGACCGTCGAAAGCGGTAGCTATTTCCTCGATAATGAAATGTGAATCGTAGCCGGATAAATTATGGACAACTATGGGGATGTAAAACGCGTTTTTATAATTTAAATTGCACTCCGAATGTGCCGGGCCTCTAAACCGTCCGGAAAGATGGCAATGATCGCGAACTCGTACATCGTCAGCCTTGAATGGTTCTTCGCAAATATGACAGTGTGTTGCATCGCGAAATGTCGTCAACTGTCCCAGAGTTAAATCCAGCATTGGAACATTACTGGTCAAGATGGGTTTGGCGAAGGTTGCAAATTTTTTCAGTTCGTATACGAACCATGAAACACAATCCGCGTCGCGGCAACATCGATACGTCGATAGCGATGTGTCGTAGGAACAATGCATATAATATGCAATGCTATGCACTTTATGGTGCTGATATGTATGTAACTTATTATCTATATCACCCACTCGATTGTCCTCTGTTTTTTCGATGATGCACTCGAGATCTGCGTACACCACGAAAGGGGAGCCGCTCCTTCCTGCAGTGGTTCTCGAAGCTGAGGAAATTTTTTCCTTCGCTGGGCAGCAGGATGGCGCAGTCGTTCATCTTGCCACAGTCCAGCGAATGGTTCTCCAGCTTCTCGACAGATCCGAAGTAGTGCATACACCTGTAAACACAATTTTTTTTTATTTAATTTGTTTTCATGAGACATTTCAATATTTCACAAGTATTCTATACGTACCGATCGCAGATGAATTTTTTCCCATCGTGCCTGCTCAGCTGTGCGCTCACCAGACGGGACAAGTTCTTGATCAGTACAAAGTGCCCTACATCACCGTGTTCTTGATTCGGCGTGTAGAGCAAGTTGACGTGTTCATCCCTCTTTTGGCTGGTGAGGCGCAGCGGAAAGACCGTCGACCCTTTCTCCTCGTCGAAGGTGTACACGTTGACGGAGACGCTGTTCTGCCACTCAAACTTCCCTATTTGCTCCAGGGACATTGGAAACTGAATGCCCTGGAGATTTAATACGGAAGCATAAGGCGGGTACGAACTTGGGCGATCGGGATGTCTTTCGGCAGGATGGAGAGCGGCGACCACTGACCACGCGAAACACGCATTGTCCGGGGATTGCACGCTAATTGTTGCTTTCTTTAGCACCAATTTCCGCGGCAACTTGAAGTGACATCCCGCGCGCAGCGAATTGTACTTGTTGACATTGACGGTTAGATTCATGATTCTCGTCAATGCCCATCCACTGTCGCGTTCCTGGAACTCTTCCAGCGATGCCAGGGTGGGTTCGATGACGCATCGTTGGTACCACTCCTGCAGATCGGATGTGCGGAAGAGTTCACAGTTTCGGGTGTTAATGCTTTTACAAGCATGCTTGTCACCCGCCACAAATTCACCGTTGAACACAGTGTTCACTTTGAGGTTTCGATGTTTCCTCAAAGCACCCTGCACATGCTCTAGCACGATGGTCCCTGCATCTTGGAGGAAGTTGCGCGGCTCGATATAGTTCAAATTTAGCACTGCACCAGTTAACACGCGGCTATCGAACGCAGTGTTTATTTCGCGCCACAAAAGTCCCGTACTCGAATGTCCGGCACCTTCACGCACGAAACGTCCGCGCAACGAATATTTTAGTCCTTCGAGCTGCGCGATTCGAGCAACCAGCGATTGCCGAACACCGATCGATAATCGAGGACGTTTTACGCGGCTGTGCTCTTCTAAAGATTCGATGCACTCGTTGCACCGTTCTTCCCACGCGAGGTACTCTTCCCGTGAAATCAATCGTGTGGATTGATCCAACAATTGGCGTTGTACTTGCGCGAATTCTTCCATGATCGTAAATGGAACGTAAATATAATGTGACTTTTCCTCGCAACACGTTGCAAAGATTTAAGGCTTTGTACAGTTTAGAGCATATATTTATATCCTCATCATGATTTGGTATCTCTGTCTAACTCTTTTGGCATACTCTCTCCCTCGAATGCATTAGTTTCTGCTAATACAGCATAATTCATTCTTTTTGGCGTACCCCCTCCCCAAATGCATTAATTTCTGCTGATACAGCATAATTCTAAGATTCGACGTTCCCAGAAATATTATATTACGTTCAGCACGTGTCGAGACTTTTATCCTTGAGGATGGGACTCAAGTTACATGCTGCGACGTTAAGATTGAAACACATTATGGAAAAATTGGTAGCTTTAAAATAAAATGTGGTGGTGGGGAGAAGCAATTGCACCTCTATTTAAGCCAGTTCCCGGACGCTATTCAATCAATCACTCGGTAGTCTCAATACCTTTCGACGGAACAAATTGTGCTCTGAAAACAAAATGTGCAGTACCAGTGCCGAAGGAAACGTTGAACGCATGAATTATTACGTTCCGATCGTGCGAGATGATGGCGTGGCTCAATGCGGGGAGGATACAGTTGTTTGGTAAGGGTTAATTTTCACATCTTAAAATTTTTATGTTTATTCCTAATACGTGCGAGCAATTTCATAGCTTTGATTGTTCTCTTAGTCCGCACCGAACATCGCGTATCATGGTCAGAAGATATGCATTAACATCCACGGGCAGCAAATACTTGGAAATTGGGATCAGAGTACGGCCTACGATTGATGTAGAAATGGTTCTCGGCGACAATCGTGGGATGTTTCTCACGTTACCATGGGGTACATGGGGTTCGCTATGCGGCAGTCGTACGACCATTGAAGAACGTGCACGATTACCTGGATCACCTTCGATGCAAATGGGCCAATTAATGGTGGATTTTTGTGAAATCTATAATTCTCCGATTGTAAGGATGACACTACATAATAAGCCGCTGTATTTCAAACCGGATACGGTAACATTTTTATTAAATCTTGAACCATGTTTAGACTATGTGTATCTGCGGCTTTATCAAAATGTAAGAGATGTGAGGATAAAATTTGAAACTTGTGTTAAAGTGTTACAGCAGAGCGGTGTTGCTTGCGAAACATTAGATGCGCGGCGTGCTGCTAAAATCATACGCGATAGCGAACACTTCGACGAGGAGTATCATGTAGATTGCGAACTGGTAGCATGTGCCATCTATGTTATTCTAGCTCATGCTCGTAGGAAAAAATGTTAAAATTCTATTCTCTTAATTTTAAAATGAAATTGCTTAAAAACATTATTTGTCAATTTTATTCACCCGCCTTCCTCCTCGCCACCTAATTTTAAGAAACAGCATTTCTGCTGACGCCACATAATTCTATTTCGCTGGAGCGTTCTGCACGGTGCGAAAATGATGTCACCTTGCATGGCCGCTCTAGAGGATTCAAGTTACGCGAGATCGCGCGAGACGCTGCGACGCTAAATCTGAATGCTTAAAAAACTTGATAGATTTGGAACGAAAGCGGTTGTACCACTATGTAGTGTTGTCTCTTTCCCTCTTCCAAAATTTTATCTTTACAGTAATGCTCTGTCTCTTTCCCACCCCGAAGATGCGGTGTGAAAACGCCGATCTTTCCCGACATTGTCCGAAACAATTTTGGATAATGTATTAAACAATTCCATCGCATAATGGTTTGGAAAATTATTTGGGGGTCGTCCCCTCCCTCGGTTAGGTATAAAAAATTTTTTGGGGTGGGCCAAGGTTTTGAAAGAGATTTTTTGGGGGTCATTCCGCCTCTGAAAAATTTCCGACGGTGGGTCCGGTCTGGAGAGGTCTCCGCGGCCGCTCGGCCCGGACTGATCCCCTCCACGATCGCGGCATCCCCCACTCCGCGGCTCGTGCGCGCGCAACCGTCCTTTCACTCCCCGCAGGCCCCGCGTCCATGTTTCCCTCCGCCGCGCTCCCCCGCGCGCCCTCACTTCCCCCCGCCCCCGCGCTCCCCTCAGAGGACCTGGGTTAGAACTGTCATAGCCTTACTACTGCTGAGCCTCTCTGTTATCCCTTTCTCACATGAGGGACGTAAGGGAGACGATATATAAGACGGCATCAAACGACGTCGCTATACTTGGCGTTTGAAATCGACGTTCCGACGAATGTAACATTGTAACATCTTATTCTCTTTCACTCGCGATCACACTATACATACATATTACCAGAAAAATGCTGGTAATTCCTTTGGTTTCGGTATTACAGCGATTTCGGTACTATATCGGTTTAGATATAATTTTGGTAACATAATAGCACTAATAAAATAATACCGGTTTTAAATCTCTGCTTACAAATATCTTGAAAATTGTAATAGAATAAGAAAACCGAAAAAATTACCGGTAAATTTAGGTAAATATACCTAATGGTATGATCTCATACCGGTATTTTTGTATTTCGGTTTCTATAAGGGTTACGATGGTACAACCGAAAAATACCGGTATAATACCGGTATTTTACGTACCGGTAGGAGTCCCTGAAAGGGGGCAGAAACAGGGAGGGGTGAGGATGAGGAAGGGGATATAGAAAAGGAGGAGATAAGAAGGGTAGTGAGGGGGTTGAAGGATGGGAAGGCGATGGGAGGGGACGGAATACCCAATGAAGTTTGGAAGTATGGGGGGGGTAGAGGTGGAGGAATGGTTGGGAGAGGTTTGTAATAGGGTGTGGAAGGGGGAGGGTTGGCTGGAAGATTGGAAGGTAGGAGTGGTGGTGCCGGTGGTGAAGTAAGGGGTGGGAAAAAGAGTAGACGAATACAGAGGAGTGACGCAGACACAGATTGCATATAAGGTGTATGCGTCTGTGTTAGCGGAAAGACTGAGAAAAGAGGTGGATGAGAAAGGGATTTTACCATCATGTCAGGCGGGATTCAGGAGGGGGATGGGGTGCATTGACTGTGTCTATGTGCTGAACTACCTCATTAACAGGCAGGTGGAAAGGAAAGGGGGGAGGTTGGTAGTGCTGTTCCTAGATATGAAGGCAGCATTTGACTCAGTCGATCGGGAGGTGCTAGTTAGGGCAATGATGGAGAGAGGGGTTAGTGGGGAGATGTGAGGAGGTACTGAAGGAGACGGTAAGTAGGGTAAGGGTGGGAGAGGAGGAAGGGAAGGACTTCTGGACGGCAAGGGGGGTGAGGCAGGGGTCGTTTGAGTCCCAGCCTGTTCACCTTGCTGTTGGCGGAGTTAGATGAGGAGTTGGAGAAAGGGGGGTGGGGTGGGGTGAAGGTGGGGGGAAGAAAAATATACACGTTGGCATACGCGGACGATATTGCGGTGCTGGCGGAGGACGAGGAGGAGATGAGAGGGATGATGGGTAAGATAGAGAGTTATTTGGATAAGAAGGGGATGCAGGTGAACGTAGAGAAAACAAAGATAATGAGGTGTAGAAAGGGGGGAGGGAGGTGGAAGAAGGTGACGTGGATGTGGAAGGGAAAGGTGGTGGAGGAGGTAAAGGAGTTTAAATATCTGGGGTACACGCTAATGAGGAGCGGGGGGCAGGAGGCACATGTAGGGGAAAGAGTAAGGAAGGGGGCAGCAGTGATGGGTCAGGTGTGGGGGATAGGGAAGAGGCGGTTTGGGAAGGATTGGGGGAGGAGAGTATGGCTATTCGAGAAGTTGGTATGGGCTACGGTGAGTTATGGAGTGGAGGTATGGGGGTGGAAATGCAGGGAAAGAGTTGAGGGATTGCAGGAAAGATATTTGAAGTGGGTGTTGGGGGTGGAAAGGTGTACTCCAGGATATATGGTCAGGGAGGAGATGCAGAGGGAGATGTTGAGAGGGAAGGCGGGGATGAGGGCATGGGGGTATGAAAGGAAGTTGGAGGAGGGGGGTGAGGGGGACCTGGCAAGGAGGTACTGGGAGGAGATTAAGGGAAGGGCGAAGAGGGGGAAAGTGCTGGGAGGGTGGGAAAAGGAAAGGAAGGAGTACTATGAGGAAAGGGGGTGGACAATAGAGGGGATAGAAAGAGCGAGGGGAGGGGGGAGCTGAGGGGGGAAGAATTGGTGAGTAGGGAAAGAAGAATGCAGGAGGAGGAAAGGTGGAAAAGGATCAGAGAGTCGGAGACCAATAAATGGTACAGGGTGGTGAAAGGGAAAGGGGTGCCAGGATACCTGAGGAAGGGGTGGGGGGAAAGCAGGTGGCAAAGGGTGGCGAAATTTAGATTGGGGAATGGGATGAGGGGAGGGAAATATTGGGAGCATGAAGAAAAGAGGAAGTGCAGGGTATGCGGGTGGGTAGAGGAAACGTGGGAGCATGTATGGGAGGAATGTATGGGTTGGGAGGAAGGACGGTGGCAAGAGAGGGTAGGGGAGGTGCTGGATGATGAGGGTGGGGGGGGGGGGAGAAGTGGATGAGGAGTGTGGAAGAAAGGAGAGGGGAAGGAGTGGAGGAATGGGAGAGGAAGGAATGAGAATAAGTGGTGGCGTGCGGAAGCGGAGGTCAAAGGATAGGGAAGGGGGGTGAGGGAGGCATATGTGACGGAAGAAAGCGTGCGAGCGAGCGGGCGAGCGGGAGAGCGAAACGAGAGGCGTATAGGATTAAGGAATAGATTTAAGGAGTAGATTAAGGTTTAGGTTAAGGGTTAGGTTAAGGTAAATGTACAGAAGAGAGGAGGGAGAAAGGATTGTAATCCCCGAGGGGAAACAAATAAACATATCTACTAAGCATTTTCGAAGCTTGATTTGCAGCTAAAGTGCGATCCTCTTTTGGCTTGTATCGCACCACTCGTACGGCACACTGACAGAAGGTAGGGTACGCTTGGAGTGGTGCGATACAAGCCAAAAGAGGATCGCACTTTAGCAGCAAATCAAGCTTCGAAAATGCTTAGTAAAGTAATAGTTTTTAAGCCTTTAGTCTACTGAGACTATAGAAAGAGAAATTAGAGAATAATTAAAAAAAAAAGTAATATCCGAACCGGGATTTGAAGTCTTGATTTTTCGCTTGCGCGCCAAGCGCTTCGATGTCGGGAAAACGAATTCTCGCCGGAGAGCGGTGGCCAGGCAGCGAGTACGACACACGGATGGAGGGACGGGCATGCTTGTGTGGTGCGGTACGGACTCTAAGAGGGGGTACGCTTGGTCGTAGAGTGGTGGTAGCGGCCGTGGGCCGAAACCCACCGTTCTGGCATCACTGGCCACGTCCGATCGCAACGGCAGCTACAGATCGCGCAATATAACTTTGCCTCCGAGCGGCGACCAACGGCGACTGAGTTGGCCATGACCCGCCGTGCGTGCGAGAGAGTCAGGCCCTCGGCCGCCGACGGTCTGACTCTCTCACACGCACGGCCGAGTCATGGCCAACTCAGTCGCCGTTGGTCACCGCTCGGAGGCAAAGTTATATTGCGCGATCTGTACGAGCGGTATGTACTCGAGAGTGAGGGTATATGATCTGCCCGGCTCTCTTATAGGTATAACTGCTGTATCTTACCTGCGAGAAGCGCTCGGCCAGGTCGCCACCTAACGGTTGCGTACTATCCATCGTGAACCGGCCTTGTCATGACTTGTTTATGTACATATACGTCTTTAAGACATCTACACGCAGTTGTTTAACCCCTTGGCATATCAGTTCAAAGCCGATGCGCGCGGCCAAACCAACACCAGAGGTGAGACACGCGTCGGGTCATTTTTACGGTTCGGCTCAGCGGCCGAAGGTGTTGTCAATCGCACACGTCGTAGCCCTGATACGCAGTGCAACAAAGTTGCCGGGAACTTTGTCCCAATCCCGCTATACCACGGGTCCCACCCGTGCTTTTCATCTCTGGCCCGATTCCGCTACCACGACTCCCACCCGTACTTTTCATCTTTGGCCCGATTCCGTTACCACGGGTCTCACACGTTGTTGTATGCCAAACGGTTAAAAAACGTATTGGCATAGACGTCTTAGAGACGTCCAAACTACTTACTCGGATAGACGTCTTAGAAACATCTCAGGACAGCCGTCTTAAAGACGTCTCAACACAGTCGTTTAAAAGACGTCTTGACACAGACGCCTTTAAAACGTCTTAACACAGTCGTTTCAAAGACGTCCTGGTACAGACGCCTTAGGGTCATTCCACGCAAACTCAGGCACTTTTCGGAGTAACATTTCGGATTTTGGTACAACTCGGATATCTTGTAGTCTATAGTGATGCATAAACATATCTCGAAGGATTTTGGAGAATTTCAAAAATTGTGGATGTTACAGCTCTTTGAAATATAGTGTTTACTTTTTTTCTAAAAATTGTAACTCTTGAACTAACAAACCGACAAAAATTACCTTTTGAGTGCTTGCAGTGGAGATATAAGAGTACCTAATAAAAATTATTTCACTGGAAAAAAACAAATTTTTAACCATTTATTTTGCAATTCTTGTAAACAAATGCAATTTTATAATTGAAGGCAACTTTTTAAAAAATTGAAAAAGATAGGAGGATATAGCCCTGTTTGTCCTCTTTATGGACATGTTTGGAACACGATGGAGACTTTAAAATTGGCCAAATGAAAATTATTTGAATGGAACGCTGCGTCAAGTCACTCCGGCTCGACTGGTCGCTCGGGCCGTGCGATACTCGCAGCGGCCAAGCCCGCTATACCTGCCACTTTTATATAGGGTTTATTGTAAGGTTTATTGCCGTTTATAGTTACTGGAAACTCACTCTCTAGAAGACCAAATAACGACACCAAAGAAATTGTTTGATTGGGCGACTGCCAGCATTCAAAACATTCATTTTCAATTCATCCCAATAGAACAATATCAAAAACATTCACGATTATTACTAGAGAGACGTGGACTTGCAAAAACAATTTGTGGAACTCGAAACTTTCATTCATTTATACCAACGGATACAGTGTCTCATTTAAAAGCTAAAGTCTATTCATACAGTGACAAATCAAAAGTTGTAGCAATTATCAAATAAGTAATTACATAACCGGTCATTTATTCCAAAAGACGCTCAAAGATACGACAAAATATTTATCCTTTAACATAATCCCATCATATCCCATCCTCTCCCGATGGAATAATACTCATCACCTTCTCGTGGTTTCCATTGAACAATGGCTACTTAAATGTTTCAAACAATAAGTGCCATCGACAGAGAGTGAGTTTCCAGTAACTATTAACGGTATTAAACCTTGCAGCGATCCTCATTAATACCCTATATAAAAGTGGCAGGTATAGTCGCGTGGCCTCATGCATCTTGGTTTCATGCAGCTAGAAACACAATATTTTCATTAAAAGTAGTGTAAAATATGTGAGTGAAATGCGGCAACGTCGCTTTGCGTGCATCCTTTTTTCTCTTTCCATGTCACACTTGTGGCGTACTTTTGCGCGTTCGTGCCGGTTCGCAACAAATTACTAAATACATGTTTACAGGTAGTGTTTTTACAAATTTTTACTGTACCTATACTTTTTACAAATATACATTGCATTGATGACTATCCGGCGTACAGCGTTGCCACGTTTCAAACAGTGCCTTCAGGCAGTTCCGAAAATACGAGCACATTGCTGTCTATTTATTCAATTATCTAATAAACCGGACAGAACATGACCGATTTTTTTGCTGGGAATTTCGTAGGAATACTTAAGCTTTCTATTGCAACATTTTTTAGGACTTTGTCATCATTTTTAAGGACTCTGTGTAACATTTTATAGAAATTTTTTCGCTTCTCCCATAACAGCCCGTGTATAAGAGCTAGTGCTGTTCAAGTACTTGAATATTCGGGTAGCTTGAAATCCGAACCAAGCTGAAACCCGATTTCCGAGCCGAGCCGAGTACCCGAATGAAGTGAGCGGCTTGAAAGAACCGAACCGCTTGGATAGAACCAAGTAGCTTGAATTTTTCAAGCGACTCGAAGTAAGCGGGCGGCTCGAACAGAACCAAACGGATTGAATTATTTCAAGCGGGTCGAAAGAACCGGGCGGGCCGAAAGAACCGAGGCGGCCCGAATGTATTGTTGCGCCGGGGTGTTTCCGGCACCGACCACCCCGACGCAAAGGGCAATGAATGATACGCGGGGGTATACACGACACAACTATATTTGGTTATACAGAGCCATGATAATACAACCCGCACGTCCGAACGCTACGGCGTTCGGTACAAGACAGTCTTCGGCGTCGTCCTGATAGTCTTCTCGAAGGGGGTTGATCCTCTTCTGTCTTCCGCTGCGAGCACCAGCAGGCTATGCACGGGCCTATACCCGGTGTTCGCAACAGTATGTTACATCGATCAGATAGGTTGGAAATAGGTTATGTAAACCTAACACAATTATAATATAGAGAGCGGAAGTATATGTAAATTGCATGTTTTTATTGAAATGACTTAAACAAGCGGGATTTTGACAGAAGTATGTTTCATCATTAAGAGGATGTTCCAAATATATTTTCAATTTTACACATTTTGAATATTCTGGATATACGTTGCACATTCTGCAAATTTTTCATATTTTTTGCAGATACGGAATTTGTTTACAAATTAGCTTGGTGAACCTCGCCATTAGAATTTAATAGATTCATATGTTAAAAAGTTTAATAGTGTAATAGTTACATATATATTCAAAAGTTTAGTAATTCAATAGTAGGTACAACGGCTTGATACGTATAATACATAATTATTAAAGTATAATTATTAGTATACTACAGTTTTATAAAAGAGGTTGAATATAACCCTAACCCCCTCCCCGTTACCTTTTTCAGTATATTTGCATATTCGCGGCATATCATACTTGGATAAACTTCCGCAATCTACGCATAAATAAATAAATAGACGAATAATTTTTGAACAACAAAGACACAATTTAATTTTATTATTTAATTAATGTAAGAACACGGTAGTAATTCGTTTGAATGAGGATGGGAAATATTTCGGAAAGAGCGTATGAAATCACAAGAAATGAAATAAATTTATTTGCATTACACACATTTTTCATACATAATGACGCATCAAGAGACACGGTAGTGTCTCGCGCCAAGTATATATATATGCGCAGCGCAAGACACGGTGTGGCTATATTACGCGACGACTCGCTATCCAGGACCCTGAGATTTCCGAATCTCAATAACGGCTGATTCAATTTGATTTTGAATGGTCTTAATGGATAGCTTGGGTTTGATTTACATGAGAAAAGTGTCTTCGTTTTGTTCCTACGGGCCTTATGAGCTGAGATATTTCGATGTAAAGTTGCAATTTGCTGATTTTTATGTTCTTAAAATTCAGCATCGTCATAGTCATCGTCCTACACTTCTAGGCAAGAGGGGAGTATGAAAGGGTGAGGAAATGTCTCTCAGGCACGTTGTTCATTGGATGCGGGCATCGGCCAATCGCGTAACAAATTGTTGTCACGTGACAGCTAGGCAGAGATATTATAACCTACCAAGTGCTAAGTGTCAAATTATAACCTACCAAGTGCTAAGTGTCAAATTATAACCTACCAAGTGCTAAGTGTCAAATAAAGTAAATTGTCCGATTTTTGAAATGTCACGAGTTTTTACACTAATAGGAGACTGAATTATTGTCTCAATTAACAAGGTAAGTCGTCAAAATTTTTCAAATAGATTTCTTATGTAGAGTTGCAGACTTGGAAGTTGTCCGGAGATGGTTCAACTGAGAAAAGCATCTCCTTTCGCACAAGTTTCTGGAAATTTGTACCATGCATGTACAAAATAATATATATATTGTAGTAATTTAAATTGCCAGATATTTGTATTTGTATATCAGCAATTTAGAGTTTTTATGTAAAGCTTATTATATTATATTATATTATAGAAGTGAAGGGGACGCACAGGACTTCGATAAATATGAAGGGGATGCACAGGCTTGGATAATAGAATTGAAGGGAACGCACAGGTTTGGATGGATAGAAATGAAGGGAATGCACAGGCTTGGAGGTTGTCCAGAGAAGATTAGATAGATAGACAGAGCATCTTGTGTCGCACAAGTTTCTGGAAATATGTCAAATAAGGTAAATCGACAAAATTTGTCTAAAGACATAGCATTAAGAATTATTAAGAAAATAGATTATGGTGGACTGCTTGCAATGTAAAGCAAGTCGCATTAGTGAAGAAATATAATTAAAATGTGGCTTTATATATTTACAGATAATCAAAGCAGAAGATGATGCTGTGTGATCTACGTCTGACTCTGAACGCACAGTTATTTCAACAGCTGAAAGTGAAAGTAACCCTGCCGCATGAGGAAATGAAATAACCACATTATGATTTATCAAAAAATTTTGTTTATTTATTTATTGGCCACGGCCCCGCTCCTGCACAATTGATCGGAGGGTGGCGGCCTGGTCTCGCATCAATTGAATCAGGGCCCAATTTTCCTGTTGGGCCCTGACCCTCCAACCGCCCTTTTGGTGGCGAGCCACGTACGGTCCTGTAATTACAAGTAAACACAACAATAAATTTATTAGTAAAACATATACAGTCGGTGTAGAAAGTATATTCCTACAGCGACCAATTTAAAGTAAAACTTTGTATATTCATGTTAGTAATAAATTTTGACGGAAACCAATGATTAATTATCAATCAATATTCTTCGATGTTTGTAGAATAGATTTTGTATAAACAAAATTTTATTCCCTTTAACATTTCCAAAGATATTAACAAAAACAGATAAACGCGCAGAAATGGACACGCAAAAAGTATTGGTACAGTTGAATAATGAATTAATAAACTATGGAAATAAATTAAATATTACTGACATATCTGCCTAGTATTATATGCAGAATGCTTTGGATATAATACTAGACAGAGGGTTTTATTATATCCCCACAAAATTACCTTTTTACAAAAGGTACAAAAAAGAGCGCCAAGTATATATATACACATAAAAAAAACTCCCATTTAAAAACATTGTCGTAAATTAATACCCATCAAAAAGAATCCCATTTAAAAACATTGTCGTAAATTAATATAAATTTATTAATATTCTATATTTAACTTTACAAAAATAATGATATACAACAATTGCGCCAATTATCACAATGGCTATTTATACAAAGAAAAAATCACAATGGTACAATGAAAAATGTAGTAAATAATATTAAGCAAATATATTTTTATACAAATAATATTTTAATACGAATAAATATTTTATTCAAAATACTTGGCGCTGCGCCCCGAATTGCTGTTGCTAAACTGAATAAATATGTATAAATTGCATTAATCTTTTTCTCTCTTTTTTCTGCGTTTCTAGTATGTATATGTACATTATGTATTTTAGATTGTAAGGGAGTTGTGTAAATTATTAATACTAAGACAATTAAATGCGGACACAAACGACTACGGTTCTGATGCCAGATCCTGCTGCCCAGATCTGGCTATCAGGGTTATCATTTTTTCGGTTTCGCAGCGCCAAGTATTTTGAATAAAATATTTATTCGTATTAAAATATTATTTGTATAAAAATATATTTGCTTAATATTATTTACTACATTTTTCATTGTACCATTGTGATTTTTTCTTTGTATAAATAGCCATTGTGATAATTGGCGCAATTGTTGTATATCATTATTTTTGTAAAGTTAAATATAGAACATTAATAAATTTATATTAATTTACGACAATGTTTTTAAATGGGATTCTTTTTGATGAGTATTAATTTACAACAATGTTTTTAAATGGGAGTCTTTTTGATGTGTATATATATACTTGGCGCTCTTTTTTGTACCTTTTGTAAAAAGGTAATTTTGTGGGTAACATAGACAATAATAGATGTAACGTCCCACGGGGACTCGAACCATTAAATACCGACCGTCGGTAAAACAGAATAGTACTACGTTACCACGCAACCAGCCTATGTTACCGCGCATACCCATTGTACATACTTTTATACATTAATATTAAACCAAGCAAAGATTAAAGAAACAAATACTATAGAAACGTTAGAAATAATTAAATATAAGTACTTTCAATAGCGTAAAACAAACTATTATATAATAAGCGAGAAAACTGCAAATTAACAAATATTGACTCACTGCGCATGCGCCAGCCCGCCAATTTTCCAGTATAAAAGGACGCGCACGCAGCGGAGCGCAGTGATGCCAGAATGAGGACGGGTCCTCTCGAGAATTTCCCCCACCACGCATGCACACTACGCCGGAGCCGCGATCCGTGAGCTCGGACACGCCGCTCCGGCGTAGTGTGCATGCGTGGTGGGGGAAATTCTCGAGAGGACCCGTCCTCATTCTGGCATCACTGGCGGAGCGCTCAGTTCAAGCTACATTCAAAAACACGCTCTTTAGTTGACGAATGTTTAGACCTAGAGGAAGCTTAAGTTTCAACCAGTGAGATTGAGATCGCTCCGGAAACGGTAGCGGCTGATCTCCAGTGTACAAAAGTTACTGGTGCACCTCTTTGGACTATTTCATTTGAAAACTATAGTACCTTGCTCCTACGAAGGCATTGAGATCGTTCTGGAAACGGTAGCGGCTGATGCACTTGGTAAAAGCGAGGTCTGTTAGAGCATAGAACCAATACTCTGTCAAAAGAACGAGATCGCTCTGGAAACGGTAGCGGCTGTTCTTACTACAGGCACTGCCAAGAGTCTACTAGATCGCTCCGGAAACGGTAGCGGCTGTGCTCTGCAATAAATACTTAGCCACGTAGCATATAATATAAGATAAAAAACGTAAAAAACACAAAAACATTAGTTATATAATCGCAGTTGTAAGCATTATTAGTTTAAGTGTTGTTTTAATAAAAGTCATTGTTAAGTTTAAGTTGAATTTCAATTCTTTACTCTACAACGAACCCCCACCTATCCTATTCTCGAGGGACGCCGCTCTCCACTCGAGAACCTGCTGGCATTCAGTCGTCCCCGGACAACCGAACGTTACATAGACATACAATGAACTGCCGACCCTACACATATACTAGATACTATCGACGACTCTACATGCAGTTGGGCGATATATTATACTGGTGTTTGTCCTTGCGATGACCTTGAAAAGTCCTGCAAAGGTCGAGTGCCGCCGGCATTAGCGTTACCCGATGTACACCGCGGGGAGATTGCTCGGTCGGACTTTGTACATCATGGTGGCTTTGAAAAGAGCCGATTTTGTGCCACGTAGACTTGCTGCAACAAGATAAACACAATTGCAGGGACTGCTATAGTTAAAAGTCAATGGAGTTCGTAGATCTCACATTAGTAAATTAATAAGGTTTCATACTTACCAATGTTATTGGCGCATATTCGCCGACAGAAAACACAATTGTTCTACCCTCTGTGACAGGAGGGATGAGCGTTTTTCTGTCACTATGTTGCCGGCACGCGAAAATAGCCTCTCGCTATACGCCTGCGATGTCGGCACGCCCAAAATGTTGTTCGCCACGAGTGCCAGTTTCGGATATTTGGTCGCGTTTTCCCCCCACCACTTCAGAATACATATGTCTGTCGACTTTAGTTTCTCCTCCATATAATTATCAATTTCTTTTTCGACGGTGTCGGTTGGTCCATCCACCTCGTTCAAACCAATATCATCGTAAAAGTCCATTAATGTATTTGGCGCTGGTCCTGCCATAGAAACAAAATATATAACGGACAACATAGAACACAGCATCACATAATTTTATTACTGTTTCACACTCACCTGACGTTTGGTTCAATTGTGCATTTTCCCCACCCACGTCGCTTACGTCGAGGTACTCTGAAGCAACTGAATGCAGGACTCTGTGAGCCGCCACTTTTTTGTCTGCCGACAATAGACGGTCTTTGGTGCGAGGGTCCAAAATCATTGCGAGTAATAATGATTCTGAATCATTAATAAAATCAAATTTGCTATTTAATTCATTCAATAAATTTTTTTGGAAGTCTGTGCAGTCAGTGCCGGTCGTTTCGCCATTCTGTAATGGAATTGGGTTAGCCAGTCTTTTCCGTATGCCGTATACAGGGTGTCCCAGCTAACACTGGACAGAGCTATATCTCCTAAAGTATTGTTACTAAAAATCTGAAAAAAATAGGGAATACATGGTACGAGGGGGCCAACTTTTTAGCCCGAACGAATTTTTTTCTCGATTATTATTTTAAAAGATACGATGGTCAAGTTCGGTTTTTCAAATGGCACTAACTTTTTGGAAGTCCTGAGTTGATAGTGCGTTAAAAGACAAAATCAATAAGCTATAATGTATACACTTTATTTCCACTGGTTTTTAAGATATTTGGCTTGCAAATTTCCTGATTTTCAGTGGAAAAACCGTCTCTGGACTAGAGCTGTTCGAGTACTCGGAAAAAGCGAGCCGAGCCAGGCTCGGTTTTTCGAGCCGAGCCGAGCCGAGTACCCGTAAAAACCGAGTAGCTCGATAAATCCGAGTAGCTCGAATTTTTTCGAGTAGCTCGAATCTTTTCGAGTAGCTCGAAAGAACCGAGAAACTCGAATTTTTCGAGCATCTTGAAGCTTGAAGCTTGAAGCTTGAACGTTACGGGCAATGCGAATGTTTCGAATATTGTAGGTTATGATAAAACCCATACGAAGAAGGTAAAAAACTAAGAAAAAAAATAAGGAGAAAAGAAAGATAATATATACAGAACTGTATGAATACGCTCATAAAGACACGAAAAAATGAAAAAAAAAGAAATATTTGAATTTAGTACTTTTTAAAAGTTATGGAATATTTCCATTTATAGCTTATAATTTAATTATTTACTTTACTTATCGAGAACCATTATTAACATTCCAGTAGATAAACGTAACCTAAAATATTCGAAACATTCGTATTGCTCGAAACGTTCAAGCTTCAAGCTTCAAGCTTCAAGCTTCAAGATGCTCGAAAAAATCGAGTTTCTCGGTTCTTTCGGGCGGCTCGAAAATATTCGAGCTACTCGAAAATATTCGAGCTACTCGAAAATATTCGAGCTACTCGAAAAAATTCGAGCTACTCGGTTTTTACGGGTACTCGGCTCGGCTCGGAAACCGAGTCTCGGCTCGGTCCGAATTTCAAGCTACTCGAATATGCGAGTACTCGAACAGCCCTACTCTGGACTGGCAAGGACCGGGGTCAGTTTTACTGTCGTCACGGGTAGCACTGCCTGTTGAAATAGATACCTACCTGCCAAAGGTCTACCCCGGCCCACGGGCTGGACAATTCTTTTCCGTCAGAAATGCTACTTTTAGGTAAGTACATCTGCAGTATCGAGAAGCGCACCGTTACTTTTATTTCGCACTTGCTTCTACGCTCGGATGGCCGGTTCTTTTCGGAGGGATGCAAGTTCGATTGGTTAGGTTAGGAGGTGTGAAAGTTGCTAGACTAAATTTCAACCATAGGGAGCAGATTGTATCAGAACCAATCGGATTTGCATCTCTCACAATCGGCTGCTCTCTTGAAGAGGCCTTCTTCACAGCAATACCTCCTCCCCCAATGCCCACCTTCTCTCGCACGGAATACGTCAACGCATACTTTTGTGTTGATATCGAAGATCGTGTTTATACTCGAGAGGACCACACGTGGACAGCGGGCTTCCCCTTTTCTTCCTGTATCTCCCCACGAGGAGTATTGACGGTGCATTGTAGGAGCGTAGATGTCTGGATACCAGTTATTGAATTCAGGAGAGGATAGAAACATTTTATTACAAAACACACATGTACTATAATTAAAGTAAATCGTATTCCTCTCGGGCAGGAGTCGCCCGACGCTCGTCGAAGAGATGCGGCCTCTGGTACCCCGTGGCGGGGACAGTCCTTCGCAGGGCCTCATTCGATTTTTATGGCTTTTTTCCGGAAAAAGGTACGAATCCTGGGTCGAGCGTAGCGAATTAGGGTCGAACCCCGGCAGTCGAGGGTGTCACATCCCTTACAGCGTATTAAGAAATTCTTTTCTTCATCGTATCGAAAGGAAAGTGTCGCCGATGGATTCCTTATGTTTTTCTGGTGAAAATCATACCAAATATCTAGTAAATCGGACAACTTTTACATAGAGAATACAAATAGGTTGTGTCAAAGTAGTCCGATCTGCACAATATTTGGCATGATTTTCATCGGAAAACTCCAAGGAATCCATCGGCGACACTTCCATATCCATACGATAAAGAATAGAGAATTATTTTATTTTATAAAAAGATACAGGGTAATTCTCTAGCTACGCCTGTCACCCCGTGGCAAGGACAACACCCCGCAGTGCCGATCGAATTTTATGGCTTTCGGTCCTCGAAGGGTTTCGAATATCATTAACACGTGAGATTTTTATGACTTTTTCCGGAAAAAGCCATAAAAATCGAGTGAGGTCCTGCGAAGGGCAACCCTCGCCACGGGGTAGCCGGCCGCATCTCTTCGACGAGCGTCGGGCGAATCCTGCCCGAGAGGAATACGATTTACTTTAATTACAGTACATGTGTGTTTTGTAATAAAATGTTTCTATCCTCTCCTGAATTCAATAACTGGCATCGAGACATCTACGCTCCTACAATCCACCATCAATACTCCTCGTGGAGAGACACAGGAAGAAAAGGGGTAACCCGCTGTCCACGCGTGGATCTCTCGAGTATAAACACGAGCTCCGATATTAAAACAGAAGCATGCGTTGACGTATTCCGTGCGAGAGAAGGCGGGCATTGGGGAGGAGGTATTTCTGTGAAGAAGGCCTCTTCAAGAGAGCAGCCGTTTGTGAGGGATGCAAATCCGATTGGTTCTGATACAATCTGCTCCCTATGGTTGATATTTAGTTTAGCAACTTTCACACCTTCTAACCTAACCAATCGAACTTGCATCCCTCCGAAAAGAACCGGTCATCCGAGCGTAGAAGCAAGTGCGAAATAAAAGTAATGGTGCGCTTCTCGATACTGCAGATGTACCTACCTAAAAGTAGCATTTCTGACGGAAAAGAATTGTCCAGCCCGTGGGCCGGGGTAGACCTTTGGCAGGTAGGTATCTATTTCAACAGGCAGTGCTACCCGTGACGACAGTAAAACTGACCCCGGTCCTTGCCAGTCCAGGGACGGTTTTTCCACTGAAAATCAGGAAATTTGCAAGCGAAATATCTTAAAAACCAGAGGAAATAAAGTGTATACATTATAGCTTATTGATTTTGTCTTTTAACGCACTATCAACTCAGGACTTCCAAAAAGTTAGTGCCATTTGAAAAACCGAACTTGACCATCGTATCTTTTAAAATAATAATCGAAAAAAAAATTCGTTCGGGCTAAAAAGTTGGCCCCCTCGTACCATGCATTCCCTATTTTTTCAGATTTTTAGTAACAATACTTTAGGAGATATATCTCTGTCCAGTGTTAGCTGGGACACCCTGTATAGAAGATATATAACGGCACAGCGTTGGCTCATTTTCCTGCGTCATAATTAGTGTCGCCTCTTTAAAAACTCGCATTATGTCGCAGTATTGTTTGATTTTGGAACCACTCGCACTTTGACAAATGGTCCGGCGTTCCTGGCTCACAGAGGACCACATCAAGCGCTTTTCGTACCTCTAGTAAGCGATTGAGCATGTCGAACTGGGAGTTCCAACGCGTGCTCACGTCAGAAATTAATTTCAGTGAGTTCGACTCCGGATTTCTCTCCCTCTGTACAGCTTTTAGCTTTTCTGTCGCCGATGCTGAGCGATGGAACTTCCCTACTATATGTTTGCATCTTTTGATTATCTTTGTTAAATCAGCGGAATTGTCCACGCAGTCGTTTATGACCAACTGAAAAGGACTCGTTGCATTAAATATGAAATGTTAATGATTTATTATTCATTTTTTGCATTTAAATATCTCCTGTTTATATACCTGCAGAGTATGAGCGTAGCAAGGGATACGCTCCCACGTATCGCACAATTTAATAGCCTTCACTATATTCTTGGCGTTGTCGGGGTAAAGTAAATTTTATATTGAAGATCGTTGAACCCCCACTCGCTAAAACAGTTCTTGAGCATCGCGATTAGGTTTTCGCTCGTTTGCGCTTCAGTTACGCACAAGATGTGAAGCGTATAGTTTTTTAGTATAAAATTTCCATTAAGATAATGGACCGTCAGCGACACGTATTTCTCCAGCGTCCTCGACGTCCAGCCGTCTGTCGTGAATGCAAACGTTCGTATCTAATCCAAAACAGTTAAATGATGTGAATACCTTAAGGGGTCTCCCTAGTGTGACGGTTAAAAAAAAATCGATTTTTTTTTTTTGCGTTTTCTGAAAGTTCAACATCTTAAGAACATATTTCTAAAATATTATAACTGAATTCGAAATTTTGGCAACGTGGTGAGCTATGAAAGGTAGCGCGCGACCGGGCGCGTAGGCATGAATCGAAGCCCTCAACGCTTGTACCGAAGGTCCACCTTTTTGAATTGAAAAACCTCCAGAGTTACCTATGACCTACCTGTACCGTCCCCTTCTGTGCTAAATGGGCCCCTCCAAGCGTTATAGCTGGTGTGATTCAGTGCATCGTAGACGCTGGAGTAAAACAGAAGTGAATATTTAATAAACACGTTTTATTCGAAACGACATTTTTTGCGCGGCGATCACGATATCTCAAAAACTACTCATCCAAACGACTTAAAACTTAACATATATATTCAGTGTGTGTTCTGTTAGGACCTGAACTAGAATGAAGTCATTATATGAAAAATTCGAATTTCGCAGCTCAAAAAACTGACCACTTTTTTGCTGCGAAATGAAAACTTTCCTTTAAAGTGCTGCCATTTTTTTATTTGCTGATTTTCTATTGTCGTTCTAGTTCAAACCCTAGCTACGTTCATGTAGATTAAGAAAATAACTGCGTTTCTTGTTTCCGATAACCATGACAGCCGTGATCGTGATCGCCAGCAGCAGACGTTTATTTGCGAGCTTCTCATTATAATCCTTCTAACATAAAATTTAATTATCACCAATGCTTCAAAAAATTTAAGTAGATTGCCCAAATGTAACTGAATAAATACCCCAAAGTTTGAAACTGCAATATCAAGTACATTTCCTTAAAAAAAATTCGCAAATATAGCCCTATTTTCCAGGCGTCACACTAGGGAGACCCCTTAAATCGAGTCAGAAACGTGTTTTATTCAACACCTGCATGAAAATGTGTGTGTTTTTTACGCCTGCTGAGCGGGAGAAAAATGACGGTATGAAGATGCAGTTGTTCAACTAATCGTTATCGATTTGTTGCAAAATAAATAGACGTACTTATTAATTTCGACAGAATGAAAAAGTAATCGAACATGCATATTTCTTTCCGAATCACTCAGCAGGCTTTCAGAAGCACACCTTTCATGCAGGTGTTGAAAAAAATATTGTACGTGACAAGGGAGAGAAGAAAGCGATTCCGACGAGTGTGAAGTTTGCTCATAAAAGATACTGACAAATTTCACGAACATTGGAGAAATTATACGTACAGTTTTGACATCCTCGCTTATTACGTCCTGAATTTTCTTCCGTTCGGCTCGGTATATATCTGGTATACTTCCGCAATCTATATTATAATTGTGTTAGGTTTACATTATTGAGGTTAAATGAAATTATAAGTTCTTTAGTTGAAAAAACTGTCTTTATTAAATATATTGAGATCACTAGAGATCACGTGGAGAAGCTTCTTACACATTGCTTTCGACAACAACCACAGAAAGTAAAAAAACATTAAGTGATTCGCCACACTCCGCGTCCCTTTCTTTCTCTCACAACACCCTCTGGTGTTAACGGCCATAAAATATCACCTCGTATACATACTTTAATACTTTCCCTTGGTAATTTATGGCTAAACGTTCGTATAATTCTGTATCAAAAACAAAAATAAAAAAAAAATGAAACTGGGAATAAAAAGAAAAACTATCTTTTTTTTTTCTTCTTATGAAAGACCCATTTTGTCACACAGCATTCTCAGTCGTGGTGCAGCTAACGGCTTCGTCATTATGTCTGCAACCTGGTACTCAGTTGGAACCTGCTGGATTCCCAACTGACCTGCAGTCACCCTTTCTCGGATGTGAAAATACTTGGGTTCGATGTGTTTCGTTCTGCGATGGAATTCTGGATTTTGAGCCAGTCTCACCGCTGCAGTGTTGTCCACCTGAAGGACAGGAACACTCTTCAATCGTACGCTCCCCTGGAATTGTCTCGTCAGCCAAGCAATTTCCTTGGCTGCTTCACTGGCCGCCATGATCTCAGCCTCAGTTGTTGATAGAGCCACCGTAGCCTGCCTCTGGCTTAGCCATGAAATGACTCCTCCAGCGTACCCGATGACAACTCCCGAAGTTGAGCGACCGGTCTTCGCACAGCCGCTGAAGTCCGCATCACTGTAGCACTCCAGGATGCCTTTCCCTGAACCGCTAGAATAAGTTATTCCTCTCTCAATTGAACCTGCTATATAGCGAAACACTCTCTTGACTTGAGTTACATCCTCCGTAGTTGGGTTTTCTAAAGACCTTGACAAAACACCAATGCTATATGCCAAGTCTGGTCGTGTGCCCAGCATTAGGTACATCAAGGCACCGACTGCCTGTCTATAAGGAAAGTTTGTCTTCTGGAGGCTTTCTTTCCCTGTCTTTGTAATCCTTTTACTCTTGAGTATTGGTGTAGATACCGGTCTACTCTCCAAAAAGTTGAAGCGTTCCAGAATTCTTCTTGCGAATGCCCCTTGGCTTATCCTGATGCTTCCATTTTTCTGCTCTATTTCCAAACCTAGGAAGTATTCTGCCCTTTTAGACGTTATTTTGAACTCTTTTCTCAGTTCATCCAAAAAGACTTCTAGTTCACCAGGATCAGTCGCTCCAACCAATCCGTCGTCTACATATAGGACTAGTACAAGTTTCTTGCCATTTCTTTCTCGATAATACAGGCAGGGATCAGCATCGCTGGCTCTGAATCCCTGTTTTAAGAGAAACCGTCCAAAACACTGGAACCAGCATCTCGGAGCCTGTTTCAGTCCGTAGAGACTCCTCCTAAGCAAGCAAACTTTGTCAGTACCATTGCTGTAACCTGTTGGCTGCTGCATATATATGGTTTCCTCTAGCTCTCCATATAAAAATGCTGTTGACACATCAAACTGAGTTAGATGCATCTTCTCACTTGCAGCAATGCTCAATACCGAACGTATAGTTCCCATTCTTGCAACTGGACTGAATGTTTGATTATAGTCTATACCTCGGCGCTGACTGAATCCTTTTATGACCAATCTTGCTTTGTACTTGTCAATCGTGCCATCTGAATTTGTTTTTAACCGAAAAACCCACTTACATGGTATTGCCTTTGCATTCTTTGGCAGTTCTACTAGATCCCATGTCCTGTTTTCCTCAAGTGAAGTTATTTCACTATTCATGGCTTTCTTCCATTCCACGTTGTTTTTACTGCTCACAGCCTCCTCAAATGTTTCTGGACACTCTGATTCATCTGCTAAATCTTCAACTGTCATGACGTAGTCACCCAGATGTTCTTCTTCATCTGCTAAGTCTTCAGTTGTCATGACGTAGTCATCCAGATGTTCTGCTTCATCTGCTAAGTCTTCAACTGTCATAACATAGTCATCCAGGTGCTCTGGTTTCTTCAATGTGGAGCGGTCTCTTAATCTTCGTGTTGACGAGGGCTGCTGACTCTCTTCTTCCATTTCAGTGTCAGTATTTTCTGCAGTTTTATATTCTTCATCAGTTGTTTTATCCGTTTTAATTGAACCATTTGTGCTTTCCTCAGGTTCTTCTTGTTCAACTCCTATATCTTGGAGTGGCAGTTGAACTTTCTCTTCACACTCTTTAAGAGATTCTTGAAATTTGATGTCTCTGGATACAACAACTTTGTGTTCTCCTTCTATGTACACTCTGTACCTTTCATCACTGTCATATCCTACTAGATATCCTTTTGTAGCTTTCTCATCCATTTTCCTTCGTTTTTGCTTTGGGATGTGGACATAACAAGATGAACCAATTATTCGTAGATGTTTTAATCTTGGTTTTCGTCCAATCCAGAGTTCGTACGGGCTTGTATCCTTTACCGACGATTTTCCCGTTCTATTAAGGACGTATATTGCAGAGGTCACCAGTTCCGCCCATATTGCTTCAGGAAACCTGACCTCTTTATTTGAATATTTGAACGTTCTTGCCATTTCTATTATTGTCCGATTTTCTCGTTCGCTGCCGCCATTCTGTTCTGGCGTATATGGAGCAGTTAATCTTTGTGTGATTCCACTCTTGTGAAGAATCTTCCTTACTTCCTCATTGTCAAATTCTCCGCCATTGTCGCTTAGTAACTCCTTAATAGAGTGTCCTTGCTGCTTTGCATGTGCAACCACTTGTTGCAGAACAGTTTTGACATCTGACTTTTCCCTAATGACAAAACCATATCGATATTTAGTGTAACTATCTTTGAAAACAACCAAATACCTTTTCTTCCCAAATGACTCGTCGAAGGGACCGCACACATCAGTTGAAATTAACTCTCCAGGTTTGGTCGTTTTTCTCCTTGTGCCAAAAGGTAGACGATGTGTCTTTTCATAAATGCATGGCTCACAAATTTCCCTTTCCAATTTTACTCTGATACCTAGCTCTTTTTCAAGCATCCCTTTTACATGCCGTTTATCCTGGTGGCCCCATCTCTCATGATACAGCTGTAACATGGAGCTATCTGCAATGGCAACTTCCACACATATCTGTCCGTTAGGAGTTATTGGTTTAATGTTCGCCTTGAACAGTGTTCCGTATGCGTTACGAGCTCCGCTCAACACTACCCTCCCACCAACTTCAAGCCAACACTTTGTTGTAGTGGATTCAAATCTACTGTTTTTATTTTTGTCCTGCGTTGCCAAAACAGAAAACAGGTTTTTCGAGATATCCGGAACATACCAAACATCAGTTAAAGATAGAATCTTATCCTTATTGTTTATTGTTGACACGACCTTAATTGTTCCCTTTCCAAGGGCCTTCAAGGTTTCTGTTCCTGCAGCCTTAATGATGCACGGACTTTTAAATTCGTTAAAATCAATGAAAAAACTTGGATCATTCGTTACATGGCTTGTCGCACCATTGTCTATCCACCAGTCTACTCTAGTTTCATCAGTGGAACACACTTCTTCACGCACTGTAAGAAAAAGTGTCTCTTTTAATTCAACTACATTCCCCTGTGATTCACCGACTTCCTTATTCTTTGGTGGTCGTCCATCTGCTATCCATTTTCTACAATCACGCACCCAGTGACCCTTCTTCTTGCAATAATTGCACGTGCTGTCTTGTTTCGACATCTTCCTATTTGCCTTCATTGAGTTTTCTTGCTTCTTGAGAACTTTTGTCACTAGCGCTTCCTGTATGAATTTTTCACTCTTCGCAGTTGCTGTTTTCTTGAAATTTCTTTCAAACATGCAGAGTTGTGTTGTCAATTCATCAAACGTTTTTTCCGCATCCTTAATTAGTAACATCCAACTAGAGCGAAATGTCTCAAATTCGTCCGGCAAAATGTGCAAAACTTTACACACTAACATTAATACTGGTAACTTATTTTCTTGCTTAGCTACGAGGCCATTATTTAGTTCATTCCATAGACTTCTTAATTTTGCTATGTGTGTAGAAACATCCTCGCCACACGTCCAACCAAAAACAAAGAAGTCACTACATATCTTAAACAGTTGGTCTTTTGACGTTGCCTCGAACTGTTGTCTAAGCGCTTCCCACGCATCGTGCGCAGTTTCCTTGTCCATGATCTTTTCATATACCGTGTCAGTAACCGAGCTTGCTATCATCGACTTTGCGTAACTGTTCGCCTTACGGTACAGTTCATTTTTTTCTTTATGCTCCTTCCTTTGTTCTGCTGTAGCATCTACAGCAAGACTTTCTTGTTTGACTAGCTTCTTGTCAATTACATCTAATGCTCCTTCATGATAATCTAGCATATCACGGATCTTTCGTTTCCAAATGGGCCAGTCTGTCTCACCGGTCAGCGGCTTAATGTGCTTTGTCAGATCCATTTCTTCTATGGCTCTCTCACAATACTTCACAACGGCGCACTTCCTTAACTTTTTTCTTCAAGCAGCATAATTACGCCTCAGGTTTATAACACAGTTCCTTGGGCCCATAACCTATTGAGGTTAAATGAAATTATAAGTTCTTTAGTTGAAAAAACTGTCTTTATTAAATATATTGAGATCACTAGAGATCACGTGGAGAAGCTTCTTACACATTGCTTTCGACAACAACCACAGAAAGTAAAAAAACATTAAGTGATTCGCCACACTCCGCGTCCCTTTCTTTCTCTCACAACACCCTCTGGTGTTAACGGCCATAAAATATCACCTCGTATACATACTTTAATATACATAACCTATTTCCAACCTATCTGCTCGATGTAACATACATTCGGGCCGCCTCGGTTCTTTCGGCCCGCTTGAAATAATTCAATTCGCTTGGTTCTGTTCGAGCCGCCCGCTTACTTCGGGCCGCTTGAAAAATTCAAGCTACTTGGTTCTATCCAAGCCGTTCGGTTCTTTCAAGCCGCTCACTTCATTCGGGTACTCGGCTCGGCTCGGTCGTTCAGGCCGAGTTATGATCGGCTTGCTTTTTCCGGGTACTTGAACAGCTCTAATAAGAGCGCAACTTTGATTTCAATTTTCTCAAAAACGGTGCAGACAATGGACTTGAAATTTTCACACAATGCGGACGTCATTTTTAACATTAGATTAAAACACTTTTCAAAGATTTCTCACTATTTTGTCTCCGGTATCGAACCTCCTTAAAGACGTCTTAACTCAGTCGTTTAAAAGACGTCCTGGTACAGACGCCTTAAGGACGTCTTAACTCAGTTGTTTAAAAGACGTCCTGGTACAAACACCTTAAAGACGTCTTAACACAGTCGTTTAAAAGACGTCCTTGTACAAACTTCTTAAAGACGTCTTAAAGACGTATGTCGACAGACGTCTTAGAAATGTCTCCGCGCAGACGTCTTAGAGACGTCTTAATATGGTTTAAAACGTTCAAAGGAAAACAGACGTAAAATGGACGTCTTAAAGACGTCGGGTGCTATCTGGGTCTGTAGTCTTTCTGCCACAAACATTTGTACTCAGGCGTTGAGCAAAATCTGCAAAATCGGACGTGGCTGATTGGGATGGGAGGTACCGTTAAGGAACTAGTTTCTGATCAGTTTAGAGGGCTTCCCGCTTTAATATTTATTTTTAACCTAATAAAACTTTAAACCATAAACTTTTTTTATACTAAAATATGAATTAATGTTTAAACTTTAAAGAAAAATTTTAAAAAGTTGGAAATAAGTATAATTTAATTATTTATAAGGTAAGGAATAATAAGGTGACTAGGAACTAGTTTTTGATCATCTAAAATACATGGGAACTAATTTTTTATCAGGTGAGGAACTAGTTTTTGATCGTCTAAAATACATGGGAACTAATTTCTTATTAGGTAAGGAACTAATATTTGATCACACATTTTTTTTGTATAAATAATCAATGTATAATCATGAAATGTATTTTTTGTCAAACGTTATTTATTTTAACTTTTCTAGAAGACTTTTTAACATTTTTTGGTATGGTTTTGTTTAAATTTTTCTTCAATTTTTTTTCTTCGTCCTTTTCTTTCTTTATTTTTAATTTTTGTAATCTTTCGATCTTTTTACGTTCTTTTTCTGTCTCTGCTTCTTGCTTTCTCTGAACTATTTTTTGATGATACACTCTCCATTCTTCTGACGTTGCTACTGCAGGTATTTTATCCTTTCGTTTTCTTTTGCTGTCTGTTATTTTTTATTCAGGCCAATAAAGGCATCTTTGAAAAGGAGATGGTATTCGAGAATCGTCTGAAATGAAATATAGGTATACATTTGTAGTGTCATAAACTTGGGCCGACACAGGCTAAAGGCTGCCGTTCCAATGAGCGGCTGGCGACGCTCCCACTAGTTCAAGGGAGAAACAGATACATACTTCTCCCTTACACTAGTGGGAGCGTCGCCAGCCGCTCATTGGAACGGCAGATATACTTATTTAATTCGTCAAACGTCCCGAGTCTTAACAGTCACTTTAAGATCCCACACATTTAAATCATATTACCGGCACATAACTATTATCATTTTAATATTATTAAACATGTGCTGTTTTTACTTTTGTTGGTTGATTCTTCTTGATACAACTGTTTGTTTGATGCAGAGTTCTCTGTAGGAATAGTCTCATGCGTAGCGAGATTTGGTTTAACATGCGGGTGGACAGCACGACTATCGATGGACCGGGTTCGGAAGTTTCCAGAAGAAGGCTAGCGACAACTGCCGACAGGGCAGTTTCCCCCATTCATGGGGGCTGCCCGAGGTTCGGCCCGCGATGGAGAGCCGCGGGACAGGGTTTCGTTTTCGAGAGCTCGTGCTAGGAAGTTGCGACGAGCCAGCGGACCGTCTAGATTTCGCGACCTCGCCTCCACGGAAATACCGCGTAAACCGTCCGGACGGTCGAGATCAGCCCTGGGTAACTCCTTCCGATACACCGCGAACGGCCTAGCCGGGAGAGCCCTTGCGCGCGACACGAACCGCCGCACAGTGGGGCAAAGTGACGATGTTTGTTTCAAAATCAAAGAACTTTTCATAGAAATGAGATAGATCGATGATTTTTTTTTTAAATTAAAGCTGACAGATTGCAGAATAAGGGAAAATTAATGAAATTATGGTACGAACGTTTTTTACGTTTGAAAATCTGTGTTAAACTTCAAATTTTAGAGCAAAATTATGTTTTATCCAATACCATGTCCGGTTAGAAGTTTTTCTTGACATGTTGTACATCATTTCCTATAGATTTTGTTGCGCTGATTTCAAATCCGTTCGCAAAATTTATCTACTACCTCAAGATTTTGAAAAAAAATCGATTTCAAGGTTAACACAGATTTTCAAAGTTAAAAAACGTTCGTACCATAATTTCATTAATTTTCCCTTATTCTGCAATCTGTCAGCTTTAATTTAAAAAAAAAATCATCGATCTATCTCATTTCTATCAAAAGTTCTTTGATTTTGAAACAAACATTGTCACTTTGCCCCACTGTGCGCCGTTGACTTCGCGAAGACGTGTGACGGAACGAGACAGAGCGAAAGGACGGACTCCGATTGCGCCGACTTCCGTGTACTACCCAAGAGCACAGCGAGCGACCACGACCTGCGCTAGGTTGAGCGACCTAGAAAGTGTACGAAGCGATAGACGGCAAGCGTGCCGACACCCGAACCACCGCGATAACAGGGACGGAGTGCCGTCCCTAGGGTATGTCCTAATTATTACTTTAATCTTTTCGTAAAGAACATATTTTACTTTATTGTTTCTCCCTTAAATTCCGAGTAACCATTGATTTGACCTCTTTCATTCCTTATCCTTCCATTGTAAGTATAGTCAAGGCGTGCTTTAGCACCTTAAAAGAGCAAGAACCCTGTGAATCCTCCTAGCCGCTCAGGGCGATTCGCAAAAGTCCCTTCAGGACGTAACAATGTTTTCGTCACAAAGTACATTTAATGGATGCAAAGAATCTGCTATTGTTAAATTTGAAGTTTCTGTAATAATAATTTGATCATTGCTGTACACTTTTCAATTTTGATTTGTTAGTGATTGATCAGTTTTTATTACCTTCGAGAGTACCATCTTCATGCACAATCCATTCAGAGTTATCAGGGATACGAATAGTAGTACAGTATTGTCTCTCTGAGGACTCGATTCGGTGGACCCGCTATGGGCTTTTCGCTATCCCCACCACTTCTGTCTCACTCTTGTCCGGCGAAGGCGTGAGCGAGATGGAACGAGAGCGAACGAGAACCATTAAAAGCGAGCGAGGACGGTACGAGACAGACGACGCGTGGATGTTTTGTCTCACTCCGTCTTTTGAGTGCCGTGAGCGCTTACGGTCAGCACGGGAACCGCATCGCAAAATCTTGACGCAGGTCCGGCTCAAGTCTTTTGTGCGCCCTAGGCGAACTTGTCAAATTGCGCCCTTTATTATAATACATTTATTTGAGATTATTTATGACTTTACTCTGCAAATTTAGGCAACTGATAGGGCGTAAGGTTGACAAGAAGTGCAAAATGGTCTTTTCATTGTTGGCATTGTTAAAAATAAATTTTTAAATCAAGTACTACAAATTTTACTACAACGGTTTTAAACTACGAGTAAAAATTAAGAGTGAGGATATGAAGAAGCTCAGTTAAATGTATTATAATAAATGGCGGAATTTGGTAAGCTCGCCTATGGCGCAAAAAAAGACTCGTGCCATGCCTGGCTATCTAACCGTGGCGCGCATGCGTCGAGCAGTCACGGTTCCATCTGAGCGCTCGCGCCGTCGCGCATACCCGCCGCGCATGCAAAGCGTTCCGTCTCGCTCCCCCCTTCGGCCAGAAAGACGCGAGAAACGAACAGGGTTTCATGGACTCCGGCGTAGGATCACACCTACAGGAGCGGTGGTCACCTACGCGAATAAATGTGACGTCACAGATGTACCGACGCCAGCGCCAAGCCAAGTCAACTGCGCCACGGACGCGAATAGGTACTACGCACGATTGGAGAAGAATCGACGCCACACAGTGGTGCATTTTCCCGAAAATCTGGACAAAAGTCAATTTCTGAAGAGAATAGCAATTTGTTCATAGTATGGTACATTTAATATATATATTGTCACGTCCTGGGTTGAGGTCTTTGGGGACGATGACAATGTGGGGTAAGAAATCAGGCGAGAATGTGTAATCCTGCACACTGAGGGTTCTCGGGAGTCAGGCGAGAACGTAAAATCCTACACACTGAGGATTGATAGGAGTCAGGCGAGAACGTAGAATCCTACACACTGAGGGTAGATAGGAGTCAGGCGAGAACGTGTAATCCTGCACGCTGAGGGTTTTTGGGAGTCAAGCGAGAACGTAGAATCCTACACACTGAGGGTAGATAGGAGTCAGGCGAGGACGTGTAATCCTGCACACTAAAGATCGGTGGGAGTTTAGGCGAGAACGTAAAATCCTACACACTGGGTTTAGGGGAAAATCAGGCGAGGATCTTAAATCCTGCACGCTAATCAACCAGGGAAGGTTTAAAAGGTAACCGCGCGCCAGGGAGACACCCGTTAGATCACTTGTGGTTTTTACTTTAGTTTTGGTAATCGGACTTACGGTTGCATTGGCATAAGAAGCCGCCCGTGATATTCCGCGAAATTCGTCTAGACATTGGTCGAACGCGAGCTATGTAAAAGTAAGCCCGGTAAATATTATAAGAACTCCGGTGTTCGCGCAGCCAGATCAGCTGTTGCAGCGGTTTGTTTTGGAAGGGAACCTTCGTACCGAAGATTTAACACAATAACTCGAAGCGTGAATTAAATAAAACTGGTTTATTCAGTTTGTAGTACAAAATAAGCCATGCATATTATTGTGCAGGTGACTTGGTTTATAATAATGCGTTAGGTGTTTACCATTAACACAAAACAGTTATATAAATGGTTATTTATAAAGATATATGTATGAATATGATGTACATGAATATAAATCGTGGTAAAGATATAAAACAATAAGCATGAAATAATAGACCGTCGCAATAAGCGGGTAATAATAGTATAAAACAATAAGAGTTAGCAATGATAGCAATATAAAGCAATAAGCATGAAATAGTAATATAAATGGTAAGAGTTAGCAATAGTACATGAGAAATAAATGAGGGTGATATACCGTGTAACAATGGTTAATGTTAATTGCTTACGATAAATGTCGATGAGTAGTTTGTTGAAACTGATTCTAAACACTTGATAATTGTATAGATACTTTCCGGTGATGTTTCTGCAGAAAGAGGACCTCTGTCTCCCGGGCCCTTGTATTTATGTGAATTTTACATGATTGTTAGGTATGAAGGGTACGCGCGGTATGGACTCTGGCCTACCTACGAACTATGCGTCGCAATAGGACTTCCGGGGTTTTTATAGGGTATGTGTCCATAATTAGTTAAGGACACGTGGATGAAATATTCGTAGCAATAAGGCTTCTTGGTCTTATTTATGTTTCTGATGGGGAGATACTCAACCTATTGGATGGGTTTTTGAAGGTTTGATTGGAAAGGGGTGAGTGTGGCTTTGACTTCTTTGGTCATAGAGAGGGGGTGAGACGTGGTCTCGAGGTAAGGAGTTTTTGGGACGAGGGGCTTGTTTAAAGAGTCTAGCAGGGTAAGCATGGGCAAACGGCCCCCACCCTGATTCCTGGAGTTGTTATTTTTTAAACAATGCTCCTTGCCTGAATAGCCATCGTGTAAAGTTTCAGATCGCTACCCCCCCGTTTAAGGGTAATACGGGGGTAAACGCCCTTAACGTTATTATTTTTTATCTCGGTTACTACTTAAGATATTTGAATGGAAAAAAACGAAAATATAACTACTTACTAACTGTACTTCATATATTTTTCTCCGAATTTTAACTGAATTATTAAGGGTAGAAAAAAAATAATTAATTTTTTGGGGGTGGTTTTTCGAAACAACCCTTTGAGTGACAACCTCCAATAAAATCAAGAATAATGCTCTATTATCGAACTATTATATAAAAAATCCTCTAAATTGTCGAGATGGTGGAACATAGTTAAATAATTTAAAGAAGACCATTATATTTTAAATATGAGGGGTTTTGCGACGAGAAAGAGTAGTTGTCGCCAGCCTAAGCACGTGTCATTTAAATGCGAATGGAAGAAGCGATTGCGGTTCGTTTGGGAGATCAAATTGTGACGGTGAAGGTAGCTGTGGAACAACGCGCGTACGCTAAATACGAATATTTTCCAGATATTAACAGGGTCTAGCAGGGTAAATATTGGGCCAATGGCCCCCACGCGATTCTTGGAGTTGTTATTTCTTAAACAATGCTCCTAGACTGAAACACCATTATGTATAGTTTTAGATCACTCCCCCCCCCCCCCCGCGTTTGCGGGTAATACGGGGGTAAACGCCCTTATCGTTATTATTTTTTTTTTCGGTTACTATCTAATTAAGATATTTAAATGAAACAGAAGCGACAAAATAGTTACACATTAGCTGTAATTCGTATATTTTTTCCGAATTGTAAATTAATTATTACGGGTAGAAAAAAATAATTTATTTCTTGGGGGTGGTTTTTGCAAACAACCCTATGAGTGACAACCCCTTGTCGTAATAATCGCTTATTTGTTTAAACCTATCGAAGGTATAATCCGTACTTGGCCAGGCGTATTTTTCTGTCTTTCTGATTATATAAACGCCGATTGCAAAAACCACCCCCAAGAAATAAATTATTTTTTTTTACCCGTAATAATTAATTTAAAATTCAGAAAAAATATACGAATTACAGCTAATGTGTAGCTATTTTGTCGCTTCTGTTTCATTTAAATATCTTAAATAGGTACTCACCAAAAAGAAATAATAACGATAAGGGCGTTTACCCCCGTATTACCCGCAAACCGGGGGGGGTTAGTGATCTAAAACTATACATAATGGTGTTTCAGTCTAGGAGCATTGTTTAAGAAATAACAACTCCAAGAATCGCGTGGGGGCCATTGGCCCATGTTTACCCTGCTAGACCCTGTTAATATCTGGAAAATATTCGTATTTAGCGTACGCGCGTTGTTCCACAGCTATCTTCACCGTCACAATTCGATCTCCCAAACGAACCGCAATCGTTTCTTCCATTCGCATTTAAATGACACGTGCTTAGGCTGGCGACAACTACTCTTTCTCGTCGCAAAACCCCTCATATTTAAAATATAATGGTCTTCTTTAAATTATTTAACTATGTTCCACCATCTCGACAATTTTGAGGATTTTTTATATAATAGTTCGATAATAGAGCATTATTCTTGATTTTTTTGGAGGTTGTCACTCAAAGGGTTGTTTCGAAAAACCACCCCCAAAAAATTAATTATTTTTTTCTACCCTTAATAATTCAGTTAAAATTCTGAGAAAAATATATGAAGTACAGTTAGTAAGTAGTTATATTTTCGTTTTTTTCATTCAAATATCTTAAGTAGTAACCGAGATAAAAAATAATAACGTTAAGGGCGTTTACCTCCGTATTACCCTTAAACGAGGGGGTAGCGATCTGAAACTTTACACGATGGCTATTCAGGCAAGGAGCATTGTTTAAAAAATAACAACTCCAGGAATCAGGGTGGGGGCCGTTTGCCCATGCTTACCCTGCTAGACTCTTTAAATATGAGGGAGGAGATCGTGCCTCGTAGGGCGAATAAGGAAAGGGGATTTCGTACCGATCGTCTTGAGATGGGGACCGCTAAGGTACATCGTCAAGGTGATCGGCGATTGGGAAAAAAGGGGTAAGAATTGAAGTTTGGGGAATTTCGGTGGAGTTATGGAGTGATTTATGAGGGAGACTTGAAATAGTACCGCGCGAAAATAGTGTCTCGTCACAATATACACATCAGTGCAACAAATGCCGCTTGAAAATTTAAAATATAGTGGTCGGTTAATGAGATATAGGCTATCAAAGTTGACGAAATTTCGTGCTTCTTAGATGGCTTGAAAACGCTCGCATGTTTAATGTATCAAGCAGTTTATTTTTAAAAAATTCATATGTAACGTATTTTACCATTAATATTCGTGTTATAAATATACATTTTGCACATGAATAATGCAAAATATCTTTGAACTTACTCTTGTACTTCCCTTCCCAAGATGTCCTAAATGCCACTCATATCTTAGTACAACGGAAGGAAAATAGTTATTTTATTCACCGAACTTCACACAGTTAAAGCAGGGACTCCTACCGGTACGTAAAATACCGGTATTATACCGGTATTTTTCGGTTGTACCATCGTAACACTTATAGAAACCGAAATACAAAAATACCGGTATATGAAAATACGGGTATATTTACCTATACTTACCGGTAATTTTTTTGGTTTTCTTATTCTATTACAATTTTCAAGATATTTGTAAGCAGAGATTTAAAACCGGTATTATTTGATTACTGCTATTATGTTACCAAAATTATATCTAAACCGATATAGTACCGAAATCGCTGTAATACCGAAATCAAATGAATTACCAGCATTTTTCTGGTAATATGTATAGTGTGATCGCGAGTGAAAGAGAATAAGATGTTACAATGTTACATTCGTCGGAACGTCGATTTCAAACGCTAAGTATAGCGACGTCGTTTGATGCCGTCTTATATATCGTCTCCCTTACGTCCCTCATGTGAGAAAGGGATAACAGAGAGGCTCAGCAATGAAGTGGAGGCGGAATATAAACAAATGAAGATTTGTTCTCGAGATCGATGACGAGAACGTGGAGCGTTAGCAGTGCCGCCAACCCAAGTTAGTGTCGAAAGATTATTTTCTTCATTACAATATGTCCTGTCACCATTACGTTACAATTTGTCTGATTGTTTTTAATATTTTATTGTTTTATTGAAAAAGAAAAACCTGTCTTAATCTTGACCTACCATTTCTATAAGAGGAAAACCGAAAAAATACCGGTATTTATTTCGGTTTTCGGTAATATATCGGTTTCGGTATAGTGTAATACCGGTATCCAAATTATACCTGAGTTAAAGGTTTCTTGACGTTGTCACGTCCCGGGTGAGATCTTTAGGAACGATGACTATGGGGGAAGGAAAAGTCAGGAACGAATCTGAAATCCAGCACTCTGAGGATTTTTTATGGAACTCAGGCGCGAATCTTGAATCCAGCACACTGACGCTAGGGGGAGATCAGGCGCGAATCTTAAATCCAGCACTCTGAGGATTTTGAAGGAAGTCAGGCGCGAATCTTGAATCCGGCACTCTGAGAATTTTGAAGGAAGTCAGGCGCGAATCTTGAATCCGGCACTCTGAGGATTTTAAAGGAAGTCAGGCGCGAATCTGGAATCCCGCACACTGAAACTAGGGGGAGATCAGGCGCGAATCTTAAATCCAGCACACTGAGGATAGGTGGAGATCAGGCGTGAATCTTAAATCCAGCACACTGAGGATAGGTGGAGATCAGACGTGAATCTTGAATCCAGCAAACTGAGGATAGGTGGAGATCAGGCGTGAATCTTAAATCGAACACTCTAATCGACCAGGGAAGGTTTAAAAGGCGAATACACACCCGGGGAACACCCATTAGAGCACCTTATGTTTGTTTTGATTTTGGTAATGGGATTTACCGTTGCATTTATATAAAAGAAACCACACGTGTAGCCTCTTGGGTTCGCAGGATGAAGGAATATGGATAATTTCTGGACAGACAAGGTTTATTCGGATTAGGTGAGAATACATGATGTGGTTGATGGAAAGGGGCTACAAATTTCATAAAATCAGACATTACGTCTCGCTGAGTTTATACAATTCCAATGTGCAAAGTGCAGACGGCACTTGCCTTTAATCTAATGAGGCGTCCAGGAGTTACTCTGTACTCTCTCGTTCGATTGGCGTCCAGGTATTGTCGCCGAACTCTCCATATCGAACAGGCGTCCAGGAATATCCTCCCGTACTCTCCTCTCTCAACGATCGGGTATTTAAGGAAGGGACTTTGTACTCTAACGATTTTACTCTACTGAGGCGTCCAGGAGTTACTCTGTACTCTCCCGTTCGGTTGGCGTCCAGGTATTATCGCTGTACTCTCCATACCGAACAGGCGTCCAGGAATATTCTCCCGTACTCTCCTCTCTATTCTAACGAGGCGTCCAGGAGTTCCATCTGTACTCTCCCGTTCGATTGGCGTCCAGGTATTGTCGCCGAACTCTCCATATCGAACGGGCGTCCAGGCATATTCTCCCGTACTCTCCTCTCTTTTCTAATGTCATGCTCTGTACTCTCTCGACCGATAGGCGTCCAGGTATTATCGCCGTACTCTCCACATCGGTCGAGCGTCCAGGAACAGACTCTGGTTCCTCCAGCAGGCGTCCAGGCCTACAAGCGTGTCCGCGAAACGTCTCGATGGTCAGCGTTTCTCAATCCTCCTTTTCTGCATGCTACACACGTAATATTTCCGTGAATTGCACGGCTCATGTAAAAGTATGTTTTTAAACACTGTAAGCGTTCTTGCGTTCACTAACAGAAATCAGCTGTTGCGGCAGCCTGTTTTGGTTTGGAATCTTTGTAACCAAAGGATGCACACAATAATTCGAAGCGTGATTTAAAAAGAAAGATGTTTATTAACTTTAAACACGAGTACGTTTTTACTGTTTAAACTGTAATTAACCACAATATACAGGGTCTGTCCGGAAAGTAATAAGCCTCATTTTTTTTTACAAAGTTTATTGATCGGACTGGTACAACAACTTAATATTCCTCAAAATAGGACCCTTGTGCATCAATACATTTTTGCCACCGAGATTTCCATGCTGCATAAGCTCCCTGGAACTCCTCGATCGGAATGCTGTTCAGTAAGGTCGTCGTGGTAGCTTGGATGTTGTCCAGGGTGCCCAGATGACGTCCTTTGAGCTCCCTTTTCAGCCGAGGAAACAAAAAGAAGTCTGCCGGGGCTAGGTCGGGACTGTAGGGTGGCTGGGGAATCGTTGCAACACCGATCCGGGTCAGGTAGGAGCTGACAACAAAGGCGGTGTGAGAACGGTCGGTCAAAACTTTGGGCACAAGTTTTGCGCAAATCTTCCGCATGGCCAAGTCTTCCGATACAATCTCATGAACAATTGTTTTCGGCAAGTTCAATAGTTCCGATATCAAACGAACACTCATTCGTCGGTCTGTATCGAGCAATTCGCGCACACGGGTGAGGTGTTCGCCCGTTCGCGATGTTTGTGGGCGTCCAGAACGGGCCTCGTCGGTAACCTCTTCCCGACCTTCCCTGAACGACCTGTGCCACTTCTTTGCCTGCGAATAGGACATGCAAGCATCCCCGAAAGCTTCATTAAGCATGTCCCATGTTTCCTTCGGCGTCTTGTTGAGTTTAACACAAAACTTCACCGCATAACGCTGCTTTAAAGTTTTTTCCATCGTAACCACGACGAGGTCACTGAACAGACGTTCACGTGGCAGCACGCCCTAACCCTCCCAGAGCTCGGAGGCTCCACGCGGGATCGCTGGAAAGCTAAAGGTTCCCCCCATTTTTCCTCACCGGTCGCAGCGCTGTGCGTTATATAGTCGCGTCACAAAAAAATGAGGCTCATTACTTTCCGGACAGACCCTGTAAGAATATGAGCATGAAATACAATATGCGATAATTGGGTAAAATGATATAAGCAATAAGCGTTGATATAGAAAGCAATATAAATAGTAATACAAAATAATAAATGTTTGCAATAAGCGTTGATATAGAAAGCAATATAAATAGTAATACAAAATAATAAATGTTTGCAATAAGCGTTGATATAGAAAGCAATATGAATAGTAATACAAAATAATAAATGTTTGCAATAAGCGTTGATATAGAAAGCAATATAAATAATAATACAAAATATAAATATAATTGTAATATCTTACAATGATTGATGAACGGTGATTGTTGGTCATTGATTTGAATTTTAATGAAACTCTTAGCATTCGGTAACACTGAGTTGTGAATAAGAGCGCTCCGGCCTCTCGGGACCTCATATTTATGTAGTTTTACAGGAATGTTGCGGGGGTACGCGTGGTATGGACCTTGACATATTTAAGAAATTAGTCGCAGTAGGACTTCCGGCGTTTTTATAAACGGTACGTCTATTATTAGACGCATTTATGTCACGTACACCAAATATTCGTCGCAATTAGACTTCCGGGGTTCTTATGACTGTGAAAAGGAGATACTCAACCCGTCGAATGGATTTTGGGTGTTTTAATAGGAAAGAGGTTAGAGTGGCTTGAACTCAGTGAGTCGTAAAGAGGGGAGTGAGACGTGGTCTCGATTTAAGAGGGTTTTGGAACGAGGGACTTGTTTAGATTTGTTTTGAGGGAAGGATTCGTGCCTCATAGGGCGAATAGGCGAAGGAGGTTTCGTACCGACGATCTTGAGATGGGGACCGCTAAGGTACATCGTCAAGGTTATCAGCGATTGGGGAAAGGGGGTAGAGTTGAGTTTGAGGGACTTTAGTGGAGTGATTTTGAGATTTATGATAGATTTTAGAATAATACCGCGCGAAAAATAGTGGGACGTCACAATTAATATCTTTTAAATTACTGAAATATTTAGAATAATATAGAAATATTTTTTCGACTCTTAAAAATATCTTAAACGTATTTACATTGACATAATGTCATAATACAAAGAATTTGTGTTGTACGCTTTAAATTGTACAAATCTTGTAATCGAATGTTGTAATGGGGTCTTTGATCCTATGGACTTCAAGCAATTATTACACACTTTACACGTCTTCATGATGGAATTTAAAATATATCCAGCATAATTATATAAAGAGTTTAATTCAAGTGTTGTCAATTTTATATCAGTAAAATTATTATTAAATTCTGATACTTTATTAGTACTTGTACTTGGTATATCATCTCGCATTATGGCTTTGCTTTTTACCAATTTTTTTGCCGATATATATTCAAGAAATCTTAATAAAAATTCCCGGTCACTTTTTCATAATTACCATTGGTTACATGCTACGTATACAAAACTATAGAAACTAATTTTAAATTATTTGAGAACTGTAACAGATAAGGTATGACGTATTTTCTTCTTATTTGAGAAAATAAATTTTCTACGCAATCTTGACTAAATCTAGAAGTTAAAATAAATGAAACTTTTCTCGTCTTAATTAAATATTCGGTTAAATTAATGACTGATGTGCTAATCATTATACCTCTTTGTACTGGTTTAAATTCACCATTCCCTATTTTTATTTCTGTAAAGATATCAATAACTTCATGCAGAAAACTAATACTATTATTATACATATTTGCATGTTTTATACCAAGTGCTAATTTACAAGTTCTTGATGTCATGATAGAAAATTATTTACGAACAATCGTAACAAACCATGCAGTACTACAGCGGTGGCCACATCGGGCCATTTGGGAGTAAGGTCCCCATTATGTTTACCGTAGCCGCGTGGAAGGGGAGCTGGAAGCCAATGGTACCGTGGGCGCGCCACGGATAGGGAAAACTGTAAGAGTGTAAGTAGTAACGTGCGGTGCAGGCTCGTATTCTTAGGCTGAAATAACTGGCCCTCTTAGGAGCCCAAGTGCCAGCGATCACTGGGGCCCCCAAGATTCCCAGTCATTCAAGCCTATCGTACGGGCATGAGGTTGCACCGCACACTCTTACAGTTTTCCCTATCCGTGGCGCGCCCACGTTACCATTGACTTTCGAGCTCCTCTTCCGCGTGGCTACGGTAGACATAATGGAGACCTTACTCCCAAATGGCCCGATGTGGCCACCGCTGCAGTACTACGATATTTCGGTATATTCTTGCAAGTTGCTAATAAATGTAATGATTGCCTACTTTCATTTTATTGAAAGTATTCATGGAATTAATGTCATCTCTTTGTAATTTAGGCGTTAAGGCTGCCGTCTCAGCGGGACTTGAATGTGTGCGTACGCTCACACAGGCTAAGATATGCGTGTACATACACGTGTGTAGTAAACAAATCGTATATTACAACTTTCGTCCTGGAATCGACCAAAAGGAAGTTTTTGCGGGTATAGTTGCCTCCAGTGGACATCCGTGCAGACGGGTCTGGTGCGTTTGAATGCTAATAACGATCGTACGTTGAAATAATAATGAATTTATGACTTGAAAAGTGACAGAATGAGGCTCGAGTACATTAGCGCCACCAACGGAGAAGCCTTGAAGTCTCATTCTGTCACTTTTCGAATCATAAATTCATTATTATTTCAACGTACGGTGGTTATTAGCATTCAAACGCACCAGACCCGTCTGCACGGATGTCTACTGGAGGCAACTATACCTGCAAAAACTTCCTTTTGGTCGATTCCAGGACGAAAGTTGTAATATACGATTTGTTTACTACGCACGTGTATGTACACGCATATCTTAGCTTGTGTGAGCGTACGCACACATTCAAGGCCTGCTGAGACGGCAGCCTTAATAATAATTCGCAATTTTCTTGAATACTCATCAATTCGTTGAAATGTCTTAATTCTATCTTATTTGAAGGTAAATTATATTTACATACTATAATGTCAGGAATTGTGATTATATGATTGCTAATTGACGCCTGCTTAATAGTTTTTAAAAGATGAGGCGGATCAGCAATTATGTACAAACATCGACTGGAGTCAAACGGATGTACAATAGAATTTTTTATTTTACTGAATCTCCCACTATTTACGCCTAATAACTTCCACAAGATGCTGCTAGCACATCTGCCGGTTGTAGTTCGTCCGCTCCTGTTGATTTAATCCCCGATAGATTCAGTGCTAGGCGCGATATAAATATAGAAGATGCCGGTCCTTCTACTTCTACTTCACGCGTTTCTAATATCCCCGATACAGTTTCATTGTCCTGTGGTACTTCCTCCGAGCCATCTTTTCGCCAACGGTTAGCGTCTTGTTTCGTAGACAACAATTTGACACACGTTCAAGGAAATAATATATTATCTCTCCTTCGAACGCATTCCTGTTTCTCCCAGTTACCTCAGCACGTTAGAACGCTTGTATCTACGCCACGTATTCCTGCTGTCACATTCGTCGTGACACCAGGAGAATACATTCATTTTGATCTGGAAGCAGAAATTATTAAAAGTCTCCCGAATACTTTGTCCGTAGCTTTTGTTACACACTTAGAATTAGATTTTCATACCGACGGATGTAGTTTGGACAAATTAAGTTCCATTCATATCTGGCCCATTCAATGTAGAATTTCAAATATTCCTCATATAAAACCGATAGTGGTAGGCATTTATAAAGGTCCTCGAAAACCACGCGACCCCAATATTTTCTTTGATAAATTTATTGTAGACGTTAATGCCATCATGTTCAACGGAGGCATAAAGGACACTGTTAAGTCCTAGAGGGGATTACTGACCCAAGAGCGTACAGCATATGCTATACACCGTTGGAAAGGTCTCGCCAAGACGAATCGATTGATATCATTTTTAACTTCGAAATCAGATGGGATAACCTCGAAAAATAGCCTCAAAGTTCGAGATTTTGCGGTTGTGAACAAACGAAACCGGTAGTAAAAGCCCATCCGGTCCGAGGGACCTCGGGTAGGCAGCTGAGGAAAAACCGAGGGATGCAAGCCATACTCTAGCTGGTTGGGACGGCAAATGTGCCCCTCGACGTTCATTTCAGTGCCGAGTTGGACCTGCGTTTGCCCTATGAGCCCCTTTCCTAATGCCCAGTATGAAATCGCCAATGGATTAGTGGCCCATGGGCTAGACGCAGGCCCAACACGGCCCTGAAATGAAGGTCGTGGGGCATATTTGCCGTCCCAACCTGCTGGAGTATTGCTTGCATCAATCGGTTTTTCCTCAGCTGCCTACCCGAGGTCCCTCGGACCAGATGGGCTTTTACTACCGGTTTCGTTTGTTCAAAATCGCAAAATCTCGATCTTTGAGGCTATTTTTCGAGGTGATCCCATCTGATTTCGAAGTTAAAAATGGTATCAATCCATTCGTTTTGGCGAGACCTTTCCAACGGTGTATAGCATATGCTGTACGCTCTTGGGTCAGTAATCCCCTCTAGGACTTATCATTGTCCTTTAAGATGCAAAGCACGTTTGATTGTCTCATTTGACCAATTTCGAACACTATGACTTTTTGTAAAGAGAGTTTTAATTTGATCTTCCGTAAAAACTGAAGTTAAAGCCTTTTTGTACTTATTATTATTAATTTTATCTTTTAGTTTCTGTATTGTCTTTCTCAGAGATTTAATTCTTTTTTTCATTTTTATCAATGACAATTGTACTCTTCGAACAATCTTTTCTGATCTTACATGTTGATATTTTTTATTTTTATGAGATTTATCTTCAGGTGAAATACATGCGACTGATGTACTGGGCGCAGAAATATAATTTATAATCTAAAAAATCATTTTACACATTAAAACGTAAGGGATCAGGAAAAAGGGATAAGAGAGAAAATGGCGAAACCAGAGGTAAAGAAACAACGTAAAAAAAATTTAATCTTTACTATTTATAAAGAGAGAGCCGATTTTTATGTTCGCGCAAAACTCAAGACCTATTGAACCGATCTTCCTCAAATTTTGACACGTTATTCCTGCATACTCTAGGACGGACATAGGCTATGTAGCATGTCTCAGAAACGCGTCATTAACATGTAATTTATATGCAAAGATTTCACGTGTACGACTGTTTGGCCGACCACGTGACCCCTATATACGACAGTCTACTTGCGCGCGCATGCGCATATTCAGCCCGCGCGATACCTCGCCCGTAGCAGTACCGCGATGTTACCGCCAGGTGGCAAAGCTTCTCGAGCGCTTTCTCGCGAGAGAACTGGATTATCGCGGATATATATGTCAGAATGATTGTCGGGGTACAAATTGGTTTTGCAAATTTATTATCACGTGGTATGCAAAACAGTACACATGGAATGTTTACATATAATTACATGTTAATAACGCGTTTCTGAGACATGCTACATAGCATATGTCCGTCTTAGAGTATATAGGAATAACGTGTCAAAATTTGAGGAAGATCAGTTCAACAGGTCTTGAGTTTTGCGCGAATATAAAAATCGGCTCTGTTTTTATATAATAGGTATAGAAAAGATATTAATTCTAATAAACACGTATCAGTCACGCTACGATCTCGGGCGAAGCCGAGACGGGGCATGCTAGTAAATACATATGTATAAAATATAATAGTTTTATTAATTCAATATATTCAATTACTGTGTTCGCTTTATTGCTTTCAGTTGATACTTGTGGTATTTCTGTTTCATTCTCCCTTACAGTTTTCTTTATATTAAATCCAAATATTGTTGGCGCCAGTGGTGGGTACGTAAAATACCCGCATGTAGAAAACTAAGTTTTCTACGTGGCTAAAACTGTATAATACCAGACAGAATTTTTCTAAGTTTTCTACAGTTTCATACACTAGGCGGCAAAATCGGCTTCCCTCCGGAAATTTGGCAACGTTGCATGTCACTAGAATTACTGAGTTATGCCTAGTGACATGCAACGTTGCCAAATTTCCGGAGGGAAGCCGATTTTGCCGCCTAAGGTCGGGACCATATATATTGGCCGGTGAATTCGTTGACGCGAGCGGCGATCGAGGAGAAATCAGCCACCACCATCTGACGATCGTGGATTTGTCGTTGGAACTGCGTGGCCCTCGCAGGGTATGGTGGGGTCACGGGAACGCTGCTCGGCTCCGCCTGAACCTAGCTGTTTGGCTATTATTTATTCTTAGCGTAATAGTTGTGTGCGTTACGAAGCTATGCGTAGACCAATACGAGATGAAGCTATCGAGAAAGTATCAATCTTCTAACCAATAAAGCTCCTGAATTTTTTCGTTGCTAACGCACACCTATTCTGATGTGTGTATTTCTACGCTGACAGCTCGGTTTGGCCTACACCCCAGAAGCTTGGCACTATCCCCACCACTTCTGGCTCACTCTTGTTCTGCGAAGGCGAGAGCGAGATGGAACGAGAGCGAGTAAGAAAACGTTGAGAAAAGGAGCACCGAGGTATGCAAACTGTGTGGTGGGAGAATACCCCTCACGAAACTCACCGGCCAATATATCTGGCCCCGACCTTAGTGTACATGTAATATACCTTGAAAAGTTCAATTTTGCGGGAGCGTACAAAAGAGTGGCAAAAATGGATTTCGGAGGGCGACCGAAGCATTCTTTTTGGAAACAAGGGGAGTTTGAACACCAACGATTACCAAATGGCAAAAATGGTGCTTTGTGTTAAGTCTGCAAAAAGGTATTAGCCAATACTGCGGAACAAAGATTAAAAAATTATAGGTTAGTATTATATTATTTTATATGTGAAATAAAAGGTTTGTTTTTCTGTATTGGCAAAAATTATCTTTATGTAATTAAAAAAGGAATTATCACTTTTTGTTTCTAATATTTGTATATTAATATAATTTTTTAGGAAAAACTGCCCGTTGAAAAATGCTACGGTTAACATATGCAGCGATCAAAATATAAATATTAATTATAATGTATGTCAGGCATGGAACTAAAGTGAACGCAGCGGCCGTTTTTCGGACGCAACGCCTCCTTTCTCCCGCCGCGCGTCTTCGCCCCCGCGGCGGGCCTAGGAGCTTCGAGCGCCTCAGGCCCGTACCACGTGAACCGCGTGTGGCGCGTTGACAAAACAAATACGCATCGACAATCGTGCTCTCTGGGTCCATGTGGAAACCTATTGATACAATGTCGCCCCAATGCGCCACGCGCGGTTCATATGGTACGGGTCTGAGGCGCTCGAAGCTCCTAGGCCCGCCGCGGGGACAAAGACGCGCGGCGGGAGAAAGGAGGCGTTGCCTCCGAAAAACGGCCGCTGCGTTCACTTTAGTTCCATGCCTGATGTATGTGATGAAAATCATAATTATTTGAATGAAACAAACTTAGGAGAAGTACAATCCACCACAGATGTGAACAGGCCAGGAGGTAAATATAACTATTTATGCGGGCTTCTTAGTATTGTATTCTTTAACTGTTGGTTAATACCTTCTCAAGTTTCTTGTATAAATTATTTATCTAATTGTATAGGTTCGGAATTAAGTTCCAAAATTAGATTTGCCATGCAAACTAGTTCAAACGTTTGCAACAGTATGGAAGCAAGAAAAGGATCTGAAAATTCCCTAAAAAATCCAACTACATTGAAAGCTAAAAGAAGAAAAAAGAGCAATTCTTCACATATTGATATATTGAATGATGAAGAAATAGTAATAATTAATAGAGGATTGATTCATTTTTTAATAACATACAATATAGATTTTAAGTGCATAGAATCCAACTATTTTGATAATTTTATGAAGGCCCTTCATCCGGGATATACTTTTCCCAATTGTTTAGATTTAACGACAAATATTTTAAATGAAGCCTACGATCACTATAAAAATACGAAATTCGATTTCAATTGCTGTGGAATTTTATTAATTAGCTGTCAAAGAACCAGTAATCAATACATAAGCATGACGTACAAATTACAATCAGCAAGGAACTTCTACATACATTGATGCTTGCGACAGTTTGAGAGGTTTAGAAATTTTTATTATAAAATCTATTGAAATAACCAAACAAAAGTACAATGTCGATATTTATGCAGTTGTTTCCAACGTAGACAATTATTTAAATTTACCAGTGATAGTAGAAGGTTCGGATGATAGGAAATTCTGGTATTTCGATTGCATCACCAAAAATGTAAACTCGATAACTAAATCAATATTAGCCAACTGTGAACATGACGTAAATAAAATTATAATGACATTTTCAATGGTAGATGAGCAGGAACAAATTTTGAAGCATGACGGTACAAAAATGACTATCATTACCGATGATTATTACAACAATACTTTTAATGCACTTATACCTTGCTGCCAAAATTTGAAAACCTTGCGGAATCTAGTAGCTGATAATATATACAAGTGCAATCAGGAGACACTGCAGTTGTTATTTGATTCAAATTTTGAAGTGAAGCTAAATAGTAGTATAAGTATACTAAAAGCAATTAATAAACAATCCTCTATGCAAAATAAAGTGGAGTACAGCATTGCGGATGCAGTAGAAGATTGGATACAATTGGAATTAGATTGTACAGATGAATCACTTAAGATTTCAATAAATGACCAATTAAAATTAATATTAAATTCAGTATCATTAGCAGCGAATTATTTACATCCAACTTATAGGGGACAAAAATTAAAATTCTTAGACAATAAATATGTTCAAATGGTAAGGACATTTTTTATTGATGTACTTGACGAAGATGAAATGGAAGTATTATTTCAATTTGAAGACAAGACTGGAATATTTGAAAAAATGTTTCAGAAAGAATATAAATCTATCAAAACCTTTTACCGTACTATAAAATCAGTGTATCCAAAATTTGCTATTTTTTGTCAAAAACTGTTAACAATTCCTGCATACACTAACGAGCAGGAATTACTTTTAGTTCAACGAAATGATTTAGACTGTGAACAAAAAAGAAAAGTTACTGAACTATTTTATTCATTAAAAATCAATGAAAAGAAAAAGGACATTTTATAATCTCACGTCAAAGATTGTTAAATACTTTTTCCTTCGTTATTATAAGTTCCTCTATATCTTGGTATGTATGTAATATAAGCTACTTTACTTTTTCATTATGTCATGTGATATTAATTATGTTAATATTTATAAGGATAAGTGTAATTCATAAAAGATACAATTCATAGTTATCGAAAGAAACCTTTGCCATAGAATAAAATACTGTTACGTGAATAGAATAGCATGGTTATTTCCTTACATACTTAATATATAAACCTGCACGCTACCTCATATAAATTGACCTAATACCTATACTTCCTCATCATCCGGAAATTCGAAGAATCAAGTCTTTTAATCTTAAGAAATGGTATGATGGATGGAAGCTGAAAAAGTAGAGAAAATACAGGAGAGATACATAAGGTGAACCTATTTACTACTTAAAGAGTAGTATAATGCTATTAATTTTGCTGATATCTCAGCTTTCAATCGATTTCTTTTAGTACAGTGAACTAGTGTCCACTGAGAAAAAAGTCTCTCAAGTTCTGCTGTGGATGCAGGAATACTCAATAATTTCTCTGCTAATGAACTTAAATCTTCATAAAATGGTTTTGCAGTTCTCCAAAAAACATTCGGAGATTTGTACCTCTTTTGTGAAATATTTCTAAACATACTAGTTTCATTTTTATATTCTTCTAGTTCAGGCATGGAACTAAAGTGACCGCAGCGGCCGTTTTTCGGAGGCAACGCCTCCTTTCTCCCGCCGCGCGTCTTTGTCCCCGCGGCGGGCCTAGGAGCTTCGAGCGCCTCAGACCCGTACCATATGAACCGCGCGTGGCGCATTGGGGCGACATTGTATCAATAGGTTTCCACATGGACCCAGAGAGCACGATTGTCGATGCGTATTTGTTTTGTCAACGCGCCACACGCGGTTCACGTGGTACGGGCCTGAGGCGCTCGAAGCTCCTAGGCCCGCCGCGGGGGCGAAGACGCGCGGCGGGAGAAAGGAGGCGTTGCGTCCGAAAAACGGCCGCTGCGTTCACTTTAGTTCCATGCCTGTTCTAGTTGCTGCAAACCATTTTCATTTAAATTGTTTTTGAAGAAGTTATTCATCATGTTTATGTAATATTGATTTTGAACAAATCTACGTCCTCTATATGTTTGATGCAAAAAATTTGCAGCTAATCCGTAGGGATTTATAACTTTTGTTAATCGTTCTTGTAATATGACTTCAAAATCTTCAGCATGTGTTGGAATTTGCAATTCTAACCACATTTCTGTGGCAACAGCTATGTTACAATTTATTTCTTGACATGCATTTATTAAAGTACATATTGGGTCACAGACTATGATGTAATCAGTTAATTCTAATTCAAATGATTCTTCAAATAAGCTTTCAACAACCCCATCTTTAAATTTATATTTGTTTTCTGCATCTTGTGCTTCGTTATATTTAATAATATCACGCATGATACAAATATTTTCCAAGCACCTTCTGTATGCATTTCTTTTGCTGCACCATCGAGTCTCTCCTGATAATATCATTTTTTTACCACCTCTACTTATTAATTTATTTTCTAAATTAGGAGACCTAAAATCTTTTATAATGTTATTTACTTTATCATCAAAACTAGTATTAATTAAAGATTTAAATAACAGGTTGCCACTGTGACTGTTACAAGTAACATGCCCCAAATCCACTCTTTTCTTGATATTGATCATATTTGAAGCATTGTCTGTAACAGCAGCATAAATGTTAGATTCCAAAAACAAGTTTCTTCCAGTTGCTAGGCGTAACATGGCTACAACATTTTTGGAGTTTGCTGCTGAATTCTTCCAACCACCAATTAAAAGTACAGCATTTTGCTGCACATTTTGTTTAATGGAACTACATAATTGTTCATATTGTACATTTAAAAGTTTTGTTCCCATTGTTTTTCTCGACGGAAGTACATAGTCCTTATTTATTGCATGTACAAAAGCTTTAAAGTGGCTTGATTCCACCACACTGAAAGGGATATTGCACCCAAAAAAGAAATTTGATAATAATTTATCTATTTCATTTTTTCTGAAACAGATATTTTTATTTACATAATTTTGAATTCAAAGAAATTTTAGTTATTATCGTATATTTATTTCTAATTACTTCACCTTTCACGATTCATTTTTTATTAGTTATTAATGGTAAAAACACGATTTTTTTATTTTATACACACGTGTTTTAAATGTATTAAATGTATATGTATCTGGAATGAAAATAACCAATAATTCACACCACACTCCTGAATCTTTTTTTGGGGTTAGGAAAATGGCGATTATATATAGTTTCCGACGTAATCGACGTATTCTACAGTATTCTACACGTTTTCAGTGTTTACGACGTACAGTAATGCCTCGTTAGAATCACGACGATCGGGGCTGGCAGCGTGATACTAACGCGATGCGGATACTATTTCGTGCCGACGACAACTTCGCGTCGACTCTTTTGTTCTCTATCACAAATATCGGATTCTCTCACTCTCGACTGAAGGATGCCATGAAATGGTGGGGATAGTGAGCGTGATTATAATGCATGGTAAAAACGTGACACTAACGACGAATTACTGTATTATACAAGTTTTCTACAGTCTATGGTAAGTAACTGACGACATCCGTCGAAAACCCACCACTGGTTGGCGCAGCGTTTGGTTTTAATTTCCATTTGTGGTCAGCTACATGTGCTTCTAACATTTCTACACTAAAGTGTACCTATGATATAAACAATTGTACAATTTTACAATTTAATCATGAGTGTCACATAAAAATAGATTTACCTCACAGAGGCGAAAATTATCCCTTGGTATCCAATTTTTGTAAGGAATATTTCGTAGCCATAGGGCGGTATTCACAGTCGCGTCTTGAGCAAATGCTTGAGATCATCTTCTAGAAGACGATCTTGTTTGCCTAAGGACATCAGGTATTCATAGTCGTTGCTCAAGATGATCTTAAGCATTTGCTTGAAATAAGCGATTTCTTGTATGACGTATCCATTTACTTTATAAAGCATTTACTCAAGCATTTGCTCATTCACGTTCGGAAACTTTCGGAATAATTCTGTTAGAACAACCAATGATAAAGGATATTCCGTTCGTTCCTTGGTGGACGACGGAGTAGGATACTCGAACATGAGTGATGCGTATGACCGTCGAGGTTATATTATAGCGATGCCGGGGGACAGTTTATCGGAGAGTCTCCGGAATGGCGAGGATAACCCCTCGCGGTGTTTTATAATGATTTCAGGGACAACGTAATTCGGAGCATAATCAAGGAAATTAGATGTAAAATTGATTTATATTGATTTATGTAATGAACTAATATATAAACCCAACCACTAAACTGTAATGCGTGTGAGCGTCGAGGTTATATTATAGCAATGCCGGGGACAGTTTATCGGAGAGTCTCCGGAAAGGCAAGGATACCCCCCGTGGTGCCTCACGATGACTTCCAGGACTTCGATACGATAGAATAAAGAATTTTGTTTTTATGAAACAGGTATCGAGGGGGGCAATTTTGGGATGGTGGTAAAGAAAAATATATACCCTTCTCGCTTTTTACCGTTTTGCAGTACCAATTTAATTAAAAATTTAAAACCGAAATTGAAAAATATAATATAATCATCATAATAATCATCTATATAATCATCTTCGTCAATATCGCTAATATCAATATTAATGTCGATATCGTCTTCGAAATCCATTTTTGGCGTCCTTTGTGCAGGTAATGGCGGAAGTATTATCACGCACACATACGGCCACTGCCGTAAATGTTCCCCCTCTACTCCGAACATTCTTCTGGTGGAATCTCAAGACGGTCTCAAGACATGTAAAACGTCGTCTTGAAAATATAACCTCGCTTTACCGTCTATTTTGACACATGTGACGTCATACAAGGATTTACTTATTTGAAAAAAATTTTCCTCAAGCAAATGCTCAAGACACGACCTCAAGATGCAACTATGAATCTAGGCGGCATCTTAAGCAAATGCTTGAGATGGTCTTGATCTCAAGACGCGACTGTGAATACCGCCCATAAAGCTCGACGTTCTGGACATTTTGGAAAAACACTCATAATATATCCCTTTTCTGAAGTGTTATTGCTAAACGGTGCTGCACATCCAACCATTTTGTATGAATCAAGTTAAATGAACGAAATGTCTTGTAACGATTAACTCAGAACGCAATAAAAATTATTAAACAGAATCGAATTAAATTGTTTAACTACTGGAAACTATTTACGAACAAGAAAAAGAACGAAGATGTTTTAGGAATTGAACTAAGTTGAATTTATTGCAACAGGGCTGGTTTGTGACAACGTCGGTGAACAAATGCGAAGACAAATTTCTAATCCCAGATAGCACACCTCGTCTTAGAGACGTCTAGTTTATGTCTATTTTAGGTCTGAACGTCTTGATTTGTAACAAGACGTCTTCAAGACGCCTTTAAGACGCTTTTTGGACGTCTTTAAGACTTTAATTTGCGAAAACAAATTTCTAATCCCAGATAGCACACCTCGTCTTAGAGACGTCTAGTTTATGTCTATTTTAGGTCTGAACGTCTTGATTTGTAACAAGACGTCTTCAAGACGTCTTTAAGACGCTTTTTGGACGTCTTTAAGACTTTACCAGACGTTGTGCTATCTGGGATGTAGTAAAGTTCATTCTTAACTCTTTTCTGTTCAAACTTCGCGCTATAAGAGCTACCGCCATAAACGTAAGAGTTGTTAAGAGTGGTCAAGAGCACTGATATATATACTATGGATTGGAGATGCTTGAAGCGATTTGAAGGTGCTTTTGGCATGATGCGCCACCATCGTTCGGATGTTGTACTTACTTCCCTTCGCCCCGCGATCACCCGCGGTGCTCCATACTTTGCCCCACTTTGCCCCACTTCCTTTAATACATCGGACAACGGTGGCGGCGCTGGCATCTAAACTCTGTTGCGTGACCGGTTGGGTCCTCTGGATCCGTCTTAGGGAATTCAGGCGCGGGACGATGCCCGTGGAACGCTAAGGCGTTCTGCTCACTGGACGCGGATTTTTAGAGATGATTATATTAATAAAGGTGATAGTAAAATAATAAAAAAGATTAAAACACAAATAACTGATAACTGTATTGAACACAAAATAAAGAATTTATTGGAGTTCAGAATTATACGTCCGCTCGCTTCTGCTTTTGGGGCTCGAGAGGGGCTTTCCAGCATCCATCGGGTTTTTCTTTTATTAATAACAAGATATCTTAGTTACGCCAAGAGCCAATCGCAAATTTACTAATTAATTAGCTTAATTCCTATTCGTCAATCTGATTCCTTTCGATTATCGATTTTTATAAAACCAAGCGTTTAACTACATTGCGCTGGAATTACGCACCTAGGAGAAAGGAGAAACGAGAAGTTCATTTATTCAAACATCCGTTTCTAAGAGAGTATCGATTAATTTATAATCCTGAAGTCCCCGCATTAAAAGAATCTCTAACTATTTTCAAACACCTCGGACTTGTGCGAACTTCACTTTGTCTCCCTTTCACCTCCAAAAAGTTAGCCCCTCATTGGTAGATATATCAATTTCTTTAATATGCAATCGTTTGTACATCGTTTGTACATCATTGTTCAATAGTTTATATTATTTGTTCATCAAATGCCGATTTATAATAAATTAAATAAATTTGGCTGAAATTGTTTTATTCATTTGGCCCCTCATTACATTTTTTTTCAATGTTCGTCAATAATTTTATATGGAATCGATCGGTCGTCGTTTGTACATCATTGTTCATTCATTTTTATTACTTATTAACAAGGAATTGTCCTTTAATTAACATTTTTCATGAATATCTATTGCGTCATCACTAGACCCCACAACGGCGCATGCGCGTGAATGAGCAAAGAGCATATACCTCGTCTAGAGACGTTATATGCTATATGACAATAAATGTTTCGTGGCTATTTCTTTCACGCTATTTACATTTGTGAATTTTTATACCTTTTTATAAACACGAAAATTCATGCTAAATCTCGCGATAACCTCATTAAGCACAGAAATCTGTGAAAATGAAAATTGATACTAAAATCAATTAGTCTAATGAAACGCATGAATTTTACGAATGGAAATGTTGATGTTTTAACCACGAATAATTACCTTTCTCTATTTTATAAAAATACTGTTGCGGCGTAATAATAACATGTTATCGGGATGTTCAAAGTGTCGAGTCGAACACGATTTAGTCTTCGACACAGAGCCTTTCAAATATCACAATACTGTTTAATTATAAATCTTCAAAAATAAATTCTTACACAAGTATTAAAATGTTCACAAACACGGTGTAAAAGAAGGCAATGGCAATTAATATGACAATAAATGTTTAGAATTCTGTAATATGGAAAGGCTGGAGACTTTGATACATCTCTTAGATGGATGCCCGCAGTACAGGCAATGACGTCCGAAATGGTTCGAAAGAAGAGGAATGGAAAGGCTTCCCCCAGGCCATGATTGTGAGGGACATACCTACGAGAGGCTGAAGCAATCGTGCACTATACCCAGGCTGCAATAAGACTGAATGCAATTTGCCAGACTTAGGATAGAACTATATATTAGCGTTGTATTTGCGCCAGTTCAGTAGTATTAGGTTTAAATATGTTATAGATGTAATATGATTACTGAGGAGACTAACATAGTATATTGCTATTGATACAATGCTAGAATGTTAAGAACCAAATGTTATGCCCAAGAACCTCCGTGTAATAGACCTATGGTCTAAAATACAATTATTATTATTATTATTATTATTATTATTGTTGTTGTTATTGTTATTATTATTATGATTATTATTATTAAATCATTATAAATGTTTAGTTGCCATTGCGTTCTTGTATAAATATCCCCACAGCCACTTAACTTTGGTTAAAATTAAATAGGTACTCCAGATAGTAATGATGAAAATAAACGATTGATTTCAGAACGAATAAAAAAAGTAATCAATCCTTTTGGTCTTGCTGCAAATTTTCTGCATCCAATCTATAAAGGTAAATGTTTCTCAAGTAATGAGGAATATATTAATATGAATAATTTTCTTAAACAAATACTTGGAGAAGAAAGTTTAATTGAACTCCAACAATATAAAAATATATCTAGTAAATAAAATATAACTTCATTTTCCAGCCATTAGACAAAGAACCGGGATTAGATTGCATTTCTTTCTTACAAACACTTATTTTAATAAACTTGAATCTAGATTCAAATAATTGTAGACTTGTATCACACACGCCACGGCACGGTACGGCACGCCAACGGCACCGTTTAGGCATTATTCGTGTATCATATTTACTATGTTTTGGTAGTTTCAGTCTTTGGTAGTTTCATAGGTACGTTTTTAGGACCCACAGCAGAAACGTGTGCACACATAACTCGCACCTGTAATTAAAAGTTGTTAATTAAGCGATCATATCGGACATGTAGGTATAAAATTTAGCACTTCAAGTTATTTAGATACCACTACACACTTTATTCGCCATCGCAGTATTTTCCGATTTCTTCAAATTGTCAAAAATTTCTGTATCTCTTGCAGCTTTCGCTTCTGCAAACTGTTTCTCCGATCTTTGCCACTTTTTTAATTTTCTTTTCATAGATCGGTGTTTTAAACAAATGTGTTTTCCGCATGTCAGTGGGTGAGGTTTCTCTACCAGTCTCAAGGGAGCGCCCTGGCGCCTTTGTTAATAATAATTTTCATCATTGAGTTTTTACAGGTTACAAGTAAATCATTCAAAGAATGAGACCCGAAGCAGCAGCACTCGTTACTTGAAGATACCTAGAAAAACAGAAATTGTTACGCAGGGATAGCATGTGCAAGGAATGTCTGTTGAAATATTTCATAACAGTTGAATTTTCTTCATGTTCAATAAATACATAAACCTACTGTGAAGGAGCATTTTCCATTACGTATATAGCAGCGTGCGGAACAATAGTGGCAGTATCATTACATGTGTCAACAATCTTTTTAATATCGTTATAAATTTCCCATCGGTCATTTAATCGTTTGGCGTACCCGATGTAGTGACCAGGTGTATAGGCAATCACTCCCGTCAATCTAATATATATAAAAATGAAACCGAATGACTGGATTTTTGAGCAACTAAATTTAAATTAACCTGTGCTGATTGCGGTGAGTTACTCACCTTAATGGGAATTGTGACAAATTGATCAGTGGAGGCAGTGATGCCAGAACCGTGGGTTTTCGCCCACGGACCCTACCGCCACTCCACGACCAAGCGTACCCCCTCCTAGCGCCTGTACCGCACCACACAAGCATACCCGTCCCTCCATCCGTGTGCCGTACGCGCTGCCTGGCCGGCGCTCTCCGGCGAGAATTCGTTTTCCCGACATCGAAGCGCTTGGGTCGCAAGCAAAAAGTTATGAGTTCAAATCCCGGTGTGGATATTCTACTTTTTTTCTTTATTTATTTTCTAATTTCTCTTTCTATATTCTCAGAAGTTAGTCTTCTCGTAATTAATCAAGAAATTACGTAAATTTTCGTAAATAATCAAGAAGCAAATAAGCAGATACGTATAAACCTGATTAACACGAAAAGAGTGTCGTTGGCCAAGGGTGGGTTAATAAAACTCTTCTGTAGGTATAAATGACATGATTGCGACGGGTACGAGACCAGTCGATATTGTTTTCAAACCTCATTACAGTAATCCGAGGTGCGAGTGGTAAGCCGACCGTAATAGCGGAGCGGCCGGCTCGCTTACCTGAAACGGAAATCACCGATTCTCTAACTGTTCATTGTGACGTGAATTTTAAAGGGTCCATCCTAGAAAGGAGCTTATTTTGTAAGTAGTATTTCAAGGAATTATTTCTGTTTATGTACAAAAAAAGGCAGAAGACCAACATCGTACATTAGCCAGCTGCGAAAATGCTTTGTAAATTAACAGTTTTAAAGTTTTTATTCTACTGAAAATATAGAAAGAGAAGTTAGAGAATAATTAATGAAAAAATTAGAATATTCGCACCGAAATTTGAACCTCGGACTTTCTGTTTGCGACCCAAGCTCTAAGACTTCGGTGAAATGAATTCTTGGCGGAGAGCGCCGGCCAGGTAGCGCGGCACACGGACAGAAGGTAGGGTACGCATGTAGTGGTGCGGTACAAGCCAGAAGGGGATCGCATCTTTAGTAACAAATCAAGCTTCGAAAATGTTTTATAAATTACCAGTTTTCAAGTTGTTAGTCTTCTGAGAATATAGAAAGAGAAATTAGAGAATAAATAAAGAAAAAAAGTAGAATATCCACACCGGGATTTGAACTCATAACTTTTTGCTTGCGACCCAAGCGCTTCGATGTCGGGAAAACGAATTCTCGCCGGAGAGCGCCGGCCAGGCAGCGCGTACGGCACACGGATGGAGGGACGGGTATGCTTGTGTGGTGCGGTACATGCGCTAGGAGGGGGTACGCTTGGTCGTGGAGTGGTGGTAGGGTCCGTGGGCGAAAACCCACGGTTCTGGCATCACTGAGTGGAGGAATATCTTTCAGCTGACAGCTTAATCCAGACTTGTACGTGACGCCTGGTCGAATATCTAGCTCGATAAAGACATGAAAATTTGGCATGAAACTTGTAGTACATCTTTCATAACAATTATTGTTGCGGCATTGGACTTTATACAGGTGTAATTGTATAGCTTCTTCAAGAGCGCCAAAACCCTTATAACCAATGATCTGATGGTTTACATATAGTTGATGCACAGCATGTACTGATGTTCCGCAATTCTTGCACGTATATTCGTAAAAGCCGCTCGGTTCCGTCCTTAAACACTTACTCCAGATCACGGCGATATTATTATCCATGTTAATAGAATACGAAACCACACGATGACTTGTTTGCAACCCGATGTGGGGCGAAAATAGCTTTATCAGGACTTTGGCTCTAAGAGTCAAAATTGCATTACATACACCTTTCTCGATAAATTCTAGGACAAACCGTAGTGTATTATTTTCGGACGATTTCACGGCACGGGCGTACATCGGTACATCTAGTACACTTGTGGCTAATATTTGTACAATAGCATCGAAGTTGCAACTGTTTGTGACGAAATAACTTTGACCATCAAGAATTATTGGAGATTTTAGACAATTACCATTTGGTAATAACATAGCTCTCTTTCTAGAGGTTGCATCAGCATGGCTGATTTTAATGTCTGTATATGGTTTGAAATATTTGCTTTTACTAACAGGGTGAATATTTGGATTAACTTTATCCTTGGGCCAATTTTTGTTCTCAGACCGACTACTAAATTCGCCTCTTCCTTGTGAGACATAGAGTGTTGTTTCATTGTTGCGACAATCATAAAGTTGCTCGTATTTATGATGTTTATCGTTAATTTTAAAATCTGGGGTGATGTTATGATTAATGTCTATATCACATTCTTGCATTCTTCTTGGAATACAGTCAATTATTGCACACTCATCATTGTTTCGTTCGTTTACGCCCTTATTGCGCCAATTATCATGTGAACACGTATCTGAATCATTTAGAGCCGTTATGATGTTTAATGGCTTTCCTGCTTTAGGAAAAGCCACCGATGTTTCAATATTTGGCAAGATCGGTTGATTCTTCTTTGGCGGGCTAGGATACGAACATCTCTTTTGAATAAAATTAGATAATTGCGACGAAAAAATTGCAGCACCACCTAAAGTATCTTCCAAATCCACTTTCAAAAATTTATCCACGCGTAAACGTCCATTATAATCTTTTAAAACTCTGTTCTTTTTATTATTGAAATATTCTTCAACAATGCTAGATGACGAGTGGCCCGTCACGAACGGTATTCCAACGCCACTCCAGAGTGGAAACTCATTAGCAACTGATACGAATCGTTCGATAAAGTCCTTGAAGTAATAGCCATTTACCTCACTACCTTCGGAAATGATAAACTCAGCCGTTTTCAGTAAATGTTGAATATACATTTTTAAGCGGCTACCGTGTTCATCAAGTTGTTCATCAGATGATAAATCGCCCAAGTCTTCCTCCACAATGTTAGATTCATTTCCTTCCTCCATTGTTAAATTTCGATCAATCATATATTTCAGCAATTGGCATCTAACATCTTCTACTGTCGTTCTTGTTACAACGTCGACGACTGTGTCTTTATACGGATGAAGAGCGACTGTGCACGTCAACAAAAATATATTTGTGAATTGTTCGAGTTCTTGGCAGTCAATCATTAACGAAACACATAGTAGATAAAATTCTCGTACTTTAGAGTGGCGCATATTTTGCATACATTTCCACTTCCGAATCATATTTATAAAATGTGCTACATCTAGACCAATGTATGTGTGAATCTGAGGTCGATAGTAATATTCACTATTTTTACTCGCATAGAGGAAACAGGTTTCTACGTATGTTTTTATTGTTTGTTCGTTGAATGCTAATGATATGCCATTTAAAAGTGCTCTTGAAAAATCACATATTGCACGTATTGGTTTGGGAGCCCCTAACTGTAGCCACTTTTTTAATCCCCAGACGAAAAGATCAGTATGCTGGCTTTCCGTAAGCATATGGTATACTGGTAATGTTGTTTTATCGAAATTAATAACAACAGCATATAGGAAAATGTGACCAGACTTCGTACCGTCACAATGGTGCAGCGGCTGTACAAGACTCCCAGTACCATCTATAGCTACAGTACAATTACGCTTAGTGATATTACGATATTGTTTGTATGCATGTAACTGTGCCGGGGTACTATAGAATACATAAAACTTGTCACCCTTATAGTCATGAATCGAACCTCGGTATGGAGCCGTACGAGCCATTTCACCAATAGTACGAATTATATCACGGCCATCCAATGGCTTTACTCCTAGTTTTTTGTCAACGATTTCCACTTTTGCTTGACGTAACACACTCAACTTGGGAATGTGTGGTGGTAGCCGGTCACCAATTTTCATATATTTTCGAGCTTCCCGTTTTTGCCAGTTACCACATCCTTCATGAAATACTTCTTCTCCAACTTTCTTCCGCCTTTCACTCTTCAAAGGACGTCGCACATCCTCGTGATCGATGTATTGTGTGTTTTTAGTTCTGACTGTCATGTGCAAGTCATCAACCGGATATTCATCTACATACCCAAAAAATTTGTTTCCACATTTTTTACTTTTGCATTTACCAGTTATTCTCAAAAAATGTAGACTGCCGGGTGTTGTGTAGATTTTCGAGTGACGAAAAATGTACGCACACGGTAAGTTTAACTGTTTCCAAATAATCATGTGTAGGAGATCTGTCCAAACGTTACGCTGCATGATATGATATGTTCTTTCGCCATATTTTGTAGACGGCTCAATCATTTTCTGCCATTCCTCACTAGTGATGTAAATTTCAAACGTATCCAACCCATCTGCTTCCTCAGGACTTTCAAATTCGTGACTTGAGTTCAATTGTTCAGAGTCTGAGAACGAGTCATTAATTGTAATATTTTTTGTTTCATGGACTACAATATTTTTGTTCAGTCGTGCTATTGAGAGAATTGATCGTCGATCTTGACGCACGTTTATATACACAGAAAGTGGACTCCATTTCGTATTCAGTGCTTCGCTCATTTTTACCCACACTTCTGATCCACGTGTAGGAAATTGATTTGTTTGAAAATAGTGGATGTATTGTTCCACCACAGCGACAGCACTCTCCTTAGATACAGCTGCTTTGGGCGCCATTCTTAGACTGATTTAGTTGTAACCTATAGAACCACAATGAAGAAAATTATACTGACAGTTAATAATAAGCAAACTACGTGCGATTCGCCTGCGTGTTCGAGGTGTGCTAAACGAAATCCAGAAATATCAAAGTATTGCAAGGCGGATCGAACAGTAATATTTGTGCAATAAATGATGATAATTATATACGTACCAATTACTCTATGTATGTTGAACGTAAACATCATTAAAACGTTAATACTAAGAATCTTTATATACAGCAGTTGGCGATTCGCCTGCGAGTTCGTGATGTGCTAAACGAAATCCAGAAATATCAAAGTATTGCAAGGCGGATCGAACAGTAATATTTGTGCAATAAATGATGATAATTATATACGTACCAATTACTCTATGTATGTTGAACGTAAACATCATTAAAACGTTAATACTAAGAATCTTTATATACATCAGTTGGCGATTCGCCTGCGAGTTCGTGATGTGCTAAACGAAATCCAGAAATATCAAAGTATTGCAAGGCGGATCGAACAGTAATATTTGTGCAATAAATGATGATAATTATATACGTACCAATTACTCTATGTATGTTGAACGTAAACATCATTAAAACGTTAATACTAAGAATCAAGAGACACGGTAGTGTCTCGCGCCAAGTATATATATATATATATATATGCGCAGCGCAAGACACGGAGTGGCTATTATAACGCGACGACTCGCTATCCAGGACCCTGAGATTTCCGAATCTCAATAACGGCTGATTCGATGAGGTTTTGAATGGTCTTAATGGATAGCTTGGGTTTGATTTACATAAGAAAAGTGTCTTCGTTTTGTTCCTACGGGCCTTATGAGCTGAGATATTTCGATGTAAAGTTGGAATTTGCTGATTTTTATGTTCTTAAAATTCAGCATCGTCATAGTCATCGTCCTACACTTCTAGGCAAGAGGGGAGTATGAAAGGGTGAGGAAATGTCTCTCAGGCACGTTGTTCATTGGATGCGGGCATCGGCCAATCGCGTAACAAATTGTTGTCACGTGACAGCTAGTCAGAGATATTATAATATAACCTACCAAGTGCTAAGTGTCAATATAACCTACCAAGTGCTAAGTGTCAAATAAAGTAAATTGTCCGATATTTGAAATGTCACGAGTTTTTACACTAATAGGAGACTGAATTATTGTCTCAATTAACAAGGTAAGTCGCCAAAATTTTTCAAATAGATTTCTTATGTAGAGTCGCAGACTTGGAACTTGTCCGGAGATGGTTCGACTGAGAAGCATCTCCTTTCGCACAAGTTTCTGGAAATTTGTACCATGCATGTACAAAATATTATATATATTGTAGTAATTTAAATTGCCAGATATTTGTATTTGTATATCAGCAATTTAGAGTTTTTATGTAAAGCTTATTATATTATATTATATTATAGAAATGAAGGGGACGCACAGGACTTCGATAAAAATGAAGGGGATGCACAGGCTTGGATAATAGAATTGAAGGGAACGCACAGGTTTGGATGGATAGAAATGAAGGGAATGCACAGGCTTAGAGGTTGTCCAGAGAAGATTAGATAGATAGACAGAGCATCTTGTGTCGCACAAGTTTCTGGAAATATGTCAAATAAGGTAAATCGACAAAATTTGTCTAAAGACATAGCATTAAGAATTATTAAGAAAATAGATTATGGTGGACTGCTTGCAATGTAAAGCAAGTCACATTAGTGAAGAAAGTACGCTGAAAACACATCTCCCTTGATGCTTTTCAATCTTTTGTGAATATATAATTAAAATGTGGCTTTATATATTTACAGATAATCAAAGCAGATGATGCTGTGTGATCTACGTCTGACTCTGAACGCACAATTATTTCAACAGCTGAAAGTGAAAGTAACCCTGCCGCATGAGGAAATGAAATAACCACATTATGATTTATTAAAAAAAATTTTTTATTTTTTATTGGCCACGGCCCCGCTCCTGGCCACGGCCCCGGTCCTGGCCACGGCCCCGCTCCTCGCCACGGCCCCGCTCCTGGCCACGGCCCCGCTCCTGGCCACGGCCCCGGCCACGGCCCCGACCACGATACCGATCCTGTATTATGGATCGGAAGGTGGCGGCCTGATCCCGCATAAGTTGAATCAGGGCCCAATTTTCCTTTTGGGCCCTGACCCTCCAACCGCCCTTTTGGTGGCGAGCCACGTACGGTCCTGTAATTACAAGTAAAAACAACAATAAATTTATTAGTAAAACATATACAGTCGGTGTAGAAAGTATATTCCTACAGCGACCAATTTAAAGTAAAACTTTGTATATTCATGTAAGTAATAAATAAATTTTAACGGAAACCAATGATTAATTATCAATATTCAATCAATATTCTTCGATGTTTGTAGAATAGATTTTGTATAAACAAAATTTTATGCCCTTTAACATTTCCAAAGATATTAACAAAAACAGATAAACGCGCAGAAATGGACACGCAAAAAGTATTGGTACCGTTGAATAAAGAATTAATAAACTATGGAAATAAATTAAATATTACTGACATATCTGCCTAGTATTATATGCAGAATGCTTTGGATATAATACTAGACAGAGGGTTTTATTATATAGCCCACCAAAATATTTTAAAACGCCACCATAATTACCACAGATCAATCCCATATAGCATCTTTGGGATTAATTGGACAAAAAAATACGAAATCATAATTAATATTATATCTAAAGAAAGTTTGAAAGCCATTCTGCTAGAAGAGTGGAGTAAATTATAAAATATTATTATATAATAAAATCAAAAGGCAATCCCACAAATTATTAAAACATTAAATATTTAGTTATTTAAACATTAAATATTTAGTTTATTTCCATAGTTTATTAATTCTTTATTCAACTGTACCAATACTTTTTGCGTGTCCATTTCTGCGCGTTTATCTGTTTTTGTTAATATCTTTGGAAATGTTAAAGGGAATAAAATTTTGTTTATACAAAATCTATTCTACAAATATCGAAGAATATTGATTGATAATTAATTATTGTTTTCCGTTAAAAATTATTATTACTGACATGGATATGCAAAGTTTTATTTTAAATTGGTCACTGACAAATGCTTTCTACACCGACTGCAACTTCTTAATGAAATGTGTATATTTTATGTATTTACCATTGGCCGGGGCCGGGGCCGGGTTCGCTGGTGGTGGTGGTGGTGGTGGTGGTGGCGGTGGTGGTGGTGGTGGCGGCGGAGCCGCGGGCAGTGGCGGCTCCTCCATATTCAATATTGCCAATTCGGCGTCAATATCTAATAAATAAATTAATTTCATCGTTAAATGACTGGAGAAATAAATTTGAATAAATGCAGGTATATAAATAAATGTTTATTACTTACCATCCAACTCGACGTCCCTCATATTTCTCTACAACAATTAATAAATAATTCATTAGCAAAAAAGATTTAGAGTTCATAAAAGCTGCGTATGATAGTAGAAAGTCATACATATAGCGCAAGGGTATGTATTGTTCCATTGCAAATTGGGAATTAGGAATAATAAAAATTTGAAAATTGAAACAGTGGATGATGCGAAATTATAAAAATTACATTACATTACAAAATATGTTTCTTCTCATTACTTCACAAGCCTTTCTATTATTATTATTCAATACAAAAAACTGTAACGTATTATAACATTATTTTGTGAACGATTCGCAGTTGTAACTAGTAGCAAAACAAGAAGATATTGCATACATTGAAGCATATTCTATATAACTTATAATGCCAACGATTATTAGAAATATATCAAACATATCTGATCTGAGTTGAACGTAAACGAACATGTAAAGTACAACATTTTGAAAGTCTTTGATCAATAGAATAGATAGAAGTAGACCGTAACTGTATAGTAAGTAAGTATAACAACAAGAATTGGATACATAGAAGCATATTTTAACTTGGATCTGTTTCATACTTCTAATTGCTGGTGTTACAAGTTAGAATATGCTTCAACGTCTCTAATATCTTGTTGTATTGTATTACTTGCTATATAGTTATGGTCTACTTCCACTGATAGTTAACATAGGCAAAATGCCTATCAAAGACTTTCAAAATGTTGTACTTTACATGTTCGTTTACGTTCAACTCAGATATGTTTGATATATTTCTAATCGTTGGCATTATAAGTTATAGAATATAGAATATGCTTCATACATTTCTAATCGTTGGCGTTATAAGTTATGTTCGTTTACGTTCAACTCAGATATGTTTGATATATTTCTAATCGTTGGCATTATAAGTTATAGAATATAGAATATGCTTCATACATTTCTAATCGTTGGCGTTATAAGTTATATTATATAGATATTATGCTTTAACGTGTGCAATATCTTCTTATTTTACTACTAGTTACAAAATAATGTTAATAATGTTAATAATACGTTACAGTTTTTTGCATGATTGAATAATTGAAAGGCTCGTGCAGTAATGAGAAGATACATATTTTGTAATGTGATGTAATGGGATTTTTATATAATCCGAATTTCCAATTTCCAATTTGCTATTGAACAATACTTATCCTTGCGCTAGATGTATGATTTTCTTCTATCATACGGCGCGTGTAATCAGTTTAAGTGACGAAAAAATCTCACGAATCACGAAGAAATTTCTCACGAATAAAACTAACGAATAAAAATAAATCTCACGAATATTTCACGAATAAAACTAGCGAATACAGACTAGAGCATATGAATAACGATAGCTATGAATATATGAATATTTTATTTTTTTCATTACTTACATTTTCAGCCATTGTTGGGCGTACGTAGCGTCCTTTCAACAGCCACAATCAAGAATGGGCTCTCTCGCCACGCGAACTCTCGGCGAGCTCCTCCGCTGCTCTTTTGTTTTTTAAGGAGCCCGCTTTTGGCATAGATACGGACATATTCTGCCGCGGGCTTTTTGAATTGTTGATTTTAAGCCGGGAAGCTAACAAGGGGACGCCACAGATGTGGAATTGTAGTATGAAAATACTATTTCGGCTTTTTGTCAATTGGCCTTCGTTTTCAAGATATTGTAATTTATAGTTTTTAACGTATAAAAAAATTCGGTTCGCATACGGCTGAAAGCGTATTCAAAAGATGATGGTAAAGAAGATCTCGCCTGAGGCGGCACACTTTCTTGGTACGAGGAGGGCTCACTCTGACCGACGGGCATATGGGGCTAGGGTCTCGCATAAAGCAAAAAAAGAAAACAAAGCGAGCGACCGGGGCTCACACATGTTACGGCGTCCAAAAAATCTTACTGATTTCCTTACATGTAAGTGTGCTTCTTTATTATTATTAATTAAGGTGTACGCATAATGAAATTTTCAACGAATAGGTTATTATTTCATTACATGCGTAAAATAATAGTCTGCGTAGATTTTTGCTAATAACCTATTTCTTTATTGAAATGTGTATCTTTTTAGTGTCAAGTCCATTGGAAGGAAATTAAATTCTTCTCGTCAATAGGAGAAGCACGAGAGAAAATATTAAATATTTGGTAAGTGATTTATTTATATATAAAATAAAATAATACGTATGATATTATTTTAGTGTCTGTTACAAATTTTTCGTTTTTTACAGGTTGGAGTATTTAAAAAAAAATAAAGTATACTCGCAGAGCTGCTTTGCGCTCGTTTGACTGCTTTGCGCTTGTGCGAGTATTACTGGCTGCATCGCGCTTTATCTTATAAATAAAAAAGAAGTGGGTTTTCTATATTGATAACGCCACTCTAAACCGATCTATTTTTATTCTTCTAATACCCGTACATCCTAGGAGATCCAGATATATTAATCCTAATCCTAAGTAATTTTAGTTCTTTCTATTAAAATGTCTATGCAGGTAAAAAACAAACAGGGAATATCGATGTTTACGGAAAAAAATAAAAATGAAATTTTTCGTGGCGAATGGTTATGGGATGATGATATGGATCGTTTCAATTGCCTTTTACAAAATCATTCCAATTATAGACCCGTTGAAACGTGGCGAGTGCAATTACTTGATACTATACAACCCATACCGGCAAATGAAAAGCATATACAATTTTTATATAGTTCTTTGTCGAGAGAGAATGTGAATGATAATAATTGGTTACAGTACGGAAGAGGTCATTGGGTATGCAGCTTTTACGACAGAAAAAATATATTTATTTATGATTCTTTGAATAATAAGAGGTTAGAGAAGGATCATGAACAATTCTTGAAAAAGTTGTTTCCAGCATATGACTTTATTCAGAATCCTGTCCAATTTCCCACTGTGCAACAACAACCGAACGGTAGCGATTGTGGTGTTTTCGCGATAGCCTTTGCTGTTTCGTTATTATTTAATATTAAACCTGAAAAAGTACAATATGACCATAGTTTAATGCGACCGCACTTGATAAAAATGTTTGAAGTCAATATTATAGACCATTTTCCTCAAGATCTAAATTTTAGTGTTCCTCATAAAGTGCTTCCATTAATAGAAATAAAAGCAAAAGAGGTTAAAGCGTCTTGTAAGCGCACAATACGTCAACGTAAAAAAATGGAACAATTGAAATCGTGCTTATTACAAACAAATTGCGATTTTCAGCAATCTGAGGACGGATTAAATAGTAATATCTCAGCTAAACGACGTCAACAAAGAATGACGCTGTCATTAGAACAAAAAAGTATTATTGCTGAAGGTAGATGGCTAAATGATTTGCATATGGATCATTTTAATTATATTTTAAAAAGCTGCTCAGACTATAGACCTGTCGGAACATATCTGATACAATCAATGGATAGAGTACAATCCATACCGAGGAATAAAAAACATATACAAATATTACCTTCTGTATCGTCGGGAATACATTGGACATGCGGTTATTACGATACAAAAAATATATTTATTTATGATTCTTTTAATATAAAACTCTTAAGTAAGTCTCAGGAAGAATTTTTGAAAAAATTATTTCCAAGATATGATTTTACCCAGAATCCTGTTCAATTTCCTACTGTGCAACAACAACCGAATAGTAGCGATTGCGGTGTTTTCGCAATAGCCTTTGCAGTTTCATTATTATTTAACATTAAACCTGACAAAGTAAGGTATGACCACAGCTTAATGCGTCTACATCTAATACAAATGTTTGAAACCAATGTTGTAGAGCATTTTCCTCAAGATTTAAATTGTCGTGCCCCTCAGGAAGTGCTTTCATTAACAGAAGGAAAAACAAAAGAGGCTAAAGCGATTTGTAATTTAAAAAGTAATAATAAAAAGCGATGTCTATCTGATGAGCCAGATTTAGACAATAATGTTAAAAAAAATGCTAAAAGACGGTGTCTATATCAAGAACATCTGGAAAATAATCGCGCGAAACAAGTACAACAATATAAAAAGAAACGGGAGAATATTCTTTTTAAAAGACGGCGTCGATATCACGAACATCTGGAAAATAATCGCGCGAAACAAGTACAACAATATAAAAAGAAACGGGAGAATATTCTTTTTAAAAGACGGTTTCGATATCAACAAGACATTAAAAATAACCGTTTTAAATTTCGATGTCGATATAACCAGGATTTTAAGAGGCTTTACAATAAGCGATGTTATCAGAATCAAAAAAGAAGTAATTTAATACTTGCTAAGAACAATACTGCCAAAAATATTAGAAAAAAATATGCTATGTTTCGGTCCAGAATTTCTATGAAAATTCGCGATTCTGCGGAAGTAATCGTTAAAAATATTTTACACAAGCTCAATATTACAGATTGCAGCAAAGGTTATATTAAAAAACGATTAGAAGTTGAGAAAGTCGTACGCTGGTGTATACACATTAGAGATAGTTATGTTCGTAATATGAATAAAATGTTAACTCTGCTTAAAAACAAATCAGAAACATGTTTGACTGGTTTTGCAGAATGTTCTACGGTGGATGACAAATTATGCGCGCTATGTGGCAGATCTAAACATACAGCTTCGTCTGAAAATTATTTTGTTGATTCTACATATTATAATATAAATTCACCTGAAGTCACTATAACGGAGCCATTAATAATAAATATGAAAGGACAAACTGAAAATGTATTACCTTTGATTGAAGCACGAGCAAAAAAATCATGGTCGTGCAGTTCTTTATGTAAAATTAATGATCCGCTTCTAATTTCCCGATATCATAAATTTCTAGAAGCTGTAAATATATGTACTTTGAAGAATTTACCCAAACTTATGCAAAACATTCACGAGTGTACTGTGAAAACTTCAAATAAGGATAAATTAGGCCATACGCATGGATGTTATATTGATTTAAATCTTTGTAAAGCGATGTCTGTTCCAATGCAGTTATTGTCGCCTCATTTCCCCAAAGTAAGAAGTATTAGACGTTTTATATATCAACTTAAAGATTTTTATAAAAAAATGTTGTGTCTGGACAAAGCATTGTATTCTGCTGATCTGAATAGATTAAATGAAATTGTAACTTTAGCGCAAGAAAAAGCAGATATGTATAAGCTTCAGCAAACTGAAATAATGTTAAGTGATGATGATATTGTTTCAAAATATCATAATGCATTTATGGTTCTAAAAAAATGTTCACTGGACACCCCGCGGTATAGTTGTATATCGTGTGAGAGACTTTGTTATAGAAGAAGTGTTTTTAAAATTAGTAAACAAAAAATGCGGAGGGATAATCGAATTTGGAAAGATTTAATGGTGTATGTAAAGCAACAAAAAATTGATCCGCAATATATATGTAAGTATTGTGATAAAAAATTTTGTAATGGCTTGATGCCTGCTTATTGTATCCTAAATAACCTCTCGGTAAATGATGTGCCTGAGGTAATATCATCTCTTAACGATTTTGAGAAATTGCTTTTACAGAGAGCTAAAGCTTTTCAAACTGTTGTTAAAATGGGAACAGTTGTTAATAAAAAAACACCTGCACGACAAAAGATACAAAAAGTTAAAGGTAGAACATTTCATTTACCACTTCCTTTACAACAGACTTTCGATAAGTTATGTTCTAACACTGATCCAATAAATTTAAATCTTGAATTTATTTTAGTTCGAAATGTTCCAACTAAAAACAAAATTATCTGGGAAGATTTAGTGGACATTAAAAAAGTATTTGAAGCTTTAATATGGTTGAAAAAAAATAACCCTTTATATTCTGAAATTGTACTGCCTGATATTCATGATAAATTGTTTTTAGGGGATTTGGATAATGTAGAATTTGAAATGCAAGAATCAGAAAATGATACAAGTGACAACTGTGAGCCATTAAATAATTTAGAATTACATGTGAAAGAGATAAAAGATCATGTAGAACTTGCATTGGACGATCAGCCTAAGGCAATGCTAACTCAAAAAGATAAAGATGATAGCTATTATGAGCAATATACTATATATCCTCTACATGAAAAAAAGGAAAATCAAACTGCGACTGCTTTATATCAAATGTTAAAAATTCAGGACATACCTTTAGATAATCGTGAAAAGAATTTAGATTTGATGTGTTTTCCAGATTTATTTCCATTTGGTTCTAATGGACAATGTGATGAAAGTAGACCGATCAAACTTCAAGAGCACGAATTTATTAAATGTCGCTTAACATCTAAGCGTCCACAATTTAGAGTAAATCAACAATATTTGTTTTATTTATTAAATAACGCGAATATTCGTCAATTGCGTCGTGGAATTTACCATAAAATGAATATAACTGATACACGAATTCGTTACACAGTTGCGGAGTATTTAGAGGCCATGTCGAAAGAAGCGTTGGAGTCCAACTTAAATTCAATGTTTTCTTCACTTCGAAATACGGAACAATATTGGCGTAGACCGAGAAGTGATTTATCTTGTATGGCACAACATTACGGACCTGCGACATGGTTTCTAACGTTAAGTCCTAGTGAATGGTTATGGGACGATTTAGGTGAATATATTCGTGACGCAAATGGGTGGCAAGACTCTTCGTTAACCACTAGTTTACTTGTTGCTAAAGATCCTGTATCAACATCGAGATTTCTTGATAATAAATTTCGAGCAATGCTTGCTTTTATTTGTTCAGAAGATTCTCCGATTGGTAAAGTAACACACTATTTCTGGCGACGAGAATATCAAGGTAGAGGTATACAACATTTTCATTTATTAATCTGGATTGAAGGTGCACCAATTTTCGGCGAATCTTCTATTGAAGAAGTTTCAAAATTTATTTTACAATATATAAGCTGCAAAATGCCACATGAAAATATTTCGCCATTATTGCACAGACGTGTTAATACGCACCAACGACACAAACATAATGATTATTGTCTACGTTCTAAAAAAGTAGGATCTAAAGTTATTCGTAGGTGTCGTTTTGGGTTTCCTCGTCCTGTTACTGACATACTAAATATGAGAGACGTGGCAACTTCGATAGCAGGTAGAAAACAATTAAAACATAAGAGTAGATTATACGATCTTCCTCGAACAAAGAATGAAGTTGATATTAATGATTATAATCCTGTTATACTAACTGCATGGGAAGGCAATATGGATATACAGTTTATTGGTGAAAAATCGACACTGCTCACTTGGTATGTTACTAAATATTTGAATAAAGCAGGGAAAAGTGAACTGTCTGATTGTGATTTTGCAAATAGTGTAAATAATAAAAATAAGTCATTGGCAAGTGTTCTTTGGAATTTTGCTTTACGATCCATAAGCAATAGAGAATGTGGAGCTCTTGAGGCTGCTGACACATTGTTAGGTATCCCTTTACATGGAACTGATCGAAATACAACTATTAAATGGTTAGATGTTAATTCTATACGGCAGAGGAAATTAAAAAGTCGTAAAGAAATTGAAGCTCTTGATGGTGAATCTACAGATATATTTTGTCCATCTTTAATAGATAATTATTATCCAAATCGATCTGAAGAATTAGAATCTGTGTCTCTTTATGAATTCGCACAATGGTATGATATCACGACAATCAAACCGAAAAATAACAATATTGAATATTATAAATTAGATAATAGTCATTATCTTAAACGGCGACAACGTGGATGTCTTATTAATCATTATAGACATAATGTTAATAATCGACCGGAAGATTATTTCTTTTCTTTATTGCTTATGTTTAAACCATGGCGGGAATTAAAGGATCTTAAAAATAGTTGTGATACTTATATGGAAGCATTTCATAATGTAAAACTACATCTTACGAAAGCATTGCAATATCACGAAAAACTAGAAGAATTGAAAAAAGCGTTTGAAACTGCACAAGAGTTAGTTCGGCAATTGGATGAAGAATTACAAAAAAATGTGTCTCAGGATGACCCTGACAATCCGATAGGCGCTCAAAATGTAGAAGCTGGTGACGCAATGCAAGATTTTAGGGATCTTGGTAATAAAATGGATGAAAAAATTGACGTCTCTGAAATGATAGCAAAATTAAATGCCGACCAAAAAAGAGTATTCCACAGAGTCATTGATACTGTAAGGTCAGATAATTCGATATTACGATTGTTTATTAGCGGAGAGGGTGGAACGGGAAAGAGTTTTTTAATTAAAACCATTAAGTGTTGGATAAAACAATATCTCAATAAAGATACCGCTGTAGCGGCACCTACTGGTATAGCAGCGTTTAATATAGACGGTTTGACAGTTCATAGATTGCTTCAATTACCCGTTGAACATGGTCTAACGCCAAAGTATAAACAATTATCTGATCATGTATTAAAAGTTTTACGAGCAAATCTCAAAGATGTTGTTCTTTTTGTGATTGATGAAGTGTCAATGATATCAAATTTCATTTTTATGTATATACATTTCCGATTGTCTGAAATATTTGATACTAATGATTGTGAAGACGGTTGGTTTGGTCAAAAGCACATTCTTTTATTTGGTGACCTGCTTCAATTACCCCCTGTACACGAAGACCCAATTTTTGTACAATTATCAAATGATAAAATTAACAAATATGTCGGTTCTTTAATTTCTGTTAATTTATGGACTACATTATTTGATTATGATGAGTTAACGATCAACATGCGTCAGCAAGGGGATGATTCTTATCGACAGTTGTTGTCAAGAATTCGTATTGGTCTAGTGACAAAACCTGATTGCGAGATTCTTGGGAATAGAAAAATATCTTTTACTGGGGATACGTTTGAACTCAGATTAAACGAATTATGCCAGTTTATTAATGATTTTCCGTTGGACATTGTTTGTTTATTGCCTACTCGTAATATGTGTGACGTTCTTAATGCTGCAATGTTAAATCGCATTACAGCAAAAGAGATATTATTAATTGCCGAAGATACGATTGACTGTATTCCGTATGTGAGAAAGAAAGTATCAAAAGTATTGTCCAATACTGATGACGATAATTCTAAAACTGCCGGACTTTCAAAGGAAATTGTAATTAAGATTGGAGCAAACGTTATGATAAGGCGTAACATTGATGCTACTTTGGGTCTTGTGAATGGTACCATAGCTAAGGTAATTTCAGTTGTACAAGATATGTCTACCGATTATGTAGAGAAAATTAAGCTCCTTCTACCATCAGGATTAGAGTATTTCATTGAAAGAGTAAGCGTTAAATTTGAAGTAGTGGATAGAGCATTTGTTATTAGAAAACAATTTCCATTGTGTCTGAGTTATGGAATCACAATTCATAAAAGTCAAGGATTAAGTTTACAAAGTGCTATTATGGACATAGGCAACTCTATATTTAATTGTGGCCAAGCTTATGTTGCATTATCACGAGTAACGTCTTCAGAAGGGTTGCATTTGATTAATTTTGATCCTTCGTCAGTAATAGCTGACGAAAAAGCTATTAGAGAATATAATCGGCTAAGATATAAGTACAAACCAGACGCAGACATAATTACTGTTTCAAAAAAACGCTATTCGAAAGTGGAAGATGTTCCATGGATATTGCCAAAAGTAATTGATTCTGTCCAAGAAAATTGTCAAACTCAAAAATTATTACACAAAAATGTTTCTTGGGTTTTACATGGTTTTCAAAATACAGATAAAGTTTCATGTTATGCAAATGCAGTATTACAATGTTTAATGCATTTGAGTGCCATTAGAAAACAATTGTTTAATTGTAATGAATCATGAAATGTTTTGAAGATATTAATGCATCGATATGAAAATGGAATACGCAATTTAAATACATATACAGTACGGCAAAGTTTAGGAGAACATTTTTCAATAAACGTAAAACGAGATGTATTCGAATTTCTAATAACCCTGTGCACAAAATATGATTGTATAAGACAATTGGTAGAGCATCAAGTAACGTCTACTATTCGATGTAAATCTTGTGATTATACAAAAAGAATTACTACTAATAATTTAGTTGTTTCAATACCTATTAACAATTTGAAAAAAAAAAGCTATAATCTTAACGATTTATTAAACGTTACATTTTCACTTTGGTATAAATCAGATAACGGATCATGTGAGCATTGTACAGGAAATGATATTATGTTTAAGAATGAATTAATATTGACGAAAGATATAGTTATTATTCGTTTTCTATTATTTTCATTACAAGATGATAAAATAGTCAAAGCAACACGAAAAATTAATATATGTGCTATTCCCACAACCAAAGTATTAATAGCTGGACAATCATATAAAGTTATGAATGCTATATTTCATAGTGGTTCATGTATTGAGGATGGCCATTACACCAGTATATGTAAAGAAGAAGGAATGACTAGTAGTTGGATTGAAGCTGATGACGTGCAAATTAAAAAAAGGCAATGGCCCAAAGGTGCTAAAGATATTTATATTTTGTTCTTACAAAAAAAGGATAATAAATAAATAAGCCAACAAAAATTACCATGCTATGGAATATCAGTATAGCGCACAGCACGGTTTCACACCCAAGAAAACTACAAAATGTGTGAAATCCCCACAAAATTACCTTTTTACAAAAGGTACAAAAACGAGCGCCAAGTATATATATATCCCATTTAAAAACATTGTCGTAAATTAATACCCATCAAAAAGAATCCCATTTAAAAACATTGTCGTAAATTAATAGTTTTACAAAACTAATGATATACACTAATTGCGCCAATTATCACAATGGCTATTTATACAAAGAAAAAAATGTATTAAATAATCTTAACCAGATATATTTTTATACAAATAAATATTTTAATACGAATAAATATTTTATTCAAAATACTTGGCCCTGCTCTCTGAAAAATATGTTAATTGTCTTGGTTAATATCAAGAGACACGGTAGTGTCTCGCGCCAAGTATATATATATATATATATATGCGCAGCGCAAGACACGGAGTGGCTATTATAACGCGACGACTCGCTATCCAGGACCCTGAGATTTCCGAATCTTAAATAATACAAGACCAGACTTGTTGATTCAAACATATTTATTCAGTTTAGCAACACCAATTCGGAGAGCAGGGCCAAGTATTTTGAATAAAATATTTATTCGTATTAAAATATTTATTTGTATAAAAATATATCTGGTTAAGATTATTTAATACATTTTTTTCTTTGTATAAATAGCCATTGTGATAATTGGCGCAATTAGTGTATATCATTAGTTTTGTAAAACTATTAATTTACGACAATGTTTTTAAATGGGATTCTTTTTGATGGGTATTAATTTACGACAATGTTTTTAAATGGGATATATATATACTTGGCGCTCGTTTTTGTACCTTTTGTAAAAAGGTAATTTTGTGGGGATCTTTATATACATCAGTTGGCGATTCGCCTGCGAGTTCGTGATGTGCTAAACGAAATCCAGAAATATCAAAGTATTGCAAGGCGGATCGAACAGTAATATTTGTGCAATAAATGATGATAATTATATACGTACCAATTACTCTATGTATGTTGAACGTAAACATCATTAAAACGTTAATACTAAGAATCTTTATATACATCAGTTGGCGATTCGCCTGCGAGTTCGTGATGTGCTAAACGAAATCCAGAAATATCAAAGTATTGCAAGGCGGATCGAACAGTAATATTTGTGCAATAAATGATGATAATTATATACGTACCAATTACTCTATGTATGTTGAACGTAAACATCATTAAAACGTTAATACTAAGAATCTTTATATACATCAGTTGGCGATTCGCCTGCGAGTTCGTGATGTGCTAAACGAAATCCAGAAATATCAAAGTATTGCAAGGCGGATCGAACAGTAATAATTGTGCAATAAATGATGATAATTATATACGTACCAATTACTCTATGTATGTTGAACGTAAACATCATTAAAACGTTAATACTAAGAATCTTTATATACATCAGTTGGCGATTCGCCTGCGAGTTCGTGATGTGCTAAACGAAATCCAGAAATATCAAAGTATTGCAAGGCGGATCGAACAGTAATATTTGTGCAATAAATGATGATAATTATATACGTACCAATTACTCTATGTATGTTGAACGTAAACATCATTAAAACGTTAATACTAAGAATCTTTATATACATCAGTTGGCGATTCGCCTGCGAGTTCGTGATGTGCTAAACGAAATCCAGAAATATCAAAGTATTGCAAGGCGGATCGAACAGTAATATTTGTGCAATAAATGATGATAATTATATACGTACCAATTACTCTATGTATGTTGAACGTAAACATCATTAAAACGTTAATACTAAGAATCTTTATATACATCAGTTGGCGATTCGCCTGCGAGTTCGTGATGTGCTAAACGAAATCCAGAAATATCAAAGTATTGCAAGGCGGATCGAACAGTAATATTTGTGCAATAAATGATGATAATTATATACGTACCAATTACTCTATGTATGTTGAACGTAAACATCATTAAAACGTTAATACTAAGAATCTTTATATACATCAGTTGGCGATTCGCCTGCGAGTTCGTGATGTGCTAAACGAAATCCAGAAATATCAAAGTATTGCAAGGCGGATCGAACAGTAATAATTGTGCAATAAATGATGATAATTATATACGTACCAATTACTCTATGTATGTTGAACGTAAACATCATTAAAACGTTAATACTAAGAATCTTTATATACATCAGTTGGCGATTCGCCTGCGAGTTCGTGATGTGCTAAACGAAATCCAGAAATATCAAAGTATTGCAAGGCGGATCGAACAGTAATATTTGTGCAATAAATGATGATAATTATATACGTACCAATTACTCTATGTATGTTGAACGTAAACATCATTAAAACGTTAATACTAAGAATCTTTATATACATCAGTTGGCGATTCGCCTGCGAGTTCGTGATGTGCTAAACGAAATCCAGAAATATCAAAGTATTGCAAGGCGGATCGAACAGTAATATTTGTGCAATAAATGATGATAATTATATACGTACCAATTACTCTATGTATGTTGAACGTAAACATCATTAAAACGTTAATACTAAGAATCTTTATATACATCAGTTGGCGATTCGCCTGCGAGTTCGTGATGTGCTAAACGAAATCCAGAAATATCAAAGTATTGCAAGGCGGATCGAACAGTAATATTTGTGCAATAAATGATGATAATTATATACGTACCAATTACTCTATGTATGTTGAACGTAATCATCATTAAAACATTAACACTTATGTTTTCACTATAATCCACGTGCCAACACGCGGAACTGCGCACAACGATCAACCATGAGGCTGGAACAGACACGTCGGGTGATTTCGTCGAGTAGCGTATAATTTAATAATTTACCATTGTTTTACTAAAATCCTTGTCTAAATTTTATTGTCCACACACGGTAAACTACCAAATTACACGCTATTCAACGAAATTACCTGACGTCCCTGAATCAGCCTCATGGGCTCATGGCTGCAGGCTAATAGTTCTCTGCCTTAGAGCATGTGCTTTAAGATCATTTAAGATGGAAGGTATCATGGATTATGTAAAGCCATATTCAGGCCTTATTCACATCAAGGGCAGCTACCAATAGAAAAGAGGCTTTGGAAATGATTTACGACGTCACGATGTAAATCCTTCTTGCTCATTCACGCGCAGCGCCGTTGTGGGGTCTAGTGATGACGCAATAGATATTCATGAAAAATGTTAATTAAAAGACAATTCCTTGTTAATAAGTAATAAAAATGAATGAACAATGATGTACAAACGACGACCGATCGATTCCATATAAAATTATTGACGAACATTGAAAAAAAATGTAATGAGGGGCCAAATGAATAAAGCAATTTCAGCCAAATTTATTTAATTTATTATAAATCGGCATTTGATGAACAAATAATATAAACTACTGAACAATGATGTACAAACGATGTACAAACGATTGCATAAAAAAAAAATTGATATATCCACCAATGAGGGGCTAACTTTTTGGAGGTCTCCCTTTCCTATTACAGTCGTGTGATCCGATTCAAACTTCGCGCTTCTGAAGTTTATACTAAACGCCGTTAGACGGGAGTCGCAACAACTCACCTTTCAATTCGCTTCAACCGCTGTACAGCCGGCTTATGGGAATCTCGTATCCATAGTATATATATATCAGTGGTCAAGAGTGAAATGTGGTGAATATCTCTTTCTTTCTCGTGGGATTTCGATCAAACATGGCGGACTGTCACTCGTGTCCAGACTCTTATTATAGTGTCTCTAAGAGGAACGCGAGTTCGCCGACCTCTAGCGATAGGTCGATATCCACGGTCAATCTTAGGGTCAGACATTATCTGTCCCGGAGGACATCTTACAGTCTTCGTTTCTCCCGCGGGTTTAACCCACTGGGCGATCGGACTCAAGGCTTCCCGGTCAGGGCCATTGGTGGAGACCACAGCCAAGGCACCAGAACGATCACTCACCCTTCCTATCACCGCCGAAACGCTCCGAGACCGCGTACGTGTCCGCGACCGCGACATGCCGTCCACGCTCCGCACTACCCCCACAGCACTAAAACGTATCTTGTACGTAACTGCTACGTAACCATCATTTTTTGGTTACGTCACATGGGGGTCACATGAAGGTATCATCAGGGTGGAAATGTCCGCCTCATTTACATAACAGTACGCGGCACATCAAGGTCATACTTTTATATAAATTTTACGTTTCTCTGTTATCTGTCTGTTACGTAGCAGCAGAATAACAGCAATAACTTTATTGTTACCTTATGGATAATTACACTATTGGTATTTGGAAGGATTATTTTAATTTAAAAAAAGTTAAACATTTGTTAAAATTTTTTGGTATAAACTTTATATTATATACATATAACGGGTCACATACATATATATATATATATACAGGGTGTCCCAAAAATGCTGTGGGTCCTTAAAGGGGGTGATTCGGGGGGTGATTGTAAACAACTTTTTCCTTTGCGAAAAAGTTGTCCGATGTTTCGTTAACGAGATATTAACAAAAAGAACCGACCAATCAGAGCGCGAGTCTGACGGCCGAGTTCCCGCGCTAGCGTGGCTACGCGCCGCGCTGCGAGTGTGAACAAGCAACTCGGCATGCAACGAAGAAAATTGCGTAGAATGGCAAATGAAAAAGACGTAACAAATAAAATCGAACGCGTTGTCATGGTTTGTTTGTTATTTAATGTGAATAATGAATAAAGGATAAATGGATGAAAATCACGTGTAACGTAAAAAGACGAATACACGTTTTTTTTTTAGAAGATTCGAAAATAATAATTATTTGAAGTGGGAGGATAAGGAATACGTAAATTTCCTTGTGTTAATAACGTAGCCACGAAAAGGTAATGTAACGGGAAATTAACGAAAAGTGATCGTAGTTCGTTATTGTGATAAAAATCCGTAATTCAATAACGGCCAGCACTGTTGCTGATAACGAATAAGTCTGTTTAAAAAGCCCGAATAAATATTATCGCCGGAAATAAGTCATCGCTTGTGTTAAATTTAAAAATGAATGATTACCAATGACGTAACTAAAACTCACCCTTGTTGGAAATTCACCTGCAGCTTGAAAATCTGTGTCACAGGGTCACTGAACCGATCCTGGTCATCGATGGACGAGCCCAGTGCACAGCTGATCCCAGGTATACGACACTACCCAAAGTTAAGGGTCGCAATGTCAGGTGCGTCCAGGTCAACGTGCCGAATATTCACTTCACTGCACGGCTACTAACACTGATCACTTTATTTACTTTTTATGGAACCTGTTGTTCCTACGTTTTAAAAATTGGTGGCCCCGAAAGGGGCCGATTGTTGGCAATTGAAGAATCGGAATATTCTAGCGCAAATGCTCGCGCAGCAGCACTTGCGTTCCCGTCGTTCGGGGCGTACACCCAGAACATCCGGTAGTATTCCTGGGCTGTGAACAGTTCTGCAACGCGATTTCTAGCTGACTGACAGGATTTTTTCCAAGCAACTTCCGCTACCCCCAAGTAGCTTCTCTGGTTCCATTATGAGTTAACTCCCACCAGGCCAAGAGGCTTTAGGTAAAAAGAAGCCAGCACACTTTCGGAACACACGTGTTTTGCAGAAGTGCACCGAAAACTTTCACAAAAGCCCGCGATCCGTCCTTCTACTGCCAATGTACCCATTGCTTCGAGATAGAAAACAGACACCACGTGTATCGGTTCGAAAGGGTCCGAAGGGAAGAGGCGGAGAAAGTCTTCGAGTTGCTATAAAGAAGAAAATTCACGTCTGCTACGAGGCGGAACCAATTAAGTCATAAATTATCCGCTGACTTGCGGGATAATACGGACATAAACCGCGACCCTGGCGAAATGCTCTGGCTGATCAGCCTGATTAATTTTGGAGAACTAGAAATTACAGAGTATTATCCAGTATGGGACTTAAAGCCCAAAGTCTCTCGCACGGAATACGTCGACGCGTGCTTGTGTTTTGAAATTCGAGCGCGTCTTTATACTCGAGAGATAGGGGATTCGCCTTTAATTTGAGGGTAGGACGAAGCAGGCGGAACTACGCGCAGTCAGCGGACTACCCTTCTTTTCCTGTGTCTCTCCGCGAGACGTATTGATGCTGGATAATACTCTGTAATTTCTAGTTCTCCAAAATTAATCAGGCTGATCAGCCAGAGCATTTCGCCAGGGTCGCGGTTTATGACCGTATTATCCCGCAAGTCAGCGGATAATTTATGACTTAATTGGTTCCGCCTCGTAGCAGACGTGAATTTTCTTCTTTATAGCAACTCGAAGACTTTCTCCGCCTCTTCCCTTCGGACCCTTTCGAACCGATACACGTGGTGTCTGTTTTCTATCTCGAAGCAATGGGTACATTGGCAGTAGAAGGACGGATCGCGGGCTTTTGTGAAAGTTTTCGGTGCACTTCTGCAAAACACGTGTGTTCCGAAAGTGTGCTGGCTTCTTTTTACCTAAAGCCTCTTGGCCTGGTGGGAGTTAACTCATAATGGAACCAGAGAAGCTACTTGGGGGTAGCGGAAGTTGCTTGGAAAAAATCCTGTCAGTCAGCTAGAAATCGCGTTGCAGAACTGTTCACAGCCCAGGAATACTACCGGATGTTCTGGGTGTACGCCCCGAACGACGGGAACGCAAGTGCTGCTGCGCGAGCATTTGCGCTAGAATATTCCGATTCTTCAATTGCCAACAATCGGCCCCTTTCGGGGCCACCAATTTTTAAAACGTAGGAACAACAGGTTCCATAAAAAGTAAATAAAGTGATCAGTGTTAGTAGCCGTGCAGTGAAGTGAATATTCGGCACGTTGACCTGGACGCACCTGACATTGCGACCCTTAACTTTGGGTAGTGTCGTATACCTGGGATCAGCTGTGCACTGGGCTCGTCCATCGATGACCAGGATCGGTTCAGTGACCCTGTGACACAGATTTTCAAGCTGCAGGTGAATTTCCAACAAGGGTGAGTTTTAGTTACGTCATTGGTAATCATTCATTTTTAAATTTAACACAAGCGATGACTTATTTCCGGCGATAATATTTATTCGGGCTTTTTAAACAGACTTATTCGTTATCAGCAACAGTGCTGGCCGTTATTGAATTACGGATTTTTATCACAATAACGAACTACGATCACTTTTCGTTAATTTCCCGTTACATTACCTTTTCGTGGCTACGTTATTAACACAAGGAAATTTACGTATTCCTTATCCTCCCACTTCAAATAATTATTATTTTCGAATCTTCTAAAAAAAAAACGTGTATTCGTCTTTTTACGTTACACGTGATTTTCATCCATTTATCCTTTATTCATTATTCACATTAAATAACAAACAAACCATGACAACGCGTTCGATTTTATTTGTTACGTCTTTTTCATTTGCCATTCTACGCAATTTTCTTCGTTGCATGCCGAGTTGCTTGTTCACACTCGCAGCGCGGCGCGTAGCCACGCTAGCGCGGGAACTCGGCCGTCAGACTCGCGCTCTGATTGGTCGGTTCTTTTTGTTAATATCTCGTTAACGAAACATCGGACAACTTTTTCGCAAAGGAAAAAGTTGTTTACAATCACCCCCCGAATCACCCCCTTTAAGGACCCACAGCATTTTTGGGACACCCTGTATATATATATATATATATATATATATATATATTTGAAAATAAAAAATATTTTAAAAACTAGTATTAATATTTTTTCTTCTCCCTACACTGTCTTTGCAATCCTAGTCGAAACCATTCCGCTCCTTCCTTATTAAAATCGACTTCGCGGAAGTCCGGATTACTATCTATTATTTTATCTGAATAAAAAAATAATATTGTATACATTAGCTCGCAGTTTTAATATAAAGGGTTCATAAAATATGTGTGTAAATACCTTTTATTATTCGCACCATTTGTAATTGCGAAATGTTAATATTATTCCTCCTCCCTTTCCACGTGTATAAAGCGGCAAATTCTGAACTAAATATTTGCCGAACATTATCTGCTGGCGTTTTTCCCCCGAATCTATCAATATAAATAAACTGCAAAAGGAAACACGAAATAAGAAATCTGAATCAATCATTTTATGTAACTGAATGTTAACACATGCATTTTGTACTGAATGTATAATATTTCTCTTTTACTTACAAATTCCTTAGCAATTGCTGTATTTTGTAATTGCTCCTCAAAATTTGTAACCTCTTCAATAGTTCGGAGAGGGAAGTATTTTTTTACGACCTCCGTAGAACCCACTAATCTATTATTATTTATTGTTAATTTGTCCAAACGTTGATTTAGATTTTCTATTTTAATCTCTATCTTTGTTAATATTCTAATTATTATCGAAAATTGATCTACAAAGAATAAATGAATAATTTATATACACTCAAAGACAATAATTAATTACATGAAGACATAACTGAACAATGGCTGCGTTCAGCGGACTCAACCGTTGAGTAGCCGCTCAGTAGCACTTGCCAGGGATTGGCGGAAATGTCGTGCCGCAAGAAATTTCCGCCAATCTCTGGCGAGTGCTACTGAGCGGCTACTCAACGGTTGAGTCCGCTGAACGCAGCCAATGATTCAATAAATTTATTTCAAGTATTTACCTGCTGTCACTAATGTCTACACTTTCCTCCTCGATAACCTATAACAAATTTAATGTGTGAATTTTCAATTGCTATTAGATTAATATAACACATGTTTGTAAACTGCAGTGTAAATCACCTCTTCAGCAAGTGGAGAATACTCAATATGCGAAAGATGTTCATCTATAGCATCTTTCGACGAAGCTGTGTTATAAATCATGTCTTCAACAAGCGGAGATTATTGAATTGGAGAAAGATGTTCATCTATACCTTTCAACGAAGCCTAAGATTCTGTAAAACATACGATTTTGTAATATGTTATTAATATTATTATTCTAAGGTAATATAATACACAGGTCGGCTGTTCTGCCTGTCGCCTCCAACATCAACAGGCAGAGAACAAATTATTATTACTATCGTCATTATTATTATCATTATTATGCACGTTTACCTGATTCAGACATTATTTTTGATTGTTTTTTGTATTTTATTGCTTGTGGATATGCAGGTAAAGGCACTGCAAAATATATGCAATCAATTAATGAATAATGTATTATACATATTTAAAAGCATACAACTTACAATCATTTTCTTCTATTGTATTGTAACGTCCCACGAGGACTCGAACCGGTCAATACCGACCGTCGGTAAAACAGAATAGTACTACGTTACCACGCAACCAGCCTATGTTACCGCGCATACCTATTGTACAAACTTTTATACATTAATATTAAACCGAGCATAGATTAAAGAAACAAATATTATAGAAACATTAGAAATAATTAAATATAAGTACTGTCAAAAGCGCAAAACAAAATATAATATAATAAGCGAGAAAACTGCAAATTAAGAAATATTGACTCACTGCGCATGCGCCAGCCCGCCAATTTTCCAGTATAAAAGGAGGCGCACGCAGCGGAGCGCTCAGTTCAAGGCTACATTCAAAAACACGCTCTTTAGTTGACGAATGTTTAGACCTAGAGGAAGCTTAAGTTTCAACCAGTGAGATTGAGATCGCTCCGGAAACGGTAGCGGCTGTGCTCTGCAATAAATACTTAGCCACGTAGCGTATAATATAAGATAAAAAAACGTAAAAAAACACAAAAACATAAGATATATAATCGTAGTTGTAAGTAATATTATAATCATTGTTAGTTTAAGTGTTGTTTTTCTAATAAAGTCATTGTTAAGTTTAAGTTGAATTTAAATTCTTTGTTCTACCAACGAACCCCCACCTATCCTATTCTCGAGGGACGCCGCTCTCCGCTCGAGAACCTGCTAACGCTAGTCGTCCCCGGACAACCGAACGTTACAGTATCATCTACATTCTTAATGCTGCCTATATTGGAAGACTCATCCTCAACTATATATTTGGTGTTTACAAATTTTGTTCTTCGACCTTTGCCTTTATCATCGTCCGTGTAACGTTCTCGAACGAGACGTTGTCGTTCTTACAGGAGTTTTCACAAGTAGAGCGGCTTACCTGTGAATTATGGGATTGATTCGGGTGGCATGCGATTAAGAAAAGAATTTCAAGACACGAGAGTCCTTCTTTTAACGTAAAAATTGTAACAATAGTTTATTCAGAATAATAGTTGAGACACTAGGTCTATAATGAACATATATGGTTCTCAGTCTCTTGAGTTTTATAATAGAACACAAATAGTTACGACGTATCGCACGGTGATTTGATTTAAACGCTAGCTCGGTAATAAAGTATTGAGTACGCTTATTGATAACGCGGTAATGACGCTTAGTCGGTTTGACGTAGTATTTTAGAAAGGATTCCTTCTATTTGATATGGTTTCCCTCTGATTATTAATCGTTCTTCTGGTGCCTATAAGCTGGCCCCACGCTTTGGAATTGGTCGTTGTATAGGTCTCGGTTTTGGGAGAGGAGCTAATAAAAGCTGCCTCGAAAGAAGGTGTAGGAGCTAACTCCCTTGAGAGGAAATGGAGGAGCTAACTAAAGCTTCCTCGAGAGGTTTGATTGTATTTGAGGGGCTAATTAAAGCTGCCTCGAGAGGGAGATTTAGAATTGGAATTTTAAGTAAACTTCTTCTCGACTGAGGAGCTAATGAAAGCTGCCAAGGTCTGGGTAGGTTCGGTGATAGAACCAAGAGAACCTTGCTGCTGCCGGGTCCCGTATTTATACCGGCTCGTGGGACTGACCGCACCAATCACAGGTAGTGCGAATCTTGCGCACCAATTATAATTCGGATCCGGTTCGCGCCGTTCGCGTACTACGCTGAGAATATTTGGCATCCTGTTGTTCGTACTATATGCGCATGCCCGCTTGATTCACTCGCGGCACTGAGTCTACCGTTTGAATTCACGGCTAGGCGCATGCGTTGCGCGTTACTCGATTCGTTGTACTCCCGCCGCATGGGATGTCGCTCGCAAAATGTTTAAAGTATTCTGAATATTAGTAATACATAAGGTAGAATGAACGCAAATGAACAGAAATGTTAATTAATATAATAAGGAAACGAAAAAATGTAGGGGCTATTCGTAGCGGTACGTTACATCTCGCCGCCCGGTTTTTCTCTCGTCCCGAGAGATGTGTTTTTTTTATTTTATTTTATATATATATACTATTTCGCGTGGGTTAGCGGTTAGCAAAAGGAAGTCTGGCGCTCGACTTCGTCTTCTATTTGTTTAAATATATTAATATTCTTACTAGGCTTAATCGTTGTCCCTGTCGTTGGGGGTGGTGCATTTCCCGTGCCGAATAGGAAAATATACTTCCATGCGCGCCTCCGTGGATCGGAATGGGTAAGCCGCGTGTATGGTTGCCAGTCCACTTCTGGTATTGTTATTTTGTGCAATTTCCATGTTGGTTCTGACGATGTTGGTGGTGCTGACGGTGTTGACGGCGTTGACGGCGTTAACGGAGTTGGCGCCGTTGACGGAGTTGATATAGGATTTAATAATCTCCTTACTTTCCTTCCCGCTCGTTTTGGCATTTTGGTAAGAGTTTCGCTTTCTGTCGTAATGTATACTTGGAATCGAATGAAGCCTGACTGTATGATGTCCTTTGTATATATATTGTTCTCCTTACGTCGAGTCTATCCCCGTATTGACTATATTTTCCCCTGAAATTTACTGTCCTTTTCTGTTGCTATCCTATTTCTTACTGTTTGGGGTACGGAATGCTTCTATCCTATTCTATTTACTACGCGGCTATGTTTTCTTTTTGTTTAGGTATGCGTGGTTTGTTTACATCGCGCCCCGGCTTGTCCTTGGTACAGGATCGTCGTTCTCGCATGTTCGATAGGGATAAGGATAAGGATGGTAGGTTTGAAATAAGTATGTGACAATTGGTATATGTGGAAAAGATAATGGTGATTTATTGTTGAGGCTGCTGTTGATCTCTTTCATGGGCCTCAAGTATGTTTAAAGAAAGTCCTGAGTCTAGGGCTTCGTAATTGTTGCTGCTTAAATGCATAAATGCTTCTACGCATTCCGTGCATTGAGCAGCCACTCCCCAGGTGTAGATTTCATTGGTGCAAATAATGCAGTATTTACAATTTATTAAATTCCTGCGTAATGTCAGCAGGTGACGGCTTGCAGGGGTGTAATAAATTGTCTCCTCGGCGTTTAAACCCTTGTAGCAAGGATAACAAATTTTCCTACGTTGTAGGTCACTTCGGTCTGTGTGTAGGTTGGGCCACTTTGCTTTTAGGCAGATTATTCCTAATAATCTTAGATAAGAATCTTCCTCTTTTTTCCACTCGCGGTGCATCCATTTTTCCTCGGGGGATTTCATTGACATGGTGTCTGTATCAGCAGATTACGTGTGATTTTAGTAATTTGATTCTAATTTGTTCTTTTAATTACTTAATGCTTATGAGGTTCTTACCTTGATTTTCTTTGTGTCTTGTTCTTATTATTTTTCTTTCTTTTCTTCCCCTTTCGTTGCGCTTAGCTTTTCAGAAAAATTTACTGCGTGGTTTTCACAAGGGTGTCACTTTGCTTTATGAGCCCTTTATGTAATCCCTACCACATTTGAATTTAGCGGTGCGAAGTTGTTAATGATTTGCCGTAATGTCCCTAGGGACGGCGCAGTCTGGTGGCGTATAGGCTTTTTTTATTCTGTCCTTGTGGACAACCTTAGTTCGACGAGGGCCCATGGTTATCTTTACGTTGTTGTTTTTTAAAACTTCAATGATTGTGTAAGGCCCATCGTATTCGTCGCTGATTTTGTCTCTTTTAGGTTTTAAAACCAGTATTTGATCGCCTTTGTGGTAATTAACTGATGATACCTTTCGGTCGTAGTAGTATTTTTGACGATACTTTGAGTCTTCTAAATTGTGGCGTCCGAGTTCGCGAATGTTAAGCAACTTTGTAACTAACCTCTCTACAAGGTCTGGATATGTAGTTAGCGAGTCATTAGGCATTAGACTTGATGGTTGTCTGGCTTTTTTACCATATACTAATTCATAGGGAGTGTATTTGGTCCCTTCATGTATACTAGTATTATAAGAGAACATTGCTTGCGGTAGCCACTGATCCCATTGTTTTTCTTTGGTTATGTAATGTTTCAAATATTCAACTAATACATGATGGCTTCTTTCCAGGGAACCATTTGACTGTGGATGGAACGCTGAGGTTTTATATTGCTTGATATTGAAGGCCTTTGCAAATTTTTGCATGAGAGAACTGATGAATGAAGATCCTTGATCCGTGAGAATGGCTTTTGGACATCCGTATTGACATATGAAGTGTGTGGTGAATGCTTGGGCTATTTCTTCGCTTGTGAATGAGACTAATGGTATTGCTAATGAAAATTTTGTTAAATTGTCCTGTATGGTAAGTATATATGTTTTCCCTGACTTTGTGGATGGCAATGGTCCCACAATATCCATGGATATTTTGTCAAAGGCGTCCAGTGGTGTATCTGTTATTATCATTGGTTCCTTAGTTTTAGCTCGCACTAATTTCTTCTTTTGACAACTTATGCATGTTTTAATGTGTTGCCTTACATCCTTTTTCATGTTTGGCCAATGGTACAGATTTCTAATTCTGTTGTAGGTTTTGGTAACCCCTTTATGTCCTCCAACTGGTGATTCGTGGTTTTCTTTAATTATTACTAGACGATCTTGTTCTGATGGCAGCTGTACAGTGCCATTGCAGAGTGTGATGCTGATGTTTGTTTGTAAGAACCTTAGGGTGATCATTTGTTTTAATTTTTCCCATGATATATTAATTTCCGTTTTTGGTAGTGAGATTTTGTTAATGTTTTTTTGTGTTAATTTATTATACAGGTCCCTGATTATGGTATGATAGGCTTCGTCGTTTGGAGGATCAGGCATCACCATCCCTAAGATGGTCCGTTCTGTTTTAGGAATTTCTATTATACTTCCTGCCTGGAGTGGCAGGGGTAAGGTAATTTTAATTTGTTCCTTATTCATAAATTCCGTGCTTTCCTCGCCCATTGGTTTGCCTTGTGTAGTAATGTATATTCCTGCAGTTTCCCTTCTCATCCATAAATGGTCTGCGATTTCCTTTATCTTATTTTTAATTAGTTTTTGATTGGTTACTTTGGGTAATGCTCGTTGTTGAGGTGGTTTTTGGTGTTGTGGTAGTCCCTGTTGGCGTGGTGATACTTGCTGTCGGGGTGGTCCAATTTTAAAATTATTGTTTGAGTCTTTTTTTATTGTTACTGGGGATATTGGTCCGGTCAATGTATCACTGGAATCTCTAGTGCAGTATTTTTTTCCTCTTATTGGTGGGCTGTTTTCTTTGCTGCTACTACTATCGCTAGAATTTATTTTGGGAGGCTCTCTATAGGTATGATTTCTTGGGACTTCTACGTTTTCGCTTATTTCCATTATTTGATCAAAATCTGGTTCGATTGTTTCTGTCTCCATTCGTTGGGGGCTGCGAGGACGATTAAGGGTGGTTGGTCTGGGGGCTGACGGTGGAAGACCGATTTGTCCAGGGGAGGGGTGAACCTCTACTGATACCTGGATATCCTTGGTTGCTTCGAAACTGTCGGTGGATACCTCCATTTCCTCTGATTCCCCTTTTGGTGCAATTCCCCTCTTTTTCTCGACTGGTTTGCTTGACGATGTGGTTGTTGAGGTTTTGTGTTTCCTTTTTAATTTCCTCCTTAATGTAATTTGAGTTGGATTGAATTCTGATGATGATGAGGAGGATGATCCATCTCCTTTTGGTTGTTTCGTTGGGTTTGGATTTGGGGATCCCGAACTTGTGGCGGTTGGGGAATGTGATCTTTTCCCTTCCACTCGTAATGGGAATGCATTTACTGGGTTCCTCGAGAGTGCATCTGCGTTAGTGTTATATCTCCCGGCCTTATATATGATCTTGTAATCGTATTCTGCTAATTTTATTTTCCAGCGCATGAGTCTAGAGGTAGGATTATCTAGTGTATGTAACCATTCTAGTGGTTTATGGTCCATCACTAGGGAGAAACGTTTCCCGTATACGTACGGACGGAAATGTTGTACGCCGTATATTAGGGCTAGTAATTCGCGTTCTGTTGGAGCATACCGTGTTTCAGCTTCATTCAATATTCTTGAGGCGTAGGCTATTGGAAGATCTTTCCCGATTTCTCCCTGACTTAGTACTGCGCCTATTGCGTAACCAGAGGCGTCTGTGGTAATTATAAACGGTTTATTGAAGTCAGGATATTGTAATATAGGCTCCTCGCATAAGGCGGTAATGTCTCGAATGCTATTTGTTGTTTGATTGTCCATTCAAATCTGTGATCCTTTCTCGTCAGGTCAGACAATGGTTTAGCTATCTTGGAAAAGTTCTTTATGAATCTCCGGTAGTATCCGGCTAATCCTAGGAATTGTCTTATATTTTTCGGAGTTTTGGGTTGTGGGAACTGTTTAACGGCTTCTAGTTTCATTGGATCCGGTCTAACTCCTTCTTCACTAATGATATGTCCTAAATAGCATACTTCCCTTTTTAGAAATTCGCATTTATCCGGTTGCAGTGATAGGTTGGCTTCTCTTAGCCGATTCATTAATCTTTTGAATTTTGTTGCGTGTTCTTGGAGTGAACTTGCGTAGATTACAATGTCGTCGAGATACACGAATAATTCTATTCCTTGTAATCCGGTAAGAACTTGGTCCATTAATCTTTGAAATGTAGCTGGGGCGTTTTTGAGCCTGAAAGGCATTCGATTGAATTCGTAATGTCCATAGGGTGTTGAAAAGGCGGTTTTGTGCTTGTCTTCCGGGTGCATTGGTATCTGATGGAATCCCGATGCTAAATCGAATATTGAGAAGTACTTTGCACTGCCTAGCTGATCTAATATATCCACTATATTCGGTAAGGGGTATGCGTCGCCTATTGTTTTCTCGTTTAATCGACGGAAGTCTATTACTATTCTCCAACATATGTTTCCTTTACTATCCCGTTTCTTGGTTACTATAAATAATGGTGAATTGTATGGAGATGTTGAATGCGAGATTATTTTGTTTTGTATGAGTTCGTTTATCTGCCTATTAATTTCCTCCTTATGAACTTGGGGATATCGATATTGTTTAACATTTACCGGTGCCTCGTTCTCGGTAATTATTCTGTGGAATACAGCGTTTGTTGCTTCTAGTTCACTACCAGGGAGGTGGAATCTATCCGCGTATTGTTCGATCAATTTTTCGATGCTGGCTCTTTCTTCTGAATTTAGATGGTTTAAACGAAGTAGTTCGAGTATTTGTTTAACATGGTCCGGTGATGCAATTTTTCCTTCAAATTTTACTTCTTCGTATGGTTCTATCTCTACCGAAGGTATTTCTATTTTTATATCCTTGGAAGAAGTGTTAATGGCGTATAGGTATCCTATTCCATCGTCGCACAGTGGCGAATTTCGCCGAAAAGCTGGCCAAAAATCAGAATGTAAAAGTTTTAAATTTGCTAAATCCAATTGGTGCCATTTATTTATGACATATTTGTGCATAATTTCTTACTAATGTAAATATATAAACTGCAGCCCTTGATGAGATATGTCAGTTCAAAGTTGACGCTCGAAATTTAAAGGTCTACTTTGAGATTTATTTTCAGCTTATCGAGTCCAGCTATCAAAATAAGCATTATATATTGTGGTGTAGTATCATATACACTATTATTGTTTTAAATGTGAAGTCTGTAAAAGTTTTTATAAACAAGTACTGAAAGCATATTCATTTTTTGTTTATTCTTAAGCAAAAAGTTACAACTCAAGCGAGCTCAAGCACCATTCTTTTTTTTTAATGAAAGCTCAAGGTATGCACTTTAAGACCCCGTTGCAGTTTTTTGCAACAAATTGCTATTTTGGCAAATATTCTCATTTTTGTGTAGAGTAATGTGGGGTAAGAGTGCGCACTTAAAGTTTAGACTTATCTAAAATCCTTGGTATTACACTGATAATCATTATTCGATAGGCAGTGACTTCATGTAAATGACATGTCACAACTTATATAAAATAAATATTTCCAAAAAGTGTGAAATGCAAAGTTTTACCCGATATGTGGGGCATAAGTTCGCGTGTTATGGGGCAAAAGAACGCAACGAGAAATATCCAAAGTATGCAATATAATAATGTTAAAATATATACAAATATTAATGTTTCAGTAATGACTGCGTAATTATTTGACTAAAACCTACAAACCACAATACTTTTAATATTTTTAATAATATAATTATAATTAAAACAACAAATTAAACATTAAACGTTAAAAAATTATACTTTTAGCTTCTTAGAGTTATATTACGATAAAATATTTTAATAATTTGCACGGGAATTGCAGATTCATTTTTGGCCAGCTTTTCGGCGAAATTCGCCACTGTGCGTCGTTGGTTACTATAGCGTTACCCATTAAGATTTTGGGGTGTACATTTAATTTCGGTACGTATCCCGTTTTTTGACTTGAATTTTGAATTTTGATTGGAATTTGATATCTCATTCGAGCTGGTATTGTTATTTCTACGTTTTGAAATGGAAGTAATTTGTTTCCTATCGTGATTCCTTTTCTTGAGTAATCTATTACAGCTCCACTACAGTGGAAAAAATCTGACCCTAAAATTCCGTCCTGAGCTGTAGGTAAGGTTTTGACTACGTGAATATTTGTACTGTATTTAATAGTCTTGCTTTAATGTATCCTATTGTAGCTAGTGTACCGTCGGTAATTCCCGTTAATTCGTAGGTGACGTCGGTAAAGATCTGTGTGCCTGGTGATACGGCTTCTTCTTTTATCACGCTCAAATCTGCTCCTGTGTCGATCATCATTATTACCCTATCTGCCTTGAAATCTGGACTGGATAATGCTAAACTGGGGGCTCTCCATGTTTCTGATATTCGTAATTTTAACACGGCTTGACTGCGTATAGGATTTTCGGGAGCGGTCAGCGTTTGTTGTTCGGAATTTGGAGTTTCTGCGAGCCTACGTTTGTCGTTATACATTTTCTTTCGACATTCCTGGATGGTGTGTCCCTTGTTTTTGCAATATCTACATTCTATTGTTTGGGTTTGGCGCGGCATTGTTTGAGACCCGGTATTATACGGCGACGGCCTTGACCCAGAGTTACTTGTTGTTGACTGGGGCGCGGTGTTTATGTACCGGCATTCCTGAATTGTGTGACCTACTTTCCGGCAATGATTACAATACTTCGATCGCCAGCTGATTTGAGCTATTTGTCCTACTGGGAATTTACTGCTATACTCTGTGGCTGAGTGCCCGTACCCGAAACAATTTGCGCACTGCGCGGAGTGCGATAGTCCTTCCGCGAATTTATTCCTCATTATATTTTCCTGACACTCTGCCTCGGCTTTGATAGCGGCGCTAATGGCAGTATCGAGATCAGAGAATTCTACGGTTCGCATTCGTCCGTATATTTCCGGTTTTAACCCCGTTAGAAATGCTTTAAGGGGTCATGCTCAGTCAGGAGGCCGAAAAAAGGGTGGTCTTTGGAAATTTTCTTACTCAAAAACTATAAGACATTTCTCAAAAAATCTTTTTTCCTGTTAAGGATTGCAACTAAGGTCGGGCCAGATATATTGGCCGGTGAATTCGTTTTCGCGAACAGCGATCGAGGAGAAATCAGCCACCACCATCTGACGATCGTGGATTTGTCTGTTGGAGTTGCGTGGTCCTCGCAGGGTATGGTGGGGTCACGGAAACGCTGCTCGGCTCCGCCTGAACCTAGCCGTTTGGCTGTTATTTATTCATAGCGTAATAGTTGTGTGCGTTACGAAGCTATGCGTAGACCAATACGAGATGAAGCTATCGAGAAAGTATCAATGTTCTGACCAATAAAGCTCCTGAATTTTTTCGTAACTAACGCACACCTATTCTGATGTGTGTATTTCTCAGCTGACAGCTCGGTTTGGCCTACACCCCAGAAGCTTGGCACTATCCCCACCACTTCTGGCTCTTTCTAGTTCTGTGAAGGCGAGAGCGAGATGAAACGAGAGCGAGTCAGAAAACGTTGAGAAAAGGAGCACCGAGGCAGGCAAACTGTGTGGTGGGAGAATTCCCCTCTCGAAACTCACCGGCCAATATATCTGGCCCCGACCTTAGTACCGTGCATCGTAATTTTTTTATTTAAAAATATTTATCAATAACTAAGTTATTGTCCATCACTCGAAGGTTCTCTCAAATAAAAGGCTTCTGCGGTGACCAAAATATTTAAAAAACCATTCAACCGATTTACTTCAAATTTTACAAGCTTACTATAGGAACAATAAACTAGTCTTTGAACGAAGGATTTTTCGAAATATTGATTTCGGAGAAAATGGCTGATGTTTAAAGTAAAAGTTTCAATTTTTATCATAAATCGTGCCTGATTTTCGTGAATTAAAAGAAAACTAAGCATCGGATAAATAAATCCTTCGTTCAAAGACTAGTTTATTGTTTCCATAGTAAGCTTGTAAAATTTGAAGTAAATCGGTTGAATATTTTTTTAAATATTTTGGTCACCGCAGAAGCCTTTTATTTGAGAGAACCTTCGAGTGATGGACAATAACTTAGTTATTGATAAATATTTTTAAATAAAAAAATTACGATGCATGGTACTAGATGCAATCCATGACAGGAAAAAAGATTTTTTGAGAAATGTCTTATAGTTTTTGAGTAAGAAAATTTCCAAAGACCACCGTTTTTTCGGCCTCCTGACTGAGCATGACCCCTTAATTGAATTAGTTTCTGCTGATTTATTGTATTGGTCTACGTGTAAAGGAACCTCTAATTCATTACAGTATCTTAATTGTAGGAGTATCCCGGAGACTCTACTGCTATAATCTACAGTGGCTTCATTCGGTAACTGAGCTATTTTTGACATTTCTCCATATAACTGGATTGAAGAATGCAGTGGAGCGAAACGAGAGTTGAGGACTTTAATTACCTCTTCGATTGTGTTATAATCGCCGTTAAGTATGACTCGAGATGCTTCTCCGGATAGTTTACATTTGATTAGCTGTACTAAACCGTATTCGGCGTTCGACGCGATCATACTCTTCGCGTTCCTACAGCATTTTGTGAACTGATGTATAGTAATGTTTCGCCCGTCGAAAACCGGAACCGTTTCCGCGGCATCGCGAATTCTTGAATGCGGCTGACGCCCGCTTTCTTGACTTAATTGTAAACGTCGTAATTCTTCTACAACTGCGTCTACCTGAGGGGTATTAGATCCTACTCCGCTTGTAGCCATGATTTAGCTTCTTTTAACGCGCCTGACTTAGTAAGAAAGAAGGAGTCTTGTTCTTCGCTAGGAGAGTGTATCTCCTTGCCACACTTTCGCGGTTTCAAAGCAAATTTTATCCCACCGCTGTCACCAAAATTAACTACCTGTAACGTTCTCGAACGAGACGTTGTCGTTCTTACAGGAGTTTTCACAAGTAGAGCGGCTTACCTGTGAATTATGGGATTGATTCGGGTGGCATGCGATTAAGAAAAGAATTTCAAGACACGAGAGTCCTTCTTTTAACGTAAAAATTGTAACAATAGTTTATTCAGAATAATAGTTGAGACACTAAGGTCGGGGCCAGATATATTGGCCGGTGAGTTTCGTGAGGAGTATTCTTCTATTCTCAACATTTTCTGACTCGCTCTCGCCTTGCCAGAAAAAGAGTGAACCAGAAGTGGTGGGGATAGCGCCAAGCTCTTAACGTGTAGGCCAGACCGAGTTCTTAGCGTAGAAATACATACATCAGAATAGGTATGCGTTAGCTGTGAAAACGAATTCACCGGCCAATATATCTGGCTCCGACCTTAGGTCTATAATGAACATATATGGTTCTCAGTCTCTTGAGTTTTATAATAGAACACAAATAGTTACGACGTGACTTCCGGTTCCGGACGCGTGAGTGAAAGGACAGTGTGTGTGGTGCAGCGAGGTGGCGGAAGGAAGTGTGAGTGCAGAGGTGAGGGAAAGAATAGGGAGTGAGTGAGGGAGATAGGGCAGACGTGAGGGAGTGAGGGGAATATAGGGAGTGAAAAGGGAATAGGGCGTGAGAAGAAGAAGAGGCAAGGAAAGGGATAGGTTTTGAGGTTAGGGGGGACATAGGTGTTGCGTGGCGGGAAGAGAAAGGCAGAGGAGAAGGCAGAGAGATCTGCCGGACGGGAGTGGAAGTAGAAAAGAGCGGACGGAAAAGGCGCGAGATTTGAAAGGGAGTAGGAAGAAGACGGAGGAAAGGATCAAGGATAAGAATAAGAGGGCGATAGAGGGTAGAAGAATAGGGAGAGGATAAATGGAAGGGAAAAGGGGAGAGGAGGGAAGGGACGGGGGGGGGAAGGGAAAGGGGGATGGAATAGGGAAGGAAAAAGAAAAGATGGCAGGGGAGGAAAGAAGAAGAAAGGAGAGCGTGAGCAGTGTGAGTAGCGTGGCTAGCAGCGCAGGGAACCTGGAGAGCTATTGGGGAAAAAAGAGGAAAGAGAGGGAGGGGGAGGAAGGGTCGGAGGAAGAGGGGAAGAAAGCAGGGTTCAAAAAGAGCGTGAAGACGAGGAGATCACCGGAGGAAAGGGGGAAGAGGGGGGGAAGTGAAGAAAAAGATGAGATGGGGAAGATGGTGGAATTGATGAAGAAAATGATGAAAGAGATAAGGGAGGAGAAGGAGGAAATGTGGGGGGAGATGAGGGAGATGATAGAGGAGATGAGGAAGGAAGGGGAGGAAAGAAGAAAGGTGATGAAGGAATGGAGGGAGGAAAGGAGGAGATGGGAGGAGGAAAGGAGAGAGGAGAAAAGAAGGAGGGAGGAGATGGAAGAAAAGTTGGAGAGACTGGAAAAGAGAGATGGGAGGATGGAGGAGATGATAAGGAAGGTGGAGAGGTGGGAAGAGGAAAAAGAAGGGAGTGGTAGCAAGAGGTGGGAAGGTAGAGAGGGTGTGGAAGAATGTAGGTTAAGAATGAGGAGGATGGAACTAAAACAAGATAAAAAGGAGAGGGAGGAGAGGAGAAATAATGTGGTGGTAAGGGGGATGGAGGTAGGTGAGGAGGTGGAAAAAGAGGTGAAGATGTTATGGGCGAGGATGGGAATGAAGGATGAAGGAATAAGGGAGGTGAGAAGGGTAGGGAGAACGGGAAAAGAAGGGAGTGGAATGGTTCTAGTGAAGCTGGCGGGGAGGGAGGAAAAGAGAAAGGTGATGGAGGCGAGGAAGAAACTGAAGGGAAGGAGGGAAAGGATAGATGATGATTTAACGGAGGAAGAAAGAAGGGCGAGGTGGAAGGTGGAAAGAGAGGCGGAGAAGGAAAGGGAGGGGGGGAAGAGGGTGCAGGTAGGGTATATGAAAATATGGGTAAACGGAAAAATGAGAAGATGGGACGAATTATGGGAAAGATGGGGTGAGGAGCAGGGAAACGAATGTTAAGGGAAAGGGGGGAGGGGGAGGAGTGGAAGGGGGTAAAACCAAAAGGGGTTAAAGGGAGATATAAGGTCGCTTTTTGGAACGTGGCGGGGTTGAGAAACAAGGACGAGGATTTTTGGAAAGGTCTAGAGGATTGGGAGGTGGTGGTGAGGAGCGAAACGTGGGTGGTGGAAAGAGAATGGGAGTACATTAGGGGCAGGTTACCGAAGGACTATATATGGGAGAAGCAGTGGGCGAGGAAGGAAAGCAAGAAAGGAAGGGCGATAGGGGGGATGCTGATGGGGGTGAAGAAGGGAATAGAGATGGGAAGAGGGGGAGAAGAGGGAGGGGAGGGGATAATGGTGAGAAAAGTGAAGTTGGGGGGGGGGAATGGTGGAGAGTTATAGGGATATATGTAAACAGGGACTTGCAAAGGAAGCTGGAGGAGTTGGGAGAGTGGATAGAAGAGAGAGAGGAAGGAGTGAGAGTGGTAATTGGGGGAGACTTTAATGCGAGGACAGGGAAGGAAGGGGGGAGGATATGGGGGGAGGGAGAAGAGGAGTGGGAAGGGGGGGGGGAGCAGAAAGTCGAAGGATAAGGTGGTAAATGGAGAGGGGAGGAGACTATGCAGATATTTAGGGGAGAGGGGGTGGGGAATTCTAAATGGAAATGAAGAGGGGGATGAAGAGGGAGAATGGACATATACAGGTGGGAGGGGGAATTCGGTGATTGATTATATAATGGGGAATGAGGAAACAAGGGAGAAGGTAGAAAGAATGGAGGTAGCGGAGAGGGTAGACTCAGATCACCACCCGGTGGTGGTTTGGCTGAGGGGGGAACCAGGGGAGCAGGGGGAAAGGGGGGGGAGGAGATGGGGGAGAGGAAACTGGACGATGGAGGGAAGGGAAGAATTTACAAAGGAATTTGGGAAAAGAGAGGGGGGAGGGAGAGGAATAGAGGAGGAATGGGCGGAGCTGAAGAAAAAAGTGAGGGGGGCAATGGGGAAGGTGACGATGGGGGGCAGAGGGGAAGGAAGGGGGGATGGTGGGATGGAGAATGCAAGGAGGAGAAAGGTAGGGTGAGGAGAGAGCTAAGGAGGTGGAGAAAGGAAGGGGGGATGGGAAGGAATATAGGGAGAGGAAAAAGGAATATAAGAGGATATGTGAGGAAAAGAAGAAGAAGGAGGTGGATAGGTGGGAGAAGGAGGTGGAGGGGATAAGAACGGAGGGGCAGGTATGGAAGGTGGTAAATAGGGAGAGAAAGAGGAGAAGGGGGGTGAATGAGGAGATAAGAATAGAGGAATGGGACGAGTATTTCAGGGAGTTGCTAGGGGGAGTGGAGTGGAGGGTAAGGAAGGGGGCGGAGATAGGGAGGGGTGAGGACGGGGAGGGGGATATAGAAAAAGAGGAGATAAGAAGGGTGGTGTGTGGGTTGAAGGATGGAAAGGCGATGGGAGGGGACGGAATACCAAATGAGGTGTGGAAATATGGGGGGGTGGAGGTGGTGGAATGGCTGGGGGAGGTATGTAATAGGGTGTGGAAGGGGGAGGGGTGGCTGGAGGAGTGGAAGGTAGGAATAGTGGTGCCGGTGGTGAAAAAGGGAGTGGGGAAAAGGGTAGAGGAGTACAGAGGAGTAACGCTGACGCAGACAGCGTATAAGGTATATGCGTCGGTTTTGGCGGAACGGCTAAGAAAGGAGGTGGAGGATAAGGGGTTAATGCCACCAAGTCAGGCGGGGTTTAGGAGGGGAATGGGGTGCATGGACTGCATATACGTGATTAATTATTTAATTAATAGGCAGGTGGAAAGAAAAGGGGGGAGATTGGTGATTCTGTTCCTGGATATGAAGGCAGCATTCGACTCAGTGGACAGAGAGGTGCTGGTGAGGGCGATGAGGGAGAGAGGAGTGAGGGAGGGTTTGGTGGGGAGATGTGAGGAGGTGCTGAAGGAGACGGTAAGTAGGGTGAGGGTGGGAGAAGAGGAAGGGAAGGATTTCTGGACGGCAAGGGGTGTCAGGCAGGGGTGTCCGTTGAGCCCCAGCCTGTTCACGCTATTGCTAGCGGATTTGGACGAGGAGTTGGAGAAAGGGGGGTGGGGAGGGGTGAAGGTGGGGGGAAAGAAAATATATACGCTGGCCTACGCTGACGATATTGCAGTGCTGGCGGAAGACGTGGAGGGGATGAGAGGGATGATGGGGAAGCTAGAGGGATACTTGGATAAGAAGGGGCTGCAGGTGAATGTGGAAAAAACGAAGATGATGAGGTGCAGACAGGGGGGGGGAGGTGGAAGAAGGTGACATGGAGGTGGAAGGGAAAGGTGGTGGAGGAAGTGAAGGAATTTAGGTACCTGGGGTATACGGTGATGAGGAACGGAGGGCAGGAGGCGCACGTGGGGGAAAGGGTGAGGAAAGGGGCAGCGGTGATGGGTCAGGTATGGGGGATAGGGAAGAGGCGGTTTGGGAGGGACTGGGGAAAAAGGTTATGGCTCTTTGAGAAGATGGTATGGGCTACTATGAGCTATGGAGTGGAGGTGTGGGGGTGGAAGGGTAGGGACCGAATTGAGGGGATGCAGGAAAGGTATTTGAGGTGGGTGCTGGGGGTGGAAAGATGCACACCAGGATATATGGTGAGGGAAGAGATGCAGAGGGAGATGATGAGAGGAAAGGCGGGGATGAGGGCGTGGGGATATGAAAGGAAGCTAGAAGAGGGGGGAGGGGGGGAGTTGGCAAGAAGGTGCTGGGAGGAGATTAAGGGAAGGGCAAGGAGGGGGAAAGCACTCGGGAAGTGGGAAAAGGAAAGGAAAGAGTATTATGAGGAAAGGGGGTGGACAATAGAGGGGATAGAAAGATTGAGGGAAAGGGGAGAGTTGAGGGGGGAAGAACTGGTGGGTAGGGAAAAAAGAATGCAGGAGGAGGAGAGTTGGAAAAGAATTAGAGAGTCGGAATATAACAGATGGTATAGGATGGTGAAAGGGGAAGGGTTACCAGGGTACCTGAGGAAGGGGTGGGGGGAAAGCAGGTGGCAAAGGGTGGCGAAATTCAGGCTGGGGAATGGGATGAGGGGGGGGAAGTATTGGGAGGAGGAAGAAAAGAGGAAGTGTAGGGTGTGCGGATGGGGAGAGGAAACGTGGGAACATGTGTGGGAGGAGTGTATGGGTTGGGAGGAAGGAGGGTGGCAAGAGAGGGTAGGGGAGGTACTGGGAGATGAGGGAGAGGGGGAGAAGTGGATGAGGAAAGTGGAGGAAAGGAGAGGAGAGGAAATGGAGGAATGAGAGAGGAAGGAATGAGAGTGAGTGGTGGTGTGCGGAAGCGGAGGTCAACTGGTTAGGGAAAAGGGGGTGAAGGTGGCGCACGGGAGGAGGGGAGGCGAGAGAGGGGGCGAGCGAGCGTGGCGGCAGTAGCGGCGAGTAGGTTTTTAAGAAATAGATGTAAGGAGTAGGTTAAGGAATAGGATAAGGATTAGGTTAAGGCGAAGGGAAGAAAAGAAGGGAGAATGTAAAAAGGATTGTAATCCCCAAGGGGAAGCAAATAAACATATATATATATATATATATAAATAGTTACGACGTATCGCACGGTGATTTGATTTAAACGCTAGGTCGGTAATAAAGTATTGAGTACGCTTATTGATAACGCGGTAATGACGCTTAGTCGGTTTGACGTAGTATTTTAGAAAGGATTCCTTCTATTTGATATGGTTTCCCTCTGATTATTAATCGTTCTTCTGGTGCCTATAAGCTGGCCCCACGCTTTGGAATTGGTCGTTGTATAGGTCTCGGTTTTGGGAGAGGAGCTAATAAAAGCTGCCTCGAAAGAAGGTGTAGGAGCTAACTCCCTTGAGAGGAAATGGAGGAGCTAACTAAAGCTTCCTCGAGAGGTTTGATTGTATTTGAGGGGCTAATTAAAGCTGCCTCGAGAGGGAGATTTAGAATTGGAATTTTAAGTAAACTTCTTCTCGACTGAGGAGCTAATGAAAGCTGCCAAGGTCTGGGTAGGTTCGGTGATAGAACCAAGAGAACCTTGCTGCTGCCGGGTCCCGTATTTATACCGGCTCATGGGACTGACCGCACCAATCACAGGTAGTGCGAATCTTGCGCACCAATTATAATTCGGATCCGGTTCGCGCCGTTCGCGTACTACGCTGAGAATATTTGGCATCCTGTTGTTCGTACTATATGCGCATGCCCGCTTGATTCACTCGCGGCACTGAGTCTACCGTTTGAATTCACGGCTAGGCGCATGCGTTGCGCGTTACTCGATTCGTTGTACTCCCGCCGCATGGGATGTCGCTCGCAAAATGTTTAAAGTATTCTGAATATTAGTAATACATAAGGTAGAATGAACGCAAATGAACAGAAATGTTAATTAATATAATAAGGAAACGAAAAAATGTAGGGGCTATTCGTAGCGGTACGTTACATCCGTTGTACAATAATCAGAATTTTCTGCAATTTGTCTTGCTTTTGCAAGCGTGGCTATAGAGATTATGAAAAATGTTTATTCATGTGAATTTCTTTGATGGAATAAAATAGATAATATTTTAATAATACTTACAGCAGACGTTTATTATGGAGACACAATGTTTTTGTCATGTCTTCGGATTTACAGGTGTTTTCCTTGTCACTAAGGATGATAAGTTTTTTATATTACTTGGTGGCCACCAGCAATAAGTCAAAGTAGAATCACAATCATCTATGATCCAATTTATTGGTAGTTCAAAATAGGAACCATCCTCAAATTGCACCACTGCATACTCCATGTTAATTAATGTATATTTAGGTTTGAACAATAAAAGTAATATGTAAACTGAAGAAGTTTGAAACACAGATTAATCCTTTGGCTACGAGCCCCGACTATATTCGGCATTCGGTGCCCGCGCGACAACCTGTGTGTACGAGCGCGTACTTTGCCGAATTAAAATGTATATCTTCCTTTGTTCTCGTTTAAACAAGAACGTCAAGCCAAAACAGAGATAAAGACGCTAAGATTTTCACCCCCACGTTGCTCGGTCGCAACTGTTCGCAACAACTACGAACTTCCGAGCGTTCACACCTTGTCGTCTGCTTTGTTACTACGAGATTTAACGACTTAAAGAAAAATTGTCTTTAATTTACTTTATGTCGCAGCGGCATTACATAATACTCATTTTCCCTTTTTTTCATAACCCATAATTTATGCGTTATATGCGATATAGGCCAATATTGTAACTGTTTACCTTTAGTAACAATAAAAATTTGTAAAAATGGAGAAGGGCATGGTTTCACATATAAATTCTTCATTATATTAAATTTGTGTCCTACGATGTAAATATCTTTCCCTGTTTTTATTATATTTAAAATAGAAACAGCTATTTTGTTTTTTAACATGACCCAATTATTTCCATCACTGTTGCAGTTTAAATAAAGCATGTCATTCTGCATTTTTTTATATTGTGTAATATTTTTGTTGTGAAAGAAAGATACTATAGGGCCATTTTCATGATTCTCTTTCATAATAATTTCTCCTGATTTTGTCAATGATCTTGACACACCTGCATATTGCACTTCTCCATATCTCTTTGCCAATTGCTGCAGAGGTTTTTCTGCTTTTCTTAGTACTTTTGTGACGAAGTCACGTCGCGCGCCGCGCGAGCGCCCGGCGCCGAGACAAGGGGACTTAGTTCGCGCCGCGCCCGCTAGGCGGCCGCGACCTCGCGCCGGTTCTCGCTCGCGAAACCGTACGGGCTCCAGATATAAGAGCCGCGGCGAGCGGAATCAGGAGCTCTTGTGCATGTCGCTATACGGCTTCAAGCAAACCAGCAAGACGCTCGCTTTTTGAACTCCCTGAGGTGTGTCAGTGGTCGGCCATCGCCATCACTGTACCGTTACCAGCCTCTGTCCGAAATAGACCGAGATTTATCTTGCGTCCCGCCTACGTCAGAGAGGTACCTCCGCGCCCATTAGGCCGGAACCCTATTGCACTCTGAACCTCTATTATACGACTCTCGTACGAACGTGCCCCTTAAGGCCATTCCGAGCAGAACGTTCCACAACCTCCGCATCCTAATTCCTGACCGTCTCGCCGCCAAGTCGCCGCCGCCGCGAAGCCGACGCGCCGCCATACCGTAGCTCTTCCGCCGCGACCGGAAACGAATGTAAACACAATTACACAGCACCCAATAAACACTGTTATTGTTACCAAAACGCCTTCGTACTCATTCGCCGAACCTGGCCATACCGACTGAGTCGGCATACTTCCCTTCTCCGTCCCACCGATAATCGTGCCGCAACCAAACACGATTACACTTTTTTTAATTTGCCTACGAAGTTTTGGAAATGAAAAGCACTATAATTATCTAGAGCACCAAAATTTTTGGTGTCATTATATATATGAAGTAAATTATGAATATTGTGTGATGCAAATTGTTTCCCATATAATATGTCAAACTTTTTTAGAAAGTATCGCAACAGATTTTCAGCATATTGTATATTCTCTTCAGTGCTAATTAGGGTTGGTGTAATTAATATTGAAATGGCCACATGTAAACATAAAGAATGTTCATACATGTTTTTGTGTAAAACAGATTGTAATACAATTGGACCTGTATACAACAAGAAAGACCTCAATTCTGAGGCCTTCCAGTATTTTAGTTCTTTGAGACTTCTTGGCTTTCTTGAAAATTCAATAGGTGTAGAGGTTCCTATAGATGTCAGTTTTTCTGAAACACATTCTCTTAAAGTTGCGCTTATTCTCACTGAAAGTGGACCTTGTGTCCATAGTAATAACAATTTTCTCATTACCCCTAGGCAAATTAAATGCATGTAATCTAGGGGTACATTTGACACTAAACCCATATTTTCTATCTCTAGTAAACAGGTTTTTCCAGTATGGTAATTCTTATCTTTCTGTTGGCGAAAATCTTCATCAGTCCTTAAAGGAGCTGGATTTTCCATAAAGGGAAAACAAAGACTCTTATTAATTGTTTGACCAACAATCATGCACTTCGAACAACTGGAATATCCTGCATGGCCTTTCGTATGTAATAAAAATGCCTTTGCAGGCGCATCACAAATTATTTTTGTCATGTTGACAGATATATTTTGTTTTTTATATGTAAAAGTATTCTTCATATTTTTCAATTCATTCACAAATTTTTGCATGAATTCATTTGCTGACTTTGGTTTACCATGACCATAAAATATTCCCACTATATAAACCGATTTGAAAATTTCTTCAGATATCAAAATTGGCCAGAACACATTTGAAGAAGATCTAGAAACTGGTAAGCCATCAATATTTAATGATAGCTCTATATTGTTAATTCTTATATTTTCTCTTTCATACATTTCAGCGATGGAAATAAGAGTATTTTTTAAGCCAAAGTGCAAATATTCCCCTCCCTGAATTTTTTCACAATTGATGGAACGAGGAGTTCGCACTAGTGTGCGTGCATTTTTCGGTAAATGAAAAGTTGGTGCATATGAAGATAACAGTTGTAATAATTCATTCATTGCTTTATGTGTAATGTTATTATTTACTGCCCAACTAGCCAAATCCATTCTTAAATTTTCCAATTTTGGTTTGTCTGTCTTATTAGAGCCAGTATTCAATGATTCTTCACTGCTTATATTGGCATTATATTCGCATTGATTTTCTTCGTATTCTGGTAAATCCTTATGAAAATGTGCAATATTTTGAATGGAGAGTGATTGTGCAATATCTTGAACAGAGTGTGATTGTGAAGTATCTTGAAAGTATCCATTATCTGATACTGGATCACTAAGTTCTATAAAATCTTTGATACTATGCCTGCTTTTTTTATCCTTGGCTTCAATTTCATTTATTCGATATTTCACGTATTGGTCGACTATTCTCCTTTGATGTCGAGAAGAGTATGTTTTAAAATCTCTTCTCAAACTTTTTCTGTCTGACATATTAATTAAAATATGTATCCAACTTAACCTAAAACCAATGTAATAATTGTTTATTGCAACACGCCACGTTTAATCCTCGCGTAAACGTTAGATTTTGCATTCTAAACATACCGATGCTAAACGCAGTCCTTATTGTAACACGTTCCGTGCAGGAGTTTAGCAGCGGAAACGTTACCACGTTTCGAAGGTCACGACACAGTCACGTCGAGCAACCGATAAATTATATTTATCGTTTATGTCGCTGTTATGTTCTATTTATGAAACAAAAATTACGCAATACTTGTGACACCTACGTTCCATGACATTTACATCTGGATTAATATGTAGCCCATACGTAAGAAGAGTTACATAAAAATTATATGTTTTGTGTGACTTTTCAGTTATGTTCATAGGTTATGTTGCTGCTATGTTCTATCTATGTAACAAAAGTTACAGAACATTGTGACACCTGTATTACGTAGCGGTTATATTTTGTACATGTAACAGAAGTTACAGAATTCGTGACTTCCATGTTACGTAGTATTTACAAGTTGTGCTATGGGGGTAGTTTAAGCCGTAGGTTAAGGCCTAAGTTAAGCCGTACCGCCTCTATTAGCCAGCTCAAACCTGGCCGGGTTCCTTTGTACGCTAGCTCTAAGAATAAACGACCGTTACACAGTTCGCCTTGCCTCTTTCACTCAATCACCCGTCCGGTAGATAACCTCTTCGAAGCGAGGTTACATTTGACGTCCAAACAGGGAGTTACAGTCATTTACCGAGCGAATGGTCAAGGTGACCTGGGTATACGGGCTACCGAAAGTCGAACTCGCGGCGTGGGCCGAACAGCATGGGATCGACCATACCGGGGATCTCGACACCTTGTGAGCTAGGATAGTGGCCCGCCTCAGAGCCATGGGCAAGGACGGCACCAGCGGCGAGATTTCGATCAGCATCGATCCTCCAAGCGACGGGGAGGGGTCAACGCTAGCAGTACCCCTGTTAACCGGTTAACTGGCAATGTATCATATATGATCAAACAAAAATCTGGCCAATTCTGGCAATGTATCATATATGAACAAATCGAATAACTTTTTTGTTTTTCAATCGATTTGAATGAAACTTGGTATGTAATGGTTTTTGGGGTCGCTGAATCTGAATTTCGCATCGGAATTGTAAAATTCAACATGGCAGACTCAAAATGGCCGAACCAAATTGGCTGACAAATATTAAAATACTATCGGGATATAGAAAAATTGTCCATAGGGGTTTTGGGGATCGCTGAATCTGAATGTGGCATTGGAATAGTAAAATTCAATATAGCAGACTCAATATGGCCGAACCAAAATGACTAGCGAATTGTTGGGATTTGTATAAATTATTCGTACTGTATTCAATTTCATAAGTAAACTCTTACTCCCGTAGTTAGCTGGTGATAATTTCACGACCCCAGAGTGTACCGACGAGGAAGTCACGGAAAGATTTTACACTCCACTTTTTTGTTTTGCCTTTTTCTTTACTTTTTTGCATTATTTTACATATTTTTTTATTATTTTTGTGCTTTTTTTACTTTTTTCAATACTTATAGTATTTTTTTCATCTTTTTAAATTTTCTTCATTCATTTTGATTCTGGTGAGTATGATAATTTTTAATACAAGGTATTACACACAATGGAATGTTGTTGCAAATGTCACACATTGTAGTAACCCACTTTGTTTTCTTATTTTTATAGCATAAAGCACATCGTTTTCTAACAAATTTTTCATTTGCTACAATAGCAACCGGGTAGTGCCGATTTGCAAATGTAATTGGATTTTCATGAGAAAAAAATTTTTTTCTTGCATAATCATGTGTAGGTATAACAATGTTTTTCTATCAGTTCTTTTTAGCCAACCGCATGCGAAAATCAAGAAATTTTATGTTTCTGTCAGCATGAATAACATTATACGCAGTAAATGCATTGAAAATTGTCATATCAAGTAAGTGAAAAAAAGTTTTGTTATACCATTTCTTCGATTTCCTTATAATTTCATATGACGTCGTATATTGATCAGATAAATCCACCCATACTATTATTGTAGTCCAATACAATATTCGGTTTTACCTTATTTTGTTTGCTGTGATGATCTATTTTATCAGTTGTGATCATTTCAAGTGAATGCATGGTAGAAAGCATGGTAACGACTTTTTTATCTTTCCATGCTATAAAGGTCATTTGCGAGGAATTAAATTTTTTCACCTCGCCCTTTTTGATTATCTTCGTATTTATTTTTGGAAGATGCGTCCGGTTTTTTCGTACAGTTCCGCAAACAGTAGTTTTTTCATCGTGCAACTTTGAAAATAACTTGGGTGAGTTATACCAATTATCCACATATAAAGAGCGGCCTTGTCCTCCTAAATCACCAATCATTTCAATTACTACCTTCCCTGATATTCCAAAGGGTGATTTCTCATTTGAATCATTTTCATCTTTTCCTAAGTAGATTTTAAAATTATATATATACCCATTATTTGAATCACAGGTTTCATAAAATTTCAATCCAAAACGAGCTCGTTTGTTTCTGTTAAATTGTTTGAAACTCAACCTGCCTTGAAATTTCATTAGGGACTCGTCAATAGAAATTTTTTCGCCAGGTCTATAAATACTTTGAAAACGATCTATAAGGTATTCAATGATTGGTCTTATTTTATAAAGCTTATTTTTTTATTCAGTTTCTTCTGAAAAATGTAAGAGGCAAAGTATAGTCTGGAATCTTTTAAGTGGCATGGTTTTTGAGAAAATGGGTGTTTCAATCAAAACATCTGAAGACCAATACATTTCAATCTGAGGCTTTTTTGTGATGCCCATAAGTATAGTAAGTGCTTGAAAAGCATACAGTTCATCCACAGTAATATCATCGCATTTATTTAGCCTTGATTGTTTCCAAAACTTATTAGAATTTCTCAAATCTTTAATTTTTTTTTCTTTGTATAAATTACTTTGACAAGTAATCATATCAACACATTCTTCCGGAACAAACGCTTTAAAAATTTCGATACAAGAACTATTATTATCTAGTCCACAGTTATTTTGCAAACCACAATTATTATCAATAAAAGGATGGACTTTTGGCACAAAATTGGGGGTGTCAGATGAAAAAAATTACCCCCGGAATCGGTTCAGCGACTCAAAAAACCCCTGTATACCAAATTTTGTGTGATTCACTTAATTATTCGATGGTACCAGTTTGGGCCCGAATAGTGAAAAGGACCGTGCCAGTTAACCGGTCAATCTTCTCCCCAGGGCTCTGAGACAAACGCCCATCGGAGGCAGCCGCAACGGCAGCCACCACCGACACGTACCACATAATGGAACGAGTACTGCGGTGGGTTGGATGGCGGCAAAGGAGCCGAGGACTTCCTGGACCAGCTGGACGACCTACGAGACAGCTACGAGGTCACGCCAGAACAGATGTTACGCTGTCTCCCGGGGATACTGAAAGGCTCGGCACTGCAATGGTTCCGGAACGAAAAAGCCGACATCCCCACATGGGACGCATTCTTAGAGGCCTTCCGACAGACATATCTGCCGAGGCGTCCGCAGCACGAACTGGAGGTGGTCATCCACCAGCGAGGCCAACGTCCGGGCGAGAACGTACGAGAATTTGCCACCGCCCTCCGGACGCTTATACGCCGCCACGGGTAAATGTCCGCCACCACCCAATTGGATTGGCTATACTCCAACCTCAGGACAGAGTACCGCCACTACGTCAAGCGCGCGGATTTCGATTCGCTCTCCGGACTCCTCGGGTTGGCCGCCGATTTCGAGGCGCTGCGCGAAGAAGGGTGTCCAGCAGCGCCCTGGTCCCACCGAATAGTTCGCAACTTCCGAAACCCAGCCTTGCCGAGGTCAGTAACCGGTATGACAGAGACCAGTGCTGCTGGAACTGTGGCCAACGGGGCCATTTTCGCCGGGACTGCCGCTGGCCAGGGCGGCGATTCTGCAGCCGATGCGGGACGGAAGGCGGGCTCAGTCGAGATTGTGACTGCTCCCCGGCTGCGGGAAACGACCACGGGTCCGGCGTACAAGGCCATGACCGGACCACCTAACCTCAACGGTCGCAACAACCCCAGCAACCGATAGCCGCCCGCATCTGCCCGTAAAGTTCTACGGCCGGGAGTTCCAAGCCCTGCTGGACACGGGAGCCTCCCTTTCGTGTATTAATTGAGAGGTAGTGGAGTGGTGCAGGCAAAACGGCGACCAAACCACAGACACAAATCGGTGGGTTCAAGTCGCCAACGGCGCTACCGCAGCACTGGACGGAGAAATGTTGGTAAGGATGGTCGTCGGAGATTGCGTCCGTGCCATTACGTGTGGGGTCCTCCCCAGCCTCACGCAGGACGTGCTCCTAGGGATTGACGCTCTCCGCGCCCTGAGACTAACCGTACAGGTCCGGGGCATGCTATGGTGCCCAACGGACGAAGCCGCCGCCATCGAACCAAACCCCGGCCTCCAAGGATGCACCATGGAGCAAACCCAGCACCTCGAGGCGTTCCTCGACAGCGAGCTGCAGCATTTCGACCAGTTACCGGGGCTTACACATATGGCGAAACATCGCCTCCGGTTGAAAATTGGGGCCGAACCGGTAAAGCACCGATATACGCCGCGCAACCCCGCCATGCAGGCAATCATCGACGAAGAAGTAACTCGAATGCTCGCGGAGGGCATAATCGAGCCATCCTCCAGTCCATGGAGTTCCCCGGTCGTCATCATGACCAACAAGAACGGAAAGAAGAGGTTCTGTATCGACTTCCGCCGGGTGAACGAAGCCACGGAAAAGGACGCCTATCCGTTGCCCCAGGTCCAGGCCACATTGGAAAAACTACGAGGCGCCCGGTACCTCTCCACACTGGACCTGGCCTAGGGGTACTGGCAAGATAGTCGTCCACTCACCGCCTTCACCGTGCCGGGGCGAGGCCTCTTCCAGTTTAAAGTTATGCCGTTCGGACTACACTCCGCGCCGGCCACCTTCCAGCGTCTGTTGGACCAGGTCATCGGTCCCGAACTGGAGCCCCGAGCTTTTGCATACCTGGACGATATTATCGTACTCGGGGCAACCTTCGAGGAACACCTCGAAAACCTGCGAGAGGTCCTCCAGTGGCTACGGGCGGCAGGGTTAAAACTTAACAAGGGCAAGTGCCAGTTCTGCCGCACCGAGCTGCAATATCTCGGACACACAATAACCAACGAGGGAGTGGCCACCGACCCCGATAAGGTGCGAGCCATTGCCCAGATACTTCTGCCCACCACAGTCAAGGAATTGCAGCGGTTTTTAGGGATGGTATCTTCTTTTTTTTTTTTTTTTTTGAGGAGGGGGAAAATGCATTTATGCATACCCCGGGCTCGCGGCTCGGGGTTATGCGGGACTCTCCTAGGGCTCTCTTCTCAGATGCACCTTGGCCGCCGGGGAACTGGGCGGGACTACTTCCCTTTGGCCTGCTAATCCGCAGTGCTCCTCCTTCTTCTGGTAACCTTGTTGTTGCTGCTCAGATCTCTTCATGTTGGGCCCTGTTTCCTTTCCGGGGTCTTCCCCTTGCATTGCCTTATAGTAGCCGTTGCGCTGCTATGGCATCGTCGAGACTGCCGTGATGCTGCTATGCCAGGGGCCACCGGCCTGGTTATATGTACCGTCAATTCAATAAAACTACACTAAGGTCGGTATCATATATATTGGCCGGTGAGTTTCGTGAGGGGTATTCTCCCACCACACAGTTTGCTTGCCTCGGTGCTCCTTTTCTCAACGTTTTCTGACTCGCTCTAGTTCCATCTCGCTCTCGCCTTTACAAAACAAGAGTGAGCCAGAAGTGGTGGGGTTAGTGTCAAGCTTCTGGGGTGTAGGCCAAACCGAGCTGTCAGCGTAGAAATACACATATCAGAATAGGTGTGCGTTAGCAACGAAAAAATTCAGGAGCTTTATTGGTCAGAACATTGATACTTTCTCGATAGCTTCTTCTCGTATTGGTCTACGCATAGCTTCGTAACGCACACAACTATTACGTTAAGAATAAATAACAGCCAAACGGCTAGGTTCAGGCGGAGCCGAGCAGCGTTCCCGTGATCCCACCATACCCCGCGATGGCCACAAAACTCCAACAGACAAATCCACGACCGTCAGATGGTGGTGGCTGATTTCTCCTCGATCGCTGCTCGCGAAACGAAACTCACCGGCCAATATATTTGATACCGACCTTAGGCATTTACGCGTCATGGTGTTATAAAATAGGGGTCACTCGGTCATTCCTCGTCATTATGGTAAAATAGATAAATAAATAAATAAATAAATAAATAAATAAATAAATAAGTAAATAAATAAATAAATATCTTAATTTACCAATAAATTACGACGGCACAGGTTAATAAATAAGTATGTTACGCCCCTAGTGGGCTTATCCTTGTGGGGGGGGGTCCCCACCGCTCCTCTTGTATTACATCTTCCGGATTCCTTGTCTCAAGGTCGGAGCTCTTCTTTTTCTTCTCTTTCTTGTGCTGGGTCCCGCCTCATCCGCCCCCGTCCTCTTCCTTTTTCTAGCGAGACGAGCCCTTTCCCTTCTGGCCCTGTCAGCCTCTTCCTTCCTGGCCCTCATCCGCTCCTCCCTTAGCTTTTTGTCTGACGCCCTTTCTTTTTCCTCCTTGTCCCTCATTACAGTCCCGGCGTACTCTCTGAGGGTACTCCAGGCTCTCTCGCCCTTGGTGGCCTTATCTATAAGGTTTGTTTTGTTCAAACCCTCCCCCACCACGCTCCTTAGGGCCTCGCACTCCTCATCGTACGTCGCGCACGCAAAGAGGACGTGCTCTGCATCGTCCTTGACGTCCTCGTTGCAGCTAAGGCAGTTCTCCTCTGTTGCCTTGCCTATCCTCTTCTTATAGGCCCGGAAGGCCCCATGGCCTGTGAGGAGCTGCATCACGTGATAGTCCACTATGTGGGGGGGGGGGGGGCTCGATCTGGTGCCCATGAAGGTCCCTACTGAGCCTATTATCGCCCTCGTCCAACAGGACTCCCCAACGCTGTCCCATTCCCTCTGTCACTCGAAGTTCGCCTTTTCGAGGGCCGTTCTTCTGTGGGCCGCTTCCCTGCAGACCAGGGTCTTCCTGTTACCGTTTATATCCGGGTCCCCCCTATCCCTCTCCTTCTCACGGAAGACTTCCCCCCACATTTTGGCCTTGATGTCGATGGGTAGTCTCCCTGCCAGGACACACAAGGCCAGGTGCGAGACCGTTCGATAGGCGGTCGTGGTACGTATCAGGGCCGTGCGTTGGGCCCTCCGCACGATCATTACCCTTGCCGCAACTTCCAACGCCGGAGCCCACGTTGGGCACGCGTACAACACGACTGACTCCCATACCGTGTAATAAAGCCTTCTGGCCTGTCTGGCGGGTCCCCTGGTGTTTGGGAGGAGCGATCCCAAAATCCCAACCATTCTCTCGGCCCTCTCCACGACATCACTTAGGTGCGGCCTGAAGCTCCGTGTACCGTCCAGGGTCACCCCTAGGTACTTCAGCTTCTTGCTTATGGTGACCTGTGTATCCAGAACATTTATTTCCTTCATAGTCCCTTTTTTATTACCTCTGAGGAAGACTACTTCGGTCTTCTCAGCCGCAATTGTTAGCCCGGTCACCGAGAACCATCTCCTGATTCTCTCCATGGCTATCTCAATTAAAGGTGGGAGGCGCTTTAGATCTCTGGCCGAGAAAAGAACCGCGAGATCATCCGCGTACGCAACAGCCTCGGTGTTGTGGAGCTTGTTTAGGTTCTCCAGAACGCCGTCATACACGACGTTCCAGAGAAAGGGGCCTAACACGGAGCCCTGCGGGACTCCCGCGGTGATATTCACCTCCACGACCCCGTCGTCCGCGTAGATGGCCGCCCTTCTTTCCTTCAGGTACTCCATTAGAATACCCCTCAGGGTGGGTGATACCCCTCTCCTTTCAAGCTCCTGGTGTATCTTGTGCCAGCTTAGTGCATTGAACGCGTTCTTCACGTCCAATGCCACCATCGCGCATGTTCTATTTTTTGCCCTGCACTCCTCGGCGAATCTAGCTACCTCACGTGTCGCATCCACCGTACCTACCCCTCGTCGGAACCCGTACTGTCTGGGGTGGAACGGGTCCTGCCCCAGCTCGTTCTCCAGCAAGGCCTTAATCGCATACTCCCAGGCCTTGCTTAGCGCTGGGAGTATACTAATCGGCCAGTACGCCCTACAGTCGGTCGGGTCTTTCCCCGGCTTCGGGAGTAGGACTACTCTTGCCACCCTCCACGACTCCGGGATCGTACCCCTCTTTAGCGTTTATCCTCCTGGAACTCTTTACCTATGATAGTCACTATCTCCGAGGGCACCAGGTCCATTCCCGGGGCCTTTCTGGCCTTCAGTTTGCTCACGGCCTCCCGCACCAACTCCTGGGTGACCTTCTCGATGATATTTTCCGCCGGGCACCCCCCTTCCTGTTCGGGTCCAGGGCCACCTGGCGGTTCCCTATCCGTTTCCCGGGTAGTAACGAAGAGGGCTTCCGCGATCATCTTGGCCTTTTCCATCCTGATCACGGTCTTCGGTCCCTTGCCCTTCAGGGTAGCCATGACCGCCTTGTATGGCTTACCCTACGGATCCCCGTCGACCATCGAAATCAGGCTCGCCCACCCGTTCTCCTTCGCCCTCCAGATGGAGGTTTGGACGATCCTTTTGGTTTCCCGGAACTTGGCCAGCTTTTCCTAGCGGGTAATCGGGTTCTCCCTACCACCCTTCCTCCTCGCCCTCTGGAGGGCCCTCCTCGCTGCGTGCATCTTACCCCTGCTCTTGTTAATTTCCTCCGACCACCATTGATTGGGCTTCTTCGCTCCCTTGGGGACCTTCTTCTTTCTCAGCACACCCGCTGTTGTTTGCTCCATTAAGGCTGCCGTTCCAATGAGCGGCTGGCGACTGCGGCTGGAGACGCTTCCACTAGTGCAAGGGAGAAACAGATACATACTTCTCCCTTACACTAGTGGGAGCGTCGCCAGCCGCAGTCGCCAGCCGCTCATTGGAACGGCCACCTTTAGGCCCTGGACGGTCTCTGCCACCGGTTCGTCACCGCGCTCCTGGGTGGGTCCTCCTAGGCCAGGTCGCCTCAGGTCCCTATATTTCTGAGTTACGTCCTCTATTAGGGATGGTATCCTGGTACCGGCGATACATCCCCAGGTAACGTCGACCTAGCTGTACCACTGACACGGTTGCTGCAGAAGAAGCAGAAATGGAACTGAGGCTCCGAAGAAGCCGCAGCGTTGACGCTCTCCAACAGCAGCTGGCCGCCGCCACTATTCTGACGTACCCAGATTTCACCCGGCCTTTCACCCTCCAGATGGTCCCAAGGGTCTCGGGGCCGTCCTCACGCAGGAGGTGGCCGGAGAGGAAAGAGTGATCGCGTACGCCAGTCGTACCCTCAACCACAGACGAGGTATAGAATAGACCTATCAACCAATGTATTTTTCTGTCACCGGTTTGGGGGGTCCTAGGACCCCTTACCATTCTAGTGTCGCATGCAACGTTACCGCTGAAGTCTCGAAACAGATTGTAACGCTGCGCGTGGTAGGAATTAGAATTCAGGACGGCTAAAACTAGGTTATGTTTTGAGAGTCGAAGCCCGCGATTTACAAATGTTTCTGTTAGAGTAACAATTTAAAAATCGTCTTCTGAACATATTCCGTTCAACTGAAGAGAAAGAAGGATGAAAATAAAACGATATCACATTTGCCTTTTAACTTTGCTATCCTATTCCGGTTTATTTAATGCAAAACAAATTTCATTCGTTTGTAATAACGTAATTTGTAAAAAGAGTGCTTTAATGTTTTTTAAGAGCACCTGTTGTTGAAATCACCCATTCATCATGTGTTTGCGTATGAGCTATTCCACGTCAAAACGGATAGAGGGAAAATTTAGTTTCACCGATTCTCTTCAAAATTACAGCACTTGTCAATAACCTTGCAAAAACAAAGTATACTGAATTTTAAAGGCCTATGTCAAATAGTTTTCGAAATATTTAAAGTTAAAGTCTTAAAAATTGGAACAAAATCAGCTGTCGCGTCATCACTTAAACTCTAATATCTCGGTTATTTTTAAAGATAATGTCTCCGTCATGGTCTCATTTTAAAGCTGAAGGAATGCTTTCTCAACCCGTATTTAGAATATTTTGTTTATTGTTAATAAACTTGACGGCAATCGATGTCAAAGTTTCAAATCGCGATTTTACGTCGTTCCCCTCCACGGTCCAGCTTGAAAAAAATACCGTTCGATTCGTTGAACCCTCAGCTAATAAATGGGTTTTTCAAACAAGTGGAGAAATTTTGGGAACAGTGAACAAAAAAATAAAACTTACGATAGTGCACATCACTTGGAACTGCACGGATCCCATGGTCAGGCCGCACGCACGCGTTTTCAAAACAATCGCCTGGCGTAGGAAAGTATTTATATACGATGCGACAAAACAAACTTTTCGTTCAGTGTTTCGGTATTCTCGAGAAAACTAATAGAAATATCTGCTTGCCATATAAAAGATTAGCAATAGTAGGTAGCTTTCAGTGATTCTTCCTTTTCTTTTTTACATGTTATTACTGAACGAAAAGTTTGTTTTGTCGCATCGCATATAAATACTTTCCTACGCCAGGCGATTGTTTTGAAAACGCGTGCGTGCGGCCTGACCATGGGATCCGTGCAGTTCCAAGCGATGTGCACTATCGTAAGTTTTATTTTTTTGTTCACTGTTCCCAAAATTTCTCCACTTTTTTTAAAAACCCATTTATTAGCTGAGGGTTCAACGAATCGAACGGTATTTTTTTCAAGCTGGACCGTGGAGGGGAACGACGTAAAATCGCGATTTAAAAGTTTGACATCGATTGCCGTCAAGTTTATTAACAATAAACAAAATATTCTAAATACAGGTTGAGAAAGCATTCCTTCAACTTTAAAATGAGCCCATGACGGAGACATTATCTTTAAAAATAACTGAGATATTAGAGTTTAAGTGATGACGCGGCAACTGATTTTGTTCCAATTTTTAAGACTTTAACTTTAAATATTTCGAAAACTATTTGACATAGGCCTTTAAAATTCAGTATACTTTGTTTTTGCAAGGTTATTGACAAGTGCTGTAATTTTGAAGAGAATCGGTGAAACTAAATTTTCCCTCTATCCGTTTTGACGTGGAATGGCTCGTATAGATTAATGATGGTCTATACGATAGAATACAGACACATAATAATAATAGTAATAATAATCCCCCCCCCCAAAAAAAAAGAACATGACTCATGTATGAAAGAAGCTAATTCCCTTAAACTCACGTAAGAAGTTCACCTGCAAAGATTGAGAAACCAACTTTGCTAATTCCAAATTAAACTCACGTAAGAAGTTCACCTGCAAAGATTGAGAAACCAACTTTGCTAATTCCAAATGTACCTTTAATTCACGAAAACAAATAAAAAAGTTCAATTCAGTGCTCAGATTTCCCGCTCCGGTTTTAAGGAATTAGCGGGCGAGAGGCCTGTAGTTGACACAAAATCTTTTATAAGAGGGACATCTTCTGTTTAAAATATCATTTGTAGACTGTTTTACCACCTACCTCTCCACCTTTTTTTTCTTATTTCGTTTTAAATAACTAAGTGCCCTATTTCATAACGGTCCTCATCCTCAGGGCGGTTCATATTCATGCATGATACGTGCTGGTACATCAGCATAGAAATGTATTGACAACGACAAAATTAATTAAACGTAAGCCCCAAAAACGCTATAAATGTGTTTTACGAAAAAAACAAAAAGCCGCTAGTCGCATCACGATTTCCATAAATACCCAAATAACCCTGAGGGGGTGAAAATTTTACCGTGTCAGCAATAATCTATAAAAATATTACCCATAACCACAAATCCAAACGTCTTGTAATCAGTCACTCGCGGTTTTACGAAAAAAACAAAAAGCCGCTAGTCGCATCACCAGTTCCATAAATACGTATGTGTACAAATGTGTATGAATTATTGTGAACTAAGATAAATTCATACAACTCGCCAAATTGCACCTTTCTTTACCTCAGTCAACAGCAAGACTTTTGGTGGCTCCTGCCAAGCCTTTTGTTCCACGATATGGATGGCAGCAAATGTTTTTCTTATACTACTTAATGTAAACAATTAGCACAAAAAAAATGAGCTTTAAATATATGACCGCGACGGAGAAAATTAATTTTGAATCGCACTCGCCCTGGAGATGTAGGTAACGCGGCGCGGCGCGTGGCGTTGCACCTTTGGTGGCTCCTGCCAAGGCTTTTGTCCCATGATAGGACTGGCAGCAATCGTTTTTCTTCCATTTTGTGATATAAACTACCACCACAAAAAATTTCAGCTTTAAACATTTTAGTCAATGGATTTCATTTTTTTAACATGTTTATAGGAGTGGCAGTAGCATGCCGTTCCACAACTAAGGTGGCAGCAGATCATTTTTCAGTGTTTTATGGTGTCTATTATTAGTACAAAAATTTCCAAATTTAAACAAATAAGGATTTTGCACAATATTTTCTTACATAATTGATACGCTGCTGATAAGCGTTGTTCCGCTAGTGCGCTGGCAGGAGATCGTTTTGTTGATCTGTAGCACAAATATAGTAGAACAAAAGATAAACCAACTTTAAACATATTGGCAAAAAAAATGTGTCGCTGGCTCCCGGACTAGAGGCTCACTGCTTGCGCCCGCACCGCCTGGAGGGTGGCCCAGTGCTCTTGTCGAGCTCGCACCCTCCAGCCGCTCCTCTGATGTCGTTTCGTGGCATATCCTCCTGTAATTAGTAAACGTCCACAATGATATTATTATAATTTATAGTTTTTTGGCACGTGCTGAGAAAAAATGTTCGGCTTCTCTGATTTAGGCTAAACCGATGTATTTTTATTTTGTTTAACATAAAAAGGTATTCAATTAAATTATTAAGAAATCATACCATCTGCCGCGGCTGGGCCCTGCCTATGTACAGCTACGGCTGGTGGCAGCTGCGGCGGAGGCGCCGTAAATACAGCAGGCAGTGGCGACCAAACTGGCCGGGCTCCTGGTATTGGTGGTGGTGGTGGCGGTGGGTGTGCCCCGGTATCCGACACCTTATTGGCGGCCCGCAAAATAGCATCATCATGCGTATCTGGAAAAATAAATTTGATTTCCTTTTTTTTATTTTGTAATTATTATTATCTTCTTTTTTTGTGATTTTTTATGGGTTGAAACTTACCATCGAGAAGGGCTTCCTCGTTTTCCTACAAAAATTAATAAACAATTAATTAACCAAAATGCTCCACATGAGTTCATAAAAGCGTCGTATGATAAAAGGAAGTGATATGTTAAGTATCAGTGGGCATAGACTGTAACTGTATAACAAGTAATGCAAGAAGAACATATTGGATACATAGAAGCATATTTTAACTCAGATGTGTTTCGTATTTCTAATCGTTGGCGTTACAAGTTAGTTTGAATATGCTTCAACGTTTCAAATATCTTCAAGTTGTATTGTTATTATACAGATACGGTCTAGGTTCACTGATACCGTAGGTTTTTTTATTATTATATTACTTACAATTTCTTGATCTGTCTCCATGTTGCTATCTGCCATTTTTAGCTTTTCTATGAAGTTGGTTTAGATGCTTAGTAACGATTTGATGATCAAAGAGCATTTCTTAGTAAATATCGACGTATCGAAATTTTTCATTACGTTATGTTCAAGCCGTGAATCTTAGAGTATATGAACATGGAGAAAGCATGCATTGGGCGAAAATGTAGACGGCGTTATACATTTTTCCATATTTATAATAAAATTTGATTTTGTACATACATATTTCTTAATCTCTAAAATAAAATTACACATGAAAATGTGCTTCTTGCATGTGGTCGTGCAGCAGGGTTATTTTTTCTAAATCTCTGCAGCCTCCATTATCTGTAAATATATAAAAGCCACATTTTAGTTACAACTTAACGTAGAACTTGTAGAAAAAGAGTGGATTTGTGCTAAGTGTAGAGACTACATAATGTGTCCAAAGAAGAAGACAGCGTACGGCAGAAGGTCCTGTTGCAGGAAATTTAAATGCTAATGGTAATTCAACAAAAAAGAACAAAGAGATCCAAAATACTGTTAACGCACAATGGCTATACTACCCTTTTTAGTTAAAATGACCTATCTAGCATTTTGAAACAACCGAGAAAACTGAAGTTTTATCATTTACTTTGTACCATCTTTATTTCCCAGCCTATTTTATTTTTTTGTAATAGGTGTACCGGTAGAGAATGTATTACCTATTAACGTACCAATTAATTAATCGTTTTAGATAAGATATTTTAACTATTCTCAAAGAAGTTAGGTTAAATACATTAGACAGTTAATAAATCTTTACGAAGCATGTAGATTTTTCTAACTTTACTTAAAAGGTAAAAGACGTGTGGAACTTGAAATATTTCAACATATTTCAAATTGGAAAAATGCTAGATATGACAGTTTATCTAAGGAGGGCAGTATAACAAAATTAATGACTAGCGTGGGAACTACTGTGGATTTTAAAGTATTACAAATGTCTTTCACAAAGGATTGAAAAGTATCAAGGGAGATGTGTTTTCAACGTACTTTCTTCAATAATGTGACTGATAATGTGTTGTCGATTTACCTTATTTGACAAATTCCTAGAAACTTGCGCGTAAGAAGATGCTTCTCTGTCGAACCTTTTCCAAACAAGTTCCAAGTCTGTACGTCTCCTCTGTCGAACATTCTCTGGACAAGTTCCAAGTTGGACGTCTCCTTCGTTTCTATCAGCTCTACATAAAGTCTATTAAATAATTTGGGTAAACTTTACCTCTGGGAAACCTTTTTTTCGCGGGAAATTTATATGGATCGAAAGCACGTATCAAATAACATGCAAAAATCACAATTTTGAGTCTAGGAATCTATTCAGTAAAAAGTTCTTAAGAAAAAGGGACTGTGAAATTTTGACATATACAGTCGGGGACAAAATTATGTGCACAATTTTAAAATCGTATTACTTGTTCAAAATTGGTCCGAACGACTTGAGTTTTTTTGAGAAGCTAGAAGGATTAGTTTGCTAAGTAACGTGTTTCGTAATTTTGAAAAAAGTTGCAATTGGTCGGAATAGCAAAAAAAAATAGGAAAGATCATTTTTGCAACTTTTTTGTCTGTCCTCGTAATGAAAATTCAAAAAACCCGTTTGTAGATTTCAGTAAGTTATATACGTGCCTAAAAGGGTCTAGCGGGATAAGCATAGTGAAAAGTGCCCTTGAACCGATTTTAGCTGGCAATGCAGCTTTTAATAGTGTAGCACAGAAAAACATTGTACACCAAGTTTCAACCCCCTATCTCAACCCGGAGGGTAGTTATAGGGTAAATTCGAATTTTCGGTTTTTGCCATATTTTCCCTATTTAATGGTCAGCAAAAATTCTAAAAAAAATCTGAAATATTGTAGACATGATTGTATATGATTGTGATTTTTTTCAGATTTTTTCGTTGCAACTGCTTAGTGTAAGAAATGAAAAACGCAAAAAAATGTCGAAAAATGCAGATTTCGTGTTGAAGTTTTCGAGCGACTAGATTTTTAATTTTACAGTAGTTAGATATTGACATGACTATGATCTACAATTTTTTTCAGATTTTTCGGTAAGGTGCGCCATAGTTAAAAAAATCAGAAAACGATATTTTCGAGCTATTTCGCGTGAAAACGTGATAAGTACTTTCAATTTTTGCATTTCCGTCATACAGTGAATGCATTATATGATTTTTAATATCTCTATATTCGGCAGAGTAATGTGTAAACGGAGGAAATCAAGTTAATATGATTAATTGGGAGTGAATACGCAACATATATCGTATGGTACGACAGAATCATTCAGCGCCACAGTTAGCGGAGTGGTAGGGGAGTCTGGCTCGAGCAAGCGAGCGTGCCAGTCGCTTAACCTAAAATACGGTTTACGCCGAACTTGCAATCACGTCATTAGACTGTTTCATCCAGTACAAATCTATTGTGGGTATCCGAAGGGTGCACCGGATAGTAAACACATTACCCTGATCGTGTCGAAAATCTACCCAAAGCGCAGAGGGCAGACAACATTAATCGCGCCTCCGGAGCGTCGTCGATGACTCCATCATGACGTCGCTCCCAACGCATTCTCCACCACAACGCAAAGGACAAAAGAGACCGGGCAATGCGGACGTTAAAAAGATGAGCTCACAGCCGCTCACTACTTCAACAGAAAAGGAATTTCAGAAAGTGCTTAAAGAATTGGGAGCCAGAAAGCAGTGCACAATGACCCCTAACCTAAAAGCTAAAAGGAAGAAGACAGATGGCAGAAGCGAGCAGCTAACCGAGGCGATATACACTCCCTCGTCGTCTATACAGGATCAAGGTAAGGGCCTGTGGAACTCACCAAAAAAGCCTATCAGCCCACAGAATGCAGAGAAGAGGGGAGGAGCACGATCTCCAACCCATACATACAACCAATTCGACATACTATCCACGGAAGAAGAAATCGAAGGACAAGAAGTAAATATGGAAATCGGGGAAAGCGCAGAAGGAACCAGCCAAGCTGCGAACAAACCCAGCACCCTTAGTACACAAAATGAAGTATTGGGGAACCCCTCGCAACAGATAAAGGATAAGGTAAGACCCCCTCCTATTTACAGCATTGGAATATCTATCAAGAAAATATTACAAGCTATCAAGAATCGGATTCCACAAAATGAAATCACCTTAAAAGAAATTGGAAATGACACCACCTCCATCTGCGTAAATAGGATGGAATACTTTATGAAAATGAAGGAAATTCTGGAAAGTCTTAACATAAAGTTCTACTCTTACACTCCCACGCACCTCAAAAATAAACTGCTTGTTCTAAAGGGCATTCAGGGGGATTTTGACGACAATGACATCACCGAGGAAATTAATAGCCTAGAAATACAAGAGATAAAAATAATGAAGGTAACCAAAATCAAACTAGGACAATTTGATAACGCTCAGTCACACTTCTTAGTACAGCTATCGCCGGACAGCATAACGAGTAAGTTAATAAAATTAAGCAGAATAGCATGTCAAAGGGTTTACTGGGAACCGTACAGGAAAAACAAGGTATTCCAGTGCAAGAATTGTCAGAGGGTGGGTCATTCCAGTGCTAACTGTAGACTCGGTTACCGATGCGTTAAATGCATAGGCAACCACGGACCAGGTGAATGTAAAATAGAAAAAATAGCAGGCACATCGCAAGCTTCCTGTATAAATTGCGGGGAACAAGGGCACCCCGCTAGCTATAGAGGCTGCAAATACCTGAAAGTAGCTCAGGACATCATAACCGCAAAAAGATCACAGGTCAAAGTAAATGTTTCTCAAAAAATCAATAGGATCAGCAGACGTGTTACACAGGGCATATCCTTCTCGCAAGCCACTCAAGGAGCAGCAATTCAACGCCGTCCAGAATATGTACCAACGCAACAGGATCCTAACCTGGAAAGAAGCGACCAATTCGTACCGCACGCACCCACCACACACAGATATGTCAATGCAGAGGGCAATTACCACCTCCAGAAGCCAACCGTACAAGGCCCCAACGCTGACCTTCAAAACCTACTGTACACAGTCAAAAATGACATAGTCAGCGCAATATCTTCACAGTTAATAGAAGTCAGAAAGCAAATCGATTACAACACTTACAAAATCGAACATATATATAAAGCTTTGAACTTGCAATGTCCCTAAAAATCAAAGATTTAAAAATAATTGCTCTAAATGTTAACTCCATAATAAGGCACACGCGCAGAGCCAACCTAAAAGAGTTCATAGATACAACAAACCCAGACATTCTGTTACTCAGCGAGACTAAGCTTAAAAAAAAGTACAAAGTGTTTTTTGAGGGATACAATATGGTACGCAACGACCGTCCGGCCGACCTGCGCGGGGGCGGCACCGCACTGCTAATTAAGAAGCCTCTCAAATATGAGGAGATATTATATAGAAATACGTCCACCAAACCTTCGCTAGAAGCAACAATCATTAAAATTAAATGCGGCCGCAGAAACCTGTTTATTGTTAGCATGTATGCCTCTAATAGCTCAGACGTCTCAATACTGGGCGAATTGAACGAGCTACTTGACAGAATCAACGCAAGAGACCTAGGGAACTTCTTTGTTATTGCTGGAGACCTGAATGCACGCAGACGAGAATGGGGTGACACGGCAAATAACACCAGAGGGGGTTATATCAGATCATGGGAAGCAACACATGCAATCAAATACAAATTCAAAGTAATACCACCGGCAGAATCCACATACCCGTCCGCAAACTCTTTCCTAGATGTATGCATTGCTGACACCAGACTATCATTTAAAAACATGCAGAACAACAAGTTAAAAACATATCATTATGATAGCGATCACCGCGCAATAATCATAGAAATCTCCCTGAACAACGAAATGGACATAGCCATAGAAAATATTGACCCAAAACCACAATACATATATAAGAAATGCAATTGGGTCAAGTACAGACAAAAAATTAAAAAAAGTAACATTATTACAATACCGGTGAACAGAAATTTAACAAACCAAGAAATTGATGAGCACCTCCTCTCTATCGAGCAAAGCATCCGATCCGCTCTGGAAGCACATTCTCCAAAAAATAATAGAAGAGATTACACGGACACTTACACCAACAATAAAATAAGGAAACTGATCAAGTACAAATCATACATCGTATCACAGCTACACAGAACATACAAAATCGGATACACAAATGCACAAACCAACTTCCTCAAAGATCTACTGAAATCAATTAAGAATAACATAGAGACAGAAATGAGAAACAACATCAGTAATTACTGGGAGAACAAAGAAAAGGAGGTGGATCACCGGAAAAACAACAATTTTTTCCCAAAAATAAACAAGCTGTTCCGCAGCAAGCCTCACAATCAAATTGAATCAATCCAAATAGACATGCGGAAACAAGAATGGATAGGCGAATTGAATATCCCGGACGAACACATTATGAGTGACGGAAATATAATAACGGTGTCCGGAAACGAGAATATCGCAAATATCATGGGTAAACACTACCAAACAGTGAATTCCCCTTCAGCCAGCGACAACAACAACAGACTACACAACCTGATAGAAGAGGACAGCACAAAACATAGAGAAGAACTTCAACAATTCAGAAGACAGCACTCACACCTAGCGCAGTTCTCTGACAACAACCTGGCATTGGACCCGACAAGCACAGGGGATGGATACAACATATTCACCAACGTTGATGAGATTATGAAAATAATCAGAAAAATTAAGGGGAAAACCTCGTCTGGAAAAGATGGGATTCCGAACATCGCACTAAAAAACCTACCCGATCAAATAGTAGCTAAATACGCAGTGCTATTCAACAATATCATCAATAACTTATACTTCCCGGACAGCTGGTCTACAGCCATAGTAATCCCTATCCTAAAGAAAGATAAAGTCCCCGATAAACCCGGCAGTTATAGGCCAATAAGTTTACTCCCCAACATTAGCAAAATCTTTGAGGCAGTAGTGAACTCAGCACTGTACCATCATTGTCGCAGGAGCGGCATAATCCCGTCACAACAATTCGGTTTTAGATTCAAACATTCGACGACACACGCGATACATAAGTTATTAAATGACGTGCATGTTAGTATTAACGAGAAAAAAATGGTGGGCGCATGCTTAATAGATATCGAAAAAGCATTCGACTCTGTGTGGGTCGACGGACTGATGTTTAAGATGAGACGGAAGAATTTCCCGACGGAGCTGTGCTCGCTTGTGCGGGCAATGCTGTCTAATAGAAGGCTCGTGACACAGATAGGGGGAACCACATTATCGCAAGAGTTTGATATCTCGGATGGCCTTCTACAGGGCACTGTGAACGCTCCGATTCTTTTCAACATTTATACTTCTGAAGTACACAGTCTGTACAATATCAATCAAGGCGGTAACGTTATTAGGTCATGTGCGTATGCGGATGACCTGATTATATATGTGGAGGGGAAAAAACCGAAGCAGATACAAGAGGTTCTACAAGAAACGGTAAATAACATTCAAAAACATTACAGAATTTGGAAGCTAAAAATAAACCCGTTAAAATGCGAAACTATAGTGTTCCGAAAGCCTACCAGATTCCTGAGTAAAAATCAAAGGGGGGAACTGAAAAGTTTCGGCTTAGAAATTACTGATCTCACACGCAATGAAAGTATAAAAATCCCGCATAAAAACATAGTTAAATACTTGGGCATTCATATAGACAACTTGGTCAGGATGTCCAAGCATGTGGACCTTCAAATCAGCAAAGCACGTAAGGCATTCCACAGTTGCGGCAGGCTATTTTATACCAGAAATTTAAGCAATAGGGCGAAGATTATCTGCTACATGCTGTTAATTAGACCTATTATCACATACGCGGCTCCAACTTGGTTTAATGTAAACGCGGCCACAATGGAGAAAATCCGAAGATTCGAAAGACAGATTTTCAGACACTGCATTTTTAAGTTCAGGTCGGCCCACTCTAATTACCAAAAGTACATAAGCAACATAGAACTTTACAAGGAGACGAACATAACTAGAGTAGACAACTTCATACTGCAACTAACCAGGGACTATTATGCTACATCTACCGCAATAGTTGACAACGACATTATCGACAAAATATTAAAAGTAGATGATGACTACGCCGGAAATTCATTGATTACAGGGTACATACCCCCCCAAGTATTTACTTTCCTTGACAAAAAAGGGTATATACAAAATGAATTAAATATTCCCACTATTTACCATTGGCCGAGACATAAGGCAAATAAGAAAATCATGTATGACCCAAGCGTGAACCCCACTAATTCCCCAAACACATTTAAGTACTCCACTAGTTTGCCCCCAATTGACTTCTACAGCTCCGCAAGAATCAGTAGTAAGTACTGGTGGTTAGACGTAAACTGTGATTGTATAGCGGCGCTAAGAAATAGACTTCTTAGACACCAAATCGGAAGGGGAGCAAATAGCTAACAGCAGCGAGATTAAATAAACGATAGGTAATTAGACCTTAGGTAAATATTCTTTATTAAAAGCGACAGGCCTACGGCCCTGTAAATACACATGTACATAAACTTAGGCTAAGTAGATTTAATTAGGTTAAGAATAGATTGTAGACACAAGTGACCTTCTAGGTTTAGCGCCGGTTTTCCTAGACTACTAATTATAAAGGCTCTATCAATAAAGGTAGCCGCAGCAATATCCAAGTACAAATTCTGTGATAATTATAAGATATTAGTTCCTATTAATGTTTAAGCACGAGCACTCGCTTGAGACCGATGCTTTATATAAGAGTTGATAAGGATACGGGGTGCCAACTCCGGCGGTGTTTATACCCTGAAACAGAGATGTAATTTTGTTATGTTATTTGGCTAAATAAACACATTTTATAAAAAAAAAATTAGCGGAGTGGTTAGAGTGTTAGACTCCAAAACCGCTGCATACTCTCTTTTGTCGTAGGTTCGCACCCCACCAAGCTCCAATTTTTTTTTCACGTTATAAAAATTTTTCATATTTTTAAAATATTCCAGAAACATTTTTAAATGAATATCGTGTATTGTCATATAATCAACGATGAAAAAAATTTTATATCATGAAAAAAAAATTGGACCTCGGTGGGGTGCGAACCTACGACAAAAGAGAGTATGCAGCGGTTTTGGAGTCTAACACTCTAACCACTCCGCTAACTGCGGCGCTGAATGATTCTTTCGTACCATACGATATATGGTGCGTATACACTTCCAATCTCGAAAATATCGTATTCTGATTTTTTTAACTATGGCGCACCTTACCGAAAAATCTGAAAAAAAATTGTAGATCATAGTCATGTCAATATCTAACTACTGTAAAATTAAAAATCTAGTCGCTCGAAAACTTCAACACGAAATCTGCATTTTTCGACATTTTTTTGCGTTTTTCATTTCTTACACTAAGCAGTTGCAACGAAAAATCTGAAAAAATTCACAATCATATACAATCATGTCTACAATATTTCAGATTTTTTTTAGAATTTTTGCTGACCATTAAATAGGGAAAAATGGCAAAAACCGAAAATTCGAATTTACCCTATAACTACCCTCCGGGTTGAGATAGGGGGTTGAAACTTGGTGTACAATGTTTTCCTGTGCTACACTATTGAAAGGTGCATTGCCAGCTAAAATCGGTTCAAGGGCACTTTTCACTATGCTTATCCTGCTAGACCCTTTCATCAAAATCGGTTAACGCTGCTCTGAGCTATAAACGCTTAAATATAGCAGAATAAGGTCGAAAATTGCGAAATTCACAGAAATCAGCGATTTTCGACCTTATTCTGCGATCTTTTATCGTTTATAGCTGAAAGCCACGTTAACCGATTTAGATGAAATTTTAGGCACGTATATAACTTACTGAAATCTACAAACGGGTTTTTTGAATTTTCATTACGAGGACAGACAAAAAAGTTGAAAAAAAATATCTTTCCTATTTTTTTTTGCTATTCCGACCAATTGCAACTTTTTTCAAAATTACGAAACACATCACTTAGCAGACTAATCCTTCTAGCTTCTCAAAAAAACTCAAGTTGTTCGGATCAATTTTGAACAAGTAATACGATGTTAAATGTGTCCACATAATTTTGTCCCCGACTGTATTCTAACCTCTAATAACCGCGAGTTGCTCTTCGCTCTTGGAAGACCTACCATGTAGAGCTGTACGAGTACTTGAATATTCGGGTAGCTTGAAATCCGAACCAATCCAGGACTCGGTTTCCAAGCCGAGCCAGGTACCCGAAAGAACCGAGCGGCTCGGATAGAACCAGGTACTTGAATTTTTCCAAACGGCCCGAAAGAAATCGGGCAGCTTGAAAAGCAAGCGAGCGGGCCGTAAGAAGCCGGGTGGCTTGGAAAGAAACGAGCGGTCTGCTCGACCTTCATTCGGACCGTTCGTTTCTTTCCAAGCCACCCGGTTTCTTACGGCCCGCTCGCTTGCTTTTCAAGCTGCCCGATTTCTTTCGGGCCGTTTGGAAAAATTCAAGTACCTGATTCTATCCGAGCCGCTCGGTTCTTTCGGGTACCCGGCTCGGCTCGGTTTTTCAAGCCGAGTCAGGCTCGGCTTGCTTTTTCCGGGTACTTGAACAGCTCTACTACCATGCTTTACGCGCCCGCAAGCGGGCGCGCGCCCCCCGCCCTCCACTAGCCAAAACCAATACTAATACCCTGGACAAATTAGAAAGTGGAATGCGTTGTTTAGGAATAAGTCAACGGAAATACTGTACAGAGGAAAGAGGTACAGTATTTAAATGTATAACATAGAAAAAACAATTTTGTTCGAAATGTAAAAATAGTAACTGACGACATTTGCTTTTCCCTTTTACACAAAGAAAACGTCCAACACCATGTTGACCTGTATTGTATAGCTTCATCGGTTTGCGATGAACACCACAATTTTTATTAATTCTCAGCAGTCCTTGCTCCCGCAACCATAAAATACCACTCTCTTCAGACTGAGGTAAAGAACACAAGTTCCACGGTACCATCTTAAATATATTTACTTACTTTATTTCTGTAAAAATGAATACAATAAATATAACCGTTTCGAAAAACAAAGAAACTACATACTCCTACCCCTCCAACCTAAAACAACGAATCATACGCGACAACCACTGTAACTGTCACAATAAGGTTATAAAATCTGTCAAAATTTCGCAACTTTTTCGCCTCATAACTTTTCAACGAACAGATTCCTAAATTCAAAATTGTGATTTTTGCATGTTATTTGATACGTGCTTTCGATCCATACCAATTTTAGATAAAAAAAAAGGTTTCCCAGAGGTAAAGTTCACATAATAATTTAGATTCTATAAGCTGTACATAAAAATTCTATAAAAAAATTTTACCTACTTACCTTGTTAATTGAGGCAATAATTCAGTGTCCTATATGGTCGAAAAACTCGTGATACTTCAGCAATTTGGATAACTGTCACTTGACAGGTTAAAATTGAGCGACAGCTAGGTGACATTTACTAGAGACCCGAACGCAGCGACTTTTTGCATTTTTCAACTGCGCAACCGCATTTTCAGCAAAACCATTCCTGATTGATTGGAATAAATTCTGCTTTCGAACGGTGTCATCTACTGGAGTCAATTCTAGAAGTAAAATGAGAATGGCGACATCTACTGGCGTCCAAGTTTCGTGACGTCATAAACGTCGGAGTGAAAAAAAGTATCCTTTTTTCAATTTTAATAATTAATTAAATCTTATATCTTTTAGACAAACAGCTTGATACATTAAGTAAAACGACATATGGGTTCGAAAAAAAAAAATGATTCGCTAAATCATGTAAAAACACCGGGACTATGTCATAAAACAAAATAATAAGGCTAAAATAGGTTCGGAGACCTGTCAATTTCGCGATCATTCGTGTATAGATACTTGGTCGCTCAGTGTGCCTATAGGTAGAGGGGGGAGGGGAATTAGCTTCCAGACGCGACCGCGTCTGTTGATAATAATAATAATATCTTTCTACTGTACTATAATATTTGAAAGGGACATATCGAACCCGTACACACCGATTTTCGTGGAATTTTGCAAGTCTGTAGAGTACCCAAAAATATTGAATACATATTTTTTAAAAAAGGAATTCATTCTCCTCCATAATTATTAGAAATATTCATTTGTTAAAACTATACACTAACTGACGTTAACTGAGGTTTGGATATTTCAGTAAGTTTATACAGTATGTCCGATTTGTTCGTATATTACTTTTCACACGCCATTATTTTTGTAACTATTGAAAAAATAGAAAATGTTTTATATCAAAGTTTTTTATTTGAGGAAGGAAACTGAATAGTGTAGGAGGGGAAAGGAGTACGCTATTTAGAATGCCAGAAGTGAATATATTTAAGGTTTGGAATACATAAAGTGCTCGACACGACCGTCCCATGCGAGCGACTGCAGGAGACCAGGGGAGACTGGGCGTAAAATTTCGAACACAAATTTTTATTTAAAATAATTTTTTGCCCATCACTGCAGGAGACTGCCTTCGTCACCCGGCGATCGTCTCGTTCTTTTGTTGATGTTGACGGGCTCGACGTTGCGTTTCCGGCCACGTCCAACAATGCGTTGGACAATTGTTCTGGTTTTCTTTTTTATGATTTTATCTTTAATGGAGTGTATGCAATCGGACGTGTCGTTGATAGTAACGGTGTTTTAATGTTTTTTCTAGAATTTTTGTGTCTGAATGTTTTAATCTTTTAGCTACTCAACGCCACGCTTATACCAGCTTCTGTATTCGTACTCAGAAAGTTAAAATTCGATGGCCACGACATTCTGGCCTTTTCACTGTACGCTCTGGTGAAATCGGTTGAACGGTAACGCGTACCTTTTTTTACGACCCTGATGGGTTCGTAGGTAAAAGTTTTCGAACGACGCGGCTTGTGGGTCATACACGCTAGACTAGTGGCATAAGGACAAAGTCAGCAATAGGTCACTCAGTAATGAGCATGCCAATTTCTAGCATAGAAGTATCTCTAATGGATTACTAGTGTTTTTCTGATGAAAATGACACCAAACTTGATATAATCCTGATTATTTTTAATGCTTGTAATGGAAAGTACTTGGAGTAAAGTAATTGAGGAAAGTACCTGAATTCTACGTGAACTTACACGGAACTGATATGTGTGCCCAGATCTTAACGTAAGCGATACCTACGCTCGTGTACTTACATCGTAGATTTTTCTTATAATTTTTAAATGGTTAATAAGTACAGAGCCAATCAATTTGTAATGAAACATAGGGATTTAGGGGCCTCGGGTCCCAAAAACTACGAATATAAATTTTACAAAAACGTTTGAATTCATTATTTTCAATGATTTTTACGTGTTGCAGGATGGGCACCGTCTAGTTAGACACGCGCGAAGTGCAGAGATTTGCGGGAATGTCAGTAATAGCGTCAATTTTTAATATTTTTCGGCGTACGACACGTGAAAACATTAGTTAAATGTTCCACTACACGTAAATTACTAACAATCAATTTTATCCTCCAAAATAGATTTTCAGAGAGAAATCCGGCGTGAGTCGTTGACAAATCGAGCCAAAGCGTAGCTTAACGAAAGCCCGCCCTCTATCTTCAACTCTCACTTTAAACAAGTCACACGTATACAAGCATGCACACAGCTTTCAGTATTTCAACACATTTCAGTGTAGTTCTTGAGTTGGACGCTGTTCTGATCAGAGGTCGCTAAATTCATTCCTCAAATTATGGGTCGGTAACACAGTTCGGGTGGTGACACGAAGTCCCATAATGTGATAGGTCTATTCTATACCTCGTCTGTGCCTCAACTCGGCGGAACGGAACTACTCGGTAACGGAGAAGGAATGTATCCAGGGGCGGCTTTAGCATACTTGGCACCCCCGGGCAAGATTATCATGGCGCCCCTTCAAGGGCACGAAAATCAATTGGCAGAACGAATATAAATGAATAAACACATACAGCGGCGCCCCTACGGATTTGGCGCCCCGGGCGGTCGCCCTGGCTGCCTCCCCCTTAAAGCCGGCCCTGAATGTATCGCGGTGGTATGGGGCATCCGGAAAATGCGGCAGTATCTGGAGGGTTACCAATTCACCGTCCTTACCGGTCATCAATCCCTCAAGTGGTAGCAAACTATAGGCAAGCCGTCCGGCCGCTTGGCCCGCTGGGGCCTAGAGCTCCAGCAGTACGACTTTGAAATCCAGTATCGCCGAGGGGAGACCAATGTCGTCGCAGACGCCCTCTCCCGGCGGCCAAATGAGGAACCCACTCCTTCACTGGAAGAAGTAAACGACCTCGACGCGCCCACCGGATGCCCCTGGTACGACGGAATGAAAGCCGCCACGGAAAAGGAACCTTACCGCTACCCTGAGTACCGAATAATAAGGGGACGCCTCTACCGGCACATTACGGACACCCACGGTCCCCGAGGCGAAGCCGAGTGGAGAATATGCATCCCCCAACCCCTTCGGGGGGCAGTACTCTGAGAAACACACGACGCCCCCACCGGAGGACATCTGGGCGTTAGCAAAATCGCGGCTCGGTTGACACGGCAGTACTTTTGGCCCGAAATGGTTCGCGACGCGCGCCGGTATATACAACGCTGCCAGAAGTGCAGGGAGCACAAGGCATTCCAGCAGGCACCCGCGGGCGACATGCAGACCACGCCAGCTGCAAACCCCTGGGACGTGATGGCGATCGACCTGGTGGGACCCCTGCCACGGTCGACGAAAGGTTTCACGATGTTGGCCGTGATACAAGATAAATTTAGTAAGTAGGTCGAACTCCAGCCGTTACGACAAGCCACTGCCCCAGCCGTCACGAGGGCCGTCAGGGAGACGGTAGTGTTCCGTTTCGGGTGCCCCCGTCGCGTTATCTCGGACAACGGAAAACAATTTATAAGCAAGGAGTTCACGGAGATGCTCCATGAGTACGGGATCGACCACCGTAAGACCCCCCCCCCCCCCCGTACACCCCCCAGTGTAACCCCGTGGAGCGGGTCAACCGGGTCATTAAGACCATGATCGCCAAACTGATTGACGGGAACCACCGAGACTGGGACAAGTGTTTACCAGAGATAGGCTTCGCCTATAACTCCGCTCGCCACGACTCCACGGGGTACTCGCCGGCATACCTAAATTACGGAAGGGAGCCCGCCACCCCCGGGACACTCTACCAGCTTACTCCAGTTTCGAGACTCCACCGTTTCGTTCTATGGCTTGCTTTAGAAAACTCTTTTTTTGACCGTCCACCCTTATCACGACATTTAAATTCAAACAACGGTTGTTCAAGCCAATGAGAACATTTCAAAATAAATTTATCTATAATGCGATGGTTAACTTTCCATTTTTCTGCTAATTTACTACAAAATAGTTTGATCTTTTGCTTAAAAGAATCCCGCGACTTATCGTTTGAATTGTCAAACTTATATAGTTGTGCAAAATACTCATAAATTGAATTCCGGACTTCAAGACTGGTCGACATAGAAACGCTGTTCCTCTCGCAGAGGAATTGAAAAACGTCTCTTCTCTTCAGCAGGAAATTACCTGTAAATAATCAAAACGCTTGTACACCACTCGTTCGCTATCTGAAAACTCTCGTTGTTTTGAAAACAAAATGCACGGCCTCCCTACATACATCCACACACACTAACGAAACGTCGCGATTCGCTCGTTGCCATGTACGACCGTCAACAATCATGACATCGCGTCCCGTCATAGATTCGTTACACTGTAAATTTTGGTAGTATATTTTTTATTTTAGGCAAACAAATAATGTATTCAAGTTTTAGGATCCTTGTACTTACGGTTCATGTTGGAATCCATCACAGATTGAATAAATACCAGAAATACTGCCACTAAAAAATGCTACGAACGACAGACACTGACGAGTAAGGAGACTTTGATCGTCGACTTACGCGTACGTTTACATTGAACAAATGAACAAAGGTCATGAACAGCTCTGATTCTTCTCATCTATTATCTAGCTTGCACTTACCGTAGTGAAATATTTTTTTAAGGACTTTCAATTCTGGTTTCTCTCCAGCTGGATAGCCCATTTTGACCACCTGCAACGGCTGTTGGCTGCTGATACCAAGCTTAAACCAAATTTGATGTCTTTCTGATATGTGCGTCCGCCATATTGGGTCCGCCTTTTTTTTTAAATTTTGACTTCAGATTCGTAATCAGCGACATCGAAAACTCTAAACTACCAAGTTTAGACCAAATCTGGTGTTTTTTTGATATGCGGTTCAAAGTTGTAAAAAGTAGCAAGTGGAAATAATTTTTTTCAGACGCTCTACATTTGTGTGAACAAGATCCAACAAGCCCCAAGGTGGAACGAATCGGATTTTTGTTTAGAGACCGTCAAAGTACAAACTGTTGGCTGCTGATACCAAGTTTAGACCAAATCTGATTAGTTTTGATATGCGGTCGGCGATGTTGGGTCCGCCATTTTGTTTTTGAAATTTTTACCTCAAATGCGTGATTAGCGACCTCGAAAACTCTAAACTACCAAGTTTAGATCACAACTGATGTATTCTGATATGCGGTCTACTATATTGGGTGCGCCATGTTGTTTTTTGCCATTTTTACATCAAATTCGTAATCAGCGACTTCGAAAACGCCAGGATACCAAGTTTAGACCAAATCTGATGTTTTTCTGATATGCGCGTCCGCAATTTTATTTTTTGCAATTTTGACTTCAGATTCTTAATCAGCGACCCCGAAAACCTTAGTATACCCATTTTTGAACAAATCAAAGGTCACCTTCATGTTTTGGTGAGGTTTTCTTGATTTTTGACCACTGTGCGTCGTAGCCGCCATCGTCTTCGACAGTTGTTGTTGTTACTGTTCTTGTTGATCTTTTGCTCCTTCAGTTCGTACAAATTGTATACATCCTCAACGATTATGCCAGGTAGTAGTTGCAGCATCCAAGTTTTCTTTTCTGCACCTTTCACGATGACGAAGTCAATGCTCGCGAGTACGCTGGTGAGGAGCCCCGGAAGTTTGGAGTATGGAACATAGCCATCAGACCAGTCAAGCCCGTGATGATGATAAGCGAGCCAGAACGTTTGACGGTTTTCCCACGAATTCAGATGTTCCCAGAAGTAAGGTGGTTCGAAGATCCAATGGCTGATCTTCGGTGTTTTATCGTTGTTGCTGTTTGCGCAAATCGCGATCTGTTTGGCGACGAAACCGCTTTCGATATTGAAACCTTCCAGATCGACAATGGCGAACATTATTATTCGTTTAGGTAGCACCGTCGGCGACGATGTCAGAACAGTAACTGAGAACTTCGACATCGACGTTTTCACAGTAGCAGTATCCGCAATAGTAGTAGTAGTAGTAGTAGTAATCGTTTACGCAGGCACACTATATTAGTTTGCGTACCACGTTGGTTAAAGGGTCGTATTCGACTATACGATCGTGTATGATCAAACAGTACGCGGTAGTGTTAGCGGGAACATTTTCTTTGCATTCGAAATCTATTCGCATTTCCACCGTAGCGCTCTTCAACGACTCGTTTTGCCTAGAACAATCTATGACCGCGATAGGCGCGTATTGCAAGAATTATATCACGTTCAGCAATGGTTCTCCGTGACCGTAGTACGATCGGCCGAATTTCGCGTACATATCGTACAGAAGCGCGTATTTATACTTATCGAAATCTAAGTTTAAGTCGTCGTACGGATGTTACGTCCTGGGTGGTAAAGGTTAGGTTAGGATAATGACGAGAAAGGAGTTCTTGCCTCGTCGCCTCCAACGTACCGTCGCACAGTGGGACGAAACGCCGAAAACGTGAAAACAAATCCTTACACTCACATTTTACCCTTTATCATCATGAAGATGGTCATTCCAGGGGTTTTTGGGGTCGCAGAATCTGATTCCGAGGTCAAAATTATTATTAAATTAAAACTAAGCCCTGTAGGAGGGGGGAAATGTTGATAAAATAATGTTATATTTTTTTGAACAGTACTGTCTGATTTGGTTACGTTATTTGAAGTTAATTACGGCATCAAATTTTGAAAAATTAATAGGGATAGCGTTTTTAACTTAGCAAAAGCTATTGAGCGCGCGGAAACTAAAAGGTCAATAACTTGTATAAATTCACACTTCAGATATTGAAAATGCTTTCATTTATTCATAAGATGAAATTGTGCATTCATTCGATGTTATTAAAATATATAAAAAGTTATAAATAACTGAAATACACGATGGTCGTTTTTAATCGCGTGTAACATTTTTCGGAATCGAGAGGCATCGTTGAAACTTACATCATTTAATAGTCCATAGTTTAACGAATGTATGTGCAAAAGGAGAAGTTGCACTTTTTTGGGGTTTTCGAGTAATAACCAACCCACAAAATTACCTTTTTACAAAAGGTACAAAAAAGAGCGCCAAGTATATATATATCCTATTTAAAAACATTGTCGTAAATTAATACCCATCAAAAAGAATCCCATTTAAAAATATTGTCGTAAATTAATAGTTTTCCAAAACTAATGATATACATTATACACTAATTGCGCCAATTATCACAATGGCTATTTATACAAAGAAAAAAATGTATTAAATAATATTAACCAGATATATTTTTATACAAATAAATATTTTAATACGAATAAATATTTTATTCAAAATATTTGGCCCTACTCTCTGAAAAATATGTTAATTGTTGTTGAAGTTATTTTAACTGAATGTTTGTGGAACTTCAATCTATTAGGATTGGATAAACCTTTTGTATATTTTATGGGTTACAAAGTACAAGAGACTTTAGTCGCGTGGTCGTGTCTTACGCTCGTTGCACACTTTTGTGCCGGAAGTGAGGAAAGGCGGTGAAGATTCCAACGGGAAACATTCAATCCCTTAGCGCAGTGGAAGCATGTACACCAGCGCCCGAACAGAGCGGCAACATTCAAATTATAAAGAAAAAGAAAACGCATCCTTGCATACCCTCACTAACATAAGAAGTGTAGCAATAAAAATCACACAGCAAATAAAACACACATTCCGTAACACTCCCACTGTTTTGTTAGTGATTTTTTTTTTTTTTTTCGTTACATTAGACTCCTAATATTCAACACATTTCTGTTGTTTATAAATTTCTCTCTTGATAGTGATTTAGTTTGAAAATCCGCAAGCTGGTTGTTCGATGGAACATACACTGGTTCTACTGTTTCGTTTTTCACACATTCACGTACGTGGTGGTACTTAATATCTATATGTTTTGTTAACTTATGATACTCTACATTTTTTGTAAGTTGTAAAGCACTTTGGTTATCTATTAACAATGGTATTGCAGGTTGTTTTAGTATTAATAATTCTTGCATTAAATTGTGCAACCATGTTGCTTCTTGTGCTGCATTAGATGCTGCAATATATTCAGCTTCAGTTGTTGACCTTGCAACACATTTTTGTTGTTTAGATGACCAAGTGATTGGAGCGTTAGCTAGTACGCTTACATATCCCGATATGGACCTTCTGGTGTCTATGTCATTAGCAAAGTCGGCGTCTGTATATATTTTAATTTCGATTTCATTTCCAAAGTACAGTATACCTAAGTTTATAGTTCCTTTTAGATAACGTAATATTCTTTTCACGGCTCTCCAGTGCTTCATTCCTGGATTACTCAGAAACCGACTTGCCTGACTGACCGCGAACATAATGTCTGGTCGTGTCACAGTTGCCACAAACATCAGACTGCCTACTGCTTCCCTGTATGGGATATTTTGCATTTCCCTTTTCTCTGAGTCTGTCTTTGGACAATCGCTAACACTTAATATTACATTTGGTTCCATTGGAGTTGATACCGGGTTACTATTTTGCATCTGAAACTTATATAATACGTTATTGATATAATTACATTGACTAATAAATGTTTGATTCTCTATTTCATTTCTCTGAATTTCTATTCCCACAAAACAATCGGGATTGTTAATTGTAATGTTAAACTGCAGATTAAATTCTGTTAATATCTTATCAATTATGTATTTTCTTTTGCACATGACCAACCCGTCATCTACATATATTGCTAAGAATACTACTTCCTTATCAATTTCAGACCGGAAGACACATTTATCTGCTTCTAGTTGTGTAAAGTTAAAGTTTCTTAGAAATTCAGTAAATTTCATATTCCAACACCGTGGGGACTGTTTGAGTCCGTAAAGGCTCTTGTGAAGTTTACACAATAAACTAGGATCTTTACAATAACCTTCCGGCTGACTCATAAATACCTCTTCGTCAAGACTTCCGTGTAGGAAGGCCGTCTTAACATCAAATTGCTGTATATTCATTCTAATTATACAGTGGCCGAAACAATGATAGGTTCACTCTTCCAAACAACCTGTTTACTGTTTTTGTTTACATTTCCATTCTTGGAAACCAATAACGATGCTTCGCGTTGTTTCGCATACATTTGCTTTGACAACTGCTCCAACAATTACTTGAGTATCAGCAACGTAAGTGGCAAGACATAGTTTGTAAAGACATGTTGTAAAAAGTATCGTGTTGATAATACGAAATAATCTTAGGTTCACGGTGCTTTTCTAAAAAAATACTTTTGATAGCGCATAATTTGATAACATTTTGTAAAGTAAGTACAAGACGTTATGATTTTTTAATATTTTAAGATAAATATTACATTCATTTAATACTTATATAGCATAATGGGGCGTGGGAAACCGCTGAGCGATAATGAAAAGGGACAAATTACTGCTTTAAAGAGCACGGGCCTCTCAAACAGAAGAATTGCTCAAAAAATTCAGCGATCCTTAAATGTTGTCAACCACTACATAAAATTAGGTGATAAATATGCCATTAAAAAATCTACAGGCCGTCCAAAACAGCTTTGTCGGAGGGATAAGGGAAAGATTTTTCAAGAGGCTCGGAAAAATAAACTTAACGCGTCACAAATAAAAGCAAAATTAGATTTGCCAATTAGTGTTCGGCGTGTGCAACAAGTTTTAAGAGCGAGCGGAACACTTCGTTACAAAAAAAGAATGAAAAAACCTCCTCTAACCAAATCTCATAAAGATGAAAGATTAAAGTTCGCTGAAAATCATATGGCATGGATCGAAAAATGGAAAACAGTGGTTTTCTCTGATGAAAAAAAATTTAATTTGGATGGCCCAGACGGTTTCCAATACTACTGGCATGATTTGCGCGACCAAAGAGAAATAAAAATGAGTCGCAACTATGGAGGAGGTAGCGTAATGATATGGGCTGCGTTTGGGTATAACGGTAAGACTCCGATAATGTGGTTTCCACCAAAGGCAAATGCAGCAAAATACCAAGAACTGCTGGAATTTGTAATAGATGAATATGTTGATGAAATTGGTGGACCAAATTTAATATTTCAACACGATAATGCCCCAATTCATCGTGCAAAGTCTGTTAAGACATGGTTTCAGACAGTAAATGTTGAAGTTTTGCCTTGGCCATCAAGAAGTCCCGACCTGAATCCCATAGAATCCAGGGCTGGGCAACTTGTTCGCCGCCGCGGGCCGTACAGTCCCCACTACCAGTCAGCCGGTTCCCCCACCATCAGCGGATTAGCCGCCACTCCATATCCCCTCCTTTTACCCCTCCGTCGCGGTAGGAGCTACGAGTGCGGTCATATATAGGTACGGTACGTCGATTACAATTATGAGCCTATTTTAACATAAGGTTTTTATTGTAATAAAAAAAAAAGAATATGTACATACAGATGTGAAGTTTTAATGGGAACATTGTGGATTAATCATTTTGTCAACAAGGGATGTTATGTCAATTGAAATGTTCGTGGTTGCTATTCTTAGCAAAGAGCGCAGTGAATCGTCCGTTAGTGAAGACCGGTATTTAGATTTGATATTACTCATTACAGAGAAACTGCTTTCACACTTATACGTTGAGCCAAACATAGAGCAAATTTTTAAACCTAAATCTACCAGTTTAGGATATTTCTCGGCCGCTAGTAGTTTAAAAAAGTCGAGCCCATATTCATTCCTACAAATGGCCAAGGGATCTGCTTGAACGTTGCACAACTCCAATTTATATAGATTTTCCTGTTCTACAATCTTGCATCCCCTAGCGTTGTTAAATATGATGAGATCCTTTTGTAGTGCATCAAAATCTTTGAATCTTGTTTCAAATTGTTTTTGAATTTTTACTATAGGTGAGACAAATTTTACAAAGTTTGCGTCTGGATACTCGTCACCGATTTCTTTGCATGATGGAAAATGGCACAATTCATTATTTCGCAATTCCGAAATAAACAGCTGTAATTGATTTTGGAAACCTTTTATATAACCAACTAAGTCAGACACTGTTTGCTGTTGTTTTTGCAAATTTATATTGAGGCAATTGAGGTGATGAGTAACATCTGTTAAGAAGGCCAGTTCGCTTAAAAAATTAACATCCTTAAATTTTTGTCCCATATTTTCGGAATCGCCTTTAACTTCCTGTTTTAAAAATTCCGGAATTACAGTTCTTAAATTGAAAAAATGCTGCAAAGTTCTTCCAGCACTTAACCAACGTACATCGCTATATAAAGGCAGGTCGCCATATGATGCATTCATTTGTTCCAAAAAATTTTTAAATTTGCGGTGTGACAATGCCCTGTTTCCTCCTCTAATTAAATTAGTAATTTTTGTTACAATTTTCATCGTTGAGCTGAGCATTAAAATCTTTCCACACAATGCTTCTTGGTGAATAATGCAGTGGAATGTGTAACAGGTAATTCCATGTTTTTTTAACAGGCCTCTAAATCCATTTACGTGGCCTACCATTGCTGCTGCCCCATCTGTAACAATGGCAGTACACTTGGCAAATCCACCGTATTTTTGCACTTCCTGGCGAACCGCGTTAAAAATATCAACCCCCTTCGTAGTCCCGTGCATTGGCACAAGTGCTAATAGTTCCTCCTGTATACAAAACTCATCATCTATTATCCGCACAAAAATTGATAACTGACTTATGTCACTAATGTCAGTACTTTCGTCCAGACACAAGGAAAAATACCGGCACTTCTCTAATAAACATTTCAAGTTATTTTCAATGTCCTCATTAATTTCACTCACACGTCGGGAAACAGTTGTCCGTGATAACGTCACGCTTTGGAAACTTTTCACTGCACTTTCGTTTCCAAATGCTTTAGCCATTTCTATGGCACATTTTTTAATGAGTTCGGCATCGGAAAAACATTTCTTGCTACGTGCGATCTGTATTGCAACAGAATATGATGCCGCAAGGCTTTGTTGTTGCGACGTTGATGGTGCATTAGAAGTTTGGATTTTTTCTTCATCTTCATGTTGGAGTTTCAATCGATTCACTGTATCTCGTCGACATTGTGCGGAATACGAGTCATATGTTTCCGCATGATACGCAGTATAATGGCGAGAAATATTGTATCTCTTCATTACACCAATTTTTTTTTTACACAGTAAACACAAAGGTTGCTCGCCACAACCAATAACAAAAAATTCTGTCTCCCAGCTTTCTACAAATTGACGATTTTCATCACTAATCTTCCTTTTCGGCATTTCGAAGCACCGAAGTCCACGAATTCGTTTTCTCGAAGTCCGTGAAAAATTGAAACATTAACAAAGAACAATAGAACACAACAACAGTATCAAAGTAATAACACCAACAAAATAGCACCACAGTAACAAAAACAAGTAATAAATTCAAAAATATCTGTGCTAGTCCGACGTACAGCGATGCAGCGAGGCGGAGTGCTAACTGGTCAACTAAATGCGAATTGGGAAAAGCACAGCAACGTAGCAATAAAAAGAAAGAGACTGAAATAGGAATAGAAAAGGATAATAAAGTGGTTGGTTGTAAAAATTCGGCATACAGGTAAGAACCGACTCCCGCAAACCTGGATGCCATATGCGGTTCCCAACGACTCGTAGCGACGAAAGAAAGATCCTTGACAGTAAAGAGACATTCGGAAGAACAGAAAAAATGAAAGTTGGAGGCTATTTAATAAAGAATTTTTTCATGTATGCAAGGTGTTCGGTAACACTTGCGCGAAAATTTAAGGGGTGATTACAGACGTGCAAATAAGATGAAAATTAAGAATAACAAAAGTATGGTTGAGACTTGGTTTTGTAATTATAAGCGTTTACACATTTGGTCTTCCCGTTTATGGTTTTTTTTTACGCAGCAGTACACCTCAATCAGCAAAAAGCCAAATTTCTAAAATGACAATGACGACAAACGACCAAATACAAGCAAAGACCTGACATTATTGTTCTTCTTAACTCATCTGAGACACCCCGTATTTTCTTCTATTTTTCCATGTACATTCGAAAAATTAAATGCTACTTAATCAGGTCGTGTAGGAGCAGCAGCTACATGCGACCCGCGAGCCACCAGTACAGTGTAGTGTAGGAGTTAAAAGAGTATGGTGGGGGTAGTTCTCCTGCGGCCCAGCGGAGCAGGCAAGTCGGGGAACGGGCCGCATGCGGCCCATGGGCCGCGGGTTGCACAGCCCTGGCATAGAAAACCTTTGGGGAATTCTCGCACGAAAGGTATACGCCAATGGCAAACAATATTCTAACACCACGGAGCTAAAAAATGGCATCAGAGAGGCGTGATCTCAAATCGAATCGGAGACACTGCACAAATTAATAGACTCAATGCCAAAAAGAATATTTCAGATAATTAAAAACAACGGAGGGTCAACTAAATACTAAGTTCTTTTTGCTTTGTTATTTTTTAAACTTTTGTGGAATTTTGGAACCTTTTTTCGAAGGTGAACCTATGCTTATTTCGCACATATATTTCAATTATGTATAATAACAATTTTGTTATCAAGTTATACCATTCTATTAAACCATGTTTTTTGTTAATTGTCTTAAGAAGACTCAATTATGATGGAAAAAATATTAAAATTAAAAATATTACATAAAAAATAATTTTTTTGTCACAAAATTAAGGTGAACCTATCATTATTTCGGCCATTGTAGTTGCTAAGGCTAAAAGTATTCTAATAGAGTCATACCTTACTACTGGAGAAAATGTATCATTGAAATCAATACCCTTAGTTTGTAGGAACCCTCTGGCACATAACCTGGCTTTATACCTTTCGATTGACCCATCAATCCTTCCGACCAACCACTCAAGTGATGTAATGTAAAAATAAAAACACCTGAGATAGTTGTGATTCCATTTAATTTTATTTAGTACATACGTAATAGATATCGACATTAATATTGATATTAGCGATATTGACGAAGATGATTATGTAACAGACAATAAAGTCGTTAGAAGATACATTCGGAACGTGCAAAATCCATTTGAATATTACGACGAAGATGAATTTAAAAGGCGATTTCGATTTAATAACGACTCTGTATTACATGGTATTTTACCGAGAATTATTGAAGGACTGGCAACTGTTGGCAAGTATGTCCAGTATAATTCAGAGCAGGTTGGCAACACGCCAGCCGGAGAGTAGTTACTAGGAAAAAGGATAGATAGAGAGAGAAAAGTAATGTCCGCCGAGCCGGTTGATAGAAGAATATATACATTGTTAAAACGTAAAAATCAGTATTATAACTTTACGATCTCTAACCACGAAAGTACAAACACACTAAAGTGTACAATAGACATAATAAATATTACGCTAAGATATATAACAAAACCTGTGTCAAGTGTGCAAATACATATCCAAAACCTACTTCTTTAGCACGTGGTTCCACCACACAATTAAAATTCCAACAGGTTATGGGCCCAGAACTACGCGTAGAAACGTGAGTGGAACAAAGAAATATTCATTAAAACACTAAAAAAATAAAAGGAAAACTGAAAACTAACAACGATGTCGAAGGATTCGACCGAAGACATAGGTTATGTCGACAAGCTGAGCGGCGTAAGTACGTATCAAATTTGGAAATTCCAATTAAATATACTCCTCAACGCTCACGAACTACTAGAAGTAGTTGAAAAGAGAGAATCTGGAGAACAAAATGCTGCCTGGAAGAAAAAGGACGCAATAGCGAAAAAAATAATAGTAAAAACTGTAGAAAAGAAACCACTCATGCATCTATTGAACTGCAAAACGGCAAATGAGATGTGGGAAAAACTACAAACGATATATGAAAGAGACAATGAACAACAGAAATGCAGCTTAATGGAGGAGTTCTTCGCCTATACCTTCGACAAGACAGCGGATGTGGCAACGCATCTTAGCCGATTGGAGAATATGGTGTACAGACTGAAGGAACTAAAACAAGAAATAAGTGAAGATATGGTAGTATCTAAGGTAATAGTAACTCTTCCTGAACAATATAGGAGCTTCATAACAGCATGGGAGTCAACGCCTCGGACAGAGAAGAACCTGAAGAATCTAACAGCGAGGCTCCTGCTGGAAGAACAAAGAAACAGCACAGAAAAAGAAGCGCCAGTAGCCTTCAGAGCAACGGTAAGGTGCTTCAAGTGTGACCAAGTGGGTCATATAGCAAAAGACTGTAAAACTAAGACTGAGAAGAAAAACCAAAACAAGGTAGGACAAAATAAATCAAATTACAATAAGAAATCAAACTCGACACAATGTTCGATATGTAAAAAGTCCAATCACCTAGAAAAGGACTGTTTTTTTCGAAACAAAGAGAAGCAGAAGGAAACGGAAAATAATAATAATAAAATTAGTTTCCTAGCCAGTAGTCAGACAGAAAAGGAAAATTGGATCGTGGATTCGGGGTCGACGGCACACATGACACACAACAAAGGTGAACTAAAAAGGATGTCTGAAGGACAGACATATGTAGGCGTAGCCAAGAAGAACGAGTCTATGCGAGCTGAAGGTAAAGGCTCAGTAACACTAGACTCATGCGAACTAAAAGAGGTACTGTACGTACCGGAACTACAGGCAAACCTGCTATCTGTAAATGTAATAACAGAAAATGGAGGTAAGGTAGAGTTCTCAAAAACGAAAGTAATAATAAAACAAAACGACAAGGTAGTTTTAGAAGGAAAAAAAACAAAGAATGGCCTATACGTGCTGGACTTGAAAAATGGGAACCCAACGAAAGCACTGCTAACAGAAAGTAGAATCGAAAAAGTAACACTATGGCATAGAAGGATGGGACATCTGCACAAACAAGGACTGAAAGAACTGTTAAAACTGTCAACAGGAATGGACTTAACAAACAAAGAGATTGACGCTGTAAACAGAATCTGTGAAGTATGTCAGAAATCAAAACAAACGAAACTCAGTTTCGGAACGGGTCGAACGAGAGCAAAAAGACCATTGGAAATAATACACGCGGACTTATGCGGACCCATTGATCCAGACACGTGGGACGGAAGAAGGTATTTCCTAACATTTTTAGACGATTTCACGAACTACTTAATGGTATATCTGCTGAAAACAAAAGATGAAGTCGCAGGAATACTGAAGGAACACGTGGAAAGGATGGAAAGAATGCAAGATGCCATGGTAAGAAAATTAAGATGCGATAACGGAAAAGAGTATATAAATAATGAAATAAAACAATGGTCAAAGCTGAAAGGAATTCAATTAGACACAACAATACCCTATACACCAGAATTGAATGGAAAAGCAGAAAGAATAAACAGAACAATTATGGGGAAAGCAAGATCAATGATATTTGATGCAAACCTAAGTAAAACAATGTGGGGAGAATCAGTATATACAGCTGCGTATCTGCACAACAGATCTCCCAGCAAAACAATAAACGAAACTCCGGTGGAAATGTGGGAAGGCAAAAAACCAGACTTAAAAGGAATAAAATTATTTGGGAGCATAGCTCACAGAAAAATCATGGGACCACTCAAGAAACTGGACGAAAGAAGCAAAAAAGGAACTATGGTTGGATACGCCCCTAACGGATATAGAATCTGGGACGAAGAAAAGGGCAGAGTAATAATAGCAAGGGATGTAAAATTCGAAGAGAAAATTGAGGAAGAAGAAAAAGACACACAAACCTCAAAAGGAAGAAACCTAACAAACATGGAGGCGGAAGAAGAAACAGATGAAGAAGAAAATGACAACGTACAGGAAGAAGAGCAAGAAGAAGAAGAGAGCAGCGAGCAAGAGGATCAAGAAACAGATAGCTCAATGTACGAGGAAACAGAAGACAACACACAATGGAATACTGAAACATTAGAAAATGAAACTCCAAGGCGATCACAAAGGGAGAGAAAAGCTCCGCAAAAATATAATGATTATGTAGCTTTAACGTATAATCAGGCTGTTTCAGGTACAGAAAGAAAAAGGTGGCTCTCAGCAATAGAAGAAGAAAAGGCATCGATAAAAAGAAATAATACTTGGACACTGGTGGACGCAAAGGAAATAGGGAGAGCAACTCCACTAAGTAGCAAGTGGGTACTGAGGGTAAAAGACGATGGGAGATATAAAGCACGCCTAGTTGTGAGGGGCTGTGAACAAAAAGGAAACATAGATTACGAAGAAACGTTCAGCCCAGTGGTAAGTACCTCAGCATTACGTACTCTCCTGGCAATAACAGCCAAAGAATCATATTTGTATTATACAATAGACATAAAAACAGCTTTTCTATACGGAGAACTAGATGAAAATGTATACATGTATCCTCCTGAAGGATACAATATCAAAGACAAGATATGTAAACTAAATAAAGCACTATACGGTTTGAAGCAGGCTCCACTGAAATGGAATCAGCGATTCTCATCATTCTTAAAATCAAAAGATCTCAAGCCACTGCAAACAGAGCAATGTATTTTTAAAAGAACAAGCAGCAATCTGATAATTGCAATATATGTAGATGACGGACTGCTGGTAGGAGATAATAAAGAAGAGATTGAGGAACTAGTAACAGAATTAAATAAGGAGTTTCAGATGACAGTCAACAGACAACCAAAAACGTTCGTTGGAATGGAAATCAAAAAAGACGAAGAGAATTTAAAATTAACACAAGAAGAATACACGATTAAGCTGCTGGAAAGATTCGAAATGAAAGATTCAAAGGCAGTAAATACACCAGCAGTGAAGACAAAACAAGGAAATGGAAAACCAGAAAAAACGTATCCCTGTCGAGAAACTACAGGAAGCTTACTATATCTCAGCAATAAGACACGACCGGATATCAGTTTTTCTGTCAACAAGATCAGTAGATCGGTGAATAAACCTACTGATCAATTAATAATGGAAATAAAACGAATTTTCAGGTATTTAAACGGAGCTCGAACCGAAGGAATACAATATAAGAAGGGTGGAGAAAATGAACTAACAGCATATAGCGACTCGGACTTCGCTGGGGACGAGGAGACCAGGAGAAGCACAACAGGATATCTAATATACTACAATGGAGGACCTGTAAGCTGGAGCTCAAGAAGGCAACAGACGGTAGCGATGTCGAGTACAGAAGCTGAGTACATCGCAGCATCGGAATGCTGCAAACAACTACAATATCTGCGAGAACTGATAAGGGAACTAACAAATGAGTATCCAAAAACGAAACTGCGAATAGATAATCAAAGCACGATAAGTCTAATTAAAAACGGGGTAATTAACACGCGCTCAAAACATATAGACGTAAGATATCACTTTATTCACGAAATGGTAAAAGATAAAACAGTAAACGTAGAATATTGTCCGACACAAAATCAAATCGCGGATATACTAACAAAACCTCTAGAACGGGTGAAGTTCAGATTACTAAAATCAGAAATTATAAAATAAGAAAAAAACTAACATTAAAAGACCTGCTCAGAATTAAGGGGGGATGTTGGCAAGTATGTCCAGTATAATTCAGAGCAGGATGGCAACACGCCAGCCGGAGAGTAGTTACTAGGAAAAAGGATAGATAGAGAGAGAAAAGTAATGTCCGCCGAGCCGGTTGATAGAAGAATATATACATTGTTAAAACGTAAAAATCAGTATTATAACTTTACGATCTCTAACCACGAAAGTACAAACACACTAAAGTGTACAATAGACATAATAAATATTACGCTAAGATATATAACAAAACCTGTGTCAAGTGTGCAAATACATATCCAAAACCTACTTCTTTAGCACGTGGTTCCACCACACAATTAAAATTCCAACAGCAACAATAAATAATCGTATGCCAACAATGTCTAGAGATGTTTTCCGTGTGACAGCTTTCGAAACACGCATGGCGAATCGACGATTATTCGTTGACTTTGGGAAAGGAAATAGAGCAATCGGTCTCTTAGTTGAAGAGCCGAGCAATTAGCGCCTCACGAACAGCGAATCCATTCAAATTCCGTTGATTGTGAGGTGCAGGTACAGGTACCTCTTCGTCGTCGTCGACGAATAAGTCCTCACAATCCGGCAATACGTCCTTGAAAATCAAAGACATGTTGTGTAGCACGGCGCATGCTACTGTAACGTCCCACAGGGACTCGAACCATTGAAATACCGACCGTCGGTAAAGTAGAACTGTACTACATTATCATACAGCCAACCTATGTTACCGCGCACAAGCATTGTACATACTTTTATATGTTAATTTCAAACCAAGCATGGATTAGAGAAACAAATGTTATAGAAATGTCAAGAATAATTAATTATAAATACTGACCAAAGCATAAAACAAAATATTATGTAATAAGCAAGAAAACTGTAAAATAACGAAAACCGACACACTGCGCATGCGCCAACCCGCCAATTCTCTGGTATATAAGGAGGCGCACGCAGCACTCGGCGCGCTCATTCGAATAGAGATACGTTCTTGCGACCGATGAATGCTAGTTCCTAGAGGCAGCTTACGTACTATCCAGTAGAATTTCAGCACGCTCCGGAGACGGCAGCGACTGGTTCTCAGTGTGCAAAAGTACTGGGTGCTCCTTTTTGGATCTTTCATTTAAAGGTTGAGAACTTTGTCTTCACGAAGGTTTCAAGCGTTGCTCCTACTAGTAGGCAGCAGCTTAGCCGTTTAGTGAAGGCGAAGTCTATAGAACAGTAGAGTAAGAATTCTGCCACGAGAATCGGGAACCGCTCCGGAAACGGCAGCGGCCGCTCTCACAGCAGAATCGTAGAACATAAAACTCTGTCACGAGTTTCGGGAACCGCTCCGGAAACGGCAGCGGCCGAACTTACGGCAGTAGCACATACATCCAGTTTTTGCAGCGTATTAGAATTAATTAGCATAGATAAAAAACATAAAAAAACACAAAATATATAATCGTAGTTGTAAGCATTATTGTTGTTATTAGAAATAAGTGTTGTTTAATAAAGCCATAGTTAAGTTTTAAGTTGGATTTCACTCCTTTACTCTACGAACGAACCCCCACCTATCCTATTCTCGGCGGACGCCGCTCTCCGCTCGAGAACCTGTTAGCATTCAGTCGTCCCCGGACAACCGAACGTTACACTACAACAATTGCGGTGGAGCAAACGAGCTTTGTCGACAGACCTCGCGATAAACATGGAAATCGACGTTTCCAAATACCGAAGGTCCGTTCGACAATGAGCCTCGTTCGAATTTGGATGTCGTTATACCTGCAATGATACAATATTCAATTAATATAATTTTTTGTTTCGTACAGCAAAACTTGATAATTCTAAAGAAGAGAATATTTACGTTAACTCTTCGTCCGTTTCAGGATTTGCAAGTGGGGTCATTAAAAAGGGTAGGCAAGCATACCCTTTATCACCCACAAGCATTCCATCCAAACGTTGCTCCACGTATCGCATGCGTATTGCCGAATTTTGAAAGATTCGGCTGTCGTGGGCGCTACCCGGCCACTCTGGTACGATGTCCAAGAATTCCATTCTTGGACCAACAACAGCCTGCAACAAAGATGATATTTAAAAAAAAATCGAAAGAACTACGTGAAGACTGAAAATATGAAATAAGAACATGAATGAAAACCTACTTGCACGTTAAGTGAGAAATATCCTTTGCGATTCCGAAATATTTCAGCGATATTGTGGAATCGCGTGTGCACTAATCTCACGTGCGTGCAGTCGATGGCCCCATCGATACCAGGTAGACCGATTTCTCCATTTCCTTTCCCAAGGTCGGCGAATAATCGTCGATTTTCAATACGTGCTTCGAACTCTCTTGGCATTTTAATAAATTGGAAAATTAAACCCGCAAGTAAAGAACTCACGCGGAAAACAATTCTGGACACTGTCGGTTGAGAGATCTGCATCGAGTCCCCAAGCAATTGCTATAAATATATTTTAAACAATTTACCTCATGCACACTCTTTAATTATCAATATTTTAGACGTTAAAAATAAAATATTCGATTTCTAAATTACCTGAAAACTTGCAGTTGCATAATAGCGTAAGCATGCAAGTAGTTGCAATTGCGGGGCAATCGGCAGGCCACGATTATTTATTTTCGCCAGTCCTTCAATAATTCTCGGTAAAATACCATATAATACAGAGTCCTTATTAAATCGAAATCGCCTTTTAAATTCATCTTCGTCGTAATATTCAAATGGATTTTGCACGTCCCGAATATACCTTCTAACGACTCTATTGTCCGCTATATAATCATCTTCGTCAATATCGCTAATATCAATATTAATGTCGATATCGTCTTCAAAATCCATTTTTGGCGTCCTTTATGCATGTAATGGCGGAAGTATTTGATAGTTTAAACATTCAACGCGTTGCCGGGGAATAGAATCTCTGCAGGCCCGGATTAAAGGGGGGCTAGGGGGGGCTGTAGCTCCGGGCCCCACTTCCCGGTGGGGGCCCCGTTCAAAGCGATTAGATTACTACCCCCCCTCCCCCCCCCCACGCGCTGTTGAACCACGGGGGGGGGGGGGGCTCGAAGGTTCGATAGCCCCGGGCCCCAAAAATCTTAATCCGGGCCTGAATCTCTGGAGTGGAGGGGGACCATCACGTGCCGGTACATGGGTATGGAATCATCACGCACACATACGGCCACTGCCGTAGATGTTCCCCCTCTACTCCGGACATTCCTCTGGTGGAATCTCAAGACGGTCTCAAGAAGACATGTAAAACGTCGTCTTGAAAATATAACCTCGCTTTACCGTCTATTATGACACATGTGACGTCATACAAGGATTTACTTATTTGAACAAAATTTTCCTCAAGCAAATGCTCAAGACACGACCTCAAGACGCAACTATGAATCTAGGCGGCATCTTGAGCAAATGCTTGAGATGGTCTTGAGAACATGTGACGTCATACAAGGATTTACTTATTTGAACAAGATTTTCCTCAAGCAAATGCTCAAGACACGACCTCAAGACGCAACTATGAATCTAGGCGGCATCTTAAGCAAATGCTTGAGATGGTCTTGATCTCAAGACGCGACTGTGAATACCGCCCCAAGTCACGTGACAAATTTAGTTGAGCTAGTTGATACGAGATGGCGCCTACTCGGGAGGACTGCCAACGTGGAATCATGGCAAAACTGAAGCGTCAGCTGAATACATGTGCCACAGTAAAAGCGTGATGCAGTCAATGCATGCATTTTGGTGCGATTGTAGGTTAGGTTAAATGCATTTTAGGCATACATTGACTAGGAACTATTACGAACTGTATACAATTATAGTAATTGAGGCAGTTAGAGCAACAACGGACTAACCCACATTAAAAAAAAATTTCCTATTGTATATGATTAGTACAGCCTATTGGAATACGTTATTGCTACTAACTCAATTTCTAAAAAAATGCGGGTTAGTCCGTTGTTACTGTCACTGCCTAAATTATATGGCAAAATACAAGAGATGGACATTACTTAAATAACCCAAGCCAATTTTTAATTGAAGCACTATGATTGAATTAATTTAATCATGGGGAATTCAATGAAGGCTTGGATGCAATAAGGGGATTAGCGGTCGAAAATAGGAAAATTTATTATCCAAACGCTAAGAAATATTAGACAATTAAATGTTGTTAAACTTTATCTTTGAAACTAGTGTTGTAAAGCTCGTCGCGACACATATTTTCTCTATTTACAGTTTCTTTATCGAATCATTGCTATTCTAGATAAAAATTATAAACCAAACAAATTTCTTCGACCAAAGTCAATACCTTTTTAAACAAAAATTGCGATAACTTGAGTAATTATTTTCGGATCGTTATGAGACTTAAAACATAAGTTCAGAAAACTCTAGCGAAGCCGTAAAATGTATGCACAAAACCCTTGTGTTAAATAATGTAATAATATTTAATTAAAAAGTAATACTGGGCATAACCCATGTTTTTCAACGTTCGCCGTTAAAACGTATCGAGGCAATTTTGACGTACATATAACTTGAGGTGACATAGGTGTTCCTTAATATACAAAGAATATTTTCACCAATTTTCACACTGAATAATAAATAATTGTAGAAGATATGGCGATATATACATATAAATCTCGCGCGGCACCAACAGTCAGCAGCCGCGTATAATGCTCTACTTACAATTAGCTGTTTTAGCACTCACAATGACTGTTGGTGCCGCGCGAGATTTATCTGTATATATCACCATATCTTCTACAATTATTTATTATTCAGTGTGAAAATTGGTGAAAATGTTCCTTGTATATTAAGGAAAAACTTTGTCACCTCAAGTTATATGTACGTCAAAATTGCCTCGATACGTTTTAACGGCGGACGTTGAAAAACATGGGTTATGCCCAGTATTTCTTTTTAATTATATATTATTACATTATTTAACACAAGGTTTTTGTGCATACATTTTACGGCTTCGCTAGAGTTTTCCGAGTTTTATGTTTCAAGTCTCATAACGATCCGAGAATAATTACTCAAGTTATCGCAATTTTTGTTTAAAAAGGTATATTGACTTTGCTCGAAGAAATTTGTTTGGTTTATAATTTTTAGCTAGAATAGCAATGATTCGATAAAGAAACTGTAAATAGAAAAAATATGTGTCGCGACGAGCTTTCAACAGTATAGTTTCAAAGATACAGTTTCACAACATTTAATTTTTCAGTATTTCTTAGCGTTTGGACAATAATTTTTCCCATTTTCGAACGCTAGTCTCCTTATTGCATCCGAGCCTTGAATTTAAAAATTTCGGATTTATCCACTTCTGATGTTTAGAAACGGTTTAATTTTTATCACTTGCTTTCAGTTTCAACTAAAGGAAGCCTACATTCCACCCGAATGTATATACCTTTTCTAGACATTTCGCGGGTGAATTATAACAACTTTCTTATTCTACGTGAGAATGAATACACGAATCTCTGAGCATGGAGCTGCGTATCGACATTGCGGGTCTGCCACGCGAGGCGCGCCTCGCGTAGTGAAGAATCTGGAAACTACCTCGATCATGATCACTTTGCGAGGCAGGCTGGTGCGACAGTCTCGCCATACCTCCATCATCATATTTGCGTAGCCCGAGCCATGCGATTTTTGATCTAGGGACCGCGAGGCACCTTTCAGCACGTCGAAAAATCGACGGCTGATGCCTCGTAAAGTAATAATAATCGGGGTAGTCTCCAGACTCTCCACTCCGCGAGGTGTGCGACGCGAGGCAGCCTCGCAATGGCGATCCGCGGCTTGAGAAACACGCGGAAACTCAAACAATCACAGCTCACACGATAGATTTTGCACAAAAAATTACAACAATACTATGACGGTAATGACTCTTTACCCGGAATATGTCTAAATACAGTCTTATTAGACCACTTTTAGAATAACCGGCACAAATAGTGTAAAAGACAGAAGTAATAAGCGTGAAGGTACTTACGATCTTTAGTGTTCGGCAGTCACTCGTATTTCTGACGATCGAGCCTTTGCTAGCCTCAAGGGCCTGTGTTGCCAAAAAACAATTGCCGGCGCAGTTCACGCACACATTCTACCACTCCTGTAGGTGATCCTGCTACACAACTTGCGATTCTTTCCTGAAATCCCTGGGCAGAGCGCAAACTGTCTTTCTCACTCACTCAATATTTTGTATTTCACTTGCACCAAGGACCGAGCGACACGTCTCGGCCCGCGTAAAGGTTCAACGCGCAAAGATGATACGTCAAAAGTATATGCACAGGATAATAAAAAATCCTTTCCTGTGCACATTTCTGCATCAAAAAGTATTCCCGAAAGTATTCCGTAAATGTATCAGCATACACCAATCCTAATGAGAAAGAGAGGAACAGAACGCATATATCCGTCCTTTTTGCCACTATCTTTTGTTCTGCTTCTCAGCATCTGTAACTAATGCAGCGACAACGCTAGCTGATCAGTTTTCTGCCGTTTGCACTACAGTGAAGACGCAGAAAGCAATCGAGCTTTTATTTACTGCGCAGATATTGATACATATGGAACATTCATAATTTGTGAATTGTTCCATTCCTGCGTGGTTCGTTACTGTAGTGCCGATAAGTGTGTGTGTGTGTGTGACCATTCCATTGCCATGGAATCAAAGGAGGAAGCTGCAGATGCAAGGAACGATCGCTATTTGAAGGGTGTTATAAAAGCGAAACGGCCCAAGTTATCTGCAAAGCGTTTATCAAAAAATAAAAAGCGTCGAGAAATGTAAGTTACGTTTTATGGCACAGATTTGTATGCAGTTACTGTTTGTGATGTAGTAGTAGCAGCACGGTATTTTGCTGTATATAATACAGTATTATTCATATTCTTTAAATTATATTCTATTAATAATCCGATGTATACCGTGTTGGGACTCATTTTCGATGGTTTGCGATTCGATGTTGAGCATATATGTAGTTACAGTATTGTCTCGTTAGCGTCTCGCTGGTCGGAACCGGCATTGAACCCATATCATCAGCAGAGCCCTAATTACGAGTGTTCGTTTCAGTGATGCCAGAATGAGGACGGGTCCCACGGCCTGGTATCTTAATAGAAAATCTGAGGTCAGAGGTAAGCTTTTGAGCCGCGTCGCGAGCGGCGCGGGTGTCGCACTTTCGTGACGTTAGGCGCAGTTACGCGTCACGCGACTGTGTCCCCCACCACGATCGTGTCCCGGGCCGGGACTCCCCCCACTAAAGCGCGTCTTTTGATTTTGATTCTCTTTTGTTTCGGGGTCTGAGAATCGGCTAACTACGTGCTTTAGACCACGTTTTGCATATTTAGATAATTAACGTTTTATGTGTCTGAGACTCGATCACAGCGTGTATTTTGTAGTAATTTCTACTTAGAATAAGAAACTATTTAGTAAAAATGAAGTGTTGTGTTCCTAACTGCAAGAATTGTTCTAGAAATACTAAGTTACACGTTCTACCGAAGGATAAGAAGGTAAGATCCGCTTTTTCCCTCGAAGACGGTTAAATTAACGAGAAATATAATGAAATAACTTATTTCAGATCCTGGAAAAATGGTGTGCTGCGATATCCAGGGAGGATTTAATTGAGGTTGATCCAGTGAAGAGGCCAAACTATCGCGTATGCGACGCACACTTTGCGGCCGATTCAAGATTTGCAAATGTTCGCAATAGGTCAACATTAAAATACAATGCTTACCCAACATTACATTTGTCAGGTATGGTTGAACAAGAATACATAAATAATACTTGTTTGAATTCAGGTTTTTACTATGGTTTCTTAATTACTAAATGAGGATTTACAATTTCATGCTTTCCAGAAACCCTGATGCAGAGCAGTGAAGAGAGTGCGATAGACCCACTGCCAGGGACATCTAACAGCTGTGTACAATATTTTGAAAAATCAGGTATGTTCATTTCTTTCAAACATCCTCCCTTTTCAGACACTCTCGAACAAACAGCGGTGCCTTTAATTATTATTGAATAAACCAAATGCGAAGTCCTTTCCTAACGTGTTTAATAATTTAGCAGAAATTTCTTTACGTTTTATTTGCTTCCACTATTCTATGTGAAATGAGGTCTCGTTTTAACGTGTAACTTTTCTTTTAGATCGTAAAAGGAACCTTAATTTATTAAGGTCAGTTGGCGTTCATAGTTCAACTGCATTGAGTCCTACAGCGTATAAGATGTACAGAGTTGCAGTGAATTTGCGTAGAGTTGCGAAACGTCTCGAGTGTAAAAATTTAACTTACAAAAGTAGAATTTTAAAAATCGAAAAATACGCGAAATCAAATGAATTTTTATCTACGAAAATGAACGCGACTTCCGCGCTTTTTTTTATTAGTGTGACGTCCCACGATTTTTCGCGCCTTTCTATTCCAAATTCCATTTATAAACCTCAAAATCATTCCACCAAACTCTATTAAACTCAACTCCTACCCCATCTCCTCAATAGCTGATCACCTTGATGTTGCACCTTAGTGGTCAACAACACAAGATGATCAACACAAACCTCCACCTCGCTGATGTACCTTAGCGGTCCCCATCACGAGATGATCGTTTCAAAACCCTCGCCGCCTATTCGTCCTATAAAGCACGAATCATTCCCTCTAAATCGAATTCAAACAAGCCCATCGTTACAAAATCCCTCTTAAACCGAGACCAAGTCTCAACCCCTCTTTACGACTCAAAAAAGGTCCAAACTACCCTAACCCCTCTCCTATTGAACACCCAAAAATCCATTCGAGGAGTTGAGTATCTCCTTTCGCAGTCATAAAAACCCCAGAAACCTAATTGCGACGCATATTTGGCGTACATGACAACAACATGTCTATTAATAGCCATATTGTGTACAAAAACTCCGGAAGTCCTACTGCGTCTTAATTCCGAAATGGGTCAAGGTCTTTACCGCGCGTACCCCCGCAATACTCCTGTAAGAATACATAAATACGAGGTCCTGCGAGGCCTCGTCCTCTTTCATCGCTATTCTGTCCATTTGACAAGTGTTCATTACCTGCATTAAACTCTCTTTCATCGCTATTCTGTCCATTTGACAAGTGTTCATTACCTGCATTAAACTCTCTTTCTTCACTATTCTGTCCATGCGACAAGTAATTAGCTACGTTAAACATTCTTTCAAGTGACAAGTGTAATTAACCGCGTTAAACATTTTCAAATCAGTGTTCAACGACAACTATTGTAAGTAATTATTATTACTATATCACCCTCATTATATTCCCCGCATAAATAACGCTTATCGCATTTTAAAGCTTATTGCTATTCACTTATTATTTTATATACTATTTCTTACTATTATTGTCTATCCAAGCTTATTACGCTCATTTATTACTTTCGTATTACTGACATTTCTATTACTTTGTATTATCACGTTAATGCTTATTTTGTTTATATGTATTTGCCTTATAATCGCTTATTATCTTATATCGTTTTCTTGCATTAACGCTTACTGCATTTCATATTATAAACTTACTGAAGCTTATTGCGCTTATTCACACTCGCCAGTACCTGTATATAATTTCAAATGGTTATGAACTTCATATTGTGCTTTATAAAAATGTGCTAACAAAGCTAATAAACAGCTTTGTTTTCTACCAAGTTTCGAATTATTGTGTGTATCCTCGAGTCATAAAGATTCCGAACGAAACCGAGCTGCCGCAACAGCTGATTCGCTCGTGAGCACGAGAACGGTTCTAGTGTTTACAAACATATGATCGCATGAGCCGTGCAATCCAAGAAACATAAGCGTGGTTTCTTTCGCACGAATGCAAACGTAAATCCTATCCCATAAACCAAAACTAAATACGAAGTGCTATAACGGGTGCTCCTCAAGTGTACATTTACCTTCCCTGGTCGATTAGAGTGACGGATTTAATATTCGCGCCTAATCACCTCCAGAAACCTCAGAGTGACAGATTCAATCTTCGCGCCTAAGTTCCTCACAAACCTCAGAGTGACGGATTAAATATTCGCGCCTGAGTCCCTCAAACCCTAGTGTGACGGATTTAATATTCGCGCCTAAGTTTCTCTCAAACCCTAGTGTGACGGATTTAATATTCGCGCCTAAGTTCCTTAAAACCCTCAGCGTGACGGATTTAATATTCGCGCCTGAGTCCCTCAAACCTCAGAGTGCTGGATTCTAGATTCGCGCCTGTCTTTTCCCTCCTTCATGTCATTGTTCCCCAAAGACCTCACCCGGGACGTGACATATTTTTGGTGACAGCGGTGGGATCCGTTTGCTGTTAATAGAAATACAATCTCTACTATACGGTACCCACTAAGGCTTATTAAGCATGTACTTAGAACACCCCAGCCGGTGTCAACCATCATACCGGAGCCGCAGACTACAAAGTTTGACGGCATATTTGAATGCGCTGACCTGCATTTCGGGAGGCGTAGCGACAACCATTGACGGTTTGATAATTATCAATAACGAAAATAACAGACCCTAAACATGTCCGTGTACGGCGAAACCGAGGACTCTAGCGTAATGGATCGAGACGCGGGCCCTCCCACTAAAACTGTAGAAGCCGCGACCGCCGAAATAATGGAACAATTACAAAAATTACGCGAGAAACGAGCCGAGCTCGACAATTTGCCCGCGAGAATTTCGGAAAACCTTGAAACTAAAACGCATACGGGCGTAGGCACCGGACCACCCGAACCCACGTTTAAAAGCCTGTCCGATAAAATGCAGAGTATCGAAGCAATGATAAAGAAACTTCTTGCACCCCCGCCAGTCGCGGATAATTTTGCCACACCGGCTTCCTCCCGTTTTGATAGAAAACTGGTATTGAAATTCAATAAAACTCCTGAGGCATTGAATAGTAATAATGTTCCGGATCAGGGTCCATCGCCCCAGATCAAATTAAAGGACGCCGTAGAAACGGTTCCAAAATTTAACGGTCATAATATGTCTATTTTGCAATTCGCGAGAGCCTGCAATAGGGCTAAGGCTTTGGTTCCCTCGCATGCTGAACCTCAGCTAGCGAGGTTGTTGACAAATAAACTGCAAGATCACGCGTACTTGGCCGTTGAGGATCGGGTCTTCGACTCCATAAATGATTTGATAAAACAACTTAAACGTACCTTCTCCCCTGCGAAAACGTCGGACCACTATCGTGGAGAACTCGCCAACGTCATTAAGGGAACCAACGAACACATGTTGGAATATATTTCACGCGTTAAGGATCTCCGATTCGCTATCTTAGAAGAGGACAGCGAATATTATCGCGACTTTACGCAGAATCGCCTCGAAGACATAGATCGGTTGACGCTAGACTCATTTGTGGATGGCCTTCCTCCATATATACGAAATAGGTTTCTCCAAAATAATTTCGAAACGCTCGAGGAAGCCTTCGAGTTAGCTATACTCGTAGACAAGAAAATAGAAAAGGATCGACAAAGGTTTTCAGAACAGAAGGCCCCAAAATTAACGTGTCAACTCTGTAATAAAACAGGACACGATGCGCGGACTTGCAGAACTTCACAAACTTCCGAAAGGTACTCTCCAAATCGCGCTGCAGGATATAGTAATCAGGCGCCTAACCCATTGCTCCCTTACTGGGACAAAAACCGACCTCCTCCCTCAAGGCCTACCGAACTACGTATTTGCGCGTATTGTAAAAAACCCGGACATCTAATCTCAGAATGCCGAAAACGAATATTCAATCGCACTGAAGGAAACCCTGGAATCTCCCAAGAACGATACTCGGGAAACGCTCTGCCCCTACGGTCAACAGCGGACGCGTACCGTGGAACGGGCCAAACAGCAACGCGCCCGATGACAATACAAGCAGGATCAGGAATAACAGAACTAGAATCGCCACCGCATGGGTGAATGCCGTCAAAGAAGCCCCGTCCGTAATCATTCAATCACCGGATTTTATTATGGCCCAAGAATTAATGATTGACACTGGGTCTGAAGTCAATCTATTGAAAATTCATACATTAAAGGAACCTCGAGATATAAATATCAACCAACAGGTGCAGTTAAGAGGCATCGCTAAAGACCTCGTCTACACCCTTGGAACAATAACCATAACCTTATTGGGCAACCACGTCACATTTCATGTAGTTGAAGATGATTTCCCAATCAAACCACACGGAATACTTGGAACTGAATTCTTTATAAAGCAGAATGCTTCAATTCACTATTCAAAGAAACAGTTGGAGTTCAAAGGAAACTCTATTCCGTTTGTAAATAGACATCAACTAGTATTATCCGCTAGATCAAAAACGGTCTGTTTTGTAAATATAGCAAATTCAGAAGTAAAAGAAGGATATTTGCCTAGATTAGAATTAGGCACTGGAATTCATGCAGGTAATGCCCTCGTCCGTAATCAGGACGGCAAAGCGTACTTACAAATTATAAATTCTAATGAAGTGGACAAAACAATCACTGTACCTACTGTCGAATTGGAAGAATTCGAAATTGTGATCCCAGAACCCAAACAAGGACGACCAAAAGAGACTAAGACGTCTAAACACGTCACTCCTATCAAGTCCCTCTTTCCCCAGGATCCGTCGATCCATCATTCAGAGGTATCCGCGAAGGTACACTCGCTCTCATCCCCAAGGCATGATGCCGAAACAACCCTTCCCCTAGAATTCCAGGAGTCTCTTACTATGGCGTCGGGTGAGGAAATACAAACAATTTCTGAAGAAACCGCGACAAGAATGGAACAAGTGTTCAAATTAATCTCAACGGAACACATGAATCCGGAGGAAAAATTGCATGTCCAAGGAATATTATGTAAATACCATGACCTCTTCCATTTACCAGACGAGAAGTTAGGCCATACAAACGCTATCCAACATGGGATCCAAATAACGGACCCAGTGCCCGTAAATTCCAAACAATATCGCTTCCCTCCTGTACATAAGAAGGAAATAGACAAACAAGTAAAAAGGTTACTTGAAAACGAAATAATAAAGCCATCACTATCACCCTATAATTCGCCTATTTGGATCGTGTCCAAAAAACCGGGACCTGATGGGGAACTCTTGTGGAGAATGGTAATTGACTTCAGGGACTTAAATGAAAAAACCGTTCCTGACGCATACCCACTCCCAAACATTAATGAAATACTAGACCAATTAGGAGGAGCAAAATACTTCTCCGTATTCGACCTTGCTTCTGGATTTCACCAAATCCCCATGAAGCCGGAAGATGCACCTAAAACGGCTTTTTCTACACCTCATGGACATTATGAGTTTGTCAGAATGCCGTTTGGACTATGTAATGCACCAGCAACTTTCCAACGTCTAATGGACCACACACTTACGGGACTACAAGGCACGGAAATGTTCGTATATCTGGACGATATTGTCCTTTACGCAAGTTCCCTTACGGAACATTTAATAAAATTTAAAAAACTTGCTCAACGCCTAAGAGAGGCGAATCTTAAACTTCAGCCTTCAAAATGTAAATTTCTACACAAAGAGGTCGCATATTTGGGTCACATAATCACCGAGCAAGGGGTAAAACCGGATCCAGGGAAAATTGAAGCCGTCCGAAACTACCCACCACCAAGTACAGCAAAAGGAATCAAACAATTCCTCGGTTTGACCGGATATTATAGGAAATTCATCCCAGACTTTTCTAAAATAGCTCGTCCGTTGACCCAACTGTTGAAGAAAGATACCATATTCGAGTGGGGAGCGTCCCAGAAAACGGCTTTCGACCACTTAAGATTAGCATTGCAGGAAGAACCTATCCTGCAATATCCGAATTTTGACCTGGAATTCCACGTTACCACTGACGCTTCTGAATATGCTATAGGAGGAATATTGAGTCAAAATATCGATGGAAAAGAGCTACCAATCGCTTATGCCTCCCGTCTCTTAAATAAAGCAGAAATAAATTACGCAACCATAGAAAAGGAACTCCTAGCCATTGTGTATTGCGTTAGACATTTCCGACCCTATTTATATGGGAAGAAATTTATTCTATATACTGACCACCAACCCTTAATCTGGTTACATAGGGTAAAAGACCCAACGTCACGCCTCGTCAGGTGGCGTTTAAAATTAGCAGAATACGACTACGAGATTCGCTACCAACCAGGGAAGAGCAATAAACTTGCTGACGCCCTATCTCGTAATCCTCCTGTAAAGAGAACGTGTCCTATACGACCACGGGAAGAAACCGATGATGATTGGGAGCCTAGCAAAAAGCCTCGAATTGCTAAGGAAACTAACATCCGCCCAAAGGCTAAACCCACGAGGATCCAACCACACCGAAAGGCACGAAAAACCCCAACACCTGTAATTATACCACCCGACGTCACCCCAGAAAGCGCATCAGAACCCATGAGTGGCATAGAAAATGAAATCCAACAGGAAGAAGAACAGGAATTAAATATTCCACGTCAAACCGTGTCACCTCCGCAATCTCCAATACCACTGGAACTGGAAGACTCTGATTCCGAAGTAGAATCTAATGCATCAGACGAATCAACTACTGACTCAGAATCGTCGTTAATCGAACTGGACAATTCTCCGGAAGAAACATATGAAGCGGACCCCGATAGGGACATTAGAACAATACCAATAACTAGTCGTGACCCGTTGTCCTTACGAAAAGAAACACTTATCTTCTTCTTAAGCGCAGATGGGAAACCTTGCGACAATGGGGCCAAGCAACTAATAGAAACTGGAGCATTAAAAGAAACGAACGAACTCACCTTGGGAAGGGCCCATGTAACGTGTAATAAGGGACGGTTTCTTATCGGGTTAGTCATAAAAGAAACGCAGAATACTCCCCTAACCACCACAACCTGGGGCGAAGCGTTATCTTCCCTTAAAAATACAATAAATGAACTCGTAATATATTCATTTAGTATAGCTAAAACAGCGAATATCGACCAATTGACCTGGCAAGATATTATTACGGACATTCTCGAAGTCATCGACGAGGAAGACATTGAAGTCACGATATGTTTACAAATAGTCCAAATCCCCGAAGAATCAAAAAGACAAAACATCATTACAGAACATCACGCATCTGCATTAGCTGGACATAAAGGAGTGACCAAAACATATAATCGTATTAGACACTACTACTTTTGGAAAGGAATGAAGAAAGCTGTAGAAGATTATATTAGAAAATGCGAGGATTGTCAACGAAAGAAACTCGTCCGTGTCAAAACTAAACAACCAATGATTCTTACTGACACGCCTGGACGAGCCTTCGACAAAGTTGCGTTAGATATAGTGGGACCGTTACCCACTACTAGAGAAGGAAATACCTATATATTAACGATCCAAGATTTATTAACAAAATATTTCGTGTGCGTACCCCTTACACAGTCGACGTCAATAAAAATCGCAGATGCGTTCATTAAGAAATTCATCTGCCAATTCGGAGCTCCCAGAGCCATTCTCACCGACCAAGGAGCAAATTTCACTAGCAAATTCATGAAAACTATTGCACAAAAATTCAAAATCGAACAATTTCGAACCACAGCCTTTCACCCACAGACAAATGGCTCTTTAGAGCGATCGCACATCGTCTTAACGGAATATTTAAAAATGTATATCAGTAAATATGATGACTGGGACGAATGGACCGACTTGGCCGCGTTTTCTTATAATACCAGCGTCCACGAGGGCACTGGTTACACCCCACACGAATTAGTATTCGGGAAAATAGCCCGGGTACCCAGCCGAAAACGAGTACCCGAAGACTTTGAAAACGAAACCTATAATCAATACCTCTCGAACTTGAGTACGAGAGTGCAAGAATTACAAACCGCCGCTGCGGATAAATTAAATCAATCAAAGCTTCGATATAAAAAGTATTATGATCGACATATAAACGAAGAGACTTTTAAACCGGGCGATCCTGTCTTCGTGTTAATAGAACCAAAGAAAGGGAAATTTGGAGACCAATACTCCGGTCCGCATACGATATTGGAAGTTATCCCTTCGCAAAATCTAAAAATATCGTGGAAAGGGAAAACGAAAATTATACACGCGAACAAAGCGCGTCTTGGTCGATTACGCGAGGATCCCGGTTGACCCTAATCAAAATATAAAACATGTATTAATTCTTTCATTTCCTAGGAAATCAAAATGCCACACAAAAGGGCCCACAAGCCCAATGGGGCTAAACCCAAAGGAGCAGGCCTCAAAAGGAGACTGGGCCACATCAAGTGGACGCGCAAGGAAGCCATCAGGGAGGGCAGAAGCCTTTCGCCCCTTCTCCCAAGGATCACCTCATCAGTGATCATCAGGGAGGCAGCACCAACGATCCCAGTCATCGTCATTGACGACTCCCCCCCTGCCTCACCAATGGACATGGAGGCCATTATGGATGCTGTCACCCCGCCGCCGCCGTATTGCCCTCCATCAGGAAGCAAGGAGGTACTCGCCAGTTCCTCTCCCCAACCCTCCACCTCCCAAGCTCCTAACACCATCCCTCCACCTCCAGGTGTCGTGGACATCCTGGACACGGTGTCAGAGATTCAGATTCCGAATCCCACAGAACTGACACCCGCGTTCCTAAGGTGGTTCGATGACCGGTACCAGGACGGTTATGACCTTGCGTACATCCTGGACGATCCCACGTTCCAATTCCTTGAATATTCCTTTCCTCCCTATTAATCCCTCAAAAATTCCTTCCTTCCTTTAATCCTATCCTCCCTTGTACATATTCCTTGTATATAATCCCTTACCCTGTAAATATCCCCTTATAAATATTTCTTATTTTCTATTTTTTTTATATATATAGATATTCCATTTATTTCTTTTGGACCCCATTCGGAGATCATTTTGTTTTTATTATTATTACTATATATATATCCTTTTATTTTTCTTTTCCGCCAAACAGGCCAAACATTTTATTTTCGTTATTTCAAACAACATATTTTATTTTATTATCTCTTTCTTTCCGCATTTCAAAACACCCTTACCCTGTGTTAAGAAATGCTACGCATTTCTTCATATAAGGGGGGAGGTGTGACGTCCCACGATTTTTCGCGCCTTTCTATTCCAAATTCCATTTATAAACCTCAAAATCATTCCACCAAACTCTATTAAACTCAACTCCTACCCCATCTCCTCAATAGCCGATCACCTTGATGTTGCACCTTAGTGGTCAACAACACAAGATGATCAACACAAACCTCCACCTCGCTGATGTACCTTAGCGGTCCCCATCACGAGATGATCGTTTCAAAACCCTCGCCGCCTATTCGTCCTATAAAGCACGAATCATTCCCTCTAAATCGAATTCAAACAAGCCCATCGTTACAAAATCCCTCTTAAACCGAGACCAAGTCTCAACCCCTCTTTACGACTCAAAAAAGGTCCAAACTACCCTAACCCCTCTCCTATTGAACACCCAAAAATCCATTCGAGGAGTTGAGTATCTCCTTTCGCAGTCATAAAAACCCCAGAAACCTAATTGCGACGCATATTTGGCGTACATGACAACAACATGTCTATTAATAGCCATATTGTGTACAAAAACTCCGGAAGTCCTACTGCGTCTTAATTCCGAAATGGGTCAAGGTCTTTACCGCGCGTACCCCCGCAATACTCCTGTAAGAATACATAAATACGAGGTCCTGCGAGGCCTCGTCCTCTTTCATCGCTATTCTGTCCATTTGACAAGTGTTCATTACCTGCATTAAACTCTCTTTCATCGCTATTCTGTCCATTTGACAAGTGTTCATTACCTGCATTAAACTCTCTTTCTTCACTATTCTGTCCATGCGACAAGTAATTAGCTACGTTAAACATTCTTTCAAGTGACAAGTGTAATTAACCGCGTTAAACATTTTCAAATCAGTGTTCAACGACAACTATTGTAAGTAATTATTATTACTATATCACCCTCATTATATTCCCCGCATAAATAACGCTTATCGCATTTTAAAGCTTATTGCTATTCACTTATTATTTTATATACTATTTCTTACTATTATTGTCTATCCAAGCTTATTACGCTCATTTATTACTTTCGTATTACTGACATTTCTATTACTTTGTATTATCACGTTAATGCTTATTTTGTTTATATGTATTTGCCTTATAATCGCTTATTATCTTATATCGTTTTCTTGCATTAACGCTTACTGCATTTCATATTATAAACTTACTGAAGCTTATTGCGCTTATTCACACTCGCCAGTACCTGTATATAATTTCAAATGGTTATGAACTTCATATTGTGCTTTATAAAAATGTGCTAACAAAGCTAATAAACAGCTTTGTTTTCTACCAAGTTTCGAATTATTGTGTGTATCCTCGAGTCATAAAGATTCCGAACGAAACCGAGCTGCCGCAACAGCTGATTCGCTCGTGAGCACGAGAACGGTTCTAGTGTTTACAAACATATGATCGCATGAGCCGTGCAATCCAAGAAACATAAGCGTGGTTTCTTTCGCACGAATGCAAACGTAAATCCTATCCCATAAACCAAAACTAAATACGAAGTGCTATAACGGGTGCTCCTCAAGTGTACATTTACCTTCCCTGGTCGATTAGAGTGACGGATTTAATATTCGCGCCTAATCACCTCCAGAAACCTCAGAGTGACAGATTCAATCTTCGCGCCTAAGTTCCTCACAAACCTCAGAGTGACGGATTAAATATTCGCGCCTGAGTCCCTCAAACCCTAGTGTGACGGATTTAATATTCGCGCCTAAGTTTCTCTCAAACCCTAGTGTGACGGATTTAATATTCGCGCCTAAGTTCCTTAAAACCCTCAGCGTGACGGATTTAATATTCGCGCCTGAGTCCCTCAAACCTCAGAGTGCTGGATTCTAGATTCGCGCCTGTCTTTTCCCTCCTTCATGTCATTGTTCCCCAAAGACCTCACCCGGGACGTGACATTAGCCAGATGCGTTTACAAAACAGGAAATCCAAAGGACGTAGATTCACTTTTCAGGATAAAATTTTTGCACTTGCGTTATTTAAACAGAGTCCTAAAGGATATAGATTATTGCAGCAGGTTTTTGCTTTACCTTCTCGACGCACATTGCTGAAAGTTTTAAACAAAGTTCCATTCCAATGTGGAATAAATAACCGCTTCCTCGACAGCTTAAGATGCGCAGCAATGAAAATGAAAAACCCACTTCATATAATCTGTACGCTAATGTTTGACGAGATGGCATTACAGCCGTCTTTGTCATACAATTCGACGACGGATTCTGTTGAGGGGTTTCTCAACTGTGGGGAAGGTCATAAACTCGAATTTGCTGACCATGCCATGGTTTTTATGGTTCGCGGTGTTCATATTAATTGGAAACAACCGGTAGCTTATTTCTTTACACGCGGCGCGATGACTTCGGTGCATATTATTAGAAATATTAAAGTCATTGTCAATTCACTACACAACGCTGGGCTGAGTGTAGTTGCGACTGTGTGCGACCAGCATGCAGCAAATGTAGCGGCTGTCAACACCCTAATTAGGGACACTGACGCCGATTACATTCGCAAAAGATCTGAGAAGAGGCACGTTGGATTTGAGCTGGATGGGAAGATAATTATCCCACTTTTTGATCCACCTCACCTATTAAAGGGAATTCGCAACAACTTTCTAGATAATCGGGTGAAGTTTTCCTGGAAACGGAAAGACCAGGTCGGTTCATGGGCGGACATTGTCCAGCTATATCAAATGGACAGCGGCGACGTCACGTCACGAATGTGCTATAAGCTGACTAACTCCCACGTTTATGCAAAAGAAATGCGTAAAATGAAAGTCAGCATAGCTGCACAGGTTCTGTCTCACAGAGTTTCCGCAGCTATACGATGGGTTATAAACCACGGTATGTATATGTTAGTCTGTATATTTATAAATGAAACTTTGCACAACATGATGAAATATGTACATTGGCAAATAATATCTACAAGATAATATATACAGCTGTATATTCCATTTTCAGGACGAGAAAACATTATGCCGCCTACCGCAGAAGACACGGCAGATTTTTTGATATTCTTCGATCAACTGTTTGACAGTGTCAATAGTTCGTCGATCGAAGCACCGGAAGGAAAGGTGCTAAAAGGTGCAATCACCGCAGAGACCACGCACCAAGAGTTTTGGAGAGACGCGTTAAAGGTCCTCGCATCGATGGAATTCATCAGCGCAAGCGGAGTGAAGAAACCACCGACGATCAACAATTGGATCCGCACCCTTAAAGGATTTATATGTATATGGAGAGATTTGAAGACTCGAGGCTTCAGTTCTCTTCGCCTTAGAAATTTCAACCAAGATCCACTCGAAAATTTCTTCGGGTGCATTCGAAGTCATGGTGTACGAAATGTGAACCCCACGTGTGCTTCTTTCAAGAATTCGTTTAAAAGTCTAATTGTCAACAATTTTATGTCGAGTCATTCGCGTAATGCTAATTGTGAAATTGACAGTGGGGAAGCACTCGATACCCTGACACATTTTGTAGCGAATACGCCTGAAACCAGCGAATCAGATACACTTCGAGTGGATTTTTCGAGTATACCACAATATACGCATGCAGGTTCAGCGTCCCTCACAAACGTAATAGAAAACACGCATGCGTATATTGCCGGATACCTTGCAAAGAGAATAATCAAAAGCGTAAAGAATTGTTCTTTTTGCAAGGCACAGTTACTTGTAACTCATACGGATTCGAGCAGTACATTTATAAGTAGTATGGAATACAGACGGAATCTATTACTTCGGCCCCATACTACTTTTACTAATATGTTTTCACAGCTTGTTCATTTGAATAGTTTTTTTATATCCAAATTTATCACGTTTGATCGCATAACAGCACGTTTAGTTATAGCTTCCAAGAGACATTTGCCAAATAGGTTACAGAGTTGCAAGAAACATAATTTATATGATATATTTATAACAAAATTCGTTACATTTTTTATTCTTAATTATATAAAAAATATTAATCTTATACTATTAGGAAAGCGCTCCGGACTGCCAAATGATTGTATACACGAATTGGCTCGCACAACGTATTTAAAAAAGTGTGGAAAGAAATGATGTGCTTGTGTTGTTCGTTTTTAATGTACGAGTTTAAATTTGTGCAAAATTCACCAATAAATTATACACAATTTTATTAAATGTATTATTATGTGTTCTTTTTCAGGCGAGACACTCAGTGGCTGACCACTGGTGATCGTATCCCAATCACCAGTGGTCAGCCACTGAGTGTCTCGTCTAAGCGATTAATATATTCAAATGGATCAGAGATTTCCCGCTCTCGACGCTCTCGTTTTACTTTTGAGCCGCGTCGCGAGCGGCGCTGTATAATGTCCCACTCCGGCTATGAGAGATACTTATCTATAGTTATCTATGACGGGTCCTCTCGAGAATTTCCCCCACCACGCATGCACACTACGCCGGAGTGGCGTGTCCGAGCTCACGGATCGCCGCTCCGGCGTAGTGTGCATGCGTGGTGGGGGAAATTCTCGAGAGGACCCGTCCTTATTCTGGCATCACTGGTTCGTTTCTCGCTTCTTGCTGGCCGAAGGGGGAGAGCGAGATGGAACGCTTTGCGTGCGCCGGAGTGACACGGCGTCCGAAAGACGGAGCGAGACAAAACACCAACGCGCCGCCTGTCTCGTATCGCCTTCGCTCACTGTCAATGCCTTTCGCTCGCTCTCGTTCCATCTCGCTCTCGCTTTCGCCGGACAAGAGTGAGACAGAAGTTATGGGGATAGCGAAACGAGACAATAATGTACTTGTTGAATACTAAATATGTACACATTGCTCCTTCTTTTGTGGATTTTTAACCGCAATATGTACGTCCATATGTGTACCTTTAGCGAAATTGTCTCGTTGAAAAGGCCAGCCTTTAGGTGCAGTCAGACGGCGAGTCGACTCGGCTCGCCCAGGCTCGGCGAGTCGGCCGCTTACATAGTAACCCCGATTGTTAGAATGCGTCAGTATAAGCTATGTATATGTATATCAAAAGTGCTCAATTGTGTCGCGAATTGTTATTATTTTGAATAATGGATTGCAGAGGTACAAATCAAGCTTCAGCCATGAGTATTTTAATTTCCAACGAACAGAATTAAAATATAATCATCAAAATGATGGAATTTTTCAATAACTTTCGTTGGAAAAGCTCTAGATATCCAGGAACCTCATGGAACCTGAAAATTTGTGTGCTATTTATTCTATTTGTTTTATAGAGTGTATATTCAAAAGTTATAGCGCCAAATATTTGCAACTTTACATCATTTTTAAATATAATTAAAATAATTCTATCTTCAAAAAAATATGATAGGAGCTAAAATGTGTAATTCGTTCTAAATAACGTGGTCGTAAATAATTTTTCGATACGAAACGCAGTTCATATTCGCTTTCTGTATTCTAAGAAATCCCTAGTTTTTTAATTAATATGGTCACTTTCGAGAAAACGAATCGTTTACCGCAATTTCGTCACCCTTGATTTTCGTCTTATTTTTGTCGATATAATCACCCCTTAGAGCATTGACCACAGGCAGAGAAACACCCTGTATATTACATCTTTTTCAACCATTTTGACCTACTTATATTAGACTGAATTTATTTTAATATCAACGGGGCCTCAATTGTTTATAAGACCTCCAGTTCCGCGTCCCATTCGTGAAAGAATTCGAACAACAACAGGAGAAATCCTACATCACTTAAAAAAAACAAAGTTTAGACCATTTATGCTGTAATTATTTTAAACAAATGCAATTTTATACTAACAGGGCACTATTTACACATTTGAAAAAATAAGGATATAGCCCTACTTGTGGTCTTTACGGACACGTTTTCAGAAACGCGGACACTTTAAAATTGGTCGCATGAAAATTAATTGAATGTAACGCTGCGTCGTCTAATACCGGCTGAACTGGGTAAGCCGTGCGTGCTACAATATTGAACTATCTATGTCTTTCATTCCTGATCTTGCGTGGCCTTGAAAGTTATAGTATCCCATATATGGTTGAATTTGTCTTGACAGTCACTTTCATATCGGGTAATCAAATATGTAGCATTCCATTTAAAAAACTGCACATCACCTTCGGTTCACGGAAAATATCGCGAACACCAAAAGTTAACATACCGTATTATGTTGGGTATAAAAAATAGTAAAAGTTTTCCTGTTTCAATTTTTTCCAAATATTTACCATTTGCGAGAACCCTATGTAATAATATCAGGTATAGCCGCTTGGCCGCTGCTAGTACCGCACCGCTTAAAGGCTCCCCCAAACCAACGCGAATATTCGCGGCGGCAGCGGATATTTTGCCGCGATGGATCCGCGGCAGTTTACTATACGTGGCGGCTTATGGGGCTGTTCAGACCAACGCGGAACGTTTCCGCTGCGGCGGCGGATCCTTAGCGTTTTTTTCCGCGGCGGACACGCGAATATTTTACCGCGTTGGATCCGCGGCAATTTACTATGCGTGGCGGCTTATGGGGCTGTTCAGACCAGCGCGAAACATTTTCGCTGCGACTGCGGATCCGCAACGTTTTTTCCGCGGCGATATCGATTCGCTCTCCAAGGCGTTTTTTCCGCGGCGAAATTTCTCCGCTCTCCAAGGCATTTTTTCACTGCCAATTGTAGGTAACATATCGGGCTTGTCTGGATTGCCATATCTCGTCTATCGATGTGGCGATCTCCTAGCGACGCAACAGAACAAGAGAGTGCGGAATCAAAAAGGGGCGGCAATCGCGACTACGTGCCGTATGTAAGTACTTACACGGACAGGACTTTCTCCCGCAAAATCAATTAATCAACGCTGTCATATGCAGTAGACTAAAGAGAGATGGGCAAAATTTTTATTTAAATACAAATTTCGAATAACGAATAAAAGTTAACCCGGGTCAATTTTATTTGTCGAATAAAGTTTTTTCTTCATTCGAGGAATAAAGTTAATTTTTTTATTCGCCGAGCGTTTCAAATTCAGCGGCAAATAAATTTTTCAACCCCAACTGTAACTGTAACTTTAACTTTAATCTTCTTCGTCTTTGAACAATTTTCCGGCACACGTTCGAGCTGTCGAAGATCGGGGATTCAGGCCTAACGCGCATGTTAAGCGGCATTGGATTTTATCGAAAAATAAACACGGTTTGCCGGAGTGGCAGATTCTCAGAAGCCAAGGAACACATACGGACGGCTGAGTGACTTTGTACGAAGGTCGCTAACGTAAACAATGCCCGCTTCAGAAGTATGACGAGGGGGGAGAACGTGGAGGAACGCTCGCGAGGAGTCAGCCGTTCGGTACGGTGCAGCGGTGGATCGAGAATATCGAATAAAAAGTATAGATTAGTTCGATTTACTGAGTCGTTCCTGACTTGTTCCTATTACGCATGTTACAATGTAGTATCTTCCGATGCCGGCCCTCGGCACAACACTTGGAACGAAACTGAATGTTACAGACAGGCCCGTTCCTGGCGGGGGTGCAGAAGGTGCCCCTGCACTTAGGCGGCCAAACCCGGGGGCGGCCGCGGGCCGTTTATTATATGTAAAATTTTTTACTAAAAAGAATAATATTTATAATAAGCTCTTTTGCATGATAAACGTTCAAAACTATGCATAAATAGATATAAAAATAAAGTGACATATAAACGACACTGCATATTAAATTCTTAATTAAAGAATATTAAATTAATAAGGATGGCAAAATTGTTTTTGCACCTGGGCGACACAAAACCCAGGAACGGCGCTGGTTACAGAGCAAAAAACCTACAGATCAACCTCAAATATTCACAGCGGCAGCGAAATATTCGCTCCGGTGTGAGCACACACGCGGATTCCGCTACCGCTGCCACTGCGAATTATTCCGTTGCCGCTCCGCGCCGCGAATATTCGCGTCGGTTTGGGGGAGCCTTAAGGCGGGATCTCCTACCTGCGTCTGGCCGCTGCGACTAGTCGCAGCGATTTGACTCAGCGACTAGCCGTAGGCTCAATCTCCTTACCTGCGACCAAGTCCATTGCCACAGTGCACAGTGCGTCCAAATATATGGGCGTTCGGGACAAAACTCAACTTCTGAAATAATCACTTTTCGACCTAAATACTCTAGTACTTTTTTAAAGAGAATAGAAAGATGCACCGATTGGCATATAATAAAATATACAGTTTCATTAAAAACATTTAGGTGATCTTGATTTTTTATCGAATAAAAAGTTTTTATGAATATTTACTTTTGCAATTTGTTGTCAACTGAATACTGACTAACTTTTGTTCGAAACATTTTTTTATCAAATTATTTTTACCACGTGCATTTGAAGTTAGAATTTTTCATTGAAATATATTTTAAATATATACTAATCTTTCCTCAAATCGCTGTCAATCATTTCCGGACACTCTTCTATTTTTAAAAGTACCAAAATATGGTCATAAATTCCATCAATTTTTTTGTTTTGGTCCAAAGAAATCCACTTTTCAAAGATATTAGATCTGCATACTTCTTTTTAAAAAAATTTATTTCTCAAATAATTGCAGGTAGTAGCAGATAAGGGGGTCATTTTCATAAAGTATAAAGTTGGGGGAACCAAATATAAAAAAATCACGGATATGTTTTGTTACGTATTTTTTAAAAAGTCGGTTGAAATCAAATTTTCATTCTTGGGACTAAGATGTTTTCTAATGATCAACAAGGCCATAAGCCTAAACAATAATTTTGAAGCACACATACCCATAATACTAGAATCCATGGTTAATAAAGTGAGCCAAGAATAATAAATATTCTTAAGGTCTAAATCAGGCATGGAACTAAAGTGAACGCAGCGGCCGTTTTTCGGACGCAACGCCTCCTTTCTCCGGCCGCGCGTCTTGGCCCCCGCGGCGGCCCAGGTTCGTGGAGCGCCTCAGGCCCGTACCACGTGAACCGCGCGTGGCGCGTTGACAAAACAAAAACGCATCGACAATCGTGCTCTCTGGGTCGATTTGGAAACCTATTGATACAATGTCGCCCCAATGCGCCACGCGCGGTTCATATGGTACGAGTCTGAGGCGCTCGAAACTCCTAGGCCCGCCGCGGGAACGAAGACGCGCGGCGGGAGAAAGGAGGCGTTGCCTCCGAAAAACGGCCGCTGCGTTCACTTTAGTTCCATGCCTGGTCTAAATAAAAAAAAAAAGAATGTAACTACCGTGTATGAATTTCGAGTGACGCTTGAAGTCCTTAAATTCCAGATTAAAATGGTAAATGACATCGTAAACAACTACGTTAACCTAGCAAGCATAACCGAACTCGATTCCTGAACATCTTAATGTAAATATCAGATGATTAATATCACCCTGCAAAATATTTGAATTTTCAATTTTTGTCCATGTATCAACGGACTGCGCAGTGAGACAGAATTCCAAGAAGCAAGGAAACCAGTCAGAATTCAAAAGTTGTGGGGGGATTATGTATTTTTTAATATGTTATACTTTCGCAGTAATGTATCCACACTTTTTGTGAACAGTATTTGGTATATAGAATAACATGGATAAGGTTTACAAATATTTCTGCATGTTTCGCCTTGTGTGACAAAAGTCGGCTCAGACCGAGGCGGAAATTCGAATTATCTTTTACAGCCGGAATTTAGAATTTTTCGAAGCGAAATTTCTTCGTTCGTTTACGGTAGGCAATTGCTTGTTTTTGAAACGTTCTTCGGGAACTATTTGTGTACCTGCTTTCCAACAGGGACAATCGACACCGTGCCGTTTTTTGCAAGGATTTCAATTTTCTTCGCACTGAGTTAATCCATTGATTGCTCTATCACCGGGTGCTACAGGGGGACTTGGGACCGGCATGTACCGTTGTCTACCACTGGCTCCGGGACCATACGGTCATAAACCGCGATCCTGGCGAAACGCTTTGACCGATCAGCCCGTTTAGTAGGGTAAAGGCAGGTAATATGGAACATCTGATTTCAAAAGCTTGTCAAAAGTAGGGGACTTTGTTTTTTTTTAATCATGTGGCTATTCACGAGGCGTACCAGTGTACCAGTGGACCATAAAATTAATTTTCGTCACGGTCAACGTCCCGATCATTATTATTCTTTTATACTGTAGCGAAACACGGTTTATTGCATGCCGAACGTAGAAGAAGTAGCTTGTAGCAATTGCGGATTATCTTAAAAATTGTTCAGCTGTTCTGGAAGCTACTTGGCAGATGTTTCCTAACTACTTTATATTGTGTTGGGGGCCAATGGTCTAGTGTCATAAAGCTGTAGTAAACCGTGTGTCGATACGAACACTGCACTCTCCATGGCATATTTAGCAAATTCTTTTAGTTTTATTGGAATTATTGACGTTAATTCAAGACGAATTGACGTTGTTTTCTTAAATAACGCCAAACTTGTATATTAACACTTTTTGTATCAATTTCCTTCATAATATTCGGCATTGTTAAATGCGAAACACAGGATGTTGCATTTTTTTTCTATTTCTTGGGATTCACCCCCACTGTGCGACATAGAATACACGTATTTAATCCATTACTGCCAAATATCCGCAGTAGCAAGGACAAGATTATGTTGATTATAAAAAAAACAAAAAATTTGCTTGGAAGTTCCCGGAAGGCAACTAAAAAGTCGATGATTGCTGACGATTTTTCAATTGGTTTCTTATGGAAAAAAATTAATGTAACTAGGTAATTATTTGTTATTATTTACCAGAATCGATACTACTCATTTGGGGCCCCAAATTTTTTTTTTCTTTTATATCACCAAAAATTAAAGGACTCGATTTAAAATTCTGTACGAAAAATACATATAAACATAGACACGTGTTCACACATAAATCAGAAATAGGCGTCATGATATTTTTACCTTTTTTAGGTGTTCATATTAGTAGTCTACAGGTAACATATAAAAATACATACTCCCATAACGTTTGAATTCTCACTTGTTTACTTATTTCTTGGGATTCTGTCCCACTGTGGCAACGGGTCGCAGTGCGACTGGTCGCTGGACTCCCTCCAGGAGCAGTCTAGCGTCTGGTGGACGCAGTGCCCAGTCTGCGTCTAGATTTAATGGGAAACAGACCCTCTCGCATTGTGTTGCGTCTCGAGTAGCCTAGGCTGGTACTCAAACAGACCCGCGTCAGGCACCTATGTCTGGCGCATACCCGGCGATCGCAGACGCTTGTAGGAGAACAGATGCATGCTTCCCCATTGCACCAGTATACAGGTAGGAGGTCCCGCCTTTAGCCAGTCCATATCAGTGATGCCAGAACCGTGGGTTTTCGCCCACGGACCCTACCACCACTCCACGACCAAGCGTACCCCCTCCTAGCGCATGTACCGCACCACACAAGCATACCCGTCCCTCCATCCGTGTGCCGTACGCGCTGCCTGGCCGGCGCTCTCCGGCGAGAATTCGTTTTCCCGACATCGAAGCGCTTGGGTCGCAAGCAAAAAGTCATGAGTTCAAATCCCGGTGCCGATATTCTACATTTTTTCTTTATTTAGTCTCTAATTTCTCTTCCTATATTCTCAAAAGACTAAAGGCTTGAAAACTGTTAATTTATAAACCATTTTCGAAGCTTGATTTGTTGCTAAAGATGCGATCTCCTTCTGGCTTGCACCGCACCATTACAAGCGTACCCTACCGTAGGGTACGTTGAAAATTAACAGTTTTCATGTCGTTAGTCTTTTGAGAATATAGGAAGGGAAATTAGAGAATAAATAAAGAAAAAATGTAGAATATTATTAGAATAAATATAATACATATTTAGTGGTAATAAGTTTCGGCCGCAGAGAAGGATAACGAATTAAAAAGATGGATACAATCGGCAGTCCTTTTTTCACTTGCTTTCTTCTCCTACGTTCGAGACTGTCGATAAACTTCTAAAAATGTAGGATCTACAGTAAAATCACGATTAGAGTTCAAAATTGTGTCTTAAAAAATAAATCACGGTTTTTGACGTTCTTCGATATATTTGAACGCTATTAGGTTCTATAATCATACATTAAATTGATATTTTAGACGGTTCTGGTTGTAGTAAACGCACCAGACATTCCAAATTTTCAGCCATTGTAAAGTTCTATTTCAAACATTCTGACGTGTCAACAAATCGCCTGTTTTGTGTTTCCGCTATTCCCTAGTGCCAATTGAAGATTTTACGTAAAAAAACTACTTAGATAAGCAAAACCTTATCAAATTAGCCCCAAAGATTGTTCTGCTAAAGTTTTCATCCAACTTTGTCAGAAAATAAGATAAAAACACGTTTTGGTCGCAATTCAGGTATTTGATATTAGATACGAAATTTTGACCACAGGAAGACACTTTGGAACCACTGTGCGATCGTGTAACCCGATTCGAAATCGAAAATCGGTGAGGGACAACACCGATGCAAACGAGGTTCACAATTATAAGTATTTTATTTTTGTTTTTTTTTAATAAATTTTTCACCAATATATTTGGGAGGATTTTCTGATTAAAATGACACCAAACACGTTATGGTTTGGATAATTATATAAATATAAATGATTCGTATCGACGATAAGTAAAAGTTGTCCGATTTATGTCGTGTTTGATATCATTTGAATCAGGAGATTCTAACAAACACGTTGGTAGAAGTGTCATGAAAATGGCACCAAAAATACAAAAGTTTTAACCTTAAATTTTGATTGCGCTTGTATTGTCTCACACGTGCACGGGTTTTAAACTTGCTTTGTTCCGAGGCTTTCGCTTACATGGAGATTTTACTGTATATCTTCTTTTACTTTCTGCTGAATGTTTTTCTTATTTCTTTGTATGTACCACTTGTTAGTGATTATGGACTTTTTACGTGCAGACAACGATTGAAGAACGCAGCGTGCCTCGCGGTAGTTCAAGGTACAGTGGCGGAAGCAGGTACCTCGTACCAAACTCATCCAAGCGCATCTGCTGCGGATGATTTTCCTACGGAGAGAATACACGAAGAAGACGTAGGAAATTTTGAAGATGTCCGAATTACCGAAGAAATTTTACAAGAAGTAGATTTCGATACCGATACAGAAGAAATTGTGGAAGGAGTATATTTCGATACGGACGAAGAAGAAATTATAGAAGAAGTACTGAAATCGGTGCCGGAAGATAATGAGCTGCCAGTTGGCGATGAGATACCTTCCGTAACAGACATCAACGAAGAAACGAATGAAGATGTTGGAAGCGATGCCGATTACTGGGTGATGGAGAATGCAGAACCAGAAGAGCCGGAAAATTCAATTTCAGAAGGAAGAGACTTCGTTGATTTTCCGTATGTTTTCGAACAAATAAAAGATCTTGGAAAACATTCGACTATTGGCTGTGGCATCGAACATTTTGAAATAATTAGATGTCAACGGAATGGACTAGAAAATGTGTATTATGTAGAGTGCAAGATGTGCAAATACACAAAGTGCATATCCTGTCTTCGAGAGAGTGATTCCACTATGGATATTAACAGCGCCGCTGTTTCCGCAACAATGATGACGGGCGGCGGATATAATCAACTGGAGGACATACTGACTGCCGTGAACGTGTCCTGTATGACGAAAAGGATCTACGAGAAACATCAGATTGAGCTAATCGATGCCCTCGAAGTGGCCGCACAATGCGAAATGGAAGATGCTGGAAATGAGGAAAAAGCATTAGCTATAGAAAGAGGCGACGTACATGCAGAATCCAATCTACCGCTTATCCCAGTTGTCGCGGATGGCAGCTGGATGAAAAGGTCCTACCGCGGAGGAGATTACAATTCTCTTTCTGGCGTAGGAGCCATCGTGGGATACCACACGAAGAAAGTGCTGTACGTCAGCGTGAAGAATAAATTCTGCATGACTTGCCAAATAGCAGGTACGAGGAAGGAAGAACCGCGCGAGCATCGTTGCTTCAAGAACTGGGGTCGTAATCAGAGTTCAACTGGCATGGAGAGTGTTGCTATTGTCGAAGGATTCAATTGCAGCATAGATATGCACGGCCTAATATACCATATATTAGTTGCCGATGGCGATAGCAGTGTGTACAAGAAGATATTGGACAGTAATCCATATGGAAAGTACATGGTGCAGGTACAAAAAATCGAATGCACCAATCACCTGTTACGCAATTTCAGTAAGAGAATAAACGAAATCGGAACAAAAGGCCGCAATAAAGATCTAAGAGCTGTCGTACAGAATAATGCTCTCCGCCTGCGTACTGGTGTAAAAAAAGCTGCGGAATACCGGTTACGAGAAGAAATACCACTCGAGGAACGAATTCAGAATTTGAAGCAAGATTTGAAAAATGTACCGTGTCATGTTTTCGGTGAACACAAGGAGTGTCAGAAGTTAGCATACTTCTGTAAGAAATACTCTGATCCCAACAGAGTAGACTACGTTCCACGACTAAGAGAAGCTGGTATTTATGAAAGTATCGAAGAAGCGATGCAGCAACTTTTCGTTAAAGCTGACAGTTTGCTGCGCGGTCTAAACAACAATGCTGTTGAAGGTTTTAATAGCATAATAGCTAAATTCATCGGAGGCAAAAGGATAAACTTTGGACGAGGGGGCTCGTATCAGGGTAGAGTCTCCGCTGCAGTCGTTCAATATAACACGAAAGAAGCGTTCAGCAGATTGAGTACGGCAATGAATAAAGAGCCGCCAACCATGGTAAGAACGCTGGAAGGACGTCGGAAGCACGCAGCAGAAAAAGCAAGGGAGTATAAAAAAGAAGCGAAAGCATCCTCCTTTCGAAATAAAAAACAAACGTGCGACCAGGATTACGGCCCCAACGCGGCAAAACCAGATATGGAAGAGGCAGTATACTCTTCCGAGTGTAAAAGTCACATGGATACTCTCCTTGAATGGCAAACGAAGCGAGACCAGATCCAAGTGGAAACTCGCGATCAGGCGAATAGCGAAAAGTGGATTGGTTATAGGAAGAAAATATTAACTGCATCCAATTTCGGCAAGGTATGCCGATTACGAAAGACTACACCACGGGCAAATACTGTGAAGAGTATAATGTACCCGCAACTCCATAATTTACATTCTCTCCAATACGGAAGGGAAAATGAGGCAAACGCCTTGAGACAAATGCAACAAGAATTAAAAATGCATATTCTACCGTGTGGCCTCTTCATCGATGACACTGTGCCTTACTTAGGTGCAACTCCTGACGGCCTCGTGGGCAATGATGAAATCGTCGAAGTAAAGTGTCCTGAATCGGCCAAGGATTTAACACCTGCTGAAGCAATAAAGCAACTTGATAATATAAGGCGTATTTTCAAGGGTAATGAAATGAATAAGAATCATCATTACTATTATCAAGTGCAAGGACAATTGCACATTACAAAAAGGCAATGGGCCTATTTTTGTTTATGGACGCCGAAGGGAATGAAAGTTACAACAGTATCGAGAGATGATCGATTCTGGGCAACACAGATGGAGGAAAACCTCAGAAAATTCTACCAGGTGTACCGGTTAATAATTCTTAATTTTTTTTTAAAGAAAACAATTTAAAGTTGGGAAAAAAATAAAAAATGCTTTATTCGAAGTATGCACCATCGCTAGCTACACATTTTTCCCATCTGTCCTCCAATTTGTGGATGCCCTCCCAAAAAAATCGTCCACATTTAGAGGCGAACCAGTCATCGAGCCATTTTTTGACATCTTCGTAATTTTGGAAGTGTTCCTGGGAAAGTGCGTGAACCATCGATGAAAACAGGTGGTAATCGGAAGGCGCCAAGTCTGGTGAGTAGGGCGGGTGAGGCAAAAGTTCCCAGCCAAGTTCAGAAATTGTGCCTTTAACCGCTTTCGCTGTATGTGATGGGGCGTTGTCGTGTTGTAAAATGACTTTTCCGTGTCTTTTAGCCCAATCTGGGCGCTTTTCGATCAATGCACGGTTTAAATTGATCATTTGCTGACGGTAGCGACTGGTATTAACAGTTTCACCTGTTTTCAAAAGCTCATAATACACGATACCCTTCTGATCCCACCAAATGCATAACATTGTCTTCTTTCCGAAGCGATTCGGTCTTGCAGTCGATGTGGATGATTGTCCTGGGTCAACCCATGACTTTCTGCGTTTTGGATTCTCAAAGTAGATCCACTTTTCGTCTCCAGTCACGATCCGATGTAAAAAAGATTTTCTTTCATGCCGAGAAAGCAAAACTTCGCACACCGTTTCTCGCTTTTCCATTTGTCTGTCATTGAGGTGATGTGGTACCCATTTTCCGAACTTCTGGATCTTTCCCATGGCATGCAGACGATCAGAAATTGTTTGTTGTCCAACATTCAATTTCTCTGCTATTTGTTGTTGAGTTTGTGTATCATCTTCGTCCAACAGTGCTTGCAATTCGGCGTCTTCAAATTTTTTCGGCTGGCCTGAGCGTTCTTTATCTTTCAAGTCGAAATCACCACTTTTGAAAGTCTAAACCAACGCACACAGGCATCTTGCGTTAGGACATCGGTACTGTAAGTTTCCACAAGGATACGACGGCTTTCACTCGCGTTTTTCTTTTGATTAAACAAGAAAAGCAGTACGTGCCGCAAGTGCTCTTTATTTGGTTAGAAACTAGACATGTTTACCACAAAAAAAAAATATGACGCTAACTCGAAATCGTATGGATATCAATGGCGTTGCGAAGGGTGTTGTCATAGCAACAAAATAACATAAGAGATTAGACCATAAACATGCCCTTGCATCCAGTGCCATCTAGCGCCGAAATTAAGAATTATTAACCGGTACACCTGGTATGAGGAGTGCATGTTGCCCGAAATTATAGATAGCAGATACAATCGACAACAGCCGATTAGAGAACCTCCGTACATAAAAGAAAACGGAGCGGGTACGAGTACACAAGAAAGTACACAAAACGACGGATGAAAACATTGCAATAGCACCGGCGAGTGCATCCAGCGGATATGAAGAGCTGTCGAATAAGCAATTGCAATTCAAAGTGACTATGGCACCGGCGAGTGCATCCAGCGGATATGAAGAGCTGTCGAATAAGCAATTGCAATTCAAAGTGACTATGGCACCGGCGAGTGCATCCAGCGGATATGAAGAGCTGTCGAATAAGCAATTGCAATTCAAAGTGACTATGGCACCGGCGAGTGCATCCAGCGGATATGAAGAGCTGTCGAATAAGCAATTGCAATTCATAGTCACTATTGCACCGGCGAGTGCATCCAGCGGATATGAAGAGCTGTCGAATAAGCAATTGCAATTTAAAGTGACTATGGCACCGGCGAGTGCATCCAGCGGATATGAAGAGCTGTCGAATAAGCAATTGCAATTCAAAGTGACTATGGCACCGGCGAGTGCATCCAGCGGATATGAAGAGCTGTCGAATAAGCAATTGCAATTCAAAGTGACTATGGCACCGGCGAGTGCATCCAGCGGATATGAAGAGCTGTCGAATAAGCAATTGCAATTCATAGTCACTATTGCACCGGCGAGTGCATCCAGCGGATATGAAGAGCTGTCGAATAAGCAATTGCAATTCATAGTCACTATTGCACCGGCGAGTGCATCCAGCGCATATGAAGAGCTGTCGAATAAGCAATTGCAATTCATAGTCACTATTGCACCGGCGAGTGCATCCAGCGCATATGAAGAGCTGTCGAATAAGCAATTGCAATTCATAGTCACTATTGCACTGGCGAGTGCATCCAGCGCATATGAAGAGCTGTCGAATAAGCAACGTGGAGGCGCCTGGAGTGCGCAGAGTTACTGAGCTGCGACGAAGGGAGTTCGAGAGTGAACATCGTCGCAGAATGGCCGAATTCCCCATGTGAGAGAGCCCCGAAGAGTGGAGTTGTTTAACTAAGCTAATCTACTGGACTGGGCTGCGGAGGCTACCTTCGTAGCCCAGCCCTCTGTTTCTTTAAAATGTTTCAGAGACCACGAAACCCCACGACGAGGGACAAGGTGTCGGGGGACTGCCACCGCGGCCTGGATACGCGTTCCCGAATTCCCCGTCTGTGCTACGACAGAGTAGCGGTCCGCAGTGGAGCGCGGACATACGTGGAACCGCTTCTCTAGCCCTGTTGGCGTGAATCTTGGCTCCTCCCCGGTTTGTGCAAACCAAGAGGTTCGCGTCGACAGGGTGGACAGCAGCCGGGAAATGGCTTCTCCAACCACCAGTCGGACAAGCGGTGCAACTGCTTGGATCGGCTGGAGGAGATGTCGCGGAGACGGGAGCGTTAACAGGACGCACAGGACGGTCCCCTGGGTCTGCACCAGAAGCCACGAAGAGGAATGGGGCCATCTGAAAGCCAAGGCCTGAGAGAGGGAGAAGAGGACAAGAAGCCCAGAAGAAAGAAAATGCAGACGAGCTGGCGTGCTGGGCATATTGATCGAGGAACGAGCCGATAACATGCTCATGAGCTGTGATCCCCTGTTATCGGTTCTGTCTCGCCTTTCCATCTTCCCGGTTCTTTCAGCTCCAACGGATTCTCTCAAATGAAAGTAAATGTTAATGCTTCTCCGTCTCTTTTGCATGGAATCCGGAGCCGTGAAGGGATTGAAGTCTCAAGCTCGTACGGCCACCGGAAGGACATCGAGGACGAGTCCCTGGGGGAGAGGGTCGACCGCGACCAAGGATTCGACGAGGAGGAGGGAACGTCGCCGAAGCAGTGGAGACGTCGCCGGACGTCCTTCTGTAGGAGGCTGCCTGCAAATGAGGCAGCGCTGGAGTCTGCACGGGGTTCCGGAGGCTGCACGAAGGAGGATGCAGCGTCGGAGCGTTGGAGTCGACGTGGGACGTTCCAGACTGGAGTTCCAGGGACGTCGCGGGACAAGGACCAGGGGCGTTTCGTCGAGGGAGAATCAGAAGCCCCGCGGTGCCTGTGCCTGACTGCTGGACCCGGAGCTCTCCGTGGATTTCGTCGTGGGACACACGAAAGAGGAACGCGCCCGGAGCTCCCCGTGGATTTTGTCGTGGGACAAGGAGCTGTCGAGTTCCCGAGACGTCGTGAGACAGGAAGCTGCAGAGTTCCAGAGACGTCGCGGAACCAGAAGTTGGAGCGTTTCATCGTGGCAGATCGAGAATTCCCGTTGTACCCACGCCTTGCTCAGGGTTTTTCCGTGGTTTTCCCCTGAGCGAGAAGGTAAATGCCGAGGCGGCTGTCTGAAGAAGCCACGGGGCTGCACGACCACTTCTTCAGGCAGGGGTACGAAGATTCCGAAGAGGATTCAATGCGGCCGAGACGTCCGCTCTTCCAGAGGGGAGAGCAGTATTTCGAGCACCGCGTATAGGCCCAGAAGACCAGAAGACTGTCTTGTACCGAACTGTTTTGTAATCGATATTGCTCTATGTAACAATATAGTTCAGTCGTGTGTACTCTCGTGTAATCATTATTTTATCCTTTGCGTCGGTGTGGCCTGCGATGGTAACGCCCAACAGTGGGGCACATAACAGGATTCGCGGAAAAAATTTCATAAATTCGGTATTTCCCAATATTTTTTAGTACTTTTTTTTATATTATTTGTTAATAGTCAACAGTTATATGGACAGGAACATTAAAAGAATTGAAGCGTCTTTTACAAATAAAATAGTAATAAACCCCGTAAACATTGTGTTTCATAATATATCTAGTTCAGAATCCGTTCATGAAATCCGCTACTGAAAATGCGCACGCTAGATGCGCGTGATTATTATGTGCTCGGCACCTCGAAGTGACAGAAAATATAACCTATGTATATGCTGTATGGCAATAAATGTTGAGCGGCTATTTCGTTGTTTTGCGCTACATTTGTGAACTTTTTATCATCTTTCCGAATCATTATTACTACGCCGCAACGGTATGTTTAGGAAATCGGGTATAGTATATAGGTTATATTTTCTGTCACTTCGAGGGCAGAAAATCCGCTCTTCCAAGTAACCAAAAAAAACCGCTGCTCAAAGTGACAGAAAATATAACCTATACGTTAGACCTGATTTCCTAAAGATACTGTTGCGGCGTAATAATAATGTTTCGGAAGGATGATGAAAAGTTCACAAATATAGCGCAAAAGAACGAAACAGCGGCTAAACATTTATTGTCATATAGCATATTGATAGGTTATAATTTCTGTCACTTCAAGGAGGGACCACGTAATAATTATGCGTTGGATTCAACATCAAACACAATTTTATATATGTTTGGTCATAAATGCTTTCTGCATAGGATATGTATTTCATGTTCTGTTTCAGTGTTTTGCTAATTAAAAAATGTCTATCCTAACAAACTTCATTTTCTGGGGACATGTCCTCGTGTATTTTTCCTTTTCACTTATAATTCCTTACTGCCAACGTAGAATATTGTAGCATAAGCACATTTCAAGTAAATGTACAATGAATTTTCTACGTTTGCAGTACCAGCGGACTTTTTCTTTAAATTTTTACAAGTATAACGCAACAGCTGACAATTTCTTTCCACATTCAAAATAGAATATGGAAATAGCGAACAGCCCCCTCTCGCGTGCACAGGCAACCGCGTATCTATGGGTATTACCATTTCTGTGCAGAAAAAATCTGCTGTAATACCGACCGGTCCCGCCGGCCAGACCACGTGACGTGTCTACCCCCTTAAGTATAGTTATGCAAAAATAAGTTAAATTCATTTTATTAATAAATCAAAATCTAATGATTTAAAAATTGATATAAAAACTAAAAACCGTCATTGAAGTACATTGAAGTATTAAGGGTTTATTAAGGAAAAGTATGCCTATACATTATAAAAATACAAACTTTATTTTATTATTTTATTAATTGCAACATTTGGTACGTAAGTAATATATATTAGTCATATAAACTAGGCAGAACAGCTAGTATCACAGTGGTTATGAGTAAAAATTGACTGACATTAGCTAGGTTACGTTGACTAGCAACCTGAACGTAGATGCTTTTTGATATTTTCGTGCTGCGTGAATTGGCGGTACATTTCCTCACCCTTTCATGCTCCCCTCTTGCCCACACTTGACGATGGAGAAAAATCTTTTAACGTAAAATTCGCCAAATTGGAACTTTGCATTGAAATATCTCAGCTTATAAGGCACGTAGGAACAAAACGAAGACACTTTTCTTATGTAAATCAAACCCAAGCTATCCATTAAGACCATTCAAAATCTAATTGGATCAGCCGTTATTGAGATTCGGAAATCTCAGGGTTCTTGAAAGCGAGTCGTCGCGTAATAATAGCCACTCCGTGTCTCTTGATTACGTTGGCAGCAATCAGGCCGCTTGCGCGGCACAAGTAAGAGTCTTCGTCCCGCCAACATGCTTCTACATATATTTCTGAAAATATAGAAGAAAACATATTTAAGTAAAATAGAAAGTGATAGTAATTAAATATACAAATATATAAATGTACAAATATGCAAATAATTAATATGTTAATCTTTACGTTTACTTACATTTCATTCCTAACCCATAATCTGTGCTACGTCTGTACTCTCGTCGGTTTCTGGTTCAGTTACTGGCAAAACAATTAATTCCAGAATATCTGAATCAATTTTGTTGTTGTTTCTACTAGTTTTATATGAAAATGAACTTAAATGTGGATCGGAACTAAGTAACAATCTGCGAAATAAATCGTCGTTCGTTTTTAAATGCGAAATTTTCCTCGTGTGATGTTCCCGAAATCTTCTCACATCTTTATTCTTTGCCTCTTGCGCTTCTTCTGAAAGTTCTCCAATTGGGAGTATTAACTCTTTTATTATATAAGCCCCATGAATCAGAATTTTGTGCACTGACACCGGCATGTAATACCAGTTATATAGACTAATATATCTTTCACATATTTCTGAACAATATTTTTCAAAATTTTGAGTTTGTATTTCATAACCGGAATTGATAACTTTTAGAATTATGCCACATGTTTTAATTAAATCTTCATCAATGCCAGTAATTTCTGCTGACAATGATGGGTTAGCAAAAAATCTTCTTGCCGTGTTGCCATCATTGCTCGTTCCGCATCCAGGTTTAGGCATATCGACAATAAGTCCCATTCTTGTACGAAATCTATCCTGTATTACTATTTTCCTTCGTTGCATAATATCTTTTTTGTCTTTCGATACTTTCCATGTTTTTAAATCCAACCTATACGAAATGTGCAAAAACCATTCGAATTTCTGTGTTTTCAATTTTTTCACGCATAGCTTTTGTATTATTTAATTGTGAAATGGGAATGTATCGCAAACGAAACTCGGTCGAGGTGGCGCTCTGATCGGAGTGCCCAAGATGGCGTCTGAGCATGCGCGTGATGACGCCGTGACGTCAAATCAATCAACGCCAAGATGAGTTTGGCTTTGCGCTTGCGTCGATTCGTTTATAGTGTTTATTAAGCCAAACTCATCTTGGCGTTGTTTGGTTTGACGTCACGGCATCATCACGCGCATGCTCAGACGCCATCTTGGGCACTCCGATCAGAGCGCCACCTCGACCGAGTTTCGTTTGCGATACATTCCCATTGTTGCACGACAAATGTAGCATCGCATGCCAGAGGCAGCTGATAAGGCATTGCAAACTTTTCCGTCTACCATCGTTAAATGCAATGAAAAATTCCCAATTCCCAATTTTGAATTAAATACATTTAACTCATTTATTTGTTTCCCTATGTATTCCTCCTCGTTTCTTGAAAGTTCATCCGTTTCGTGTGTCCACTGAATCTGATTCCGAATTTTTCCAGTTCCTTAGAATCCGTTTGGACCTTGTTGGAGTAGTTCTTGTACACTCGTACAGTAATTCTGCAGAAGCATTATCACCTTCTGCACGCAAATTCATGGTGGTGGCATATGTCATTTCAGAATGTGATATTGAATTATGGAGATCTTTAATCTTTTTTCGTTTAGACGCTTCACATGATGAATCAAATTCTTTCCATGGACGACCTTTTCTTGAAGATGCTATTAGCTTACATGGAAGAATTGAAGTGCAATGAAATTCTTGCGAAAGCCAAACATTATGTTTCTTCACAAACATAGCATTATTACGGAAACATTCATTCCAAAATTTGAAGTACGGAACAAAAAAATTTGTTCTAATATGTTCCTCAAATTTCATCTCTGCTTCCTCGTCAGCATGTTGGCCCGTTACATGCAATGTCCCTTTTGAAAAATGAAGTACACAATTCTTTTTGTCTTTTGCTTTAGAACACTCCAGCATCATAGTACGCAGTGCTAAACGTGTTACATTCACTTCACACATGATTTAATAATATAAAACACTAAGTAATACAAAAATAAACTCAAGCAACACAAAAAAAACTATAAGTATATAAACATATAGAAAATTGTAGATGTCGTGGTATTCGCAAACTGTGTGAGAATGATGGTTTACCGGGGAAAACTACTTCTTCTTAAGATGGTTGTAGCTAGTACTTACCCTTGGAGGGGACATAGCACGTTTCCTAAAAAATGGCATTGGCTGCTTTTTCATTTCGAATACCTGATTGGTGAAGACTGTTCAGTGTTACCCCTTGAGTGACATTCCGATAATTTATTGCATTCTATCTGCGCGGAGTTAAATTTTCGTTCAGGTAGTACGCCTAAGTTTCCGCACGTGCGGAGGACTATCCCGGCCTGCGCTGGTATCGTAAACTAATAAAGTAATAAAATGTTCGCCTGCCCAATACAGCAAATCAAGGTAAAGTTAAAATTTGGCTACAACATGTTTCAAGACTTGCAGGTAAGATATACAGAGTGTCCCATCAGACACAGAAAAAAATGCAATTTCTTACCAAATGCTTTAAGAATACAATATTGTATCTGTTAAAAAAAATGACTACAAAACAATTTTATTTACGACTTACATCGAAAACATTTTTCCATATAGTCACAGGTATTTTCAGAAATACATGTAGAAGCATGTTGGCGCGCCAACATGCGCGGGACGAGGACACTTACTTGTGCCACGCAAGCGGCCTGATTGCTGTCAACGTAATTGGTTATTACTCGAAAACCGCAAAAATGTGCAACTTCTCCTTTTGCACATACATTCGTTAAACTATGGACTATTAAATAATGTAAGTTTCAACGATGCCTCTCGATTCCGAAAAATGTTACACGCGATTAAAAACGACCATCGTGTATTTCAGTTATTTATAACTTTTTATATATTTTAATAACATCGAATGAATGCACAATTTCATCTTATGAATAAATGAAAGCATTTTCAATATCTGAAGTGTGAATTTATACAAGTTATTGACCTTTTAGTTTCCGCGCGCTCAATAGCTTTTGCTAAGTTAAAAACGCTATCCCTATTAATTTTTCAAAATTTGATGCCGTAATTAACTTCAAATAACGCAACCAAATCAGACAGTACTGTTCAAAAAAATATAACATTATTTTATCAACATTTCCCCCCTCCTACAGGGCTTAGTTTTAATTTAATAATAATTTTGACCTCGAAATCAAATTCTGCGACCCCAAAAACCCCTGGAATGACCATCTTCATGATGATAAAGGGTGAAATGTAAGCGTAAGGATTTGTTTTCACGTTTTCGGTGTTTCGTCCCACTGTGCGTCGCGCCCTAAGGCCGGCCGGATTACGCCGCAATGGAGTAAACTGTGCGGGGCAGGTGGATTGGCTTTTTGGGATCGAGGAGGAAAAGCAGAGGTGTGTTTCGTCTTGGGACCGCCAACCAGACTCATCAGTAGGGCTATAGCTGACGGTCCCTGCCCTAGATACGCACGGGGACACAGAGGATATGATTTTGGAACTTGTATATATACAAATGATATTGAGAGTTAGCACTAGCGGGAAAGTCGTCACACGCATACGTCTCAAAATTTAGATACCGTAAAATAGGGGAACATTGGCAGCACGGGGTAACATTGACATACATCGGGGTTACATTGGCAGCTATACGCATGAACATATAAATTCGCATTCGAGATCGAGATTTTGGGTGTTCAATTGTTTCAACGTTTGCGTTTACTCGATGCGTCTTAATCAGTCTTTAGATATTGTCCAATAATCCACTGTCAAATAGGTTACTGTAGTACATTATATATTGTATTATTAATAACATTAGATCGCAATAATGCCTAGAACTTATACAGCGAGTACCGGGAAGAGGAAGTATAAAGCATTTACAGCTTCTGATCTTGATAAAGCTTTAGCTGATATTAGAACTGGAAAGTTTCAACAGCACACTAGTAAAAAATATAAAATAAGTAAAGGTACTATTCAAAACCATTTGAAACGTTCTTGTACCAAGCGTGTGGGGCGTCCAACTACTTTAAGGCTGCAGTCTCAGCGAGCCTTGAATGTGTGCGTACGGTCACACAAGCTAGGAAAACCGTGTACGTATACGCGTGTAGTAAACAAATCGTAAATTACAACTTTCGTCCTGGAAGCGGCCTTAAGGCTGCCGTCTCAGCCGGCGTTGAATGTGTGCGTACGCTCACACAAGCTAGGTTGAGCGTGTACATATACGCGTATGTAAACAAACCGTAAATTACAACTTACGCCCTGGAATCGGCAAGAAGAAAGTTTTTGCGGGTACAGTTGCGTTCAGCAGACATCCGTGCAGGGTGGTCTGGTGCGTATGAGCGCTAATAAGCACCGTACGTCGAAATAATAATGAATTTATGAATCGAAAACGCACAGAATGAAACTTCAAGGCTTGTCCATTGGTGGCGCTAATGGTGTACTGCAGCGACGTAGCACTAGAGGATCCCTACGTAGCACCAGCGTGACGTATACGCAGGGCCGACGCGAGGTTAGTTGGCGCCCTTATGCAAGAAAATTTTTGGTGCCCCAAATTTTTGCACTTGTTTTCTATTTAATATGTTTTATCTTTACGGGGTGAATATTTTGTTTATGTGGGGGTTGGATTCCGTTATTATTAAGCGTGCGATATAGTTTTTTAGCGTCCCATTCGACTGGCGCCCTTATGCGGCGCGTAACTTGCATAATGGTTCCGCCGACCCTGTGTATGCGCGATGTAGTAAACAAACCGTAAATTACAACTTACGCCCTGGAATCGGTATGAAGAAAGTTTTTGCGGGTACAGTTGCCTTCAATAGACACCTGTGCAGGGTGGTCTGGTGCGTTTCAACGCTAATAACCACCGCACGTTGAGATAATAATGAATTTCTGACTCGTGTACTGAGACAGCCTCGAGGAATGACAGAATAAAGCTTCAAGGTTTCTGCGTCACCAGCGCTGGTGGTATATTCGTGCCTTGTACCATCAAAACCGGTGGAAGTCCAATCTAGCCGATAAATGTAGGAAAGACATAGTTTCCGAGACGTATCCAGAGTCGAATCGTGCTGTTGCCGCATTTCCCCTATTACTATTTTGTCGTCAGGGAGGCTTGAATGAATCGCGGCGAAGCGGCTGGAGAACAGAGATGGGCAAAGAAAATATCTGGATAAACTCAAAAAGATACTTTATGTTTATCCGTTAGGAACCAAAGTGAATCCATTCGACTGCAAGGCGGCTCGCCCAGGTTCGCGAATCGGCGAGCCATGTGCGTTCTCATGCCGCGTGGGCTCGGCGAGTCTCGTGCCCAGGATCCTTCTAGGCGGGGGTGCAGAAGGTGTCTCCGCACCTAGGCGGCGAAACCTAGGGGCGGCCGCAGGCCGATTATTATATGTAAAATTTTGAGTAATAACAATAATAATCAAAACTTTTACAATGATTATTATTAATGATATCATTCATTTTCTCATTTAAATTTTTTTAAATTATCCAACGCTGGTTTTCGAGATAAAAAGTTATAAGTACATACAACCCATTTTCATGAAAATAAGCAAAAATCGAAAAAATCAAGGCCCTGTACTTTTTAACAAATTCGAAATCGGCAAAATGATGACTTAAACCCTCCCTAACCATCTCAATTTGTTCCTTTCTATAAAAAACGAAATCGAGCAGAACATGAGCACGATTGATTTATATTTAGGGATAGCTCAATGATGGTGAAATTTCCAATGTAGGTACATGATAATTATATAGAAAGGCAAGGAACACTATAAATGTTTTCAAATTCATTCATTTGTGAACAATAAATTTAATAGTTTATCAAATAAAAATGGCAATGTAATGTAACGTAAATGTATAAATTAAAATATGGCCATTATATGTTGAATTTTCATAATTTCTATAATCTTTGGCTCACTTGAGCTACCCCTAAACATTAGTATGTATTGTCTAAAGTTTTTATATAGTGTTTATGTATCTAAAGGAACAAATCAGTAGTAACTTATTAGTTCCACTTAGAGTGGAGACTGGAGTTCCCACTTAGTGTTCCAAGCCGTTCCATATAATTATCATGTACATTGGAAATTTCACCATCATTGAGCTACCCATAAATATAGATCAATCGTGCTCATGTTCTGCTAGATTTCATTTTTTATAGAAAGGAACAAATTGAGATGGTGAGAAGATCATATTTTCATAGTTGAAAAATAAGCTTCACCCTATTTGAGAGGCATACAGTGTTGCTTGCGGTGGATAATGTATTAATAAAATGTAAAACGTGACGTTTTCAGTATTCAGTAACATACTGCTGAAATTGTCCAGATTAAAATGAGTTCAAATACGGTATAAATCGGATTATTTCTAGAACTGCATTTGATAATTAAATATAAAGGTAATATTTCTAATCTAAAAACGCTAAAAATAATCTGATTTATACCGTGTTTAAATTCATTTTCATCTGAAAAATCTCAGCAGTATATTACTGAAACGTTCATGCCGATACTATAGAAAATGTGACAGTTTTACATTACATTAAGACAATCATTGAACAATCGTATTGTTTCTATTATATGAACTTTATTTATTGATAGTTATTAATTATAATGGAGCGGCCTCCTCGCCCTCCTCCACGGCGCCCTCCTCGGCGCCCTCCTCGGCGCCCTCCGGCATATTTCAGCCACTTTAGTTCCTTCTTCATCTGAAACAGTAGCATAAAAATTACATTTTCTAGTTCTACCCGTATAGTAGACATATGACTACATAGGGGTCAACGTGACTCAATGCAGTCACAATTCTTATTTAAAAATGTTGGATTAATGTTGCCGAATACGAAATCGCTGTTCTGCCGCGTCAGTGCAGGGAACTAACGCGGGGGTGGATGGTCAAATAGGTGAAATTTCTAACGTAATAACGTCATTCTTGCAGTTCTGAAACTTATTGTTTACGCATTTAATGAACGATATGCAAAATGGCAGACCACGAAGTGGGGGATAAGATCTTGGCAGACGTCGATGAAAAGCGCGATACATAGCTCGCGTGCTAGTGTAAGGGAGAAACAGATGTATACTTTTCTCTTACACTAGCGCGCGAGCCACGTATCACGCTTTTCAGAAACTATCACGTTTCAGCGCGTGGTCAGTTTAAAATGAAAATATGAAAATTTTAATCACGTGGCAAACCGTTCAAACGTGTTAGTTTTGGTAAGAAAATTGACACGTGCTACTTATCGTAACTGGCGTCAATCGATGTCGTGGCGATGAAAATGGTACCACGCTAAATTCATTAAAAATAGTCCGATTTACATGACATCATTTTAATCGGGAGAACGCCAAGAATTCATTAGTATTACTGCCATATCGATGCGATGAAGAATAAAGATTTTTTTAATACGCCGTAATGAATCTCGTCGCGAGCTTTGACGTCCACTAGCCAGAGAATCACTCTGTATAATAGTATACAATATAATACTTACATTTTCTAGATTCTGCATTGTTGTAGATTGTAGAATGTAGATTGTCGTTCCTGGCCTGGCTGTAACGGATTGACGGGCAGGAATCGGCAGGCCCCCGTACCGCTGATGTAGGGGGAAACACTTACTGAGCAGTGGTTATGTGTGCATGAACTGCGCCTGCGTCAGTCATGCACGCATAACCACCGCTCCTGTAGGTGTTTCCCCCTCCATGAGCGGTACGGGGGCCTGCCGATTCCTGCCCGTCAATCCGTTACAGCCAGGCAAGGAACGACAATCTACATTCTACAATCTACAACAATGCAGAATCTAGAAAATGTAAGTATTATATTGTATACTATTATACAGAGTGATTCTCTGGCTAGTGGACGTCCCCACAATTTCTTGGAATTCTTTTGTCGAGAGTGAGAGAATCCGAGAACGAGCGAGAGCGGATAAAAAAGTCAAGCTATGCGTGCGCCAGAGATTGGCATTATTGCCTATTGAATACTTCAATCATGGGGATTCAACTATGATTATCAACGATATTACACATAAAATTTATTTGCAGAATTGAAAGTCCCGTTTCGTTAAAAGTAATCCAATTTAAATTGGCGTCACTTTCATATTGATCCGATGAAAAATAAACAAATTCACTTTCCGTATAATCCAGGGTTGACTAACTGGCGACTCACGAGTTGCCGGGGGCTCCTCCGCCTTGCGGCCACGCTGAACGCAGTCGAATTCGTCCGTGCCTACACAGACATAAATACATTCGATTGCTACGGCCGGCCACGGCCATACGTTTACATATATGTAATTATAATTAATACGACAATACGAACTGATATATACTTACTTTTACACATCTCTGTGAATGTGAACGTAAAAATTATTATTTTATTAAACGCACTTTCGCATCTGTATGTAGAACCAAATATTGATGAAATTTTTAAACCCAAATCCACCAATTTTTACGTTCACATTCACAGAGACGAGTAAAAATAAGTATATATCAGTTCGTATTGTCGTATTAATTATAATTATATGTACATAAACGTATGGCCGTGGCCGGCCGTAGCAATCGAATGTATTTATGTCTGTGTAGGCACGGACGAATTCGACTGCGTTCAGCGTAGCCGCAAGGCGGAGGAGCCCCCGGCAACTCGTGAGTCGCCAGTTAGTCAACCCTGGTATAATCGATGACACAACGCCAATCAACTCCAGTCGCCAGTTTAGACGGCTGAACGGGCCTCGCGCGGCAACGACCAAAGGCTCTCACGAGTCTCGAGGTTCGCCAAGGAGGTCTGTGAAGATAGCACCCCCAAACTCGAATTTTCGGAAAAACGAAACGGCATTCGTTTGTCCATCGTTTGCCCATGTTTGCCCATACAAAATTTTCGTTTGCCCACCCTTCAAAAAAAAGTTATCGCAAAAACAAAATTTTTGGTCAGCACCCCCATGAAAACATTTTAATGATTTCGAAGTGGGAAACGATTGTCCATCGTATGCCCACGTTTACCCACCCAACAATTTTTTTTCCCACCCTTCAAAAAAAAGTTACGAGCAAATTAAAAAATTTAATATTTTTTCCGAAAATATTTTCAAAATCGGTGGTTTAACGATTGATTCTGGTAGCTTAGATGTAGGAGAGATTTGCCCACCCAATAATTTCGTATGCCCACCCTCCAGAACCGAATTAAAAAATAAAATACCCGAAAAGAAGGGCACCGGAGACGCGATCGCGTTAAAGTTCGATTTTTTTCGAATATATTATCAAAATCGATTGTTCTTACCGTAAAGGTTTAATGTATTTGATGGTATATTATCCAAAATTTTGCACACATTATTTCCCGTCACTTTATTCGAACGACACTTCAATTTGTAGCTCTCATCGAATGCTTCACACTTTTCACACATCTGCAACATGTGCCGAATAACACCAGAGTCTATCAATGCTTTTCTAATCACTTTTCACTAATCACCACATTGAATTCGCAAAACGAGAAATAATATAATCTCACAGTTACTTCACAAGCCGGAAATGAACGCACGATCTTGCGAGAGCTGTGTCCGAACTCAGAAGACTGACTGATTTTCGTGGGTCGTTGGGAAGACGTCGAGGGTGTCGCAGACATCTGTTTACGTTTCAGCAGTTACTTGACGCCACGGTCCTTTACAATGGCAGCGTTGCGTGCCGTCAGCGAAAGAAAGTAACTACGCCTTTATAAACATTTCTTAAAGGTGTCACCAAATACTCTAAACTCTTACGTTAAAAACAATCGGTGGAATTTGTTAACAAATTTGAAAAGCATTTCAAAATTCCAGTGGAAGAAGAAGAAATAGAAATAGTGGATAGCATTAATGTTTCTAACGAAAGTAATACTAGAATTTAAGAATTCTAGCCTTAGAATAATCCAAATGAAATAAATAATATACTGCCACAATTATATTTTGAGTGGAATGTCTGATAACTCTATACCTCTACCATGAAAACCATCCTAGAGTTTCCAAAGCAGTCTCGCGTGGCAAGCTCCCGCGGCAGCTTCGCGCTACCTGGCCGCGCGAGGCTGCTTCGCAAAGTGATCATGATCGAGGTATGCAGTTTCCAGACTTTCCACTCTGCACGGCGTGCCTCGCGAGAAATTCTCACAAAGTCGATAAGCACCTTTGACAGAACATATTCCCAATTAAAAGTTATCCCCAAAATTGAAAATTTTATATTAGCGTTCCACAAATTAAACCAACTGAATATAAAAGGAGCGGTTAAAAAAGAAAATTCCAAGTTCGTAGTACAGTGGTCCCCGGATTATTGACATGCTTTTTCCGCCGGATCATCGGGAAAGCCACCCCACAGCTTTGCTTCCTCGGTGTGAGCGAGGGCCTTCGGTCCCAGGTAGACCACCCGTTGACTGCCGGGAGCAATAAAACCGTTGGACCAGGTAAAATACCCAGTAGAGAAAAAGAAAATGTTCATGCTTTTGATAGATGTTCATGAAAGTATTACCAATGGATTTTTTGGGATTTCCCAATGAAAATGAGTTCAAATATGGAGAAATTCGGTCCATTTTCAGTGAACATAGCGTGTGTCGCAGACCAGTCACCAGAAACGTGTTTTCCGCTTAAACCGGGGAACTGGAATTCTAATTGTATTTTCATAATAAACAACAGACCGAATTGCTTCGTGTTTGGACACATTTTCGTTGACATAAACTCACCAATCCATCGGTAATACTTCCTTCCAGATGTAATCAGTAATATGAAAATACTGAATCTCAATTCGCCGTCGACCGAGGGTCCCTCGCTGATGCGCTATTTCACTCACTCTCGGTTTACGCTATTCAGTCTCCTTGTCAGACGGCTCGGGCGAGGGTCCTGACAAGGGTCAGTTTATTAGGCGCACACTACTTCCCCTACCCCGGTTTATGGAGAATTCACCGGTCCCGAATCTTTCTCGATAATCCGGTGTCCACTGTATCTACTATTACTGTAATATCATATTTTTGCATAATTTTATATATATATATATGTGTATACTGAAGAATTGCGCAAAAAAATTAAGAAAATTTTGTTTAAAATCTTTGCTTGTGTCAGATTATTTACATGATTGGTATTACGCGCCTGAAACCAGTGGACAAAAGCCAGACCACGGTGGGTAAAGGTCGCGGGCGGAAACAACTCGACTTTCCCCAAACATGTGTTTGCCAACACTCAAGGCCAAGTCCCTTTTAACATCGACGAAAATTCGGGCCTAACCCTGAGTTGTAAACATCTGCAGCGGAGAAGACGGGGTTAGACCTCAAGCATTGCCTATCGTACTAAATTCTACACTCCTGTCCCTGTTACAGGGTATACAAAAATATTAAAAAATGGACCAGTTATTTGTTGTCCCGCGCAGTTCCTCCGCGTAAGCGGTTATCAAATATCTCAAAAACAATTTGTCCGATTTATTTCAAACCTGGTACACATATTCTTAATGGTATTCTCTAAAACGTAGCACCACATTTTTTTATGCGATAACCCATTCGTATATAAAATATGTCTCTAGTTTGCCTTGTTAGGTAAACAATAAATAGTGATATTCACCTTGCTTTCATTTGTACAGTAAATTTTTTCTTCTCAAATCCGTATGCTACATTGCAGATATTTTATTAATGAACACTGGAATCATGGTCATTCACATGTTAGATAAACCTGGGCGTCATAATTGTACACATCGTTCACGCGCGCAACGATGGAGGAGCTTCACGGGACAAGAAATAACTCGGCCATTGTTTAATATTTTTGTACATTATTTATACAACATATACACTTAAAGGTGGTCACTGTCTCGGATTCATATTTATTCATTGATCCTCAGATAATGTAATATCAAAATATAATTGTGGCAGTATATTATTTATTTCATTTGGATTATTCTAAGGCTAGAATTCTTAAATTCTAGTATTACTTTCGTTAGAAACATTAATGCTATCCACTATTTCTATTTCTTCTTCTTCCACTGGAATTTTGAAATGCTTTTCAAATTTGTTAACAAATTCCACCGATTGTTTTTAACGTAAGAGTTTAGAGTATTTGGTGACACCTTTAAGAAATGTTTATAAAGGCGTAGTTACTTTCTTTCGCTGACGGCACGCAACGCTGCCATTGTAAAGGACCGCGGCGTCAAGTAACTGCTGAAACGTAAACAGATGTCTGCGACACCCTCGACGTCTTCCCAACGACCCACGAAAATCAGTCAGTCTTCTGAGTTCGGACACAGCTCTCGCAAGATCGTGCGTTCATTTCCGGCTTGTGAAGTAACTGTGAGATTATATTATTTCTCGTTTTGCGAATTCAATGTGGTGATTAGTGAAAAGTGATTAGAAAAGCATTGATAGACTCTGGTGTTATTCGGCACATGTTGCAGATGTGTGAAAAGTGTGAAGCATTCGATGAGAGCTACAAATTGAAGTGTCGTTCGAATAAAGTGACGGGAAATAATGTGTGCAAAATTTTGGATAATATACCATCAAATACATTAAACCTTTACGGTAAGAACAATCGATTTTGATAATATATTCGAAAAAAATCGAACTTTAACGCGGTCGCGTCTCCGGTGCCCTTCTTTTCGCGAACTTTATTTTTTATTTCAATTCTGGAGGGTGGGCATACGAAATTATTGGGTGGGCAAATCTCTTCTACATCTAAGCTACCAGAATCAATCGTTAAACCATCGAATTTGAAAATATTTTAGGAAATAATCGAACTTTAACGCGATCGCCCTTCTTTTCGGGGATTTTATTTTTTAATTCGATTCTGGAGGGTGGGCATACGAAATTATTGGGTGGGCAAATCTCTCCTACATCTAAGCTACCAGAATCAATCGTTAAACCACCGATTTTGAAAATATTTTCGGAAAAAATCGAACTTTAACGCGGTCGCGTCTCCGGTGCCCTTCTTTTCGCGAACTTTATTTTTTAATTCGGTTCTGGAAGGTGGGCATACGAAATTATTGGGTGGGCAAATCTCTCCTACATCTAAGCTACCAGAATCAATCGTTAAACCACCGATTTTGAAAATATTTTCGGAAAAAATATTAAATTTTTTAATTTGCTCGTAACTGTTTTTTGAAGGGTGGGAAAAAAAAATTGTTGGGTGGGCAAACGTGGGCATACGATGGACAATCGTTTCCCACTTCGAAATCATTAAAATGTTTTCATGGGGGTGCTGACCAAAAATTTTGTTTTTGCGATAACTTTTTTTTGAAGGGTGGGCAAACGAAAATTTTTTATGGGCAAACATGGGCAAACGATGGACAAACGAATGCCGTTTCGTTTCTCCGAAAATTCGAGTTTGGGGGTGCTATCTTCACAGACCTTCGCCAAGGTTAGTCGAGCTACAAACGACTAAAATACGATTGAATACGAGAACACTGTTGTATTCAATCATGGCCGACGAATAGGGTTGCCATCCGTACTTTAAAATAAAGTATCTTACGTTATTAGATATAGGTAAATGTACTTTATACTTTTGAATAACAATAAAGTACGCGAAAATACTTTATTTCACAATTAATGATATTACGTAAAACGTAACGCAATATTATTATCTTCTATCTTTTCCTGCTACTTGAGCATTTACTGAGAGAGTTTTCTCTGTCATGAATGTGAAGTGGCGGGATGAAAGAAGCAAGGCCTCTCTCAATCTAATAAAAAACGAATTATTTATATATTTCAATATGAATATTGAGTGCAATGATGCCATTGAGATATTTCAAAATAATAAAAATTTACTCTATAATGCTAAAAGCAATAGAAAATATGCTTGAAAGAAATAAAAACTAATAAGATTAAAATGTACTTTTAATTTGTTGAGCGGACTTTTTTGTATACCCCACGAAAACAAATGTACGTTATTTTTCTGTAAAAAAATGTGGCAACCCTACCGAGGATTGAATCCCCTTCATTTCAATCATGAGCGCTTCGATTAAAAACTAACTCGGGTTAGTCTTATTCATCAGTTAGTCTTATTCTAGGTGCGCAAGTTGTCATAACTGAAGAAACTAATAGGTAATAAGATCTCTTCTTTCTAATAGGACATCCTATACAATCATATTACACCAATATATTTCGGTTATCATATGAATTCCATCAACTAAAATTTACTCAATTTCGTATTTTTACATAGGTACAATAAGTTTACTCGAAATTTTTATTATATATGTATATTAGATATGTATCTACAGTCAGGGACAAAAAGATAGGACACCTTATGTTTCTCTATATTCTAATATAATAGCAGATAGCTGAAGAAAATGTACATTTTAGTAAATCAGCTACATTTTACATATCTTTTCACATCTTTTCACATATCTTTTACATATCATTCTACATATTGATAACTGTAAATATACCGAAGATTATACGTAGCATCCGTTTCTAAGAAATAGTATGAAGGAAAACGTAAACATTGTTGTCCTCGCGTAGGACAAAATGATAGGACATGCGAGGTATTTTCACTTCTTAGTTGTAAACGTGTACAAGAAGCGTCAACATCGAGTGCCGTGTAAAGTCTAAAAATTATTTAATATAAACAGTTTAATTTGTGCAGTTACAACACAGCAATAAAGAATGGGTCGCGGGAAAAATTGAGTGCATTTGAAGTGCATACAGCTTTAAAATTAATTAAAGAAAAGTATTCTATAGCAAAAATTGTTAAAATATTAAAGAGAAGTAGAAACGTATTAAGTAAATTAGTCAAAAACCCAGATAATTACGGTGAAAAAAAAATAGTTCTGGTCGTCCTCCTGCTCTAACGCCGCGTGCAATTTTAAGGGTAGCATCGAATTCGAAGATGACCCCTAGACAAATTGCGGAAAAAGCTGGTGTTACAACACACGTCAAAAATGTGTGACGACTCGTATCGAGGGTGGGGCAAGTAGGGCTCGTGCCCTAGGCGCCAATTTCGGGAGGCGCAAAAAAGCCGAAAGAAATAGTGTTTCTTGAATAAATTTATTTGGATGGTTAATGTTAGTAGTTTACGCTTGTTATTCGTGTACTTCGCATGCCTTTTTAGAGAAGCTTTGAAAAAACTTGCCGCACTTTTAGGCTTCATCTACCTCCAACTTTCGTCTCTTCCGCCCTTCAGCTCCAATTTCTTTAAAAAGATTATCTAAATTCCAAATAAAATGTTTTGTGTGATGAACACTTTTAACAAAGAAGTAGAACAGAAAAGATGGAATTGGAATGATATGCATTGGGAGAGGGGGTGGGGGAGGGGAGCGCAAATTCTACGCTTGCCCTAGACACTGTTTACATTAAATACGCCACTGGCGACGAGTTTTACGACAGTGTTAAACACTTAAAACCCAAAAAACTGCAGAGAAAGCCTGTGTTATCAGAGCAACATCAAAGTGTTCGTTTGCTATTTGCGGAAAAACATATCCAGCTGAAAAAAAAGTAGCGCAAAATAATATTTACCGATGAAAAGAAATTTCATTTGGATGGACCTGACGGTTTTGCTTACTACTACAGTAATTTGTCGTTAGTGTCACGTTTTTACCATGCGTTATAATCACGCTCACTATCCCCACCATTTCATGGCATCCTTCAGTCGAGAGTGAGAGAATCCGATATGTGACAGAGAGAACAAAAGAATCGATGCGAAGTTGTCGTCGGCACGAAATAGTATCCGCATCGCGTTAGTATCACGCTGCCAGCCCCGATCGTCGTGATTCTAACGAGGCATTACTGTACCATGATTTGAGAAAAGAACCTCAAATATTAAGCCGTCGTCAAATGGGTAGAGGTGGAGTTATGATTTGGGCCGGCATAGGTTACCATGGAAAAACAGATATCAAATTTATTAATGGCAACATGAATAGCGAAAAATATTTGAATCTGATTAAGGAGCAAATAAACAAACATGCTACAAGAATTGCAGGAAATAAGTTCATCTTTCAGCATGACAATGCCTCCGTTCACACAGCCAAAATAGTCAAATCATTTTTCGCAAATGAAACAATTAAAATTTTAGACTGGCCAGCAAAGTCGCCCGATATCAACATTATTGAAAATATTTGGGCGGACCTTGCGCGAGCGGTATATGCCAACGGCCGACAATTTTTATCTATAAACGAGTTAAAACAATGCATAGAACATGAATGGCACCAATTAAGGAGAAAAACGATTAAAAAGTTATATAAATCTCTACCCAAACGGATGATTTCCGTAATAATAAATAAAGGAGGCTCTACCAAGTACTGAATATTAAACAAAACTGGTAATTCTTTTTGTACATTCCATTTTTTAATCACATGTCCTATCATTTTGTCCCACTAACTTTTTTGAATGTTTACAGTTTTCCAGGTAATTTTATATTGAATATCAACATTTTAATTTAACCAATTGGACCACATGAATAAACACAGTGTAAAACGATGTATACTTATTTATGTCACAAATGTAAACATAATTTATGTTACATATTAAATATCAATTGACAAATTAATGGGTGTCCTATCTTTTTGTCACTGACTGTATTATAAATTTTGAAATGAAATAAAATTTTAAAATACAAATTTGAACCGTAATTTAAACTGAGAAATATGTATGACTATAGCTACAGAGCTGGGTGGCCAATAGCTAACAGACTTCTACGGCTCTCCGTTTAGCCGAGAACGATGACTGTTATTGACATCAGCCACGTAATTAAATTAATTTCTGCGACTCTTCCGGCGTTGGGATAGGCATCGGCCTGGAATAATACACTGCTGGGCTCCTGTTTTTTTTTCTATGGCGGCAAAGGTGCTCTTAACCACACCCGCCGCGTGCACTTCTCATTTCCAATTTAAAAATAATGAGAATTTACTGCGAATAGGTGCCGCTGTCGCGCACAGATACTCATCGAGTTTGAACGTCTCGCTTGTGGGTACTGGAATGAATCGAAAAAATTCAATTTAGCGTCACTATACCGCATCCCCTTTCATTCCTCCTTTCCTTATTCTTTCGCATATTTTTCTCTTCTCTTCAAAAAAGCAAAAGACACTGGGTGCTCTAAAGTCCAAGTATTCTTTTTATCGTCCGTACTTTCTGTTCACTACATACGTTTTTTTCACCCGTTTAGAAACGAATTAAGTTTGTAAAAAATTACGTGTATACACAGTATTATAAGTTTCTCTTTCTAGGCCATTGTATGAAATATATTTGATGTTTTATTTTTTATTCAATGGAGGAAGAAAAGAAAATGTGGACATTTATACAAACATGTTTCTATAAATGTAGAAACATTTATAGCAGCAAGCTTTTCAACTGTTCAACCATTGATTTATGCAACAAATAAAATCGGATTCTTCGCCCCGCTACACCAGGCTCGCCCCTTAAGAACCGTTCCCTTGCGGTTAGTAGAGGAGACCGGGGATAGTTTGGACAATTGTTTATTAATAGTCTTTAACGGGCCGGTAAGATGCCTTATGGCTATTTGTACACCATTCGATAGCTCAGAACGTGCGCTATTCATTTGAACCTGAGAAACGGGCCTCACATTCCCTAGTATTACTTTGAGATGAATAAAGTTCAGAGATGCATATTGTCCAAAGTAGTGGGGTTGTGGGGTTACATTGTACATAGCACAGGGATAGTTTGGACAGATGGAAAGAAATGATAATGAATAATCCAATGAATACTATATAATTTATTTAAAATGACAAATAGATAAGAAATAATGAAGTTTAAAAACCATCTACAAAGAAGCCGAAGACAATACCTCACCATTACTTTTAAATATTTGTAAACAAAGTAAAATAGAGATTACATTGGACAGACTTGAGGATACATTGGACCGACTTGGCAGTTGTCCAATATATTCCCAAGTCTATCCAATGTAACCCCTCATATCAAATCAAAACGATTCGTGCCTTTCCTCAAAAAGGATACTTTGATTTTTGCATAGCATTATTTTATTCTAAAAACATTCAGCAATGCCTAAAAAAATTTACAATAAAATTCTTCCATAATAACGTATTCGAATCATAACAAAAAGTAGATGAAAATATTATACAGTAACGTGCAAAAATTGAAAAGTGTAACTTAACTTGTCATTCGTGAATGCAACACGTCATATTGAACCACAAAATTACCTTTTTTAAAAAAAGGTACAAAAAAGCGCGCCAAGTATATAATCCCATCAAAAAGGATCCCATTTAAAAACATTGTCATAAATTAATACCCATCAAAAAGACTCCCATTTAAAAACCTTGTCGTAAATTAATAGCTTTACAAAACTAATGATATACACAAATTGCGCCAATTATCACAATCACTATTTATACAAAGAAAAATGTATTAAATAATATTAAGCAGATATATTTTTATACAAATAAATATTTTAATACGAATAAATATTTTATTCAAAATACTTGGCGCTGCTCTCCGAATTGGTATTGCTAAACTGAATAAATATGTATAGATTGCATTAAAATCTTTTTCTTTGTTTCTTATCTCAGTGGTGTGTTGCATTATTTTATTTATTAACCAAGACAATTAACATTTTTTTGGTGTCGCAGCGCCAAGTATTTTGAATAAAATATTTATTCGTATTAAAATATTTATTTGTATAAAAATATATCTGGTTAATATTATTTAATACATTTTTTTCTTTGTATAAATAGTCATTGTGATAATTAGCGCAATTAGTGTATATCATTCGTTTTGCAAAGCTATTAATTTACGACAATGTTTTTAAATGTGATTCTTTTTGATGGGATTATATACTTGGCGCACTTTTTTGTACCTTTTTTTAAAAAAAGGTAATTTTGTTGAGATTTCACCCATTTTGTAGTGTTTATTGATGACTGGATAATTTGATCACCCCCTCGGGGTTATTTATTTTTTTAAATATATTGTATTGTCATGCAAACTACTCATGCCTGCAAAGCTTCAAGACAATTAGATTGGAGGAATTGGTTTAAATTTGAGTTTTCAGATATGAACCAAACATACAAGAAGCAAATAGAGGATTGAAGCTGAATAAAATCGTTTAATTAATATAATACTATGTCACAATAAATTTTTTCTCTGACGTAGACCACACTGCATCATCTTCTGCTTCGATTATCTGTAAATATATATAATGCACATTTTAGTTACAACTTAACGTAGAAATTATATACAAATAGAGTGGCCCTTTTCTATAGTAAGCCTAGAGACTACAAAATGTGTCCAAAGGAGGTGAGAGCGTATGGCAAAAAATCTTGGTGGAGGAAATTTAAATACTAATGGTAATTCAACGAAAATGAAAGAAGAGATTCAATATTTTTTACACACAATTTATTGGTGTTAGAATAAAATTAATTTAGTATGTACATTGCTGAATTGAAATATTCTGAATGAGAAACTAATAAAATTAATGAATATCATGAGAACTACTGTGGATTTTAATAAAGTATTATGAATATCTTTCACAAAATATTCAAAAGTATCAAAGGAGATGCATTTTCAAAGTACCTTCTTCGTACCTACGTTCAATGTACCTACGACCAATGTGACTTGCTCTACACTGCCAGCTGTACGCCTTAATTTCCTTAATTCTAAATGCTACGCTAATTTGACAAATTTTGTCGATTTACCTTATTTGACGAATTTCCAGAAACTTGTGCGAAACAAGATGTTTCTCTGTCTATCTAACCTTCTCTGGACAAGCTGCAAGCCTATTCTCGGGCTCATTTTAGAAGGAACCCAGTTCGCGCATGTAGAATGAGCTCTTCGACTGTCACGAGTAGAGCTGTACGAGTACTTGAATATTCGGGTAGCTTGAAATCCGAACCAATCCGGGACTCGGTTTCCAAGCCGAGCCAGGTACCCGAAAAGAACCGAGCGGCTCGGATAGAACCAAGTACTTGAATTTTTCCAAGCGGCCCGAAAGAAACCGAGCGGATTGAATAGAACCAAGCGGATTGAATTTTTTCCAAGCGGCCCGAAAGAAACCGAGCGGATTGGATAGAACCAAGCGGCCCGAAAGAAACCGGACTGCTTGGAAAGAAACGAGCGGTCCGAAAGAAGTTCGAGCAGATCGAAAACTATGTGTCCGATTTATTTCAAACTTGGTACACATATTCTTAACAAGCATGCTCCGTCTCGGCTTCGCCCGAGTTATTACCGTGACTGATTCATGTTTATCTTTACATAGTATAAAATAAAGTCCCCGGTAGGCGTCTGTATGTTTGATCCCGCTAATCTCGAGAATCACTGTACGAACTGCGATGCAGCCCCCACCACCCCATATGTTTATTTAATGATTAATGATTAATGATAAGGATAATGATAGAAAACCGAAATAAGTAAGAAGCTCATTAAAGCACAATAAAGCTGCAGGTGCGATATATAGGTCCATACGCGCAATATGTACAATTTAGTGTTGTGGATCTTATACATAGCGTGGCGAGCACCGCTGTGTGCGAAAGAGATGCGCGTGACGGTTGCCCGTACAGTGGTGGGGATGCGAATCCCATCGTTAGCTATTCTGTGAGCGCTGCGATTCACGAAAACCCACTGATATATATACTATGGATACGAGATTCCCATAAGCCCGCTGTACAGCGGTTGAAGCGAATTGAAGGGTGAGTTTAGATGCCAGCGCCGCCACTGTTTGTCCGATGTATTAAAGGAAATACTCGCGTCAGCGGCAGTTGACGTCGGTTGGCGTGGCAAAGTGGGGCAAAGTATGGAGCACCGCGGGTGATCGCGGAGCGAAGGGAAGTAAGTACAACGGTCGAACGATGGTGGCGCATCATGCCAAAAGCACCTTCAAATCGCTTCAAGCATCTCCAATCCATTGTATATATATCAGTGCGAAAACCTTGCTTCACTAAAATCGTCATTGCTTGGCTTCTATTTGTCATAGCTTAATGTCGCATACACATAAACCTTCCTCGAGAAATGCTTTACACAACGGTGCAACCCGCATCACAATCCGTCCAGTGGTTTCGGAGGTTTAAGATTTTGAACAAACGAACAGTTACATTTTTATTTATATAGAAGATAGAAGAAGAAGATGAAGATGATATTATCTAAACTGTATGATATCATTTTTTATGCGATAACCCATTCGTATATAATAAATGTTTTAAGTTTGCCTTGTTAGGTAAAAAATGAATAGTAATATTTACCTTGCTCTCATTTGTGCAATAAATTTTTTTTTCTCAAATCCGTATGCTACCTTGTAGATATTTGATTAATGAGCACTAGAATCATGGTCTTTCTGATGTTAGATAAACCTGGGCATCATAATTTGATACATCGCTCGCGCGCGTAATATTTATACAACATATGCCTGAATACATGCTCTGGAATAAGAATTAACGAAATAATTTCCAACCTCATAGTATCTGTAAAAAGAATTCGTCTAACCCCTTAATAAAGGGTGTTGCCTGTTAATGGCTAAATAAGTATAAATGAATAAATAAAGAAATAGGTATAATATAGACTGCGGAATTTAGTGTAAATGCATGTTTTTGTAATAATGGATTAAACAAGTGGGACTTTGACCGATCTATATTTCATCATTATGAGGATTTAAAAAATATATTTGTAATTTTGCATATTTTGGGTATTTTTCATGGTATACGGAATTTGTTTAGAAATTAGCTCGAGTAATTTTTAGAAGTTGCTGAACCTCGGCTTTAAAATTTAATAGCTTCATACCTATGTTAAAAAGTTTATGTAAGTGTAATAGTTAGAGTTAAGAGTTCCCTCGAGAATTTCCCCCACCCCGCGCATACTACGCCGGAGCTGCGTGTCCGTGAGTTGGACTCCGAAGTGTCGAGCTCACGGATACGCAGCTCCGGCGTAGTGTGCGCGGGGTGGGGGAAATTCTCGAGGGAACCCGTCTCCGTAAGAAGACGGAGGACCGTTAACCCTTGGTATCATGATTTTCTATTTCACCCAGAAAAATTCTTATTGTTGCATTTTTGCCCACACTTCATCGTAAAAATAAGCAAAAAATCCTAGTGTACCAGTTCTTAAAAAAATGAAAAAATGTGTGTATAACGCCACTGTTAAATCATGCATAATGGTACCTATGTATTATAATGTTAAGCCAATGCTCTTTTCTGCAGAATGTTACACTAGTGTTACATACATTATTATGTTCGACATCAAATTTAATCAAAAAGAAAAATCGAAATAATTGAGAGGACAAATTAGCATATACTTGGTACTTTCAGTGGTCCTGGCGAAATAATTTCGTGGTGTTTTCCCAATGAAGATGATATCAAATGTTGACCCTTAAAAAATATCCAGATTCATATCGTACTTGGTATCATCGGAAAACACACCAGGAAATTATTTCGCCAGGACCACTGAAAGTACCAAGTAAGGTAAAAGGCCCAATTATGGCACAGATGCTAGAGAGGGATATGATATTTTCAATGATTTTAAATAATTAAGAACCTAAATGTTGCTAATTTGTGCGTTATTCAATTATTTCGTGTTTTCTGAAGTAGAAATAATCGTTGTTCTGTAAGTATAACGTTAAAAAATAATTATATGATTGAAAAATAGGAGTGATGTACACGTACGTATTTATGGCACAGCTTTGAAGCTCGTGTCCCTGGTGTTCCATACTATATGTCCCTATTTATGGTACAGATAAAAACATAAAAACCACTATCTGTTCTTATATTTCAGTTATTTTTATAAAAATCTTATACTATAAAGCAGAAAGTGTGTTTGTCTGTCGCCTAAAAACTTTCGAACGGTAAACTCTGGGGTCACGAAATGTGTTCCAGCTTATAATGCCTAGCGAATTCAGATGAATGTGACTATTTTCACCAAAAAATTATTATTTTTTTTAATAAAATCAGAATCAAAATTTCGGGCGGAGCCGAGTAGTAAAGCTAGTAATATATATATATATATATACTTATGTACATTAGTTGTTAAAAAGAATGGGGTTGACAAAATAAAAAACATAAAAAATATTTTTTAGAAATGAAACTATATTTATTTTGTTTCGTTAATTTTTTTGTATTTCGTTTATTTTTTCTTGCAATTTCTTTTTTTCTGCAGCTATTAGCTTTTTTTCTTCCTGCAGATTTTTCTTTTTCGCAATTTTGTCACGTTTAATATTTATTAATATTTATTTTTCTCTTTTTGTCGCTGTTCAATTTGCTCACTAAGACTGTAGGCTTCTTTTTATGCATAAGAGTGTTTGCGCTTCTCTTCACAGCACTGTTTTTTTTAACCTTTGTCCTATCTGCTTTGGTTTTATTACTTTTCCTAGTATCAACCATCTTTCTCTATTAAGAAGTTTAGCCTGAAACAACTTATTCTATAAACAAATGTAAATTTCAATTTACACAATTGAGGCATGCAATATTTTATAGGTTAGTTTTACAATTTTCAAACCAACTTTGATAATACACTTACTTATACGTATATTTGATGAAAATAAAGATTAAATATGATTATTGCTTCAAGATAAAACCCAAAAAACTTAGAAGTAAGACTTTTTTAAATAAATATCACACTATTTACGCTTCAATCTTGCTGTGCCATAAACCAGGACTAGGCGTGACTCAACAGGGCCATGGAACATGGGACAAGCGAATTATCGTCCCATAAATACGGACTTCTAGAAAGCCAATGTACATAATGTTGGAACAGCTTTATAATTAATAAAATCACCACCGGATTCGAATTTGTTTTAATTAATTACAATCCACGAGTTTTCAACTTTCGAATAAGCTATTAAACATCTTTTAAAACCATTGAAATTTGTTAATATGCTTGAAACAAAGAAGTAAGTATATCTGTATTTCAACTCGAATAGCAGCTAATTTTGTACCAACTTAGAGACATGGACACTTCAACATTTTTTTTTATGTTAAATGCATTGATACAACATTTATATTCATACACATACAAATATTTAGATAGCAATGTTTATAAATATAATTTTATTTAAATTATTATATATACATATATATAATATTATTCACTTTTTCTTGTAGTGTTTCATAAATTGGGACACTGTGCCATAATAGGGCCTTTTACCTTATATGCTAATTTGTCCTCTCAATTATTTCGATTTTTCTTTTTGATTAAAGGGTCTAGCGGGATAAGCATAGTGAAAAGTGCCCTTGAACCGATTTTAGCTGGCAATGCACCTTTCAATAGTGTAGCACAGGAAAACATTGTACACCAAGTTTCAACCCCCTATCTCAACCCGAAGGGTAGTTATAGGGTAAATTCGAATTTTCGGTTTTTGTCATATTTTCCCTATTTAATGGTCAGCAAAAATTCTAAAAAAAATCTGAAATATTGTAGACATGATTGTATATGATTGTGAATTTTTTCAGATTTTTTCGTTGCAACTGCTTAGTGTAAGAAATGAAAAACGCAAAAAAATGTCGAAAAATGCAGATTTCGTGTTGAAGTTATCGAGCGACTAGATTTTTAATTTTACAGTAGTTAGATATTGACATGACTATGATCTACAATTTTTTTCAGATTTTTCGGTAAGGTGCGCCATAGTTAAAAAAATCAGAAAACGATATTTTCGAGATATTTCGCGTGAAAACGTGATAAGTACTTTCAATTTTTGCATTTCCGTCATACAGTGAATGCATTATATGATTTTTAATATCTCTATATTCGGCAGAGTAATATGTAAACGGAGGAAATCAAGTTAATATGATTAATTGGAAGTGAATACGCAACATATATCGTATGGTACGACAGAATCATTCAGCGCCACAGTTAGCGGAGTGGTTAGAGTGTTAGACTCCAAAACCGCTGCATACTCTCTTTTGTCGTAGGTTCGCACCCCACCAAGCTCCAATTTTTTTTTCACGTTATAAAAATTTTTCATATTTTTAAAATATTCCAGAAACATTTTTAAATGAATATCGTGTATTGTCATATAATCAACGATGAAAAAAATTTTATATCATGAAAAAAAAATTGGACCTCGGTGGGGTGCGAACCTACGACAAAAGAGAGTATGCAGCGGTTTTGGAGTCTAACACTCTAACCACCCCGCTAACTTGCGTTTTTAAATTGTTTATTTGTGGCACAGTAGAAGTTGTATAATTGTATAACTATAAATAAACAAATAGTTGTTTTCGCTTTAGTTGAAAGACTTAGTTATAATACTATGTTCAGTCTTACATTTGGCGTCGTTTTATCACTGAGATAGTCTTAAACTATCGCTCGTTATAATTGCATGTCGTATTTCTATTAGTGTTTCGACTTATTACCTATCTTATTTTTTATTGCACCTCAAAACGCCTATTAAAACAGGAGCTAAACTTTTATGAACATTCTTACGTACTAACCTTATTGCTAAATATAAATTATTAAATATACACTATTTACAAGGGAAAGGGCAGGATTATGGGTATAGGATATATAAGAAGCATAAAGATGTTAGGTTTGCAGGAGCCGTACACGGTATGGCTGTCGATACGGTAAGGATAGGATAAGGAGGGGAGGGGATTGCGAGTATCCTCGTGTCTACGCATTTGTTTGCCGTCCATTGGCATGTATATAAATTGCACTTATGGTATTCGTTTTAGGCTCGTTGGTAGCTTTGGCATTGTACTAGTTACTTTGTACTTCGTTACACCACTCAGTATTGTGGCTTTTCGTCAGTGAGTTATAATATAACTTATGTTAATTAAAAATACGCATCACACATTCATACTATCCTGATTCATACTGTTCCCATCCATTCTTCCATTCAGTTTCAGTATCTATTCACAGTTTCCTTAATCGTGTCTACTTATTGGTAATCAGGTACATTGCTAAGGCATTTAGCACTCTTACTCGCGCACATATTGCTAGTTACTTATTAGTATAGCCTCTTATATGCTAATTGAGCCACCATAGTCTTTCCCTATCTATATCGTATAACTCTAATATATCCCTTTGCGGGATCGCTGTACTATATTTGAGGTATCTTTCGTCGCACCGCTCTTCTAACCGTTTCGGATTATAAGGGATCTTTTTATCCGCTTTGTGGCGCGGGATGTGGTACAACAAGGGGACAGCGTTCTTGTTTTGTATATATCCATATTTATCCAGGAATACGAAGGCTTCTGGCGGTATGTAGCCAGTTGTTAATGTAGACTTTATGTAATTTTCATCTGGGTATGGTATTGGAAAAATTAAGCTATTATTGGTTACTTCCGCTGCCGATGCAAAGTAATTTCTTGTGAGTTTAATGATAAAATTGTCTATTCTATTAATTCCTGCTTTGTTGTATATTAATTCGTTCCTTATGTATTTCTGGTAATTCGATTCCCTAGATCTGTATAGGTTGAGGCACGCTCTCAGGCATCTTCTTTCGAATATGCGTAATTCCTCCATTATGGATGCCCCCATGTTGTACCACATCTCGCACCCATACGTAATTATGGGTCTTATTAATAGTTGGTAGCAGGTAAGTTTCACCTTACTATTTAGTCTTTTAGAGTAAAATAATCTAGCATGTGCGATAAAGATTTTTTTTGCATTTTTTAATTGGTTTTCTATGTGTTTGTTGAATAGAAATCTATCATCTATCAATAAGCCCAGGTATCTTACCTCACGTTTGTGTGTAATACTTATATTATTGGCTTCGTCGCTCATTAGGGAGAAGTGTTTGTAATTTTTTGCGATGATACCACTAGCCTTTCTTCAGGAGGGTCTGATAAGGATTGTTTCGCATTTATCTGCATTAACTCTGAGTTTCCATTCTTTATAATAAGCGAAAATTTTGTTTAATCCTTTTTGTAGCGTTAACTGTAGTTCTTTTGGTGATTTGTCCGCTCTATATAAAATTAAATCATCTGCGAACGCTATCATATTGCAATTGGTGTTTTCCGGACCGAATAATTTTAGAATATCACTTGTGTATATACTAAATAATATGGGTGAGTTTATTGTCCCTTGTTGTAGACCGTTTTCTATTCTAAAGGATTGTGACGATATTTCTTTCCCCCAACATATTTGGAAACTTCTTTCGTATATCATGTTGTGGATGAGCTTAATTAAGGCTAGAGGGAAGTCTTTTTTCTTTAGTTTTACTATTAGGCCATTGAGCCATACCGTGTCGAACGCTTTTTCTAAGTCAATCAGGCACGCTCCCAGGCACTTTCCTTCGTTTAGTGCCCAGTTCACATCTGAATTAAGTTTGTTTATCGCATGAATTGTTGAATGACGATGTCTAAAACCGTATTGATTCTCGGGGATTATGTTACCTAATTTACACTTTGCTTGAATTGTATCGTTTATAATTCTTTCGAAAACCTTGCCTATGTTCGAAAGTAGACTGATAGGCCTATAACCACTGGGGTCACTCTTGTCTTTGCCTTTTTTCTGGATCGGTAATGTTTTTGCCTTCTTCCAGGAGATTGGGAAGTGGCCGTGATTTAAAAGATTGTTAAATAATATTGTGTATCCAACTATTATGTTCAGCGGTAATTTCTTTAAAACTATGTTCGGTATTGTGTCATTACCCGTCGATGTTTTATTGTTTAGTGTTTTAAATTTTTGTTTTACTTGCTCGCAGTTTGTAAAATAATTTGGTAACGTGCCTATCTCGATTGGCGCTATTGCATTGTTATCTATAGAGAATTTACATATGGTGTCCGGGATGTTGTTTGTAATGTCTTCGATTATTTGCTTGTAATTTTTTTCTATTATGTTTCTAAATTTTGGATTATTTAAGTTATTGTTTTGATCGTTTATGGTTGCGTATTGTATGCCTAGGTAATTTAATTTATTGCTGCTATTGCTTAGTAGAAAGTTATTATTAATGTCTGTGTTGAGAGTGGCTGGTACTATGTCTGCTCGACGTAGTAGGTTTTCTTTGGATTGTGGTATTTTAAGTGTTGGCAATTGCAGCGGGTCTTTCTTTCTGAAAATTTTGTTAATTTCGTAAAACATTTTATCGGATTGTTTGGTGTTAATTTGGGTTATTCTAGTGTACCAGTAGTTATTTACCTCTCTGTCTATTTCTATTTTTATTTTTTTCCTTATTGCCTTTAGTTTATTATCCAAGCATCTTAATGAGTGGCTTATGTGCGGTCCAAAATTACCTGCTCTGCGTAATTTGCGAATTGTCGAGATAGCTTGTTTTTCTTCTAGCATAAGCTGTTTTATATTGCGCGTTACATATTTGTCTACAGAATTTTGTGTCTTGATTTTCGGTATTGAACTCTCCATGGCGTTTGTAATTTTATGAGTGATGTTACTAATATGTTCTTCTATTTGTGCTATTGTGAGATTTGTGCCTGATTTTATATTCAGGTCGCAAGATTGGAGTATACTTTGTAGTCTTTCCCAGTTTGCTTTTTTAAAATTGTAAGCCATGTTGTCTACGTTATTTCTTAGGATTAAGTTCTGATCTGGTATTTTTATTTCAGTTTTTATTGCTACATGGTCGCTTGTTATTTGTATAGTGGAGAGTCTATTGTAGTTTGCGTTAGTACATTCCAGTCTTGCGTCCATCATGAGTAGGTCTATAAATGATCCATTTCGTGGGTAAGATGGGGTGTTTGAATGAAATAAGTTTAGTCTGTATCTAATATCGTTGTTGTTTATCCAGTCTAACAGATTTATTCCTCGTTCATCATTAATTCTATTCGACCATTCCACGTGTTTTGCGTTGAAATCTCCTGCAATAACGTAGTAATTGTTTTGTGATTCTAGGTTAAATTTGCAAAATAATTGTTCTAGTTCTGTTCTAAATTTAGATGTTCGTCCTTTTTTTGCATATATAGAAACTACGAGGGCTAATTGAAAAGTTTCCGGCCTTTTTAAGAAAAAACACATATTTCGAAGCAAAACAAAATTTATTTCTCGACATAGTCTCCCTGCAACTCAATACATTTGGTCCAACGTTTCTCCCATCGTTTTATACCGTCAGAAAAAAATTGTTTGTCTAAACCAGAAAAATACTGGTTTACAGCGTCTTCCACCTCAGCATTTGACCCATATTTTTTTCCCCCGAGAAATTTTTTCAAATTAGGGAATAGGAAAAAGTCGCTGGGAGCTAAATCGGGTGAATAGGGTGGATGCGGAAGCAATTCAAACTTCAATTCGTTAAATTTTGCCATTGCGACCTTGCACGTGTGAACCCGAGCGTTATCCTGGTGAAACAGGATTTTTTTCTTGGCCAAATGCGGACGTTTTTCCTTAATTGTGGCCTTCAATTTATCCAGCAATGCAGCGTAGTACTGTCCGTTGATTGTTTTACCCTTTGCAAGGTAATCGATAAGAATTATTCCATGGCTATCCCAAAAAACTGTCGCCATCACTTTTCCCGCAGAGAGAACGACCTTTGCCTTCTTCGGAGTTGGTTCCCCCACCGCAATCCACTGCATTGACTGTTTTTTGGTCTCAGGCGTATGGTGGTGAACCCAGGTTTCATCGACGGTTATCAATCGCCGCAAAAATTCCGCTGGATTTTTTTGGTACAGGCGAAGACACTCGCGCGAAACGTCCGCCCGTTGGTGCTTATGGTCGATCGTCAACAAGCGCGGCACCCAGCGCGCGGATAATTTTCTCATATCCAAATCTTGATGTAAAATCTTGTACACCCGTTCAGATGATATCCCACAAGCCTCAGCAATATCCGTAAGAGTCAATCGACGGTCTTCCATCACGGTGTGATGCACTAATTCGACCATTTCGTCAGTTGTAACGGTTTTCGGGCGCCCGGAACGTTCCTCGTCTAAAATGCTCGTACGACCACGTTTATACTCGGCCACCCAATATTTTACCGTTGTAAATGAAGGAGAGGCTTCACCGTATACAGAGTCTAACTCATCTTTTATTTCCTGAGCCTTTTTCCCTTTCAAATGAAGGAATTTTATGACTGCGCGATACTCAATTTTCTCCATTGTTGACAGACAATGTCAGCTGACAACTTTGGAAGAGTGCCATAGATAAAGTAATGTTCGGAATGACTTGTAATGTTTACGGTTTACATATGTCAAGACCATCTACCGACCGCGAAAGAAATTTTTTTTCTACAATTACTTTATGTCGATAAGGCCGGAAACTTTTCAATCGAACCTCGTAACACTAAATTACTGTTGTCTGTCATGGTCAGTTTTATTGATGTTGTTTCTAATAGTTCATTTTCTATGTTTTCATTTACTTCAAATTTTATATGATTTTTTATTAGAATTGCTGTTCCCCCTCCTTTGTTGTGTTGTCTGTCGTTTCTTAGGATTTTGTAATTTTTGAAATATAATGTATGTTTTTCATTAAGATGTGTTTCATTTAGGAATACTATATCTGGGTCTTGTTTTTCTAATAAAAGTGTGAGGGCTATTCTCTTCGCATTGCTGACTAATGAGTTTATATTTGCTGATATCAGCTTCAGTTTATGTATGTTTCTGTGTGTATTATTGAATGTAATGACTGTTAGGTATAACATTCGTTATTTGATTTAGTTGTGTGTGCATTGCTTCTAATTTTATAGCTATTGTTTCTATTACTTTTGTTATGTAACGACACATAACCATAACACCTGGTGCAACGGACACCAGCAAGCTCAGCAAGATGCGCTACCAAAGTAGACCGCATACGTTGCAAGGCCGAGATCGACAGGCGGAGACCAGTAGGCCTCCCCCCATGATCACCAAACCGCGACCCCAATCATTGTATATAAACCCACAGCGGAATTATCAAAAGAATTATTGTAAAAGATCAGTTACGCGATCACAACCGTGATCGCTCGTCGAAGTGTCAGCTCAAATAAACCTTTGTTAAACCTACGGTGAGTTCTAACTCTTTAACCGGCAAAGATCCACTACCTCTCGGCTCGACCCGAGAATCCCGTTCCCGGCATCTTCACCCGAACTATCGGAGCCCGGCGAACGATCCGTTCGAGGACAACCGCGCAGTGCAGCCAGATTCTCGGAGAGAATCTCCACACCGGCAAACCTCGCAACAAAATTGGTGGCAGCGGTGGGATCCAGCCAACGTAGGGACAAGGCGAGCTCGACCATCGGAGGTAACACGAAGTTACCACGATCGACATCGAAGAGGACACCGATCCTCAACAAAGTGCTGTCAACTGTCAGAAGAGGACACCAGCGACGAATTCCACATCGCAGCTCATCGACAGTCCAGCAGCGGCAACAATGATGACGAGGCAACTCCTGCTACACGTGCTGTAAGTGGGACATTTACTACTAAAGAGCCGAGCATCACGCCGTAGAAAATTTTTTCCATGCGACGAGCAATATCGTTAGGAAATAATCTCGAGCGAAATTTAGGCCTACCAGAAAGGCAAGAAATTGTACTACCTAGGGTTGACCGATTAGGCACCACAAATAGGGCCCGTAGTTTACCCTCGATCGCACCGACCGACGAGGAATACGAAGCAGCAGTCGACGCGATCCTTGAAATCGACGAACGCGCGCTAGTTGGCCGGAACCAATCACTAGAACACAATAGCTCAATAGCCGAGATCTTACAAAATTCGCTAGGGTCAGACGGGAATATAGTCTGGGAACGACTTTTCCCTTTCGAGAGTATAGATCCGAGTCTACTCCCTCCGGTAGTAACGCACCCCTCTGACGAGACGTGTTCGGAGACGAGCGGATTCACTAATACCTCGTACGATAGCGAAATTCTTGAAATCACTGAAAAAATGGTGATCCATAGTCCAAAGGGACAACAAACCACCGGAACTTCCAGGGCAGGAACTTCTGGGGAAAATACCTCAAATCCGGAACTCTTAATAACTAGAGACGAGACTTTAGGGGACGAAACAATGGCGGGCAATGCAAGCCCCAACGATAGGCAAGATAGGGTGGAGCAGATGTTAGCCTTACTCCAGGAATCCGTGCATCAAAATTGGTCATTCATGCAAACGTTAGCCAACAAGATAATTGACCTGCAGGAAACCAACGAAACGGGAATAAGAACGCGACTTGATATAGAACGCGATATTAACCACCGAACCTTAGAAGAAGAAGTGAGTAGGATGCGATCCTCATTAAGAGGCACCTTGCCAGAAGAAGGGAATAGAAACACGGTGCATTTCCAGGACCAAACGGATGAAGACAGCATACCGAGAAGGTCCAGTAATTTCATACCCCCCACTTTTAGTTTGGAAGGGCCATCTGACGTACCGACAGAATTAGGGGACAATAGAGTTTTTAACGCTTTAAAACTTATACCTAAATTCGACGGGAAGCCCAAGGAATTAGTATCATTCCTAGAGACTTGCAAATATATAGTAAAAGCATTCAGGGTACCTGAACACAGGGCGCAAATAGTACGAGGGATAAAAGCGACTAGAATTACCGCGATAGCCCAAATCGAAGTAAAGAATCGCCAAATACAGACATTCGAGGATTTGGAGAATGTGCTGAATTCACTGTATAAACCAGCACGCACGACCGCGGCTGTGCAAATGGAACTTTTGCAATGCAGACAAGGAATGCAAGAAGATGCTCACGCGTACGGGAACCGATTATCCCTACTGCTCAACGAATTAATTGGGACCGGACTAGATGAAAAGGATTCACTAGTAGAGAAGACAGCGGCCATCAAGATATTCAAGAAACAGGCACACTGCATATTCCAGGAAGGACTCCGTGATGATCTAAAGATTCTGGTCAAATCACGAAGATCAGCCGACCTAACAGAGGCCGTATCAATAGCCATAGAAGAGGAACGGTCAATTAAGAAGTGGCCCACAACGGCCGATACGAACTGCACCACAAATTCCAGGGGCCAAACAGGACAGCGATACTGTCACAATTGTAGGAGGTCGGGACATTTCACCGAAGCGTGCTGGAAGGGCACCGGGAATGGGCCACGACAACCTGGTACAGGACTCGGAGACTGGAAAAACCAAAATGAGGTCAACGAAAATTCCACAGAAAAGGGAACACGTGATACCAACCGCGGGAATCGCCAGTCGTACAACGACGATAGGTCACGCACACAGGGGCGGCGACCTTACAATGCTTACGCAGCAACAACGCAGTCAGGAGGATCACGGACTCTCCCCACAGCAGCGAGACCCGATAACTCCGACGCAAATCAAAAATTGCTTAGAATAGTGAAAAAGGATCCGCAGGAAGTTGGAACACCTAATTTTGCACAAGTAAAAATAGAGGAAGCAGGAAACAATGAAGTCAGAATGCTAATAGATACAGGAGCTGAAGTATCCATAATAAATAAAGTATGCGTCCAGAACGACGTAGCATGGAAGGAAAGCAAGGTACAACTAGTAACCCTAGCAGGAGGGACCATAAAAACACTAGGAGAAATAGAAGCTACCTTTCCGATTGGGGAACAAAAAATTAAACATCGCTTATATATAATAGAGGACGGCACATTAACGGATTACCAAGGAATATTAGGCATAGATTTCCTAAAGAAACACGAGGCCGGAATACAGTGCAAAACGGGAGAAATCACGATCAGGGGTGAGCCTTGGAAAACTCTTCGGGCAAAGAATGAAATAACATTCCCCCCGCGCAAGCAGGCACTAATAGAAGTAGAAGTGGATACCGGTCAAGGAAGGACAACCTCCTGTAATGTAAAACCATATCAATTGCCAGAGAATGCACAGTTAAAAGACAAGCTGAAGAATTCGGAAAATGTTGTTCTGAAAAATATGAAACCCTTGAAACGAAATAAAGGAAAATTCACCGAAGTTCCAACGGGGAAAAACGCGTTAGAAGCCGCTCACGAAGTATTGCAAAATTCTTATGCGGAGGAAGAGAAGGAGTTAAGTAATTCGTGTATAGAAATAAGAAGCTTAACCAATCAAGTGAATATTTTTGAGAAACCCCAAGCTATTAAACAAATACAGCAAGAAATGCAGCAGAAATTAATAAACTTGGAAAAAGAAATGGGACTCAAATATCACGAAGAAGTCAATCGTAATAAGGAGCTATGGGAAAAACTGAAGAAATATGAGAAAGAAGATTCAGAAGGACAAACGTCAAAATGTAACGACAGTAACGCACTTGAAAATTTGAAGTTCGAAAAGGAAATTGAATTGCAAACATTCAAAAATAGGGTAGAAGAACTAGAAAAACTTATCAAGGAGTACCAGAGTAATAAGAATAAATTGTGTACGAAACTTTCAAATTGTAAACTAACGTGTACAGAGTTGAAGAAGGAGCAAGGTGGGCAGAATATCGTTATAGGAGAAGGTAAGAAGGAAGCGCAGTCAACGACCGAAAAATTACAGGCAACTATACATAGTATCGATAAAGAATTGGAGAATAGGAGAGGTATATTAACTAATAGGGATACAGGGTGTAAGAATTATAATATTCAAATTCATGAAAATGCAACAAAGTTAGAAAAGACTAAAGAAAAATCATTTGCTCAAGACGTGGAAATAAAGGTTCTTAAGGAGAAGACGCAGGGTGCTACGGAATTGAACAAATTAAATGAAGACTTAGAAAACAAGAGCACTGAATTACCTGTAGTATACAACGAACTTATGTCTTGTAAATCTGTAGTCTCTAACCTTAATAATGACCTTCGTGCAGATAATTCCAGCGTTCATTTACTTCGTAAGAAAAGGAGCAACTTAATTAAAAAAATATGGCACTATAAAAATTCTACCGACATGTTGAAAGAAGACAAAATAAACGTTAAAGGCAACGTGATGAAACATTGTATGGAATTTAATAACGAAATGTCTATTTTAAAGAATGTGCTTGTTACATGTTTAGAGGAAAACGGTACTGTCCAGACCGATAAAACAACCGCCTACCACCCAGAAGCAAACGGGACCCCCGAGAGGTCTCACAGAACGATAGTAAAGTATTTAAAAAACTACATAGACGGGGATCAAACTGACTGGGACGTGTGGTTATCATACGTAATTTATATGTATAATACTACCCCACATACAGCAACGGACTACACCCCGCATAAACTAGTCTACGGACAGCAAGCAAAACTATCAACTGCACCGAGGTTTGTGCCTAATGCCACATATAACTACGACGACTACGCACAAGAGGCTAAGGAACGATTAAGGACTGCAAATAAAGTAGCTCGCGAGAACTTAATAGTTGCAAAACTACGTTCAAAAGGTAACGTACGACAAGAAAACCAAGAAGTACAATTCAACATAGGAGATGAGGTATTACTATACGATAAATTCACCGCGAACGGCGAAACAAAATATATAACCGCGAATAACACGCTTTGGATTAGTACGGCACAGCCGGCTACTTGGGTCTACGCGACACACGAACCCAACGCGCTCACTATCCAATGCGACGGTAGTAAAACATTCAGAACCACTATTACGCAATCAGGAATCATAAAATTAAAAAACAATTGTAAAATCAGTAGTAAGGAAGTAGTATTACGGAACCAAAAAACGGTACAGGAACAAGACTACGTAATCAAAACAGCACCCTTGTACAATTTAACAACAAATCTAACGGGTTTAGGCAACACCGCGAAACCACTAACCCGAGTACAACTACATAGAATAATAAAAGATCCCGCGGAATTCTCACAACTTTATAAGCAACTCGACCAAATCGAGAACAACATTTCACTAGAATCACGGAATAGTAATACTAGCATACCGATATGGCACATAGTTTACCCTAGTGCCACTACAATATTAATATTAATTATAGTAGTACTTGCAATCGCAATATACCTTATATTGCGTCAAAAAAGAATACAGGGAAGACAAGCGCAAGCAATGTACGCAACCCCTACGAAATTGAAAAGATCAGAACTAAATGTTCAAGTAGGAAATTAAACTAAGAAACGATTGTAATGTAAAAAGTGTAACCGGGAAAAACAAATGTAAACACCGATAACACCGCCTTCTCATAAGGGGGGGAGGATGTTATGTAACGACACATAACCATAACACCTGGTGCAACGGACACCAGCAAGCTCAGCAAGATGCGCTACCAAAGTAGACCGCATACGTTGCAAGGCCGAGATCGACAGGCGGAGACCAGTAGGCCTCCCCCCATGATCACCAAACCGCGACCCCAATCATTGTATATAAACCCACAGCGGAATTATCAAAAGAATTATTGTAAAAGATCAGTTACGCGATCACAACCGTGATCGCTCGTCGAAGTGTCAGCTCAAATAAACCTTTGTTAAACCTACGGTGAGTTCTAACTCTTTAACCGGCAACGATCCACTACCTCTCGGCTCGACCCGAGAATCCCGTTCCCGGCATCTTCACCCGAACTATCGGAGCCCGGCGAACGATCCGTTCGAGGACAACCGCGCAGTGCAGCCAGATTCTCGGAGAGAATCTCCACACCGGCAAACCTCGCAACACTTTTTCTATCCTGTCTGTTCTAGATTGTAGGTTATGTATATTAGCTTGCATTTGTGATATGAGTTGTGGAAACCCTATATTTGTTGTGCTAGTTGGTTCTGTGCCTGGGAGCGTGTTCTGATTCACACCTTTAACTATATTTGCGAATGACGTTCCTGTTCTTGCAAAGGCTGGGTTCGTTATTGTTCTTGGTTCATTTGGTTTGTTGCGTAGGTTTGTATTTTTACTGTTTAATTTGTGTTCCTTATATTTTGGGCAGCCTTTGTAAGAAGCAGGATGGCCCTCTGCTCTGCAATTAACACAAAAGAGTTTCTTACCTGCTTGTTCGTTAGTTAATATATTAATTTTGCATTCACCCGGTTGGTGTGGCTCGCTACATTTTACACATCTGTAATTCATATTACAGTTACTTGCAGCATGCCCAAATCTTTGACACCTCCTGCATTGGGCGTCTCCTTTTTTTAATAACTTTTCCCATCTAACTACGTGATGTTTCACATATTTAATTAATGCTAGTTTGCTTACGTCGCTATTTGGCTCTAATTGGACTATATACATTGGTAGTATTCTATTTTCCTTCTCTGTTCTTAAAGTTTTATATCGTGATACTTTGGTGAAGTGAAGGTTTTCACCTGCGAATGACTGGAGCTCGCTTGCGATTTCTTCCTCCGAGAAGGATTGTGGGAGACCCTTTAATAGGTAATTATGTTTTTTTTTATCTTTCGGGGTAAATGAAAAGTAGCTCGTGTTTGCATCAGTGAGCATCCCCTTCACTTCATCAAAATCTTCCATTGAATGCAATTGAATTATGTGTTTCGCACTACTTATTCTTTTTACATGGAACTTTATATCCGCAGATTTGTTTTTAATTAATTCTATTGACTCTTTAGGGTCTTGATATAATATGTTTATGGGTGGGGGTTTGTTTTTTTCTGTTGTGTTGTTTCTACTAACTTTTGTGTTCGGCCCCGGGAGATTCATCTTTGGTGTTTGGCTGCGGTCCGCTCCTGTTTGGGCTGCTGGTGTCGCTCGTCCTGCTGTTGTTGTTGAAGTTGACGCTCTGGGAAGCTGGGACAGATGTTCACGTTCTTTTTCTCTGCTTAATCTGTTCTTCAACCGTATATCCTGGGTTATTGGATCTGTTGCTGGATGAATCCCTCCTGCCACGTGGTCCCCTTGTAGGTTAGTCGTGGACTCTGAGTTTAATACAGCAGGCAGTTGCTGATTTTCTGTTGCTTTCCATTGAGAAATAATTTCTTTTAAGGTTTCCAGCTCTTGTCTTAAGAGTTTATTTTCTGCACTTAGCTTGTCGATTATAGTAATCGACTTATCTGGAGCTAGCATGTGCTCTGCACTTTTTTTTCCCTTGGCCATTTTCGGGATTGAGGATGGAGTGGCTTCCAATTTTCGTTTTATGGATTTTTTTCCATCATCAATTGACATCAACCTCGTTATTTGGCTTGGGGATAATTCCCCGTCCAGATATTTTACGATGTTCTTCCTCTGCGACGCTGGCCATGTGACGCTCATTGAGGTTATGTTGCAATTAAGTTCATTGCTTCCGATTTCTCGGATACTTTCGCCGGGTAATATTTCCTCCGTCTCTTCCTCCGTTTTGGTAGATAATTTGGCACTTTGAATACTTTTCGTGTACTGTATCACTTGAAATAAATGCAATTTGGCTACACGGTTTGGGACGCTCGACTGTTACGTCTTAAGCCGGGGCCAGACCTGAATGCGTATACGCTGAGCAGGCTGAGCGCGCACGAATGACGCATGCGGAGGGGTCGAAAGTGCCATTGTATCTTTCTTCACCAAATTCTGTGCTTAACTTAGCCCACTCTGCAGTCGTCAAGATGGTGTGATACATAGTTAGCTAAATAAACATACAGCTCAACCCTCCGAGTCATCCCGTTTACCAATACAGAGTGATTGTCCACCGACGCGTGTCAAAGAGTTGCCACCTGGTACCCCGTGGCTAGGACAACTCCCTGCAGTGCCTCACCGAATTTTATGGGTTTTGATCCTTCAAACGGTTGGAATACCATTAAAAATTCAGAAATGTTCAAGAGTTCGACAACATCTGTGTGCCAGATTTCTAAAGGGCAATCAATTTTATGGGGTCTTTAAGAATTTTAGACATTGTTCAGTCTGTATATTGCTCTGTCGCCGGGTAGTACGTACGATGGCTTTGGACCCGCACGTAGGTACTGTTGTTAATCGCCACGCCGACTCGCGGGACAATACGGCCATAAACCGCGACCTTAGCGAAACGGTCCGGCCGATCGGCCCTGGTAATTTTTTGGCAAGCAGATGTGGCATTTCCCTCTTCTACTTCGTCAAGAGTGAGAGGGTTCCTCCTCTACGAACGAATTCACTGAAGGAAGGTCCCCCCTTTTCGAGGAACGGTGTTCCCAATGTGTGTTTCATAATTATATTAAAACTACAATTACTTTCATGCATATGAAACAGATGTCACCAATGTAGCAATTAAAAAGTATTGTCCACCATCAATTCGCCACCTGCAGGCTTGGGAGGACGCCTGGTTCCCGCCTGCGCCGTCTCCCCTTCAAATTGAAGACGGATCCCATATCTTTCGAGTAACCACGCGCTCCAATATTAAAACAAGAATAGGCACAGGCGTACGCACTGCGAGAAAGGGTGAGGCGTAGGGGGGAGGTTATCTTATGACCAATCGGACCTGCATTCGTTGCAGACGCAACGTTTTCACCTCTTCATAGTAATATTTTCTCTTCATGACCCACGTTTTCTCGCAGCGCATATGTCAGTGCGTTCTTTTGTTTTGATATTGTAGCACGTGTTTATACTGAAGAGATAAGGGATCAGTCTTCAATTCGAAGGGAAGATGTCACAGGTGGGATCACGCGCAGTCAGCGGACACCTCATATTCTACCTGCGTCCCTCCACGAGGCGTATTGCTGTCCCCCGCGAGTAATCTCGTGTGATTTTTTAACACAACAGCGAGTTGGCCTAGCTGTATGAATTTAGAACAATGCAGGGTGTAGTGAAGAAAAGAAAGACAAATTATTCAGTAAAATAGAGCTTTAAAGTCTATCATATGTTAATTGCATTATTATTATTCCAAATGTAATTTTTAAATCTTTGATTATCTGTTTATGTCAATATTAACAATGGATTAAATTTATTTAGTCTATGTCTTCAATAATTTAAGTCATTAAAATTAATTTCTGCAGGCGTTTCGTAAAAATCACCGAAAGCAGGGAATTTTGAAGATTTGCATTTTTTAAACAATTTCGAATCTCCAAAAATGAGGACTTAACCCTCCCAAATTTCATATGGACTACCATATATGTATTTCAATATCATGAAAATCCGAGACATCGAGGATTTTAGAAAAGTATCACATCTGCCTCTATCTTCCACGCTGAACGCAATGCACTCCAAAATCCCTTTGATGTGTGGAAGAAAACCGACAACGGTCGGCTCAGGCCATGTGCCTTCGCCGGCATTCGCGAGTCGGGTCGCATGCGCCGAGTCACCACGAATGACCCGTCCACACTAGCATATGCGTTCACGCTCACCCTTTCTGACGTAGAAGCATGCGCCAGGGGCTACTGTTTCACCCGTCCACATCAGAATATTCGTGCGCGCTCAGCTTGCTCAGCGCATACTCATTCAGGTCTGGCCCCGGCTTTACGGCCGTTGGCGTTCACCACTCCGCTAACTGCGGCGCTGAATGATTCTTTCGTACCATACGATATATGTTGCGTATACACTTCCAACCTCGAAAATATCGTTTTCTGATTTTTTTAACTATGGCGCACCTTACCGAAAAATCTGAAAAAAATTGTAGATCATAGTCATGTCAATATCTAACTACTGTAAAATTAAAAATCTAGTCGCTCGAAAACTTCTACACGAAATCTGCATTTTTCGACATTTTTTTGCGTTTTTCATTTCTTACACTAAGCAGTTGCAACGAAAAAATCTGAAAAAATTCACAATCATATACAATCATGTCTACAATATTTCAGATTTTTTTTAGAATTTTTGCTGACCATTAAATAGGGAAAATATGACAAAAACCGAAAATTCGAATTTACCCTATAACTACCCTTCGGGTTGAGATAGGGGGTTGAAACTTGGTGTACAATGTTTTCCTGTGCTACACTATTGAAAGGTGCATTGCCAGCTAAAATCGGTTTAAGGGCACTTTTCACTATGCTTATCCCGCTAGACCCTTTGATGTCGAACATAATAATGTATGTAACACTAGTGTAACATTCTGCAGAAAAGAGCATTGGCTTAACATTATAATACATAGGTACCATTATGCATGATTTAACAGTGGCGTTATACACACATTTTTTCATTTTTTTAAGAACTGGTACACTAGGATTTTTTGCTTATTTTTACGATGAAGTGTGGGCAAAAATGCAACAATAAGAATTTTTCTGGGTGAAATAGAAAATCATGATACCAAGGGTTAACGGTCCTCCGTCTTCTTACGGAGACGGGTTCCCTCGAGAATTTCCCCCACCCCGCGCACACTACGCCGGAGCTGCGTATCCGTGAGCTCGACGCTTCGGAGTCCAACTCACGGACACGCAGCTCCGGCGTAGTATGCGCGGGGTGGGGGAAATTCTCGAGGGAACTCTTAACTCTAACTATTACACTTACATAAACTTTTTAACATAGGTATGAAGCTATTAAATTTTAAAGCCGAGGTTCAGCAACTTCTAAAAATTACTCGAGCTAATTTCTAAACAAATTCCGTATACCATGAAAAATACCCAAAATATGCAAAATTACAAATATATTTTTTAAATCCTCATAATGATGAAATGTAGATCGGTCAAAGTCCCACTTGTTTAATCCATTATTACAAAAACATGCATTTACACTAAATTCCGCAGTCTATATTATACCTATTTCTTTATTTATTCATTTATACTTATTTAGCCATTAACAGGCAACACCCTTTATTAAGGGGTTAGACGAATTCTTTTTACAGATACTATGAGGTTGGAAATTATTTCGTTAATTCTTATGTCCAGAGCATGTATTCAGGCATATGTTGTATAAATATTACGCGCGCGAGCGATGTATCAAATTATGATGCCCAGGTTTATCTAACATCAGAAAGACCATGATTCTAGTGCTCATTAATCAAATATCTACAAGGTAGCATACGGATTTGAGAAGAAAAAATTTATTGCACAAATGAGAGCAAGGTAAATATTACTATTCATTTTTTACCTAACAAGGCAAACTTAAAACATTTATTATATACGAATGGGTTATCGCATAAAAAATGATATCATACAGTTTAGATAATATCATTAAGAATATGTGTACCAAGTTTGAAATAAATCGGACACATAGTTTTCGATCTGCTCGAACTTCTTTCGGACCGCTCGTTTCTTTCCAAGCAGCCCGGTTTCTTTCGGGCCGCTTGGTTCTATCCAATCCGCTCGGTTTCTTTCGGGCCGCTTGGAAAAAATTCAATCCGCTTGGTTCTATTCAATCCGCCCGGTTTCTTTCGGGCCGCTTGGAAAAATTCAAGTACTCGGTTCCATCCGAGCCGCTCGGTTCTTTTCGGGTACCTGGCTCGGCTCGCCCTTTCGAGCCGAGTCAGACTCGGCTTGCTTTATCCGGGTACTTGAACAGCTCTAGTCACGAGGTCTCTGTTCCCCCACTTTACCACCCAGGCTTCCCTCTCTCCTTGCACCGTTCCGATTCCCTTTCATATACCGGGTAACCAAATAAAACGTGTATTCTAAAAAATTCGTGCCATATTACGAATTTCTTTATTAGTCTTATTATACTGAAATGTTTACGGTATTAATATTATGAAATATAACAACAAAGTATGACATAGAAATAAATTTTATTATACAAAACTTCAGGCACAATTTGTAAATATATATTTATAAAATATTTGTATATATTTATAAAACTCTGGACAACGGAAGATTATCATAAATATTTATAATGACAAGAGAGCTCAATTTCCGGATATGAAATATAAAGAAATGATAAGATTAGTGGGGAATACTTGCGGTCTGAGATATCGGACCGTCGTTGATACTTTAAACGAATTTAAAAGGACGGGAATTGTGTCTTCACCTTCGAAGAAACGGGTAAGGCCCGATATAATGCAGAAGATGTCGAAAGAGGAAATTGGAGCAATAAGGAAGCACGTGCACGCCTTTTGGGAACGAAAAGAGCTACCCACAGTTCCGAGACTTTTGGCGGCAATCCGAAGGGACGAAAATGTACCAATTATGTCGCAGAGTACGTTAAAACGCCTCTTGAAGAAAATGAACTTCAAGTACGTACAGAGACGACGCACTAGTGCTATTATCGAGCGGGAAGATATAATTCGTTGGCGTCGAACATTCATCACCAAAATTCGAGAATTCAGAGCGGCGGGATGGCCCATTTATTATTTGGACGAGACATGGGTAAATGCGGGCGACACACGGAAGCGAGTGTGGGTGGACAACACCATAGTTTCGGCATTGAACGCCAGAGAAAGAGGCCTGACGATTGGCCCACCTACTCCGACTGCGAAAGGAAAGCGCCTCATCGTACTTCATATTGGATCGGAGGATGGTTTTGTCGAGAATGGCTTGCTGTGCTTTGAATCCAAGACCAAGAGCGCTGATTACCACGACGAGATGAATGCGGTACACTTTTTCGAGTGGTTTAAGCGCACTGTACCATATTTGAAACCAAACGCCGTTATTGTGATGGATAACGCGCCGTACCACTCTGCGAAACAGGAGCGCTGTCCCGTAACGAGCTGGAACAAACCGCAGATAAGAGAGTGGCTTACCAGCAAGGGAATACGAATGCCAGATAACGCACTGATGTGGCAGTTATTGGACGAAGTTCGCAGAATTAAGCCCAACTATGATAAATATGTAATCGACGAATACGCAAAGACAACGGGGAGAACTATTCTTCGACTACCGCCTTACCATTGCGACTTGAATCCAATTGAGCTCGCGTGGGCGGTAGTAAAAGGCCATGTAAAAGCCAATCGTTTCGTATTCGCAACAATGAATATGTCCTGAAGCTTAATTTTTAAAAGATTTTTGTACGACGAGAGCAACAAAGTAATACAAAATATTGTTACGATTTTGGTAGGGCATATCACGAGTTTACTGAACAGCAACGATAACAGAACATTAACAGCGGGTAACGAATACAATCAGTTAGGCGGAATACAATATCGAGACGTCTGCTAGTAATGGTGGCTGACTTTCGAGTGACAGCTTGACAGGCGATCGATCGGATCGCCTTCTTCTCGCTGTCCTCTTGTCCCGCTCGCGAGCACCAGTGGGCCTTGGATTCCCATCCAAGGGGTGTTCGCAACATTGCTCCCCCCTCCGAAGAAGCGGTCGTCCCGGCCACTGCAGTCTCTTCAACTCCTGTAGCCGTACCCTAGTACGGAAGGGTGGAAAGGACGCCGCGTGGCCCCTTCCGTCCGGCGCCTCGACATTCGCCTTCCCGCCCAGGGAAAAATCACTCCGAAAACCCTGGGCAAGGCGTGGGTACGTGGAATCCTCGGTCTTCGTCCGTTGTCGCCGCTGCTTCTGCGGCTGTTCCCCGTCGTCCTGCTGCAGGCTGGGTCGCGCGCAACGGCTCCTTGCGTATCGCACGCAACAGCTCCTCGCGTTTCGCACGCAGCAGCTCCTCGCGTTTCGCACGCAGCAGCTCCTCGCGTATCGCACGCGACAGCTCCTTGCGTTTCTTCGGGATCCCTCGACGGCGCTTCCTCCGGGGCTCCAACGGCGGAATCCCGCGCCGCTCCGGAGCATCCCTGGGCGGATCCGCTCCGTCCATCGCCCCTCAGCGGTCTGGCCGCTCCGGCGCTGCATCCTGGTTCGTCCTCGACTGCATCCTGGTTCGTCTTCGCCTGCATCCTGGTTCGTCCTCGACTGCATCCTGATCCGTCCTCGACGTCTTTCCAGCAGTCCTGCGCGACACTTCGCTCTTCGAAGTTCCCTTGTAAAAGAAGCGTCGCTCTCTTTAGACGGGAACCGAAAGCAGCTCGTTGGGGCCACGAGCCGGAAAACCGGAAAGGAAGGCCGAACACGCAAGCAGAGGGTCGCAGCTAGTCGCAAGCATGCAAGCGGCCCAACCTCCAGTCCAGCCACCCGCCTCGACAGCCCTGGCCGTCTTCTCTTTTCTTCTGCCCCCAATCTTGAGGCCTTGACTTCAAGATGGCCCCATTCCTCTTCTTGGCATCTGGTGCTGACCCAGGGGACCGTCCTTTGCCTCTCGTCAACGACCCCGTCTCCGCGATGTCTCCCCCGGCCGACCCGTGCAACTGCGTCGCGCGTCCGACCGGTGAAGGGCGACACCATTTCCCGTCTGCTGTCCACCCTTGCGTACTGCTACCTGGGGATCCCCCTGAGTTCCACACCGGAGCATGCTCCGGGGCTCAGAAGGTTCTCTACCAGGGGGGCTAGCGAGGCGGTTTCACGTATGTCCGCGCCTCGCTGCGGGCCACCACGCTATTGTGGCACATTCGGGGAATTCGGGGTCGCATCCGAGCCGCGGTGGCAGTCCCCCGACACCTTGTCCCTCGTCGTGGGGTATCGTGTTCCCTGTAACAGACTCAAGAGCGGGGGCCGCGCTACGAAGGCACCCTCCGCAGCCCAGTCCACCGGATTAGCCTAATCTAATCTTCTTTCTTGAGTCCAGCGAAAGTCCTGCGACGTCTGCACTCCTCTTGCAATGCCCCTCATATTTCGCAAGGCGTCGTACGTGGACCACCTTGCACTTCTTCCTAGGCGAACGTTGAATCCTGTAGACGACGTCGTTGATCTTGTTCACCACCGTGTAGGGTCCTTCCCAGTCGGACTGCAGTGTTGGGCACTTCCCCTTCCACTCTTCGTGGTTGGAATAACCACACTCGTTCTCTTCCAGGACTTCGTCTTCGGACAAACGCTCGAGGTGTTCACCGTTCTCGTCACCCTGGGCTCCCTCTCGTGAGCGGGGGGGGGGGGGGGGGGGGGGCTCGCCAGCTCCGCGACGGTATTCGCCCTCGAACTCCCTCCGTCACGACGCGTCGTGGATCTCTCAACGGTATTCGCCCTCGAACTCCCTCCGTCGGGTCTTCGTACTCAGTTATGCTGTGACGATATTCGCCCTCGAACTCCTTTCGTCACAGCTCTGCAACTCTGCGCACCTCGGGCGCCTCCTCGTTGCAGCAGATCCGCACGCTCACACGGCAGCGGTAGTCCGGTTCCAGGTGTGGTCGACCGGTGCTTCCCCCAAAACGACCGAGCCCAGGTCCCACCGTTTCCAACGGCCTCTCTTCGCTCTCGGAGCCGTTCCTCTCAATTCCTCAATTCGAAGCAGTCCCTCTGGAGATGTCCGGTCCTCCCACACCGCCAGCAGGTTTTGCTGGTATCGTCGTCCGTTCCCTCGAGTTCCTCGAATCCACGTTGCTTCGCCGGGAACCTTTCAAAAGTGTTGGAGAATTCAGCCTTCCGGTTTTCCGAGTACCATTCTCGCGACTCGTCCGCGGGGCTGCGGGACAACGCCTCAACGGCTTCTATCTCCAGACCTCTGGTCACGGCGGCTCTTAGAGACGTGAACCCGCCGAGTCGCAGTTCTCGCTGCATAACCGAGCTGAACAACGCCGTCACGAACTGGGACGCGGCAAGTTTGTCGCGGGCTTCCGCGGGGCAGTCGGCGAATGCGGACTACGCTAAACGTACAATTTTGGTGGCGAGCGAGGAGATGCTCTCACACCGCTGCTGCCTATGGCTCTGGAAGAGCACGTAGTTCAGATTAGACAAGTTCTTCGCCCCGTAGCGGAATTGTAGCGCCGAAACCAAATCCGCGTATCCCTCGCGCTGGGCGGCGGAGAGCGTCGCGAGGACGCTCCTCGCCGGCCCACCGAGGGAAGCGATCAAGGCCGTAGCCTTCCTTTCATCATCCCACTTCTGACACCAATGTTACGATTTTGGTAGGGCATAACACGAGTTTACTGAACAGCAACGATACCAGAACATTAACAGCGGGTAACGAATACAATCAGTTAGGCGGAATACAATATCGAGACGTCTGCTAGTAATGGTGGCTGACTTTCGAGTGACAGCTTGACAGGCGATCGATCGGATCCCCTTCTTCTCGCTGTCCTCTTGTCCCGCTCGCGAGTATCAGTGGGCCTTGGATTTCCATCCAAGGGGTGTTCGCAACAATATTAACGAAATTTTGTGTGAAGTAGAAGATGAAACAGGTGCATATACTCTCTTGCTCTCTCTTTTTTATTTCATACTTGAACATAATAAGAACATGATTGTATTTTTTTTATTGTACTGCATATAGCATTTCTGAAAAAATGCTTTAAATAATTAATATTTCAGGTGCTTTATTAAAAATGCTATTCAAAGAAAGAGTAATAGAAGCAGGTTACGAATTACCTAATGATAATACAGAGGAAAATGAAGCACAAGTCCCGGAAGAATATTGGTCTGTCGAAAATACTAGGCTTTTGCTGGACGAATATACAGAAAAGTTGAAATTCGTTGGGCCCGTAAAAAAATTCCCTACTAAAAAAATAATGTGGGTGCATATTGCAGACGATTTGAAACAGAAGGCAGGTTTAACAAAAACAGTAGACCAATGCGAAAATAGGTATAAGACCGTCATGAAAAGGAAAAAGAGTTCGGAAAAAAATAATTCTACGTCGGGAGCTAAGAGAATGGCTCTAAATTTTGAAAATGAAATAAGCAAAATTGCTGCCATAGACGACAGCTTGGAGCCGGAGATATTACAAAGTTCTAATAAGATAGTTTCAAACATGAAAGAAACAACAGTTTCAAAAGTAAACCGAAATCAAACTTAGTAAATACATTACTAATAATACATGCACAAAAGGAGGATGTAAGACAAAAAAGGCACGAGGAGAAACTCCAACTGCTGAAGTCTTTTCTAGAAAAACAAAACAGTTAAAAATGTATGAAATTTATTAATTTTATAATAAATAAAAATTAAATCAGCGTAATAAATCGCATAACATGTTTCTTTTTTCTTCGCCCTGTGTTCTACTGTCACGTCCCGGGTGAGGTCTTTTAGGAACGATGATATGAAGGGGGGAAAAGTCAGGCGTGAATCTGTAATCCAGCACTCTGAGGAATTTTGGATCGGGAACTCAGGCGCGAATATTAAATCCGTCACACTGACAAGGAACACTATTCAATTGATGATGGAATCGCGCAGAGTTTTTTATATAGATCGAAGGTATATGTTGCAGAGGTCACAAAAATGTAAATTAAAGATGCTCCCAAAAGCTGGTCTGACCTTGAAAAATCAACAAAGGTGTAACAAGGGAACGAAGAAAAATGAGAGAAAGAGAATGACAAAACCGTTTGTTGAAATTTATTTATCTCTATTATATGAAAATACGTTATAGTAAATGAATGACAATAGATTAATGATAGATAACAATTAGAAAAAAATAATGACAATAAATAAAATTAATGAAATAATACTATTGAAATCACAACAGTGGGTAATTAACCATTACATTTATGATAATCTCGTTATAAGTTTTCTGAAGTTGTATGTAAATTCCGTATATTCAAATTGTTTTCTTTGTCTTATTTACAACCTACATGATTTTTAAGAAAATTGTATATGCCTTTTCTGGGCATTTATTTTTCAATTAATGTATACATAATCATATATTCGGCAGAAAGTAGTGTCGCGCAGTATGTGTGATTTGTCGATTAGTCTTCGCAGTGACATGTTTAAACTGTCTCGTTGGTCAAGGTATGAAAGAAACAGTGTTCGCTCGTTGCAGTCATTGTGAAAATTATTATTGCTTCAATCACTTTTATAAAGCTTCTTGTCGACAAGATTATCATTAATGTAATGGTTAATTACTGTTGTGATTTCAATAGTATTATCATTATTTTTTTCAAATTGTTATCTATCATTAATCTATTATCATTCATTTACTATATATTTTCATATAATAGAGATAAATAAATTTCAACAAACGGTTTTGTCATTCTCTTTCTCTCATTTTTCTTCTTTCCCTTCTTACACCTTTGTTGATTTTTCAAGGTCAGACCAGCTTTTGGGAGCATCTTTAATTTACATTTTTGTGACCTCTGAAACATATACCTTCGATCTATATGAAAAAATCTGCGCGATTCCATCATCAATTGAATAGTGTTCCTTGTGAGGGTTTGAAAGGAAACTTAGGCGCGAATATTAAATCCGTCACACTGAGGGTTTGGAAGGAACTTAGGCGCGAATATTAAATCCGTCACACTGAGGGTTTTTAGGAGAAGATTAGGCGCGAATGTTACATCCGTCACTCTAATCGACCAGGGAAGGTTTAACAGGTAAATATACACTCGGAGAACACCCGTTAGAGTACCTTGTATTTGTTTTGGTTTATGTAATAGGATTTACCATTGCATTTATGTAAAAGAAACCACGCTTAGTATTTCCGTGTGTAACGTCCCACGGGGACTCAAACCGGTAGTTACCGACCGTCGGTAAAGTAGGACAATACTACATTATCACGCAACCAACCTATGTTACCGCGCACAAGCATTGTACATACTTTTTATTCATTAATATTAAACTAAGCAGAGATTAAAGAAATAAATATTATAGAAACGTTAGAAATAATTAAATATAAGTACTGTCAAAAGCATAAAACAAAACACTATATAATAAGCGAGAAAACTGCAAAATAACAAATATCGACTCACTGCGCATGCGCCAGCCCGCCAATTTTCCAGTATAAAAGGAGGCGCACGCAACGGAGCGGTCAGTCAGGCTACATTCAAAAACACGCTCTTTAGTTGACGAATGTTTAGACCTAGAGGAAGCTTAAGTATCAACCAGTGAGATTCAGATCGCCCCGGAAACTGTAGCGGCGGATCTCCTCCAGTGTATCTAGAGACGCGGTAGCGTCTCGACGCCAAGTACCTCGAAAAACACCCTGTACATGTCGATGTCGCTACCTTGTATCTTTACTCGTCGCGGAGCCACTTTAACCTAATTCTGACATTTATACATTAATATCTCATCAGGCCTGCAATATGTTGTAAATTTAAAGGCAGTTTTCTTATGTAAACCGCATATCGGCTTTCGAATAAGACCAATTTCAATAAAATCGGTCCACGCATGACAGAGATATCGTAATATCGTCTCAGGGATCTGTCGAAAACGGTAGATTTTTCTTCTGATTCTTCTTCAATCTCAAATTTTTGTCGACATAATACGTATACGCGTTATTATACGCACACCTTCAGCCAAAACGAACTAATACATGTTTCGTTCATCAATTCCTATCTTCACTATGCAATTTCGTTCATCAATTCCTATCTTCACTATGCAATCTAATCCAAATTTTGACAGCTTACAGTCAGGTTATATACAAAATTTGAGATGCCACGTGTTTTTACAAATATATATCGTTGTACCATTGAATTGCAATCAAAATGCTATCGTTGTACCATTGAATTTCAATCAAAATGCAGTCTCACATACAATTCCATGAATCTGGAAACACGTACAATCCATGAATCTGAAAACACTAAAATTCATGCTAAATCTAGCGATAACCCCTTTAAGCACAGAAATCTGTAAACATGAAAATGAAAATTGATACTAAAATCAATTAGAGTCCAATAAAACGCATGTATTTGGTAAACATCAACAAATTAAGGCTAAACTTCCGAAAACCCCCATGTTCCGAATTGGCTGAAATTTTGGAAATAGGTTCATTTTGCACAGAAATAACGTTTGCGAGAAGGATTTTTGGCGACTCAAAAATTTTTTTTTACCATTTCAATGTCGTTCCCTACCTTACCGACAGAGTCGAGAATAGGGTACAACAGGTATTCAATGCATTCTCTTTATTATTCTTCGCCCCGTGCAAACTTACATCGGTTCGCTACCATGCTTTACGCGCCCGCGAGCGGGCGCGCGCCCCCCGCACTAATCTAGCCTAAACCATTACTAATATCCGGAACAAGTTGAAAAGTGGAATGCGGTTGTGTCAGAATAAGTCTTACACAAAGACTTACTAGTAACGTGGAGCCACAACGAACTGAATCACGTGTTACATTCCACAACGAACTGAACCACGTGTTACATTGTAGTCTCAACAATCCCGATACCTTTTAAAAACAATTGAAATCCGCAGTTTCTGTGGCTTTAGAGCCACCTTCAACGTGTGGGTAACATAGGAAGTGATACTTATATGTTAAAAAAAAATTTCGAGTCGCCAAAAATCCTTCTCGCAATCATAATTTCTATGCAAAATGAACCTGTTTCCAAAATTTCAACCAATTCGGAGCATGGGGGTTTTCGGAAGTACAGCCCAAATTAATTTAAAAAATACTATTCCATGAAATATACTCAGAAAATGACGTTATGAATGGAAATTTTAATTTTCTAACCACGAAAAACATTTCTCGATTTGATAAAACAATTCATGAAATTGTGCGTGCTTTCAGTTTCATGGAATTGTACGTGCTTTCAGGTTCATGGAATTGTACGTGCTTTCAGATTCATGGAATTGTAAATTTCAACAGCTGATAATTATTATGCTGTAATTGTAAAATCTTTGTAAAAAGAAGTGAGATCCCCCCAAAAAACTTTAAAAAAGTAAAAAAATTACGCCAAGTACATGAAATCAAGTAAATCACAAAATAAAGAAAATAATACTAATAAATACAAAGTAAAAAAAGATGTGAAATCAGAATGAGCTGCAAGTACATAATGGTGCTTTCCCACAGCGTGCAAAGGCGACACTGTGTAACACAATAAAAGACAAAAAAAGATGTCCGCGGCCTGGAAGTCAAATACTTGGCGTGGCCAGGCAAGGTATTCTCAGATCATCAATACCCATACCCCCCCCCCCCCCCTCGCAGGCTTTCAGAAAATTTGTCCATTTAAAACTCAGACAATATGAGTACATTTTCATTATATTGCGTTTTAAAATAATTGTAAGATCATTCATCCACACCGATAGTTTTCCTCTCACAACCTTGCACATAATTTGTCAATTTTAAACTCTGACAGTATGAATAGGTACATTTTCATTATTTTGCCTTTTTAAATACTTCTTATTCAGCGACACCTTAACCTTGCCTGGCCACGCCAAGTATTTGACTTCCAGGCCGCGTACATCTTTTTTTTTGTCTTTTATTGTGTTACACAGTGTCGTCTTTGCACGCTGTGGGAAAGCACCATTATGTACTTGCAGCTCATTCTGATTTCACATCTTTTTTTACTTTGTATTTATTAGTATTATTTTCTTTATTTTGTGATTTACTTGATTTCATGTACTTGGCGTAATTTTTTTACTTTTTTAAAGTTTTTTGGGGGGTAAAAGTTACTGGTGCATAATGATGGGACTCCGGAGTCGGTTCCCTGCGCTTCGAAGCGGTCTTGAATGTCAGGCGACTTGAATGTCAGGCGACTACGATCTTGGATCGGGAACGGACGCGCCTCGTGACGCTCCGCAGTTTTCGGTTCTTTTAGTCGGTATAAACCAAGTTATTTTCGCCCAGTGTGTTTCCTTGTGATGTGTTAGTGACTGCGATCATTTTGTGATGTTACGTCCTGAAGGGACTTTTGGCGAATCGCCCTGAGCGGCTAGGGTGATTCGCGGGGTTCTTGCTCGGTTAAGGTGCTGAAGCACGCCTTGACTAAACTTACCGTGAGTGGATAAGGAGTAAAGGGGTTTAAATCAATGGTGACACGGAATTCAAGGGAAAGTAACACAGTAAAATATATTCTGAATGATAGATAAAAGTAATGTAAGAACATACCGTAGGGACGGCGCTCCGTCCCTGCTATCGCAGTGAGCTCGGGTTTCGGCACGCTTGCCGATTATCGCTTCGTACGCTCTGTAAGTCGCTCAACCTAACGCAGGTCGTGGTCGCTCGCTGTGCTCTCGGGTAGCACACGGAAGTCGGCACAATCGGTGTCCGTCGATGATCTCGCTATCTCGTTCCATCGCACGTCTTCGCGGAGTCAACGGCGGTTCGTATCTCGCGCAAGGGCTCTCCCGGCTAGGCCGTTCGCGGTGTTTCGGATGGAGATACCGAGGGCTGATCTCGACCGTCCGGACGGGTGTCGCGGTATCTACGTGGAGGCGAGGGCGCGGTTTCTAGACGGCCTGCTGGCTCGTCGCAACTTCCTAGCACGAGCTCTCGAAAACGAATCCCTGTTCCGCGGTTCTTCGTCGCGGGCCGAACCTCGGGCAGTCCCCAGGAATGGGGGCAAACTGCCCTGTCGGCAGCTGTCGATTGCTTCACTAATTCTTCGATGCTTGCGAAATATCCGTGGCCCGGGCCGAGCGCGGTCGTTGCCACGGGCTAAGCGCAACGCGATTGACACGCGCGAGGCGATTCCGCTGAATCGTCGTAGGAAAAGTACGCGAGGACAGTGAGCACGGGATGGACCTGAAGGGCCCATGTAACAGTGATATTAGGAAGTTCGATACCTGCGCCGGAATCCCAGTAATCGTCGAAAATCGAGATAGCGTCGGTTGGAGGCGTCGGTTAGCGTCACTCGGCTCGCGTCATATACGTATTCGTGTGTATCTTCCCCGTGCGTCGTCAGATCACCAAACCCCCAATTGCCCGCGTGCATGCCCGTGTATAGAACAGATACACAGCCTTGGAATCGGAATCAGCCACTTATTAAAATAGTTATTGCAGTTTATCCGCACTTTTTGACAGGCGTAGGTTAGGGCGACCATCTTGGCGGCCATCTTGGTCGCCACCCTGGTAGTTGCTCCCCTCTCTGCGCAGCGTGGTAGTCCCCGCCATGCCCAGTAACATGGACGGCGACTCCACGGACTTCGAACCTGCTCCCACCCGCCAGAAGAAATCACAGAAAAAGAGGAAAATTCTATCCGACCCTCAGTCAGACTGCTCCTCAGTCGCGAAATTCAAGGAACCACGCAGACCCGCAAAACAGAAAGTGGCTGTCTCCGGTTCTAAGGCTGATGCCCCCACCCCAGCCCCCCGCGCGACGGGAACACCGGATCCCAAGCACCCCTCACCTCTATTCGGGACCTTAAGTCCATGTCCGAGAAGACCTATAAGAAGGTACTCGCTTTTTTAACTTCCCCGGAAAACGCGGCCGACCACGAGACCGTGGGCTTCGTCATGGCGAGCATCGGCAAATTCCAGGCCCTTTTAAACGAGTCCCTCCTCTACAGCAGCCGCCTCGAGGGTCGTATCGAGGCCCTCAGGGCTGAAAACATTGACCAGCGACGCGTCGTCTCTAGCGCCGTTGAGAAATGCTCGAGCCAGCCCCTTCCCCATCGCCAAATGACTTTCGCGGAACGTGTCGGAGTTAAGTCCCGAGTGGCAGCGGCCTCGAACCTGAAGCAGGACCCTCCAAACGTCGTCACAATAGTTCCGAGTGACACCGCGACTTATGAGAGCAGCGACAAAACCAAGCTGGCCGTCTTGGAAATGATCTCCGCGAAAGCAGAGAAGCTGCAAATCAGGAACGTCCGCAGAATCCAGGGCAACGGCATCCTTGTGGAGACAGCAAAGGGAAGTGACATTTCCACGCTGGTCTCTAACGAGAAGCTGAAGGCAGCTGGTTTTGTCGTCGGAGCACCGGCCAAGAGGAGCCCTCGGATCATTGTGTACGACGTCCCGAGATCCGACAACGACACCGCAACGCTCGAGTCCATCTTCGAACAGAACGCGGAAGGGGTAGAGAAAGCCCTGCTGATGCAGGAATCCAGGCTGGCCTTCAAAACCGGAGACAGGACGAGGGACTGCTGCAACTGGGTCTTAGAGGTTTCCAAAAAGGTAAGAGATATTTTGATAAATAAGGAACGCCTTTATATTGGCTGACAGTGCTGCAAGCTCCCGGATTATGTAGCAGCAACTCGCTGCTACAAATGCCACAGCTTCGGGCACACCACCAAATTCTGCAGGGCCGAGAAGGAATCCTGTGGCCATTGCGCAGCGCAAGGCCACTGCTTCAAGAACTGTCCTAATAAAAATAAACCCCCCACGTGCGCAAACTGCAAAAAATCCGGGAAGCAATCCACCCATACCGTCACTGACAAACAATGCCCTGCTTACACAGCCGCTGTAAACCAGGTCCTCTCTAGAACCGATTATGCCTACTGAGACCCAAATTGCCGATCGCCGCCTTAAAATCGTACAGTTGAACATGCGTAGATCCAGAACTGTCACCCTAGAAACGCAGAAACTGCTAGAGGAAAAAAACATCGACATCCTCCTAATGCAGGAGCCCTATAACGTCAAAGGGCGCTTTGTGGGTTTCAGCAGTGACACCATGATAGTCTCGGGGGGTAACTCGGGAGACGACCTGATGGCGGGCATCGCGATTAATAACCGAAACCTTACCGTCCTCAAAATCGCGCACCTCAGCGACGCCCACTGCACGTGCGTGGAAATCACAGGCCCTTTCGGTTCAGTATATCTCGCCAGCATCTATTTCCAATGTTCTCATCCGATCGAACCGTACTTAGATAAAATCCGGAAAATTGTCACCGAACTGCCCAGACAAAAATTAATAATCGAAGCAGACACCAACGCGAAATCGAGTCTTTGGCACTGTAGATACAACGACGCGCGCGGAGAATTGCTCGAAGAGACTTTATCCCTTCTGGATCTAGCCGTTCTCAATAAGCCCGACAACCCACCCACGTCCATTTCTCATCTCGGTACATCAAACGTCGATATCACGATGGCATCCGGGCCGACCATTAATCTAGTCAGAAATTGGACCGTTCATGAATACTGGACCTCCAGCGACCATAACGCCATCTCATTCACTCTCAGCCCCTGCAACACCTCTCCTTACACTATCCGCCATCCCCGTTTTAAGACGACAAGAGCCAACTGGGGGAGACTTCAGGAATCGTTTTCGACCGAAATGAACCGCAACCCCATTAACTTCGCACCGATCACCACCGCGTCCATCCAGAATTTCGCGGAAATAATTCAAAGTAATATCCTAGCTGCGTGCAATTCTTCTCTGAAGGAGAAACGCCCCCATCCAAAATCTGTCCCCTGGTGGACCGGGGAGCTAACCGACATGAAGAAACGAACCAACAAAGCCCGTCGCGCGTTCCAATCAGAATCCGATCCAACAGATTAGACAATAAAGCAAAATACCGTAAACTCAGAAGGAAATACACCGCGAGCATTTATAAAGCCAGGCGAGAGAACTTGCAGAACTTTGTCACGGAGGAGGGCAACGCCAACCCCTGGGGCACGGTCTACAGGCTCCGCATCGGGAAAATCGCGCCAGACAAAGCACTCTCGACACCGAACACAGGACCTAACCGCGTGAACACCTGGGAAGAGGCTGCACTTAAGCTCCTTAACTCACTTGTACCGGACGATAATAACGACACGACTGAGGCGCAGAGGGAGAGGCGCGCGTACAGCGCCTCCCCCCCCCCCTGTGTCCCAGACCGCCCCCGAATTCACGCTCTTGGAAGCACAGGCCGCGATCTCCGGCCTCAAAAACGGAAAGGCCCCAGGGCTGGACCGGATAGTCAAAGCCTTGTTCCCGGTAACACCCGAAACCTTCCTCTCTCTCTTCAACACGTGCCTAAATACCGGCTGCTTTCCAAGGATCTGGAAAATCGGCTCAATCCGAACCCTCCTCAAGGGCCCCGACCGCGACGAGTCTTGCGCCAGCTCATACCGACCCATATGTCTCCTCCCAGTACTAGGCAAATGTTTCGAGAAACTCCTCCTAACCCGCCTCCAAACTGTTCTCCTCGATCCACAATTCTCCTCCAGCCGTCAGTTCGGATTCAGGCAAGGTCTTTCCACCGAAGACGCCATTATTAAGATGAAGGATGTCGTGGCAACATCGCCCGAGAAATATGTCCTCGCGATGCTTTTCGATATCAAGGGCGCTTTCGATAGTGTTTGGTGGCCGAGCATCCTCTCTCGATTAAAAGAGAGGGGCTGCCCGAGCAACATATTCGGCGTCATGACGGACTACCTGAGCAACCGAGGCGTCAGGCTTGTCGCCGGGCATCGCGAGGTACAGAAGCAAGTCACGAGGGGCTGCCCCCAAGGCTCAATTCTCGGACCCGGCCTCTGGAACTTAGTATTTGACGATCTGCTTGCCACACTGAAATCTAACGGATTTGAGGCTTTCGCGTACGCAGACGATCTCCTGATCGTCATTCCCGGGAAAAGCAGAGCGGTTCTTCAAACCCTCGGTCAATCCGCCGCGACCATTACACACAACTGGTGCACGAACGAGAAACTCGAGCTCTCGGTCGAAAAGTCAGAGCTTTTTCTTATAAGAGGCAAAGTGGACATCAAGAGGCCCCTCACTATCAAAATAGGATCCCGTAGCATCCGCATGGTTCAGACGATGAGGTACCTCGGAGTGCACTTCGATATGGGCATGAGGGTAAACTCTCATGTTCATATGGTCAAAACGAGGTGCATCGAAAGGTTTGACTCACTGTCGATTGTGGCAAGGCAAATGTGGGGTCTCAGGTACAACACACTGCGCGTTCTTTACAAAGGTCTCTTCATTCCCATCGCGACATACGCGGCTGCTGCGTGGCACGAACACCTTAATAAGACCTGCACACAGGTCTTATTATCGGCCCAAAGACAGGTTCTCCTGAAGGTAACGAAGGCCTATAGAACAACCTCCGCAGCAGCCCTACCAGTAATAGCGGGCGTTCTCCCTACCGACCTTCATGTCACGTTATCGTCAATCAAATATAAAGTCAGGAAAGGAATTAACTTCTCACTCGGCGAATACCGGTTCCCCGAACACGCGACGATCACACCACCTCATAGAGCTATCCCTGAGATACTTTACGCGATCTGGCAACGTCGCTGGGATGATTCCCCCGACGGCCGTCATACTTATAGTATTTTCCCGAATATCAGACAACGTCTATACTCGTTTCATCCTAAGAAAAACCCTATGCCCCGACCGTTTCGTGGCCGTTCTGCGCAGCCCCCACTACCGCCTACGGGCCCGACGCAGGCTATTGCTCGCAGCACTTTACCTGCTGACTTCCCTGCCCCTCCGAGGGCGTGACTTGACCGATGTCAATGTCAATACTGCAGGAGTGCAGTGTATCTACCCGGTAATTCTTTGGTTCCGAACAGATATAACATCAGTTTAGGAGGTGTTCTAAATAGTCTATTTAGAATGCCATTTATTATGACTTTTTTAGGATTTATATTCAAAGGAACGATAAGATTTTTGTACAAGTTTTTTTGCACACATATTTATTGATATTTATAGTATGTAAATTATTTTTTTGAAGTAAAAATAATCAAAATTACATGAGTTGTATTTGATTTTATGGAGTCCGTTTAAAAAAGAAGTGTCCTACTGACAAAGATCGAATAAAACTGTTAAAATTTTCAATTAATTATGAAATAACTAATTTTATGACTATTACCGTAAACTGGGCGAACATTGGCATGTTTTTGGAACATTTTGCTATGTAATATAAAAATGAACATTTTTACATTTGCCTTAACCCTTAACTGGTATACTGTTTTTTCAAACGGAACTGGTATCTTGGGGTCGTGGCAGACCCCAAATAAAAAAGGACACAGAAATTTGTAAAGTCGACATTAGATCAACCTCTATGAATACCTATTTTGTTCTTAGGTAATGTATAAAATAATAGAAATGTAGAAAGTTAAACTATTATGATCAAATTAATTAGAAATTCAGTTTACAAACTTAGAGAACCAAATATTTTGCAGCGAACCTTGCGTGCTTGGGGTCATGACTGACCCCAGGATACCAGTTAAGGGTTAAGTATCCTATCATAACATTGCATCTTTTGTAAATGCACTACAAGTGTCAAAATGTATAAAATACGCTGGCTTCAGTTCACGCACCATTACCACAACCCCCTGTCGGTGTTTTTCCCCCTTCATTGTTGAGCATAATTGGTCCGCACGCTGGTCTACTCCAAATTTTGACAGCTTACAATCAGGTTATAACCTGACGCGTATTAAAGGTGTCAAAATTTGAGATGCCACGTGTTTTTACAAATATGTATCGTTGTACCATTGAATTTCAACCAAAATGCAGTCTCAAACACGAGGTAAGTTATATAGCAAATTTTTATGTATTTATGTCGGGGCGTTTGGTCGCATAGGTGGAGCGTTTTACCTGACGACTGTGTTACAATACGCCCAACGTAAGGTTCAGGAAACTGATTATTTACAGTTATTTCCAGTGATGCTTTTTTCAGTTTCGGTGTCGTTGTAAAGAGAAATGAACACTTAATGTGTTTAGACAAAAAATTTAAAGAATTATCAAAAAATATTGGTTTTATAGATGTTTCTTGAAATGTGGGGCGTAATGTATAGTTTTACCCTATGAAGAATTAGGGTCCATGCGACGTATGGAATTCAGCGGTATATGCAGAAATCGGGGTCCATACGACGTATGGAAGTCAGCGGTATATGCAGAAATCGGGGTCCATACAATATCTTGAATATTGAATTTTTCAATATTTTAATGTGCTTCATTTGAAATACATAGCAACTGCGCCAGGTATCCTGCTGAGTCGTGTTACGGGGATCTCCCCACATTTTTTTTTGCAGACCTATCAGCTTTATGACTTTATTCCTATTGTACTTCCCGGTCGCAGGCGAGGAAGCGACGGACGGGTGGCCAAAACATTTTATGATTTAATTGCACTCTTTAGGACATCGTTTTCAAGTCTTGACCGACGAATTTGTGAAAATGCAGGTAATCATTAGTTTGAACAGACCCGGCAACGCGACGAGGTCGTGTAGTCAAACTGTCCAAGCATTCGCAGTGCAATTTTACAGATTCTGTTCAGTTTATCTAAGTGTTGTTTGTATTGTGCGTGGCTGCGAAAAAATGGAGCAATACCAGCAACAGCTTGGCCCTCAGACTTCGCCAGTGAGGAAAAATCCTTCAGGAAAGGTAACTTAATTTTCATTCATTAATTGTTTTAATTGTTTCACGAAAATATAGGGTAAAACTATACATTACGCCCCACATTTCAAGAAACATCTATAAAACCAATATTTTTTGATAATTCTTTAAATTTTTTGTCTAAACACATTAAGTGTTCATTTCTCTTTACAACGACACCGAAACTGCAAAAAGCATCACTGGAAATAACTGTAAATAATCAGTTTCCTGAACCTTACGTTGGGCGTATTGTAACACAGTTGTCAGGTAAAACGCTCCACCTATGCGACCAAACGCCCCGACATAAATACATAAAAATTTGCTATATAACTTACCTCGTGTTTGAGACTGCATTTTGGTTGAAATTCAATGGTACAACGATACATATTTGTAAAAACACGTGGCATCTCAAATTTTGACACCTTTAATACGCGTCAGGTTATAACCTGATTGTAAGCTGTCAAAATTTGGAGTAGACTACATAGTAAAGATAGCGATTAACGAACGTAACAGGTGTTAGATTCGCCCGTAATGTAGTGGTCCTTATATGTATACAGTCGGGGACAAAATTATGTGGACACTTTTAAAATCGTATTACTTGTTCAAAATTGGTCCGAACAACTTGAGTTATTTTGAGAAGCTAGAAGGATTAGTTTGCTAAGTGACGTGTTTCGTAATTTTGAAAAAAGTTGCAATTCGTCGGAATAGCAAAAAAAATAGGAAATTTCATTTTTTCAACTTTTTTGTCTGTCCTCGTAATGAAAATTCAAAAAACCCGTTTGTAGATTTCAGTAAGTTATATACGTGCCTAAAATTTCATCAAAATCGGTTAACGCTGCTCTGAGCTATAAACGATAAAAGATCGCAGAATAAGGTCGAAAATCGCTGATTTCTGTGAATTTCCGCAATTTTCGACCTTATTCTGCGATATTTAAGCGTTTATAGCTCAGAGCAGCGTTAACCGATTTTGATGAAATTTTAGGCACGTATATAACTTACTGAAATCTACAAACGGGTTTTTTGAATTTTCATTACGAGGACAGACAAAAAAGTTGAAAAAATGAAATTTCCTATTTTTTTTGCTATTCCGACGAATTGCAACTTTTTTCAAAATTACGAAACACGTCACTTAGCAAACTAATCCTTCTAGCTTTTCAAAAAAACTCAAGTTGTTCGGACCAATTTTGAACAAGTAATACGATTTTAAAAGTGTCCACATAATTTTGTCCCCGACTGTATGTGCGTGACATACGTTACTCGTGAAATAGTATACAGTAATGCCTCGTTAGAATCACGACGATCGGGGCTGGCAGCGTGATACTAACGCGATGCGGATACTATTTCGTGCCGACGACAACTTCGCGTCGACTCTTTTGTTCTGTCTCGCAAATATCGGATTCTCTCACTCTTGACTGAAGGATGTCATGAAATGGTGGGGATAGTGAGCGTGATTATAATGCATGGTAAAAACGTGACACTAACGACGAATTACTGTATTACGTGACAAGGGAGAGAAGAAAGCGATTCCGACGAGCGTGAAGTTTGTGGCCCGAGCGCAGTGAGGGCAGTAATTCACGCGAGTCGAAATCGCGTCTCTCCCTTGTCACGTACAATATTTTTTTCAACACCTGCATGAAACGCGTGTTTTTGAAAACCCGCTGAGCGATTCGCAAAAAAAATATGCATGTTCGATTACTACTCGTTTATTCTGTTGAAATTAATAAATACGTGTAGCCCTTTTCAAAGTAGCCCTCAGCATGGAATACTGTGCCCAAAGCGTTGATGGCTTATAATCTTTTTTTTTTCATTAAAATAAACTAATAAAACTGCTTCCGAAAATGTTTCCAATTTGTGGTTTTCTCGCCACTCCACCAGTTTTTGGTATATCATCTGGTATTTTACTTTCGATTTTGATGGCAGCAAATTTTCTTCGATGGCTTTTGCAGCTTTTGCTATATCGGGGGGCGTGTGGTAGCCCGTGTCGCTATCACTGTCATTATTATTCATTTTACCTTTTAATTGTATCTTTTAATGAAAAATGGTGCTGTGACACGTTTTTCAAAACATGTCCGTAAAGAGGAAAAACAGGGCTACATCCTCCCATTTTTTCTAAATTTTTAAAAAGGTGCCTTCAACTATAAAATTGCATTTGTTAAGAACAATTGCTAAATAAATGGACAAATATTCGTTTTTATTAAGTGAAATAATTTTTATTAGGTACCCTTATATCTCCACTGTAAGCACCTAAAAGGTCTTTTTTATCAGTTTGTTAGTTCAACAGTTATAATTTTTTGAAAAAAAAGTAAACACTATATTTCAAAGAGCTGTAACATCCACAATTTTTGACATTTCGAAAAATCCTTCGAGATAGGTTTATATACCCCTAAGGACTACGACATATCCAAGTTGCACCAAAATCCGAAATGTTACTCCGAATAGTGTCCGACTTCGCGTGGAATGACCCAATATCATGATAAAATACGCATGATAGATAACGATTAGTCGAACAACTGCATCTGCATACCATAGGGTAACGTCAAACTCCAGGGAGGAAAGTAAAATGCGCGTAAAGTCTTTTTCCCTTGGGAGAAAAGTAGAAAACGCGAATACGTCTGAAATTGGTCATTTTGCTCCCGCTCAACAGGGGTAAAAAAGCACACATTTTCATGCAGGTGTTGAAAGAATTGAATTTCTCACATACCCACCGCAAATTATCTGAAGGCCGAAAACATAAATTCTTATATATTTTTTTAAAAGCCGTAAATTTTTTTATTTGCTCGTAAACATTAACATTTTTAGATTTGCTTCAAGTATCTTATTATAATATTTTATCTGTTGTGATTGCACTTCAAGTGTGAAACTGCAAAATTTTTGTCCTCTTCCTTCTTTAATACATATTAATTAACTGCCAGTTAATGTACCAGATGTTGTGCCCAGGCAACGCCCAAGCCCACGTGTTAGACATATTACACATATTATATTACGTTATATAAACGTTCGAGATGTTTCGAAGCTAAGACGGCTAGCGACCAATCTTACAATGTCAGCAACACGTGAACGCCTCGCTGCGACCGAGCATAGTAACGCGTACCACGCCCAAGAAGGATATAAAACCAATGCGATTCCACAAAGAGGAGGATTCTAGACTTGACACTCGACCTGTTAACACGGCTGACACTTCTGTAAACCTCAGTCTAGTATTAATTAGTCTCTGAATAAAGACTTAGTCTCTAAATTTAACCAACTTGGTGTAGTTCACCCAGTAGATCCTAATCTTTTGTTCACTCCCGAACCTACGATATCACCAAATCCCGTACCAGCCTTGCGAGCCATCACGCAGGGCACAACAAATTGGTGGCAGCGGTGGGATAGTGCATCGTAAAAAATTTTACCGAGCCTTGACGCAACCGATTGATCAACGTCGACAGAGGTTGAACTACCTCCGACAATATTATTTGATCATCGCAATCGAACAGGCTAGAACTGGCAATCGTCTCTACCGAGGTAGTACAGAGGACCGAGGAACGGCCTTTGAGAAAAACGTTCGACGCAGTCCGAACGCCGACGAGCCTAGTGACGAGTAAAATCAGCCTGAGAGTGAACGGGTGAATTGACCATTTGACTAACACCAAACCCATCTTCGAGGACGTCGCAAATCCGAGGACCAGGACGCACGAGAAGTACTTTGGGGACCGAGGAACGAGTCGAAGCCGCACCTGAAGGACGGACGGAGAGCCGTGCGAAGGAAGCAGCCGTCGGAGCACGCAGTGAACAGCTGTACGGATCGACCTTGCTGGATCCGATTCGTCTCTTATCACCATCTACGGTTCACGGACGAGAGGACGCCTGACCGAGCCGTCGACATGTGGAAAAGAGTAGCGTTGTGAGTAACCGAATACCGTGAAACTAATTATTGTAAACCAGAGTCCTATCAAAATATAGAAACGGTACATGCATGTCTATAGAAGACGAACGCGCAAATCAATTCAAACTTCCGGGTCAGAAAAGCTTGTCAAGATCGTTCGAATCATTTTTTGATAAAAAACTAACCTTCATACGAGAGGAACTAGATCTCCTACCTTCTATAGACTATTCACGACCGTCGCCGTTACGATTAAGCGTTAAGAAAAACGACGATTCAAGTGCCGAATCGTCCCCAGAAAACTTTGTAACGCCGAATAGAGAATTCCCGATAGTGCTAGCGGACTTTAGCTTGTTAGATATAGAAGGAACAGAAGATAGAAAAATGTCACTAAATGCTGGAAGCAGCCTCTTGGTTCCACTACCGGACGTAAAAAGATTATCCACCGCGCTGTCGTTAGTAGATAAATTCATAGGAAAATCGTCGGACGAGCTAGCAGAATTTCTGAAGTCTTATACAAGTGCCGCAGAATTTGTGCCCGAGAATGATCTGCCAAGATTCTTGAAAACGGTGATAGGTACGAAAATTAAAGGCAAAGCAGCCAAGGTACTAGAGTACAAAGAAGTAGATACTTTTGATAAATTAAAAGACATCCTAACTTCCTTATTCGTAGACAAAAGGTCCATAGGAGCAGTTGGGGCAGAATTCCATGCCTGCCACCAACGAGAAGGCGAAAGCGTAAAATTATTCGCGTGTAGAGTAGAAGAATTAGCTGGAGAACTATCTGAATTATCGGTAAAACCAGGGAACAGCGATGAAGTAAATAACGCGTTAACAGAATCAGTACAAGAGCGCGCCCTAGACGTTTTCACCCTCGGGTTAAATGTAAAACTAAGAACGATCATAAGGTCTCGTAACTATGCAACGTTGAACGCAGCAATAGCCGCCGCTATAGAAGAGGAACAAGCGATGGGTTTAAACACCTCGCGAAATTACAGGAAATTCGGTAATCACCCCAAGGGAAGGGAAGGATCAAACGTACCGCGCTGTGATCGATGTAATAAATTGGGACATTTAGCAAGAAATTGCTATACGCGATTAAGTATGCCTCGAGAAAACTCCCCGACGCAACAGACGACAGTAAAAAGGGAAGTTCAGCGCGTCACCATGGTCTGCCATTACTGTAAAAAACTGGGACATCTAATCAAAGAATGCAGAGCTAGGGAAAGAGCAAACGGACGAGACTACAGACCGCGCTATACGAATACGAATTACAGACGCGAAGATACCAGACAGAATTTTAATAGAACTCCGGGTCGAGAACCATCTAACGAAAATCAAAATTTCCCTACCACGAGCCGCGGGACAGCTGATGACAGACAAACAAACGCAGGATCTAGGGTAGAATCGTACCGAGCAAATATGGTAGTGACATCCCAACTCGAAAATACGATCGAAATTAGAGCGCCGGAACTAGAAAAGGAAAGAGCGAATATGTTAGTAGACACAGGAGCCGATATTACATTAATAAAGATAGGTAAAGTAAAGGGCGATGTTCAAGCCGAAGACGAAATAGTATCCTTGCGAGGAATAGCCCCTATGGAAATCAAAACGCTGTGTCTAGTACAATTAAACATAGAAATCGGAAATAAAACAGTAACGCATCCTTGCCGATTAGTTAAAGACGACTTCCCATTAGAAGCAGACGGAATCCTAGGACAAGATTTTATGGCCAAACACGAAGTATGCATCCGGGCAAACCTAGGAATAGAGATATACGGAATACAATTCCCCTACTCAGGAAGGAACGTAGTTTTAAAACCGCGATCTGAAACCATTCTCCTAGCTAGAACAACTGATAAAGGCGAAGGTATAGTGGAAAGACAATCTATTAAACCAGGAGTATTTATAGGAAACTCGTTAACAGTGGGCCAGAACGGGAAATGTGCAATAAGCGTAATGAACACTACCGCGGACGAAGTCCTTATCAATATGCCAACAGTGACGTTACAAACACTGACGAGCTATGAAACTGACCCGACTGACGCGAATTGCGACAAGGAGCGCGACACACCGACGTACGTAGTACACGCAGTACACGGGAGAAATAGGATGCAAACCCTGCGCGAAAACCTTAGAACAGATCACCTAAATAAAGAAGAAGAAACCAGCTTACTCGAGCTATGTGAGAAGTATAATGAAATATTCTGCCTAGAAGGAGACAAATTAGGATACACCACGATGGCAGAGCATTCGATTACCCTAATCCCAGATACTAAACCTATATACGTAAAACCGTATAGATTACCTCAAGCGCATAAAAAGGAAGTAAATAGACAAGTTCAGGAAATGGTAGAAGAAGGAATAATTAGTCCAAGCGTCAGCCAGTGGAACGTCCCATTGCTGGTAGTTCCTAAAAAACCAGACGCTTCAGGAAAACGCAAACTCAGAGTAGTAGCAGATTTGAGGCAAGTGAACGACGCGACGGTAGGCGACTCATACCCCTTACCGAATATAACGGACATTCTAGATCAATTAGGAGGAGCAAAATATTTCTCAACCTTAGATTTAGCGTCAGGATTCCATCAAATAGCCATGAAAAGGGAAGATCGTGAGAAAACGGCATTTTCGACACCATACGGCCATTTTGAATATAATAGAATGCCGTTCGGGCTTAAAAACGCTCCCGCGACATTCCAAAGACTAATGAATACCGTATTATCTGGATTACAAGGAATAAAATGTTTCGTGTATTTAGACGATATTGTCGTCTATGGACGTTCACTGAAAGAACACCAAGATCGTCTAGAACTAGTATTCGAACGTATACGCGAGAGTGGCCTGAAACTTCAACCCAACAAATGCGAATTTCTACGAAAGGAAACGATATACCTTGGTCACGTGATAAGTGAGAGCGGTATCAAACCAGACCCTACGAAACTCGACGCGGTAAAAAACTTTCCGATACCCAAAAGAACTAAAGATATACAATCCTTCTTAGGCCTAGCCGGATATTATAGGAGATTCATAGAACATTTTTCACAAATCGCGAAACCTTTGACGCAATTATTAAAGAAAGACCAAGCATACAGATGGACTGCACAAGAGCAGGAAGCCTTCGAGATATTAAAGGAAAAGTTAACAACAGCACCGATACTGCAATACCCCGATTTCACGAAACCATTCGTTCTTACAACAGACGCTTCCGGAAAAGCAATAGGAGCAGTATTATCACAGGGAAAGATAGGTCAAGACCTACCCATAGCATACGCAAGTAGAATACTAAATAAGGCAGAAGAAAATTATAGCACCATAGAAAAAGAATTGTTGGCCATAGTATGGGCAACGCAACATTTTAGACCTTATGTATACGGCACAAAATTTAAAATCGTAACAGACCATAAACCTCTTACTTGGCTTTTTAACGTAAAGGATCCCGGCTCAAGATTAATGAGATGGAAATTGAAGCTAGCAGAATACGATTACACCATAGAATACAAAGCGGGAAAGACAAATAAAAACGCAGACGCCCTCAGTAGAATGTTCGCGATTACGCGAGGAACGAAGCGAAAACTCAACACAGAAACACTAGCCGTCGCCAGCGAAAACGCCGACGAAGAAAACGAATCCCAGTCAGAAGAAGAAAAGAGCGATATAACATATACGGAGGACGATAAAAATCAAATACTGCGCGAATTTCATGACACTCCCTTAGGCGGACATTTAGGAATAAAACGAACCCTGGAACGTATAAAATTAAATCATTCGTGGCCAGGAATGCGCCAAGACGTTGAAAAATACATCTCCAAATGCGAAAAATGTCAGAAAAATAAATTAACAAGAATAACCAAAGCTCCCATGGTAATTACAGACACTCCCACAGAACCATTCGAAAAATGCGCACTGGACATAGTAGGACCTTTACCCGAGACAAGTAGACGAAACAAATACATACTAACCTTTCAAGACTTGTTAACCAAATTCAGCAAAGCTATACCCCTCGAAGATCAGGAAGCAAACACAGTAGCAAAAGAATTCGTCACAAGAATAATCTGCGAATACGGAATTCCACAACGAGTGTTAACCGATCAAGGAACCAATTTCCTTAGCCAAGTGTTCAAAAACGTATGTAAATTGCTTAAAATCGAAAAAATACAAACCACGGCATATCACCCTCAATCAAACGGAGCCCTAGAAAGGAGCCATCGTACGCTAGCAGAATACCTAAAGAACTTTATCACAGAAGACCAGACCGATTGGGACGAATGGCTACCGTATGCAATGTTTACTTACAACACAACCCCACACTCGTCTACTGGCTACACACCCTACGAACTCGTATTCGGGAGACAAGCAACGTTGCCGACCTCACTAAACCAGGCACCGCAACTAACGTATACGTATGACAAATACGCTGAAGAACTACGCGAAAGACTACGGTCCACAAATAACATCGCGCGCGAAACCTTAGAGATCAACAAAGACAAATCTAAAAGGCAATACGATAAAAAGACAGCAGAAAAATCCTTCAAGATAGGAGACCAAATACTATTACACGACGAGACCGTGAGACGCGGAAGATCAAAGAAATTAACCCCCGCTTGGATCGGTCCTTACACGATCCAAGGCGTACATGATAATAATAACTATACCATAATTAAAGGACGACGAACGCTTCGCGTACACGCAAACAGACTAAAACACTTTATCGAATAGTGAGCATAGGAAAAGGACGCAATCGTGAAGGGAAGTAACGATACACGAACAACTAATTACAGTAAAAATTTAAAAAAATTTATTTAAGCAAAGTACACCCAGTACCCACTAAGATAAACGAATCATTCTACGCGTACATAGAATCCCTCAATTCCTACGTAGTACTTGACACCTCGGTGCAAGATTATATACAGTTAAGCGAACAGGACTTATCGAAATGTAAAACGATAAACGATTTATATCTCTGCACATCTAACCACCCGATATTCAAAGCGATACCATACGGACCCTGCGAAGTACAGTTGTATACCAAACTAACAGAAAAACCGAACAATTGTAAGATACGAATCATGACTTTGAACCATACAATCCTAATAGAATTACAACAACCAGGCGCATGGATTTACGTCACACCAAAACCGATACAATTAGCAGCGACTTGCGACGATAAAGGCACAAATATGTATAGTATTAAGGACTCTGGTATAATAACAATAAGAAATAAATGTACTATCACTACGGCCGAATTTACGATAGAAACCGGAAAACAATACGGTATAGAAAAAATATGGAACTACTTACCTGGTTACAATTTATCACTAGACGAATTCACACTGCCACAAACCACTGTAAATTCATATCGTAACACAAATTTCGAGCTAAAAAGAATAATCAAACACCCAGAAGAATTGAATAAAGTTAGCAAAAAATTAGACGACTTACAAAACGACCTAGAAAAACCCGAGATTATACCAACCGAGTATCACTACAGCTTCTTTACGCTATCGTCGATAACGGGATTCATAACAATTACATTATGTATCATTGCACTCTATAAATGTATTGTACACTTCAAAGCGAGAACACCGCGACATTGTAAAACGGAAAACACAAGTCACGACAAAACCACGCAAAAACCCGAAGCGATAATTAATATAGTTAGTAAGGAAGGAACTTCTTCCACCAGTTCCCTTTGACACATCATAACCATTGTATACAAATATATTATAGTCAAATGTAGACAAATATTGTTAAGACGTATCGTAAGAAAAAGCTATGGCTTTTCCTCCCTTAGGGGGAAGGGATGTTGTGCCCAAGCAACGCCCAAGCCCACGTGTTAGACATATTACACATATTATATTACGTTATATAAACGTTCGAGATGTTTCGAAGCTAAGACGGCTAGCGACCAATCTTACAATGTCAGCAACACGTGAACGCCTCGCTGCGACCGAGCATAGTAACGCGTACCACGCCCAAGAAGGATATAAAACCAATGCGATTCCACAAAGAGGAGGATTCTAGACTTGACACTCGACCTGTTAACACGGCTGACACTTCTGTAAACCTCAGTCTAGTATTAATTAGTCTCTGAATAAAGACTTAGTCTCTAAATTTAACCAACTTGGTGTAGTTCACCCAGTAGATCCTAATCTTTTGTTCACTCCCGAACCTACGATATCACCAAATCCCGTACCAGCCTTGCGAGCCATCACGCAGGGCACAACACAGTGTTACCCCGTATTGCCCCGTATATTAGTTTCCCAGAAAATGTAAAATCTTACGTACACATTACAATTTCAATCTATCACAGTTTGTCACCGTTGTAAATTTGGTTTTTATAGTATGTCCGTTGTGGACAGAGAAGCATCATTATAAATCTGTACAAAGAACTGATGGTGAAGGATCCCTCCTCCAAATATAAGGAGACTATGGCGACGCTGTCCAAGCAAACGGGGATAGGCCTGTCCACAATAAAAAAAAGCGTTGCTGAATACCGAAATACCGGCAACGTAACCTCTCCATATATGAAACGGAAGAAATTAAAAGCCATCGAAAAACTGTCTGAAGAGGAAAAAAATCGGATTCGCGGAAAAGTTCACGAATTTTGGTTCAGGCGGGAAATCCCGATTTTGAAAAAAAATTGTTTTAGCGGTGAACACCGACCCTAACTTGGGCAGCTTCACACAAACTACACTTTATAAAATCCTCCAGGATTTGGAATTTTCATTCTGCAGAAAACAGAGAAATAGCGGCCTTATTGATAAAGAATATATTGTGCTTTGGCGGCAAACCTATTTGCGAAGAATGGCGCAGTACAGGGCAGAAGGACGCCACATATACTTTTTGGATGAAACGTGGGCCAATGCAGGCGATTCTCAAAATAAACAGTGGGTGGACAATTCTATTCGTTCAAGCAGGAACGCACAGGAACGCGGTTTGTCGACGGGCATACCTGCACCCACCGGCAAAGGAAAACGCCTTATCGTCGTCCACATTGGGTCTGTGGACGGGTTTGTGCCTGGTGGTCTGCTGTGCTTCGAATCAAAAAAGAACACAGCAGACTATCATGACGAAATGAATGGAGATACGTTCTTGGAATGGTTCCAACGTATTCTGCCACTATTAAAAGAGAACTGCGTTATCGTGATGGATAACGCATCTTATCACTCGGTCAAGGTCGAGCGTTGCCCAACAATGGGCTGGACCAAGCCACGTATTGTAGATTGGCTGAGGCAAAAGCAGCAGGAAATACCGCCATTTGCTGGTAAGGCCACACTCATAGACATGGTCAGGCAAATCAAGCCGCAATTCGACCGATATGTGATCGATGAGCTGGCAAAAACAAACGGAAGAATAGTATTGAGACTACCGCCATACCACTGCGAATTAAACCCAATTGAATTGGCATGGGCAATGGTCAAGAGGTACGTAAAAATACAAAATACTTCGTACAGATTTGACCGAGTGAAGGAATTATTCGTCGAGGGCGTCGAACGTGTGTCTGCCGAAAATTGGCAGAATTTTGTGAGGCACACTGAAAGTGTAGAACAAAAATTCGGTGAGCTCGACGAAATAATTGACGACCTGCAGGATGCGAATATTATGGACAATCCTGAGGGAGAATCTGGAACGGATTCGGGAGACGAATGACCCGAATATATTTAAATATAGTTAAGTTATCCATTATATAAATTTATATATTTCGAGTCTTATTTTATTATTGCATACAGCGGTTACTCGTGGTATTTAATACAATATTTCATGAATGATTTGTTTATAGACTTTCTGGAAGACCCCTCCCAAAGCGTGAAGGAGACTGTGGGGTTTTAGTGAGTAGAAATCTCACACTACCCCGGCGCTGGAAGGCACTGGGGTGTCTTTCGAAGATTTCCCCACGTTAAAAAAAAAAAAAAAAAATCATCATTTATTTCTTGAAAATACCGAAATCCTTATCCCAGACTAAAGATCTTGAATGATTTGATCCAAAAGAGAAATTGTTAAATTCGGTGCCGTCGCTGAAGGGTTAATGGTCGAATGTAACAAAAATAAAACTCACAGCATCGGTTTTGTTTACCGTTAACACAAAAAAACCCCAATCGATATTGGTTATAACGTTACCAAAAAAATCTGGTCAGCGATAATGGTTATTCGTAACCAAAAACAAAAACAAATTGTGTTGACAATAATGGTTATTAGTGACCAAAAAATATTTCCGTTGACAATAATGGTTGTTTGCAACTAAAAACGATATCCATAATTGATAATGGTTATTCATAACCATAATCATTTAAGGAATATTAACTTTTATGCCATAACTTTTAAAATTTAAGTTATAACAGTTATAGTCTCTGAAATAAACCAAAGTTCAATCACAACAACAGCAAAATAATTTTTATAAAACGTAGGTGGTTACCGTGCGTATTCGGAAATAATAGTGCCACCGTGTATATGAAGGCGTCGCGTGCGGAACGGTTGACAAAGAGGTAACAGACGGTAAGGCGGAGAAAATCGTAGGCGGTTAAGTGGGGAGTCGGCCAACCAGCGCCTCCTCAGAATCATCCCTGCGCGGAACAGGGTTTTTCTTAGGATGAAACGACTATAGAGATGACCTGGTTACAGCCCGATCACTACACGGTTCAATTCCTATCGGGACACGGCGATTTCGCGGCAAAACTAAAATCCCTGGGCCTCGCGGAAAGCAATGCGTGCAGCTGCGGCGGGGGCGAGGAGACTTCTCTGCATGTCCTTCTCCACTGCTCGCTGCATGTGGCAGAACGTGAGGAACTCAGGCTTATCACTTTAGAAAAGAATCTCCCCTGGCCACCGACCCCTCAGCAACTCATAACACAAAGCACATTCACAGCTTTAATGAACACCTCGAAATCCATTCTGGTAAAGAAAGAATTGGCCTGGCGACAACAACCAAATTCCTCCCACCCAGCACCAACAGATCCCGCAGCCGCAGCAGGCCCCTCGCACCAAGCAGATTAATCAATTTGTCTTTTTCAGCCACGTCACCCGCCCCGACCCCCAATGCAGGCAGTGCCTAGGCACTGTGGTGGGTGGGGCGTTATCGGCGAAAGCCATCCTGCTGGAATCGAGCTTGCGCTGGCGGCTCTACCTCCTCGTGGTCCCCACTGGACAGCGTTCCGCGTCGCTTGCGGCGTGTAACTCTGACTAAACGAGCCGCCGCCCTTCGGGGCAGATTCAACTTGTCCAGTGATTCCTAGCGGATGAGGGCAGGGTTTTTCCAAGTTCCAATTCGACAGAACATCTACGCCGAATTTCCCTTGGCAGCGGCCCGCGACGATCGTTAAACTTTGCAAACTCCAACACGCAAGCCAAATGCTCGTATAGGCGAAAGCCTGAGGAAGAGCGCGCCCCTTCTGGGCCAAGACGACTATACTAGATGTCAGACGACTACTTCGAAGCGCTTCGAACATGATTCGAAGCTTAAAAGTGTTGAAAAGTCTTGGTCGACTTCGAAGTCTCGAATCTCTTGGTTCGATACCTCGGTAGGTTTCGGACCAGTATTTACAGAATGTCGTCTGGCACCCCGTGGCGAGAAAACACTCCCCAGCGCCTCACCAAATTTTATGGCTTTCGACCCTCGAAGCGGTTTAAATACCATTAAAAGGTGAGAAATGCTAGGATTTTCGAATTTCTCATCAGATCTGTGCGAAAACGACGCCAATCGATTCCTTATGTTTCGCCGAGGAAATTAACACCACCCATACAGCACACTCTCCTTGCGGCATAGTTGCAGCATACTTGCGGCGCAAGATGGCAAGGACTCATGCAAGGTTGCCGCAACTATGCAGTAAAAATTCTACGTCCGCCTGCTGCAAAGTTGCACGGCAACTTTGAGGCAATTATTCACAAAATATATTTCCACGAGAAAAACTGTTAAAAAAAATAAAAAAAAGTTATCGGGTTCAGGGCGACTTGAAACCGGGCCGCCCGCACGACAATCTGACGCGCTACCCTTGGGGCTACGGAACCTTCTTGGATATAGATTACTGTAAATGGTATATATAGTGATTAAGCATACTTGCGGCATACTTGCGGCATAGTTGCGGCATAGTTGCGGCAAACTTGCGGCAAACTTGCGGCATAGTTGTGGCATACTTGCGGCAAACTATGCCGCAACTATACAGCAACAATTCTATGTCCGCTCCGCGCAACTTTGCACGGCAACTATGCCGCAACCATACATCGACATTGCGCTGCAACCATGCAAGATCGCAAGGTTACTGCAACCATCCTGCAACTTTGCCGCAACGAAGTGTGCTATATGGGCAAGAACGACATAATTCGGATCATAATGAAGGAAATTCCATGAAAAATTGAATTATATCATTTGAAGCTGCCTTCGTTAAAAATAGGCCGATTTACATAAAATTTGATATGATTTTGATCGGAAACACATAAGGAATGCATCGGTGTCACTTCCCTATCCATACAATAAAGAATAAAGAAATATTTTATTTCTGAAACAGGTATGAAGTCGAGGTTAAGTTCGGCTTAATATTCGAGTTATCATATATACATTTATACCTATACGTTATTCGTATTTATAGCATGCAGTGTGTACATATTACGAATGTTGATATGTAGGGAATGACAGAAAGAAAATGAACTACAATAGAAACCGTTTTCTAATAACTGGCAGAAAATTCATTAAAAAAATAATTTATTGCTTATATATATTACTTATACAATAATCAACGTCGTATTTAAACTTAATACGTATAGGCGAGAATGGGACAATAGCGATCAACGGGAAATAATGGTTATATTATTATTCTTACAAAACGGCATGTCTGAAATGTGCAATTTCTTTTCTTCTCGTTCCATGATACCATTCGTTATATTGTTGAACGATCTCGCCTTAATCGTTGCTAAGCAACCTCAGGAAACTAGTGTTCTTGTCTTTTAAATGTCGTTGATGTTACATTTTCTGTGCACAACGTAGGAGATAACTAATTTTGAAGCTTTCTTTACATTTTAAGTTTACGTAAATACAGATATACTGTAAAGACAAAGGATTAAATTCAAATTTAATATAAATATATTTAATTTAAATATTTGATATATAATAATTAATAATAATTTATAAAGAATAATTCTTATAATAATAATACTAATATAAAGAATTATAATAATAATTAATTATAATACTAATAATTATCATTTATTATTATTTCCCGCAACGTAACCGCTATTAGGGGAAGGTGGGGCAAGACGGGGTACCCCCCGTATCTCGTGATACAAACGCATGGACCAACATTGAGCATGCGCGTTAGACTTGTTGTTACCGGCGTTGTTACTGTGCTGCGAGTTAATGAAATACGTGAACGCGCGACGAAATTACATCAACATTTGTAATTTCTTGGAAATTCTTCCTTGTTTCGTTCTTTGTTGCACCCGTGACAGTGACATTATAATATAAAAGATCGTCGGTGCATCTATGTGTTTCTGAGGCACAATTTAACTGGGAAGAAGGTACGTATGATGTTTTATACTTTTGTAAATAATGTTTCGAGCAGTATTCATATTATTGTAGTGAAACGGGAAGGGGCATGATGGGGTACCTCTCATTTTCAGTACCCCATCATGCCCCTCACCTAACCTAGAAATAAAAATCAAAGTTTCTCTTTGTTCCAGGATGGTTCGAAATTATAAAAGAAAGACGAACCGAGGAAAATGGTCTGAAGAAACGATGCGAAATGCAGTTAGAGCTGTATTAGAAGATAGAATGGGATATTACCGAGCAGCAAAAACATATTCAGTTCCACAGAGTACTCTTGAAAGAAAAGTAAAAGTAGCTCGTCGTGAAAATAATAATACTTTTCAAGAAGTGAAGGTACCTCTGGGGCCAAAGTCTCCGATATTTTCAGCTGCAGACGAAGCAGAGTTGGGCCATTATTTACAAGATATGGAGAGTAGATTTTTTGGACTAACGACTGACGACCTAAAATTTTTAGCTTATCAATTAGCAATTAGAAACAATAAAGATCATCCTTTCAGCGTTGATAAAGGTAAAGCTGGCAAGGACTGGCTATTCGGTTTTTTAAATCGTCACCCGGAATTAGCCATTAGGAAACCGGAACACACGTCAGCAGCTGGAGCTGCCGGTTTCAATAAAGCTGCTATTGACAGTGTAACGTTCGGTTGTCCGGGGACGACTGAATGCTAACAGGTTCTCGAGCGGAGAGCGGCGTCCGCCGAGAATAGGATAGGTGGGGGTTCGTTGGTAGAGCAAAGGAGTAAAATCCAACTTAAAACTTAACTATGGCTTTATTAAACAACACTTATTTCTAATAACAACAATAATGCTTACAACTACGATTATATATTTTGTGTTTTTTAATGTTTTTTTATCTATGCTAATTAATTCTAATACGCTGCAAAAATTGGATATATGTGCTACTGCCGTAAGTTCGGCCGCTGCCGTTTCCGGAGCGGTTCCCGAAACTCTTGACAGAGTTTTATGTCCTACGATTCTGCTGTGAGAGCGGCCGCTGCCGTTTCCGGAGCGGTTCCCGATACTCGTGGCAGAATTCTTACTCTACTGTTCTATAGACTTCGCCTTCACTAAACGGCTAAGCTGCTGCCTACTAGTAGGAGCAACGCTTGAAACCTCCGTGAAGACAAAGTTCTCAACCTTTAAATAAAAGATCCAAAAAGGAGCACTCAGTACCTTTGCACACTGAGAACCAGTCGCTGCCGTCTCCGGAGCGTGCTGAAATTCTACTGGATAGTACGTAAGCTGCCTCTAGGAACTTCATTCTATGAGCGCGCTGAGTGCTGCGTGCGCCTCCTTTTATACCAGAGAATTGGCGGGTTGGCGCATGCGCAGTGTGTCGGTTTTCGTTATTTTACAGTTTTCTTGCTTATTACATAATATTTTGTTTTATGTTTTTGACAGTACTTATAATTAATTATTTCTAATGTTTCTATAATATTTGTTTCGCTAATTTATGCTTGGTTTAAATTTAACATATAAAAGTATGTATAACGCTTGTGCGCGGTAACATAGATTGGCTGTATGATAATGTAGTACAGTTCTACTTTACCGACGGTCGGTATTTCAATGGTTCGAGTCCCCGTGGGACGTTACAACAGTTTCTTTAAATTATTGGGCGAGATCTATGACAAACACAAACTAACTCCTGATCGTATATTTAATTGTGATGAGACGGGAGTGCCAGTTGTTCCGAAAACAAAATGCAAAATAATAGCCAAAACGGGGCGAAAACAAGTGGGTGCATTGGTTTCTGCTGAGCGAGGTCAAACCATCACAATCGAAATTAGAGCTCTTACTACCCGCCCGCCCGGGTACTCGAGTACCCGGTGAGACCCCGGGTAGAAAAAAATTACTCGGGTACCCGGGTACCCGTAGGATACCCGACTACCCGGGTAAACAAAAATTACCCGAGTATCCATGAGATACCCGAGTAACTGAAATGTGATGAGATCGTTGAGAATTTCGATTTGACAGTCGATAGTCCTTTGGCCTTTCGATCATTTTCGGCTAACCTCTTCCGGCTAATAAGAATAAGATGACAATTTAAATTAACTCAGTTATCTGCAGCCGGAGGCCTTAAATCCTTTGATGCTAATGATTTGATGTAATTACATTCGAACATGCAACTTTTGAACGTAACAATTTCGTAACGTCACATCCCTTGCTCGTAGATTCGATATACATTCATATACTGACAGTACCCATCAAATTGCTTGTTTTCTTGAACCTAGAAGCAAAAATTTAACATTAGAAGATAGCGCATTAAAAATATAATTATAGATTCTATTCACAACAAGATTGAAAATATAACAATTAATGAAAATAATACAGCTAACGATAATACCACTTCAAGTTCTTCAGAAATTGATATGTACATATATTTATAGACAAATATAAAAACCTGGCAGAATTGGCAAAAATGTATTTGAATATTCCGATTACATCTGCTAGGTCGGAACACACATATTGTCCAGCTTGGTTACTACCTGGAAATGTAGATTTATTAGTATTTTTATATCAAAACAGAAATGTGTGGAGGTTAAGTCGCGAACAGAATCGTGATTCGAAGTCACACACTATTTCTTGTATAGAATTTATTATTCTACTTACCGTTGCGCACTATACTACGGTGCGGTGCGGCAGTAACCTAGTGTCCCCGATACCGACGACTCACCGATCCCTCGCAGCAAAAGACATTGTATCATAATATTCATAATCGTAAGGCGCACACAATACTACATTCAATTGTTTGAAGTTTATTCCGTTCATTACCGAGGTTAGCCGAAAATGATCGAAAGGCCAACGGACTATCGACTGTCAAATCGAAATTCTCAACGATCTCATCACATTTCAGTTACTCGGGTATCTCATGGATACTCGGGTAATTTTTGTCTACCCGGGTAGTCGGGTATCCTACGGGTACCCGGGTACCCGAGTAATTTTTGTCTACCCGGGGTCTCACCGGGTACCCGAGTACCCGGGTCAAAACAATAGCTCTAATCGAAATATGCTTCAGCGCAAGTGGTCAGTAAATGCCTCCAATGTTAGTATTCCCTCGTAAACGGATGAAACCAGAATTAATGGTAAATGCTTCTCCGGGTGCTTGGGGTGTGTGCAGTGACTCTGGATGGATGACTGCCGAACTATTCTTGCATTGGTTTAGAAAATTCATCCCTTTCAGCCGAGCATCCAAAGAAAATCCTATTTTATTGCTGCTGGATGGTCACTGCACCTACACGAAAAACTTACATGTTATTGAGGAAGCAAGAGCAAATGGCGTTATTATATTGTGCTTTGCACCCCACACTACACATCGTCTACAGCCACTTGATGTAGTGTTTATGAAACCTGTAAGTAGTGATGGGATTTGAAGCGCTTCGAAGCGCTTCGAATCTATATATATGACGAAAACTTCGAAGCGCTTCGAACATGATTCGAAGCTCTTGAAAGCCTTGGTCGGCTTCGAAGTCTTGATGGGCTTCGAAGTCTCGAATCTTTTTCGGATCCGTATTTACAGAATGCCGCCTGGCACCCCGTGGCGAGGGCAACACTCCCCAGTGCCGCACGTATTCGCCACGGGGTGCCAGGCGGCATTCTGTAAATACGGATCCGAAAGAGATTCGAGACTTCGAAGCCCATCAAGACTTCGAAGCCGACCAAGACTTCGAATCATGTTCGAAGCGTTTCGAAGTAGTCGCCTGACACTCAGACGGATTCGAAGCGCTTGGAACCGACTCCGGAGTCCCATCACTACCTGTAAGCACATATTATGATCAGACAATATCATCGTGGCTTCGTTCAAACCCAGGATGTGTAGTTACTACATTTCAAGTGGCGGAGCTGTTTGGCAAAGCTTTTATTCGGGCAGCGACTATGACAACTGCCATCAATGGTTTTAAAAAATGCGGGATCTGGCCATTTGATACCAGTGTTTTTACAGAAGATGATTTTATCGCTTCTATGGCAACTGACATTCCTTTAATTGAAAGGACAGATCTTGCTTCAAACATTAATATACAAAGTGAAGCAGTGGAACCAGAACCAATTCAGTTACCCATAGAACAGGCCACAGATCAAATGAATGTTTCTGAATGTTCAAGATGAGTATTACTCAAGGTTGCCTGAGACTTTGACTAAGAAAGTCTGTTACCGGTAGGCCGTTGTGTTTACGGTCTTTCGGCCATACCGCTGACATACGTTGTTGTCAAGCTAGCTCACGTAGGCCAAATGCGTCGTCGCGGATTCGCCGCTCAGATCACGCGAGAAATTAGTTGGCCAATAAGGCACGTCTTACGTCACGCAGGAATGCGGAAGCAGATCGCTCCTTTTCGAAGGCAGAGCAAAGGTGCTCAGAGATAAAAGTTTAGGTGAACGGGCAACATCGGTTCACCCTTCTCTCCGGGAGAAGCAAAATAAAGATTTTGGTTTCCTTCAAACGAAGTTCGATTCTCCGTGATTTAACCCTCTTGATTTCCAACGAAACGCGTCCGCGAGCCGGCAACAAATAAATATCAATTGTCGTGCCGAAATATCGAGGGTGGCCGGCGACACTCAACCTGGTTGTTCATATTGGCCTGATAGGCAGACCAAGACCCCTGAACCAAACAATGATACGTCTTTTCAATTAACTAGCCCAACGGAAGTGCTTCCCGTGCCAATCGCCCAGCAAAAGACCCGTGTGTCGAGGAAACGTGGAAGAACTGCAATTATAACATTGTCACCATATAAACATGATCTCCAAATCGCCATCACTAAGAAAAACAATGCAGAAAAGGAGAAAGAAAAGAAAACGAAATTAAAAGAATTTAAAAACATTTTATTTAAGAACAGGAATTTAAGAACAGGAAAAGGAAAGGGAAAAGGAACAGGAAAAGGAAAGGGAGAAGGAACAGGAAAAGGAACAGGAACAGGAACAGGAGAAGGAAAAGGAAACGGAAAAGTAAAGAAACGAAAAAAACAACAAATGACAAACTCTTCGTCTGAATCAGAGGAAAACACCAAGGATGACGAAAATCCTCCATGTTTATATTGCTATGGGCTCTATTTAGAATCTGTAGAAGGATGGATAAGATGCCAAGTATGTAGCAAATGGTCCCATTTGTCCTGTGCTGGTGTGGAAGATGAAGACGATGAAGATATACACATGTGCCTCTTCTGCCAACGTATTAAATAAATACTTTATATATATTTACTTTATTTACAATGTTTTTTAATTGGTACCCCATCTTGCCCCCGGGGGTACCCCATCTTACCCCACCCGTGGGGCAAGATGGGGAGAAACGACTTTTTCTGATTTTTTTAATTATTCTATTAAAACCAGTAAAGAATCGGTTGATTGATAGTCAAACTGAAAGACTTATTACCAAAGAATAGTTCAGGCACAAAATCGATTAGTTGATTAAGAAAACCTGTGTTTTATTCATCATCAAACCTTAACTACCCCGTCTTGCCCCACCTTCCCCTATATCGGTTTCTATATCTGTCTCCATAAAATTTTCTATGTTATCTTTACAATCAATACACAAATTATGTAACGTGCAACACGCTACTATAAACTTACACATACGTTTTACCGTATAAAAATCCAGTCGCGACAGTTGTCTAAATCTTGATTTTAATAAAGCAAAAGTATTCTCTATTTTTACTCTACACAGAGAACTTATAATTAAAATTTATTTGTTCATCCGTCAAATTCCCATAATTCCGATATGGTGTAATCAGGTATTTTTTTAAAGGATATGCCGCATCACCTAATATATACCACTCATCTGCACATATTTGTGGCCATAAATAGCTTATAAATGATAAACGGAATATCCGGGCGTCGTGAACTTTGCCCGGAGGTCCAGTGAAAATGTCCAAAAACCTTTTTTCGGCATCGCATATTGCCTGTACTGTTATTGACGTCGTATCATGTCGATTGACGTATCTCGACTTAATTTTGTTTACAGGAGTCCTTATTGGAATGTATGTTCCATCAATGCATCCAATGATTCCAGGGAAACCATTTATCTATAAATTAGTGAAAAAACTGACTATTTACTCAATTTATGTACACACACGCGATATGCATATTTATTTTTTTTCTTACACTTTCGAACTTCCTGGAAACTTGCAATTTTTCTGCAGGTGACAGAGGAAATTTTATGAATCATTTCGCTAACTGGTGTAAAAAATTCATAATATTGTTGCGCCGGGGTGTTTCCGGCACCGACCACCCCGACGCAAAGGGTAATGAATGACACGCGGGGGTATACGCGGCACAACTATATTTGGCTATACAGGGCCATGACAATACAACCCGCACGTCCGAACGCTACGGCGTTCGGTACAAGACAGTCTTCGGCGTCGTCCTGATAGTCTTCTCGAAGGGGGTTGACCCTCTTCTGTCTTCCGCTGCGAGCACCAGCAGGCTATGCACGGGCCTATACCCGGTGTTCGCAACAATATTGTCAGCATTGCTGTGGAATGTTGACATTGACATATTAAATCTATTTGCCACTTCTCGGATACAAGTTTTGTTACATGCATACCTTAAATATATAATAATATGTATAATATATAGGGTGTATTATAATGCTGAATACTTTCGTACCATAAAAATGACAATATTGCCTGGTCACTAGAAATTGTATTTTTACATCTGCACGTATACATTGCTAAATGACTTAAATCTTTTGTCAAAATATCATAAAATGTGATATTGGTATTAGCAAACTTCTCGATCTTCATGCTTGCTACTTCTTCCTCGCATTCATCATGAAAATTATTTTGGGGCAACCTTCTTTCCTTACGAGCCGTCTTATTATACCTTCTTTCCATTTCGTCCTCATATTCATCTTCAAAATCACTTGATTCTTCATAATCGTCACTAGTGGCGGGTGAGAGAATTGACAGTATATCGTCGTTACCTGCATATAAATTTGCAGTTTTCATCTTGACCACGTGACGTTTAAGAACCTCAACAACATTTACATGAGGGGAGCGCTCACGACAACGATCATCATAATCGAAATCATCGTCATAATCATTATGGCGAAATGATTTGACACCATCTATAGCGGAATCAAGCACCGTGTTATAGCTTTTACTCTTGATAGTAATATCAGAACCGTGTTCTAGGAGAACTTTAACAATTTCTACATGACCTCTCTTACAAGCTCTGTGAAGCGCTGTCATGCCCGATTTATCTGTAGTATCAACGGTGGCACCTAATTTTAAAAGAAGCTTCACCATTTCTAGATGACCCAATTCCACAGCAGCGTGGAGCGGTGTCATTAATTTAGGTTTCTTCCTAGCATCAATTTTGGCACCGTGTTTTACCAATAGTTCGACAACCTCTTTATGACATCTTTGAGTTGCAGAAAAAAGAGCAGTCATTCCACTGCGTTGCTTAGCATTTATATTAGCTCCATTGTTTAAAAGCATTCTGATAATGGTTTCATTACCACGTTCGGCCGCAAGATTGAGCGGTGTCATGTCATTTTTATATGTAGAATTAACATCGAGTCTGCCGAAGCTACGCTAGCAGCGAGTCCACGCTGATTCACGCACACATTACCAGCGCTCCTGTAGGTGTCTAGGGACAGCCCGAGTCCGCCGATCCCTGACTGCACCGCTCGTTGCACCGGAAGTGGCATCGTATTGGTGGCAAGTGAGAGAAATTCTAGGGAATCGTACGATGCCACCAATACGATGCTACCAATTTCATGCGCAGTATGCGTGAATTGGAACACAGCCAATATGTTGTTTGAGAATAAATTAGTTCTCCTCATCGCCGCACCCAAGCTCACCGCAGCACCTCTCGGGCAGCGGAACGCACGGCTGACTCACAATGAATCGGCCAATCAAAAATCAGCGACTATCGATCAACCTATCAGATTTCCCCACGTCGGTCGATCCTCGAGAATGTTCGAGACGACGCGTAACGGAAATGATCATCCATCTTTAAAATCTATCTTGTTCTCATCGTGTACGGGAAAGGACGTGTCGTTCGCGATTTCAGAATTTCCTTTGTAACATGTGAATTTTCAATGTGAAACCTCCGATTATCAGCTCGCGATTCTCACGCTGACCTATATATTTCTTGTAATCGGGTTGCTCGTGCTGATCGATTGTGGATCGATCGCCAACGTGCCACCGCGTGGCCGTTGTTAGTGCGTGGTTTCCTGCATCTCAATTATAATCTCATTCTCTCTCACCCATCAAACTGTACTCACAAGTTTTGTGAATTGACTCACTCAACGAGTGTTTTTAATTAAACTACACATTGTTCAAGTTTCTCCTAATCGCTGTGCCATAGTTCTGTGTTCTTAACCTCAAACCAGCATTCTCAGTCCTCACGCGAATAACATTCAGATTATCAAACAAATGTCTTGGCAGAATCATCTCTCTCTCTCTCTATCCTTCTCTCTTTCTCTCTATTTCTCTCCTTCTCTTTCTTTTTCACATCAGCCGCAGCGTAACACAATCGCAGTCATTTTTGGCATTTTTTTAGGAAGATAATGAAATAAACAAGAAGTTTAATATGAAGTCTGTTATTATACAACTCTCGCCAGAAAAAATCGTATTTTTTGTTCTTACAAAATGGCGGCGGTAGAGCCGTCATACGCAAGATCTTGAGGAGCGACGTTTTCCACGGTGTTCACTCTCACGGTTATACCGTTTGACTTAGAACAAAAAACCAAAAAGATTTATTTTCTGCGTGCCTAAAACTATAAAAAAAAAATGCACTTTTTCTCCCCATGTTCACCATTTCGTGACAAATTAATATTTATGGATTTCCCTACGTACTTTCATAGTTTTAGGCATGCAGAAAATAAATCTTTTTGGTTTTTTGTTGTAAGTCAAACGGTGTAGCCGTGAGATTGAACACCGTGGAAAACGTCGCTCCTCAAAAACTTGCGTATCGTGGCTCTCCCGCCGCCATTTTGTAAGAACAAGAAATACGATTTTTTCTGGCGAGAGTTGTATAATAAGAGGCTTCATATTAATCTTCCTGTTTATTTCATTATCTTCCTAAAAAAAAATTCCGAAAATGACTGCAATTTTGCTCCGCCCAAGGTGGCCTAACCCAGCGGTGGCCACATCGGGCCATTTGGGAGTAAGGTCTCCATGACGTTTACCGTAGCCGCATGGAAGGGGAGTTCGAAAGCCAATGGTAACGTGGGCGCGTCACGGATAGGGAAAACTGTAGGTGTGTGGGTAGTACCGTGCGGCGCAGGTTCGTACCCGTAGGATAGGCTTGAATGACTGGGTTCCTTGGGGGGCCCCAGTACCCCAAAGATGTGCTATTATCTATACAAGGTTGATTAAAAACGTACGTAATTATAATGTTGTGGTTCGCCACAAACCGATAGTTATAAATAACAATATTTAGCTAATAAATATTTACACTTGAGGAATTCATTTTAATTCCAGTAAATACTAAAATTGCATACATATTTATACACGTGCAGACAACTACACAATTGCACACATCGATACTTACAACTAACAGTAGGTCAGCTAATATATATTTACATTTAAGGAATTCATTTTAATTCCAGTAAATACTATAAATGCGTACATATTTATACACGTGCAGGCAACCACACAATTGCACACATCGATACGTATAAGTGAAAATAGATAAGTAATAAATATTATCACTAATTAATTTACATTGAGATAACCACCGAAAATACGTGCATATAGAAGGCGAGGCGCGTAAGGCGTGATAATTGAATATTGTTTACAATATTCGTGATATGAAAAAGTGATGTTACGAAAAATTGAAGTATTTCAGCGGAACTTTTCCGCGTAATTTCACCAAATAATAATTTGTTGTTACAGATGAAATAAATGTAGATGTGGATAAATGTATTTTTAAATCTTAAAAACGAAATTATATTATTTATACACAATGAAGGTTATGCAATTTAGTTTTTAAATGTAGTTTTACAAAGAAAGGTTAGAATAGATTACCTACTTGCAATCTACCTATACGCGAATTTCAATTAAAAATTGATTTATTGGGTACACGAATGAGTATTATGTTTTTCTCTGGGTCCGTGGTGCCGCGTTTGCTTGACTAAATTTGTTAAATTTGGGAAAATTGTCTAACACGAACTCAGAATTAACGAATTTTTTAGATTCTCATCAGTCATTTTTGATCGCGTTTTCGATTTCGTCAATTTCATAATAGAAAAAAATTGCTCACATATATGTGTAGAACCAAACATGGCCAATACAGACGCATAACACTTATGCAAGTGTCGAAACCTACATGGAATGTAGCCACGAAATGTTTTTATAAAATTCGATTATATTTTCTGCTTCGTCAAATTTGGTCTTCAATACTTGGTCTACCTTTAAATTTTGTAATTCCAATTGTAAATTTTCTGGAACTTTTGTGACGTCTACTGAGAACGGTGATGTGACTGCATCAAAATATTCTTCTAATTATCTAATTTATATACATCTTGAAATCTGGTTGAAAAATCTTCTCGTAAATCTTGTACAATTTTTTATATCTATTTTGATCAAAATTAACTTCGTCTGTGAGTATAGAATCCAATTTTTGAAAATGGGAAAAATCGTTTTCTTCCAACTGTGTGCCCAATAAATCAATTTTTAATTGAAATTCGCGAATAGATTGCAAGTAGTCTATTATGGTTCTACCCTTTCCATGTAAAACTACATTTAATGTACTCAAATGATCGGTTAAGTCCGAGAAAAAAGTTAAATTGCATAACCACGTATGGTCGTGCAATTCAGGCACGTGGTGATCCACCATGTCCGTAAATAATGAAAGTTCATTTCGCAGTTTAAAAAATCTATCTAAAAGACTTTAATTCTTCGCAAAATGTACGGAACTGCCTCCGTTTGAATCCGTTCATTCGAAAATAATTTGTCGTCCGAACTACAACTGACATAACGTCCTCGAACTGGATACGTTTTGCACATAAATTCTCCTGGTGTATCACACAATGGAAATTGCTAATATCATGAAGAACTCCTAGCTTTTTTATACCGGTTCGGAGGCGGCCGACAAATCCGTTGTACTTTCCCGTCATGGACGGTGCACCATCGGTTGTAACCGATTACCAATTTCCCCCAGTCTAATCCCATTTTTCCACCGCTCCCTCTACGCATGACAGGATGTCCTCTCCTGTCGTGCTTTCTTTTAGTGGACAAAAATGTAGGAGTTCCTCTGTTACCTTTTTTCACTTACACCTCGTATAAATATGGCAACATGTGGTGTACCTGACACGTCTGTTGCCTCATCTGAAAATTGAAACGAATGAATTCGTGGGCAGCCTCCGCTAATTGTTCAATCACGTCTGTTGCCATTTCTTTAATTCTCCTCATCACGGTGTTTCGCGATAGAGGGATTGCGTCGAATTGTTGGCGACGTTCCGGACAAAGCAGCTCTACCGATTTTGTGACGCACTCCTTTATAAAATTGCCATCGGTATACGGTCTCCCACTTTTTGCAATTTTAAGTGACAGCTCGTAGCTGCAGCGTAGGTTTATCTCCTTACTATCACTACTTTTCTACAATGAAACCAGTGAACTTATTAGTGCATGTTCTACAAGAACTGATAATGATTAAATATTCCAGTACTAAATTAGAAAAACTTACTTCTTGCTGTCCATTTCTTCTCGCTTGATTTAGTTGTTCTTTCCGGCACTCTATTGTTTTTTGTCGTTCTTCCGTTGATATAGCATCAAACTGATAAGCATGTCGTTTATCATAATGCCTTTTAAAGTTGAAAACTCTTTCACAATTGAAAGTGGTGAAGCACACTAAGCACTATAATTGTCCCTTATTCTTCACTATGAAGTATAAAGTCTCATAATCGTTACGCGACGCACAAGTCGATGCCGAAGTCGATACTTCCATTGTCACCGTTTATACAATTGTAACACTTCGGTACGTATATTTCACGAAGTGATAGGTGATATGTCACGTCTACGAGCGTTGAGATGCTAGTGACGAATTTAAGAAAACTCCTCCACCTTCAGCTTTTTCAGGAAGACGGAGTTGACTAAGGACGTTTCCTCATTGGTGAAAATCAAAATAATAAAAAATACCTGGCTGTACATCCATAGATGGATAGGTTTGAACGAGGTACCTTTCCACGCGACGGGGGTGACCGCCGCGGTCGGCGAGTCGTGGCATCGGACTCGCCAGGGCCGCGGCGGCGTCGCGAGGTACGGAGAACGGGGGGGGGGCATGTTAAAGCCCCCCCCCCCAGGGGAGCGGCGGCCGCCGCTCCCGTCTGAGCGATCGAGCTCCCCCCGGGGTACAGTGCCCCGGTCCGGCCGCGCTACCAACTACTGCGCGGCACCGGTTGGGAGTTCGATCGCGGGGTTGCGGGGCGGGGGTGTCGGGGGACACCACCTGCCCTAGTAGCAGCGACCCTGGAAGGGGCGACTCGGGCGCGTGATCCGTCGCGAGTCGCCAGTCCCGGAGAACATTGTGTGTTGCGGGATCGTTAATCTTGAGTAGTACTTCACGGATGGTAGGTGGAGACATAAACAAGGCGCAACCCTGAACGTCGGTAAGCACAAATTCCGGTAAATAGGAATGCCAAACAGTCGATCCTTCGATTCTGCCAATGGCACCAAGAATAGCTGAGGTAGCAACCGGGACTTGCGAAACGGTCACAAGTATTTGGCGGACTTCCTCACTGAAGTAAACCATGTTTCGCATCGGGAAGGACTGCATCTCATTTTGTGAAAAACGAGACTCACAAACTCGGTAATACGTTAAATATAAACCAACACGATAGTATTGGTAGATAGTGCAAATATCTGAAATAGTCATCAGGTTCCATGTGGTGACCATCCTGGAATACTCTATAGCAGACGCAAATCCAACACCTCTGGTGGAAATGGTGAGTGGAACAGCATAAGATTGGACTGTCAAAGACATATTTGCCAGTGACTTCTCCAACTCGGCGGCATCAGCATCGAATAACCCATACTTCTTTGCAATTCTATCTCGTACTTCCTGGGCTTGCTTAGTACCAACCTTCCTACGAAACGCTTCGGAGGTTCGCTTCCGCGAGGCCTTTCCTGATCGTTTCTTCTTTGCGAGAGCTAATGTTTTACCATCACTCCCAGTTTCGACAGCTTCATCTACTTGCATGTTCTCAGACATACTGAAAAAGAAAAAGCTAAAACTCCGTCTATCTCGAGACGAAAATTCGCTGGGGGAGGTCGTAATACTCCCCCAGGGACGACCCCGTTCAGGGGACCCAGCGCGGGGCTGCACTGAAGCGCAAGGGGGGAGGGTAGCGAACGTATCGCTTGATTGATCTCGCGTCCAAATCCCTCCCCTCAGGCGCGCAGCTCCGCGCGCGAGGTAGATCACCTTGGTGGTTTTAGTGGGTTCGAGTCCCACATAATCCGGTATCCGTGGGGATTTCCACCAAGTAAAACAAAAAAAAACAAAAAAAAAGAGGTACCTTTCCACTTTGTGGGAAGGGCGGTGGCTCCCCTCGGTGGGGGCCCCGCGAATAAAGGGGGAAGGTGAACGGGGGGGCCGCGAACAGGCCCCCCCCCCCACTCAGGAGCGATCGAGCTCGCGCGGGGCTAGTCCGGCGGCCGAAAGTGGTTCGCCCTGCAGGCGCGTTGCCAGTCGCTCGCCCGAGGTGTCCTCCGGGTTTACACCCGGCGGCCTTTTTCAAGGCCCCCTCGGGACGCGGCGGCTTGGGCGGCCCTTAAGGCCGTCGACGCCCCCCGGCCCGGCCGCGCTACTTTCGTTGTCACGCGGTCGGGTAGTAGCTCGATCGCAGGGTCGCGGGGCGGGGGTGTCGGGGGACACCACCCGTCCTAGTAGCAACGACCCCGGAAGAGGCGGCGCGGACGCGTGGTCCGTCTCGCGCCGCCAGCCGTGAGAGAACATAGCTGGGGGAGGTAGGATACTCCCCCAGGGAAGAGCCCCCCCTCCGGGGGGCTGTTGTGCGCGGAGTCGCACGAATCGCAGGAGGGGAGGGTTGCGAACGTATCGCTAGATTGACCTCGTGACAAGTCCCTCCCCTTGGGCGCGCGACTGCGCGCGCGAGGTAGACCACCTTGGAGGTTTTAGTGGGTTCGAGTCCGTGGGGATTTCCTCCAAGTAAAACAAAAAAAAAAAGGTACCTTTCCACGCGACTTGGGGATGGTCAGGGTGTTAATTGCGGGTCGGGCAATTCGTACGCCCGTGCGGCAATAATCCATGTAACAGTACCTCTTCCAGGTCGTGCAGGTAAAAAAAATATGACAGTTATTCATGCTTCTTAAATTGTAAAAGCTCCCCCAAACCAACGCGAATATCGCGGCGCGGAGAGGACCTGCAGCGGTTCAGCAGTTTTTTATACGTGTCGGCTTATGGGCAGCCTTATCTGATTCGCGACGGATCCGCTCCGCGCCGCGATATTCGCGTTGGTTTGGGGGAGCCCTAACTCATTTTCATAATAAATGCTTTCCGTTATAAAAATATAATTGTTACAAACTGTAAGCAGCCCTGGTCACAGCACGTAATTATTTCGTGATTTTACACGAAGTTGTAAATACATCGTAATATATATGAAAAGCATTCCGCGGGGAGCGTATATAACATATATATACGCTCGATATGTGTATAGCTCTCACATATCCAGATAGAATCTATTTATTTCAAAATGTCGTTTGAATATTTTGAAAATTAAAATCATTTTAAATACCTATGGCTCGGAATTCCAATCAGCGGTGGCGCATCGACGACCAATTCCGCCGTAGCGAAAGGGTTAATCGCCGATTGTTGAAAACGCTTTACTTGTCAAGGACAATACTTGGAAAATGTAGTTGAATTTGTCTTCCAAATGGCTATCATATACAAATCAATAAAATATAGCATTCCATTTAAAAAGAGAAACTTGACCTTCTTATATCTTAATTCTTTTACAACGGAATACAACTATTGCTTCTATACTGGCCATTACCAAAGTATATAATTTTTGTAGGAAATATTTTTACGAAATTTTAATTACAGCGTAAATATTTCAAGTGATAAAATTAAGAGAAACACCCTGCATAAAACAAAATAAGACATACCACTTCTGTTTATGGTTTCCGAGGGAAAACTGTCTGCTGCATCGCGTGGGATGGTCAGATTTTCTCCCAGACCCTTAGTTTTGGAAAGACATTGAAAGATATCTGCAAAAATTGGTGCATTTCGGGTGTCCTTTTCCCTGTGATCGTTGTTTAATTATATTTAAATGTTCATAATGCAATAATAACTTATATCGTTGTTTTCGGTAGGGTTCATAGAATAATTTGACGCGACGAACAATTGAATAACTATTACCGTTTCGACACAAAAGATTTTCAAATTTTCAAATTTGCTAAAATCAATTTTCTCAAAAATTGAAGGTGATGGTGTCACGTCCTGGGTGGAGGTCTTTGGGGACGATGACTATGTGGGGTAGGAAATCAGGCGAGAATGTGGAATCCTGCACACTGAGGTTAGATGGGAGTCAGGCGAGAATGTGGAATCCTGCACACTGAGGGTAGATGGGAGTCAGGCGAGAATGTGAAATCCTGCACGCTGAGGGTTGGTGGAAGTTTAGGCGAGAATGCGAAATCCTACACACTGGGGGTTGGGGAAATCAGGCGAGGATCTTAAATCCTGCACACTAATCGACCAGGGAGGGTTTAAAAGGTAAACGCGCGCCAGGGGGACACCCATTAGAGCACTTGTGGTTTTTACTTTAGTTTGATAATTGGATTTACTGCTGCATTGGCATAAGAAGCCGCCCGTGATATTCCGCGAAATCCGTCTAGACGTTGGTCGTGCGAGAGCTATGTAAAAGTAAGCCCGGTAAATATTATAAGAACTCCGGCGTTTGCGAACCGAGATCAGCTGATGCGGCAGCTTGTTTTGGTTTGGAGTCTTCGTAACCGAAGAATGGGCACAATAACTCGAAGCGAGATTTAAAGTATGATAAGCATGAAATATTCGTAGCAATAAGACTTCCGGGGTCTTATTTAGGCTTCTGATAAGGGGATACTCAACCTATTGGATGGATTTTAGGAGGTTTGATTGGAAAGGAGTGAGTGTGGGTTTGACTTATTTGGTCATAGAGAGGGGGTGAGACGTGGTCTCGACATAAGGGGTTTTTGGGACGAGGGACTTGTTTAAATTTAAATATGAGGGAGGAGATCGTGCCTCATAGGACGAATAGGGGAAGGGGATTTCGTACCGACCATCTCGAGATGGAGACCGCTAAGGTACATCGTCAAGGTGATCGGCGATTGGGAAAAAAGGGGTAAGAGTTGAGGTTTGGGGAATTTCGGTGGAGTTGTGGAGTGATTTATGAGGGAGACTTGAAACAGTACCGCGCGAAAAATGGTGGGACGTCACAATGGCGACAAACGGTTTGCGGATTCGTTTTCAGGGCACGAAAACCTATAAGAAACGGCTATTGAATGTTACAAGTCCGAAAAAGTCAAAATTTGTTGTAGGTACTGTTATCGGTGGCACATGAATTTAATCTTGTCATCTGACCTAACGAACTATATTCGTTTAACCCCCGCTCAACGATTACCGGGTCATCATGACCCGACTGTTGCTACTGTCGCTGCTACGCATCGACTCAGTCGTAGCGGGGACATAGTACGTTACGGGTCCAAATCAGAGCCCTGCAACGGGCGGGTATATCGCGGGTCAACCCGCCCGTTACCCGTCCGTCTTTCCTTTCACTCGACCCGCCCGTACCCGCCGCGGATAAAGGTCGATTTACACTATACAGCACGCACCGACACGTACCGGCAACGGCGCGTTCCGTCACCGACACGTAATATTATGTATGCGTCTACACTGCTCCGGCAACAGTCCGGCAGTTCACGTTTAGCAGTTGAAATGAGCGGATCAGACAGTGACGAGGAATTGGTTCTTCTAGCCTTACTTTTAGACGAAGAGGATGCCGTAGGAAAAAGGGGAAAAAAGCGAGATAGAATTTGGGTACACCCAATCTTAAAAAAGAGAAAAGTCGATGGGGAGTATTGGACTTTATTCAATGAATTATTAAAATACGATGATAAGTTTTATCAGTACTTCAGAATGTCGCAATGCAAATTTTTTGAATTGCTGAAATGGATTGAACCTGGGTTACAAAAACAAAATACGTCGTTCCGGGAAGCAATTTCGCCCACAGAAAGACTCGCAGTTTGTTTAAGGTAATGATTTTTTATTGTACATATTTACATTTTTTTATACTCTGTACATGGCGTTTGCTCGCTCAAATATGAGTTTGAAATTATCGCTGGAAAATCATAAAGTGATGGTGATGGTGTTGGAGTTGGGACTATTAATGGTGAAGGACTCGAAGTTGGTGTTGTAGATGACGATAGAAAGGACGATCGTGATGGTGATGGTGATGGTAAAGGATGTGGTACAGTGTACGGCCCAGTGGGACATGATTCCCGAGATTGCAGAGGAATTGTTCTTTGCATTAATGCAGATTGTTGACGTTGTGTGGGTGTGTTGGGTATAAAAAACGGTTGCTCTTGCATAATTTGTTTCATTTCGAGTTCACTGATGATGGAGAATATTTGGGACTTCGCTATATTTTGATAATAGGGAGAAAAATTGTTGACCGTTGCTGCAATACTTGAAAAGAAGGTGTCTATTGCACTGGGTTGTGGAGTCGGTGGAGTTGTTCGCGCATTAGCAGTTCTTTTTTCCAACAAATATTTCACCATCACTGCTGATGCCGATTCCGATTGCGCGTGACATTTATTGCCACTATTCCTAGCTACTTTGGTGATAACTTTTCTTTTGATTTCTTTCTGGTTCTTCTTTTTTTCATCCTCAATAAGTGACTCATTCACATCTTCACCATCAATACCATCATCCTTGTCATCGTCTTTATCATCGCTTCGGTCATCACCTCCCACTTCGTTTTTATCGACATATTCTTTTTCATTTGGTCCATCTTCATTAACATCATCACTGATGTCTATCAAATTAGTACACGTGTCCCTTTCTTGCATGTATGGTACCACGAACGACATTTCTTCCTCAAACTTCCATTTCTTAATTTTGAAAGCAGCCTGTCCACTTTTTGTTTCGCGCCTTTTTTTCAACGCTCTTCTAAAAGAGTCTCTAAGACCGGTCCACGTTTTCTTACAAAGAGACGCTGGAAAAAGGCAATAATATTTGTAGCGAAATTCGCAAAATATGAATGCTATAATTTATACGAAGAAAGAAAGTTTTAAAAAATTGAAAGGGGTAAATAATTAGTTTTCATTGCCTTCTGTAAAAAATTGAGTGAGTGATATATAAGGTTTTTATCCTCAGCTCTGCAGTACAATTTTTCAAAAGGTTACAATCACAAAATTTATATTTCGTAGGTTCTTAGCTACTGGTGATTCGTTTAGCACAATAGCTACCAGCTATCGACTCGGGCATTCAACAGTGCAAAAAATTGTCATTCAAGTATGCGAAGCAGTAATAGAAAATTTGATGTCCGTAACAATGCCACAGCCTACAACGGATCAATGGGAAAAAATTGCCAAAGAATTTTGGGATATTTGGAATTTTCCAAACTGTATAGGTGCTCTCGATGGGAAACACGTCGTCATTCAAGCTCCCGCAAACAGTGGATCTAAATTTTTTAACTATAAGAAAACGTTTTCCATTGTCCTGTTAGCATTAGTAGATGCACATTACAGATTTATCGCAGTAGACATAGGTGGGTATGGTAGGAATAGCGATGGAGGTCTATTTGCCACTTCTACATTGGGCAAAGCACTCGAAAGAGATAAATTGAAGATACCGAAAGACAATGCGCTTCCTAATACGCAAAACATTATGCCTTATGTCATAGTTGCCGATGAGGCATTCCCTTTAAAAAAATATTTATTAAGACCATATCCTGGTTCGCAAATTCAGGGAGACAGGTCAAAAAGGATTTTCAATTATCGCCTCTCCCGCGCCCGAAGAGTGTCTGAAAATGTTTTCGGAATACTGAGCCAAAAATTTCAGCTTTACAATCGAAGACTGAAGTTAATGCCAGAAAATGTTGATAAAATCATTTTGACTACTTGCATTTTGCATAATTATCTGCGAGATCACAATATTAATATACAAGACAAAGCTCAGAATCAGAGTAATGACACTGGTTTGCAAAACTTGCCACGACAAGGGGGCAGTGCAGTAAGTGCTGCATTTAATGTTCGAGACGCATTTAAAGAATTTTTTATGACGGAACAAGGCCGTGTTGAATGGCAAGACACAATTATGTAAAAACTAGGTTAGAAATACAATAAGTTATTCATCTTACCTGATTGATTCAGTTCCTTCCCAATTTGCCTCCAAGCATTTTCCTTGAATACACTATCGCTGTACTTGGGATTGTCCGTAGCATACAACGGCATATACAACTTCACATGTTCTATTAATTTTTCGGAATCCATCGTGTGCTGCATGCGGTCTCTGCCGTTTACTGGTTTACACTGTCAGACCAGCGACGAAACGTTTCGACGCGGACCGTTACGAACCGGCAAAACATTCTTCGCGACAATGTCGACCGGCGTCGGTTCGTGCCGTAGACGGAACGTTGAAGGGCAGTGCCGGATAGTGTAAACAGTCCCATTTAAAACGCATGTTACAATGTTTTGTCGTGCTGGTGACGGACCGTGCCGTGCCGGTACGTGTCGGTGCGTGCTGTATAGTGTAAATCGACCTTAAGTCGGGTCATCGTTGATTTCTATTCGCCCGCGGGTCCCGAGACGCCCGAGACGCCCGAAACACCCGAACGCCCGAATCGCCCGCAACATCCGAAGCAGTAACGGGTCATGACGTCACCACGCGTATCCGACTCGCACTACAAACACTGTTACACGCTCGTACCCGTGATCCGGAACTTTACCTGCGCATTATCCGCTATCCAATTTGACTCAGAAGCGGTTGGAGAATCAAATCTAGACAATTCATTATTATTTATGTATATTATAATTATCAAATATAAGAAAGTAACGGAAACCGGAAGGGGCACAGGATAAAAAGATTATGGATTGGCTGGAGAAGTTGCAAAAGAAAAGAAAGGAAAATAAAGAAAAAACAGAGGGGATATGTGAATGAATAAAACATATATAATATTATATATAGCAAAGTAACAGAAGTTCAAATAGATATTACAAATAAATTATAATTATATTAATAAAAACATAATACATTATACTATGTACCTAAGACTATCTTTCAAACTAATTCTATTTACCTACTATGAATATATATATTCTAAGAGTTAACGTAGGAAATAATTAAGTTCGGATGCAAGTACGGCCGTACAAATATTTAAAAACATCTTATTAAACTGTAACGGTACATTATGAGAATGAATTGCACTGCGAATACATTGCACATATTGGACAATTAATAAAAGTATTGTTCCATATTTGAAACGTTCCGGACTTGTTTTACGTCTTCCAGGAAAAGCGGTGGAGTTCCAAGATAGCGATGTCACGATCTGCTGTAAACCAATATAACAAAATTATTGTGCATATAATACAACCAAAAAAGCAAACGAATCAATACAATGAATCAAAAAATGACAAAAAATATTTATATAATGAATAAATAAAAAAATTGTAGCTATGCAATACATTTAATAGAAATGTGTAATACGTAATAAATACGTAGTACAAGAACAGAGGAATATTATAAAATTATTATGTGAAAAAATGATGTAGGGGAGAGCGGGGCAAATCGGCCAATTCTTTTTCATTGATAAATTTAACCAAAAAAATTTAATTTTTCAATTATGTGAATTATGCTATTCGAAAGAGTAATCCCTATAGTACATAAATGCTGCACCAAATTTTCAGTAATCCCCTTTTCTAAAGTTATTCCAGAGAATTTGTAATATAGTGTAAAATCGCCGTATCGAAAAATGCCGGGGTAAATCGGCCACTCCTTCGGGGCAAAACGGCCACCTTTTATTCCGGCTGGATGTTGATTAACGTTGCTGAAAAATGTAGACGATATTCATTTCTCCTCGTAACTATTCAAGCTACAATCGCTTCGATCAATATTTAAACGCACGGATATCACTTCCTTTTTCCAAAGATCGAACTGCACTGCGTAGCGGCGCTTCCGTCCATGCCACGCGACTCCTCACCTCGTCCCGAAACCGTTAACTGTTTTCCATTGTTGAGCGTCGGATCCACCGACAGCGCTGCATCGATGAATATTTTTAGCACAAAAGTTAATAAAACTACTTATTTACTATGGTTCGGCATCATCAGTGAGTGGCCGATTTGCCCCGGGTGTTACGTGGCCGTTTTGCCCCAGACGTACACTCTAACTTCAATCACTCAAACACAATAGAGATTTTCCAAAATAACTCACACTATCATCGGAATCGTAATCGGTACCGCTATTTTAATCAAAAAATACTCACCTCAAACTTCAGAACACCAATATTACAGAATCAAGCCAAATTTTCCACAAGTCACGAAAATTTTTTATCACTGCCGAAAACGTATTTTGCCTTCTACAAAGTGCAACATAATCTCAAATGCTATCAAATTCCGTTGGTATTGTAGACACATAGAGAGACGTTTACAAAAGCAAACACGAGTTTTTATTTTAATTTCTACTAGGTAAAACTTCCTGTGGCCGATTTACCCCAGTGGCCGATTTGCCCCGGTCTCCCCTATGTAAAAATAAATGTAAGGAAAATGTTTTAAATATTTAGATTAACATAAATACAACGACAAGAAAGAAGAAAAAAAAATAACTTTCGTCAACATTACTTACATATTATTGTGCAAAAATAGAATTGCATCAACTATTTCAGGTTTCAAAGAGGACCTCCTTTCTTGTATTAAAAATCCAGCAGAGCTGAAGCATCTTTCGCTTGAAGCACTGCTCGCTGGAATAGCAAATATTTTCCTCGCTAGTATGCTTAATTTTGGTAATATATGCGAGTTATCTTTCCACCACTGCAAAATATCGTCATCCGCCATGTACTTCAAAGACATGTATATACGGAACTCGTCTGAATTTTGTATATCATCATCTAAATCAGCCCATTCATGGAAAACTGTTTTTAATCGTTTTTTACGGGGCTGTTCGGTACTACCTGTGGGGGTTGCTGTTGATGTAGATGCTTTCTGAGTTGTATTGTCTATTGGCATATGCGAAATTAATTCTTGTACATTGTTATACACCGCTATTCTGTCTTCAGTGGATAACATGCGTAATTTTCTAAATGTAGGCATCAAAAATGTTGCAATTTTTTTATATGGATGTAACTTGAATTTAGTTTCAAAATAATTTCTGGTTGCATTTTTTAAATGCTGTATTTCTATACTGTCGGTGTCATTGGTTTCGCAATGTTTTAGTAATTTATGGAGCCATAACATTACCAAATGTAGTGTAGGTGATTTATCTGCTTGTACTTCGTCAATACATTTTTCGAAGGGCTCTAAAAATGTAATCAGTTGCCCAACTTTAATTACATTATAATCGTCCAATCGGTTGCTTTCTTCAGCTTCTGACAAAACTTCCGAAATGGGGTCGTATTGGTTTACAACTGATCGTAACATCATTATTTTGGAACTCCACCTTGTTTCCACTTCTTGGTGGACTGTTGCTGGAAGACGTGAAGCAAGTCCAGAACGTTTCAAATATGTAACAATACTTTTGGTTGTTTCTAATATGTGCAATGTATTTGGAGCGTGCTTTTTAAGGGATTCCGTTTTGAACGCATTGCGTAATGCGGAATTCAGGCAATGTGCAGAACAATTCAATCGTTCGACAGTTTCTAAGGCTTTTATTATATTGCTTCCCAGGTCTGTCACAAACGTAATTTTATGCACTATATCGGGAGGTATCCCGAATATTTCAAATCTACGATTTAACTCTCTTCTTATATTTTCACCTGTTTTACTCTCATCTGGAAAGCCTGTTGTAAATAACACTCTTTCGATTAACTTCCATGATTCGTTCACATAATGGACGGTTACGGTATAATAAGACATTTTCGTGTATATGTCCGTCCAGAAATCTGTTGTAGCCGCACAGATACCACGTCGAACTGCATCTATCACCTCCGGGAAAATATTGTTCTTCACCTCATCCGCTAATTCTAACACATGGCGTGATACTGTTGTTGCATGCGGAAGAACATTTTCTGCAGACACGCGGCCGTATTTACACCCAAAGTTAATTAGTTCTTGCGCTAGTAACGTAAAGCCAGATGCACCTATACTCATAAAAGAGCGCAAATCTTTCGTGCAATATGTCACGCAGCTCTTCACTAAATTTTTTTTATCTTCAGCCGAAATCTGAGCATTGTTTGTTACAAGCGTCTCACTATTTTTGCACACGTGTCTAGTCAAATTAGATGTGCCAGTTTTACTTCGATGCTGAAGAATTTTTTTGCACGCTTTGGACTGCACAAATCCGGTGTTTCTATCAGGATCACACTCCTTTATTAATAAAAACTTTTCCCACACGGCACTGGCATCCGCAACATTTTCCGTCAGGTAGTATAATTTATTATCGATTTTTTCTAGGATGTCAGTATGTGGTTGTCCCGACATAGTTTTAGCACAAACCAGGTATAGAATAGACCTTTCACTCTTTTGTCTTCGGTGTCACCGTTCTGAAGTACCGATATTCTGAAACAACCACTGGTTTTCGAGCGCCCTCTCGGATTTTTGAGCGGTGGGTGCGGCAAACATAATGTATTTCTAGCATTGACACAGGTAAAGCTGCCGGTATCACCGAGAAAAGTATAGAAGCTGTGTTATACAGGGTGTCCCACTAACTCGGTTCCCTTAAATATCTATTATTTCAAGTAATAAGCGAAAATATTATTTATAGAAGTTGTCTCGTTGTAAGAAACACAAAACACGGTGAAACTAGTTTATTTACAGGGATAGATTGGATGTGGAGGCCAATTTTATTTTTTCAAATGGTCTGTCAAATTTTTTATCGTCAAATTCAATAGAATAGCGAATTCTAAGTATAAAAGTACTAAAGTGCATTAGTCCTAAAACTTATTGTTTCTGAGATATTCAACATTGTCCATCCTATTACTTTGATTATGAAACATATTCGAAGCTATGCTCAGTTCATTTCGGATAGCCAGCCGTTGAATGCGGAAATAATACAGTAAAACAATAAATACGAACGTGAAAGAGCGTTTTTTTACTCTTGATATAAAAACTATGCTCTGTGAGGCGTGTGTAATAAACCAATTGAACGATTATTCGGCGCAACATTTAAACAATAGTATGTACACCACAAGTGCCTTTCTTTCACTTTAGTTCCCCCGTTACTTCAAAGTGAATCTGCTAATGTTAAAACATCAAAACATTGAAGTAATAGAGTTAACGGGATGGGCCACGTGAAGTCGTGAAAGGTCTTTACCATCCCTAAGTATTTTCAATATTCACTAAAATGCAAAGCGCGCGTCTAAACAGAAAGTGAACGATCGTACAGAAATAGAACTGTAGATACTCATTGTTATTCTGAAAAATGGAACATTGACAGTCGACATTGTTTTCAAACCTCATTACAATAATCTGGGGTGCGAGTGGTAGACCGATCATAAAAGCGGAGTGCGCGGCTCGCTTACCTGGGCCGGGAAATTCCGCACAACTCTTGGCGACGTTAATTTGAACGAGACCATCCAAAAATTCTCGAAGCTCGGGCAACACTGCTGTCCAGCAGTCGCTGCTAACCCGCCGAACACCGGTGAATTTTATGGTTTTTGACACTCGAAGGGGTTGGAATACCGGATTTTCAAATTTCCTGTGCTTTTAAATCTGTATTGATACTGGCTCGCACTCATCTCTCCTTGTATTTAAAGCGGGGGTGGAACCAATTATTTTCGTAATCCACGTTAAAAAACGAGTAACTTTTGTTGGAAACATTTTTCTTAAAACCATTCCAAACTATTTTTTCGATGTCTACATCAGGCCTTCCCAAGTAAGGGAAATGATCTCCCGAAACGCATGTTTCGGTTCTCCTTCCAACACTCCTTCTCTCACAGGAGACAGTAACGCCGCTTCGACGCAGAGAGAGGGAGAGGACAGTAGGAATCGTCCCACCTTAGCTGAAGGCGCAGCGTTGGAGGGAGAACCGAAACATGTGTTTCGGGAGAACATTTCCCCTAGTTGGGTAGAGCTGTTCAAGTACCCGGAAAAAGCAAGCCGAGCCGGGTACCCGAAAGAACCGAGTGGCTCAGATAGAACCAAGTACTTGAATTTTTCCAAACGGCCCGAAAGAAATCTGACAGCTTGAAAAGCAAGCGAGCGGGCCGTAAGAAGCCGGGTGGCTTGGAAAGAAACGAAAGGTCCGAATGAAGGTCGAGCAGACCGCTCGTTTCTTTCCAAGCCACCCGGTTTCTTGCGGCCCGCTCGCTTGCTTTTCAAGCTGTCCGATTTCTTTCGGGCCGTTTGGAAAAATTCAAGTACTTGGTTCTATCCGAGCCGCTCGGTTCTTTCGGGTACCTGGCTCGGCTTGGAAACCGAGTCCCGGATTGGTTCGGATTTCAAGCTACCCGAATATTCAAGTACTCGTACAGCTCTATACTTGGGAAGGTCTTGTCTAGATGTTAGACGGCAGGCAAAAGGTCGGAAGCTAAAATGGTTCCAAAAGGAGAAGCGAAAATGACATTTAGTATCTTGATCTGCAGGAGTATCGTTTACACCACTTGGGTTTTCCCCAACCACTTACCTGATGACCGTCTATACAGATTATTGTTGCCGCGACGCGACCCCCTCAGGCTGAGGCCCTCAACCATTCTTTGCGCGCTGCCTGACACCTCACTCTTGCCACAATCACACACCCCAAAAATCAGTCACACCGAAATCACATCACATGTCACTCTTTCTAACAGTACTCGCTCCCACAGAAGACCCACGTTGCTCTTGGGGGGTGAATCTACACCTCTGGTTCGGTGGACATTTGTAAAAAAAATTGTCCGCGAAATTGTTTATAACATTGAAAATTAATGTTAAATTTTTGGTAAACTTCTCGAAACTCCTCACCGATTTCAATGACCTTCACATATGTTGTCAAAGTCATCATTCTGAACAACATTTCCCTTTAAACTTTTTGGCGGTCGGCTTTGGATTACGAAATATTCGCAAAAACTTTACTTAACACTAGAATTAAAAAGTTTAAAGAGAAATGTCATTGAGAATGCCGACATTGAAAACATATGTGAAGGTCATTGAAATCGGTGAATAGGTAGCTTTTCGACAAATTTACCAATTTTTTTTACATCAACGTACTCTGCACGTTGAAAAGGGATAATGTTTGAAAGAAGCCATATGAAGGAATGCAACCCTTTGGTCAGGAAAAATTGTTAAAGACTTCGGAACGATTTGATTGTGTAGAGTTACACGTACAGGGTGTCCCAGCTAACACTGGACAGAGCTATATCTCCTAAAGTATTGTTATTAAAAATCTGAAAAAATAGGGAATGCATGGTACGATGGGCCCAACTTTTTAGCCCGAACGAATTTTTTTTTCGATTATTATTTTAAAAGATACGATGGTCAAGTTCGGTTTTTCAAATGGCACTAACTTTTTGGAAGTCCTGAGTTGATAGTGCGTTAAAAGACAAAATCAATAGGCTATAATGTATACACTTTATTTCCACTGGTTTTTAAGATATTTCGCTTGCAAATTTCCTGATTTTCAGTGGAAAAACCGTCCCTGGACTGGCAAGGGCCGGGGTCAGTTTTACTGTCGTCACGGGTAGCACTGCCTGTTGAAATAGATACCTACCTGCCAAAGGTCTACCCCGGCCCACGGGCTGGACAATTCTTTTCCGTCAGAAATGCCACTTAGGAAGGTACATCTGCAGTATCGATAAGCGCACCGTTACTTTTATTTCGCACTTGCTTCTACGCTCGGATGACCGGTTCTTTTCGGAGGGATGCAAGTTCGATTGGTTAGGTTAGAAGGTGTGAAAGTTGCTAAACTAAATATCAACCATAGGGAGCAGATTGTATCAGAACCAATCGGATTTGCATCCCTCACAAACGGCTGCTCTCTTGAAGAGGCCTTCTTCACAGAAATACCTCCTCCCCAGAGAATACAAACAGAGAATACACAGAGAATACAAATAGGTTGTGTCAAAGTAGTCCGATCTGCATGATATTTGGTATGATTTTCATCGGAAAAACATAAGGAATCCATCGGCGGCACTTTCCTTTTGATACGACGAAGAAAATAATTTTTTAATACGCTGTAATGAATGTGACACCCTCGACTGCCGGGGTTCGACCCTAATTCGCTATGCTCGACCCAGGATTCGTACCTTTTTCCGGAAAAAGCCATAAAAATCGAGTGAGGCCCTGCGAAGGACTGTCCCCGCCACGGGGTACCAGAGGCCGCATCTCTTCGACGAGCGTCGGGCGACTCCTGCCCGAGAGGAATACGATTTACTTTAATTATAGTACATGTGTGTTTTGTAATAAAATGTTTCTATCCTCTCCTGAATTCAATAACTGGCATCCAGACATCTACGCTCCTACAATCCACCGTCAATACTCCTCGTGGAGAGACACAGGAAGAAAACGGGTAACCCGCTGTCCAGGCGTGGTCCTCTCGAGTATAAACACGAGCTCCGATATTAAAACAGAAGCATGCGTTGACGTATTCCGTGCGAGAGAAGGCGGGCATTGGGGAGGAGGTATTTCTGTGAAGAAGGCCTCTTCAAGAGAGCAGCCGTTTGTGAGGGATGCAAATCCGATTGGTTCTGATACAATCTGCTCCCTATGGTTGATATTTAGTTTAGCAACTTTCACACCTTCTAACCTAACCAATCGAACTTGCATCCCTCCGAAAAGAACCGGTCATCCGAGCGTAGAAGCAAGTGCGAAATAAAAGTAACGGTGCGCTTATCGATACTGCAGATGTACCTACCTAAGTGGCATTTCTGACGGAAAAGAATTGTCCAGCCCGTGGGCCGGGGTAGACCTTTGGCAGGTAGGTATCTATTTCAACAGGCAGTGCTACCCGTGACGACAGTAAAACTGACCCCGGTCCTTGCCAGTCCAGGGACGGTTTTTCCACTGAAAATCAGGAAATTTGCAAGCGAAATATCTTAAAAACCAGTGGAAATAAAGTGTATACATTATAGCCTATTGATTTTGTCTTTTAACGCACTATCAACTCAGGACTTCCAAAAAGTTAGTGCCATTTGAAAAACCGAACTTGACCATCGTATCTTTTAAAATAATAATCGAAAAAAAAATTCGTTCGGGCTAAAAAGTTGGGCCCCTCGTACCATGCATTCCCTATTTTTTTCAGATTTTTAATAACAATACTTTAGGAGATATAGCTCTGTCCAGTGTTAGCTGGGACACCCTGTATATGTAGGTATGGGTCCACCACTACTCTGCTGCGTGATACGAGACACATATCATAAGATTACCATAATTGATTAATCATTTTTTAATTAGTTATTATAGGTGTGACGTCCCACGATTTTTCGCGCGTTTCTTATTCCATAAACCTCAAAATCACACCACCAAAGTCTATCGAACTCAACTCCTACACCATCTCCTCAATAACCGATCACCTTGATGTTGCACCTTAGCGGTCAACAACACAAGATGATCAACACAAACCTCCACCTCGCTGATGTACCTTAGCGGTCCCCATCACGAGATGATCGTTTTAAAACCCTCTTCACTTATTCGTCCTATAAAGCACGAATCATTCCCTCTAAACCGAATTCAAACAAGCCCATCGTTACAAAATCCCTCTTAAATCGAGACCAAGTCTCAACCCCCTCTTTACGACTCAAAAAGGTCCAAGCTACCCTAACCCCTTTCCTATTAAACACCCAAAAATCCACTCGAGGAGTTGAGTATCTCCTTTCGCAGTCATAAAAACCCCAGAAACCTAATTACGACGCATTTGGCGTACGTGACAAAATATGTCTATTAATAGCCATACCGTTTACAAAAACCCCGGAAATCATACTACGTCTTATTCCGAAATGTGTCAAGGTCTTTACCGCGCGTACCCCCGCAATACTCCTGTGAAAATACATAAATACGAGGTCCTGCGAGGCCTCGTCCTCTTTCATCGCTACTCTTTTGACAAATATGTTCAAAGTATATTTTAACAAGTGTTAAACTTTAAAATCAGTGCTCTACGACAACGATTGTAAGCATTTATAATTATCTTATATTACTCTGCATATCATCTTCATACTATTTGTTACTATTATTTCATTTATTGCTTAATGCATTCATATTATTATTTCATTTATTGCTTAATGCAATCATTTTATTATTCATATTACTTTCATATTATACTGTTCTTTCATTAACGCTTATTTTATATCTATATCTTTGTCTAATAACCGCTTACTGCGATCTTATTCCTTTATATTATTAACGATCATTATTAAAGGTATTTCGTTCTATAACTTATATATTGTACCTCATGTCCATACATATACATGTCATAATACATATTATAAATGTTATGTGTCAATGCTAAAAGCCCCGCATAATTATAATAACCGCTTCAACAAAGTTAATAAACCGCTTTGTTTTCTCTCACGTTTCGAATTATTGTGTGTATCCTCAAGTCATAAAGATTCTTAACAAAACCAAGCTGCCGCAACAGCTGATTCGCGAGAGCGCGCCCAGTGTTTACAAACATTACTGCATGAGTCGTGCAATATACAGAAGAACTAAACGTGGTTTCTTTTACACAAATGCAACGGTAAATCCTATTTCACAAACCAAAACAAATACGAAGTGCCGTAACGGGTGTTCTCTGAATATACATTTACCTTCCTTGGTCGATTAGAGTGACGGATTAAATATTCGCGCCTGATCGCCTCCAGAAATTCTAAGCGTGACGGATTCAATATTCGCGCCTAAGTTCCTCTCAAACCTCAGCGTGACGGATTCAATATTCGCGCCTGGCCTTCCCCCAAAACCCTCAGTGTGAAGGATTCAAGATTCGCGCCTGAGTTCCCTCAAAACCCTCAGTGTGAAGGATTCAAGATTCGCGCCTGAGTTCCCTCAAACCCCTCAGAGTGAAGGATTTAAGATTTGCGCCTGAGTTCCCTCAAACCCCTCAGTGTGAAGGATTTAAGATTCGCGCCTGAGTTCCCTCAAAACCCTCAGTGTGAAGGATTCAAGATTCGCGCCTGAGTTCCCGCCAAACCCTCAGTGTGAAGGATTCAAGATTCGCGCCTGAGTTCCCGCAAAACCCTCAGAGTGAAGGATTAAAGATTCGCGCCTGAGTTTTCCCTCCTTCATGTCATCGTTCCCCAAAGACCTCACCCGGGACGTGACATAGGAAGGGTTCAAAATGATAAATGAAAGTGTATCTCTGTATACAGAGTATGCCGGGCATACGGTTGAAAACAATTGAAAAAGTTGAAAAAGTTATATAAACCCATGTCCGCAAATAATTTATTAGGGAATTATAAGATAGCAGAGATTTGTTACGTCGTGAGCGAAGTTGTACAACGCTTCTCCGTTGTATAAGTCTGTAGAGTTGCTGATTAATAAAGAAATGAAGAAATTCATTTGCCTTTTAAAAATGCTGTATTAATTTGACATCGGGACACCCTGTATGTAAATTCTTACCGCTATTATAACTTCCATTCCTACCGCTTATAGCGCTGCACTCTTATTTCATGCTTAGCCGTTAAGGTTGGATGCGACACGGAAATGGTAATGGGGCTCTTGAGCCCCAAAATCGAGTGACACGGAAGACAATAGAGTGAAAGGTCTATTCTATACCTGGTCTGTGGTTTTAGCTTCTCTGGTCGATACGCATAGAAGTTTCTTGAGAGACTGACGAAAATTTGAACTCGAAGAAACGTTGTCTTGGATGTGCGAACCACTTAAGATCTTAGGGGGTAGGTGACAAAAGTCCTTCTTCAAGTGTCTCCATCTCTTCCTATATTGCAAACACTTACACAGGCACTAAAATTCCCCGAGAAACCAAGAAAATTGACTAAACTATAAAAATGTTATATTTGTGGTTTCAATACTGTACGACTTACAATTTCTTCAAAAAAGCATACACAAAATAATATGGCTGAATTCATCTCATTACTACCTATAATTTTATATAAAAACATAGGTACCACGTGCCATTTGAAAAAGACCTAAATGACTATCGCCTAACGCCTCCACTCAGCAAATTTCGACCTGCATATTATATTTCCCTGCAACTCCTTGTTGTGGTATTCAATTCAATATCTGCGTATCAGAAATATTTAAATCGTGCTCAGTCATGTTCTACATTTTTTTTCTCGAAGCCGAATAATAAACTCGTAAGATCAACAGGCAGTGCAGTACTTCTTCCCTGTAACCGTTGCAAATTCCAACTTTCATCTATCATTAACTAAATTTCTTTGCAACCACCAAATGTTTCCGGGGTCTAGAGACTTTACGAGTTTATTATACGCGCGTGGTCCCGGAAACCCCCCGCTGATCGCGAAATGCAAGGGCTAGCGGTTAGGATTTCACTCTCGAAGGTGTCCGCTGTGAATTGTAGGCGGTCAATCGACTACCATCCTTTTTTTCCCAACTTAGCAATACAACCGACTGACTTCAACCCGGCGGCCAATAAACTACATATTTTTTCTCCACTGACTCTGTTTACCCATCCATCGATAAAGTATTCATGAAGTATTTTACGAAGCACGCAGATGAGGCTAATTTGACCATCCTAGAAGCAACCACCCGTTTTTAAACGTATTTTTGTATCTGTTTAACATTACGTCAGTAAGTTGCCGGAAGGCAGCCAAACGCGTATAATTTAAACTGTCATATAACACTTGAATAAGTTAAAACTGTCTTAGGAACTGACAAATTCGGATGATGACGATGAAGAATATTCTGACAAAAGTTCTTTTTCTTTAGTGCAAGACGCATGCTCGCATCTTACCACGAAAATTATCCCTTTCAACTGCCTGCCAGCAGGCAGTCCTGAAGTGTCGTTCGTTTCCGAACAGCCTCACAAATGGAGCGGATAGCGAGATTCAAGGTTTACAAAGATGTCAAGTATCGACGAAACGCTGTATTTCGTGGGTGGTCCGAGACGTAAACCAGAGACACGATATTTTAAAGCAATCGTATTGACATAAGAATTTACGAATTCTTTAGATTTACAATTAGGAACCCAGAGTACAGTCTCCATCTCTTCAATTTTACGGAAAAAAGGATTGTCTGAATGTTATTAGAAATGTGTAACAGATTGCAATTGGAAATTGTGTTCTGTGAAAGGTATGGAGGGAAATGGGACTGTTACAAAGAAATAACGAGAACCGTTGTATATTCGTCGTTATTTCAGTCAACGAAATATAGGTACAAATATGTGAGGTGTCCTACCAATGACTTTGTTTCGTACTGTAAACGAAAGCAATTATTATTAATAGTGGTTTTGAGAATACTTCATTTCAAATTTCATAGACTCTGTATGTGTGCATAATTTCTTCATGTTGGCCTAGTGTATATCCAACTGTTCATTCATAGAACGAAACAAATTCGAATCTTGTAATAGCGACCAATGAATAAAGTAAAGACGAATGTACGAGCGAATCGGATACGCATCGTGACGTCGTGACTGGTGACTGCTTTGGCCGCCTCGGGCTCCGCGGGCGGATAGAAATCAAGGATGACCCGACTCATCCGCAGCGGGTACGGGCGGGTCGGATAAACGCTCGGCGACGTCGGGCGGGTATGGGCGGTTTAGCTACGGGTATCGCGGGTTAGTGAAAGTTCGGGCGCAGGCGGTTCGGGCGCATCGAGATACAGTCGGGTGTCGGGCGGATCAAACCCGCCCGTTGCAGGGCTCTGGTCCAAATGACCCGGTAACCGTTCGCCGCGTCACTGCGAGTGTCCGTAGTCCGAGGGTTAAGAAATCAATATATCTCGATTTTAATTCTGGATTTTTTACTAATTTCCCTTCCAAAGAGTGGAATGGCTTAAGAGCAGCGGAATAATATGAACCGCCTAATGAATGTACATATATTGGAATTAAAAAGAAGTTTCGTGATATATTTGCCTGAAACGGTATTGCGAGTTGTGTTCAAACGATAATGTTCCTCACACGTACGCTCTTCAGGTGATAGTGACTTCGTCCGCGGAGGCTCTTCTATTTCCCAAAATCACCCAACCTGTCTTTCTAAAGGTGAAATCAGACGGCGCGTGAATCGGCGAGCTTACTCGGTTCGTCCAGGCTCGGCAAGTCGGCTTGGCGAGCCCGATTCGGGGAGCCATGACCAATCAGACGACGCGTGGATCCGCGATTCATGTGCAAAGATCGCCGAACCACGCGTGGTCTGATCTCACCATCTTATGAGACGCAGACTCGATTGCGATTCTACCCGATGGAACCCATCCAAACATAGTTTTTTGCAAGATAATGGTCTCGCTTGCTATTGAAAATTGCCTAACGCACAGTAACCTCATTCCGTGATCGCTTCCGTTTCAGGAGCTTTATCTGAGATTCCGCGTCTACAGCAATCGGGCCTTGCGCTTAAACTACATCATCTGTCGCGATGTTACAACTCCTACTTCATTCCTAATTACGTTGCTCCTAGACGCGGTCCCGATTGGTGTTGGGGAAAGTGTCTGGACCGAATCCACCGAATTATACCTTTCCAGGGCTTCTGCCAACTCTTGCGCTCGCGCAAGATTTTCGCAATACGTGTTCTCAAACGCACTTCTTTCTTCAAGTCGCATTTCCAGAACGTCATCGGAGGCTATTTTTGCTAACCCACTCTGAATCGATTCGAACTCTTCCACACCATTTTCTATTCTCGCGACTCTTATCTGCAGCTGTTTTAAACTGGACTTTCTGACTCTTCGCACGAATCTACGAACTTTATGAACGTGGTTAACTTAGGTTTCACCGGACCGCACTTCTTAACTATATCGCGCTCCTGCTGCTCTCTATCCTCATTAGACATCGCGCATGCCAAACGATTGAAATCGTGATCAATGAAACGAGCGAAAGATTTGTTGGAAAACAGTAAGGTCTTCCATCTGGATTACTGGAGGATGCTGTACTCTTTCTGCAGCTGGACCCTTGCTTGATGATGTGAATGCTGCGCTTTCTTGGAGCGGAGAATTTCAATGAAAATGGAGGCGGTTGCGCTTTATCAGCAACGATAATGTAGATGCTGCGATTCCGTGGCAGCGTGCACTGCTTTGTAGTTGATTCGGAAGATGCTGCGCTTTCGTTGACAGCAAAATCTTCGCTTAATACGGATGGACCAAGGTTCTCCTCGCATCAATCCGGCTCGAAGGACCACATGTTGAAGTGCAGTTAAACTGGCGGGTTGTAAGGCCGCCTGTTTCAGATTGAGATTATTGAAAGTGCGAGGAACCTTAGACAGGGAAGTGATTTATACACAGTTTCAGTGAACACCACTTCGTCAATTTATTAAACACAATGAGAAGAACTGAGAGCAGCAGGGATTATACTAAACTCTGCCGGCTGCAATGAGAATAGGTGAGCTGAGATGCGAACGCGTGGCCTTGCCACGGGGCGTCCAAGCAATTATATTAATTGTGGCGGGTGAGTGTACACTTGTGATTAAAAAAAGATGAGTAACAACACGTGAATGAGAGATCTGAGTTCTGAGTATTATGTGGGTGTGAGATGTGCAAAATTAATCTTGATAAAAGCGAGTGACGCGTTTACACGACGGTTGCAGTCAATGAGATACACGAAAGAGTCGACAATGGCCGACTTCTGCTCACGCGTCTTCTCGATTCTTCTAGAGCATTGACGCGGCACGCTGATTGATCGATTCGATCACCGCTGATTGGTGGATCGATCGGCGCTGAGTAGCGGTTTGCACATCGATCAACGTCGCTGAATCACAGTCCGCGAGGGGCTGCGATGAGGGTGAGTGTGGCGGCGCGCCTAAGGTGTTACTGTCACAAACGCATCGTGAGGACCGCGTTGCGTTTGCGTTACAGCAGTTACCTGTCACGCAATTCGAATGGGAGAGAACCATTTTCACCGATGAAAAGGTATTTTCTACTGTAGGCAGTAAATCTTTACACGTGTGGGGACCCGGAGGGGATTTCCGTCTGGATCCCAAATATGTCTTGCCACGTACTAACAGTGGGCGCATCACGTGTGGTACGTATGTGGGGGTGGGTTACTGCACGTGGTCCTGGTAGATTAGTCGGAATATCACCGCATATGAATTCTGCAGAATATATGCAAATTTTAGAGAACGTACTTGTGCCCAGCGTTCGTGAAATATATTCTGTAGAAATCATGCCGGTGATTAGATTGGTACAGGACAACAGTTCAGTACACACCTCTGCTGCCGTACGTGCATGGTTTAAAAGGCACCCCGACATTGAAGTTTTACAGTGGCCTGCGAAATCGCCAGATTTAAATATAATAGAACATGTATGGGTATATATTGCTACATCCTGGCGATCAGCTGCCGCTGTAAGAACTAGGGCTACTCTTATAGACCATGTGATGCGCGCGTGGACAAATTTAACAGCCAATCCACTCATATTTGAAAACCTGGGGAAATCCATCCCGAAACGCATAAATCAAGTAATTGATCGTGGGCGGTTTCTGGACGGATTACTACTCCGAACGCATCGCTAGGTCTTTTTCAAGGCCGCAAATATTCTCGGCGGAACGACTCTTGGTTCATTGACGAAGAGCATATCGGCCTTTGTGAAGGCCACACGAGGAACCAGCATTTCAAGATCGCGATATGTAATGGAAATCTCGGACGTTGCGGGCGATTGGGACTTAAGTGGAATTCGCCCTAAATAGGACTCCAGCTATTAAAATTGAAGAAGAATCACTTCCATCAGTATTTTTATTTTTCATAAATTCTCACCCGAACCATTTTCTACTTATTTTGTGTCTTACTTCATAATTTATATTTTTTGTTTAATGGTTCCGTGCATTGTAATGTCGTTTCACAATTGCGGCAAAGTTACTATACCACCTTTTTTTATTTATTTCAATTTTGTCCGTTGTTGTCATTGTGGAACAAGAGTGTCCGCCGCTTACATGGACAGAGTGACAGATATGGCGTGAAGTAAACAGATGATGTTTAATATGAGACACGTTCACGTAGTCCTGTCACTAAATTTAATTTACATTGTGTAACGTTCCACGGGGACTCAAATCGGTAATTACCGACCGTCGATAAAGTAGGACTGTACTACATTAACACGCAGCCAGCCTATGTTACCCCGCACAAGCATTGTACATACTTTTATACATTAATATTAAATTAAGCAGATATTAGAGAAACAAATATTGTAGAAATGTTAAGAATAATTAATTATAATTATTGACAAAAGCGCAAAACAAAGTAATATGTAATAAGCGAGCGAAATATGAAATAACGAATACCGACTCACTGCGCATGCGCCAGCCCGCGAATTCTCCAGTATAAAAGGAGGCGCACGCAGTAACCCGGCGCGCTCATTCGAATACAGATACGTTCTTGCGACCAACGAATGCTAGTTCCTGGAGGTAGCTGAAGTACTATCCAGCAGAATTACAGCACGCTCCGGAAACGGTAGCGACTGGTTCTCAGTGTACAAAGGTAGTGTTGCTCCTCTTTGGATCTTTCATTTGAAGGTCGAGAACTTTGTCTACGCGGAGGTTTCAAGCGTTGCTCCTATTAGTAGGTAGCAGCATAACCGCTTAGCAAAGGCAAGGTCTATAGAACACTAGAACGAGAATCCTGCCACGAGTGTCGGGAACTGCTCCGGAAACGGTAGCGGCCGCCCTCACAGCAGAAGCATAGAATATCGAACTCTGTCAAAAGATTCGGGAACTGCTCCGGAAACGGTAGCGGCCGAGCCATTGAGCTCTATACTAACTGGAAAGTGAACAGAGCAATGGCGGCCGATCAGACAAGGAACACAAATTAGTGGGTAGAGCTGTCCCTGTCCCGCGCGGCGTCTATACCGGTCTATACCCCCACCACACGCAAATTTACTACAGGATAGTAGAGATATAGAGAGGGATAGTAGGAAGAAGAAGGATATATTCACACTATTTTCCCCTCTCTCTCTGATCGCTGTCGCCTCTACTTCTTCCCACTGCTGTTCACACTCCAGTTAGTATAGAGCTCAATGGGCCGAGCTTACTACAGAAGCATATTTATGTACATATATTTAACTTTAAGTTAGCGCAATTAATTAGTATAAAAAAACCACAAAAACATACAAATACAAAAACATAAAACATATAATCGAAGTCGTAAGCAATATTATTATATTCGTTATTACATTAAGTGTTGTTAATAAAGTCATTGTTAAGTTTAAGTTGGATTTTACTCCTTTACTCTACCAACGAACCCCCACCTATCCTATTCTCGGGGGACGCCGCTCTCCTCTCGAGAACCTGCTAACGTTTAGTCGTCCCCGGGCAACCGGACGTTACAATTGCTTTGGTTATGTTTGTTTTCCCGTTGTTAAAATGAAATAACAGATAGTAAATTTTGAAATAAATGTATATTTCTTTGCTCTACACATTTCCACTAATGATGAGCGTCTTAGATTTTAATCTATGAAGACTGCTACAACTAAAATATCACAAGACTTTATTCATCTCAGTATTCTGGTTTCCTAACCCTTGCCATCTCTACGAAATGCATAACATTCGTTTCTAATCTTTTCTAATCCCGCTTTATTTATTCGCATTTTCCATTATAAATCCGTTGATTTATTTACTTTGGACATTACAAGTTTATCGTTTATAGTGGCAAAATTATTATGATCTTTCTCGAGGTTAATTGCAATAAAAGTCATTTGAAATTGATTCGTGGTGTCATTTAGGCTACAGCATCGCGAAGTGCAAACAGAGCCGATCGTGCAGACTTATATAATTATGACAATCATAGACAGATGGTGCCACAGTGGTGTTTCAACGTGAATTATAAGTGTTCTAGAGGGAAACCTGTGGCTTGGCAGTGTCCTCGCCATGTTCATGAAATACTGTAGAATGTTAGCGATGTAAAATAAACAGCCCTGGTAACCACGAATGCAATCAAATCTTGATCGGCCACAATCGTTTGAGCTGTTGCGTGGCCGGGGCAGTCCTCTGGATTCTTCTTAGGGAATTTGGCGGGGGTCGTCGCCCGTGGAACGCTAAAGCGTTCAGCTCCTTGGACGCGGATTATTTGAGTGACAAGTATAATGAAAATAATAACAAGAACTGAATGAAACGATTGGAACACAATAAACTTATAAATTTAATGAAGAGAATAAACGATTTGTACACAATATCAATTCTGAGAACTTTTTATTATGCGCCTAATCTGCTAGGCTCTCCAGGCTCAAGTGACACTTTCAAGGGTCCATCGGGTTTTCCTTTTGTTAATAACAAGATGTCTTATTAACTAACTTAATTCCTATTCGTCGATCCGATTCCTTTCGGTTTTCGATTTTTATAAAACCAAGCGTTTAACTACATTGCGCTGGAATTACACACCTAGGAGAAGGGAGAAACGAGAAGTTCATTTGTTCAAACATGCGTTTCTAACAATAAGAGCGTATCGATTAGTTTATAATTCTGAAGTCCTCTCATTAAAAGAATATCTAACTATTTTCAAACACCTCGGACTTGTGCGAACTTCACTTTGTCTCCCTTTCCTATTACAGTCGTGTGATCCGATTCAAACTTCACGCTTCTGAACTTTATACTACACGCCGCTAGACGGGAGTCGCAACACTTCCCTCCTTATACAAAAGGTGCTTTCCAATGGGAACACCTTTCAGATGATATATTTATGTTAAATTGAACTTGCGCCCCTTATATAAGATGGTAGTATCGTTAAACTAGCATTAGTTTCTAATATGACAACATGAATAATTACTTATATGTAAATATACATCTCTCAGTGAAGCATTCCCGAGCCTCCCCTCCTCGGTTCCCCCGCGGTAGCCAAGCTACTCGGTCTACCTGGTTTCCCGTGAAGGTTGCGAGTCGGAGGATGCTACAGGTCGCTTACCTGTCACAATAGATTACAATGAGTTACAAGTTTGTCTCCATGGCATAACATCTTTAGTTTAGTAATGAATGATTAATATATCGAATCTAAATTTCGAAATTACAAGATTTTAATCCACAAAGGAATGAAGTAACATAGCTTAGCACATACAGTACATGCAAATGACAAAGTGGTATCAACAATGGTACGACAACAAGGTAGACTATGGGGAATCTAATCTTATACATGCTGGTTTCAACTTCTTCGTATGAACTATCTTGGTTTTACCAACTCCTATGGCTATTTTCGCATTTAAATCATCAAATATCCTAACAAACCTAAGCCCAACCAGCTAGAATCGAATTTAGAAATTTTGGGTTCTCTTAATATATATATATATATATATATCTATATCGTCACCTACAGAGAATTTACAGGAATTGACTCTTTTATCGCAGTCCAATTTGCTTTTCTGTTCTGCCGTTTCTAGATTTGCTGCTGCTACAGCTTGTGTTGTGCTTATTTTTTAAAATAACCCATCCAAATGGTCAACAAAGGTTCGCAAAATTACTTGATTCATGAACTCTGAGGGAATAATCGCCTTTACCCCGAACACGAGCTCGTGTGGAGTAAAACCAGTAGCTTCATGGACGGACGTAGTGTAAAAAAATATGCCAAAACGAATCCAATCGTCCCAGTCGATCTTAGTACAGTAATGTTTCACGCAATCCGTAAATACGCGATGGACCCGTTCAAGAGACCCCAGTGACTGTGGGTGGAACGCGGTTGAGGTAATTCTTTGTATTTTAAATATTTTACAAAAGGTTTTCATAATATTGCTAACAAAATTACTCCCCTGATCGGTTTGAATTGTTCGAGGGCACCCAAATCTACTGATAAATTGTTCAGCCAGAGCCATGGCCACGGATACAGAGTCAATAGTAACAAGTGGGATCGCGTCGGAGTACTTGGCAAGATTATCTTGAAGAGTTAACAAATTCCGATTACCCCTCTTTGTCATTGGTAAGGGCCCTACGATGTCCATCTGTACCTTTTCAAACGCTTTTTTAGGAGTGTCAGTTATTCGCATCGGTTGTCTGGTTTTTGCGGAAAGGATTTTATTTCTCTGGCAACTTGGGCATGAACGGACGAAATTCTTTATTTCTTCGTCCATATGTGGCCAGTTGAAATCTTCTCTAATTCTGTTGAAAAGTTTACGGATACCTTGGTGGCCCCCGATGACGGATTCGTGAAATTCCTTAATAATAAGAGGTTTCCTGGCTAAAGGAGGAATTATAACTTCACTTGTGCAAACCGTAATTGTATACTCAGAACTATTCAATTCTTCTTTCAAAAGATATTCAATGAAGTCCCAAGTAATAGGCTCGATATTATTGTTGTATTTGGAAATGCTAACTGTTTTGACATTTAAGGTTGTTCAATTAGGTCACCATTTCCCGAGGCCATATTAACGGGGGATCGTGTCCCATTATTAGCGCACTTGGTCTCAAATAAAGTCCGGCATATTTCAGCCTCTAAATTTGGCTCGTCAGCCCCTAACCAGACACAAGTCGCGGATAGCAGGTCGTGAACCTGGACGGGATGCTTTTTGTCAAAGCGTATCCGATGTTCCAGGTCAGACGAGCATGAGCCCTGACGTACGTGGGCAGCCCCTAACGGGTTCTGTGGCGAAGAGCCCTCAAAGTCGGCTTTTCTTATGTCGAACAGACAACCGAGTCGGAGCACCTCACGACCCCCCGAGAGCGATCCTCCAACCACTACATTTTTAATGGGAAATCCACTCGTCCCAGCTGTTCCTATCGTAAGGTGAACGTCACTGTTATTTAAATCATCCTCAAAGTGATCAATCCCGACTAAGACCTCAGGTCGACCGTAGGTTTCTTTCCCGTGAGCAAGGAAAATAGTAGCAATTATCTTTTCATTATTTTCCCATATCTTATTACAGTCCGTATCCTCCACCCTTCCAGAGTTTGCAAATGGCACGTCGTCGGCGCCTACGACTACCCCTTGCAAACGCCTAAAGGATGAGGTATCAGTACAGTCCGTTGTGGTACAGTCAAATGAAAGGTTCGAGATTGATGAAGAAGGGATTTGATTAATATTGATGAAGTCCGCAGGGTACAATGCATCCGCATTAGAATTTACTTTTTCCAGTTTGTATACTATGTTATAATTGTATTCATTTAATTTAATTCGCCACCTCATAATGCGAGAAATAGGGCCTTTTACGCTATAAAGCCGGACTAACGGTCGATGATCTGTTACTAATGTGAATTGTTAACCATACAAATAGGGTCGAAAATGATCAACTGCGTAAATAACGGCGAGTAATTCCTTCTCAATGGCGGAGTAATTTATTTCTGCACTGTTAAGCTTTCTTGACGCGTACGCGATAGGAAGATCCTTACCAATTTGGCCTTTTTTTTTTTTCTTTTACTTGGTGGAAATCCCCACGGATACCCCCGGCCCGCGGGGGCGGGCAGGGAGTTATGTGGGACTCGAACCCACTAAAACCAGCAAGGTGACCTACTGGCGCGGGAAGCGAGCATCCAAGGGGGGGACTTACACGAGAGCAAACTAACGATAACGTTCGTTTGCCCCCCCCCCCCCCGAGGATGCGTAACTAAGGCTTCCCGCGCCGACGCCCGTCAGAATGACTGGGCCCTTCCCGGGAGGGAGTCGTGGGACTCCCTCCCCTGGAGTAGTCTCTCCAGTCCATAATAATACCGGGTGGCGCGCGACGGGTCACACGTCCACGCCACCCCCTTCCTGGGTCGCTGCTAGCACTAGGGCAGGGGTGCCCCCCGACACCCCCCCCCCCCACACCGCGTCATCTTATACGCCCGGCTCGCTCGAAAGGCGAGGTGAGCCGGGCGGAGGCGGATGACAGAGCCCAGATGGGGGGGCCGCCAAAATGGCAGTTGCCTCACAGGCGGCCCCACTGCCGACTCGCCCCAGACGCGGCGTCGACGATAACTTGGGGGCGGCCGTAGGCCGTCCCCAGAGAGGGTCCCGCAAGTTCTGCGAGACCCCCGGTCCTCCCTCCCCACCACCGCCGCCGCGGCGCGCGCACCCGTTGCCACGGTGCGAACCCCAGCGACGGCCGTGACGATTGGTTCGGCGACCCACTATCCTAAACGTGGCCGCCGAACTCAACTCCTCGTTCGCGCCAGCTCGCATGACCCCCCCCCCCCCCGAACATCAGGGGGGGGGGGCGGCTGACGCGACCTCAACCTCCTCCCGTCCCTCAATGGACTCTATCTTCCCGCGTCCCCACCCCTGATCCAAACGAAGCAGCAGGGGGGGGGCCAATTTGTCCCTGGCTCAACACAGCTCCCACAGCATACTTTGAAGCATCAGTCGTGACAAGGAAAGGTCGTTTAAAGTCCGGAAACTGTAATAATGGCTCGAAGCAAATTCTATTACTTAAATTTTCAAAAGCAGATTGAACATCGTTGTCCCAAATAAAGGGGACATCCGCTTTTAATAATCGCGGTAGTGGTTTGGCGGTTTTCGCCATATCGGGAATAAATTGTCTGTAATAACCGACCAGGCCCACAAATTGCTTTATATTCTTTTTTGTTTTAGGAATGAAGCCCTGGAAAGAAGCCATCATGTATTAGTTGAATATTTAAAACATTACATAACTAAATAAAAACAATGGGACCAGTGGCTACCACAAGCAATGTTCTCTTATAACACTTGTATACATGAAGGTACCAAATACACTCCCTACGAATTAGTATATGGTAAAAAGGCCAGATAACCATCAAGTTTAATGCCAAATGACTCGCTAACTACATATCCAGACCTTGTAGAGAGGTTAGTAACAAAGTTGCTCAACATTCCCGAACTGGGACGCCACAATTTAGAAAACTCAAAGTATCGTCAAAAATATTACTACGACCGAAAGGTATCCTCAGTCAATTACCACAAAGGCGAACAAGTACTGGTTTTAAAACCAAAAAGAGATAAATTCAGCGACGAATACGATGGGCCTTACACAATCATCGAAATCTTAAAAAACAACAATGTAAAGATAGTTGTGAGCCCCCGTCGAACTAAGGTTGTCCACAAGGACAGAATAAAAAATACCTATACGCCACCAGACTATTACCGAACTTCGATTAATTAATTGTAATAATCAACACGACTAAGTGTCATATTATATGTTCATTTCGACCTAGAGTCACGACCATTTATTTTTTAATAAACCATTGTTATTTTCATTGTTAAAAGAAGGACTCTCGTATCTTGAAATTCATTTCTCAATCGAACGCCACCCGAACCAATCCCACCATTCACAGGTAAACCGCTCTACTTGTGAATCTCCTGTAAAGAACGGCAACGTCTTCTTCGAGAACGTTACACATGCGTAACATTATCTGCCCAATCTTGTGTGTGCTCATTAATGCATTCCATAGTACCATTAACATTATATGAAATATCTTGCGTAATATTATCTGCCCAATCTTGTGCATGCTCATTAATGCATTCCATGGAACCTAAAGTACACCAAAATTAAAATATTAATAATAAAAAATATTTAAAGATTTGAATAATATTCGTGTATCATTATTATTAGTTTCATCATGCATTACATTCGTATTAAATTCAGAAAATGAAGCATTAGTGGCATCTAATTCAGTCATTAAAACTTCAATAACTATGTAATTAAAGACATAATCATGTTCATGAACAGTAAGTATTATCATCTATTCCTTTATTTCTAATTTCGCACTGCTCACTATTATTTTTTTCTATAGTTGTAATTAATTTAGTATAGTCGATTGCATCTTGGCAAAATGGGCTGAGCCCACATTTTTTAAACGCAGTTTGGAGAATAGTGTAAAAATTTAATGAATATAAAGCACTTTTTAAAATGCATGCTAAAACAGCTTTGTTTAGTTGTTGCCCATCATTCGCCATTCTCCAATTACGAACAGCATCTCTATAAGATAGTTTCAGTGGATGAAAAAGTGCAACATCCATCGGTTGCATTGGATGCGTTGCATTTGGAAATAATGCTACCAGCTCTATTTCATGGCCGAGCCATTCCACGTCAAAACGGATAGAGGGAAAATTTAGTTTCACCGATTCTCTTCAAAATTACAGCACTTGTCAATAACCTTGCAAAAACAAAGTATACTGAATTTTAAAGGCCTATGTCAAATAGTTTTCGAAATGTTTAAAGTTAAAGTCTTAAAAATTGGAACAAAATCAGTTGCCGCGTCATCACTTAAACTCTAATATCTCGGTTATTTTGAAAGATAATGTCGCCGTCATGGGCTCATTTTAAAGCTGAAGGAATGCTTTCTCAACCTGTATTTAGAATATTTTGTTTATTGTTAATAAATTTGATGGCAACCGATGTCAAAGTTTCAAATCGCGATTTTATGTCGTTCCCCTCCACGGTCCAGCTTGAAAAAAATACTGTTCGATTCGTTGAACCCTCAGCTAATAAATGGGTTTTTCAAAAAAGTGGAGAAATTTTGGGAACAGTGAACAAAAAAATAAAACTTACGATAGTGTACATCGCTTGGAACTGCACGGATCCCATGGTCAGGCCGCACGCACGCGTTTTCAAAACAATCGCCTGGCGTAGGAAAGTATTTATATACGATGCGACAAAACAAACTTTTCGTTCAGTGTTTCCGTATTCTCGAGAAAACTAATAGAAATATCTGCTTGCCATATAAAAGATTAACAATAGTAGGTAGCTTTTAGTGATTCTTCCTTTTCTTTTTTACATGTTATTACTGAACGAAAAGTTTGTTTTGTCGCATCGTATATAAATACTTTCCTACGCCAGGCGATTGTTTTGAAAACGCGTGCGTGCGGCCTGACCATGGGATCCGTGCAGTTCCTAGCGATGTGCACTATCGTAAGTTTTATTTTTTTGTTCACTGTACCCAAAATTTCTCCACTTTTTTGAGAAACCCATTTATTAGCTGAGGGTTCAACGAATCGAACGGTATTTTTTTCAAGCTGGACCGTGGAGGGGAACGACATAAAATCGCGATTTGAAACTTTGACATCGGTTGCCATCAAGTTTATTAACAATAAACAAAATATTCTAAATACAGGTTGAGAAAGCATTCCTTCAGCTTTAAAATGAGCCCATGACGGAGACATTATCTTTCAAAATAACCGAGATATTAGAGTTTAAGTGATGACGCGGCAACTGATTTTGTTCCAATTTTTAAGACTTTAACTTTAAACATTTCGAAAACTATTTGACATAGGCCTTTAAAATTCAGTATACTTTGTTTTCGCAAGGTTATTGACAAGTCCTGTAATTTTGAAGAGAATCGGTGAAACTAAATTTTCCCTCTATCCGTTTTGACGTGGAATGGCTCGGCCCGAACCAAAATCACTCAACTCTTTCGTTAGATGACAACTATGACCATCGACATACAGAACTACAGGAAATTGTATATGATTTTTAACACATCAATTATAAAAAATGTTAGTTATATACATAAAAAATGTTTCGCTGGTCATCCAGCCAGATTCACACTTCCCTATAACGAAGTCATCTGGAAAATTTTCAGCAACAGAATGTGGAATTCTTTCATTGTTATATATTATCATAGTTAGAAGTAGTTGTCTAGCTGCATTTTTACCAATGAGAGCTGTGTAGCATTCCTTGTCATTCCCACAAACACTATATACACATTTTTCTCCTCTTTTTACTAATACCCTACTACTCTTAGGATTTAAAAAGAATGCAGACTCATCTACATTGAAAATCCTATTTGCATGTATATTTAAAAGCTTTCTACTATTAAGATAAGTCTGAACTTCTCCAAACCACCCTGATAAAGATTCCTTCGATACATTCGCTCTTCTGTTGGAAAGATTCTGACACATTCTTTCGGATAAAATTGGGTTCCTTTGTGGAAACGATTGATAACAGTGTTTCCCTGGCTTACCATTTGTGAAAGGAGTTTTCCTCTTTGTTTTTTTAATAATTGTTTGTACACTGTCCAGTTAATGGTTTTTAGTTACTGGAAAGCCACGTTTGCTGAGATGTATAATCGATTCCACTAATTCTTCTTCTTCCTGAGAAGTCAGGACACTGCTTAGTCCTGACCTCACATCTATGGCATAAATCCCTTTTACCCTTGAGTACAGAGTAGCATACGGAATTTTAAATGTTTTACTCACAGCAAGTATGGAAATCCCCTTTTTAACTTCTTCCACGGCTTTCTCCACATCACTGACTGTGTATGCTTTATTATACTGAAAATAATAAGTAATTTATTATGAATGAATGCTTATATCAGTTTATTGCTTATCTCGGTTCATGAAAATAATGTTTTTATACTTATCTGTTAATTATCGGAAATAGGGTTATGTATATAAAATGAGAATGGTATTTCCGATAATAGAATTAAACGGGTTGATAGTTTCAAAATAATTAATATCTTGCGTTTTTCTTGTTGTCCATTCTCTTCCTAAGCTCCAAGAACCTTTCTTCACACTCAAAATAATTTATTTGTCGTCACGCGTACCTAAAACGATACTCAGTTTTGTAGACAATATGGCTAACGATATTCGAGATATATCGAGAATCTGAATGAGCTACTTTTCTTAATTTTTTTGTTTATAAATGTAATTTATGAATCACTTTGAAATTCATGATATATGTAGATCAGGGTTGACTAACTGGCGACTCACGAGTTACCGGGGGCTCCTCCGCCTTGCGACCACGCTGAACGGCCCCCTGACCAGTGTCCACGGGAAAGGGCCTGATAGCTACTAGCTACCGTCTATTGCGCATGCCCGCGACGAGCTGTGACATCAAACCAATCAACGCCGAGCTGGTAAACGAACCGAATCGTCGCCAGCGCCAAGGAAAACGAAACGGCTTGAATGCGAAGCCGAGCGAGTGACGCCACGCTTTCTAAATTCCAGTCGTACTTGTGGCCTAGCTTATATAATTCGAATATTAAATTATTCGAGTAGTCCCAGCCCTAGTACGAATCGGTAATTATGTGTGAAGCACGCGGGTATGTGTAATGCTGAATGCTTCGCGTTCAAGCTGTTTCGTTTCCCTTGGCGCTGGCGTCGATTCGGTTCGTTTACCAGCTTGGCGTTGATTAGTTTGACGTTACAGCTCGTCGCGGGCATGCGCAATAGACGGTAGGTAGTAGCTATCAGGCCCTTTCCCGTGGACACTGCCCCTGACGATCGCAGTTGAATTCGTCCGTCCCTACACAGCAGCGCTGTTCAAGGTCGCTCACGCGTGAGCCCGGGGTTCCCCACTCTCGTTCGCGTTGTCAGGAATACCACGCGACGCTAAAGAGGCGACCATGACAGACCAGCGCGTCTGTCGTCGAGCGAGCTCGGACGCCCGATACGACATGTGCATTAGTGACACACACCATCACAGCCAGCCAATGCTACTACTTCCCGCGAAATTCGGATTATTCGTCTTTTGTTAGCCCCCCTAACCGCGAAGACGCTAGCCCGTCATGGCCCTCTTACCGTCGCGTGGTCTCTTTGACGACGGAAGGCACGCTGTGCGAGAGAAAGATTGGAAGGGGAAGCTGGCGCGTGAGGGGCCCCTACGCTGGCCAGCGCTGATCTATTAATTCGGGTACCATGCATTCTAAATAAAATTGAACAATTTTTGGCTCCATTTCTCTTTTCCAAAACGCATCATCTCTCTCTACTTTGATAGATTTCAGCCCTTTCGGGGTCCAAATGCAAAATATACAGTACTTTCTGTCAGTAATATGTAACTGACCTTGTACTTGATAAAAATAATGATGCGCTTTGTTCATTGAATTACGTGTTTTAGGTGCGAAGATGTGCTGGACAGCGGGTACTTTTTCAATAGCTTCTTCCGGCGAAAAGTTCTCTGCTGAATTCGGGCATTTGATTTCTAAAATACCCTCTTGACAGATATTTCCATCCGGCGAAGCTCCTAAGAAGGGGATGCAGCTGTCGATGAAAATACCACATTTTGCAATATACAGATATTGCTTCTTCAATTCTTCGCGAGCAGTTTTCTCGCATTCTTTCCCGTATTCCACCGCGGGTGCACTAATTAACCTCGGATACAATAATTGTTTTACTGCATTTGCGCAAAGCGTGTCAGGTCGGCGACGGCACACTTTTCCCAAATTGGATGCTGTCAACAATTTGGATCTGTACTGCAACCATCTGCGGTTCTTTGCTTGTCCGATGGTTTCGTCTTCAATAGCATGTCTTTGCTCTTGCCAATCACTGAGCATTTGCATATGCTTTTCCCGCTCCAGTTCATACATTTCGGACGGCATGTCTGGCTTCTGTGCATTTTGTCCATAATCAGAATCTTTCTGCGAGGGCAATTGCTTGCGTACATATCGCGCAGCCTTCGTTTCCTTCTGTGTCGCAGCTCTCTTTTCCTTTTCTTTCTTCTTCTTTTCTTCCATTTGGTGCACAACCTCGGGCGTTTTCTTCTTCATTACTGCATTCAATCGCGAGTGCACTTGGTTCGTGTTGTACTCCACGACAGCAGCAGCACATCTTCCTGTATACGATCCTCTCTCGGCGAAATTTAATCTTTTTCCGCCGATGTACTTGGCAATTATTCCGTTCAAACTTTCCACAGCGTTATTATTCGTATTCCCATACAGCACACTCTCCTTGCGGCATACTTGCAGCATACTTGCGGCGCAAGATGGCAACGACTCACGCAAGGTTGCCGCAACTATGCAGCAAAAATTCTATGTCCGCCTGCTGCAAAGTTGCACGGCAACTTTGAGGCAACTTTGCACGGCAACTTTGAGGCAATTATTCACAAAATATATTTCCACGGGAAAAACTGTTGAAAAAAAATAAAAAAAAAGTTATCGGTTCAGGGCGACTTGAACACCGGGCCGCCCGCATGACAATCTGACGCGCTACCGTTGTGGCTACGAAACCTTCTTGGATGTAGATTACTGTAAATGGTATATATAGTGATTAAGCATAGTTGCGGCATACTTGCGGCATACTTGCGGCATAGTTGCGGCATAGTTGCGGCATAGTTGCGGCATACTTGCGACATACTTGCGGCATACTTTCGGCATACTTGCGGCATAGTTGCGTTGCAACTATGCACTGCAACTATGCCGCAACTATACAGCAACAATTCTATGTCCGCTCCGCGCAACTTTGCACGGCAACTATGCCGCAACCATACATCGACATTGCGCTGCAACCATGTAAGACCGCAAGGTTACTGCAACCATCCTGCAACTTTGCCGCAACGAAGTGTGCTGTATGGGTTATAGAGTAAGCTCTCCGCATGAGCTAACAGTGGACGAAGTATTTCTGTTACGTCCTGGTACACTCCAATTGTCATCAATTCTGGAACGATGTTTCTTTCATTCTCTTTATTCTTTCCATCGCAGAAATATTTTAGTTGTGCACACTGTTTGTGTTCACCAAACACGTGGCTCGGAACATTCTGTATGTCGCCATACAAATTCTTCATTTTCTCGTCGATTGATACATTCTGATCGTATCTAAACTTTGCGGCTTTTACGATGTCCGTGCGTATCCGGCGGATGCTACTTTCCACAGCTTTCCTCAATGGTCCAGGTGTAGTCTTCTTCACAATCGTTTTCCTTTTTGTGCAGAAGTTTCGCAACAAATGATTCGTGCATTCAATTTTTTTACGCGAATCTGTCGCTTATATGGGTCAGCATCAATAATCTTCTTATACACGCTGCTGTCCCCATCAGCAATCTGAATTGAATAAACGAGCCCACGTTTTTCTACGCTAGTGTTGAATCCTTCTACTATAGCATCGCTTTCCATAGCAGTGGATTCTCGATTTGCGCTCCAGTTTTTGAAGCATACGTGCTTTTGGGGTTCTTTCTGGTTTTTCGCAGCAACCTTTTTTCGTGTGATAGCCAACTATCACGCCGACTCCAGACGCAGAATCGTAAGATCCACTGCGGTAGGATCTCTTCATCCAGCTTCCATCGGCCACAACGGAGATGTGAGGGATCCCTGATCCGGGAAGAACGTCGCTTCTTTCAATCGCCAAACGTTTTTCTTCTTCAGCCGCAGCTAACATTTCTTCTTCTGCAGCGGCAATTGCGGACTTGACGAATTTATCGTGGTTCTTCACAAAGTCTCTCTTCGACATGCAACGTATGTTCATTCCCGCCAAAGTGTGTTCCAAGTGGGCATAGCTGCCTCCACATAAAATTGTTGCATTAACGGCGCCCTGATTGCAATCCACATTTTCGGCTTCGTCCAATTGATTGCAGATTTCATCTTTGTAATGGCATAAAGTGCACATTACGCTGAAGATGCTCTTGAAACCACGCCGTTTCACACCAGTTATTCGTAGGTGTTCAATGCCACAGTCTTCCCTATTTTTTGCATGCTTACTTATTTTTTGCAATTGAGCAAGCACATTTGGGAAATTCATTATATCGTTGCTATTTAGGAGAGGCGATTGCTCTTGCGGCTCGTTCCTCGCAACTTTTTCTATAACGAAGTTTTCTTCTTCGTTACTTTGTATATCAAGGTCTTCAGTTTCTCCCAAACTGGCCGTATCAGTATCTTCATCAGATTGCAAGTACATTATCTCTTGATGCGTATGATTTCGTCCATCGGATGTTGATGGTTTCTCTACTATACGCTCCTCGGCCACTTCTTCTGGATGTTGTCCTACGGCAGTGTCATCTGCCGTTTCTGCGCTTTCTTGTTTCTTCTGAAGGGCTATAGATCTTCTCTTTTGGCGATGTACTTTCCGTTTCGATAATCTCTTTGCGTACGGACGTAAATGTCGCGGGCGAAACGGAGAATTATTGTCCATATATTCTGGCACGTCCTGCATATTCACACTTCGAGTGTCACTCATGTTACACTAAACCAACAAACACAACACAAATACAAACACAATACAACACAACGCAACACAACTCAAAATCCTTGTGCCCGTTGCAAAATAAACGTAAACGCGAACCGTGAACGTGAATCTGAATATTCGTCTGTGGCGCGTTCTGAATCAAATGACACTCTACAAACCAGGCAACGGCGCAAACAGTCCGTTGCATGGAGAGTCAATCCGTGAAAAGCACGACAACGACGTGATCGAAAACGCTGTACACGTCATGGAAAATATGAATAACGTAAGTATTATATTGAATTCTGTTATACAGGGTGATTCTCTGGCTAGAGTCTTCAAAGGCGAAGCCGCCAATAAGCCGCGTCTAGCTGAGTTTCGAGACGAGATTCACTATGGCATGTTAAAAAATTCTTTATTCTTCTTATTGGCCACATTGTCTTTGAGGACTCTAGCGAGAGAATTACCCTGTATGTTCATACACTCTTACTATTTATTGTAAAATAATACATTCATTATTTCATTTCCAGATGAAAGAAGCACTGCCGTGTCAAGGAGAGCGAGAGGAGGCAAAGGCGGAGGCAAGGGAGGAAGAAAAGGAGCAAACGAGGGAGAATACGAGAGAGGATATGGAGATGTGGGCGGAGTTACAAAAAGTAATTATGTGTAATATGGCTTATGTAACCGTGATAGCAAATGTGTGAATCAGAGTTGGGCAAAATGTAATCTAATTACAAATTACGATTCAAATGTAATTGCGTAATTGATTACACATTCCTTTCTGTAATCGTTAATGTAGGTAGGTGACAAAACATTTTGTGTACTTGTGTAATTGATTACACATTATTTTCTGTAATCGTTAATGTAGGTAGTTGACAAAACATTTTGTGTACTTGTGTAATTGATTACACATTATTTTCTGTAATCGTTAATGTAGGTAGTTGACAAAACATTTTGTGTACTTGTGTAATTGAGTACACATTATTTTCTGTAATCGTTAATGTAGGTAGTTGACAAAATATTTTGCGTACTTGTGTAATTGATTACACATTATTTTCTGTAATCGTTAATGTAGGTAGTTGACAAAATATTTTGTGTACTTGTGTAATTGATTACACATTATTTTCTGTAATCTTTAGGTTGTGTACTTGTACACAAAATATTTTGTCAACTACATAAATTAACGATTACAGAAAATAATGTGTAGTCAATTACGCAATTACATTTTAATCGCAATTTGTAATTAGATTACATTTTGCCCAACTCTGGTGAGAATATTATTTCGTTTGTGTCCGATATTTTTTATGTTATGTAATTTTATGAAAATATAATTATTATGTTACTGTTCCAGATTAAAAAGGCACCAAAACGTCTCACAAATCGGCGCGGAGGCGGCCGCACAGTGGGACGACGCGTGCAAATTCTCGGACATTGACGAAAATATGAAGTACCTATTTTTATTGATATAATTATATGAGCATTATCCTTGAGTACTAAGGGATACGAAATTATGAAAAAAAAATTTTAAACATTTTAAATCCCGAATTTTTAACAGCAAACGCGTTCACTTTTGGAGACGGCTGTCATATGAATATAAATAATTAGTGTTAGAATAATGAAAAAAAATTCTACCATCATACTACGCGTTAGGGTTGATTGTTGAGAAGTTATTTATGTAGTGTAAAAACCAAATTTAATGATTTTATTTATGTTTTTCAACCTCTCAAAAAAAAAATTTTTTTTGTCGATTTAGAAAAATGTCCAAATTTGTCCAGAAAAAAAAATACCCATATAATCACTAAACATTCTAGTTTTAGAAACCCCAATTTCCAGTTGCGCCAACTTGCGCCTTTTAGCAGAATTAATTAAATTGTGTACGCATGCGGGACGAAACGAGTAAATATGTATCTAGACATTCCTTTTCTTGTTCCCGATTGATTATTAGCGAATTCGGGAGACCCGCACTGGCACTGCACTAGTGCAGCTCCAGCACCGTGCCAGTGCAGCACCAGAACAATGCCAGTGAAAATTCCCCTAGCATCGATTACATTTGATTGGATTACACGCGACCTAACCCTGTATCGTATTCGACGACCATGAACTGCCCTGGTGTAGTGCAAAATTCGCATTCGGATCAACGGAATGAACTGCACGAGTGCAACCTTTATGGCACTGATGCTTTGTGGCAGTGCAGTTTTGCGCATGATGTAAGGACATAAGGTGTGCTCTTGCGCAAGCCTTCCAGATTAGCCAATAACGTGCCCTTCCCAAGATCCTCCATATTGGATCTCAACCAATAGAATAGAATGAATTTGTCAACATCAAGAGACACGGTAGTGTCTCGCGCCAAGTATATATATATATATATTCGCAGCGCGAGACACGGAGTGGCTATTATTACGCGACGACTCGCTTTCAAGAACCCTGAGATTTCCGAATCTCAATAACGGCTGATCCAATTAGATTTTGAATGGTCTTAATGGATAGCTTGGGGTTGATTTACATAAGAAAAGTGTCTTCGTTTTGTTCCTACGTGCCTTATAAGCTGAGATATTTCAATGCAAAGTTCCAATTTGGCGAATTTTACGTTTTTCTCCATCGTCAAGTGGGGGCAAGAGGGGAGCATGAAAGGGTGAGGAAATGTACCGCCAATTCACGCAGCACGAAAAGATCAAAAAGCATCTACGTTCAGGTTGCTAGTCAACGTAACCTAGCTAGTGTCAAACAGTTATAACCTGTCAAGTGTGAAATAAGGAAACTAGTTAAAAATTTTTAAGTGACACGAGTTTTTACACCATAGAGGACACTCTCATTGTCTCAATTAACAAGGTAAGTCACCAAAATTTTTCAATAGACTATTTACGTAGAGCTTATAGAAACGGAGGGAACGCACAGACTTGGAAGTTGTCCGGAGAAGGTTTGACGGAGAAGCATCTTCTTTCCCACAAGTTTGTACAAAATAATATATTGTTTTTATACAACAAAACTATTTTTACATTTAGTTAGATAGACAGAGAAGCATCTTGTTTCGCACAAGTTTCTGGAAATCTGTCAAATAAGGTAAATTGACAAAATTTTTCATATTAGCGTAGCATTAAGAATTAAGAAAATTATGGCGTAGTCCTTGCAGTGTAAAGTAAGTTACATTAGTGAAAAAAGTACGCTGAAAATGCATCTCCCTCGATACTTCCTAATCTTTTATGAAAGATATTCGTAATAGTTTATTAAAATCTACAGTAGTTCCCACGCTATCATTAATTTATTAGTTTCACATTACCAATATTTAAATTCACTAATGAACATATTAAATTAATTTTATTCCAACACCAATAAATTGTGCGTTAAATATATTGGAGCTCTTCATTCATTTTTGATAAATTACCATTAGCATTTAAAGTTCCTTCAACAAGACTTTCTGCCATACGCTCTCACCTCATTCGGACACATTATGCAGTCTCTACACGTACTATAGGAAAAGTCCACCCTTCGTCTAAAACTTCTAAGTTATATTGTAACTATAATGTGGATTTTATATATTTACAGATAACTGAAGCACAAAATGATGCAGTGTGATCTACGTCAGAAAAAAAATTTATTGTAATATAGTATAATATTAATTAAACTTTAATTAAACTTTTATTCAGCTTCGATCCTCTGTGTGCTTCTTGTATGTTTGCTTCATATTTGAAAACTCAAATTTAAAGCAATTCCACCAATCCAATTGTCTTGTAGCTTTGCAGGTGTGCGTAGTTTGGATGACAATATAATATATTGTTAATTAAAAAAAATAACCCCGACGGGGTGAAAAAATTATCCAGTCATCAATAAACACTACAAAATGTGTGAAATCCTCACAAAATTACCTTTTTTAAAAAAAGGTACAAAAAAGTGCGCCAAGTATATAATCCCATCAAAAAGAATCCCTTTTAAAAACATTGTCGTAAATTAATAGCTTTACAAAACTAATGATATACACCAATTGCGCCAATTATCGCAATGACTATTTATACAAACAAAAAAATGTATCAAATAATAGTAAACAGATATATTTTTATACAAATAAATATTTTAATACGAATAAATATTTTATTCAAAATACTTGGCGCTGCTCTCGGAATTGGTGTTGCTAAACTGAATAAATATGTCTGAATCAATAAGTCTGGTCTTGTTTTATTTATTAACCAAGACAATTAACATTTTTTTCAGAGAGCAGCGCCAAGTCTTTTGAATAAAATATTTATTCGTATTAAAATATTTATTTGTATAAAAATATATCTGTTTACTATTATTTGATACATTTTTTTGTTTGTATAAATAGTCATTGCGATAATTGGCGCAATTGGTGTATATCATTAGTTTTGTAAAGCTATTAATTTACGACAATGTTTTTAAAAGGGATTCTTTTTGATGGGATTATATACTTGGCGCACTTTTTTGTACCTTTTTTTAAAAAAGGTAATTTTGTGAGGATTTCAATAACGCGTCCGCACACATACATATGCATTCATATCCATATATATTTTAATATGGCGGAAATTGGGAATGCGCAGTAGAAGACGAAAATGAGCTGCCGCACAGTGGGCCGGATTCACTTATGTTGCGCCATTTGGGTCTTTTTTTTAACACATCGGGATGAAATTTACACCAAAAATAGGAAAAAATTATTCCTTTCTAATGGTGTATAATTTAAATTTTTTTTAATTTATTTATTTATTTATTTTTTAATTTTGTTAACTTATTTGTGATAAAAAAAATTTAATTGTGTTTATTTGGTACCTTATTTAATGCCCTTTACAGTGCCTTAAGCAAAATTTTGGAAAACTTTTCGTTTCCGAGTTATAAAGAAAAATCGAAAAATAAATGAATGCAACCAAATATCGCTTTGTTGAAATTAAAGACCAATCTTTTGCGCTAAACATCATCTTCTATTAGTAATTAATGTAAATAATGTATTGAAAAATAATTTTGAATATAGTGAGGAAATTTGCGATATTTTTTAAAATTGACATAGAATATCTTTAAAGTCCCACCGAGTCCCAACTTCTAATCTATTGGAATATTTTCAGTACACCCTCCTCTATATGATTATGTAAAAACCACATCCTACTTCGTCCTACTTTACAAATTATTACTGTTTAAAGCGCGACGCGTCGCGCCCGATATCGGGACTTCGCGAGACACTCAGATACTCTCCTAAGGATTTGTTTACATTGTAGGCACATGAAATTGTTTATGCTATGATGCAGTTAAGCCTTCGCCTAAAATTGTCATCTGACTCTCAATAGGTACTATTAAACATAAAAAGTAATTTGACTAATCTTACCATTTCGTGTTGTAAGTAACAGGCTGATAGTTGAGTTTCTTGATTTTATTTCAGTATCAGCTCTGCAGCTTCAGGATCTAGTGGTTTAACTTTCCTCTTGTATGATCTGATTCTTAAGGTCGATATGTATGGGTCGGACGTTAATAACAATCTATGAAATATGTCTTCATTTATAGCAATTCTGGAATATTTTCGAGTATTCTTGGCTCTAAATTTTTTAAAATCTTTATGTTTTGTTTCTTGAGCCTCTTCTGATAATTGGCCAATTGGAAGCAGTGCATGCTTTATTATTTCATCGCCATGTATCAATAGCTTATGTACAGTGGCTGGCATATAATACCACCCAGACTACAGCAAGAAATTTTGTCCATGACTATGGGTGGTATTATATGCCAGCCTCCGTACATAAGCTATTGATACATGGCGATGAAATAATAAAGCATGCACTGCTTCCAATTGGCCAATTATCAGAAGAGGCTCAAGAAACAAAACATAAAGATTTTAAAAAATTTAGAGCCAAGAATACTCGAAAATATTCCAGAATTGCTATAAATGAAGACATATTTCATAGATTGTTATTAACGTCCGACCCATACATATCGACCTTAAGAATCAGATCATACAAGAAGAAAGTTAAACCACTAGATCCTGAAGCTGCAGAGCTGATACTGAAATAAAATCAAGAAACTCAACTATCAGCCTGTTACTTACAACACGAAATGGTAAGATTAGTCAAATTACTTTTTATGTTTAATAGTACCTATTGAGAGTCAGATGACAATTTTAGGCGAAGGCTTAACTGCATCATAGCATAAACAATTTCATGTGCCTACAATGTAAACAAATCCTTAGGAGAGTATCTGAGTGTCTCGCGAAGTCCCGATATCGGGCGCGACGCGTCGCGCTTTAAACAGTAATAATTTGTAAAGTAGGACGAAGTAGGATGTGGTTTTTACATAATCATATAGAGGAGGGTGTACTGAAAATATTCCAATAGATTAGAAGTTGGGACTCGGTGGGACTTTAAAGATATTCTATGTCAATTTTAAAAAATATCGCAAATTTCCTCACTATATTCAAAATTATTTTTCAATACATTATTTACATTAATTACTAATAGAAGATGATGTTTAGCGCAAAAGATTGGTCTTTAATTTCAACAAAGCGATATTTGTTTGCATTCATTTATTTTTCGATTTTTCTTTATAACTCGGAAACGAAAAGTTTTCCAAAATTTTGCTTAAGGCACTGTAAAGGGCATTAAATAAGGTACCAAATAAACACAATTAAATTTTTTTTTATCACAAATAAGTTAACAAAATTAAAAAATAAATAAATAAATAAATTAAAAAAAAATTAAATTATACACCATTAGAAAGGAATAATTTTTTCCTATTTTTGGTGTAAATTTCATCCCGATGTGTTAAAAAAAAGACCCAAATGGCGCAACATAAGTGAATCCGGCCCACTGTGCGACCGCGCTCGGCCCGGGCCACGGATATTTCGCAAATATCGAAGAATTAGTGAAGCAATCGACAGCTGCCGACAGGGCAGTTTCCCCCATTCCTGGGGACTGCCCGAGGTTCGGCCCGCGACGAAGAACCGCGGAACAGGAATTCGTTTTCGAGAGCTCGTGATAGGAAGTTGTGACGAGCCAGCGGGCCGTCTAGAAACCGCGCCTCGCCGCCACGTAGAAACCGCGACACCCGTCCGGACGGTCGAGATCAGCCCTGGGTATCTCCATCCGACAAACCGCGAACGGCCTAGCCGGGAGAGCCCTTGCGCGAGGTACGAACCAGGGATCCGAACCGCCTAGTAACCCTAACCCTTACCCGGTTAACCGAGAAAGGTTCCTGTAACCCACAGTAACCGCGAGGGAACGGTTCTTAAATTCTAGAAGAAACCGACGTAACCCGGTTAACCCGCTACGAGTCGGTTACTAGTGAAATAAGACTGTCTTGTCTAGACTTAAGGCAAGTCAGTGATATGTGAATCTACAGGCAATACAGGGTGATTCTGAAGCTACGCCCGACAATGGATGCGGCCTGGTACCCCGTGGCGAGGACAAGCCCCCGCAGTGCCTCACCGAATTTTATGGCTTTCGACCCTCGAAGGGGTTCGAGTGCCTATTAAGAAGTGAGAAATCTTCGACTTCCGCATTTCTCATTAGATCTTTGCGAAAACGACGCCAATTGATTCCTTATGTTTCGCCGATGAAACTGACACTAAGAACGACGTAATTCGGAAAAGAATGAAGGAAATTCCATGCAAAATTCATTCCCATAATCTGAAGCTAATTTCGTTAATAATAGTCCGATTTACATGAAATTTCGTATGATTTTCATCGGAAAAACATAAGGAATCCATCGGCATCACTTCCATATCGATACGATAAAGAATAAAGAGTTATTTTTTCTGAATCGGGTACATATTCACATAAAATGAAAACACGGTTAATTAATCGTAGAGGGTTGTTAGAAATGGAATTTATACTTTATTTCTTAAACTTCAAGAATTATTTAGCAAGAATTATTTTACAATGTTATGCAAAGTAACTAGAATAAATGTACAATGAGCAAACATAAGCTAAGGAGGAATAAGTTTATACAAAATAGGAACATATATATACATAACGAATAGGAATATAAATATTATATACATGTAAACACACACACACGCGCGCGCACGCACGCGCATACGCTTAAAAACATACATTTGTGTTTGTTCGGACAACCATAATATCATCTAAAATATCATGGTTTAATCTCGATCTCTGATCGTTTAGTATAAATTTGAGCCCGGAAAATAATCTTTCTACTGACACTTGTGTAGCTGGAGCTGCGTGAACAATATTCGCTAATATTCGTAGTTCGGGAAAACTGTGTTTGTCCCAATATTCTAAAACATTTTGGTCTCTATTTATTCTGGGACTTTGCGAAAATGCATTTAATGCTGCAGCAATGCTAAATGCCACATTTGACGCATTCTGTTGCTCTGCGTCTTTCTCCAATAAAACTTTATCAATATCGTCAGATATTGATAAGAAGAATTTGAATTCGGGGATTGAATTATTTGAGAAGAATTTAGTTTTTCAAAATGTTTCCACGTATCCATGAGGTGTTCAATAGCAATATTCTTTTCTTGTACAGATAATAAATTTTTGTATCGCGGGTCCAAAAAAACGGAAGATAACACACATTTGTTGGTTAGAACATCCTGTTCGCGATTTCTCAGTGCATCTAACAATATGGGGGCAAAATTGTTTTTTAGTTTCCGTAAGCTTAACTGGCATTGAATCCATTCCGCATAAAAATCTCCCATTAATAAATCTTCGTATTGCATCTTTTTGCTTGCTATTTTCGCTGGTTCGAGAGTCTCTGTTAGTATATGAATAATATTCCATTCATCCTCGGATAAAGATTCATCCTCCAATTCAGAACAGAAACCTTGTAATTTTATAAATCTTTCCAACATGTTGTGCGTGGAATTCCACCTTGTTGGACAATCTAAAATTGGCCGAGGAAGCTTCATGTTTCTTAAAACAATTCCCAAAGTTGGACTGCGGAGTTTTCTTATGAGTTCGCGTATTTTTTGCAGTAATTCTTTAATATCAAATAATTCTATCGCATCTTGAACTGCCAGTTGTAGTGTGTGTGCAACGCACCGTACACCTAATAATTCAAAATTATTGCCGCGTGTGGGAAATAATAGCTCCCCTTGTAAGAAAAATTCGTCCTGATAGTCACCGAGGAAAGCATCGTCCACCTCGCTATGCTCGTTAGCGTTACTATAGTCTTCTTGTTCTTCTTTTAGAAGACGAATCATCTTCAACATATTTGCACCATTATCCGTCGTTACCGAATAAATATTGTCGGCGGTAAGATTATATATGTTCAGTACATCAACAACTATGTTTTTCAGATTCTCGCTAGTATGTCTATTAAATATTTCTTTTAATCCTAGAGTCCTTACAATTACTTTCTGATTTACGATATATTGTGCATTAATCCCTATAAAGGATCTAAATTGACGGGTAACCCCATCAATTTTTAAAGAAATGAGTTTATTATTCATTTCGGCTTTTATTGTGTCTCTCACTTTACGTGCCTTAGTAATAATTGCCTCGCGAATATTACTTATATTAATTGTAGCAGATGGCTCTAAAGTTTGTAGTATTGGATCAATTATTTTTCGAAAGCCTGAATCCTCCACAATACTTATAGGTCGACCATTCACTGTTGTTAATTCGACGCAAGCATCAACAAGAGATTTCCTTGTCATGATGAAGCCCGTTGGCGCGGAACCTGACGTTGAACTTGAGGTGGAAGATGAATTTTCACTCCTCCTTCTTTTTCGCATCTCCTTCCACATAGTAACTATTGTGTATTGATTTGGATGATGGTACTGTAAGTGCCGCGTCAAATTGGCACATGGTTCCCCTAGTAAAATAAGACTGGCTTTAAAAATATTTTTACAACTAGGTTAAATTACACGCCGTTACCCGGACTTCTTTACGTAGTATATGTAAAATAAAGTCCCCGGTAGGAATGTGTCTTTTTCTTCGGCTAATTTCGAAAACCACTGGGCGGATTACGATGTGGTTCCCGTCACCCCATAGAGCAGCGCTGCACAAGGAGCTGTTTTCGGCGTCTAGCGGCGAGCAACCCACCTGTCACGTTGCTAAGGTTAGAATCGGTGAGGAGAACTACAGTAGTGTACGTGCGTGCTGGTAGGCTCGTAGCGTAAGTATATATGGCTAGGTTCAAGTCATACCAAATGCACATACACTACTGCAGTTCGCCTCACTGATTCTAATCTTAGCAACGTGACAGGTGGGTTGCTCGCCGCTAGGCGCCGAAAACAGCTCCTTGTGCAGCGCTGCCATAGAGCATTCTCGAGGAATGCTTCACTAAAACTGTCACTACACCTTCCTTTTGTCATAGGTTAATGTTTCAGACACCTAAACTTCCTCAAGAAAACCGGGGACTTCATTTTATACTATTACTACGTAAACGGGGGAAACATTGAAAGTTTTGTGTAACATTTTGTTATATAATATAAAAGTTAAAATTTTTAAATTTGCTTAAAGTATTCTATTATAATATTGTATTTTTGTGATTGTAGTACAAGTGTGGAAATGCATTCAATTTTTATCAATTTCCTTCTTTAATACATTTTACTTAGCTGCCAATGTTTCCCCAGTTTACGGTATGTACGGATATTTTAACTGGTCGAAATAACTTACTGTTAATGTTATTGTGCAGTCATCAATACGGCATTGCGATTTATCTTCATTGGCGTCGTATGAAAAATGTTGACGCACAGGATGCTCCATCATATAATAAACGTAAGTCACAAACTTATAATGTAACGTGTATATATATATATATATGTGTATGTATGTATGCACGTGTTGCAGATACACTGAATTACACTGTGAACTGCGATCAACGAAGGACTTGTAACACTTGTCGGTATAGAGTAATCAGTAAATGCCGAAGACTATCTGATTCCTGTTGCAGAACGCAGTACTTATATATTGTCTTGCTGCAAGGCGTCTCCGCTTGAAGGTGGAGTTTCGTGCGACAATCTTGAATATAATTGGTCACGACAAAACTCCTCCTTCGCAAATCGTAGGAGTAGAGGTGGGAAAATATGCCTCCAAAAATGCAACGGGACTTCAAGTATTTTTCGGGCGTGAGTCCCCAATAAAACCATTTGCATGATACCTTTAACGGATCGCTAGCGGGCCACGGTTTATTGCGGGTTTATGACTATGGACATTTTCCTTCGCGCTATAAAGTAATTTAAAACATCCGGCTAATAACTTGCAGAATTGCAGGAAAGTCTTTAGTAAAGACTTTCCTGCAATTCTGCAAGCTAAGTTTTTTGCGTCCGGTAAGCAATAAACCGTGCTCCGCTACAGACGGCTACAAGACAACACTATAGGAATAGTTTTCATAATTCCTATGTTACACACTCTCAACTCTTTATAAACTCTTCGCAAAATCTGACGCTCCCAAAACTCTTGCTTTACACATATATAGTATATACCCTACTCCCTCATTGACCGGTTGTCCGGGCGACCACCGATCCTTCCAGAAGCGTCGCAGGATCGCGACTTCAAGGCGGAGGCGCCCAGATGAACTAGATCGGCTCCTGTCCATTCCATTACGTGTTCCTACTAAAGCCCAATCATACCACATACTTGCATTCCGATCAAGCATTCTCCATTCACGTACAACAAATTATTCATTTATACCCCACACGAGTAATGAATGTTTGTTATTCGTCCTTACGGTTTTCACGACTGGTAATAAAGCATAGTCCTGATGGGGGTGAAGGCCTGTTATTAAATAGCGCTATTGATTTGAATCTCGATACCCGGTTTTATGCTAACCGGGTACCTGGCGAGTCCCGGACTAACAGCTTTATTATGAAGACAAGGCTTGCGTTTTTCATAAAACTCAGGACGGGTCTGGAGGTGTCCCTTGTTGCTCATAAAAAGTAATATAACATTACAGCAGTCGATATGCGAGCGACTCGACGGACGATAAGCTCTTAATCTTAAGTACTTTATTCTAGTATTGTATTAAAATACCCTTAAAAATAAGTTTTCTTCGTTCCATATTGTTCACCCATAATAAAACTCCGTCCCTCAATATCTTCTAGAGCCGTGCATTCGTATATTTTCGATACCTTAGCCCAGGCCCGTTCAAGGGTGCGAGCAGCCGCGAGTTGCTCTTCGCTCTCGGACGGGCCTGCCTTAAGGTCGAGTTTCCTAGCCGCGGCCGGCGGCGGTCCCACTAGTGCAATAGAGAAGTATGCATCTGTGTCTCTGTTGCACTAGCGGGACCGCCGCCGGCCACAGCCGCCGGCCGCGGCTAGGAAACTCGACCTTTAGACAATTAGGCAGAGGTCCCGTCATCTGGTCGACAGTCGGTCTCATGAGCCCGATTTACTTGAAATTTGGTATGATTATCATTGGTAAAACATAAGGAATCCATCGACATCACTTCCATATCGATACGATAAAGAATAAAGAGTTATTTTTTTCTAAATCGGATATGAATCCTCGGGCCGACCGTAGCGAATTGAGGTCGGCGCCCCGCAGGCAAGGGGTGAAAATGTGAAATATCCATTTCGGCGTATTAAGAAATTCTTCATTCTTTATCCTATCTATATGAAAGTGGCACCAATGAATTCCTGCCGTTCTCCCGATTAAAGTTATACAAATATCATGCAAATCGGACTACTTTTACACAAGCAATTTGTATTCCTTATGTAAAAGTAGTCCGATTTGCATGATATTTGTATAACTTTAATCGGGAGAACGGCAGGAATTCATTGGTGCCACTTTCATATAGATAGGATAAAGAATGAAGAATTTCTTAATACGCCGAAATGGATATTTCACATTTTCACCCCTTGCCTGCGGGGCGCCGACCTCAATTCGCTACGGTCGGCCCGAGGATTCATATCCGATTTAGAAAAAAATAACTCTTTATTCTTTATCGTATCGATATGGAAGTGATGCCGATGGATTCCTTATGTTTTTCCGATGAAAATCATACGAAATTTCATGTAAATCGGACTATTATTAACGAAATTAGCTTCAGATTATGGGAATGAATTTTGCATGGAATTTCCTTCATTCTTTTCCGAATTACGTCGTTCTTAGTGTCAGTTTCATCGGCGAAACATAAGGAATCAATTGGCGTCGTTTTCGCAAAGATCTAATGAGAAATGCGGAAGTCGAAGATTTCTCACTTCTTAATAGGCACTCGAACCCCTTCGAGGGTCGAAAGCCATAAAATTCGGTGAGGCACTGTGGGGGCTTGTCCTCGCCACGGGGTACCAGGCCGCATCCATTGTCGGGCGTAGCTTCAGAATCACCCTGTACGAAAGCACCGAACAACAGGGTCGTAAACCCGCACCGTCCGTAGACGCTCGCGAATTCGGCGCGGCCAAGTTAATCCTTGATCTCGCATATTTATTAGTTTCACGTGCATGCATCACCCTACCAAGGAGTGTCCGATATTCAAATAAAATTCATTCCTATTTGGAAACATGGTGAGCGACAACAGTCCAACCCAAATTAAAAAAAAATTTCCCCGTATTTTACATAATTAGTAGAGACTATTGGAATACGTTATTGCTACTAAATCAATTTCGAAAAAAATGTGGGTTAGTCCGTTGTTACTCTCACTGCCTCAACTATGGTTTTCAGTTTTCACCGTATTACTGTAACCGCAGTAACCCGGTTAACCGGGTTACTCGGGTTACAGAGGAATTCTGTTACCCGGTTAGGCGGGTTAGTCGGCGGTACGGCGTATCGAACCGGGTACGGGTTAGGGTTCGGTTCCCTGGTACGAACCGCCGTTGACTCCGCGAAGACGTGCGATGGAACGAGATAGCGAGAACATTGACGGACACCGATTGCGCCGACTTCCGTGTGCTATCCGAGAGCACAGCGAGCGACCACGACCTACGCCAGGTTGACCGACTGACAGAGCGTACGAAGCGATAAACGGCAAGCGTGCCGAAATCCGAGCCCACTACGATAGCAGGGACGGAGCGACGTCCCTAGGGTATGTTCTTATATTATTTTGTCTTTCATCTGAATATATTTTACTGTGTTATTTCCCCGAACTCCGAGTCACCACTGATTTCAACCCCTTCTCTCCTGATCCCCTCTCGGTAAGTCTAGTCAAGGCGTGCTTTAGCACCTTAAAAGAGTGAGAACCCCGCGAGTCACCCTAGCCGCTCAGGGCGATTCGCCAAAAGTCCCTTCAGGACGTAACATCTACATAGTCAAAGCAAATACAAATATAACGCGTCTAAGACTAAATAAATCATTTATACGGTCTTTTGAAAAATGAAATTCTTATATTTTCTACTTTATGTACATATTTGTAACAAGTTTGTCAAATTTCATAAATGAAAGGAAGGACAACTTTGACCTTCGTACAATTAAAATTTTCACTAAAATATTAATACATAGATACTCCATTATTGTACATGTCTATACGTAATATAGGAAATACATATATGAATTAACGTATTTACATATTTGTAAGGCATTACATATATATTATTTACCATGATAATTACTTTAATATTTCGGTACAATATGTTCGTACGTAATAAGCACCTGGTTCCTCTTGTCTGATAACGATCGATTCTTCAGGGCCAATCTGCATCCTCCTCGAACGATTTTCTTACAGGGGAACACTAGATAACAAACAATAACAGAGATGGATTGTGTACTTCATCCGCACTTAATACTCTATTACATGGTACATTTGTCAATTGGAATGATGTTTGCACTTCGTACCAATATTCAGATTCTTCCATCTCATCCATAGTTTTTTTCTTTTCAGCCCCTGATTCCATATGTTTGCGAATAATGTCTCATGCTGTAAACAAGTTATGTAGAATTAATCCTTACTGCCAACAGTGAAACAGGTCGCCATACATGCTTAAGAAGTGTATCTTATCTTTTTTTCGAGATTGGTGACCAGGCTGTATCTTTGCAGATCCTGAGACGTTGACGCTGTCCTATTCCAGTTTAAGGATACGGTATTCAAGCGCCGTATCTTCCCAGTGGCCTATAAGTTTTGAATTCTTGTAGCCCTGATTTCAGTTCGAATCCTGGAAAAACCGAAATTTTTTTCATTTCGTCAGCAATACAGACTCGAGAGCATCGTGTAAATGAAACAAAAGTCTATTTCGCAGCTTACCTTCGGGGATTTCATTTCTTTTTACTCCGCAGGAAATGGTTTCGTAAATTTACGATCGTGTCTTGCATGAATTCGGATTCATCTTGGGTGTGCATTTGCAAATTGTCAAACAGTTTCTGCAAATGCTTTATTCGGTTGCCTTCGGATGAAACCTCTTGAAGCAAGTTTTCCTGTTGGACATCTTCTTCTTGCTGTGTTTCTGGTACCGGCTCTTCTTCTTCTTGCAGTGTTTCTGGTACCGGCTCTTCTTCTTCTTCTTGCTGTGTTTCTGGTACCGGCTCTTCTTCTCCTTCTTGCTCTGTTTCTGGTACCGGCTCTTCTTCTTCTTCTTGCTCTGTTTCTGGTACCGGCTCTTCTTCTTCTAACGGTTCTTCTTGCCGTGTTCCATTCTGTTGATCATTGATTTCTTCTATTTCCTCTGCGAATAAAGTTTCGGTTTCCAGGGCGATTCGCCAAAAGTCCCTTCAGGACGTAACAACTGGTGTCAGAAGTGGGATTTAATTTTTTTTTTTTAATCATTTCCTTTTAGAAATTTATTATCTGCTCATAACTTGACTACACTTCCTATTACTCAAGATCCTTTGTAAAGTATTGCATTACAATGACGGGTGGTATTTTGAGATCACCCCCCGCTCAATGTTTTTCTGATTCACATTCCACGGCTAACGCCCCTCCTATTGCACCTCCTCCTTTGCCGCCGACTACGAGCGGGCGACCATCCCTTGGATATCGGACGAACGACCTAGAAATGTCTGTATTAGACGTATGGCGTTCTCGAGAAGATGAGGAGAGAGTGTATAGGGCGCTAGACAGTATTCCCCGTTTCGACCCAGATTTTGTAACATTGGAGGACTTCGCTGCCTCAATACAGAGAGCTTCAAAGCGAGTACCGCCCGGTCAGGAAGAAAAATTTTTGACCGAATTAATATATAAATTAAAAGATCCTATTAGATATTATGTCGAAGGGAAAAACTGTCAAAGCGTGGCCGATCTGCTCTCCCTTCTAAGAGTCCGATATTCCCCCTGCCGCGGTTATGAGGAGCTCCGGCTGGAACTCGAACGTATAAGCATGTTTCCCCGTGAGCGTCTAATAGACTTTATCCACCGCGTGGGCCGCCTGTACAGACAGGTAATTGTAAGAGCGAAAGAATTGATTGGAGAAAATGTCGAGAGGACTATTAAAGACGTGGACCGATTGGCCCGGACCTCATTTATCACCGCGTTACCTCAAAGAATTTCGACCAAAGTAGCACTATCAAACCCCGAATCGTTAGACGACGCGTTTGATGTAGCTCTGCATATCCAAAGACGAGAACAAGAATTGTCCGGTTTGCCACGCGAGGACGCGTATGGGTACACGCCGAACGCGCGTCCCCCGTCGCCGTATGACCCCCAGCGTAAATGGACCGAATGGAGACAGCCGCGCGAAGATGACTCGTACAATGATCATCAGTCTCCATATTCCGGTTATAGCTCCCCCCGATATACAGACGATTATTATCGTGAGCCACCTTATCGTGAACCAACGCCCGAGTACCGTCCAGCGGCCTTGCTGACGAGGCAAGGCGAACGCCCGCTGAACTATGGACGCCGACCGTACGTTCCCCGCGGAAGAGGAGGGCGCGGAAAATATCAAAAGGATAGACAATACCAATCTCGTGGGCCCCAGGGTTATCAACCGCGCCAAACCCAAAAATACGAACCTCCTAGATATCAACCTCAGGACCCCCCTAGATATGATCCCCCCCGGGGACCGCAAAGACCGATGGGACGCGAAGTGTTATCTGAAAATCGCGACCATTTAAACTCCCAGCGCGCCCGCCCCTTCAACCAGAACGAGGCGGGCGGGTCCTCCTCGCAGGCCCAAAGAATGTCCCAGAATCAGAACCGGCAACAGGGCTCATGCGCGCAGACTCCCCCCGCATTCGAGTCAAGGCAGAACAACTGGAGAACGGTGAGGGAGAATTCATCGTAGACACAGGTTCCGCATTGAATTTGTTAGAAATTGGATCGGCCAGCGAAAAAGCCATGGTCGTCAGTACAACTCCCCTCGAAATTAACGGCCTGAACGGGTAGGTCATGACCTTAGGAACGACCATCGTAAAGATCAATGGCAGTTGGGCGTTATTTCACGTAATGCGCATGCCCAATTTACCGAAAGGAATTTCGGGACTCATAGGGAGCCCATATCTGCTCCAGGAAGAAGCCATCGTCTCTTACCACCAACGTACCATGGTAACAGCCAAGCACCCGATCACTCCCGTAGTTTTCTCCAATTCCAATGAATTAGAACGCACGCTAAGGGGATGTAAACAGAGTCACAAGGAATTCTTAGCACGATTAAACGAATCGCGAGAACCTCACTCGAACGGAGATGTAGTAAGCGTCTGCCTCCCAGAAAACGGTGACTGTCCCGAGAACGATAATGAAAGGGACCCCCCTTCCCCCTTCTTTGAAGAAGAATTCGACGCTAACGATGATCAAGATCTAGGAGACTACCGTGTTGAACAAAAACCTCCCGAAGAACGGCTACAACATATAATCGGAACATTGAAATTGAATGAATTAGATACCGAACCGCGCCGGTCAATCGAGGATTTGGTCGTAAAATATTCCGACAGGTTTTTCGTACCCGGAGACCCGCTCGGCGGAACAACGTCTATAGAGCACACGATCCCGTTGACCGACTCAACGCCAGTATTCACCCGACAGTACCCACACTCCCCCCTATTGGATGAAGAAATCGCCAAACAGACGCGAAATTTAGAGGAATTGGGAATAATCGCCCCCTCATCGTCACCGCATAATTCACCCCTACACGTGGTACCGAAAAAGGAAGACGAGGAAGGAAACAAACGATGGAGGGTAGTAGCCGATTTTAGAATCATGAACGCGAAAACAATCGACGACCGTTTCCCTTTACCGCGAATTACAGACATTCTCGATCGACTAGGCGGAGCCAAATATTTTTCAGTTTTCGACTTAGCGAATGGTTTCCATCAAATTCCCATGGCCCCCGAGGACCGTGCGAAAACCGCGTTTACCACCCCCCAAGGGCACTACGAATACCTCCGCATGCCGTTCGGATTAAAAAACGCCCCGGCCACCTTCCAGCGTTTAATGAACCATGTATTGAGAGGGCTTATCGGTAAAGAGTTATTCGTGTATTTAGACGACGTCGTTGTATACTCGCGCACACTCGCGGAACACGAGCAACGACTCGAGACTTTCTTCGAACGCTTACGCGAGCATAATCTAACTTTACAAACGGAGAAGGCCAAGTTCCTGAAGGACAAGGTCATATACTTGGGACATATAATAGCGGCTGACGGAGTAAGACCAAACCCCGAAAAGATCAGGGCCGTCGCCGCCTTCCCCGTACCAAAAAATCGGCAAAATTTGAAACAATTCTTGGGCCTAGTAAATTATTATCGTCGCTTTATCCCCGACATGGCCAAACGCGCTAAACCTCTTACCAACTTAACTACCCCGAAAATTCCATTCTATTGGTCAGAAAAACATCAGGAAAGTTTCGGAGACCTACGCCAGGCGCTTTGCAAGGAACCAGTATTACGTTATCCAAATTTCGATGAACCTTTTATTATTACAACCGATGCTTCCGACATAGCAGTTGGTGCGATTTTAAGCCAGGGCAAGATAGGCGAAGACCCGCCAATAGCGTATGCCTCTCAAGTACTCAATTCTTGCCAAGAAAATTACTCTACCACAGAAAAGGAGTGCCTCGCGATAATTTACGCTGTAAAACAATTTCGGACATACATATATGGAAGAAAATTCACCTTGGTGACCGATCACCGGCCACTCCAGTGGTTATTCTCGGTAAAAGATCCGGTATCGCGACTCGCTCGATGGAAAATCACGCTCGCCGACTACGACTACGAAATCGTTTATAAACCCGGCCGCGTAAATGCCAACGCAGACGCATTGTCTAGAAACCCGGTACCACACGCGTTCCCGACTATTCCAAAGGAAATCGCGCCGAACATAGAAAACGAAGGTATAGGAACGCGAGTTTCGGAGCGTCGCAAAGGCCTGCCGAGGCCAAATTATGAAGAACCACCGTCATTTACGGACGATTCTGCATTAGAGCAAGGCAACACAAACGGCATAGAGAGCAGGGCCAACTCTACCGTTATGGACACCACGGAACGAAGATCGGGAATGCCCGAATTCCAGGATGAAGAGACGGATCCGGAGGAAACCGACGAGGATTCTACCAGTCTAAGTGAAAACTCTTGCGTAGGTCCGTTCACACAGGAATCACTATCCTGAAGAGCCTCGACGAGGAATACCCCTCCAAGGTTGAGGAGCGAACGCACAGCAACCACGAAGTGGAAGATTTTGAAGAAGACTATTCTCCCATGGTAACCGAGGGCCCGTACGCAGGCCAATATACGGAGGACATGCTCGCCTTTTTGAAAAGTCTGAGCGACCCACCCAGTTGGGAGTATATAGAAGAAGACGATGTGGAGCCCACCCCCGAGACAGTAAATATTCCCCTTGCAGGAAGCCACCCCGGAAAAGAAAAGCAAGCGTCGGAAAACCCCGATAACGGAAGTCCACAGAAAACAAAATCGCCACAAGGCCCGAAGAAAAGAGTATCATGGGGTATACCCCTTCACGAAGAAGCTTTGGACATTCCGCAATCCACCCTGATATGCCCGGAGTGTGAGACACTGGAAGAATCAGAAGATCCACCGCCTCCTAAAATAGAATCGAGCACGAGTGCAAGACCCAATGTGATCAAAGTGCCCAACGAGTGTACCATCGGACCATTTAGGCACCCGCCCAGTTTCCAAAGGGTCTCATACGAACCATCTGAATATAGAAAAGACCCGATGGACACCCCGGAACCCGAAGTCCAGACAACGAGATGTCTAGTAAAAATCGTAAGGACCACGCTTACATCATCCCCCGATAACTATGCTCATTTTATATCATCTGACAGAATATTTACTAGCCCAATTTGTAAAACTCTAACTGCCGTGGGTCTCCTCGATGAAGTCAAATTATCATTCGAAGAAATATCTATGAACCATGTAATAATCACCCGTAATGAGGAATGGACAATTTTTAGTATCGTCGGAGCTAGAAGCTTTTACCACGAAATGGGCGAACGTGAACTGGTGTCAGCACTAACGGCACTTAGAGGCGCGGTAGAAACTGAACGCGTTCAGTCGCTTCGGATAGCGGCGCATGGCGAATCCCTACACCGATTTGACCCTGAGACACTCCTAAAACACCTCAGAATCATTTTCAAACATATACCCATCGTAATTGTAATCTGTTCTGGCGAAGTCAAACTACCGCCAGAAAACGAAAAGATAAATATCATCCGGCATTATCACGAAAACATGATAGGAGGTCATAAGGGCGTAACAAAAACGTACCGACGTATACGCAACCTGTTTGACTGGCCTCACCTACACCGTGATGTAGAGGACTTCATACGAAGCTGCCAGAGTTGCCAAGAACAGAAACTTGTACGAATCAAAACGCGAGAACCGATGCTAATCACGCATACGCCTGCCAGACCTTTTGATAAAGTAGCCTTAGACACCGTAGGCCCACTTCCCCCTACCCGGAGTGGAAATCGCCACATACTCACAATACAATGTCAACTGTCAAAATTCTGTATGGCCGTACCCTTACCCGACATACGAGCCGGCACTGTCGCCGACGCGTTATCACGCTATTTCATCGCAATTTTCGGGGCCCCGCGCGCTATACTAACGGACCGCGGCACGAGCTTTATTAATAAAACAATTCAAGGAATAGCCAAAACTTTCAAGGTTCAACATATAACAACATCTGGATACCGACCGCAGACCAATGGCTCTTTAGAAAGAAGCCATATCGTCCTAACCGAATATTTGAAACACTATTTAGAAAAGTATGAAGACTGGGATTTGCTATTGCCGTTCGCCATGTACTCATACAACACCTCGGTACACGAAGCAACGAAGTTCACCCCATATGAGGTAGTTTTCGGACAATTAGCCAGGGACCCGTTTACGCCTATGTCCCACGATGAATTGCTAACATTCCCGACATACGTACAAAATTTGATAGAGCGTCTAGACGAAATTCGAAAGACCACGCGAACAAATTTAGATAAGAGCAAATTACGTTCAAAAAATATTTATGACCGGAAAAGCAACCAAGTCACATTCGCGGAAAACGACCTCGTTTACGTACTAAAGGAACCTCGGCTCCACAAATTCGACCCGCATTACATTGGCCCGTTCAGAATAAAAACAATTACTGATCAAAATAATGCAATATTGATTTCGGACGAAGGCCACCAAATCATTAAATATTTCGATAAATTGAAACATGCTTATACAAAGGAGAACCCTCCTTGACGCCAAAATTGTGTATCCAGTGGTTTTAGTTCACAACTGCCAGCGGGAGAAATCCTCTAACGGATTCTCATAACCAAGGCCCAACACCTAGTAAAGTTAACCTTCCCAAAAATCCTACCCTTTCTTTAATCTCACTTGTTTCTCGTATTTACAGTAGTCATTTACTATACAATAGAACTCCCCGCGTAAGTCATTTCGGAAAGCCAAGCACCACAGCCACCATGGATGCACGTGGCCTTCTCGTATGCACGCTCCTATGGACGAGCGTTGCCAGTAACGTTATAAATGGGGACTACAAAATATCGTCGCTAAACCCCAACCCGGGATTGTACTATGAAAAAATCCGACCTCTCCGCGTTTTCCACACCCAATGGAGACTAGTCACGGGTATTGGAGTCACCGATATACTGACCTCGCGACCACGAATACAACCCCAGATCAACAGAATGAAGGCGTTATACACAACATACAACTGGACGTCTTGCCCGGCCGACGCCCTTAACACGGCCCTACAACGAAAGCTTCTCGATGCCAAACGATACGAGGATTTGCTACTCGGCATGCTAGGAAAGCCGCAACTTTCCCGTACCAAGCGATCGGTACCGTTAGGATTCATCGGATCATTAAGTAAAGCCCTTTTCGGAACCCTGGACAGCGACGATGCGCAATATTATAACAAAGAAATAGACAAACTGTATAAAGATCAGAATCATCTCGCCGAATTGTTAGGAAATCAAACACACATTATAAAATCGGAATTTCAGGATATACACGATTCACTTCAAACTGTAACGGGCTCCGTGCAAAATATTGGCGATAGAGTTAAGGAAATAGCGTCGGGTGTCCGTCAATTAGACGATCGGGAAACGAAAATAGAATTGGAATTGGCCTTGTCGTCGTGGACATTCCTTATGACCAGGCACGTGGACAAGTACGTGACCGCGTTAATTGTAATTACGGACGCGCTAACGTTCGCGAAACTTGGTATCTTACATCCGGCGGTTCTTTCACCCAGCCAGCTAACGAAGACTTGCGAACGAATTCGCGAAACTACTCCGTACGAATTCCCGCTGACCCCCGAAGAATTAAATTCCGAACAGTTACAAGGGGTGACCAAATTGAACGTAGTTTATTCACAAGGCCGAATCATCTTGTCGCTTGATATACCTTTACTTGACCAAATCCCCTTCGATCTCTATTACCTTCAACCGTGCCCTTCATTTCAAACAATATCGACCAATGTCTCTACCCCAATATTCATAAAACCAAGAACAACGTACTTAGCAATCAGTCAAATGAATTCTCAATACTTCATGCCCGACGAGAAATACATCACAGGATGCAGAAACCACCACAGAATGTACATGTGCGAACTCAGCCTACCACTCCAGGATTTGGAAAAAGCACCAAGCTGCGAAACAGATGCTCTACTAAAACCACGAAACATCAAGTGGCATGTCTGCAACATTCAAGCCCTTCCCGGAAGCCGACCCTTCCTCAAGAAAATGAACGCCCCGAACACCTGGCTATATTCTGTTAAGGACACCCTGGCACTGCAAGTCCGATGCAACAAACACGCAGCCGGCTATGAAGTGTTGCAGGGGGCAGGAATATTGCAACTTAAGAGGAACTGTGAGGTCAAAATCGGGACTGATCAGATTTGGGCATCCGGAGTAGACACTGAGGAATTAACAACTATCTACAAACCATCTATCGGCATAAACATTTCGGAAATCCTGCCAACTATAACTGAACATCACGTGAAAATTTTAACCCATTACCAAGAAAAGGAATCCCAAGGAACACTTCGAAATTCCCATGCGAAAGCAAACGCAGTCGCACTGGACGATATAGACAGACAGGCAAGGGAGTTAGCAACCCATCACAGGACCGAAAATTTATCAACATATGTTACCTATGAGTAGTAAGGCTAGGAGAGTTCTAACTCAGGTCCTCTGAGAGTAGTATGTCTAGGACAGTTCTAACCCAGGTCCTCTGAGGGGAGCGCGGGGGCGGGGGAGAAGTGGTGGCGCGCGGGGGAGTGCGGCGGAGGGAAACATGGGCACGGAGCCTGCGGGGAGAGGAAGACAGGTTGCGCGCGCACGAGCCGCGAAGTGGGGGAAGCCGCGATCGTGGAGGGGATCACTCCGGGCCGAGCCGCCGCGGAGGCCTCTCCAGACCGGACCCACCGTCGGAAGGAGGGAATGACCCCCAAAAAATCTCTTTCAAAACCTTGACCCACCCCACATTTTTTTACAGAGTAAGGGGACAACCCCCAAATATTTTTCCAAATCATTATGCGATGGAATTGTTTAATAATTGTTTCGGACAATGCCGGGAAAGACCAGCGTTTTCACACCGCGTCTTCGGGGAGGGAAAGAGACAGAGCATTACTTTAAAGTTAAAATTTGGAGGAGGGAAAGAGACAACACTACATAGGTTTTCCAAATCATTATGCGATGGAATTGTTTAATAATTGTTTCGGACAATGTCGGGAAAGACCAGCGTTTTCACACCGCGTCTTCAGGGAGGGAAAGAGACAGAGCATTACTTTAAAGTTAAAATTTGGAGGAGGGAAAGAGACAACACTACATAGGGGTACAACCGCTTTCGTTCTAAAGTTAATAGTATTCTAAAGCATTCCGATTTAGCGTCGCTGCGTCTCGCGCGATCGTGTGTAATTTGACTCCTCTGGAGCAGCCGTGCAAGGTGACGTCATTTTCACGGCACGAAGAACGCTCGAACGAAATAAACGCTGAATCTTAAAATTATGTGGCCAGGAGGAAGACGGGTGAATAAAATTGACAAATAATATGTGTTTAAGAAATTTATTTAAATTTAAAAGAGTATAATTTTAACATTTTTTCCTACGAGCATCAGAATATCATTGATGGCGCATGCTACCAGTTCGCAATCTACATGATAATGCCGCGCATACATATAATTATGCTGTATCAGCCGAAACTGTATCGGATGATTTTGTGCGCTAATTCGTCATACGCATGAATCATGGAAAAAGAGGAGACAAGGAAGACGGGTAAATAAAATTGAGACATTATATATGTTTATAATATATATATTGTTACAAATAATGTACTAATTGTACAATTTAACATTCGCTACGAGCGGCGTCGACAATATCATTCATGGCACATGCCAGTAGTTCGCAATCGATAAGAGATTCACCATCGAAATATTCGCTGTCGCATATAGTTTTAGCGATGTGACACGAATCTAAAGTTTCACCGGCGACATCATGCCGTTGTAACACGGTGACAAAATTTGAAAATTTCTCATGGACAAGATGCGTATTTTCAAAAAGCCGCGAATACATGTGGTCGATACAACGCTCGAGATTAAATAAAAACTTTATAGTTTCTAATTTGAAATATAAAGACTTATTTTGTAGCGACATCTTCACAATTCGCGACTTATACATTATACAAAATTCTACCAACAATTCGCCAATCCATAGCGGTGCTGATCCAATTAATTGTGCATGTTTTTCGATGTCTGTGCGTTTTTCCATTAGTGTTTTCCATGTTGGAAGATCCAACAACAATTGATTCCCACGATTATCACCAAGAACAATTTCCACCAGTGGTATAGATTGCACGCTGATGCCAATTTCCAGATATTTATACGATGCAGGCGTTAACGCGTATCTTCTAACCATGATACGTGATGTTTGATGCGATCTAAGAGTCCGATCATGAAAATTACCGTTTATCAGGAAAACACATAAATAAATAACGATGATATGGTATGAAAAAATTAAATCTTACCTGTTAGATGTGTTCTTCCTACATGGCGATACATCATCTTGCATGATCGGAACGTAATAATTCGCAACACCGGTACTGTACATTTTTTTTTTTTTTCTCGAAGCACTGTGTGTATGTCGAAAGTCACTGAAAGGCTCTAGAGCGATTAATGCAATAGCGTGCGAGGAGCTGGCTTAAATAGTGGTGCTATGCACCACCTCTACCATCTACCCCTCCTAATAAAAGTCTCGACATGTGTCGAATGTAATATGATACTTTTGGGAACGTCGAATCTTAGAAAATAGGTGTCAGCAGAAATTGTGTTGGATGATCTTGCGGACTAATTCGTCATATGCGTGAATCATAGAAAGAATTATGCTGTATCAGCAGAAACTGCATAGAACCATGTTGGGGCGGATCGCCATTTTTTTTTTTTGCATGCAATGCATTCGAGGGAGGGAGTACACCAAAAGAGTTAGACAGAGATACCAATTCATGATGAGGATATAAATATGCGCTCTAAACTGCACAAAGCCCTAAATCGCTGCAACGTGTTGCAAGGAAAAAGACATACTGCATTTACGACCATGGAAGAATTCGCGCAAGTAGAACGCCAATTGTTGGATCAATCTGTACGATTGACTTCACGGGAAGAGTACCTCGCGTGGGAAGAACGGTGCAACGAGTACGTCGAATCTTTAGAAGAGCACAGCCGCGTAAAACGCCCGCGATTATCAATCGGTGTTCAACAATCGTTGGTTGCTCGAATCGCGCGGCTCGAAGGACTGAAACATTCGTTGCGCAGACGTTTCGTGCACGAAGGTGCAGGACATTCGAGTATGGGACTTTTGTGGCGCGAGATAGACACGGCGTTCGATAGCCGCGTGTTAACTGGTGCAGTGCTAAATTCAAACTATATCGAACCGCGCAACTTCCTTCAGGATGCGGGGACCATTGTGCTGGAGCATGTGCGGGGCGCTTTGAGTAAACGTCGAAACCTCAAAGTGAACACGGTGTTCAACGGCGAATTTGTGGCGGGTGACAAGCATGCTTGTAAAAGCATTAATACCCGAAACTGCGAACTCTTCGGCACATCCGATCTGCAGGAGTGGTACGAACGATGCGTCGTCGAACCCACCCTGGCATCGCTGGAAGAGTTCCAGGAACGCGATAGCGGATGGGCATTGACGAGAATCCTCAACCTGACCGTCAATGTCAATAAGTACAATCCGCTGCGCGCGGGATGTCACGTCAAATTGCCGCGGGAATTGTCTTTGAAGAAAGCCACAATTAGCATACAATCCCCGGACAATGCATGCTTCGCGTGGGCAGTGGTCGCCGCTCTCCATCCCGCGGAAAGGCATTCCGATCGCTCAAGTTCGTACCCCGACTATGCTTCCGTGCTAAATCTCCAGGGCATTGAGTTCCCAATGTCTCTGGAGCAAATAGGGAAGTTTGAAGGGTTAAACAACATCTCCGTCAACGTGTACAGCTTCGAGGCGGAGAAAGAGTTGACGGTCTTTCCGCTGCGTCTCACCAGCCACAAGAGGGATCAACACGTCAATATGCTCTACACGCCGAATCAAGAACACGGTGATGTAGGGCACTTTGTACTAATCAAGGACTTGTCCCGGCTGGTGAGCGCACAGCTAAGCAAGCATGATGGAAAGAAATTCATCTGTGATCGGTACGTATAGAAAACTTGTGAAATGTTGAAATGTCTCACGAAACAATTAAATAAAAAAAATTTCATGTTTTTGCAGATGCATGCACTACTTCAGATCTGCCGAGAAGTTGGAGGCGCATGCAGTGGACTGTGGACAAATGAACGATTGCGCCATCCTGCTGCCCAGCGAAGGTAAAAATTTCCTCAGCTTCGAAAACCACTGCAGGAAGGAGCGGCTCCCCTTCGTGGTGTACGCAGATCTGGAGTGCATCATCGAGAAAACAGAGGACAGCGACCGAATTGATGACAACAAATTACACACGTATCAACATCACAAAGTTCATAGTATAGCCTATTATATGCATTGCTCGTACGATACATCGCTATCGACGTATCGATGTTGCCGCGACGCGGATTGTGTTTCATGGTTCGTATACGAACTGAAAAAATTTGCAAATTTCGCCAAACCCATCTTGAGCAGTAATGTTCCCATGCTTGATTTAACCAACGAACAGTTGACGACATTTCACAATGCAACACACTGTCATATTTGTGAAGAATCATTCAAGGCTGACGATATACGAGTTCGCGATCATTGTCATCTGTCCGGACGGTTTAGAGGACCGGCACATTCGCAGTGCAATTTAAATTATAAAAATGCGTTTTACATCCCCATAGTTTTCCATAATTTGTCCGGCTACGATTCACATTTCATTATCGAGGAAATAGCTACCGCTTTCGACGGTCACGTTGATGTATTACCCATAACTAAAGAAAAGTATATTTCCTTCACAAAAAATGTCGAAGATACGGCTGAATCAGACTCGCGAAATTATATTAAATTACGATTCATCGATTCGTACAAATTTCTCAATACCAGTCTCGACAAATTAGCATCTTTTCTGACCACAGATCAATTAAAAATTTCACGATCCAAATTTGAAAAATTATCCACCGAAGATTTCAATTTATTGACGCGAAAAGGTGTCTTTCCGTACGAATACCTTGATTGCGCGAACAAGCTGCAGGATCCATGCTTACCACCGCGCGAGTCATTCTACAGTTCGTTAACGGGTAAGACTGTATCAGAAACCGATTACGCGCATGCCGAGACTATCTGGCAGCGTTTCGGGATTAGAACATTGGGCGAATACAGCGACTTGTATTTGAAAACAGATGTCTTGTTATTGGCAGATATTTTTGAAAATTTTCGCGAAAGTTGTATCAAGAGTTATGGACTAGATTCAGCGCATTATTATACTCTACCTGGTTTCACGTGGGATGCCATGCTAAAGCATACCAAAATTACATTTGAATTGCTCACCGACGTCGATATGGTCATGTTTGTTGAACGCGGTATACGCGGGGGTTTAAGCCAATGTTCCGGAAGATATGCACATGCCAATAATAAGTACATGCCATCTTACGACGCATCGGAAAAGTCATCGTACTTGATGTACTTTGACGTGAACAATTTGTATGGATGGGCAATGTGTCAGCCCCTGCCATATGCTAAATTTCAATGGGTCGAAGATGCTGCAAATTTTGACGTGTCTTCAATCCATGTCGATTCGTCCACGGGATACATTCTCGAGGTAGATCTGGAATATCCGCAATGTCTGCACGACGCTCATGCTGATTTACCGTTCTGTCCGACGCGTGCCAAACCACCGGGCAGCAGACAGGACAAGTTACTCGCGACGGTATACGATAAGCAGCGTTACGTTATCCATTACCGCAACCTGCAGCAGTGCACGCGTCACGGTCTTCGTATTACAAAGATACACCGCGTGCTTCAATTCGCTCAATCTCCCTGGCTCTGCGATTACATTGAACTCAACACACGATTTAGAACAAGCGCGACAAATGATTTTGAAAAGAATTTATACAAATTGATGAACAACGCGGTATTCGGTAAAACTATGGAAAATGTGCGAAATCACGTGGACGTAAAACTTTTGACTCATTGGGAAGGGCGATATGGCGCGGAGGCAATGATCGCGAAACCGAATTTCCACAGCAGAAGTGTTTTTTCGGAAAATTTAATAGCTGTTGAATTGCGAAAACTCGAGGTGAAATTCAACAAACCGATATACGTGGGTATGTGCATTCTAGACATATCAAAAATTTGTTTGTATGAATTTCACCACGAGTACATGTCGCCAAAGCACGGGCCAAATTGCAAAATTCTATACACCGACACAGATAGCCTCATTTATCACATTCAATGTGACGATATCTACGAGACCATGAAACACAATATCGGTAGATTCGACACAAGCGATTATCCTATCGACAATGCATATAATATGCCGCGCGTAAATAAGAAGGTTCCGGGGCTGATGAAGGATGAAAATAACGGTGCGATAATGACCGAATTCGTAGGTCTTAGAGCGAAAATGTATGCACTGCGCGTAGACGGCAAAAAAGATACGAAAAAGGCGAAAGGCGTCAAGACCAACGTCATAGCTAGAACGATAACTTTCGACGACTACGCGCAGTGTTTGCTAAGGGAGATCGAAATGGTTCGCAGACAATCATGCATACGGTCTAAATTGCACAAAGTGTACACCATTTCGGAATCCAAAATCGCTCTAAGTCCCTACGATGACAAGCGGTATATCGTACCCGATTCGACCGACACTCTGCCCTGGGGACATTATAATATCCCATTGTAAAATAGAAATTATTGTATTTATTATAAATAGTGGAATATCACACGCTCGCAAAATTTGAAAACTTCGTATCGACATGTTGTATAGTTTCATAAAGGCGATGGCGAAAAGTATATAATGAGAATAGGATTTTCGGAAGATTCATGTGGCGGTGAAGCCAATCATATCCATTTTTTCTATAAATTCCCTGAATGTAATGAAGAATTATGTATCTTTCTTTGCTATCCATGGGCTAGTAAATAACGATACATAATTCTTCATTACATTCAGGGAATTTATAGAAAAATGGATATGATTGGGTTCACCGAGACATGAATATTCCAGAATCCTATTCTCATTATATGTTTTTCAACATCGCCTTTATGAAACTTTAGACTCATGCTGCGATGTTGAAAAGCATATAATGAGAATATTTCGATGATAAATCTCTGGTTGATTGCAAACTGATGGCATGTGCCTTTGAATGATATTATCGACGTCGCTTGCAGCAAAATGTTAAATAAATTATTATTGTATTTATTAACTCATTCATATAAATAGTGGAATTAATGTGTAAAAAAAAAAAATAAATAAATAAAAAATTTTCACACATGTATATGTATAATTGTATTTATTGAACCATGTATTATTATTTTACAATACATTATTTTTATTTATCCAAGAATTGTGTGATTTATCAAAACCCAACCACTTGACGTACACCTTATCCCCCTTTCTACGCAACACTTTTTCCACTAGATACACATCAGGATCGGTGACGCGTTGCAGCTCGTGTTCATAGAATCCTCCGGCAACGGGTTTTCCACAGGAATCGACGAGCAGATACGTTGCAGGATTAGTTGCCTGTACTTTGGCTATCTTGAACACCTCCGTTGTCCGATTGAAGACACGTCAAACTTTGCAACATCTTCGACCCATTGAAATTTAGCATACGGTAGGGGCTGACACATTGCCCACCCATACAAATTATTCACGTCAAAGTACATCAAGTACGATGACTCTTCCGATGCGTTGTAAGATGACATGTACTTGTTATTGGCATGTGCATATCTTCCGGAACTATATGCTGCGACGTTAAGATTGAAACACATTATGGAAAAATTGATAGTTTTAAAATAAAATGTGGTGGTGGGGGAAGCAATTGCACCTCTATTTAAGCCAGTCTTCCGGACGCTATTCAATCAATCACTCGGTAGCCTCAGTGACTTTCGATGGAACAAATAGTGCTCTGAAAACAAAATGTGCAGTACCAGTGTCGAAGGAAACGTTGAACACACGAATTATTACGTTCCGATCGTGCGAGATGATGGTGTGGCTCAATGCGGGGAGGATACAGTTGTTTGGTAAGGCTTAATTTTCATATCTCAAAATTTTTTATGTGTATTCCTAATACGAGTGGGCAATTTCATAGCTTCGATTGTTCTCTTAGCCCGCGTCGAACATCGCGTGTCATGGTCAGACGATACGCACTAACATCCATGGGCAGCAAATACTTGGAAATTGGAATCCGCGTACGGCCTACGATTGATGTAGAAATGGTTCTCGGCGACAATCGTGGGATGTTTCTCACGTTACCATGGGGTACATGGGGTTCGCTATGCGGCAGTCGTACGACCATTGAAGAACGTGCACGATTACCTGGATCACCTTCGATGCAAATGGGCCAATTAACGGTGGATTTTTGTGAAATCTATAATTCTCCGATTGTAAGGATGACACTACATAATAAGCCGCTGTATTTCAAACCGGATACAGTAACATTTTTATTAAATCTTGAACCATGTTTAGACTATGTGTATCTGCGGCTGTATCAAAATGTAAGAGATGTGAGGATAAAATTTGAAACTTTTGTTAACGTGCTACAGCAAAGCGATGTTTCCAGCGAAACATTAGATGCGCGTCGTGCTGCTAAAATCATACGTGAAAGCGAACATTACTGTGAGGATTATTATGTAGATTGCGAACTGGTAGCATGCGCCATCAATGATATTCTAGCTGATGCTCGTAGGAAAAAATGTTAAAATTATATTCTTTTAATTTTAAATAAAATTTCTTAAACACATATTATTTGTCAATTTTATTCACCCGTCTTCCTCCTGACCCATAATTTTAAGATTCAGCGTTTATTTCGTTCGAGCGTTCTTCCCGCCGTGAAAATGACGTCCCCTTGCACGGCTGCTCCAGAGGAGTCAAATTACACACGATCGCGCGAGACGCAGCGACGCTAAGATTGAAAACCATTTTGAAAAAATTGTTGGGCTTAGAATAAAATGTGGTAGTGGGGGAAGCAATTGTAGCTCTATTTAAGCCAGTTCCCGGACGCTATACAATTAATCGCTCAGTAGCCTCGGTGAGTTTCGACGGAACAAATAGTGCTCTGAAACAAAAAAAAAAAAAAAAATGTACACCACCACCATTGATGAAATACTCGCTGGGTGTGAGGATTATTTCGTTCCGATCGTGCGAGATGATGGTGTAGCTCCATGTGGGGAAAATATATATAATGATTGGTAACACATAATTTTCACATCTTCTCAAAATTTTTATGTTTGATCCTAATACGAGCGGGCAATTTCATAGCTTCGATTGTTCTCTTAGTCCGCGTCAAGGATCGCGTATCATGGTTAGAAGATACGCATTAACATCCATGGGTAGCAAATATTTGGAAATTGGAATCGACGTAGGACCTACAGTCGATGTAGAAGTGCTTCTCGGCGACAATCATGGAAATCATCTCATATTATCATGGCATACATGGGGTTTGCTATTCGACAACTGTGAAACCATGGAAGAACGTGCACGATTACCTGGATCACCTTCGATGTCGATTGATAGTTTAGCGGTGGATTTTTTTCGGATCTTTGATACACCAATTATAAAGATCACACAATGTGATGACTCGCTATATTACACACTGGACACAATATCATTTTTATTAAATCTTCAGCCATGTATAGAATATATGTATCCGCGGATGTATCAAACTGCGGAAGATGTGAGAGTAAAATTTGAAACTTTTGTTAAAGTGCTACAGCAAAGCGGTATTGCCTGCGAAACATTAGATGCGCGGCGTGCTGCTAAAATCATACGCGATAGCGAACACTTCGACGAGGAGTATCATGTAGATTGCGAACTGGTAGCATGTGCCATCAATGATATTCTAGCTGATGCTCGTAGGAAAAAATGTTAAAATTCTATTCTCTTAATTTTAAATAAAATTGCTTAAAAACATATTATTTGTCAATTTTATTCACCCGTCTTCCTCCTCGCCACCTAATTTTAAGATTCGACGTTTCAAAAAATTACTATTTGTCTGCGTTGGGAAAAAAAAAAACATTCTGCCGACGCTGCATAATTCTATTTCGCTCGAGCGTTCTTCGCGCCGTGAAAATGACGTCATCCTGCACGACTGCTCCAGAAGATTCAAGTTTCATGCGATCGTGCGAGACGCTGCGACGCTAAATCGGATCGCTTTAGAATACTGTTAGCTTTAGAACGAAAGCGATTGTACCACCAAGTAGTGCTGTTTCTTTCCCTCTTCCAAAATTTTAGCTTTAAAGTAATGCTCGGTCTCTTTCCCTCCCCGAAGACGCGGTGTGAAAACGCCGGTCTTTCCCGACATTGTCCGAAACAATTATTAAACAATTCCATCGCATAATGGTTTGGAAAAATATTTGGGGGGTTGTCCCCTCACTCTGAAAACAATCGTGGGATCTGTACGAGTATCCTGTCTTACAGAGCACAACCAAGCATTCGTGGGCCGTGAAGGCATCCGCACAGCTGGAGAAGCCGCGATGCGTGATCCTTGCTCTACAGACTGGTCGAAGGAATGTGATGAGCGAAGACGTTACTAAGTTTAACAACTGTAAATTGACCAATGTAAAACTTTTTCTCAACTCGGAATTTTACCCATACGATGACATGAACTTGGACTTTGACAAGAATAAGCATACCATCTTATACCACATGTATACGCAATTCGGTAAATCATATTATGGACATAGTTGCAACGAGGCATTATTCACCGTGGCTGAATTTTTACAATTTGGCCCTATCGTGGTGATTGATTGCTCGCGACAAAATGAGTCCATCAAGAATGGCACCGTGGACGTGCGCATAGAATTCGAGTGTAAAGAGAATGTGCCGGCAAATACTACAGCCTACAGCCTACTGTCTGATTCTGCACGATCGGGTGGTTGAATACAATCCACTGACAAACGTGGTGCGCAAAATGAATTAAATTGCTACGCTAATTGTCCGCCCTCTTCTGTGTCAAATTCACACCTTCGTGAAAATTCAGATGCTTTACGAGAAAGATTGCATTCTCTCGTCTGTCTCGGAAGCGAACGCACCTCTAAATTGTACCGATAATGGCTGTACCAACATTCGTTGACCTGCAAGGGTTCATCGTCGATGGAAGATTTATCGCGAAGGAAGTGGCTGTCCTACACAAGGGGACAATTCTCTCACACTATATTTTTGGGAGTCCTATGCCACAATTTCTTCTTACGAAATCCGACAAATCAAGCATTCGATGGCTGGTGGCAAAACATCATGGACTACGGTGGGACGATGGAGACGTTCCGTACAGTATGGCTAAACAGCTAATTACGAAAGCTGTAGCTGATGCGATCGACGAAGAAGATGACACATCCCATATAGTATACGTTAAAGGGCTGCAGAAACGCGACTGGCTTGCGGATTTCCTCGATGAAAATACCAGAGCGGACGTGATCATCGAGACGCTGGACATTGAATACGAGGATATCAAATCTATAAATAAGCTAAATGTAGTTGATACTCTACGATGTGACAGACACGCAAAGCACTGTGCCTTGCATAATGTATTTAAAATATTCAACTGGTGGTCTAAACGCCAGAGAGAAATGCTTAAATAAAATATAATCAATTTTTAATACATAAATGTTTTTTTTTTTTTTCTTCACCCTCTCCAACCTTTTGCATGTACGCTAGATTAAGACGATAGTTGTAATTATTATGTAGAAACCGTTCAATACCCGTTCGATATCCGTTCAAACCCGTTCAATACCCGTTCAATACCCGTTCGATTTGCGTTCAAAGCCGTTCGATACCCGTTCAAACTCGTCTAATACCCGTTCGATTCGCGTTCAAAGCCGTTCAATACCCGTTCGATTCGCATTCAAAGCCGTTCGATTCGCATTCAAAGCCGTTCGATACTCGTTCAAAGCCGTTCGATACCTGTTCGATTCGCGTTCAAAGCCGTTCAATACCCGTTCAATACTCGTTCGATTCGCGTTCAAAACCGTTCGATACCCGTTCAAAGCCGTTCGATAATCGGTTTCTGATACAGTCTTACCCGTTAACGAACTGTAGAATGACTCGCGCGGTGGTAAGCATGAATCCTGCAGCTTGTTCGCGCAATCAAGGTATTCGTACGGAAAGACACCTTTTCGCGTCAATAAATTGAAATCTTCGGTGGATAATTTTTCAAATTTGGATCGTGAAATTTTTAATTGATCTGTGATCAGAAAAGATGCTAATTTGTCGAGACTGGTATTGAGAAATTTGTACGTTCAATACCCGTTCGATATCCGTTCAAACCCGTTCGATTCGCGTTCAAAGCCGTTCAAAACCGTTCGATACCTGTTCAATACCCGTTCAATACCCGTTCGATACCCGTTCGATTCGCGTTCAAAGCCGTTCGATACCCGTTCAATACCCGTTCAAAGCCATTCGATACCCGTTCAAACTCGTCCAATACCCGTTCGATTCGCGTTCGAAGCCGTTCAAAACCGTTCGATACCCGTTCGATACCCGTTCAATACCCGTTCAATACCCGTTCGATACCCGTTCGATACCCGTTCGATTCGCGTTCAAAGCCGTTCGATACCTGTTCAATACCCGTTCAATACCCGTTCAAAGTCGTTCGATACCCGTTCAAACTCGTCCAATACCCGTTCGATTCGCGTTCAAAGCCGTTCAAAACCGGTCGATACCCGTTCAAAGCCGTTCAAAACCGTTCGATTCACGTTCAAACCCGTTCGATTCGCGTTCAAAGCCGTTCAAAGCCGTTCAATATCCGTTCAATACCCGTTCGATTCGCGTTCAAAGCCGTTCAAAACCATTCAAAACCGTTCGATACCCATTCAAAGCCGTTCAAAACCGTTCAATACCCGTAAGTTTCGCGTTCAAAGCCGTTCAAAGTCGTTCAAAGCCGTTCAATACCCGTTCGATACCCGTTCAAAGTGATATGGTCTAGTTGAATGATGTGTCAAAGAAGAAGGGGAAGAAGATGCGTGTGAATACGGAGAGTGAAGAAGATAAGTACAAGGAGGAATGGGATGGTCAGCGAAAATGCAGGTGAAGAAGAAGATAAGTGCAAGAGGATGGTCAGTGACGAAGATAAGTGCAAGAGGATGGTCAGTGACGAAGATAAGAGCAAGAGGATGGCCAGTGAAAATGCAGGTGGAGAACAAAGGCATCTTACTTTTGCAAAGCTATGCACTTCTCGATTTCAAGTTATGAGTTTAGATGCACGAGCCTGGAGATGCAGCGAGACCATTTGTCTTCAAACTGTCAAAGGTGACAGTCTGTTTGTTAAGTGAGTATTTTTGTGAAATAATATGGGATTACTAAGAATCGTCCCGGAGTGTGATCCTGAGGTATGTACTTATCAATATTTTGGTATTTTTCGCGTTTATGCTTTTAAATGATGCAGTGTTATATCAAGGTTTCTATGTTCTAGGATTTTCAGGGAGCAGTCGGCGGTGGTGACGACGTCGCCGACACCGTCGACGATATCGAGGACTCCTCCGCCGACGACACCGAGGACTCCTCCGCCGACGACACTGGCGATGACGGTGACAGCATCGATGCAGCCATTGATGGCTTGCTGGTAAGTAATATTGTGATAGGATATTGTGTGGAATGTATTAATATTATATTTGGGTTTACGTGTTTTAGAACTTGCCGCCGCTACCACCACCGCCCCAGATAGAACGTTTGCGGAACATGCTCCCTGACCTCGCTCGCGCCACCGCCAACGCCGCCCGCGCTGTCGCTGCCCGAAGGGGATGATTTATATGGACTTATATAGATTTTAAATTTTTAATCAATCACTCGGTAGCCTCAGTGACTTTCGACGGAACAAATAATGCTCTGAAAACAAAATGTGCAGTACCAGTGTCGAAGGAAACGTTGAACACACGAATTATTACGTTCCGATCGTGCGAAATGATGGTGTGGCTCAATGCGGGTAGGATACAGTTGTTTGGTAAGGCTTAATTTTCATATCTCAAAATTTTTTATGTCTATTCCTAATACGAGCGGACAATTTCATAGCTTCGATTGTTCTCTTAGCCCGCGTCGAACATCGCGTGTCATGGTCAGACGATACGCACTAACATCCATAGGCAGCAAATACTTGGAAATTGGAACGGCGACAATCGTGGGATGTTTCTCACGTTACAATGGGGTACATGGGGTTCGCTATGCGGCAGTCGTACGACCATTGAAGAACGTGCACGATTACCTGGATCACCTTCGATGCAAATGGGCCAATTAACGGTGGATTTTTGTGAAATCTATAATTCTCCGATTGTAAGGATGACACTACATAATAAGCCGCTGTATTTCAAACCGGATACAGTAACATTTTTATTAAATCTTGAACCATGTTTAGACTATGTGTATCTGCGGCTGTATCAAAATGTAAGAGATGTGAGGATAAAATTTGAAACTTTTGTTAACGTGCTACAGCAAAGCGATGTTTCCTGTGAAACATTAACTGCGCGTCGTGCTGCTAAAATCATACGTGAAAGCGAACATTACTGTGAGGATTATTATGTAGATTGCGAACTGGTAGCATGCGCCATCAATGATATTCTAGCTGATGCTCGTAGGAAAAAATGTTAAAATTATATTCTTTTAATTTTAAATAAAATTTCTTAAACACATATTATTTGTCAATTTTATTCACCCGTCTTCCTCCTGACCACATAATTTTAAGATTCAGCGTTTATTTCGTTCGAGCGTTCTTCCCGCCGTGAAAATGACGTCACCTTGCACGGCTGCTCCAGAGGAGTCAAATTACACACGATCGCGCGAGACGCAGCGACGCTAAATCGGAACGTTTTAGAATACTATTAACCTTAGAACGAAAGCGGTTGTACCCCTATGTAGTGTTGTCTCTTTCCCTCCTCCAAATTTTAACTTTAAAGTAATGCTCTGTCTCTTTCCCTCCCCGAAGACGCGGTGTGAAAACGCTGGTCTTTCCCGGCATTGTCCGAAACAATTATTAAACAATTCCATCGCATAATGATTTGGAAAAATATTTGGGGGTTGTCCCCTCACTCTGAAAAAAAATTTTGGGGTGGGTCAAGGTTTTGAAAGAGATTTTTTGGGGGTCATTCCCCCCTTCCGACGGTGGGTCCGGTCTGGAGAGGCCTCCGCGGCGGCTCGGCCCGGAGTGATCCCCTCCACGATCGCGGCTTCCCCCACTCCGCGGCTCGTGCGCGCGCAACCTGTCTTCCTCTCCCCGCAGGCTCCGCGCCCATGTTTCCCTCCGCCGCACTCCCCCGCGCGCCATCACTTCTCCCCCGCCCCCGCGCTCCCCTCAGAGGACCTGGGTTAGAACTGTCCTAGACATACTACTGGCATCTTATATTGTATTTTGCCATTACCAACACAAATATAACATCGCGATGGACTTTGTCAGAGTTGGAACAAAGTAACTCTGCATTCGTTCTGCGAGGTTTAATAAAATACGACAATGAATATGCTTAGTGAATCCTTCTATACATAATACACTAAAGAGAAGACAGTCCAGGTATAAATCCTTTCTTGAATACGAGAAATCTAGGAAACGTTTTATGGCGCGCTCGGCCTTTTCGGTTGTAAAATCCTTAATTTTGAAAATTTTAACATAAACCAAACGGCATTTTACTTGAGAAGGATGGTACTTTCGAAAAATGCAAACAATAAATAGAATTTGTTTTCGCGCACAGCGATCGAGGAGGAATCAGCCACCACCATGTGACGGTCGTGGATTTGTCAGTTGGATTGCTGGACCCCCTAAGGGTATGGTGAGGTAACGGGAACGTTGCTCGGCTCTGCCTGAACGTAGCCGTGTGGCTGTTATTTATTCTTAGCGTAATAGTTGTGTGCGTTACGAAGCTATGCGTAGATCAATAGGATATGAAGCTATCGAGAAAGAATCAATGTTCTGCCCAATAAAACTCATGAATTTTTTCGGAACTAACGCACACCTATTCTGATGTGTGTATTTCTACGCTGACTGCTCGGTTTGGCATACACACCAGAAGCTTGGCACCATCCCCACTTCTGGCTCACTCTCGTTTTGCAAAGGCGAGTGCGAGATGAAACGAGAGCGAGTCAGAAAACTTTGAGAAAAGAGGCACCGAGACAGGCAAACTGTGTGGTGGGAAAATACACCTCACGAAACTCACCGGCCAATATATCTGGCCCTGACCTTAGTCCCCTTAAGTAAAACTTTCCCGACAGAAATCGAAAAGGCCTTACCGATTTGAAGGGACATTATTCAAAACCTTGCGTCACTCAAAGTGTAAAACATTATTATTTGATTAACTTAACTGGGGTTAAAAAGAAACAACATATTACTTACCAGGATGCCTGAAAGTTGCTTTGGAAAGAGTAGCGACAGCACTCTTAGTATTATTTCCAATTAGGTGAAAATAGGCTGATAGGTTTGCAACATGTAGACCATATTCAGGATTATTTTCATATGGTTTTAATTCATTGAGTACCAACGTAGTTAAATTTAAATCTCCATGCAATATTCCTAGTGATGCTGCTGCCAAAAAAGCAGCTATAATCGGGGGTTGCACTTGAATACATTGAAAAAGTAAAGTCTTAGCATCGTTCACTCCTTGAAAAGTATAAGCTATTGCGGCCATTGCACACAATGTGTAAGCTTTTTCTATTTCGGTATTTGCAAACAAACGAAGCGCAGCTTCATATGCAATATACGAGTCTTCATACTGTGCATCTAGAATTAAAAATTTGCAAATTAGATAAAATGATCCAAAACTCAATTACATCAGTAATTACAATTAATCTATGGAATAGCTACAGACATTTGGCCCATACCACGATAGACTCTTACAGCTACTTGTGAATAACGACAAAATCGGAAACGGATATGCAGTTTCACTTATCACATAATTTGTAACGCTGATAGCATTATTTGAAAAATGCTAATTTTTCAATTACTCGCAGCTGACATAAATTGGAATCGAAAAATTCTGTGCCGATATGACTCGGAGTCTGTATAAGGCAGTTAACTGCAGTTAACTGTTTGAATGTAAACGGAGATGGGCATTATCTAAATAAAAAATTAGTTAAATAACGAATCGAATAAAAGATACTTTATCTTTATCTGCTGTCGCATAAAGATAACTCAGGTTGTCTTTATTCGAAGCGCTGCGGATAAATGAGTTTATTCGACGGGAGTTCACAGCCACAGTTTTTTGCATTATTCGAAGGCCTTTCCATCTTGCGCATCAAATAATTTTTTCAACTTTATTTGTATCTTTATTTGAATATTATTTGAAGCTCAAATAACTTCGACGAGGGCCTTTATTTATAGTAGGAACAAATGGTTTATTATAAAATGATATGAATATATAAGGCAGCGATGCCCTGATGGGCGGTCCGAGAGCACGAGCATTCATCGCGTTTTCCAAAGTTCGCGTGGAAGGGGGCACTCGAAACCAATGACGTTGCGGACATGTAACGGATGGGGAAAACTCTAGTAGTGTGCGTGTAGTTTGTTTGTATGTATGTTTGTTTAATTCAACTCTAGAAACACAATTTTAACCCACGTCCAACTATTCAATAGACCAGAGATGGGCAGAAAATTATTTTAAATAAAAAATTGATTTCGAATAAAAGACACAAATTTTATTCGAGAGTCATCGAATCAAAATAACTTTAGGTAATTTTTATTCGAAGCGCCTGAAATAACTTTTTTATTCGACGAGATTCATTCGACGGCTACGCATGATTTTTTTATTCGACGGGAATTCATTTTAAGGTTTGAAATGATTTTCTCCGTTTCAGTCATCTTTTATTTCAAAAGTTATTCGAAGTTAAAATAACTTTGGGCGAGCCTCGAGAGCCTTTGACCGAAGCCGCCGGCTCCTCGAGCCGAGCGACATTGTATCGTTCACCCGTCTAATCTGCAGCGCGGAGTTGCTCGGCGATATGTCATCGATTATACAGAAACGGAATTTCTTTATTTTTCGTCGTATCAATATGAAAGTGACATCGATGGATTCCTTGCCTTCTCCCGATTAAATTGACAAAAAATTATTTAAATCGGACTACTTTTAACGAATCGGGCTTTCAATCTTGCAAATTAATTTTATGCCTAATATCGTTAATTAAAGTTCAAATTATGTCAGGTTTGGTATCATTTTCGTCGGGAAAACACAAGGAGACGATTGATATGACTTTCGTGCAGATTCGATGAAGAATCTGATTTCACATTTTCCGTTCTTAATGGCTTCTCTATCTAACTTTAATTAACGATATTAGGCATAAAATTAATTTGCAAGATTGAAAGCCCGATTCGTTAAAAGTAATCCGATTTAAATAATTTTTTGTCAATTTAATCGGGAGAAGGCAAGGAATCCATTGGTGTCACTTTCATATTGATACGACGAAAAATAAAGAAATTCCGTTTCTGTATAATCGATGACACATCGCCGAGCAACTCCGCGCTGCAGATTAGACGGGTGAACGATACAATGTCGCTCAGCTCGAGGAGCTGGCGGCTTCGATCAAAGGCTCTCGAGGCTCGCCCAAAGTTATTTTAACTTCGAATAACTTTTGAAATAAAAGATGACTGAAACGGAGAAAATCATTTCAAACCTTAAAATGAATTCCCGTCGAATAAAAAAATCATGCGTAGCCGTCGAATGAATCTCGTCGAATAAAAAAGTTATTTCAGGCGCTTCGAATAAAAATAACTTTGGGTTATTTTTATTCGACGACTTTTAGAAATAAAGTCTCTTTTATTTGATACCTTATTTAAATAACTTTTTATTTAAATGATGCCCATCTCTGCAATAGACTTGAAACTTTGCAGACATACGTAGTTTGGATGACAATACAAAGCTATGAAGAAAAAGAAACAGCCCCAGGGGTTTACAAAATTACGCAGTCATCAATGAATATAACCCATAACCAGAAATCCAAACGACTTGAAATCAGCCTATTACCACAAATCAAATCAACTTAATCGCAATGAAATCAGCATGTAACGGTTACATGCTGATTTCAGGATACGAGCCTACACGCACACTACTAGAGTTTTCCCCATCCGTTACATGCTGCAACGTCATTGGTTTCGAGTGCCCCCTTCCACGCGAGCTTTGGAAAACGTGATGAATGCTCGTGCTCTCGGACCGCCCATCGGGGCATCGCTGATATAAGGTTTAGTACAGTGGTAAATATACATGTAAGTTGGTTACAATAAATGAAAGACGCGGCGTAAGGACTCCTTCCTCGCGCACGCTGCCACACGAACGAATGGCTGCCGAAAAACGTTGCGAACGGCGCCACATGTCACGCGTGTATTGTCCGCCTAGTGGCGTACCGATCAAACCTGAATCGGGCGTTCGGGCCCGACTAAATATACTACATATTCGATGACACGCTTCTTCGAGCCACCGTGTGGCAGTGATGCCATATCGATTCCATGAAGAATAAAGAATTTAATTTTTCACATAAGCTGCGAATTATCGCCTCGGCAACTCGAAGAAGAAGATGAAACGACACAGCGCGGTCGAACGTGAAGTATATTCACTACAGCATATTAAAAAATTCTTCATTCTTCATTGAATTGATATGGCAGTGTCACCAATGAAATCCTGGCGTTGTACTGATTAAAATCATGCCACATGTAATGTAAATAGGATTACTACAGCATATTAAAAAATTCTTCATTCTTCATTGAATTGATATGGCAGTGACACCAATGAAATCCTGGCGTTCTACTGATTAAAATCATGCCACATGTAATGTAAATAGGATTACTTTTAACAAAGTTAGCTTTACATTATGAAAATCAATTTTGTTGATGGCATTGCCTTTGGGGAGTCGAACGAGAGAATCACCCTGTATGTATATATTTGGAAAGAATCATGAAGTGCAATTATATTAGACGTCAATGAAATCATGCACAATTCATTCATTTTACCTAGTTGACCAATCGATTTACTTTTTAAGCCAATATTGTAGGGTATTACCAATGTTGCAGATGAAACGCGTGCCGCTCCATACGATTGTTTTCAAACATTTGTAGGTATAAGTAGTGCCCGTTAAGCTGATTCAAAATCATCCTCACTACCATTTTTTCTTTACTTGTTTCACCAGTTTTTCTTTAATATACAAGGAAGATTTTCACCAATTTTCACATTGATTAATAAATAATTGTATAAGATATGGCGATATGTATAAATTCCGCGCGGCACCAACAGTCAACGCGAGTGCTAAAACTGCTAAATAGCGCATTACACGCGGCTACTGACTGTTGGTGGCTCGCGAGATTTATGTATATCATCTTCTACAATTATTTATTAATCAGTGTGAACTTAGTGAAGATCTTCCTTGTATATTAAGGAAAAACTTTGTCGCTGCAACTTATATGTACATCCACATTACCTCGATCAAGAGACACGGTAGTGTCTCGCGCCAAGTATATAATATTACCTTTTTTAAAAAAAGGTACAAAAAAGAGCGCCAAGTATATAATCCCATCAAAAAGGATCCCATTTAAAAACATTGTCATAAATTAATACCCATCAAAAAGACTCCCATTTAAAAACATTGTCGTAAATTAATAGCTTTACAAAAGTAATGATATACACAAGTAGTAGTAGTAGTATTTTTTATTAAGATAAGGCGCATCGCCTAGCATAATCTTTATGTTAATATGTAACAGTATGTTTCTAGTTTACATGGATTTACTTATATTCTATTTAGAGTTATTAGTAGTCTACTTAGAGTTATTTACAGTCTATATAGGGTTGGTACAGATCATTTATTCGTTGTTGGAACCTATATACGATTCTCTTTCTTCTGTTATTCTTCTAGACAAAATGCTCTTAGTCTCATACTGTTCTTTATGAAGTTCGTTAGTTCCCATATTTGCTTTTCCTTATCTGCTGATAATATGGCTGTCCAGTCATTGTTTTTCAGAAACTCTGTTCTGAATTCGGCGTATTGGGGGCATTCTTCTAATATATGTTTCCTACTTTCCAGTACTTTTTTGTTGCACATAGTGCATATTATGCTTTCATCTATTTTATATGCTATTCCATTCCCTGTCCTCACTGACCATTCTTGCCTCCCTGCTAATCTAACTTGTGCCATTATTCTTTTGGTTGTTAATGGCATTTTCAAATCCAGGTATTCCGTTTTTGTTAACATTGTTGTGTTTTTTATATGTTTATATACTTCACTAAAGGAGGATTTGTCTACTCTGTCTTTGTCTTCCTTAAAAAGCTTCTCTGGTATTTCTGTTGTCATTATCTCCTGTAAACTTGCCGGTACTGCTAGATCCCCACCTTCGTATCCATATTTGCTGAGCTTATTCTTCATCTGCGTGTACCAGTTTCTTTTCAAGTCTGGTGCTTCCCTATCTAGTGACTTCAGTGGCTCGAGGCATCTTCTTGGGTATCTATGTTCTCTCATATTTATTACTTTTAGCCAGTAATTAGTACCTCTTTTTATTATTTCCTGCTCTAGATGTATCCTTCCTGATTCCGTTCTAATTATGTAACCTGGTGTATTCCTGGGCACATTTAGTATCCTTTTTAGGAAATCTGTTTGTATTCTCTCTATTTCTTCTGAGTAGCGTAGACCCCATACTCCTGCACTGTATAGCAATGTGGCCGTTACTATTGCTTCAAACAGTTTCACTGCTGTGTTCCAACTGTTGCAGTTTGTTGCTATTAGTGGCTTCCAAACTGTACCCATCGCTATTTTTGTCCGAGATACAAAATGTTTCACTGCTGTTTGGAATGTGCCTGATCTTGAAAATGGTACCCCTAGGTAGGTATATGTTTGCACTTCTTCTATTACTTTATCCTTGTATTTAATGTTTCTGGTTCCTACTTTTCTATTTGTTCTTCTGCATACTAATATTTTTGTTTTATCCGTATTCACTTCTATTTTGTATTCCGTGCAATATTTCTGCAGTGTATTAACTTTATCCTGTAGATCTATTAGGTTACTTGATAGAATTACCAAGTCATCTGCAAACAGTAGGGATTCCATTCTTTCCACAATCCCTCTGTGTCCTTCTTTGATGAAGAATTTGTCAATATCATATATCATCAATGAAAACAGGGTTGGGCTCAGGCTATCCCCCTGCATCACTCCTGTGTATTTATACTAATGTTCCCCGTGCACTTATTATCTTTTATTTTTATTTGAGTATTTGCTTTTTGATACAAATCGGTTAAAACCCTTATTATTTGTGATGTAATTCCTGCGTTGTGTAATTTGTTCCATAGAATTGAGTGCCATATAGAGTCGAAAGCCTTCCTAAAATCTACGAATAATATATACAACCTTCCCTTTGGTCTCGCTAACGCTTCTGTAATCTTGGTTTGTAATACGAATATATTGTCTTTGCATGATCTTCCGGTCCGAAATCCTGCTTGTCCTTCGGGTAATATATTATTGCTCTCGCACCATGAGTTTATTCTCCTGGCTAGAATTGCTGTAAAGATTTTTGTAATAGCATTGGCTAATGTTATGCCTCTATAGTTGTTCGAATATTGTTTATTTCCTTTCTTGTGAAGCATTATTGTATTTGTGTTTCCCCAGCTTGAGGGCACTTCTCCATTAAGTAGGATTTTATTCAGGAGTTGTATTAGTATGGATTTCATACTGTATGGCAGGTATTTGTAGTATTCATTTGTAATACCATTTGGTCCTGGAGCTTTGTTAATTCGCAGTTTCCTCAGGATCGGGTCCAATTCTCCCAATTCTATATCCCTGTCTAGGTATGGGTGTCTTGCGTCAACCACTTGGTACATAATATTTGTTTCCTGTCTATAGAATTCTTTATAGAAATTTTCCCATTCTTCTATTTCTATCGTGTTTTCTGGTTTCCGCTTGAAGTTTATTTTCCTCACCAGGCTCCAAAAATTTGTATTAATCTTTATATTCGCCATGTCAGCTTGTATTTTATTGTGATACTCCCTTTTTTTATTCTTGATTGTAATTCTATATTGTTTCCTTGCTTCTAAGTAGGCTGTTCTTGAGTACTCGTCTTCTTTTCGTCTAAAGGATTTCGATCTGCTCTTTACTTCATTCCTGGATTTGTAGCACTCTTGGTCGAACCATGGTTTGTTTTTCATGTTGTGCATTTTGTACCTTTTTTGTGTTACCATTCCTAGTTTATTTGCTGTCTTTTTTATATTCGTATTTATACTATTACATAAGTTTTCTATTGTTAGCTCTGTTTCTATTTCCTGGTTTGCCATTTCTTCTTGATATTGTTCAGCTTTGTTATTATCCCAAATTAATTTATTTTCTGTTACTTCTCTACTCTCATCCTCACCGTTTCCTTCTCTTTTTGCCTTCCATTTGATTTTTATGGGCAGATGATCTGAAGTTCCCATTTCTGTTACTTCAAAATCCGCTATTTCTTGTAATATGTTTACATCTACCCAGATCATATCTATTGTACTCATGCCTTTCTTATCTATATACGTATAATGTCCTTCTCTACCCGAGTTACTCCTTCCATTTAGGACTATTAGGCCAAGCTCCTCCATTGTTTCACACAATATCCTACCTGATCTGTTTACTGTGTTATCCTTTATTTTCCTGGTATTTACAAACTCTGTTCCGTCTGTTACAATTTCCTCCACCTGGTTACAGTTTCCTATTCTTGAGTTGAAGTCGCCGCCTACTATCATTGGTGTGTGGAATTTTTCCTTGACTTCCTTCAATACTTCTCCCAATGTTTCCAGTAAATGCTCTGCATTATTCCCTTTAATGTATGTATTGCACACTATGTACTCTCTTTGGTTCATTTTAATTCTTACACATAACCACGTTTCGCTTATTTTCCCTACATTCAATGACTGTACTATGTTTGGATTGTATAATTGCACAGTCCTCCACTTGCTCTTCCTAGAGATTTTTCCTTAGTTGCTTCTTTTGTTATGTATTTAAATTCCTTTAGAAACGCTGGCAAATGTATCTGCGCTTCAGTCTTAAATGTTTCGCTTAGACATATTATTGCACTGTTCTTTAAATGTTCAGCGCAGTCTTCTCCATCTAGCTTATGAAGGTTCGCCAGTCCATGAATATTCCAAAATATAAATTCCACTCTGTTTGAACTCACCTTGCTCTTCCTAGATTTTCTTTCTTTACTATCGAAATAACTTCTCTTTAACTAGTCCTAGTCCTTTTTTCCATATCAGCGTCTCGTTATCTATATGGACCTTTTGGTATCCTATCTTAGTCCTTTCCCCTTGTTCTCTTTGTGTTGCTGCATATGAAGCTATTTCCCTCTGTATCTCTCTCTGCTGTAGTGTTAAATCATCATCAATGTATATATTTTCGCCTTTTAGCACTTTCTTATTTGCTTTTATTTTCATTTTATTTTCCTAGTCTGCTAGCTTGACTCTTATTAATTTGTTGTTATTTTTTGTTTTTATCTCTTGTATATAGTCTATTTCTACTTCTACTCCTAGCTTATCCTTTAAAAATCTCCTGGTTTCTTCTTCTACTTCGTCTTTTATTTGCAGTCCTTTGATAATAATAGTATTTTTCTTCTCTTTCCTTCTTCTGCTTTCTTCGGTTTCTTCCAGTACCGCTATTCTTTTCTCCAGCTTCGCTCTTTCTTCTGTCCATCTTTTTTCTTCTCCTCTATTTTTTCTTTTAAGCTTGACATGTCTCTTATTAGATCTATTAGGTCTGTGTTTTCCTTCCTCACTTCTTTTAAATCCTCTTTCATATTCCTCATTTCGCCTGACATTTCGTCTATTTTATGCATCAATTGGGTTAGCATGGTTGTTACACCAGGATTTGTTTCCTCGTTTCTTTGGCTATTGACTACACTGTCTTTGGTTATGTTTAGTGTCCCCTGTTTTTCGTCTTTTGCTGCTACCTTACTATTTGTTATGTGTTTTAGTGGTCTTCCTCTTGAACTTTTTTCCTTTGTCATTTTGGGTATAATTTATTGGAATCCTTTTGTTCTACCTGGACTTCCTAACCTATCCACGTCGACGACAATATTGGGTTTCCGTGAACCAAATTAGTAGAGATTCCCGCGGTGTACATGCATTTAAACGCTACCGTGGAAGAAATTTCATCGACTGACGCACAGCGGCCAAATCTTCGAATTCTTCTATCTAAATCAACGAATATCCCAAGCCCACTAGAAACAGCTACCAGTCGTCCATGTTACCCTTTCTCCAACTCCTAATGATATACACAAATTGAGCCAATTATCACAATGACTATTTATACAAAGAAAAAATGTATTAAATAATATTAAGCAGATATATTTTTATACAAATAAATATTTTAATACGAATAAATATTTTATTCAAAATACTTGGCGCTGTTCTCTGAAAAAAATGTTAATTGGCTTGATTAATAAATAAGACAATACCAGACACCACTAAAACAACAAAGAAAGGAAAAGATTTTAATGCAATTTATACATATTTATTCAGTTTAGAAACACCAATTCGGAGAGCAGCGCCAAGTATTTTGAATAAAATATTTATTCGTATTAAAATATTTATTTGTATAAAAATATATCTGCTTAATATTATTTAATACATTTTTTTTTTGTATAAATAGTCATTGTGATAATTGGCGCAATTTGTGTATATCATTAGTTTTGTAAAGCTATTAATTTACGACAATGTTTTTAAATGGGAGTCTTTTTGATGGGTACTAATTTATGACAATGTTTTTAAATGGGATCCTTTTTGATGGGATTATATATATTTTACGACTTCGTTAGAGTTTTCTGAAGTTATGTTTTAAGTCTCATAACGATCCCTTGATATTTAATCAAGTTATCGCAATTTATATTTAAATGATTTTGGACAATGAAATTTTATGTTTATAATTTTAAGGTCGAATAGTAATGATTGAATAAACAAACTGTAAATAGAACAAATATGTGTCATGACGAGCTTTACAATACTATATTTTTTAAAATACAGTTTAACAACATTTAATTTTCCAATCTTTCTTAGCGTATGCACAATAATTTTTCCCATTTTCGAGCGTTCGGCTTCTTATTACATCCGACCCTTCAATTTTCACCCTGTGTTTTCCCGATGAAAATAATACCGAACCCAACATAATTTGAACTGTAATTGACGATATTACAGATAAAATTAATTTGCAAAATTGAAAGCCACCTTCGTTAAAACTAGTCCGATTTAAATTTGTTTCTGTTAATTTAATCGGGAGAATGTCAGGAATTCATTGATGTCACTTTCATCTCGATAACGAGTTCATTTCATATCGAGATGGAAATCAGCTGTTTCTGTGTACAGACGTGTCTTGATTTAAGGGGGTATACCCGTTTGAACCGTCGGAAAATGTGTACATTTTGTGGATTTTTTTACAAGTCAACGGTTTGATGCAGATTTCCCGTTTTTTTACTATCTTTACATAGTATTATGAACAACTAAAAAAAAAGTTTCAGTTAAAAAACTATTGTTTTTGGGAAGTTATGCATACACATCCGAAAGTCTTTCGATTTTAGACGGTTAAACGGTGGCCCTGAAAACAGCTGTATGTCATGTCTGAAATCAAAAACAATAAAATTTTCTTATAAAATATGTCAATAGCTATTGTCACAACGACGCCGATTTTGAAAATTTTTAAAAATAAAGAAATGGTAAAAGATCAAAGGTAAAGTTAGATTTTTCTAAGAGAAAAATCCACCTTTTTTCTTTATAAATAATAAACGGGGAATCGGAATAAAAAAATCCTTCGTTGGACGATGTGAAATCCTATTATGATTCTGCATGCAAAATTGGAAGTGAATTGGTTGAACGTAACGCGAGTTTTTAGGGCCACCGTTTAGCCATCTAAAATCGGGAGACTTTCGGACATGTATTCATTACTTCCAAAAAACCACAGTTTTTTAACTGAAACTTTTCTTTTAAGTAGTTCATAATACTATGTAAAGATAGTAAAAAAACGGGAAATCTGCATCCAGCCGTTCACTTGTAAAAAAATCCACAAATTTTACTCATTTCCCGAGAGTTCAAACGGGTAGACCCCCTTAACTCGCTTGGTGTTGTTGTTCCTTGTGTAATGTTTCGAGGCGTGGTGTTAACGCGAGTTACAGGAATCTGGGATCAGTTCGTGTGGCGTGCAATAAAGAAATAAATTTCATGAACACGAATTCTTCTTGACAGTGTTTATTCAAGAAAAACACCCTCTATTTATAACTCAGTCTCGTTTCAACCGTCGTCGAGGACAGACGTGTTATTGTTCTTTCTTCGACTTCGTGGCTCAGCGTGATAAACATCAAGTGTTTGGTGCGTGGGTCGGTGACATTGTTTTGCGAGAACAGCTCCTGTAAACTGAACGCTTGTGCGTAACAATACAAAACATCAAATAAAATGACGAAGAAAAACTCCTCCACGCAGCAGGAGGAGTGGTTAACAACTAAAAATAAAAAACGTAATAGAACCAGCCCAGAAACGTCAACAAACCACAATAAGAAGCAGGCTACGATACCAAATTCCTGGCTTAGCCAACCTATTACTCTACTTGTAGGAGGTGGTCTCAATAAAACCCAAAGAAGTATTGTAACAATTAATAAGAACGTTTATTAAAGCTAGACATAGACTGGTGACAGTCTGGAGACTAAGGATGGACTCACTGACTGAGCCTTTCCATAGGCTCCCAGGACGAGCAGGGCCTGGCCTGTTTACAATATGGGATCCAGGCGGGTGGGCCGAACTCGTCACGCATTTAACAGGTCTACGACGCAAAAGGCGTCTGCACTATCTCACAGGCCCAAGCAGGCGGCCTACTAGAGTAAACATTCTACGTACTAAAAACCGGTACGAACCGTTAAACCTACATTCAAAAGGAACAGAGAGCGATGTAATAAATACCACAAGTTCACTAAAATCTCCCCCAATCTTTGTAAGTGGAGTAGAAAACATAGTGCCTCTTAAAACATTATTACACGAAATAGCTCAAAACAACTACACTTTAAAAGTAATGAGTAAAAATCAAATTAAAATCCAACCAATGAGCACAGAAAATTACTTACCAATAATGGACGCACTTAAAGAAAAAATGCAAGAAGTCAAATGCTCAAACTGTGATGGTGCACACCCAGCTAATTATAAAGGATGCATCATCCGAAAGCAACTGGTACAAAAACTATTCCCTACATTAAGAGAAAAGCGACCAAACATAACTGAGGAGCAGCAAAAACCTAGATCAAACGTTAGACAACCGGATGTATCATATGCAAATATAACAAGTAAAAATAACACTAAGGTCGGGGCCATATATATTGGCCGGTGAATTCGTTTTCGCGAGCGGCAATCGAGGAGAAATCAGCCACCACCATTTGACGATCGTGAATTTGTCAATTGGAGCTGCGTGGCGCTCGCAGGGTATGGTGGGGTAACGGGAACGCTGCTCGGCTCCACCTGAACCTAGCCGTTTGGCTGTTATTTATTCTTAGTGTAATAGTTGTGTGCGTTACGAAGCTACGCGTGGACCAATATGGGGTGAAGCTATCGAGAAAGTATCAATGTTCGGACCAATAAAGCTCTTGAATTTTTTCGTTGCTGACGCACACTTATTCTGATGTGTGTATTTCTACGTTGACAGCTCGGTTTGGCCTACACCCCACAGGCTTGGCACTATCCCCACCACTTCTGGCTCACTCTTGTTCTGCGAAAGCGAGAACGAGATGGAACGAGAGCGAGTCAAAAAACTTTGAGAAAAGGAGCACCGAGGCAGGCAAACTGTGTGGTGGGAGAATACCCCTTACGAAACTCACCGGCCAATATATCTGGCTCCGACCTTAGTTTACAAAATCAAAACCATTATTTTTTATCCAGACTCCACTATGAAATTCTTATGTAAGGTGTTCCCCTAAACTCAAAAATCGACATGAGACAAAATCCTATGGATACAATTTTGAGATATCGCCGGATGAATATTTTGGTAATTTTAAGAGAAGACGACCCGACGTCTTTGGCCATATCTTGCGACAGAGTTGACCGATTTGATCGCGACGACTCTTAAATTAAAGATAATTAAATTGCATACAATTCTTTTCTACAGTTTGGGGCCGAAATTGAAATCGAAAATTCACTACATAGCCTGGAAGACATAGAAATTATCATGTGACGTCAGGTTTCTTATTTTTTACGTATAGTGCTCACCTTTACGAAGAAAACAAGCCCAACTTAATCAAAATCCATGCACAAATAAGGAAGTTATGGGCGATAGAGTGGGAGTGCCGATTTTCAACTTTTTCCCTATTTTTGCATTTCTTCCTGTTTTTTGGCTAATTACGTATTTGTCTTCAATAAAAACAAATTTAAATGTGTTTTATTTCATTTTATTTTATTTTTAAAAAGCAACTCCTGCTCTTTCTTACACGGAACCAGTCATAGTCACCCATCATTAATTCGTCCCAGAATCCTTGGTGCGTCTTGGTACGCATCTGCTGATGAAATCTCTCGTCATGTCTATCGCTTACAGAACCAAGATTTGGCGGGAAGAAATCCAAATGCGAGTGGAGGAAATGGATCTTCAAAGACATGTTAACACCGATATTGAGAGAATAAAGGAGTAAAAAGCATGTTACAGCAAAAGATCGATACAAATGAAATTATTACAAACAGGTGATGCTTTCATATATTTGAAGACCATTTTCTCGAAACTTTCTGACGCCAAGATTAAGGAAGGCGTTTTCGATGGGCCGCAGATCAAAAAGTTGCCGGAAAGTGATTAGTTTGAATTGCATTTATCGCGAAATGAATCTGCTGCATTCAATGGGTTTCGATTGGTCACACCTGGCTTTCTCGGCAACAATAAAAGTCCAGACTCTGTGAAACTATAAGAAATTCGGTATGTAATGCTGTTTGTAATAATTTCATTTGTATCGATCTTTTGCTGTAACATGCTTTTTACTCCTTTATTCTCTCAATATCGGTGTTAACATGTCTTTGAAGATCCATTTCCTCCACTCGCATTTGGATTTCTTCCTACCAAATCTTGGTGTTGTAAGCGATAAACATGACGAGAGATTTCATCAGCAAATGAAATGTATTAAGAGACGCTATTCTCGAGCTCATTTTAGAAGGAACTTTCCGATCGACGAGTTTAGATCGATTCTGCGCATGTTGGCGCAGCCAATTGGCTACTATTGGCTATACATGAAACAAATGCTCCCTTGGAACCAATGAGCTCATTTAACATGCGCGAAATAAGTTCCTTCTAAAATGAGCTCGAGTATACCAAGGATTCTGGGACGAATCAATGATGGGTGACTATGACTGGTTCCTTGTAAGAGAAACTGATCTCAGTGCGGGCAAAAGAAACAAAAAGAGCCAGAATTTATTTTCAAAAATAAAATACATTTAAATTTGTTGTCAATGAAGACAAATACGTAATTCGCCAAGAAATAGGAAGAACTGCAAAAATAGGGAAAAAGTTGAAAATAGGCACCCCCACTTTTTCGCCCATATCTTCCTTATTTGTGCATGGATTTTGATTAAGTTGGGCTTGTTTTCTTCGTAAAGGTGCGCAGTCTATGTAAAAAATAAGAAACTGGACGTCACATGATAATTTCTATGTCTTCTAGGCTATGTAGTGAATTTTCAATTTCAATTTCGGCCCCAAAACATTACATTTTTCTTAAGTATCGCTGGATTCCGCCTAAACTATTGATTCGATTGAAAAACACTGTAGAAAAGAATTGTATGCAATTTAATTATCTTTAATTTAAGAGGCGCCGCGATCAAATCGGTCAACTCTGTCGCGAGATATGGCCAAAAATTGAGGTGGTTGAGCACGCTGGTGGGAAGTGAGGTTAGGGATCGACAGTGAAGAGGTGCACACGACACAGTAGATTGAGTAAAATGATCGTAGTCTTTATTATAAAACACACGTCGTGTGATTTGAGCAGTGAGACGATGCACGCTGTGCAGAACACGGAATAATACAAACTCGCTGAGATTGTATTACGCACTACGACCACGCGGTCGCACGCCGCACAGTGTTTCGCGTAATGCTCAAAAGTCAAAAATCTAAAGTGATCGATCCATAAATTCTTGTATCTTAAAATGTTAATAAAGGAACGTAGATTTTAATGTTACCCATAATTTTTGCTGAATGTACCAATTTGTTGTAAAAAATAATGCTTGAAATTTATTCCAATTTTCGGTGCGTTTTTTTAAACACGTGCTATTTGCCGAATGTTTATCTGCTTAATTTGAAGTTTATGCAGATATGTTTAGTATTTTATGACCTTCCAAACTGCCATAAAACGTTTTTGCAATATCAACAATTTATCCCAATTTATTATGTTAAATGTTTATCATCTTTGACTTGAGTTTAAAAAAAAGTACCAAAAAGTACCTCCGTGATTTTTTGTATATAAGTTGAGGGAACATTAAACTTTATATTAACGTCAATTTGAACTGCTCGAATTTGCCCGAAACTGAAAAAATAGCCAAAATCTTTAAGACGTTCACCGCTTCTTATTTAATTTTTTTATTAATGTTTTCATTTTTATGTTAGTTTTTATGTTTTACGTACTACATAATGAAAACTATAAACCAAATATAAGAAAAATTTTGAATGTATACGAAGTTATGATATTTGTCTCCCAAATCCATGTATGTAAACCGACAGCAACGGTTTTCAGGTATTTCTGCGAAACTGATGAAAAAAATTTTCCAACGAAAGTGAGTCAGTATTCAGTTGACAACAAATTGCAAAAGTAAAAAATTAATAAAAAAAATTTTATTCGATAAAAAATCAAGATCACCTCATAATTTTTAACGTAACTGCATATTTTTTATACATCTATCGATGCATCTTTATATTCTCTTCAAAAAAGTATTAGGGTACTTAGGTCGAAAACTGATTTGTTCAGAAGCTATGAGTTTTGTCCCGAACGCCCATATACGCGAAACACTGTGCGCCGGCGGCGATTGACAATCGATGATCGCGTGAGACTTGACACGAGAATTATGAATTGTTTGAGTAGGTGATTTTGATTGAGTACTATAGAGAACGATTGAGCCGACAGAATTCACGAGTTACATGAGAAACGATTACAAAAAAAACGCGTCTTCACCGGTACGCGGCGTGAACAAGATTTAATTCAAGATGGGTGAGCATTTCGGTTACGCGTCTTCTCGAGCATGCTCGAGAGTAGATCGACGTGGGGATGTGTGATTGGTTGATCGATTGTCGCTGACTTTTGGTTGGCCGATCGATTGTGGATGGGCCGTGGGTTGCACTGCCCAGGAGGTGCTGCTGTAAGCTAGGGTGTGGTGAGAAGTTGAACTAATTGTTTCTCAAACAGGGCGATATCTCAAAATCGTATCCATAGGATTTTGTCTCATGTCGATTTTTGAGTTTAGGGGAACACCTTACATAAGAATTTCATAGTGGAGCCTAGATCAAAAATAATGTTTTTGATTTTGTAAACTAGTGTAATCAGCTGGATCAAGGAAAAAACAGCAAGAGGAATTGTCACCTACACAAGAGCAAGGAACAACAAACAAACTCGAAAAAATGATGGCCAAACTAATTATTAGAATGGACACCATGCTTAATATTCTAATGGCTATGATGGCCAAACTACATTAAACTAAAAATTAAAAATGGCTTCCCTCTTAAAAATAGGAGTATGGAATGCTAATGGCTTGGTGCAAAAGAGCCAAGAACTCAATGTATTCTTAGCATTATATGATATAGACATTATGTTCATATCTGAAACACACTTTACAAAAAAAAGTTACCACAAGATACCCAAATACACTATTTATAACACCCAACATCCAGATGGGACTGCACATGGAGAAACTGCTATAATCATCAAAAGTGCAATTGAACGCTTTGAAAATGAGAAATTTAACGAAGAATACTTACAAGCAACAAGCGTAACGATTAAAGATTGGCAAGGATTTATTACACTTTCAGCTATATATTGTCCTCCATAACATAACATCAAGCAAGAAAAATACACAACATTTTCAAAACATTAAGCAACAGATTTATAGCAGGTGGTGTTTATAATGCTAAACATCCCTGGTGGGGCTCCAAATCCCATATTCCTACCCCCAAAGGAAGACAACTTTACAGGACAATGCTCGAAAACAACCTATAGCCGCTATCTACAGGTGAACCCACGTACTGGCCAACGGATAGAAGGAAAACTCCAGATGTCATTGATTTTTGTGTTGTAAAAGGAATTGCTGAGCATTATGTAAAAATAGAATCATGCCTTGATCTCACATCTGATCACTCTCCGCTTATCGCCACACTAAGTTCTAAAGTGATTCGAAAAATACAATCACCGTCGTTGCACAATGAAAAAACAAATTGGGACTTATTTAAAACACTATTAATGGAACGAGCTAACTGTAACGTCTTAATGAAGAAGGAGGAAGACCTTGAAATGGCCTCACATAATCTCACTAGTGAAATACAAAAAGCAGCATGGGAAAGTACTCTAATAAACACAAATAAAGAAATGGTGACCAATTACTCAAGGAGCATAAGAGAAAAAATTGCCGAAAAACGGAAGTTAAGAAAAGTATGGCAATCAACACGGTCTCCAACAGACAAAAGGAAACTAAACAAAACAATAAAAGAATTAAAGGAGTTAATACACAAAGAAAAAAATGAAGCCATATCAATACAACCAATCCCACCAATTCAAATGGAAAATGGACAATGGGCAAGAAGCATTAGAGAAAAAGCAGAAACCCTTGCTAGACACTTATGTAAAGTTTTTAAACCATACCCTTGTTGCGAAGTTTGCCGGTGTGGAGATCTCTGTGAGAATCTGGCTGCACTGCGCGGTTGTCCTCGAACGGATCGTTCTCCGGGCTCCGATAGTTCGGGTGAAGACACCGTAGGTTATAACAAAGGTTTATTTGGGCTGACACTTCGACGAGCGATCACGGGTGTGATCGCGTAACTGATCTTTTACAATAACTCTTACTGATTGTTCGGTTGTGGGTTTATATACAATAATTGGGGTCCCAGTTTGGTGATCACGGGGGGAGGCCTACTGGTCTCTGCCTGTCGATCTCGGCCTTGCAACGTATGCAGTCTACTTTTGATTGCGCATCTTGCTGAGCTTGCTGGTGTCCGTTGCACCAGGTGTTATGGGTTATGTGTCGTTACATAACACCCTAGACAAATAACATCTGAAGAAGAAAACGAAATAAATTTATACCTCCAAGAACCATTAAGATAAGAATCTCCCCTAAAGAACTTTACCATAAAGGAAGTTAAAGATATAATACAGAATAATACAAAGCCAACAAACTCTCCAGGATATGACTTAATAACACGTAGAATCCTAAAAGAACTGCCGCACAAAATTGTGAGGCTATTAACGATACTATACAATGCTGCAATTAGACTTAATTATTTTCCTGGACAATGGAAGATATCGCAAATCATACTTTTACCGAAACCAGGAAAAAACCCGTCATCACCTGCATCATATAGACCAATCAGCTTACTACCTGTGATGTCTAAGATCTTAGAAAAGTTACTCCTAAAACGAATAAAACCGATGCTGCTGGAAAAGAACCTAATACCAGAACATCAATTTGGATTCCGAGAGCAACATGCTACTATTCAACAGGTACACAGAGTAGTAAGAAAGATCAACATGGACTTAGATAGTAAAAAATATTGCTCTGCAGCGTTTTTATATATCACGCAATCATTTGACAAAGTATGGCACAAAGGCCTACTGTATAAAATCAAAAAACAACTCCCGCATAATGTGTTCCTTCTATTGCAGTCTTACTTAAGTAATAGACACTTCTTTGTTATATACGAAGGAGAATGCACTGACTTGCATACGATAAAGTCGGATGTGCTGGGGCCAATACTCTACTTACTCTATACCTCACATCTTCTGACAACCAGAAAAACACAAATAGCTACTTTCGCTGATGATACAGCAATCATGTCATTGCACGTAAAACCGAACGCAGCTTCTAAACATTTCCAAACAAATTTAGATAAAGTCCAAGAATGACTTAACAAATGGAGAATAAAAGCGAATGAACAGAAATCAGTATGCATCGCTTTTGCTTCAATAATTGCTTGTAGTCTTCTCGGCATAGATTCTACCAGTTTCTGTGTTATTTCCCTTGACAGTCTTGGCCACTCTTCTAGAATCACTCGTTGTAAATCAATCTTATTAGATACTTTTCTTTTCCTTACTTCTATATCCAACAAGTGCCACAAATTTTCTATAGGATTAATATCGGGGGATTGTGGTGGTGTAATCAATTGTTTGGGAACATTGTATAACAACCATTCTCTCGTTTTTGTAGCGGTATGCTTTGGGTCGTTGTCTTGTTGGAAATAGTAAGTTCCACTTAGGCCCAATTTAACTGCACTTTCTTTTAAATTATCACGCAACACCTCGATATACTTCATGGCATTCATTGTTCCCTCGATAAATGCAACATTTCCAACACCACTGTACGCCATACAGCCCCATATCATCACGTGTCCACCGCCGTGCATAACAGTTGGTATAAGATTCTTTTTTTGAAGTTCAGTATTGGCTTTTCTCCAGACAAATTTCTTCCCATCTGACCCAAAAATATTGAACTTACTTTCGTCTGGGAAGATAACACGTTTCCAAAATTCGATTGGTTTATTTACGTAGGTTTTAGCGAAACCTAGCCGTTTTTCTCTGTTCGCATTATTGATGAATGGTTTCTTTCTCGCAGCTCTCCCATATATTTTAGCAGAATGTAAAATATTTCTAATAGTTTGGGGACAAACATTCTTCCCTGATATTCACGCGACATCATTGCACAGTGTTCGAGCACTTACAAATGGATATTTTGTTGCTTCTTTAATAATACTCCGACGCTCTCTAATTGTAAGGATCTTCGGCCGACTTGACCGGGGCTTATTGTTTGTAGTTTTTATTTTCTCGTACTTTTTAACAATATACTACACTGTTGTAAAGTTTAGATTTAAAGTTTTGCCAATTTTTCTATAACTTTCTCCACGTTTTCGAAGAAAAATAACACCGTATGGCACGAATACAGGTATTTCATTTTCCTTCGCTGCCATGACTTCTGTATGAAGTTCGAAGACGTACTGCTACCGTAAGCAGACCAAGATCACTATGTAAACAAACACTTATCTACGTTTTATCGGTGTCACGACGGTGCATGCTTATTTTTAGGATTTACCAGTAGAATCATAAATGTACAAATACTTTTTGGACTTCCAAATTCTTGTTTTTATGTCATTATTTTTTTTAAACATATTATGAAAAATTGTGAATTTCCACATTACCTCTGTGCATAGTACACTATTAACTGAAACAGTTTTTGTGAGTGTGTCACGTATTTGTATAAAGTTATTGCAAAGAAACTACGTGTACAAATACTTTTTTGACTTACTGTATATGGAATAAAATGAAACAATGGGAATGTATCGCAAACGAAACTCGATCGAGGTGGCGCTCTGATCGGAGTGCCCAAGATGGCGTCTGAGCATGCGCGTGATGACGCCGTGACGTCAAACCAATCAACGCCAAGATGAGTTTGGCTTAATAAACACTATAAACGAATCGACGCAAGCGCAAAGCCAAGCTCATCTTGGCGTTGATTGATTTGACGTCACGGCGTCATCACGCGCATGCTCAGACGCCATCTTGGGCACTCCGATCAGAGCGCCACCTCGACCGAGTTTCGTTTGCGATACATTCCCATTAGGACACAGACTACAAAAAATGTATTGGCTCCTAGGCCATAGATCGAAACTCTCTTTAGAAAACAAACTTTTGCTTCATAAATCTACTATATATACTGAAATCAATTTGGACATACGGAATCCAGTTATGGGGCTCTGCTGCAAATTCTAATATTGAAATATTAGAAAGGTTTCAATCAAAAGTGTTACGAACAATAGTAAACGCCCCATGGTTCGTTATAACCGAAATAATAAGAAAAGACTTGCAAATACCAACCGTAAAAACAGAAATAGCTAACTTTGGTGGAAAATACATCAAGAGATTTAATGATCACCCCAATCCGCTCGCAGTAGTGTTCCCGATTTCTCGATATTTCTCGAATTCTCGAGAATTCTCAAGAAATTAAAAAAATTTCGCAGAATTTATATTTTTGGAATAATGTTGATAATATTTATCTACATTTTTATTCGTGTCTAACTTAGATAAAACTTGTGTAAATGAATAAAAAACGGATATAAAATATAATTGAAAAATTTATTTATTTAATATAAAATGTGAGCAAGGGGAAACATTACTTTTATGTTTTAAACTAGTTATTTCAAAAGCACAATGCGTCTAATGTCGCGTCAGCCAATCTACTTCTTTTTTTTTTGTAACAAAATCTGCGGCTGTAGAATTTTTTTTTTCATTTTGAGTGGATGTTGATTTAATTGTATAGGAGAGCATCTTCGTAACGAAGAAAAAGGTTTATAAACAGTCGCGCGATTCTTCGTATATATTGCTAACATTTATTATCTACTGATTGTAGATGTGTTTATATGTTCACGTTTAACACACAATTTGAACTAACTGAAAATTTATTTCTGAATACAAATGGAATTTATAATAATCTTCCTACCCTGAAGATTCTCGAGAAACACTGTAATTTCTCGAGAAATGAGAAATAATAAATTATAAAATTTCTCGAGAAATTCTCGAGAAGGAACACTATTCGATACTAATGCATCTTGAATGTCGAATCCCTCTCGGGATCTTACGAAATTATGGAGAACGCAAGATGTCTTAATTAATTGTATAGCAAAGTCTAAATCAGGCATGGAACTAAAGTGAACGCAGCGTAGTCCAGTGAAATTAGACGGAAATCTGCCCAATCTACGGACTAATTCCCATCAAGCTGAATTTTGGCATGAGCCTTTATTTGGTCGTTGTAAACAATATGTCAAAAGTCCCCATCAATCCGACTGCTGCTAAAAATTTTACAGAGGGTTGAAAAAAAAAAATCGTGTTTTTCGCAAATATCTCGCTATCTATCAGTTTTGCGACAAAAATAGTTATTATACAATTTATAGCCTAGGAAATTCTCTACAAAAAAGGTCTTGCAAGTTTTTTCGTAGGTGTAACCATTTTCAAGTAGGTCGGGTTACCAAGTTTCAACCCCCATAAATTTGACAAGGGAAGATCCTGAATCCGGAAATTCAGAAAATTATGAAACTCTGGAAATATGTAGGGGATGTCCTCCTGAATACAACGCAATTTCGTTTGATGCCCAAATTCACTCCCAGAGGGTGCAATTCACGTCTAAACTTTTTTTTGGGGGGTATTATTACTCGCGAACTGTAGGAGATAGAAAAAAAGTGTTCAGGAAAAAGTTACTTCTTTTAATTAGGACTATCAGTTGGTAAGTTATAGGTCCTACAGTTCTTACGATTCTCGAGTTATAACACAAAATCGGAAAAAAAACATATTTTCAGGGGTCAATTTCAGCCCCTTGCAATGAATTTGGGCACCAAACAAAAAAATTACGCAATACACACCTATATTAACATCTCTATATCCCCAAAGTTTTAAAAAATTTTGAATTTTCGAGGGGTGGATCTTCGCCCGCGAGAAATAATAAACTCATTTCCACACCACCCCGGAGGTAGAGTACTGAGCGCGTTTTTTTTTAAACGTGGTGTCCCCAGTAGGCCTAATCCACGATGTTTGTTCATTAAAAATACAAAAATTACGGGTCTTCCTCATGTTCTGTGTTTGTTTCTTCAATCAGTATGTCTTCCGCTGAGAAATTAACAAGATCTACATCTTCATCATTTTCCATATTACTTTCAGCATTTATATCGGGTGTACTACCAAGTGCAAGTGTGGCTCGGTAACGCACTTAATCCTGCAGACTGGGGATGGATAATGGGAAATGATATTTTGGAGCCGATTCCAACTTTGTTACCGCCTGCTCCAGACACTCTGCTAAATGTAATTTTTTGCAATTGCGCCAAAGGCTGTGGATCAAACTGCGGTTGCAGGAAACTTGGCTTGCATTGTTCAGCAGTGTGCGGTTCTTGTCATGGCCAGTCATGTCTCAATGCACCTGATATAACTGCCGAAAGTAATATGGAAAATGATGAAGATGTAGATCTTGTTAATTTCTCAGCGGAAGACATACTGATTGAAGAAACAAACACAGAACATGAGGAAGACCCGTAATTTTTGTATTTTTAATGAACAAACATCGTGGATTAGGCCTACTGGGGACACCACGTTTAAAAAAAAACGCGCTCAGTACTCTACCTCCGGGGTGGTGTGGAAATGAGTTTATTATTTCTCGCGGGCGAAGATCCACCCCTCGAAAATTCAAAATTTTTTAAAACTTTGGGGATATAGAGATGTTAATATAGGTGTGTATTGCGTAATTTTTTTGTTTGGTGCCCAAATTCATTGCAAGGGGCTGAAATTGACCCCTGAAAATACGTTTTTTTTCCGATTTTGTGTTATAACTCGAGAATCGTAAGAACTGTAGGACCTATAACTTACCAACTGATAGTCCTAATTAAAAGAAGTAACTTTTTCCTGAACACTTTTTTTCTATCTCCTACAGTTCACGAGTAATAATACCCCCCAAAAAAAAGTTTAGACGTGAATTGCACCCTCTGGGAGTGAATTTGGGCATCAAACGAAATTGCGTTGTATTCAGGAGGACATCCCCTACATATTTCCAGAGTTTCATAATTTTCTGAATTTCCGGATTCAGGATCTTCCCTTGTCAAATTTATGGGGGTTGAAACTTGGTAACCCGACCTACTTGAAAATGGTTACACCTACGAAAAAACTTGCAAGACCTTTTTTGTAGAGAATTTCCTAGGCTATAAATTGTATAATAACTATTTTTGTCGCAAAACTGATAGATAGCGAGATATTTGCGAAAAACACGATTTTTTTTTTTCAACCCTCTGTAAAATTTTTAGCAGCAGTCGGATTGATGGGGACTTTTGACATATTGTTTACAACGACTAAATAAAGGCTGATGCCAAAATTCAGCTTGATGGGAATTAGTCCGAAGACAGATCCTAATTTCACTGGACTAGGCCGTTTTTCGGACGCAACGCCTCCTTTCTCCCGCCGCGCGTCTTCGCCCCCGCGGCGGGCCTAGGAGCTTCGAGCGCCTCAGGCCCGTACCACGTGAACCGCGTGTGGCGCGTTGACAAAACAAAAACGCATCGACAATCGTGCTCTCTGGGTCCATGTGGAAACCTATTGATACAATGTCGCCCTAATGCGCCATGCGCGGTTCATATGGTACGGGTCTGAGGCGCTCGAAGCTCCTAGGCCCGCCGCGGGGACAAAGACGCGCGGCGGGAGAAAGGAGGCGTTGCCTCCGAAAAACGGCCGCTGCGTTCACTTTAGTTCCATGCCTGGTCTAAATTATCATTAATGGCCTTTTGGAAAATTTTCCATTTATTTGACAGGATGCCGAATGAACTCTCGACAGTCCTACGACCTCTAGAGAATCTATGATTAAAAATCCTTTTTCCATCCGATAAAACTTTTCCGCTATAAGGTCTCGTAACGTTTAGCGAAAGTGAAAATGCTTCGTCGCCAACAAACGTAAAAAGCATATTCGGATCTTCAGTTCCTGGAAGAGGTTGGTTCTTAGGAATATTGAGGCTATTGTTTTCCAATTTGTTATAAAAATCTGACTTCTCAAATATTGTACTGTCAGAATTCTTTCCAAACGATCTAACGTCTATGTAAAGAAACTTATAATTGGCGTCAACAATAGCTAACAATACAACAGAATAATAGTTTTAATAATATGGAAGAGAGATCCACTCATGTTGGGTTTTTTGATTCGGACATGTTTGCCATCGATCGCTTCTAAACAATTTGGAAACTGGCAAACTGTCTGAAATCCTTCCGAAATTTCTTTCCACCGTATTTCAGTAAATTCAGGAAAGAACTCTTGTTTTAGAATTTAGAGCATTCCAAATTGCATTGCAAACTTTTCTTAAAATCTTCCCAATTGTTGAATGACCAATTCTATATGTTACGTGAAGATCAATTTGATCGCACCCACTACCCAAGCACCTGTAACAGAGGGAAGAACAATTTTTTATATATGTTTTTATTTTTTCTATATGCCTTTATACTTAATAAATATATTTTGCTATAGGTAATAAATTAATTAAGAAGTGGAGGAACATCAAAGACAATTTTCTTAAAAGTGTAAAAAAGAAAACTAAGTTTGGACAAGCGGCTGACACAGGCAGACAATATATTTATGCTCGTCAGTTATCATTCCTTCTACAAGCTGGTACCACTACAGACACACAGCCCAGTTTAGAAGGCCAGGATGAAAAGCAGTCCCAGGGAAGAACTGACAATGAGAATATAGAAAGATCAAATCCCAATCCACCTCCACGATATGTACAAAATACCCGAAAGCGGAAGCGTGAGATCGAGTCGACAGTAATTAATTTCATGAAAACTCCAATACCATCTCAATCTGCAACTGATCGACCAGAGTTTAATGCGAACAGATCATTTTATGAGAGCTTACTTCCATCGTTGAGTGGATTAATGAAGATAAAAAATTGGAGTTTCGTTGTGAAATATTACACATTTTTACAAGAATGAGACCACGAAACGCCGCATCATGTCGTAATACAAATCCGCATTCAAATTATTCTAGATATTCGCCTATTTTCCAAACACCTTGACAGACAGCCAATCCTGGACCAACATTTGGTCCAACCCCTCCCAGTTTTGCTTATAATCCTCCAATTCTACCATACCAAAATTCATCACAATCATCGCACGTATCTCATATATTATCTGCTCCTGTCATATCGACCCAAACACATGCACCTACTAACCCTTCACCCACATTATCAACTATGTCACCTTCAACGTCTTCCACTGTTTCAGAAACTTACTCAAGTACAGAAGATTGTTTTGATATATACTTAAAAAAGTAGACAAAAATATATTCTAATAAATGATTACTAATCATATTACTATACTATTATTCTTATTGTCGTTGTTGTTGTTGTTGCTACTGCTGTTATTGTTCTAGTAATTTCTTACTCCTTCCTAATAAATATTATGTAAGCAAAAAGGCATTCTACATGTATTAAAAAGTGATCATTATCCAATAAAAAAATTTACTAAATTTACTTACCTTAGAGTTATTGCTAACATTTCTACAGGAGTTATAGCAAACCTCATCCATGTATCTTGTGATTTGATTCTGTCCGTTATTCTTGCTGTTAGCTCGTCAAATGATTGAACACTCATTCGAAAATAATTAATGAATTCTTCTGAATTTTCTCTTAAATCAGCACAATATGTGGACAATCTACCTCGTGTAAGTCTCATATCGATAAAAGGGTGCACCGAATACCGTCTTCTTTTTTTGAAAATAAAATATTTATATACAAAATAGCCAAAAATTGTACGGTTCCTTTGATACACCTCCATTTTCGATAGCATCAGAAAACGCACTGACCATGATTTCTTCCGGCAACAAGCAGTCGCCGCACGTCTAACAAATGCATGTGTACGCTGTTTGCCTGAACCGTAATGAGAATGTATGAAACTCGGTCTAGGTGGCGCATTCAACGCAGTGATGCCAGAATGAGGAAGGGTACTCTCGAGAATTTCCCCTACCACGCATGCACACTACGCCGGAGCGGCGTCCGTGAGCTCGGACACGCCACTCCGGCGTAGTGTGCATGCGTGGTGGGGGAAATTCTCGAGAGTACCCGTCCTCATTCTGGCATCACTGATTCAACGTAATACCCAAGATGGCGTGTGAACTGGTGCGAGAGAGAGAAGTATAGATCTCAATCGCCCGTCTTTCTCTCTCGCACGATCGATTACGGAATTCTCCCAATATGGTCGATTAGGAACCTATACTTCTCTCGCTCGCACATGTCTTTCTCTCTGGCGTGATGCTGTACTAAGAGCTCATCATGCGCATGCTCAGACGCCATGTTCAGCATTACGTTGAATGCGCCACCTAGACCGAGTTTCATTTGCGATACATTCTCATTACGGCAACGCAAAAGCACCACACGTTAAAAAATCGGATATGTGCAGCGAGCCTACAATGTTACGCTACGGCGTCAGTCACGACGTCCGTCGCAACGGACGTCGAAAAAACGCTCGTGTGACCGCGGCCTTAACAGTGTGGGCAACAGTGATTCAGATACGCGTGGTGAATAAACACTCGAACAGCCCGGGTCTTTGAGGCCCCGGCACCCAGGGCCGTACTAAGAATATCAATAGGAATTGAGGCTCAGGCCACATGCCTGGAGCCCTGAGTCAGGCCCGAGCCCCTTATCTGCCCATAGATCTGTCAATTCGCTCGTTCCGACTCCCGAAACATGTACACAGACAAGCGCTACCACTTCTACGACCTCTATATCTTTGCGGATACTATAATAGAGATTGATGAAACACCCTTATACATTCTTGGGACCATTTTTGTACAAATGCTTATATGTATGTACATTCAAGTTATATTATGAAGGTGTAGAATACTTCTTCTTTACTCGAATCATTTAATTTTTTGACACAAACGTATCGATTCGGGTCATTTTCTTTCGAGTGAAAGTGTTAATTTTTTGTCTTTACATGACCATTATTACAAGTGTGGAGCATGTATATACTATATGATCACGAAACAGATCTTGCCAAACCATGCAACACTTTCTTTCAATTTTCTCTTCCCGGAAATACATACAGTCTATGTCAATATGTAGCAGCATCATATATACATATGGATGTAAAAATAATTACCTTTCAATAAAGACAATGCTAAGTGGCACTGTGAATTGTAATTGTTTCCTTTAACGGCTCGACATAACTTTACACCTTCACTGTACTTCTTAAGTTGTATTAAAACACGTGCTAAATTAATACACGCCAAATCTTTTTCCTCGTTAAGACTTAAACACACAGCTGCAGTAAATTGTTCAGCAGCTGATTTGTAAAGTTTCTGTCTCTCTAATAATAATCCGTACGCATTCCGCGCGTAGTAATCGTCTGGGTGATGTTCTGTAAATTTGTAATAAGTATCGTGATATATAGAAATATACAATATAATAAAAATGATAAAGTAGCTTGTGAAATTTCAAATAAGATTATATAAACACAAGACATTCTAAAAATAATGTTTTAACATAAGTTTTAAAAGTGTGTAACTGGATTCCAATTCTTAAAATATAACTATTATTACACATTGGTAAACGGGTTTTATATTTGGTTACTACGCTCCAATTTAATATACTGCGAAATTCATTTTGATGAATAGCAACAAGCTTATAATTTTATTTGAAATTTTAATATGCGTATAAAGTTAAAGTGACGATTGTCAAAGTTGATTCTTTAATGCACCAAACATAATTTCAGCGTAGGTGCCTATTGAATCCATATGAGATAATCGAAGATATGTTTGGCTTGTTGATCTAGAGACGCGGTAGCGTCTCGACGCCAAGTACATAAAAGACACCCTGTACATGTCGACTGTCGCTACTGCTATCATTTACTCGTCGCCCGGCTAATCCAACCTAACCTGAAACTTATTTCATTAATATCTCATCACGCTAGCAATATTTTCTAAATTTAAAGGCATTTTTCTTATATAAAGCGCATATAAGCTTTCGAATGAGACCAAAATCAATAAAATCGGTTCACGCATATCAGAGATATGATAATATCGTCTCATGCATCAGTCGGAAACTATAAGATTTTTCTTCTTCTGATTCTCCTAGAAATTTTTCGTCATTATCAAACATTACGTATATATATTTTTCGTCAAGCATAATATACGTATATCAAGAGACACGGCAGTGTCTCGCGCCAAGTATATATAGATATATGTGCAGCGCAAGGCACGGAGTGGCTCTATTACGCGACGACTCGCTATCAAGAACCCAGAGATTTCCGAATCTCAATAACGGCTGATCCAATTAGATTTTGAATGGTCTTAATGGATAGCTTGGGTTTGATTTACATGAGAAAAGTGTCTTCGTTTTGTTCCTACGGGCCTTATGAGCTGAGACAGGGGCGGCTTTAGCATACTTGGCATCCCCGGGCAAGATTATCATGGCGCCCCTTCAAGGGCACGAAAATCAATTAGCAGAACGAATATAAATGAATAAACACATACAGCGACGCCCCTACGGATTTGGCGCCCCGGGCGGTCGCCCTGGCTGCCTCCCCCTTAACCCTTTCGCTACGGGCAGGTTCTCCGCCGAGGTCTGTGAAGATAGCACCCCCAAATTCGAATTTTCGGAAAAACGAAATGGCATTCGTTTGTCCATCCTTTGCCCATGTTGCCCATAAAAAATTTCCGTTTGCCCACCCTTAAAAAAAAGTTACGGCAAAAAAAAAATTTTTTGTCAGCACCCCCATGAAAACATTTTAAAGATTTCGAAGTGGGAAACGATTGTCCATCGTATGCCCACGTTTGCCCACCCAACAATTTTTTTTCCACCCTTCAAAAAAAAGTTACGAGCAAATTAAAAAATTTTATATTTTTTTTGAAAATATTATCAAAATCGGTGGTTTAACGATTGATTCTGTTAGTTTAGATGTAGAAGAGATTTGCCCACCCAATAATTTCGTATGCCCACCCTCCAGAATCGAATTAAAAAATAATATCCTCAAAAAGAAGGGCACCGAAGACGCGATCGCGTTAAACTTCGATTTTTTCCTAAAATATTTTCAAATTCGATGGTTTAACGATTCATTCTGTTAGTTTAGATGTAGAAGAGATTTGCCCACCCAATAATTTCGTATGCCCACCCTCCAGAATCGAATTAAAAAATAATATCCTCAAAAAGAAGTGCACCGTAGACGCGATCGCGTTATAGTTCGATTTTTTCCCAAAATATTTTCAAATTCGATGGTTTAACGATTCATTCTTGTAGCTTAGATGTAGAAGAGATTTGCCCACCCAATAATTTCGTTTGCCCACTATCCAGAATCGAAATAAAAAATAAAGTTCGCGAAAAGAAGGGCACCGGAGACGCGACCGCGTTAAAGTACGATTTTTTCCTAAAATATTTTCAAATTCGATGGTTTAACGATTCATTCTGTTAGTTTAGATGTAGGAGAGATTTGCCCACCCAATAATTTCGTATGCCCACCCTCCAGAATCGAATTAAAAAATAATATCCTCAAAAAGAAGGGCACCGAAGACGCGATCGCGTTAAACTTCGATTTTTTCCGAAAATATTTTCAAATTCGATGGTTTAACGATTCATTCTGGTAGCTTAGATGTAGGAGAGATTTGCCCACCCAATAATTTCGTATGCCCACCCTCCAGAATCGAATTAAAAAATAATATCCGCCGCTGCGCCGAACAGTGGAGCAAAGTGACGAAATTTGTGTCAAAATCAAAGAACTTTTGATAGAAATGAATTAGAGCGCTGATTTTTTTTTAAATTAAAGCTGAAAGATTTCAGAATAAGGGAAAATTAAAGAAATTATGGTACGAACGTTTTTTAACTTTGAAAATCTGTATTAACCTTGAAATCGATTTTTTCCAAAATCTTGAGGTAGTAGCCAAATTTTGTGAACGGATTTGAAATCAGCGTGACAAAATCTACAGGAAATGGTATACCACATGTCAAGAAAAAAATCTAACCGTACATGGTATTGGATAAATCACAATTTTGTTGTAATATTTCAAGTTTATCACAGATTTTCAAAGTTAACAAACGTTCGTACCATAATTTCTTTAATTTTCCCTTATTCTGCAATCTTTCAGCTTGAAGTTAAAAAAAAATCATCGCTCTATCTCATTTCTATCAAAAGTTCTTTGATTTTGACACAAACTTCGTCACTTTGCCCCACTGTGCGGTGTGCCTCGCGAGAAATTCTCACAAAGTCGATAAGCACCTTTGACAGAACATATTCCCAATGAAAAGTTATCCCCAAAATTGAAAATTTTATATTAGCGTTCCACAAATTAAACCAAATGAATATAAAAGGAGCGGTTAAAAAAGAAAATTCCAAGTTCGTAGTACAGTGGTCCCCGGATTATTGACATGCTTTTTCCGTCGGATCATCGGGAAAGCCACCCCACAGTTTTGCTTCCTCGGTGCGAGCGAGGGCCTTCGGTCCCAGGTAGACCACCCGTTGACTGCCGGGAGCAATAAAACCGTTGGACCAGGTAAAATACCCAGTAGAGAAAAAGAAAATGTTCATGCTTTAGATAGATGTTCATGAAAGTATTACCAATGGATTTTTGGGGATTTCCCTGTCACGTCCCGGGTGAGGTCTTTGGGGACGTGGACAATGGGGAAGGAGGAATACAGGCGCGAATATTAAATCCGTCACACTGAGGGGTTTTGAGAGGGACTCAGGCGCGAATATTAAATCCGTCACACTGAGATTTTTGAGAGGAACTTAGGCGCGAATATTAAATCCGTCACACTAGGATTTGAGGGACTCAGGCGCGAATATTAAATCCGTCACGCTGAGAGTTTTGAGGGAAAATAGGCGCGAATATTGAATCCGTCACACTAGGATTTGAGGGACTCAGGCGCGAATATTAAATCCGTCACGCTGAGAGTTTTGAGGGAAAATAGGCGCGAATATTGAATCCGTCACACTAGGGTTTGAGGGACTCAGGCGCGAATATTAAATCCGTCACGCTGAGAGTTTTAAGGGAAAGCCAGGCGCGAATATTTAATCCGTCACACTGTGGGTTTGAAAGGAAATAGGCGCGAATATTGAATCCGTCACACTTAGAATTTCTGGAGGCGATCAGGCGCGAATCTTAAATCCTTCACTCTAATCGACCAGGGAAGGTAAACGTGTATTTAGGGAACACCCGTTAGGGCACTTCGTATTTGTTTTGGTTTGCGAAATAGGATTTACCGTTGCATTTGTGTAAAAGAAACCACGTTTAGTTCTTTTGTATATTGCATGGCTCATGCAGCAGTGTGTTTATAAACACTGGGAGCGCTCTCGCGAATCAGCTGTTGCGGCAGCTTGGTTTCGTTCGTACTATTTATGATTTGGGGATACACACATTAATTCGAGACGTAGTTGAAAACAAATAGGTTTATTAACTTTGTGGAAGCTTTATAGCGATTAATAATAATAATGCGTGGGACTTTTAGCATTAGCACAATATATATATATAGATGGTGGTTATTGATATGAATATGAACATGAAATACATAAGAATAAATCGATTATAGTATATGAAATGGAATAAGCGTTAATATAAGAAAAGGATATAAGTAATAAGCGATTATAAATATATATATATATATAAACAAAGCAAGCATAAACAATAATAATACAAAATAATGCTTGAGTGCAACAAGCGTTGTTATGTGATAAACGTTATTAATATAAAGTAATATGAGAAAATATACTATAGAAAGCAGTAAGCGATAGTAAGACAATATATATATAAACGAAGTAATAGGTGAATAGTAATAAGCTTTAGAAAGCGATAAATGTTATTAATATAAGATAACGCGAGAATAATATGACTTGAAAAGTAATTAGCGTGATTTTATACAATAGTATGGATGTGAATAACAATATAATATTGGTTTTAACTTACAGTGATTGTCGTCGCACTGGCTTTACACTTTTAATACAAATCTTTAACACCGTTTATGAATACTTTTTGGTGACACTTGTCAAAGGTTCTGCGATGAAAGAGAGCGAGGCCTCGCAGGACCTCGTATTTATGTATTTTCACAGGAGTATTGCGGGGGTACGCGCGGTAAAGACCTTGACACATTTCGGAATAAGACGTAGTATGATTTCCGGGGTTTTTATAAACGGTATGGCTATTAATAACCATATTTTGTGTCACGTACGCCAAATGCGTCGTAATTAGGCTTCTAGGGTTTTTATGAACGGTATTGGAGATACTCAACTCTTCGATTGGATTTTAGGTGTTTGATAGGAAAGGGGTTAGAGTGCTTGGACTCTGTTGTGACGTAGAGAGGGGATTGAGACGTGGTCTCGATTTAAAAAAGGATTTGTAATGAGGGACTTGTTTGAATTCGTTTTTAGAGGGAATGATTCGTGCGTTGCAGGACGAATAGGCGAAGTGGGTTTTGAAACGATCATCTCGCGATGGGGACCGCTAAGGTACATCAGCGAGGTGGAGGTTTGTGTTGATCATCTTGTGTTGTTGACCGCTAAGGTGCAACATCAAGGTGATCGGCTATTGAGGAGATGGTGTAGGAGTTGAGTTCGATAGACTTTGGTGGTGTGATTTTGAGGTTTATGGAATAAGAAACGCGCGAAAAATCGTGGGACGTCACATCCCAATGAAAATGAATTCAAATATGGAGAAATTCGGTCCATTTTCAGTGAACATAGCGTGTGTCGCAGACCAGTCACCAGAAACGTGTTTTCCGCTTAAACCGAATTGCTTCGTGTTTGGACACATTTTCGTTGACATAAACTCACCAATCCATCGGTAATACATCCTTCTAGATGTAATCAGTAATATGAAAATACTGAATCTCAATTCGCCGTCGACCGAGGGTCCCCCGCTGATGCGCTATTTCACTCACTCTCGGTTTACGCTATTCAGTCTCCTTGTCAGACGGCTCGGGCGAGGGTCCTGACAAGGGTCAGTTTATTAGGCGCACACTACTTCCCCTACCCCGGTTTATGGAGAATTCACCGGTCCCGAATCTTTCTCGATAATCCGGTGTCCACTGTATCTACTATTACTGTAATATCATATTTTTGCATAATTTTATATATATATGTGTATACTGAAGAATTGCGCAAAAAAATTAAGAAAATTTTGTTTAAAATCTTTGCTTGTGTCTGATTATTAAGATGTATTAGTAACCATTTTCTTAAATGTTCTTTACATGATTGGTATTGGGCGCCTGAAACCAGTGGACGAAAGCCAGACCACGGTGGGTAAAGGTCGCGGGCGGAAACAACTCGACTTTCCCCAAACATGTGTTTGCCAACACTCAAGGCCAAGTCCCTTTTAACATCGACGAAAATTCGGGCCAAACCCTGAGTTGTAAACATCTGCAGCGGAGAAGACGGGGTTAGACCTCAAGCATTGCCTGTCGTACCAAATTCTACACTCCTGCCCCTGTTACAGGGTATACAAAAATATTAAAAAATGGACCAGTTATTTGTTGTCCCGCGCAGTTCCTCCGCGTAAGCAGTTATCAAATATCTCAAAAACAATTTGTCCGATTTATTTCAAACCTGGTACACATATTCTTAATGGTATTATCTAAAACGTAGCACCAAATTTTTTTATGCGATAACCCATTCGTATATAAAATATGTCTCTAGTTTGCCTTGTTAGGTAAACAATGTGTTTGAGATTCCATTAGTTCCCTGCTCCGCCGCACCCAAGCTCACCGCAGCACCTACCGGGCAGCGGTACACGCCGCTGATCGATATTCGATCAGCCGATCGATACTCCTAGGCGCCTGCTCAGCCAATCACCGATCACCACGTAAAGCGAGCGGCCCAATCACGATGCGTACTTTCTTGATCGATTCTCGAGGATTGTTCGAGAAGACGCTCAACGGTTTTCCGCGTCCCTTTGTTCTTTCTCGTTTCACACCGTTTGTCGGGACCACGTGTTTGTCCGCGTTAGTCACGCAACTTGTGAAATTCTTTTGTGCAGAACATTTTGTGCTCAATTCTTGACTCAAATTCACGCTAGTGATTTGTTAGACTTGTGCTCTTCTCGTTTTATTCTTGTTTTAATAAAGTGACTCGGTCAACTTTGACTAAACATTCGCGCACCGCGTGTTACTTTCTCACCGTCGACTCCTCGCCTAACATACCAGCGTGCTCTCCTACCTTATTCTCAAACATTTTGGTCCTTCGAGCCGGAGCGACGGTGAAAGTGCGTGTAGTGCGTGTGGTGTTGTGATCACGTCAAGAGCTCATCTCAACGATGGCAGATAGGGAGAACCCCAAGAGCGGCGCCAAGGACGCCAAGGCCGGCGAGGCCGCCAAGACCATCAAGGAGGCAAAAATCGCCGACGCCGCCAAGGCCATTAAGGAGGCTAAGGAAGAGAAGCCAACCACACTCACCGTCCCCACGGAGACGCAGACGGCCACCACTGCTCAGGACAAGGGACGGCCACGTTCAGCGTCCCCGACAGTACTCCCCTCGCAGCTCATCATTAAGGCGAGGGCTCAGGTGGGTCGTTTGAAATCCTTGTCCACCTTAAAGACACAGCTGCCGTCTCACGCTCATTCGACCTCCCTAGAAGAGGTGCAATTGCTCGTGGCTCAGGTCGAGGAGACTCACCAGGCATTCTGTCGAGAAGACGAGCATTTTGAGACCGTGTGGCCCGCCAAATTCCTCGACCATGAATACTACGCCACTGACGTGGCTGTGCAAGAGCGGCAGTTAGTGTGGGAAATGAAGCTCCACCTGAGCCGCCTCAAGGAGGACGTCCAGGTCATCTCCGACCTCCGTGCTGCTCCCGCCAAGCCAGCACCTGGACGCGCAGGCAAGCTGCCAGACATTGAGCTGCCAAAGTTCTCTGGCAGCTCTGCTGAGTGGCCAACCTTCAGTGAGCTCTTCACATCGCTCATCATTCAAGACTCGCAGCTAATGGAGATTGACCGCCTCCATTATCTACGCTCAAGCCTGACTGGCGAGCCGGCGAGGCGCGTCAACGCCTTTCCACTCAGGGGTTCATCGTTCCAGGCGTGCTGGGACATGCTGACCAAGAGGTTTGCGAACAAACGTCTGCTCATCCAAGAGCAACTCGACAAACTGTTCACCTTGCCTGCCATCACAACACGTTCAGCAACAGCCTTGAAGGACTTGGCTGCGACAGTGGACCAAGTGAACGAGACCTTGGTCTCACTGAGTGCTCACGAGGAAATGCACAACTGCATTTTGGTGCACACACTCACCAACTCCCTCGATAAGGTGACGAGGGAAGCGTGGGAGACGTCTTTGGCCAACACCTCCGAACACCCGAGGTACGAGACGCTCTTGGCCTTCATCGAGGCCAAAAGCTCAGCGTTGGAGCAGACAGAGAGCGCAACGAAGAAGGCCGCCTCCACGCCAGCACGCTCAACGCAGAAGAAGGCTGCCAGTCACGCAGCGACCAGCAGCAAGGTCGAATCTGCTCAGCCTGCTCAACGGTCAAGGGCCACAGCATACCCTTGCGACGTTTGCAGAGGCGACCATTTCATGGTTATGTGCCCGGAGTTCAGGGGCATGGCTGTGGAAGCCCGGCGCAAGGTGATCACCACCAACAACTTGTGCCGGAACTGCTGCGGTCGGCATCAGACTAATGTCTGCAAGTCGACGACCAGGTGCAAGATGTGTGGCGACCAGCACCACACGATGCTGCATCTGCACAAATCGCAGTCTTCTGCTCCAGCCGGCAGCAAACCATCTGCGCAACCACAAGCTGCTCAAGACGCAACGCAGTGAAGCGTCGGTGCAGTCGTCGCATCAACCCTCAGCGCATCAGGTCTCCAACTCTGCTCAACAGGTCAGTCAACATTTGTGCATTCAGCAGCCAAGTCCACCAGCGCTTCAACCACACTGCTGGCAACCGCCAATGCTCAGCTCATCACATCGGTGATGTCCATACCAGTCAGGATGTTAATCGACACAGGCTCCGAAATCACCTTCATCAAGGACGAGCTTGTTACTCAGCTCAAGCTCCAACGTATCCATTCAACAATTTCTGTCTTCGGCATTGGAGGTAACAAAGCTACTCAGACTCGAGGAGTCGTGCTAATTTCGCTTCGCTCCAATTACTGCCCAGCAACTGTGCACATACAAGCACACATACTCAGGGCACTGACGTCAAATCTGCCATCGGTGGAATCACCTCATCAAGAATGGCCACACATCACCGGCCTTCAACTGGCCGATCCAAACTTTCTGACGTCAAGACCCATCGACATTGTCATCGGCGCAGATACCTATGGGCAGATCATCAAGCCCAATATTAGGAAGGGCGATTCTTCAATGCCAATTGCTCAGCTGTCAATCTTTGGGTGGCTCGTTCTTGGACCAATCACCGTTGATTCAAATCAACTGAGTTCCTTGCATCACTCTGCCACAGTGCAGCACAAGGACAACGCACTTCAAGATCTACTGGCCAAGTTTTGGATTCAAGAGGAACTCCCATTGGACACACCGACTCTACTCACCCCTGAAGAACAGGAATGTGAAGATCACTTTCGAGCGACACACACTCGTGATTCTACAGGACGTGACATCGTACGCATCCCTCTCAGATCGTCTCCGAATCTACTTGGTAATTCCTATCAGACTGCACATGCTTGCTTGAAACGCACACTCAACAAGCTCAACAGGAACAGCGAGTACTGCAATCTGTACCAAGGATTCATGAAGGAATACGTGGAGCTTCAACACATGGTAAGAGCACCATCCATTTCACCTAACACTCATTCTGTCTTCTATTTACCACACCACGGAGTGATCAAGCTCAACAGCGAGACGACAAAATTGAGGGTCGTCTTCAATGGATCAAGTCCGACGACATCTGGGCACTCAATCAATGACCTCATGCACACTGGCGCCAATCTTCTTCTCAACATCACGGATGTGCTACTGTGGATCCGTCAGCACAAGTTCATTTTTGCCACGGACGTGACAAAGATGTATCGTCAAGTCAAGGTGCATGAAGATGATCAAGACCTCCAAAGGGTGCTCTGGATAGATGACAACTACAAGGAAGTGCCTTACAAGCTCACCACAGTCACATATGGTACTAAGGCTGCTCCATTTCTAGCTGTAAGAGCTCTCCTGCAATTGGTGGATGACGAAGGTCATCGCTTTCCACTCGCAGTGCCATGCATCACCCATGCCAGATACGTTGACGACATCTTCGGCGGCGCTGACACAGGTGAGAGACTCATTACAATTGCTCAACAATTAAGAGACCTGTGCAACGCGGGAGGTTTTCCACTTGCCAAATGGCATTCGACATACCCTCCGTTGCTTGAATCAATTTCAAAGACCACACGAGCCCATGGCTCAATCATTTCACTAGACGACTGCGATACCAAAATACTCGGTTTACACTGGAATGTGTTCAATGACAACTTTTCAATCTCCTCAAAAGCAAATTCAACATCAACGCTCTCTAAACGCCTCATCCTTTCAGAAGTAGCAAAGATATTCGATCCGCTAGGATTTTTGTCTCCTGTCATCATTCGAGCGAAGACACTTTTGCAAGAATTGTGGCTGCACAAAATCAGCTGGGATGAGCCTCTGCCATCCCAAGTCACATCCAATTGGCTCACCATCAGAGAAGATCTTACAAGCCTGGCCAGGCTCTCAATTCCAAGGTGGTTTCACACTCTCAGCAATTCAACGGTGGAACTACATGGATTCTCTGACGCTTCTCAACTCGCCATGGCAGCGGTAATTTATCTTACCGTAACCTCACCGTCCACTAATCACAAAGTGTCGACACTAGTGTGCTCCAAGACGAAGGTAGCACCCCTCAAGAAACTCACAATCCCAAGGCTCGAGCTTACTGCAGCATTGATGGTTGCGAAGCTCATGAAGTATGTTCAAGCAACCCTGCAGCTCAACATTGCTACAACACATCTGTGGACGGATTCTCAAGTGACATTAATCTGGATCAAAGCACACGCTTCACGCTGGAAGGACTACGTACGGAATCGTGTCTCCCAAATTCAAGAACTCACCCAAGATGCACACTGGAGACATGTTCCAGGGAAGTCGAACCCAGCTGATTGCGCATCAAGAGGCTTAACAACAGCTCAGCTTGAACAGCACGAGCTGTGGTGGATGGGACCATCATGGCTCACTCAACCCAGTGATTCGTGGCCACCTCAACCAGTTTTGAAGGACGACTCGAGTGCACTAGAGGCTCGTCCAGGAATTTCAAATCTACTCAACGTTCAACAAATTAAATACCACTGGGACCTCATTTATAAATACTCTTCTCTTAACAAACTTTATCGCATCACTTCAGTTTGTTTCAGAATCCTCAATAGAATGAAGAAGTTGCCATTATCTCTGCCAATCATCTCAATCCTGCCAGAGGACATGGAATGGGCCAGGAATTTTTGGATCAAGGCTACACAAGCAATCTACTTCTCAACTGAGCTCAAGGTCCTCAGCTCCGGATCTTCGATGCCAACATCCCATGTCTTCAATCGACTCACAGCCTTCATCGATGAAAAAGGAATCATTCGAGTTGGAGGCCGACTCAACAATGCCCACATGGTGTATGAGAGTAAGCATCCAGCAATTTTACCTCGCCACTCACGTCTGTCTACTCTGATTATAGACCATGCACATCGACAAACTTTGCACGGAGGGACCCAGCTCACCCTCGCTCACATCAGAAACAGTTATTGGATCATCGGAGGGCGAGCGCCAGTCAAGACTCATGTGCTACGGTGTGTTGTGTGTGCTCGACAAAGGGGGATCCGTGCCCATCAACTGATGGGCCAACTACCTCTTTCGAGAGTTGCACCCTCACGCCCATTCACCCACACTGGCATTGACTACGCGGGTCCCATCACTCTCAAGACGTGGAAAGGGCGAGGTGCAAAAACTCAGAAGGGCTGGATCTGTGTTTTTGTCTGTCTTACGACCTCAGCTGTACACTTGGACATTGTCACAGACTACTCGACAGAAGGATTCATCGCTGCCTACAGGAGATTCACCTCAAGACGAGGAATCCCAACCAGGCTCCACTCAGACTGCGGAACGAACTTCGTCGGAGCAGACACCGTTCTCAAGAGTATGTTCATCCAGGGCACACAGGATCATCGTCAACTCAGTCAGCTGTTTGTCAATGACAACACTGGCTGGTGCTTCAATCCACCAGCAGCTCCTCACATGGGAGGCAAATGGGAAGCCGTCGTGAAGTCAATCAAACACCATCTTCGGCGAACCGTCAGTGAGACGGTACTCACCTACGAAGAATTCTGCACACTTCTGACCCAAATAGAAGCCATGCTAAATTCACGACCGCTCGAGCCTCTCAGTGATGACCCTGAAGACATCTCCACCCTCACACCGGCTCACTTCCTCATCGGGCAGCCTCTTACAACGCTACCAGAACCATCTGTCGAGCATGAAATCATCTCACCATCAGCCAGGTGGCGGCTTATACAACAACGGACTCAACGTTTTTGGACTCAATGGTCATCACACTATCTCCAACGTCAACTCTCCATCTCGAAGTGGCACCACCGATCGAATGAGATCAAGATTGGATCCTTAGTGCTCATCACTGATGAACGGTTTCCACCGAGCAAGTGGCCACTTGCTCGAGTCGTCACTCTTCACCCAGGAAAGGATGGGCTCACCAGAGTGGTGACGCTCAAGACTGCCACTACGACACTAATCAGGCCAATTGCAAAATTGGCAATTTTGCCTGTTTCAGATTCTACATCAACATCATCAAACAGCTGTTGATGGCGGGAGAATGTTTGAGATTCCATTAGTTCCCTGCTCCGCCGCACCCAAGCTCACCGCAGCACCTACCGGGCAGCGGTACACGCCGCTGATCGATATTCGATCAGCCGATCGATACTCCTAGGCGCCTGCTCAGCCAATCACCGATCACCACGTAAAGCGAGCGGCCCAATCACGATGCGTACTTTCTTGATCGATTCTCGAGGATTGTTCGAGAAGACGCTCAACGGTTTTCCGCGTCCCTTTGTTCTTTCTCGTTTCACACCGTTTGTCGGGACCACGTGTTTGTCCGCGTTAGTCACGCAACTTGTGAAATTCTTTTGTGCAGAACATTTTGTGCTCAATTCTTGACTCAAATTCACGCTAGTGATTTGTTAGACTTGTGCTCTTCTCGTTTTATTCTTGTTTTAATAAAGTGACTCGGTCAACTTTGACTAAACATTCGCGCACCGCGTGTTACTTTCTCACCGTCGACTCCTCACCTAACATACCAGCGTGCTCTCCTACCTTATTCTCAAACACAATGAATAGTGATATTCACCTTGCTTTCATTTGTACATTAAATTTTTTCTTCTCAAATCCGTATGCTACATTGCAGATATTTTATTAATGAACACTGGAATCATGGTCATTCACATGTTAAATAAACCTGGGCGTCATAATTGTATACATCGTTCACGCGCGCAACGATGGAGGAGCTTCACGGGACAAGAAATAACTCGGCCATTGTTTAATATTTTTGTACATTATTTATACAACATAACCACTTAAAGGTGGTCACTGTCTCGGATTCATATTTATTCATTGATCCTCAGATAATGTAATATCAAAATATAATTGTGGCAGTATATTATTTATTTCATTTGGATTATTGTAAGGCTAGAATTCTTAAATTCTAGTATTACTTTCGTTAGAAACATTAATGCTATCCACTATTTCTTTTTCTTCTTCTTCCACTGGAATTTTGAAATGCTTTTCAAATTTGTTAACAAATTCCACCGATTGTTTTTAACGTAAGAGTTTAGAGTATTTGGTGACACCTTTAAGAAATGTTTATAAATGCGTAGTTACTTTCTTTCGCTGACGGCACGCAACGCTGCCATTGGAAAGGACCGCGGCGTCAAGTAACTGCTGAAACGTAAACAGATGTCTGCGACACCCTCGACGTCTTCCCAACGACCCACGAAACTCAGTCAGTCTTCTGAGTTCGGACACAGCTCTCGCAAGATCGTGCGTTCATTTCCGGCTTGTGAAGTAACTGTGAGATTATATTATTTCTCGTTTTGCGAATTCAATGTGGTGATTAGTGAAAAGTGATTAGAAAAGAATTGATAGACTCTGGTGTTATTCGGCACATGCTGCAGATGTGTGAAAAGTGTGAAGCATTCGATGAGATACAAATTGAAGTGTCGTTCGAATAAAGTGACGGGAAATAGTGTGTGCAAAATTTTGGATAATATACCATCAAATAGATTAAACCTTTACGGTAAGAACAATCGATTTTGATAATATATTCGAAAAAAATCGAACTTTAACGCGATCGCGTCTACGGTGCCCTTCTTTTTGAGGATATTATTTTTTAATTCGATTCTGGAGGGTGGGCATACGAAATTATTGGGTGGGCAAATCTCTTCTACATCTAAACTAACAGAATGAATCGTTAAACCATCGAATTTGAAAATATTTTAGGAAAAAATCGAAGTTTAACGCGATCGCGTCTCCGGTGCCCTTCTTTTCGTGAACTTTATTTTTTATTTCGATTCTGGAGGGTGGGCATACGAAATTATTGGGTGGGCAAATCTCTTCTACATCTAAGCTACCAGAATGAATCGTTAAACCACCGATTTTGAAAATATTTTAGGAAAAAATCGAACTTTAACGCGATCGCGTCTCCGGTGCCCTTCTTTTTGAGGATATTATTTTTTAATTCGATTCTGGAGGGTGGGCATACGAAATTATTGTGTGGGCAAATCTCTCCTACATCTAAGCTACCAGAATGAATCGTTAAACCACCGATTTTGATAATATTTTCAAAAAAAATATAAAATTTTTTAATTTGCTCGTAACTTTTTTTTGAAGGGTGGAAAAAAAAATTGTTGGGTGGGCAAACGTGGGCATACGATGGACAATCGTTTCCCATTTCGAAATCTTTAAAATGTTTTCATGGGGGTGCTGACAAAAAATTTTTTTTTTGCCATAACTTTTTTTTGAAGGGTGGGCAAACGAAAATTTTTTATGGGCAAACATGGGCAAACGATGGACAAACGAATGCCATTTCGTTTTTCCGAAAATTCGAATTTGGGGGTGCTATTTTCACAGACCTTCTCCGCCGCGGTATTCCCACTGAACGGGGCAATGCCGCGCGCCGCGACATCACTATACGGTAGGTACGCGACGCCGATCGTCAGCAGGAGTACCGCGGCGGAGAACCCAAACTGCTGAATGTTTTCGAACGAAAGAATTTTTCTTCAAAGGGTATTTATAACGTTTTAGTATGCCCTCTTGGATTGACCGTATGAAAGCAAATAATATTATACAATATAATAAAATAATATAACATAATATAATTGTATGATTATAATGGCCACTATAGTCGCCTGTAGTACCTCAGTGGCACCGTACGGAGAGCCACTATAGTCGCCCGTAGTACCTCAGTGGCACCGTATGGAGAGCCACTATAGTCGCCCGTCGTACCTCAGTGGCACCGTATGGAGAGCCACTATAGTCGCCCGTCGTAGCGAAAGGGTTAAAGCCGGCCCTGAGCTGAGATATTTCGATGTAAAGTTGCAATTTGCTGAATTTTATGTTCTTAAGATTCAGCATCGTCATAGTCATCGTCCTACATTTCTAGGCAAGAGAGGAGTATGAAAGGGTGAGTAAATGTCACTCAGGCACGTCGTTCATTGGATGCGGGTTTCGGCCAGTCGCGTAACAAATTATTGTCACGTGACAGCCAGCAGACAGAGAGCAGATCTGTCGAGGTAAACGTAACCTAGCTAGTGTCAAACAATTATAACCTGTCAAATGTGAAATAAGGAAACTAGTTAAAATTTTTTAAATTACACGAGTTTCTACACCATAAAGGACACTGAATTATTGTCACAATTAACAAGGTATGTCACCAAAATTTTTTAATATACTATTTATGCAGAGCTTATAGAAACGAAGTTGACGCACAGACATGGAAGTTGTCCGGAGAAGGTTCGACAGAGAAGCATCTTCTTTCGCACAAGTTTCTATAAAATAATATATTGTTTTTATACCCACAAACTATTTTTACATTAGAGTTTTTATGTAAAGCTTATAGAAATGAAGGGGACGCACAGGCTTGGATAGAAATTAAGGGGATGCATAGGCTTGCAGCTTGTCCAGAGAAGGTTAGATAGACAGAGAAGCATCTCGTTTCTCACAAGTTTCTGGAAATTTGTCAAATAAGGTAAATCGATAAAATTTGTCAAATTAGCGTAGCATTAAGAATTAAGGAAATTAAGGCGTACAGCTGGCAATGTAGAGCAAGTCACATTGGTGGTAGGTACATTGAACGTAGGTACGAAGAAGGTACTTTGAAAATGCATCTCCTTTGATACTTTTGAATCATTTGTGAAAGATATTCGTAATACTTTATTAAAATCCACAGTAGTTCTCATGATATTCATTAATTTTATTAGTTCCTCATTCAGAATATTTCAATTCAGCAATGTACATACTAAATTAATTTTATTCTAACACCAATAAATTGTGTGTTAAAAATATTGAATCTCTTCTTTCATTTTCGTTGAATTACCATTAGTATTTAAATTTCCTCCACCAAGATGTTTTGCCATACGCTCTCACCTCCTTTGGACACATTTTGTAGTCTCTACGCTTACTGTAGAAAAGGGCACTCTATTTGTATATAATTTCTACGTTAAGTTGTAACTAAAATGTGCATTATATATATTTACAGATAATCGAAGCAGAAGATGATGCAGTGTGGTCTACGTCAGAGAAAGGAATTTATTGTGACATAGTATTATATTAATTAAACGATTTTATTCAGCTTCAATCCTCTATTTGCTTCTTGTATGTTTGGTTCATATCTGAAAACTCAAATTTAAACCAATTCCTCCAATCTAATTGTCTTGAAGCTTTGCGGGCATGAGTAGTTTGGATGGCAATACAATATATTTAAAAAAAAAAATAACCCCGAGGGGTGGTCAAATTATCCAGTCATCAATAAACACTACAAAATGTGTGAAATCTCAACAAAATTACCTTTTTTTAAAAAAAGGTACAAAAAAGTGCGCCAAGTATATAATCCCATCAAAAAGAATCACATTTAAAAACATTGTCGTAAATTAATAGCTTTACAAAACGAATGATATACACTAATTGCGCCAATTATCACAATGACTATTTATACAAAGAAAAAAATGTATTAAATAATATTAACCAGATATATTTTTATACAAATAAATCTTTACTATTTATAAAGAGAGAGCCGATTTTTATGTTCGCGCAAAACTCAAGACCTATTGAACCGATCTTCCTCAAATTTTGACACGTTATTCCTGCATACTCTAGGGCGGACATAGGCTATGTAGCATGTCTCAGAAACGCGTCATTAACATGTAATTTATATGCAAAGATTTAACGTGTACGACTGTTTGGCCGACCACGTGACCCGTATATACGACAGTCTACTTGCGCGCGCATGCGCATATTCAGCCCGCGCGATACCTCGCCCGTAGCAGTACCGCGATGTTACCACCAGGTGGCGAAGCTTTTCGAGCACTTTCTCGCGAGAGAACTGGAGTATCGCGGATATATATGTCAGAATGATCGTCGGGCTACAAACTGGTTTTGCAAATTTATTATCACGTCGCACAGTGGCGAATTTCGCCGAAAAGCTGGCCAAAAATCAGAATGTAAAAGTTTTAAATTTGCTAAATCCAATTGGTGCGATTTATTTATGACATATTTGTGCATAATTTCTTACTAATGTAAATATATAAACTGCAGCCTTTGATGAGATATGTCAGTTCAAAGTTGACGCTCGAAATTTAAAGGTCTACTTTGAGATTTATTTTCAGCTTAACGAGTCCAGCTATCAAAATAAGCATTATATATTGTGGTGTAGTATCATATACACTATTATTGTTTTAAATGTGAAGTCTGTAAAAGTTTTTATAAACAAGTACTGAAAGCATATTCATTTTTTGTTTATTCTTAAGCAAAAAGTTACAACTCAAGCGAGCTCAAGCACCATTCTTTTTTTTAAATGAAAGCTCAAGGTATGCACTTTAAGACCCCGTTGCAGTTTTTTGCAACAAATTGCTATTTTGGCAAATATTCTCATTTTTGTATAGAGTAATGTGGGGTAAGAGTGCGCACTTAAAGTTTAGACTTCTCTAAAATCCTTGGTATTACACTGATAATCATTATTCGATAGGCAGTGACTTCATGTAAATGACATGTCACAACTTATATAAAATAAATATTTCCAAAAAGTGTGAAATGCAAAGTTTTACCCGATATGTGGGGCATAAGTTCGCGTGTTATGGGGCAAAAGAACGCAACGAGAAATATCCAAAGTATGCAATATAATAATGTTAAAATATATACAAATATTAATGTTTCAGTAATGACTGCGTAATTATTTGACTAAAACCTACAAACCACAATACTTTTAATATTTTTAATAATATAATTATAATTAAAACAACAAATTAAACATTAAACGTTAAAAAATTATACTTTTAGCTTCTTAGAGTTATATTACGATAAAATATTTTAATAATTTGCACGGGAATTGCAGATTCATTTTTGGCCAGCTTTTCGGCGAAATTCGCCACTGTGCGTCGTATGCAAAACAGTACACATGGAATGTTTACATATAATTACATGTTAATAACGCGTTTCTGAGACATGATAAATAGCATATGTCCGTCTTAGAGTATATAGGAATAACGTGTCAAAATTTGGGGAAGATCAGTTCAACAGGTCTTGAGTTTTGCGCGAATATAAAAATCGGCTCTGTTTTTATATAATAGGTATAGAAAAGATATTAATTCTAATAAACACGTATCAGTCACGCTACGATCTCGGGCGAAGCCGAGACGGGGCATGCTAGTATTTTAATACGAATAAATATTTTATTCAAAATACTTGGCGCTGCTCTCCGAATTGGTATTGCTAAACTGAATAAATATGTATAGATTCCATTAAAATCTTTTTCTTTGTTTCTTATCTCAGTGGTGTGTTGTATTATTTTATTTATTAACCAAGACAATTAACATTTTTTTGGTGTCGCAGCGTCAAGTATTTTGAATAAAATATTTATTCGTATTAAAATATTTATTTGTATAAAAATATATCTGGTTAATATTATTTAGTACATTTTTTTCTTTGTATAAATAGTCATTGTGATAATTGGCGCAATTAGTGTATATCATTCGTTTTGTAAAGCTATTAATTTACGACAATGTTTTTAAATGTGATTCTTTTTGATGGGATGAGAGTGACAGGAGGCGATCGGAAGCGGGGGTCGGTTGCTAGGGAAGGGAGAGGGAGGAGAGGCGGGCGAGGAGAGCGTGCGTGTGAGGTGCGAGGCGGTGGCGAGAGAGCGAGCGGGCGAATAGGGTAGGAATGGTAGGATAAGAGTAGGATTAAGTAGATGTAAGTGCGATTAGTGAGTAAGGTTTCTAGATGTAAGTTGTAAGAGTATTGTAAACCCCGAGGGGACACAATAAAGACTATTATTATTATTATTACAGTAAATATCGGGCTAAAGTCCCTGTCAGAATCAATAGTTAACCTCATAGAATCCGCAAGTTCGGTTTATATTCTATTTGACATATTGTAATAGCCACTCTTACGTCCCGCATCGCCAGTGCGTCAACACCGTGCAACTAAAGTGCAGTTGATATATATTGGCCGGTGAGCTTCGCGAGGGGGATTCTGCCACCACACCGCTTGCCTGCCTCGGTGCTCCTTTTCTCTGCGTTCTCGCTCTCTCTAGGGCTATGCTTACTCGTCGCCCGGTGGGAATTAGTGTCCGTGAGGTACGCACACATGCAGCGAAGCATCCCCACCACTTTGAGCACATAGACGGCGGGTCACGATTCCACGCGGTCATTTCTCGCTTCTTTCTGGCCAAAGGGAGGAGCGAGATGGAACGCTTCACGGCGTGCGCGGCGGGCGCGAACGCTCAGCTGGAATCGTGAATTCGTGACTGCTCGCCGAATGCGCGCAACAGTCAGATTGCCAGGCACGGCACCAGTCTTTTTTGCGTCCTAGGAGAGCTTGCCAAATTCCTCCATTTTTATTATAATACATTTAATTGAGCTTCTTCATATCCGTACTCTTAATTTTTACTCGTAGTTTAAAACCGTTGTAGAACAATTTTGTAATATTTCATTTTAAAATTTATTTTCAACAATGCCAACAATGAAAAGACCATTTTGTACCTCTTACCAACCTTGCGCCCTAGTAGTTGCCTAATTTTTCAGAGTAAAGCCATAAATAATCTCAAATAAATGTATTATAATAAAGGGCGTAGTGTGAGAAGTTCGCCTATGCCGCAAAAAAAGACTTGAGCCGGGTCTGCGTCAAGATTCTGCGAAGCGGTTCCCGTGCTCGCCGTAAGCCCTTGCGATCATCGCGCACGCAAAGGACGGAGTGTGACGGCGCCTAAAGGAAGAAGCGAGACACAACATCAACGCGTTATCTGGCTTGTCCTGTCCTCGCTCGCTTTCAGTGCCTCACGCTCACTCTCGCCTTCGCCGGGCAAGAGTGAGACAGAAGTGGTGGGGATAGCGACAAGTCCGTATCGTGTACACCAAACCGTGCCCGTATAGAGACAATGTTTTACACACATCAGAATAGGTGTGCGTTCGCTCCGAAGAAATTCAGGAGCTTTATTGGTCATTCTTCCTCGTTAGCTTCATCTCCTATTGGTCTGTGCATAGCTCCGTAACGCACACAACTATTACGCTAAGAATAAACAACAGCCCCACAGCTAACGTAGCTGTGACGACAGGCGGAGTCGAGTACCGTTCCCCCTCCCCCCTCCCCCCTCCCATACCTCTCGAGTACCCAGCAACTTCAACTGCCAATCCACGATCGTCAGGTGGTGGTGGCTGATTTCTCCTCGCGCGCTGCTCGCGAAACGAAACTCACAGGCCAATATATTTGAACTGGACTTTAGGAATAATAATTTATGAAAATTTGAATTTCTCAAAGCATATAGATTATATAAGTAGAAAAGTAGGCGCGAAATTGGGTGTTATGCGAAGAATAGGTAGGAATATATCAGCATATATGAGGCCTTGTATACCTTGTATACAAGGCTATTATTGCCCCGTTATTTGATTATTGTGGGTCAATTTTGGTGAGTGTCAGCAAAACGGATGTGAAACATTTGCAGAAACTGCAGAATGAAGGAATGAGAATTATCGTTAGGTGCGATAGAAGAGTACAAATTGCTAATATGTTGGAGGCATTGCACTTTATGTCAATTAAAGAAAGAATAGAATATAACGTTTGTGTAATTGTATATAAAATTATGAAAGCTTTGTGTCCAAGATACTTGCAAAATAAAATATAAGTAGTGCAATATGCAAGAGGAGTAGCTACTAGACAAATGGGGAATTTGTATATTGCTAGGTGCAAGACTAGCGAGGAGCAAGAAATGTTACTGTACGAAGGATTAAGCATGTATAATGCGTTACCAGTAGCGATAAGGAAAGAAGGAAAAATGCAAAGTTTCAGAAAGGAGTTGGCGAGATATATTAAGGGGGGAGACCACTGTAACGGTCCGAAATGTAAGGGTGTTTTCGGGAATTTATTTCAACCAAACAACGCAAGTAAATCAATATATTGCTCAGTATAGTTAATAGTGTACATATCGAAGGGTAAGAAAATTTTTTTTTCAATCAAATTCATAAATCCGTTTCCTGTATACTCTTCGTCAAAATTTGGGCTGTGGCAAAAACATGCTAGTCGCGTTGACAGTGCCCAGGCCATATGGTTAATCCGAATTCAAAAACACAATAATATTCAGAAACTAGAAGCCTGCCTCTATTACGTGATGATCAAAAAAAGTCAAAATTGTAAAAAATTACAAAATGGCGGACCACTGAAAAAAATCACGTTTTCGGGGTACAAAATTGGGGAAATATTAATAAAAAAATAGAAGCAGGTCGAAAATTGAAAGAAACTGATCGTCACGTAATAACCACGGGTTTTCCGTACAATAAATGTCCTTGATCATGTTAATTGGACATATAGTTTTCACTTTAGACTGTCAACGCGGTTGAAAAATGTCATTCTGAGGAAAACGCATTCAATGTTCCGCGCGGCTCAGTCGCGCGTTTGACCCCGCTTCACAGAACATACTATATCTCCGTCAATTTTTCGAATTTCTTCATAAAATTTGGAGACAGCATTCTTGAAATGTACGTCTTTCAGAAAATGTAAAAAAGAAAAAATCGATTTTTCAGATTTTTTACTGTGGTCTCCCCCCTTAAAGCAAAGGAGAGAGCTATTGCGTAATAGTAATGTAATAATTATTATAAGTGATAGTATGTAGTTGTATTGTAATGTTAATTTTTTTTGTAATCGTATCTTTTGTAATGTAGCTACGGTAGCTAATAAATATTTCTTCTCTCTCTCTCTCTCTCTCTTTCTCTCTCCCAGCATGATTTTACGTCTAAGATTAAAACTATTTACAATATGTACAGTGTACACGAAACAGTTTTAGTAACATACTGCTGAAAATTTCCAGATGAAATTGAATTTAAACACGATATAAATCAGATTATTTTTAAACGATTTTATTCAGCTTCGATCCTCGGTTTATTATTGAAGTATTTTTGTATGTTGGATGTATGTATGGTTCAAATCTGGCTACTGAAATTTAACCAACTTTCAACTATTGAGTTGTCTTGAAACTTTGCAGGCGTGCGTAGTTTGGATGACACTGCAATATTTAAAAAAAAATTAATCCCGAAGGGGTGAAAAAATTACCCAGTCATCAATACATATAACCCATAACCACAAAATGACTTGGAATCAGCCACTCGTGTTCTCTACAGGGATCGGCGGACTCGGGCTGTCCCTAGACACCTACAGGAGCGCTGGTAATGTGTGCGTGAATCAACATGGACCCGCTGCTAGCGTAGCTTCGGCAGACTCGAACTACGCGTAGCCGGAGTCCATCGCAGCGTTCGCAGCTATTGGTCTGAGACTTGGCTTGGCGCTGGCATCGGTACATTCGAGACGTCACATTCGCCTCCCGTTGTCGCCAGTTGGCTGGTTTCGCGCTGGCGTCAATTCACGCACACATACTACCGCTCCTGTAGGTGTCTAGGGACAGCCCGAGTCCGCCGATCCCTGGTTCTCTACGAAAACGACAAAATGCCGCTGCGATCGGGACGCTAGTAGCATCGCGATTTTCGTAGTAAATACACAATTTATATAGAGAAATGATTCGTTACATTCGAATACGAAAAAAGTAGTTAGGCTATGTCGATTCTGGCTCAAGTGGAGGCGAAGGGGTGAGGCGGGGCGGGGGGAGGTACCGCGCTCTTCCGCTAGATGGGCGAGGGGGTGAGGCGGGTACCGAGTTCGTAGGTGAGGGGGATGACGTCACAGGGGAGGGGGATTCCAAGATGGCGTCGACCGAGTTCGTGGGTGAGGGGGATGACGTCACAGGGGAGGGGGATTTTCAAAATTTTCAAAATGGCGTCGCGCGGGCAGGTCGAGTTCGTGGGCGAGGGGGTTGACGTCACGGGGGAGGAGGAGGATTTTCAAATTTTCAAAATGGCGTCGCACGCATTTCGTGTTGGCGCCACCTACTGGACGTTTAAGGTACTTTGGGCCCGCGTCGGTATTTGGGCCCGTCTTGGTAAATTTTCCCGGTTTTTTCATACATTTCGGGTTGGCGCCACCTATTGTACGTTTAAGGTACTTTGGGTCCGCCATGGTAAATTTACCAAGGTTTTCATACGTTTCGTGCTGACGTCACCTGTTGCATGTCTAAGGTATGTTTGGGCACGCGTCGCCGCCGCGCAATCTCCGTACGTGTGCAGGGATCGGTGCGCAGGCGCGACCGCGACCGATTCGTGGAAATTCAAATCGCGTTTTCGATGATGATTTCTGAGAAAGAGGGTGGACCATGATTTCTGAGAAAAGATAAGGAAATATTTGAATCGTGGGACCTATACAGCACACGTGCAATGATATAAACATAGAGCGATAATTATTATTATTATTATTATAAATCAATCATCGCTATAGTCCATGGAATAAACATTGCACCGCGACATGCCGTGTATTTATATCTGAACAGGATTGAACGCGTTTCGGGCGCCTACGTGCACACTCTTCGTGCCGTGTGTTTATGTTTCAATCGTGGGACCGATACAGCCCACGTGCAATGATGTAAACATAGAGCGATAATTATTGTAAATCAATCATCGCGATAGCCCATGGAATAAACACGTCATTGCATTCCATGATGATTTCTGAGAAAGAGGGTAGTACATGATTTCTGAGAAGTCATAGAGCGAACCGCGCCATGCAGTGTGTTTATATCTGAGTAGGATTGAACGTGTTTTGGGCGCCTACGTGCCGCGTGTTTATATTTGAATCGTGGGACCGATACAGCGCACGTGCAATGATGTATACATATAGCGATAATTATTCGGGGAAGAGTTCCAAGTATTTTAATGATCGAGGAGTAGACTGTAAGTTAATCGTCGCGATAGCCCATGGAGTAAACACAACATTGGACCGCGCCCTGCAGTGTGTTTATAGTAGGTAAGTGGAAGCGGGACCGGGACCGTGTAAGGGTGAAAAGAGTTCGATATAGACCCGTGGGCATCTGATTAACGCGAGCCCTTCATCCACGATGTCGCAGTTGGACCACCAAACGCTTATGATCGAGAAGCATAAAATCCGGGATGTGTTAAGCCCACAGTCATTATTGAAGACATCGTGGAACATTATCGTTCAAAACGGATTTATGCAATTGTCGCATCACCACCGTCAATTGCTACGCCATATCGCGCGATACAGTACTGCGAGTAAATGCACATTGTATTGCATTGTTGGTGATAAAGATGTGCATCGCAAGCATGTGAAGTACTTTACCGCGATCGTGTGTACACCGTTAACGCTTCTGCAAGACATTGAGAACGGCGCGGTCGAAGTGTACAAAGTGTTGTGCCCTCGAACATTGACTATCACCGTGGACTCGTTTTTGTGTCGTGAATTAGCAAGATTTTTGGATGAGCACCCGACACCGATTGTGCGACTACACTCGAAGCGTCTCATTTTGCCGTTGGGTTTCCGATATCCGATCACCGACCGCATCACCTGGAAGAGTCGTATCACCCATTCGACACTATTCGTGCGTGTCTGGTAGACAAAAAAAAACCTTTGTGAATAAGTGAACATGGAGGGGTTCATGGATACGTACAGGGTTCTGTTAGGGATGTCTAAGCTTTTACGCTCTATTGCGGAATTCCGAGATTGGGTGGATCATTGCGACACGTGCCTGCAGCTCATCGTCCAGTACCAGAGCAGCGGAGGAATGTCCGTGGCCGCGAAATAACGCCTAGTGTCGCTGATCACGCGAATCAAGACATTGCGCGCGATCGTGCGGGAAAAGTTTTCGCGAGTCGGTTGCGGTGTTTCGGGCCGATGAACGTGTCGGTGAACGTGTACGCGTGGTCCGACGGAAGCTGCGCACCTCTGCGTTTGACCGAGGATAAGCGAGAGAGACACGCGAACCTCCTACTGGTGCAGGACCCCAACGAGCCTCAACGTTATCATTTCGCGTGCATTCGCAGCATGTCGAGACTGATTTCGAAGCAGCTCGGCAAACACAATGGACAAGTATTCGTTTGCGAAAGGTGAGTAAAATATGGTATATTTCGATCGATGTATTATTGATTATTATGTTGTATTATTAATACTATTATCGTTGCAGATGTCTCAGCTTCTTTCATTCGAACGTGCAATTGACGAAGCACAACGTGGACTGCCAACGTCTGAACGAGTGCGCCGTCGAATTGCCGTCCCTGAAAGATAAATGGTTGCAGTTCAAGAACTTTAAAAATAAGGAACGAGCGCCATTCATCATTTACGCGGACTTCGAATGCATGCTGGAGGACGTCGAGCCTGCGGAGCAGAGTCGGACGTACACATACCAGCAGCATAGAGCGTACAGCGTGGGATATTACATCCATTGTTCCACCGACGCGTCTCTGTGCCGTTATCGCGCGTATCGTCACGAATCCGTGTGCGTGAAGTGGTTCGTGCAAGAACTTCCAGACTTTGCGAACATTGCGTATTCGTGGTTGCGGAACGCGAAACCGATGAACTCGTTAACGAAACAACAGTGGCGTAGTTTTAACGAAGCGATCGCGTGTCACGTGTGTGGACAACTCTTCGTCGAGGGCGAGAAAAAAGTGCGCGACCATTGTCACTCGACGCGCGAGTACCGAGGCGAGGCCCACGCGTCGTGCAACTTACAGTTTCAACGATCGTACACGATACCGGTAGTGTTTCATAATTTATCAGGCTACGACGCGCATTTCGTGATTAAGGAGTTGGCGTCCGCGTTCGAAGGACAGATCGACCTGCTACCGTTAACGAAAGAGCGGTATATATCTTTCACGAAACACGTCAAGGGAATCGACGCCGAGAACACCGATTGGAAGAGGGGATTGAAGTTTCGATTCATAGATTCGTTGAAGTTTTTGGCCGCTAGTCTGGAGAAACTCGCTTCGGACTGTTGCGATCTGACACTGTACCGTTTGGCAGTGGAATGACTAACCCGGATAAAGGGGTCACCACCTTCAGTGAAGGAAAAGGAAAGAGCGTTTCGTCCCGGGCCCGCCAGAGGACTCATCAGTAAGGCTGACTGGCGGGACCCTGCCTTAGACACGCTGGGTATTAGGACTGGGACGGAACTTGTATATATACGAACTGAGGGCTTAACCATCACCAGCGAGAAAACTCTCAGAGCCGGGAGGCCCTCTGGTGGTGCGTCGACAACCTTCTACGGGAGCCCCACAGGACCTTGCCAAAGAACGACTCGCGATTCTACGACGCGAGTTTCAATCCCTGTCGGATGATCAGTTCAATCTCCTTACCAGGAAGGGCATCTTCCCGTACGACTACGTGACGTCATACATCAAACTTAATGATACGCGTTTACCGTCCCGCGAAGCGTTCTATAATCGGTTGAACGATAGCGCCGCGTCGGAGCCTGATTACGCGCACGCCGCGAACGTGTGGAATACTTTTCGCGTACAGACATTGGGCGAGTACAGTGATTTGTACTTGGAAACAGATGTACTGTTACTCGCCGACGTATTCGAGAGTTTCCCCACCGACTGTATCACGAGTTACGATCTAGATCCCGCGCATTATTTTACGCTACCGAGTTTCACGTGGGACGCGATGCTACTGTTCGTAGAGCGTGGCATACGCGGCGGGCTGAGTCAGTGCTCGCACAGGTACGCGCGTGCCAACAACAAGTACCTGCCTGCAGGGATGTACGACGAATCGAAGGCATCGACGTATCTGATGTACTTAGACGTCAACAACTTGTACGGATGGGCGATGTCGCAGGCTATGCCGAAAGGCGGGTTTCGATGGCTGGACGATGCGATGGCTGCCGCGCTCGATGTATCATCACTATCCGACGGCGAGGACACCGAGGACGCCGAGGAATCCGAGGGATATCTGTTGGAGGTCGACATCGAATATCCCCAGAAGATCCACGACGCCCACGCTGACCTTCCATTCTGCCCGGTGCGCGAGCACGCTCCAGAAGGAAAACAGACCAAGCTACTTGCCACGCTCGACGATAAGGAGCGATATGTCATACATTATCGCTACCTGAAACAGTGCGTGCGACACGGTTTACGCGTAACGTGAATTCATCGGGTGTTGCGATTCGATCAGTCGCACTGGTTGCGCGACTACATTCGATTGAACACCAATTTGAGGACGCCGGCAACCAGCGAATTTCAGAAGACTCTGTATAAATTAATGAATAACGCAGTGTATGGAAAAACGATGGAGAATGTGCGGAATCGCGTAGATGTGCGACTGGTGACGCGGTGGGACGGTCGTTACAGTGCGGAAGCGCTGATCGCGAAGCCGAACTTTCATAGTCGCACGATCTTCTCCGAACAGTTGGTGGCCATCGAAATGCGTAAATTAAAAGTTAAGTTTGATAAACCCATATACGTGGGAATGAGTGTACTGGACGTATCGAAAGAATGCCTGTACGAGTTCCATTACGCGTATATGCGCGCGAAGTTCGGTGATAAGTATAAGGTCCTGTACACCGACACCGACAGTTTAATGTATGATATGGTAATGCATAATGATGCGTATGAAACGATGAAGCGTGACGTCGCCCGATTCGACACGAGTGATTACGCGGTGGACAATCCGTACGGTATGCCCCGCGAAAACAAAAAGGTGCCGGGACTCATGAAAGATGAGAACAACGGCGCCTTGATGACCAAGTTCGTCAGATTGAGGTCTAAGATGTACGCAACTAGAACGTTTAACGCGACAGTGGGGTCTACGAGTGAGACTAAAAAAGTGAAGGGTGTGCGGAGGCACGTGGTCGCGAATCATGTACAATTCGACGATTACATTCGTTGTCTCCGCGATCTCACCGAGAAATCGATTCGGCAGAACAATATACGCTCCAAAGAGCATCATGTGTATACCGTGAGTCAGGAGAAGAACGCTCTCAGTGCGTTCGACGACAAGCGGTGTATTTTAGCCGATCGAGTCGACACCCTTCCGTGGGGTCATTATCGAATCCCCGAGCTCAAGACACACGAACGTCTCCAGCTTGACCCCGACGAGTCCCTCGACAATTCCATTGTTTAGTATGTTTGCATGTTTAGTATGTTTGCATGTTTAGTATGTTATATGTTTGCATGCACATATGTATATACGTTTCTTTGGTTATTTATTTATGGATATATATATATATATATATATATATATATATATAGCGTAGAATAGTCAAAATTGTATATAGCGCGGAATAACTAAAATTGTATTTTATACGCGTCGGTATATATGTATATTTTTTTCATACTTTTAAGATTAATTGTACGCATATACGAGAAGCTGAAGGAGAATGTGGAAAATTGAATAAACGGACACTGTTTATCTATTTATATGTATGTATTTATTTTTCATTCATTTATTTTAGTAACATCGAGTGCGTTCGTGATCGGGAATCATAGAATATCCTTGTTGCTTATCCACGAGTTCCGCGACGAATCGAATCCGAGCCACTTAACGTACACCTGGTTTCCTTTACGACGAATAATCTTCTCGACCAGATAGACGTCCGGATTCGCGACCGAATGTAGTTCGTACTCGTAGAATCCACCCGAGATCGGTTCTCCTTCGGAATCGCGCAGAATGTACGTCACCGGACACGTTGGTTGTACGGTTATGATTTCACACACCTCGGTTGACCAGTTCGGAGTGTACCCCTTCTCGAAGAGAGTCTTGAACTTGCTCACGCGTACCTTGTCACCAACTTTGAATTTCGCGCGTCGTCTAACTCCTTCCGATGCTGAGGGTGAAAGGGATTCATTCGCGGCGAACGACAAACGCGTCCCGGGGGTTACGTCAACGGGTCGGGCGTTGATCGTTCGGTGCTTGCGATGATTATAGGTGTGTACGAGCGCGGGTAACAGGTCGACCCAACGATAGGACGCGTTCAAGGAGAATTTTTTCCACATGAGGTTTTTCAGCGTGCGATTGAAACGTTCAACGATCGACGCTTTCATCACGCTGTACGTGGAGTAGTGGTTGATTCCGCGAGTCTTCACACATCGTTGAAACTCCGCGTTGTAAAACTCCTTACCCATGTCGGTTTGTAAATTTCGCAGACATCTATCGCTCTGCTGCAACACGATCGTGAACGCGTCGGTCACGTCGCGTCCACTTTTTGTTTTCACGGGTATGGCCCACGCGTACCTGCTGAACGCATCGATGATCGTTAGTATGTAGTGATATCCTCGATTTTGCTTCGCGTACGGACGCATCTCCACCAAATCGGCCTGCCACAAATCATCGTAGCCGCGAATGACGACGCTACGCCGTGGAAAATTTCGTCTCGCGGGAGCGTGTAATTCGTTCACTAATTGCATTCGCTCCTTACTCATGCTTCGCGGGTGGGCGGGGGATGGTTACGACGTTGCAAGGATGTTAGAAGTAGTATGAGTTCCTCGAGTGCTCGCAAAACGCAATCGATACACGTTTTTCGTGATCGTTCGTTATTATTAGACGTTTCGGAGCCGTAGCCGCTATTGAGACAGTCATTGATCATCGTCGTCGTCGTAAACCCTCATTCGCTTTTCGCGATTCCTTTCGTTTGTACAGATCCGTGGTCGTTATCGACGTCGTCAACTCTTCGAGTCTGTCTTTCAAGTGATCCAAGCGTCGTTCCATCGCGTTATTTAAATCATCCTCTAATCGAGACAATTGCGCGTTAACGATACCCGTCATCGTTCTTTGTACTCGCGTTTCGAGTTGAGATCGTTGATACTCGGCGTCCAGTCGAGCGCTCGCGATAGCTGTTTCGATTTTTTGGGTAAAGCGTTCGTCCACCGAGGACAATAATCTCGTCATTGCCATTCTCGCTTCGTCGTTGTTGTTGTTGTTGTTGTTGTTATTGCGTAACGAGGTGCCAAACTTATTCACCGACATAACGATGCGTATGCGCGAACATCACTGACGCGATGATCACCGAATCGTTCAATTTAAGATATGTTTAGCCTCGCGAAGTTCCTCCACGATGGATGCGATTTCGTTATCGTGACCCGTGTGACCTGCCGCGCGAGATGCTACGAGCAATCTCAGTCTATCGATCAATTCGTTCGGATCGTCCCAGTACACATAATCGATCGCGTTATCGGTAACCGTCATCGATTCGTCGATTGGTAATGCTTGTCCTCGTCGCGTGACCGCGTCACCCGCGCCCCCATTCATACCCATACCCCTAACGCGTCTGACACCCGACGTTCGCACCCCACCGATTATCGCGGATATGATTTTCTTATACTTGTACCCCCTGTTACCCAGCGTGCGCTTACTCGGCGAACGGTTTCGCTTATGCGCGTTCGTTGATAGTATGATGCGTCGGTACGAGTGCATATCCGCGTCCGTGTACGTGCTAACGCTGGGTATTCGCATGAACAGCAGTTCGTACAAACCCCGAGTTCCCGCGTATCGCGTTCCGTTGACGCGAACGTCGTCACTGTCCTCGTCGATTGTGAGTACGGACTCGGAAAACCTGGAAAATTTATCAAGACGGGCCCAAATACCGACGCGGGCCCAAAGTACCTTAAACGGCCAGTAGGTGGCGCCAACACGAAATGCGTGTAGGGACTTTGAGGCGCGCGCATCGGCGCGTACATTTTCAGCCGTTAGGTTCCCGGCGTTGCGACGACGAAGAGAGATAGAAGGTACACGAATGGCGAAGGTTTCCAAGCAGTGATAGAGAGGTACAAAAAAGGCTTGGGACGATAGAGGCACTACAGCCGATTGTAAAGAGCGGGAGTTTGTTTTTGTTACCAAAATATATATATTTGTTTAACAACAAAAGGACACGATTTCATTCACTATTCCCGTGTTCCTGATAAGTGGGTAGTACACGTGTTTGTCCACCTAACACCCACAGCGCGCGACGCCATTTTGAAAATTTGAAAATCCTCCTCCTCCCCCGTGACGTCAACCCCCTCGCCCACGAACTCGACCTGCCCGCGCGACGCCATTTTGAAAATCCCCCTCCCCAACGAACTCGGTCGACGCCATCTTGGAATCCCCCTCCCCTGTGACGTCATCCCCCTCACCTACGAACTCGGTCGACGCCTTCTTGGAATCCCCCTCCCCTGTGACGTCATCCCCCTCACCTACGAACTCGGTACCCCCCTCCCCGCCTCACCCCCTCGCCCATCTAGCGGAAGAGCGCGGTACCTCCCCCCGCCCCGCCTCACCCCCTCGCCACCACTTGAGCCAGAATCGGCATAGCCTAACTACTGAAAAAAATTATAGTACAAGAGAAGAATTATTTTTTCGTCTTTAGTGCAATTTAATTTAGTTTTTAGTGTATTTTGAATAAAACCGTTTAACATAAATTTTTTATATATTTTTTAGCATTGTTAGATTAGAAATGTTATCAGACATTATATTAGACATTTATCTTTAACCGGATAACTAGCACGGCTTTTTTTTACTATTCGTGCCCAAACTGGCAACATCGAAAAATGAAGTCAATCACACAAAATTTGGTATACAGGGGTTTTTTCAGACGATGATTCCGGGGGTTATTTTTTTCATGTTGTTGGAAATATTCGGAGCTTTCGGTTACGGTCTCCTGTTCGAACATGCCAGAACATTCTTTTTGTATCTGCGTCGTCACGGGTGGCCATCCGGCGAGGCTCACTTCCATTCGTGCTAGCAATCGAGCATCCACGCGACTTTTACGTTCCATTATAATAATTATATTAGTTAATCGTTATAATCACCAAAGTTCCTTTACTTATTATTATAAGTATCATTTTGTGTTACTAGCCAGTATTATATTATATTAAAGGTATTCTTTCTTTTTTGTTAATTGTGAGAACTTACCTAACCTCAACACATCTGACACCCCCAACCCCTAAAAATAGGATTTAGGGGTGAATTTTTTCAATTCTTTACTAAACCATTTTGTTACACTTTGGGGTCGTGAAGTTTTCACCAGCTAACTACGGGAGTAAGAGCTTACTTATGAAATTGAATACAGTACGCATAATTTATACAAATGCCAACAATTCGCAAGTTATTTTGGTTCGGCCATATTGAGTCTCCCATATTGAAATTTAAAATTCCAATGCCAAATTCAGATTCAGTGACCCCAAAAACCCCTATATACAATTTTTCTAAATCCCAATAATATTTTAATATTTGGCAGCCATTTTGGATCGGCCATTTTAAGTTTGCCATATTAAATTTTACAATTCCAATGCCAAATTCAGATTCAACGACCCCAAAAACCATTACATAGCAAGTTTCATTCAAATCGTTTGAAAATCAAAAAAGTTATTCCATTTCATCATATATGTTTGGAATAAAGATAATTCGTGTTATTTGAAGCTTCGAATAACGGATAAATATAAAGTATTTTTTATTTGAGTTTATCCAGATATTATCTTTGCCCATATCTGTGCTTCAGCCGCTTGACCGTGATTCATTCAAGCGTTCCTGGCAACAAATAGTAATAGGGGAAATGCGGCAACAGCGCAATTCGATTCTCAATTTGTCTCGGCAACTATGTCTTTCCTACTTTTGCCCGATGAAAAGAAGAGCCACTACCAACAAGCTGAAATGTCACAGGGGCAAGGGGAATCGCCTGTTCGCTCCACCCTATCCCCTCCAAGAAGTCCTAGTTTTCGGTTCTTAGCGGCTGGCCGTATCTGTGGATTGTCGCGATTAGTTTCGTTCGAGTTCTTCGTCACGGGACGAACTGTGTTGGAGGGGATAGGTTGACTCGAGTGGACGATTCCCCTTGCCCCTGTGACATTTCAGCTTGTGGGTAGTAGTTCTTCTTCTCATCGAGCAATAGTACTTTTATCGGCTAGCTTGGACTTCCACCGGTTCTGATACTACATGGAGCGAATATACCATCAGCGCTGGTGACGGAGAATCCTTGAAGCCCCATTCTGTCATTTCTCGAGTCTGTCTCAACACGATTCATAAATTCATTATGATTTCAACGTACGGTGCTTATTAGCATTCAAACGCACCAGACCTGCCTGCACGAATGTCTACTGCAGGCACCTATACCCACAAAATCTTCGTTCTTGCCGTTTCCAGGATGAAAGTTGGTTGAACGGGTGGTTTACTACATCGCGTATGCGTATACGCTGGTGCTACGTGGATCGAATATACCACCAGCACCGGTGACGGAGAAGCCTTGAAGCCTCATTCTGCCAGTTTTGGAGTCATAAATTCATTATTATTTCAACGTACTGTGTATATTAGCGCTCAAACGCACCAGACCCGCCTGAACAGTTGTCTACTGGAGGCAACTATACCCGCAAAAATTTACTTCTTGCCGATTTCAGGATGAAAGTTGGTTGAAACGGTTTGTTTACTAGATTGCGTATACGTACACGCTTTTCCCAGCTTGTGTGAGCGTACGCAGTACGCACACATTCAAGGCCCAGGGAGACGGCAGTCTTAATTCCCAAGCCTGTCCTAGAGTAATACTTTAAAGCCATGTTTAAAGGAACGAACTCCTATCGAAAATGAAATGAACATTTCTCTACAAATTTCTAGAATACAAAAATAGATTTACGATTTCGAAGCTTTATTCTGAAAAATTAATTCTTCTCGATTAAAGAAAAAATAAATTAACTCAATGATGTTGATAGTTTTCGAGATAGAAATTCATAAGTAGAGACTCTTTTCACGAACATAGGCAGAAATCGCAGAAATCAAAGTCCTATATCTTCTAACCAAGTCCAAAACCCGTTTAACAATGACTGAAATGTTTCTATAATTTCACGTGATTCACATAATACATATTGCATTCTGCTCAGAGTCTCTAAAAGGTGATCGATTTGGCCTGGAGTAACTTGTACATGAAGGAATCTGTTTTATCGAGCCTGTGAGAGAGACACAGTTGTGTTTGAAGATAGAAAGAGACTCCCGATCTGCTACACAATGTGACAACGTAGCGGGCATTGGGTCTCTCCCGAACCACGCGCGCCGGCCTACGGGCCGGCCAGGCGCCTTCCTTAGTATTTAGTAAATCCGACTATAACAATATATCGATAATATCGTTACGGTATCGTTAAGTGTTGGAAGAAGGTGGTACAAGGTGGTACAGTTTTTGAACTATGGCGATAAAATATTTATGCATTCCAGGAACATCTGCACAAAGTGAACGATAATTTTCTAAGGGGAGAAAAAAAAATAAAAACATTTATAGTATATCGTAACTGTAAGCTTCTTGAGACAGGGTCCAGAATAATCTGATTATGCCGAAATTTTGCATACTAGCAAACCAAAAGGAATACAATTAGCGGGCGCCGCAACATTATATCGCACCTTCAATTCTAAGGAACACCCTAGCGCACACGCAGGAGGCACGCGTACATACAGTATGGTCTCGTTACGGGTTCGGTTTGGTGTACACGATTTGGAGTTTCCGCTATCCCCACCACTTCTGTCTCACTCTTGTCGGACGAAGGCGAGAGCGAGCGAAAGGCACTGAAAGCGAGCGAGGCCGGTGCGAGACAGGCGACGCGTTGATCTTTTGTCTCGCTCCGTCTTTCGGACGCCGTGACACTCCGTCCTTTGCGTGCATGACGGGCGTGCGCGATGGTCGCAAGCACTTACGGTGAGCACGGGAATCGCTTCGCAAAATCTTGACATAGGCCCGGCTGAAATCTTTTTTATGCCTTAGGCGAACTTGTCAAATTGCGCCCTTTATTATAATACATTTATTTGAGATTATTTATGACTTTACTCTGCAAAATTAGGGAACTGCTAGGGCGTAAGGTTGACAAGAGGCGCAAAATGGTCTTTTCATTGTTGATATTGTTGAAAATAAATTTTTAAATGAAATACTACAACGCTTTTAAACTACGAATAAAAATTAAGGGTAAGCACATGAAGAAGCTCAATTAAATGTATTATAATTATAATAAATGGCGGATTTGGCAAACTCGCCTAGGGCGTAAAAAAGACTCGCGCCGTGCCTGGCTAGCTGACCGTGGCGCGCATGTGTCGAGCAGTTACGATTTCATTTGAGCGCTCGCGCTCGTCGCGCACGCCCGCCGTGCACGCAAAGCGTTCCACCTCGCTCCCCTCTTTGGCCAGAAAGAAGCGAGAAATGAACACTCAGAATCAGGAGTCCGTTCACGATACGGGCTCAACACCGGTCCCCACCAACGAGACGCTAACGAGGAAATACTGTACAGAGTGGCGCTAACCCATTATCACGGTTTGAATCAACACAATCGGTTCTACTGTTGTGAGAACCTGTATCTACAAGTGCCTCCTGCGTGTGCGTGCTAGGGGTCACTGTTCCGTACTTAGGTCCTTCGGCTTTAAACTGTGCGACCCGGAAGTTTCACCACTAATATTCAACTGTTAATATCTTGAGAATGAAGCCTCGGATCCCAAAACACGAAAGGACTTTTCGATGTCTTCTGGCATCGGGATTTTGCATATTCTGGATTGTCCCCCAACTCTGGGACACTCTGTAGAATTTCAGCACAATTGCGTAATAAGTTCGTGAGAGGAAATTTAGTTGAAACTGGTGATTTCTGTCCAAATCCATTAATTAAAAGGTTAAGCAAAAAATATAAACTCACCTATGTACCAATTCATAACATCGGCCGCAACATATATAGCGTGCATATTTTCGATCATATATGTATATAATGAATCCTTTTTGGTACTGGAGTTTAAAAGCACAGTAAGTACCCAATGAGTATACCCCACCGCTGCTTGGTCATGATATCCTAGTTGTGTAGAATGCCTAAATAGATCCATTGCGTCTTTCCTAGACATCATTTCAGCAATTAAAGCTTGTCCTATCCAGCTGTTTATATATGCTGGATCTGCACGCTGAGCTTGAGAATAAGCTTCGTTCGCTTTATACAAGTTTCCTATTATGGATAATTCAAGTGAGTATGTAACATGTACTAGCAGTTCCTAAATTAAATGGAATATTCTGATATCAATTACATTATAATTAGGTTGCGGAAGTTTATGCAAATGCAATTTTTATAGGAATGGATTAAACACGTGGGTCTCAAACAAAAAAATGTATCATTATTAGAAGGTCTTAATAATATATTTTTATTTTGAATATTTCATATAATTTGCATATTCTTCATATTTCTTACAGTTTCTGCATATATTATACATATTTTTTATATTTCTTGCATCTACAGAAATTATTTACAAAGGATAATGTTACGTCCCACAGGGGATTACTGACCTATGAGCGTGCAGCGGTTGCTATACACCAGTGGAAATATCTCGGCAAGACGAATCGATTGATTCGATTTTTAACTTCGAAATCATATGGGAACACCTCGAAAAATAATCTCACAGTTTGAGAGTTTGCGTAAGGCAAAACCGAGGGATGTACGCGATACTCTAGCAGTTTGAACGGCCACTGTGCCTCATGACATTCATTTGAGGGAGGTGTTGGGCCTGCGTTTGCCCCATGGGCCACTAATCCATTGGCAATTTCATACTGGTCGTTAGGAAAGGGGCCCAAGCGACAAACGCAGGTCCAACACGGCCCTGAAATGAAAGTCACGGGCACATTCTCCGCCTCAACTGGCTAGGGCAGGCCTGTCCGCGGATTTGCTTGCACGAGCAACCTCGAATTGCTCTTCGCTTTTGAAGGAACCGAGCCTGGCCTCTCATGCCCCTCAAGAGCGAAAGATTCCCATCGTGGGGCACAATCGTTGCTCTTGCTGTTGAAGTGCCGTTAAGTTGTAAGGCCGTCTGACACTTGCTTTTCCTTATTTCAAATTAATGAACTAAGGCCGCGTTATGTTGACTTACTTCGAGTAAAACTGCACTTTAATATTTGAAACTAATTTATTAAAACAATACTATGGTTGTGCGTGATATAGAATGAGATAAGAAAAAATGTGGTGTTCACGGTTCGATGGTCTGTGAGTAAGTGACTCGTGACTGGGAAAATGAATGCGCTGGTCGATCAGGAAGCGGAAGTATAGAGTATGGGGTGCGACCTTCTAACATTCGTAATTCGTCAAGACATCGTGAGCCTCCCGCGCATTTCACAGAAAACGCGGGAACGCGTCTTAGCCAAAACCGGGGGTTTTTCCCAGAAAGGCCGGAACCGCTCGTGACGTCACAGGCGGACTCACCCAAGCATGGGGTTACAACAATTGCCTGCGCTTCTCGGCGCGTTCGATGGAGAGGTATAAACCCTCTGGTCAGTGGGTCTCAACCACCTTCTACCTTGCGACGCAACACTTGCCTTCGCTCGCATTCACTCCATGGCAAGAACAAAAGTTGAACGGGCCTGCGCTCAGTGATGCCAGGAATCGTGGGGCGTGGGACAAATGCTTACCCCCACAGTAACCTACCGTCGTCCCCCACATTCTTCCCACCTCACTGCACACAAGCATATCCCCACCCCTGTCCGTGTGGCTCGGGGGCCCAACAGGCAACGCACACGGAAGGGCGTAGGAATATGCTTGTGTGCAGTGCAATGGGAAGAAAGTGGAGGACGATGGTAGATCATAGTGGGGATAAGTATATGTCCCACGGCCAGGATTTTGGCATCACTGCCTGGGCTAGAGTATCGTTTATATCCATCGATTTTTTTCTCAGGTGCCTACTCGAGGTTGTTACGTGCCGGTTACTTTTTAAATTCATCCCAAAATTTTTGCTATATTCACATCATATTTTTCGCTACATAGATGTCGGCCATTGGTTCAACCATCACATGTTATGGGAACTTCCCTCAATCAATTGTCGATTATCCGTGAATATTCTTAATAGTTGTAATTTAATTCAGCTTCACGCCTGTCACGCCACGGCATATTCTCATGGAAGATTATTGTCAGCGATCTCCCAACGCCGTCGACGTTCTTAGAATGCGCGCTGTGATAAGCCTTCGGAAACTTAAGCATTGTAGTAAACCATTTATATTTTTCTTTCTTCTAAATTTCCATCACACCGTCATTGACAACTGATTCAACCATTGCGTGTTAGGGGAGTTTCCCTCGATCAATTGTCAATGATCTACAAATTGACTTATAATAATAATTAAATGTAAGTTGTTACGCCACTGCGTTCTTCCATGCGAAAATCATCTAACGCCGTCAACATTCTTAGAACACCGGACGCGATAAACTCAAGCCCCGTGAGGCTGGGAACGGTCCGAGGCGACGACGGTTGGGCCCGTGTGCATGAGGTGCAGAGTCAGCAATTTGGCGCTCTTTGTTTCAAAGTCCCGGAGTGCTCGGGCCTACCCTTCGAGCGCTCGTGGCAGTCGCCTGTTAAATCGCATAGTGCGTTGTCGTTCTGTCCGAGGACATTTACCGAGTATTTAATTGGTCTATAAGCCGGAGTTCCACAGTGTCGCTGAACGTGGAAGGACTTAGTTCTCGTGAAGACTTTTATACATATTTTTCTCGTGTTCCTCATTTTAAAGTGTAACCAGTTTATCGTTTTTTTTAATTACTCGTGCGTTTAACATTTAAAACAATATATCGTGAACTGACTTTTTGACATTGGTGTGTGTGTGCAACGCCCCTGCGTTTTCGTCATCTAGACGCGGGACCCTCCCGAAGGAGAGAACGGGAGACTCACGACCAGGTCTCCAGAGAGAGAGAGAGAGAGAGAGAGAGAGAGAGAGAGAGAGAGAGAGAGAGCGAGAGACAGTAAACGCTCAGAATTTTAACGGTCACCTAGTACCGAGAGGGTGAGTGATTCAAAGTATCTATGTCATTGTACGGAAGAAACAGTTAATCCAACCGCCTAACGTGTTGCGGGATATTTCCTCGGTTCACTGTTATCTTCCCATCGGTGAGTGCCGCATTTTTGGAGATCTTGTATTAATGTAATAATTATCACCGATCGTAATATATTTCCAAATGAATGAAATCGATAAATCGAACGATAATTGATTCAACCGCGTAGCGTGTTATGGGTTTCCCACAATCAATTATCGTCTAGATGGTGTAACAAACCGGGCCGGAATATTTATATTTCCAAACCTCCGTGAAACATTTATATTTGTCGTCATCTACTGCTTAACACAAATCCATGTAAGTTCCCCTTTTTATTCCACCTTACAATACTTCCTTTCGCTTATTTTTGTAATACATGGTATTTTATTTTACTGAAATCTCGTCTCATTTTGTTTCGAACCAGACTATCCAAAACACCACATCCCGATTGGACAACCCGTATGGGTTGTAGACAAAAGCCTAGCCCAAAAACAATCCTGATTCTTACGTAATCACTGATTATGCTAAAATTATAACTTTTCCCTTTAAAATCGTTAAGCGTTGCGTGAGAAAATTAGACTCCACCGCTCGGTCACTTATAAATTAACGCCCTCACGTAACAAGGTCCATAGGGCTAATTGTGATTTTACAACCGATTTCTTTTGTTCAAAACCACAAAATCTCGAAATTTGAGGGCATTTTTCGAAGTAATCCCACCTGATTTCGAAGTTAAAAATGGTATCAATTGATTCGCATTGACGAGATCTTTTCAATGGTATATAGCAATCGTTGCACGCTCGTCAAGGACACGGTATGGCGATAAAGAGGCGACCATAACAGACCAGCCGCTAGGCCGGCTAACTCGTCATAACAACCTTCGTAGTATTGCACCGTTTCCTTGACAACGGAAGGCACGCTGCGCGAAAGATAGATTGGAAGGAGAAAACAGGCACGTGAGGGGCCCCTACATTGGACAGCGCTGTTTTAAAGAGTAAGGCCACCGCCTTGAACGAAGCAAACTTATGGTCATTTTCGGCAATTTTTTTTAGGGCGATAACGAAATAAATGGAAAATTCAATATGCAGCCTGTTATTGTACAACTCTTGACGGAAAAGTTGTATTTTTTTCGTGCAAAATGGTGGCGCTAGAGTCGTGATATGCAGCATCTTGCCGAACGACGTTTTCCACGATGTTTAATCTCTCGAATATACCGTCTAATCTTCAACAAAAAACCTGTTGTTTTTTTTATAAAATCTGTTTATTTTAAAACTGTTAGTTTTTACATGTCTAAAACTAAAGAAGTATTTATCGACTTTGCGATATCCTTTGCAATTAGTGTTCCTGTTTTCTCGATATTTTTCACACGATATTTTTCGGGAATTCTCAAGAAATTAAAAAATATTGCAAAATTTATAATTTTGGAATAATGTTTATAATATTTATCTAAATTTTTATTCGTGTCCAACTCAGACAAAACTTATGTAAATAAAAAAAAAACAGATATTAAATATAATTGATAAAGTACATGATAATATATGTAGATGATTAAATACATTGTCATTCCATGCCAAATCAATCACTTTTCTCCATCGAAGTGTCAGATTTTTTTTAAACTTAAATATGTTGTATTCCTCGTGGAATTAGGGATGGTTTAAGTAATCATTTTGTCGATTTCGAGTCTGTTTAAAAAATACAGGGCCTTGAATTTTGCGATTTTTGCCTATTTTCGTGAAAATGAGTTGTTCTTATGAATTTTTATCTCGGAAAATATTTGTCGAATTTAGTTGATTCCTACGGCATTTCAATGTGGAAGGATAAGCCTTTCAGAATAAATTTTTTCCAGATCCAAAAATTAATTTTGCAACATTGAAAATTATAAACAAATTTTTGCTTTGCAAATACGAGCTGGAGGTCGCGATTTTAAAAATCTGAAAAAAATACTACCATGTTCCTTGAAGTTTTTTCTACAAAATAAGCCTATCCCCAAGGTGGTGCGGCTCCTATTAACGTTGCAGTGGGGTGGTAAATACGGCGGTTCGCGCTGAATCAGGTAAGCGGACCGGGCGTCGTCGCCGTTCGGGGATCGGCGCGTCGCACAGTGGTTCCAAATCCCAAAAAGCTGGCCAAAAGTCCAAAAATGAAGTTTCTATATAAGGAACTTTCAGTATTGGGTTCGCTAGTAAATCGCTTTGGGAATTTATTTTGGAAGCTGCTATGTAACGAGCGTTATTATTTTGTTTTAAAATTAATGTCGAATGTATCTCTCGCACGCGTCCCATCGAGCGTTCGGAAAAGGCGAAAAATAATATTGTATTTCGCAGTGCACTGTGAGTCGTGTAGTATATCAATTTTAATTTGGTAAAATGGATTTATCTACTGAAGATATGTACAATTAAAATATGTAAACCAAAGTTTAAAATAGTAACGTACTTAGTAACAAATTAGCAAGAAATTCTTTGAAAATGATTGAAGTCGCGAAAAGGAGAATTACATTCAAACAGAGAAACAGTTTGTTGTTCTTCATTGTTCTGTCACGAGACCTATTAAACGTTATTATATGAACATTTTACTATAAAACTACGCAAAAATTGGCTGCGGATAGCTGCGGATGCGGATTCTGGGCAACTTTTTATTCAACGTTGTAGAAATCTGCCAAAAGGAATCAATGAAGTTATATAGCCAAATTTATTTATGCAGCAATGTTTGTTACTTCAATAAATGCATCATTGTATTTTTTAGGGCATTTTATACACAGAGTATAAACATTTTGCGAGTACAACTAACAATTTCTCTGTATACTTGTCCGCCATATTGGATTCGCCATTTTTTTTACTTTTAAGTTCAGAATCGTAGTCAGCGAACCCAAAAACATAAAAATACCAGTTTTCATGCAAATCGAACGAAGTTATGAGTTTTGGCCACGTTTTCGGGATTTGGGACCACTGTGCGTCGCGATCGCGTTCGAATATCGGCCGCGCTCGGCCTCCGTTGCGCCTTGCCGTTTCCGCCTACTTACGGAGTAACGGTGTCTCGCTTGCTCACGAGTGCTACCGCTACATAGGTATCTGTCTTCCAAGTTTCCAAATCACTTTCCAAGCCTGAAAATCTGTTAGTAGAATTCCGAAATTGGTGCGTCAGTGGTGTTGCAATCCCTTCAACCGAACGGTACATACTCGTTGTACAACAGGACTCCGAAAGGTATCCTTGGGAGTGGTCCGTTCATATCCAATTGTTACTGAAGGAATGTTCATTTGTACATCATGTCGTGTACGGTTGTTCCGGGAAAAAGTAAGGAAGAGGCTGAACCAGCAATATATATATATTGGTGGAATTCACGACATCTGATAGATCAAGTACACAAAAATTGGTACTTGAACTGTGACCAATATAATCGTCCGTCTGTATACACGACAGTCCAGAAGACCCTGGTTCAGCAAATGCAGTTTCCGCCTCTTCCTTATTTTTTGCCCGGTACAACCGTACACGACATGTTGTACAAATGAACATTCCTTCAGTAACAATTGGATATAAACGAACCACGCCCAAGGATACCTTTCGGAATCTTTTTGTATAACGAGTATGTCCCGTTCGGTTGAAGGGATTGCAACACCACTGACGCACCAATTTCGGAATTCTACTAACAGATTTTCAGGCTTGGAAAGTGATTTAGAAACATGGAAGACCGATACCTATGTTACTCCGTAAGCAGGCGGAAACGGTCGAGTCCGACCGAGGCCTCAGGCGTGAGTCGCGCGACGGCAAGGCACGAAGGAGGCCGAGCGCGGCCGATATTCGAACGCGATCGCGACACGCCGATCCCCGAACGGCGACGACGCCCGGTCCGCTTACCTGATTCAGCGCGAACCGCCGTATTTACCACCCCACTGCAACGTTAATAGGAGCTGCACCACCTTGGGGATAGGCTTATTTTGTAGAAAAAACTTCAAGGAACATGGTAGTATTTTTTTTGGATTTTTAAAATCGCGACCTCGAACTCGTATTTGCAAAACAAAAATTTGTTTATAATTTTCAATGTTGCAAAATTAATTTTTGGATCTGGAAAAAATTTATTCTGAAAGGCTGATCCTTCCACATTGAAATGCCGTAGGAATCAACTAAATTCGACAAATAGTTTCCGAGATAAAAATTCATAAGAACAACTCATTTTCACGAAAATAGGCAAAAATCGCAAAATTCAAGGAACTGTATTTTTTAAACAGACTCGAAATCGAAAAAATGATGACTTAAACCATCCCTAATTCCACGAGGACTACAACATATTCAAGTTTAAAAAAAATCCGAGACATCGATGGAGAAAAGTGATCGATTTGGCATGGAATGTCCCTCAATTTATTTATTTAATATAATATGTGAGCAAGGTGTGTTACGTATGTGAAATTTTCCCATACGCCGCTCTCAACCGTTTTTCGAGCTCGCGTCTACGAAAGGAAAACGGCCAAAAATCTTTTCGCTTATCACACACCACTAATGGGGGTCATGATCTCGATCATCTGGATCACGACCATAAGAACGGGAGTGACACAACGACGACCCCGAAGGATTTCGTTATATGGAGATTCCTAACGAATCCCCACTCATTTTTGGGACTATATAAACCCTTTCGTTTCAACCCTCGTTGGTTCAAAGCTATAGAGTCACGTGTAGAATCACGTTGTGTCACGTTCGTACAGAGTTGGTTAAATCTGGTAAGAGCGGGCTAATGTCCCCGTCAGAATCATAGTTAACCTCATAGGATCCGCGAGTCCGGTTTATATTCTATTTGGCACTTTGAAATAGCCACTCGTACGCCCTGCATCGCCAGTGAGTTAACACCGTGCAGCTAGTGGTTAACACATTTTATTTAATTAACTAATTTGTACAATAACTAATTATTGAATATACGAATGGTGTTACGTGTAAATCGAGTAGATTTCGTTAAACCCATCTTATACCCAGTGATCCTTATAATATTAGTAGCATTCACCCACCGATACAACTTTACCGCTCGAGTTGTATAAAATATTAATTAAGTGTTACGAGGCATTACTAACATTTCCCGCGACTCCCTGATTTCGCATCAGGTCCGTCTGTAAATCTAACAACTTTCGAACAGCTCCCTGGTTTCGCTCCAGGTTCGTGAACTTCATCCTAGTGACACCCCGATTTCGCATCGGGTTCGTTCACGACGTTTCACCATCCTGCGGCTCCTCGATTTCGCATCAGGTTCGTCCACGTGTGACTCCATTCCTAGAGGCTCCCTGATTTCGCATCAGGTTCGTCCTCGCCGTCAATAATCCTAGCGGCTCACAGTGGGCGGATACACTTATGTTGCGCCATTTGGGTCTTTTTTTTAACACATCGGAATAACATTGATACCAAAAAATAGGAAAAAATTATTCCTTTCTAATGATGTATAATATAATATTTTTGACATTTATTTATTTATTTTTCATTTTTTAAAATAAACAAAATTTTGAAGAAAAAAAATTTGAAAACTATTCATTTGGTACTTTATTTAATGCCCTTTTCAGTGATTATAGGGAATGTTGGGGAAACTTTTCGTTTTCAAGTTATAAGGAAAAGTCGAAAAATAAAGGAATACGGTCAAATATCGTTTCGTTTAAAGTAAAGGCGAATCCTTTGCGCTAAACATCATCTTCTATTAGTAATTAATGTAAACAATTTATTAAAAAATAATTCTGAAAACAGTCAGTAAAATTGCGACATTTCTTAAAATTGACAAGGAATATCTTTCAAGTCCCAACGAGTCCCGTATTTTTACAAGGGGGAATCTTTTCAGTGCACCTTCCTCTATACAATCACGCAAGAAATACTTCCACCTTCGTCCGGTTTCGAGAAATATTTCGGTTTGAACTCATCAGCGTCGCGTCCTTTTCTTCACGTTCCACAAATGGACGGATTCTAGACTTGACGCTCGACCTGTTAACACGGCTGACACTTCTGTAAACCTCAGTCTAGTATTAATTAGTCTCTGAATAAAGACTTAGTCTCGGAATTTAACCAACTTGGTGTACTTCACCCAGTAGATTCCAATCTTTTGTTCACTCCCGAACCTACGATATCACCAAATCCCGTACCAGCCTTGCGAGCCATCACGCAGGGCACAACATTGTCAATTTTAAGAAATGTCGCAATTTTACCGACTGTTTTCAGAATTATTTTTTAATAAATTGTTTACATTAATTACTAATAGAAGATGATGTTTAGCGCAAAGGATTCGCCTTTACTTTAAACGAAACGATATTTGACCGTATTCCTTTATTTTTCGACTTTTCCTTATAACTTGAAAACGAAAAGTTTCCCCAACATTCCCTATAATCACTGAAAAGGGCATTAAATAAAGTACCAAATGAATAGTTTTCAAATTTTTTTTCTTCAAAATTTTGTTTATTTTAAAAAATGAAAAATAAATAAATAAATAAATGTCAAAAATATTATATTATACATCATTAGAAAGGAATAATTTTTTCCTATTTTTTGGTATCAATGTCATTCCGATGTGTTAAAAAAAAGACCCAAATGGCGCAACATAAGTGAATCGGGCCCACTGTGCGGCTCTCTGATTTTGCATCAGGTTCCTCCGCGCCCCTAACTAACAAACTCATATAAACCGTATCCCTTGGGAAATGCCCTTCCCGCCGGCCTCTCGCGTTGACGCAGCCCTGGCTCGTAACAGGTGAAACATTACTTTTTTGTTTTACAATAGTTTTTTCAAAAGCGCAATGCGTCTAATGTCGCGACAGCCAATTTACTTCTTTCTTTTTGTTATAAAATCTGCAGCTGCAGAAAAATTTATTTCGTTTCGAGTGGATGTTGGTATAATTGGTGATACGAAAATCAAAATTTTATAAATAATTGTGCAATTCTTCGTATATATTACTAATATTTATTACTGATTGCAGATGTGTTTATACGTTCACGATTAACACACAATTTGAACTAACTGAAAATTCATTTCTGAGAACAAATGGGATTTCAAGTAATTTTCCTACACTGAAGATTCTCGAAAAATTATAAATAAGAAATTATAAAATTTCTCGAGAAATTCCCGAGAAAGAATTCTCAAGAAGGAACACTATTTGCAATTGACACTTTTATAAACACAAAAATGCGCATTTTCTTAGCATGATCACCATTTCGACATAAATGAATGTTCGTTCATATATATTCATATGCACTGTCGTTTGCAGAAAAGAAGGTGCCCGCATGCTAATCGGGGCAAGGGAGCTACTTTGCTCGCATTGACTGACACGACAACGTTGACGAATACAAAGTAAGTGGACAGGACACAGGCGGTGGAAGCCAATTCGAGCAAAGTAGCTCCCTTGCCCCGCTTAGCATCCGGGCGCCTTCTTTTCTGCAAACGACAGTACTTCTTTAGTTTCAGGCATATAGAATATAAAATGTTGTGTTTTTTTTTCGTTCTACGTCCACGGGTATAGCCGCGAAGTTAAAGGCCGTGGAAAACTTCGTTCGGCAAGATGTTGCGTATCGCGGCTCTGCCGCCGCCATTTTGTACGAAACAAAAATACACCTTTTTCTGTCAAGAGTTGTACAATAAAATGCTTCATATTGAATTTTCCATTTATTTCATTATCTCCCTGAAAAAAATTTCCAGAAATGACTATAACTTTGCTTCGTCCAAGGTGACCTAAGCCTTTAACCTTTAGAGGGCCGGTATTTTTTCATTGAAATTGTAAATTTTATTTACTTAAAATTTATGCATATATACCATTAAATTGGCCGGCAAAGTATCGAAATTCTTGGGTGGCCACTATAGTTGCCCGGACCTCTAAAGGTTAAGTCCTTCGATTCTTATACAGTTCCGGAAAATAAAACCATTTCATTTCTATGAATGAAAAACAAAATAAATATTATAAAGATACCATAAATAAATTTATCAATATTATAATAATTGGATATTCTTCCGAATGGCCCCAGTAGCCGATCGACACGTAGTTTATCGGAACGGCTGGAAAGGGGATGTGGACCCTAAATTTAAAATTGTAGTTTCGGGTATTTATTAGTCTCCGAAATATTAATAAAAAATTATTAATCTTTTTTACAAATTATTTTGAAGAACTACATATACATAGCTCTAACGAGAATCCCTCTTGCCCCCTCAATCTGTTCTACGGACAGCTGGATGCATTCCCCTTACTTCTGCGTGCCCCTTTGGAAAGTGGAATGCGTTGTTAGAATAAGTCAACAGAAATACTGAAAGTTTTTTATTAATATCGCAGAAACTAATAAATTCACGAAGCAACAATTTTACATTTTGGGTCCACACACCATCCCCATCTCTCCCCTCAAACTTCGTGTCCATCGGCCACTGAGGCTATTCGGAAGTACAGCCTCATAATTTCCATTGATATGCTTGTAATTTTATTTAAACATGATGTAGTATATTGAGAAAAAATAAGCAAATACCTATGTATAGATATAAGGTTCCCAAATTAGACCAAACTATAGCGTTATTCAAATCTTTGTCACTTGCCATTATGTATGCATGTTGTGCTAATGCATAATTTTTTATGTATGGGGACATACAAATTACGCCTAAAAGATTCCAATGTAGCCACATTGAGGGACAAAGATTAACAGCGTGTTTTGCGGCACCAATACATTTTCCAGCAAGAGTTTTGTGTTCAACTAATGTATCAAGATGTAGTTGCATTAGATAACAGGTTGCTAAATCGTGCCATAATAAAGCAGATTGTGGAGAAATAGACAGCGCACAACAATAACATCTGTAACCAAATATTTATTAAGTTATTTCTAGAACTATATATAATATTCATATTTTAACTTTTGTTGCTAGAAATGTCTGTGTCAGGAGTACCAATATGACAGTCCGCGTACAGGTTGGCAGGGGTCTGATTAATGTAAGTTCCGGCTCTGGGCTTTCTTACGAGTTGACGAAGTACATGCTGTATTATAGTACCGACACGATATATATTTTATACTTTTGACTAAGCTAATAAATAGTGCTACCACCAAGAACTCTTCCACTGTCGTCTTATAATCCTAACAGTCTGTATAACCATGTGTAGTCTTAAAAGGTCATAGTATACAATATGGTTGAATTTGTCTTGACAGTCGCTTTCATATTAGATAATCAAATATATAACATTCCGTTTAAAAAAACTGAGGGTCTTCTTCGTTTCAAAGAAAATATTGCGATGTTACATGGGCCCTTCAGGTCCATCCCGTGCTCGCTGTCCTCGCGTCGCTTTCTTCCGAAAAGGCGATTCAGCGGAATCGCCTCGTATGTAGCAATCGCGTTGCGCTTAGCCCGTGGCAACGACCGTAGGGACAACGACCGCGCTCGGCCCGGGCCACGGATATTTCGCAAATATCGAAGAATTAGTGAAGCAATCGACAGCTGCCGACAGGGCAGTTTGCCCCCATTCCTGGGGACTGCCCGAGGTTCGGCCCGCGACGAAGAACCGCGGAACAGGGATTCGTTTTCGAGAACTCGTGCTAGGAAGTTGCGACGAGCAAGCGGGCCGTCTAGAAACCGCGACCTCGCCTCCACGTGGATACCGCGACACCCGTCCGGACGGTCGAGATCAGCCCTGGGTATCTCCATCCGACACACCGCGAACGGCCTAGCCGGGAGAGCCCTTGCGCGAGATACGAACCGCCGTTGACTCCGCGAAGACGTGCGATGGAACGAGATAGCGAGATCATCGACGGACACCGATTGTGCCGACTTCCGTGTGCTACCCGAGAGCACAGCGAGCGACCTCGACCTGCGCTAGGTTGAGCGACTTACAGAGCGTACGAAGCGATAATCGGCAAGCGTGCCGAAACCCGAGCTCACTGCGATAGCAGGGACGGAGCGCCGTCCCTAGGATATGTTCTTACATTACTTTTATCTATCATTCAGAATATATTTTACTGTGTTATTTTCCCTTGAATTCCGTGTCACCATTGATTTAAACCCCTTTACTCCTTATCCACTCACGGTAAGTTTAGTCAAGGCGTGCTTCACCACCTTAACCGAGCAAGAACCCCGTGAATCACCCTAGCCGCTCAGAGCGATTCGCAAAAGTCCCTTCAGGACGTAACACTGACATCAGGATCTGACCGCAGATTGATGTCAGATTTCGATCAGATCTTGCCGAGTATAGATTTAAAAACAATGCGAAAGTCTGAAGCGTAAATAATATATAGAACAAGTTTATAAGAAAGACTTGAAAGATCTGATTCCTACCATATTTTATGGAAGAAAGAAAACTTGGAAAACCATATATTAACAGGGCTGCGGAGTCGGGATCAAAACTCTCGACTCCGACCCCGACTCCTCTTTTTTTTTTACCTCTGACTCCGACTCCAACCCCGACTCCGACTCCTGAATTTATATATATACACACACATGTACTGAGTACTTTAATAATCTATTATATATATATATATATATATATATATATATAACTAAATTACTAATATTTAATATAAGTATGTTTGTATATATTATATATCTACAGTATAATAAGCTAAAGCTACGCTAACAGTAAAGGCAAATAAAGGAAAGAACCGATAATGGAAAAAAAACTTTAAATTTAACTAATACATTCAATGGCCATTGAAGCGACCGTGTATAAACACGTAGAGCTCAACAGACTCGGATTTTCATAAAATTTACTAATATGGAGTCGGTGTTGGAGTCGGCATATACTTTTTCGACTCCGACTCCGACTCCGACTCCGGTAATCAGAAATTCCTTCTGAACTCCGACTCCGACTCCACAGCCCTGGTACATACCATCCTACAAAAAACCTTATTTTATAGACAGTAGGCTAAAAAGATGGTCATTCTTATTTAGAATTTAAAAACATTCGATGCTGCAGGCAAAATTGGGAAAATAAGAATTTGCCTAAATTTTTCGTTTGATGTTACAAATATGCATTTAATAAACTATTATGTGAATAGGCAAAATAATCTAAAGTATAGCGTAGTTTCAAAAAGAGATATACAAAAATTTCTGAAAATTATTTATATTAATATTTCATTGCGACTGTCAAAGTAATATTTCATTTATAAAAATATTTAAAGTAGGGGAAAGTGGGGCAAAACCGGGGACGCGGGTCAACCCGGGTATCATTGTTTATCTACAGGGTATCATTGATATCTATAAAATTTAATAAATTTAGAAACGACGTAAATGTATTTTTAAAAATTTATATATGAATCAAATTAATTTATTTTATTTATTATTATAAATTTGCTTCATTTATACTATGTATTTCGCTGTGGATTACAAAAGGTGCAAGGTCAGGTTACTAATGTGATAAAAAGTAATTAAAATAACCTACTAAATATTTTTAGTCACGATTTGCGATTCGCAACAGGGATAGTAATAATTTGTTTCACAAATTTTAATCGAACGTATTTCTATTTTCTACTTTCTACTTTCTTCACTCTTGTTCGGCGAAGGCGAGAGCGAGATGGAACGAGAGCAAGCGAAAGCCACTGGTCTCGCTCCGTCTTTCGGACGCCGTGGGACTCCGGCGCACGCGAAGCGTTCCATCTCGCTCCCCCCTTCGGCCAGAAAGAAGCGAGAAACGAACACTCGGAATTAGGGCTCTGCGCACGATGTGGGCTCAACGCCGGTCCCGACCAGTGAGTTCTCAGGGAGACAATACTGTATATGTTCACGATTAACACACAATTTCAAATAACTGAAAATTCATTTCTGAATACAAATGGAATTTATAATAATCTTCCTACCCTGAAGATTCTCGAGAAACACTGTAATTTCTCGAGAAATGAGAAATAAGAAATTATAAAATTTCTCGAGAAGGAACACTACCTGTAGGTGTTTCCCCCTTCATTGACTGCAATTAATCGCTGTGAACGCTGCCTGTATTCGTGAGTAGAGTGGCGGGCTGCAGGCGTTCCGGCCTAAGAACGTGGTCCCTACTTCCCGTTTCATTAACGGCTCACTCTGTCATCAGATACGATATGTGTGCGGTCGCAAGCGAACTTTTTTTCAAACTCTTTACACAGTATTACATTATATTACTTTTCTTTGTACTTTATTATGTTAGCATATTATTTGATGTTCATAATATATGTTTTGTCTGACAAGGGGAGTCCACTGTGAGGTAGACGTCGATTTTGATGAGTCTTGGCACGATGGATCTATGTCGAAAATAAGTAAATATGTGTCCGAGCGTTTCTTCCATTGGGCCTTAATAACAGAGGCAATTACATATAAATTATTAAACATTTCATAGCGCCACTGGAAAGCATAAAAGCCATAACCGCAATTTAAGAATATGCTGTGGAGCGTTCGGTAAGACGTCGAGCAGCGCCAAGTATTTTGAATAAAATATTTATTCGCATTAAAATATTTATTTGTATAAAAATATATCTGCTTAATATTATTTAATACATTTTTTCTTTGTATAAATAGTCATTGTAATAATTGGTGCAATTTGTGTATATGATTAGTTTTGTAAAGCTATTAATTTACAACAATGTTTTTAAATGGGATTCTTTATTCTGATGGGTTAATTAAAATGTCCGCGATATGAGTAATAGAATGTACGAACACAGCATTTTAGCTGTGTATTTGTAGTTGTGTCATCCTAAGCGCAGTTGGAAAGCACCTTTATGTACTTGCAGCTAATTTTGATTTCACATATTTTTTTATATTGTATATTTCCTTCTATTTTGGGGGGGGGGGTGTATATTTTCTTCTATTTTTTTGTGATTTCATGTACTTGGCGTAATTTTTTTACTTTTGTTTTGACACTACCTCGACAGGTCTATTCTCTGTCTGCTAGCTGTCACATGATAATAATTTGTTACGCGATTGGCCGAAACCCGCATCCAATGAACGACGTGCCTGAGGGACATTTCCTCACTTTTTCATACTCCCCTCTTGCCTAGAAGTGTAGGACGACGACGATGACGGGGACGATGCTGAATTTTAATAACATAAAATTCAGCAAATTGCAACTTTACATCGAAATATCTCAGCTCATAAGGCCCGTAGGAACAAAACGAAGACACTTTTCTGATGTAAATCAAACCCAAGCTATCCATTAAGACCATTCAAAACCTAATCGGATCAGCCGTTATTGAGATTCGGAAATCTCAGGGTTCTTGATAGCGAGTCGTGGCGTAATAGATACACTCCGTGTTCGCGCTGCGCATATATATATATATTATATACTTGGCGCGAGACACTACCGTGTCTCTTGATTTTCGACATAGATCCATCGTGCCAAGGCTCATCAAAATCGATGTCTACCTCACAGTGGACTCCCCTTGTGAGTGTACAAACCATTGTTCGCGTTTCATTTATATAAGTATTACAATGGGTATGGGCCCCGACACGTGGCATAGAACATAACCTCAAAGTCGAAATCGAAGCGTGGTAAAAGACTCGCAGTAAAACGAGAAAAGGCCCAATATTACCAAAAAAGGACACGGAAGGTAAATACGAAACTTGTGTGACAAAGCTATCAGATAACAATTACCGATCATAAAAGATCGAGATGAAATGGTATCTGGGGGGCAAAGCACTGCTTGAGCACATGGTGAATAAAGACGAATTGGGTGCCGACGCCACCGAAGCGGAATGGAGAGCACATATCGTAAATGAAAATAAGGCGATTGCTGCAATGGCCTAAATTGTTGAAGTGGATGAACAAGTGCACATAGAAGACTTTTCAAGCGCATGTGAAGCATGGCTTATATTAGAACCAGTTGAGCAGCCAAAATGCAGAGTGAGGATCCTGCAGTTGAACAGGGAATTCTATCATCTAAAAAATGAAAGATATAAAATAGTTGCGACCAATCTGCGAGAAGCAGGAGCGGAGGTAACTGACGAAGACCTTGCGTATACTTTGTTATCAGCCCTTGCTATCTAGCTACGAAAATCTGAATATGTCATTGGCAAATTTGTCGGGTCAGAAATTCACCTCAAGGGTCTTACTAGACCAATACAACCGAAGGACCACCAGAGAAAATCTTGTAGGTGAAATGACAAAAGAAGCTTTGCGCGACGATAAAAGCATGGATGAAAAGAAACACAAGCCGCTGCAAAATGACAGAGTCAAATCAATTGTGTGTTTTAATTTAAGAGAAACGGTTTTATTGCAAGAGATTGACGCTTAAAGCAAAATAAAGGCAGGAGAGGGCACGAATCCAAATCGGGAGAAAGGTCGTAACACATACTTGGTGTCCCTAAACAATGTGTATATGGATGATTCATGGCTCTTGGATAGGGAGTGTACACATCATGTGTACAAAAGAAGAGGTTCACAGACTTTCGTGAATTGGACTCTGAAGTAGTGAACACAGCTGCCGATCCAGGGAAGCAGAATGGCGCTACCCTAAAAGCAAAGGACGGGTATGGGGAACATAATGCTGAAAATCTTTGTCAGCGGTAAGCAAAAAAGCATGATCCTACATAATGTCTATGTTCCAGACATTCCTAGAAATTTAATGTCGGTCTCATAAATCAAGAACAGAAATAAGGCGCTATCATTCAAAGAAGGGAAGGTACTAATAACACTAGTTTACAGCCACTATTTCTTTCTTATGTAAAATAGCCCGCTGATACAGAAAATAAGGTGTAAAAAAATTCTATGGGTACGTTTTCCAGATATCGACAGGTGAACTTTTCACCTGTCTGTCACAAAAGGTAGTCTCACATAATTGCGACTATCTCGTGTTGCGAATGACCGATATTATCTCCAATTAAATATAATTGAATAGCCAACAAATCTACTTCACAAAATTTTCAAATCGGTTCTGTAGTTTGGATGAAATTGATGGAAATATGTGAAAAAAGTCATTTTTTCAACCGAAATTGACATCGACAATTCATTTAATAGTCTGGGAATATCGAAATCGCAAAACTGGGCCCAGTTTCTCATTTCTTACGATGAGTCTGCACTTTTACAAAGAAAACAAGGTGCTACTGAAAAAATTCAAGTGAGAATACAAGAAATGGATTTTCAGAAACATATTTACGCCTGTTGGATAAAAATGGAAGCCATACAATAGAAAATAAATTACGAGGAGAGATATATAAACAAATTATTTTAACGATTTTATTAAAAATGCACTAGAAACTAAAGAATAATTCTTTTCTTGCACTGCAATTTCGATGGTGTCCTTTCACTTTAAATAAAATCATGGCGCAGGATATCTCACAACATATTCATTTCGGCACTTGAGGCTGTATCAAATTGATTCATATTTTGTTATGAAATATCCTGCACAACGATTTTATTTAAAATGAAAGAACACCATCGAAATTGGCCAAAACGAACAAACGACACAAGTAGAGCCAGAACTATTTCTAAAACACATATATTCACAAAATGGTTGAAAAATGGTACAGAATGAACTAAAATTGAAATAACACAATATAAGGAAAAAATCACAAAATCGGAGAAAAAATGAAATTGAAGTATTTTCACCCAATTGTCTCTAGCTTCGGTGTTTACCCACAGATTTTTTTCAAGAGCACCTTGTTTTCTTCGTAAAAGTGCAAATCGACAATAAATGATTTCGATTTTTCTCAGATCAGCGATGCCCCGATGGGCGGTCCGATAGCATCAGCATTCATCGCGTTTTCCAAAGCTCGCGTGGAAGGGGGCACTGGAAAACAATGACGTTGGGGATATGTAACGGATGGGGAAAACTCTAGTATTGTGCGTGTAGGCTCGTACCCTGAAATCAAAGAAATTAAAAGAACTAAACATGCCGTGACACTACAGTCCAAAATGTGTAGCATATTTTCAACGGCGTCGATGGCGCAGTGGTAAAGTGTTGGACTGCTGAATCGCTGCGAACTTTTTGAACGTCGGTTCGAGCCTCGCAAATTCTAAGTCCCGCACAGTCATTTTTTTCACATTAATTATGTATTTTTTCGATTTCTAACTATAAGACAATGGTCAATATTTATTTACAAAGTTTTTAATAGTATTTTTACGTATATATCAACGTTTAATATACGTTGATTTTACGTATATTTCAACGTCATTAAAAACATTGTAAATAAATATTGACCATTGTCTTATAGTTAGAAATCGAAAAAATACATAATTAATGTGAAAAAAAATGACTGTGCGGGACTTAGAATTTGCGAGGCTCGAACCGACGTTCAAAAAGTTCGCAGCGATTCAGCAGTCCAACACTTTACCACTGCGCCATCGACGCCGTTGAAAATATGCTACACATTTTGGACTGTAGTGCCACGGCATGTTTAGTTCTTTTAATTTCTACGCTGTTTTACTGCATGTGAAGACATTGAAGATTGCATAAAAGACGTATTCCATAAAGTATGTACGAAAATTCGACCTATTAGTTACTCTCAGACGGAAAAAACGACGAAAAACTCGGTTTTTAATTTTTTTAACTGCGGCGCACCAAATTGAAAAATCTGAAAAAATTCAGGACAATAGTAACAATGATACGTACTTACAGTAAAAATATAATTATAGTGCCAAGACTGCTTCGATACACAACCGGCATTTTTCAGCATTTCTTGGCGTTTTTTATTTTTCACAGCTGGGTTTTTCAATTTAAAAATCTGAAACAATTCTCTAATATGTGCCCCGATAACAGAATTGCCTCTGATTTTTTTTCAAACATTTTCATCCCCTAGTATAGGAGAAATTCGGCAAAAACCTGATTTTCTATTTTTGCCCTTTACTACCCTCCGGGTGGAGATACAAAGTTGAAACTTGCCACAAATGTTTATTTTGTTATAAGCTTTCGAATGACCCATCGTGAGTCGAATTCGGTTCAAGGGCACATTTGACCGTCTTAACCGGCTATACCCTTTCCTTATTTTTCACAATATGTTTAGGAAAGTATTATCCTGATACCAAACCAATGATAATACTTTCCTGAACAAATTGTGAAAAATAAGGAAATTTTTATATATTACTGGTTGAGACGCCGTCTGAGATGTCTACGCTATATCTTTGGCGTTCGTCGGTCAGATAGCTCTATCCCACTCGATCTGGATGTGTTTTGTTCGGTTTCTTCGTCGCGCGGTGCGACAATGTATGTGCCTACTTCAGTCAATAACCAATCTTTAAAAGTGTGCTCAAATAGGTGACTCGACCAATCGTCACAGCGACGGACTGTATCGCCCGAGACCGTCTGCTAGGGATCTTCTTTCGGCCGGGCAAGTTTCAAGTCTATTGGATAGTTGGAAGTGGGTTAAAATTGAGTTTCTAGATTTTAATTAAACAAACATGCATACAAACAAACTACACGCACACTACTAGAGTTTTCCCCATCCGTTACATGTCCGCGACGTCATTGGTTTCGAGTTCCCCTTCCACGCGAGCTTTGGAAAACGCGATGAATGCTCATACTATCGGACTGCCCATCAGGGCATCGCTGTCCTAGATGATTACATGAATTGTTGATGTCAATTTTGGTCGATAAAATGACTTTTTCACATATTTCCATTGATTTCACCCCAACTACTGAACCGAATTGAAAATTTTGTTAGGTAAATTTGTTGGTGATTCAATTATCTTTAATTTGTGATAATTTTCGACCATACCGGTCATTCGCAACACGAAATAATCGCAATTAAGTGGGACCACCTTTTTGACAGACAGGTAGAAAGTCCATGTGTCGATATCTCGAAAACGTATTCATAGAATTTTTTTTAGACCTTATTTTCGGAATCAGCAGGCCATATTACACAAGGAAAGAATAGTGACAACTGCTGTACAAAATGGCTGTAAACTAGTGTAATTACCATTTATTATTATATAACGTAATATAAACACACACACACATATATATATATATATATATATAAATACATATATCTACCTTATCGATAATAAAAATAGGTCCCGTCGTTTAATCAATGTGGTATGTTTAGTATCACCACAGGTTAACAATATAGATTGTACGTTTAAATAACTGTATTTTTCAGGCATTAATGCGGCTCTATAACATGTATCGCCCAGTAACTTCCAAATACAAGATATATCGTTATGTTCTGTAATAGCAAATGTTAAACTATCCATTGCTTGTTGGAGATTATCATTAGCACGACCTAGAAATTGTGTGGCAATATTTTCCTTTGCTAGAGCCAAACAGGTTTCAACCAATCCTTTTAATGCAGGTACACAATGTGGTTCTCTGGCCAAGATATGTTCAAAATCTTTCTTTACTTCGCTGTATTGTCCGATTATCTATAAAATACAATGTTTTGTGCAAATTAAAGTATTTCCATATATGATTGATGTTAATACTGAAAAATAAATATTTCTTCCTAAAACATTATATGCAAACTTATTTTATATTTAACTAATAAGTGTTGATCACCGCTATGTAACATTCTACATATACCTAGGCAATATTAATACATAATACTAACTAATTTTATGTTTGCCAGTTGTAACATCGAATACAATGATGTTGTACATAGTTCTAAAGCTCGCTCGTAAGATTTCAATGCTGATGTGTGTGCGCCTCGTACGATGTATGCGTCTGCTAAAAGTTCCCAGCTACGGCTAAAAAAAAAGAGGAAACTAATAAAACATCCTGTTTTGGTAAAACGCTGGATTTTAAGTATTGCATATTTTGGAAACTCAATGTTATAACACATACGTGGGAATTAAATGAACGCAGCGGATTTTCAGAGGCAACGCCTCCTTTCTCCCGCCTCGCGTCTTGACCCTCGCGACGGCCGAGCAGCTAGGAGCGCTTCAGGCCCGTACCACGTGAACCGCACGTGGCGTATCAGGGCGACATTGTATCAATATGTTTCCACATCGTCCTAGAGAGCACGATTCACTCCAAGCACCTCGGCCACCGCGGGAGCCAAGACGCGTGGCGGGAGAAAGGAGGCGTTGCCTCTGAAAATCGGCCGCTGCGTTCATCACTGAATTCCCAAGCCTGTAATAATATATATGGTATAGGATGTATATATATGAAAGATATATACTGCATTCCACATTAGAGCATACCAATTTCGCGTAGGGACGACCCTCAGGAGGCGTTGCTACGCTCCACTCCTATGTTTTTCTCCGTCGCACGGCCCTCTACTTTCTCTCTCTGTAAGACTCTGTTAACTTTTCGTTCACTGTTTTCCTTGACAACGGTCAGGCCCGGCATTTGGGATTGTACCAGTTATTCCTTGGAAATTACCACGACCAATCGCATGCGGTTCAAATTGTGGGTAGTAGTGCGAGCTGCGCAGATCGGTCGCAAATCGGTAGGGGCGTCGGTATGCTCTCATATGGAATGCAGTGTAGGTACATGTAGCCACATGAACCAGAAACCAAAATTTGAATTCCAAAACGTTTTAATGGGGTACAGGATTATTGGAACCTCGAAAAATCGATTGTTCCGGAAATTGTCATCCTTTATGAACATTTACAACAAAGTTCCATGAGGAAATTCGAATAATCACGGAAATTATAGCGCTGAACGTAATTGAATGCACCGTCGAGAAACGACCTCACAGAGCGGTATTGGCGTAGGGGACTAAACTTTGAAGCTGTTTATCTCGAAACTACATTTTTAAACACCGTGTTCATCATAACCCTCGAACGGATGAACATTTTCACTTTAAATTTTAACTGGAAGTGTAGAATTTCTTTCTCTACAGCGTGGAACTTCCACATCATTATTGGATGTTTGTAACACATTTTATAACTGATTAAAGACTTTGTCCATAAAAATGTGTGTGGGGGGGGGGGGGGTTGATTCGTGTGTAACTTTCACAATTTTTGTTTAAATTCGTCAGTAAAGTTCCAGACTGTAGTTTTTAGTGTAGACATTACTCACCCCAAAGTAGGGAGAGTCTGGAATTCCTAAATAAATCCCACTCGTAGCGATTCAACCGACGCCAACGCCAAGCGAAGCCAACGTGAAGCCAACCACGACCAACCAACGTCGACAACCTATGTTCCGGCGACGCTGGTTGGCCGTGGTTGGTTTTACGTGTCAAAATATTGGACCACAAAACTCGTCAACAACGCAAAACTCTTACGCAACTGAGGGAAAAATTGTGTGACCTTTACTAGAGAGGTGAGACCAGCATGACAATTCAATACATCCGCGGCGTGCCGAAGATCATACCCAGCAACCAACGACAGACCACCTCGCCAAAAAAACGCAGACAGAACACTTTAGTTTATTTCCAGAACGTGCACGGCTTGCGAACGAAACTGGACACGTTCGTAAATTCTCTACTCTCGTTCGCCGTATCATACGATATTATCCTAGTCGAGATTTGACTTGATTCCGCAATATCTACATTTGAGCTAAGCTTGGGTAACTACGCAATGTTTAGGTGTGAGAGATCCCATACCACGAGCTGCTTTTCTAGGGGAGGCGGAGTTCTTATCGTTGTAAAGAAATTGATACCTTGCTGTCCCATCAGTTTAAATTGTGCCGATGTAAAACAAGTTTTTGTTAGAGCCCCCCTCCAAAATAATATACATTTATGTGCCAACATCGCAGCCGGCTATTCATGCAGATCATGTGGATAAAATTATCGAAGTATATAATAAATACAGTGAGGACATAATCTCTCTGGATGGCGATTAGAAGCTCCCGCACGCGATCTGGTTTAACGACTCGGGCCTATCCTACTTCAAGAAGCCGGGGGTGTCGCCGAACGAATCTATAGCCATAGATCACCTCCTTGTCTATTCTACTCGTAGTTACTGCAACCTGGCTCACAAGGGGACCTTACAGTTGTGGACATCGCTTTTTGAACGACAGTATATGGGGGTCGTAGTACTATTGTAGTATGAAAATACCATTTCGGCTTTTTGCATGGTGGGCCTTCGTGGGCCTACGAGAAAGACTGCATTTTCTCGTCTATCTTGGAAGCGAGCGGACCTCTAAATTGTACCGATAATGGCTGTACCTGCAAGTTGTTGACCTGCAAGGTTTCATCGTCGATGGAAGATTTGTCGTGAAGGAAGTGGCTGTCCTACGAAAGGGAACAATTCTCTCGCACTATATTTTTGGGAGTTCGATGCCGCAATATCTTCTTACGAAATCCGACAAATCAAGCATTCGATGGTTGGTGGCAAAACACCATGGACTACGATGGCAAGATGGAGACGTTCCATACAGTATGGCTAAACAGCTAATTACGAAAGCTGTAACTGATGCGATCGATGAAGAAGATGACGCATCCCATATAGTATACGTTAAAGGGCTGCAGAAACGCAATTGGCTTGCGGATTTCCTCGATGAAAATATGAGAGCGGTCGTGATCATTGAGACACTAGACATTGAATACGAGGATATCAAATCTCTGAATAAGCTAAATGTAGTTAATACTCTGCGATGTGGATTTTGCCATGCAAAATGTATTTACAATATTCAACTGGTGATCTAAACGCTAGAGGGAAATTCATAAATAAAATATAATCAATTTTTAATGCATAAATGGTTTTCTTCACCCTCCTCAACCCCCAACCTCATGTATGTACGTTAGATTAAGACGATAGTTATAATTATTATGTAGAAGTGGTTCATTACACGTTCGATACACGTTTAGAATGGTTTGATACCTGTCCAATACCTGTTCGATACACGATCAAAGTGGTACGATAGACGTTTAGAGGTGTACGTTAGGCGTTGCAAGTGGTACCATACACGTTCGATACACGTCCAATACACGTTCAGAGGGGTACGCTAGGCGTTGAAAGTGGGACGATAGACGTTTGATAGACGTACAATACACGTTCAGAGTGGTACGATAGACGTTGAAAGTGGTACGATAGACGTTCAGAGGGGTACGTTAGACGTTTGATACATGTTCAGAGTGGTATGGTGTATCCGAATGATGTGTCCAAAGAAGAATGGAAAAACAGTTCAGCCAAACGATACATGTGAAGAAAAAGGTGAGGATGATCAGTGAAAATGTAGGTGGAGCACATAGAATGAGAGGATGGTCAGTGAAGAACAAAGGCATCTTACTTTTGGAAAGCTACGCACTTCTCGCTTTCATGATAAGGGTTTAGATACATGAGCCTGGAGATGCAGCGAGACCAATTGCACTTCACTCGTGACAACGAAGAGTCATGGGATATTGGAAAAACGATACGGCAAATTTTGACCAGGAGATGTGGGGGAATAATGAGCAGGTATGTACATAACAATGTTTTATGTTTTTACGTTTAACGCGTGAATATTATATCGAGGTTTCTATGTTCTAGGATTTGGAGCGTGTAGTCGACGAAATCGACTCCTCTTCCTCAGACACCGTTAGTGATGTGGATAATGACGACGATATCGGCGATGACGGCGACAGTATCGGTGCAGCCATTGATGGCTTGCTGGTAGGATATTGTGCGGAATGTATTAATATTATATTTGCGTTTACATGTTTTACAACTTGCCACCGCTGCCCCCACCGCCCCAGATAAAGCGTTTGCGGGACATGCTCCATGTCCTCGCTCGCGCCACCGTCAACGTCGCCCGCGCTTTCGCTGCGCAAAGGGAATAAATTATATAGATTTTAATCTTTAGTTAATTTCATATGTATATATATTTTTTCTATTTTTTCTATTTTTCCTTTTTCTTTTTATTTTATATTATTTTTATTCCTTTATTATTATTCAATTCGTGTTTTGTCACAATATATATCTCAAACATATATTATTACTCCATTTTATTTACCCGTGTTCCTCCTTTCCTCGTCACATAATTTTAAGATTCGATGTTTCCGAATTCCGCAGACATCGTATATTCATATTTCTGTTACGTATGTGGAATTTCCCATACGCCGCTCTCAACAATTTTTCGATCTCGCGTCTGCGAAGGGAAAACGCCCTAAAAGCCTTTTTGTTTATCACATACCACTCAGGGGGTCGTGATCTTGACCATCTGGAACACGACCATGGGAACGGGAGTGACACGACGACGACCCCGAAGTATTTCCTTATATGGAAATCTCCTAACGAACCCCCACTCATTTTTGGGACTATATAAACCCTTTGGTTTCAACCCTCGTTGGTTAAAAGCAGTACAGTCACGCGTAGAGTAACGTCGTGTCACGCTCGTACAGAGTTGGTTATATTCAGTTAGATCGAGCTAAAGTCTCCGTCAGAATCATAGTTAACCTCATAGAATCCGCGAGTCCGGTTTATATTCTATTTGGCACTTCGAAATAGCCACTCTTACGCCCCGCATCGCCAGTGCGTCAACACCGTGCAACTAGTGGTAACTTACACACTTTATTTAATTATTTAATCGCGACACTTACATTTGTACAATAACTGATTATTGAATATACGAATGGTGTTCACGTGTAAATCGAGTAGATTCGTTAAACCCATCTTTTACCCAGTGATCCTTATAATATTAGTACCATTCACCCACTGATACAACTTTACCGCTCGAGTTGTATCAAATATTAATTAAGAGTTACGAGGCATTACTAACATTCCCCGCGACTCCCTGATCTCGCATCAGGTTCGTTCGCAACCTTTCATCCAAAATAAGGAATCTTCACCAACCCAGTGGCTCCCCGATTTCGCATCGGGTTCGTCCACGAAACCTCACCCTCCTACGGCTCCCTGATTTAGCATCAGGTTCGTCCGTATCCTACAGCTCCCTGATTGCGCATCAGGTTCGTCTGTAAATCTACCAACTTCCTAACAGCTCCCTGGTTTCGCACCAGGTTCGTCTGTGAATAATCCAACCTCCTAACAGCTCCCTGGTTTCGCACCAGGTTCGTCTGTGAACTTTATCCTAGTGACTCCCCGATTTCGCATCGGGTTCGTTCACGACGTTTCACCTTCCTGCGGCTCCCTGATTACAAATCAGGTTCGTCCTCGCCGTCAACAATCCTAGCGGCTCCCTGATTTCGCATCAGGTTCGTCCGCGCACCTAACTAACAAACTCATAAACCATATTCCTTGGGAAATACCCTTCTCGCCGGCCTCTCGCGTTGCCGCAGCCCCGGCTCGTAACATTTCGTTGGCGCCGTCTTCACACCGCCAAATGACATCATCCTGCACGGCTGCTCCAGCAATCAAATTACACACGATCGCACGATATGCTGCGATGTTCGAAATACTGTTAGCTTTAGAATGCTTGCTACATACTTGCTTGAAAAAATATGTCTGTTTTCTACATAATGGTTCACTGGTTAAAAATTATTATTATTTCTCTGCGTTGGAGACAAAACATTCTGCCAACGCTGCATAATTCTATTTCGTCATCCCGCGCGGCTGCCCCAGAGGAGTCAGATTTCGCATAATCGCCCGATATGCCGCGACGCACAGTGGCGAATTTCGCCGAAAAGCTGGCCAAAAATGAATCTGCAATTCCCGTGCAAATTATTAAAATATTTTATTGTAATATAACTCTAAGAAGCTAAAAGTATAATTTTTTAACGTTTAATGTTTAATTTGTTGTTTTAATTATAATTATATTATTAAAAATATTAAAAGTATTGTGGTTTGTAGGTTTTAGTCAAATAATTACGCAGTCATTACTGAAACATTAATATTTGTATATATTTTAACATTATTATATTGCATACTTTGGATATTTCTCGTTGCGTTCTTTTGCCCCATAACACGCGAACTTATGCCCCACATATCGGGTAAAACTTTGCATTTCACACTTTTTGGAAATATTTATTTTATATAAGTTGTGACATGTCAATTTACATGAAGTCACTGCCTATCGAATAATGATTATCAGTGTAATACCAAGGATTTTAGAGAAGTCTAAACTTTAAGTGCGCACTTTTACCCCACATTACTCTACACAAAAATGAGAATATTTGCCAAAATAGCAATTTGTTGCAAAAAACTGCAACGGGGTCTTAAAGTGCATACCTTGAGCTTTCATTTAAAAAAAAGAATGGTGCTTGAGCTCGCTTGAGTTGTAACTTTTTGCTTAAGAATAAACAAAAAATGAATATGCTTTCAGTACTTGTTTATAAAAACTTTTACAGACTTCACATTTAAAACAATAATAGTGTATATGATACTACACCACAATATATAATGCTTATTTTGATAGCTGGACTCGATAAGCTGAAAATAAATCTCAAAGTAGACCTTCAAATTTCGAGCGTCAACTTTGAACTGACATATCTCAGCAAGGGCTGCAGTTTATATATTTACATTAGTAAGAAATTATGCACAAATATGTCATAAATAAATCGCACCAATTGGATTTAGCAAATTTAAAACTTTTACATTCTGATTTTTGGCCAGCTTTTCGCCGAAATTCGCCACTGTGCGACGTTCGAAATACTGTTAGCTTTAAACAATTTAAATTGTTTGGTACATATCTGTTTGAAATAATATTTCTAGATAATGGTTCGGTGGATTGTTGATTATAAATTATTATTCCTCTGCGTTGGAAATAAATGTCTGTATGCAGCATATTGGTTTGGAAAAAATTTTCTGGGGGGGGGGGGGGGGGTGGATAGGGGATAGGAAAAAATTTTAGGGGTGGATCGAGTGTGAACAGGTCCGCTCGAATGGGCGGAGGCAATGGGGTTCGTTCTGAAGAACCCCTACGCAGTCACGACGTACCGCGGGCCGCGGGGCGAGTCGATCATTGATCTCGTCTGGGTTAACCCCGCGGCCACTGCGCTAACGTCGGACTGCTGGGTGGCGGAGGACTGTGAGCCGGCCTCGGATCACATGTACGTGATGCTGGCCACATCCGCTGCCCTGCCTCCCCGTGCCCCTCGAGCCGGTAGAGAGCCACCACGCTGGGCGCTCAAGCGGCTCGATGCCGACGCGGCCCGAATGGCGTCCTCCGTCGTCGCCTGGCCTCCGTTGCCGGGCGACGTCCTCGACGACCCCGCGACTGGCGCCGTTTGGCTCCGGCGCGCGTTGCAGTCCGTCTGCGACGCGACTATGCCGCGAGCCCCGGCGCCGGGTGGGGGTCGGAGATCGGTGTACTGGTGGTCGATGGAGATCGCTGATCTCCGCGCAGCGAATCTGCGCGCTGGACGCCGGTACACCAATGCCCGCCGTCGGTCCCGACGGCGGGTAACGGGGGACCGGCTGCTGGAGCTGCGCTCCGCGTTTTCCGCGGCGCGCAGGGAGCTCCGTGCGGCCATCGCCCGGGCTAAATCCCGTTCGTGCGACGAGTTCCTCGCGACCCTCAACGAGGACCCTTGGGGGCGCCCGTACAAGGCCGTGTCTGTCAAGCTCGGTCCTTGGGCGCCCCCTGTCACAGAGGGCCTCGAGCCCCGGTTTCTCCTGGAGGTCTTGTCGGCGCTGTTCCCCCCTCCCCCGGTTCCTGGGTGGCGTCGACGCTTCGGGAGATCCGGAGCTGACATGGGGCACCCAAATAGCGGATGCCCCGGGGGTCACGGACGAGGAGCTCGAGTCCGCGGTGCGTCGAATGGAGTGTCCGGGCGAGCCTGGGCCTGCGCTATGGGCGCCCTAGGGGACGGCCTCAGACGCGTGTTTGACGCCGCGCTGAGGACCGGTAGGTTCCCCCCCCCCCCCCCGTATGGAAGGAAGCGCGATTGGTGCTGCTGCGAAAGCCCGGAAAACCCGCGGAGTCACCTTCGGCCTACCGGCCGATTTGTCTCCTGGACGAGGCGGGCAAGCTGCTGGAACGCGTTCTGGCTGCCCGCCTCCTGGACCACCTGGGAGCCGCGGAGTTCCCGGACATGTCCGACCGCCAATTCGGCTTTAGGCGACGGCGATCGACGGTAGACGCTATTCTACTGGTGAGATCGCTGTCGCGCCGGGTGGCCGAGAGGGGCGGTGCAAGCGTGGCGGTGTCATTGGACATCGCCAACGCGTTCAACACCGTCTCCTGGGCGGCGATCGAGTGGACGCTACTTCACCATCGCGTCCCGCTCTATCTTCGCCGCCTGATCCGGGACTATCTCCGCGATCGGGTGGTCTCTTACGTCGGCCGGGACGGAGACGGGGTGGCTCACGTGCACCGCGGCGTGCCACATGGGTTCGTGCTAGGGCCCCTGTTATGGAACCTGGCATACGACGCGGTGCTGCGGGTTGAAATGCCATCGCCAGACGTGTCGCTGGTCTGCTACGCGGACGACACGCTGGTGGTGGCTTCCGGGTAGCGTTGGGCAGCAGCGCTAGACCTCGCCGAGAGGGCACTGCGGCTCCTTATCCCCGCGATAGGGGCGCTCGGTCTGCGAGTCGCCGCTGAGAAAACAGAGGCGATATGGCTCGCAGACAGGGTTGGGTCCGGTATTCCCAACAGAGCGTCCCTGAGGGTCGGGGATGCCTGCATCAGGGTCGGCCGATCGATGAAGTATCTCGGCCTGACCCTGGATACCTACTGGCGGTTTTGGCGCCACTTTCGGGTCCTGGGCCCCCGGTTGGAGCGGCAAGTATTCGCGTTCGCACGAATCATGCCCAACCTGGGTGGCCCTCCCGAGGCGGTTTGGTGACTATACGTGACGGTCGTCCGGTCCATGGCGCTCTATGGAGCCCCGGCGTGGGCTGGCGACCTGGAGGACTGTCGCGTCGGGCGAGACCTTCTCGCGAAGGTGCATCGCCGCGCGGTCCTCCGTGCCGTGCGGTCATACCGCACGGCGTCCCACGCCGAACTGTCGGCGCTAGATGGATCCCCTCCTTTCCACCTGCTCGCCGAGATGGAGGCGCAGGTTTACTTCGCCTCCCACGGTCTCGACGGAGCGAGGGACCCGCTGGCGCCGGAAGGACCCGAGGCGCTGGGCCAGGCCCGGCGACGCACGAGAGCCAAGTGGATAAAGTGGCTCTCCCTCCCCGAACATCGGGAGGGACGCGTCGTCGGGGCGCTCCTGCCCATTCTCGGTGAATGGGTGGGGCGCAGGTATGGCAGGCTTACCTTCCGCCTGACGCAGATGCTCACCGGAGTGGGATGCTTCGGTGACTATCTGTGTCGCATAGAGCGGCAGGAAACGCCGCAGTGCCACAGCTGCGGCCGGGGCGATGAGGACTCGGCGGACCACACTCTGGCCAGGTGCCCGGAGTGGCTGGACGACCGCCGGGTCCTCGAGCTGCAGCTGGGTCCCGACTTCTCGCTACCGACGGTCGTGTGTCGGATTGCGGAGGATCGGGACTGCTGGGCGGCCGTCTCCTCCTTCTCCGAGGTGGTCATGCTCGAGAAGGAGGAGGCGCGGCAGATAACCGGGGGCCGGGGGAGGCCGTGCGGCGACTTAGTTGCGAAAGTCGCCCCGCTCCCCCGGTGAACATCTAACAGGCCCCGGGCCGTGTAGTCGCGTCTGCAGACGGAAGGAGTGGGATGGAATGCCGCACCCCGCAACGGGTGCGGCGACAGACCCCCCCCCCCCCCCCCGTGTGCCCTAGCGGGCGAGCGCGCGGGAACGGGGGTGTGGGAAAGGGCGGTGGCGCCACCCCCAACGTCGTGGTCGGGGCACCGCGAAGAAGGGTAGGCGGACGGGGGGCCCACGAACCGGCCCCCCCCCCCTACGGGAGCGGCGAAAACCAACGCCGCTCCCGGTGCACAGTGGGGTATTTGACCAGAAAAGCTGGCCAAAAGTCGATTTCAAAAATTTCGCGTAAGTCGTAAAATTTTTGCTGTTCGTGGCAGTTGAATATGTGAGGAACAATGTAGCAATATTGTTTTTTTCATTTGTGCACGCATGATGCAACAGGCTTCGTCTAAAGTTAGGAGATTTTAGAGCACGCATTTCTTTCTTAACGATCCTCTGAAACATTGTTACCTTATAAGTGATTTTTACATGTTCTAAGGAAAGTGTGTGAAATCTTCCATTACGGATGCTTTTCAGGTAAGGTTATTAACGTTCGAAGATAATTGAGAATTCCGTAAATTTTATCAACAAAATTACCTTTTTTTAAAAAAAGGTACAAAAAAGTGCGCCAAGTATATAATCCCATCCAAAAGAATCACATTTAAAAACATTGTCGTAAATTAATAGCTTTGGAAAACGAATGATATACACTAATTGCGCCAATTATCACAATGACTATTTATACAAAGAAAAAAATGTATTAAATAATATTAACCAGATATATTTTTATACAAATAAATATGTTAATACGAATAAATATTTTATTCAAAATACTTGGCGCTGCTCTCCGAATTGGTATTGCTAAACTGAATAAATATGTATAGATTACATTAAAATCTTTTTCTTTGTTTCTTATCTCAGTGGTGTGTTGCATTATTTTATTTATTAACCAAGACAATTAACATTTTTTGGTGTTGCAGCGCCAAGTATTTTGAATAAAATATTTATTCGTATTAACATATTTATTTGTATAAAAATATATCTGGTTAATATTATTTAATACATTTTTTTCTTTGTATAAATGTCATTGTGATACTTGGCGCAATTAGTGTATATCATTCGTTTTGCAAAGCTATTAATTTACGACAATGTTTTTAAATGTGATTCTTTATGATGGGATTATATACTTGGCGCACTTTTTTGTACCTTTTTTTAAAAAAAGGTAATTTGTTGATAAAATTTACGGAATTCTCAATTATCTTCGAACGTTAATAACTGTACAAATATTTATGATGAAAAACTAAATCCTATTCGAATGTACAGTATATACTTACCTGAAAAGCATCCGTAATGGAAGAATTCACACACTTTCCTTAGAACATGTAAAAATCACTTATAAGGTAACAATGTTTCAGAGGATCGTTAAGAAAGAAATGCGTGCTCTAAAATCTCCTAACTTTCGACGAAGCCTGTTGCATCATGAGTGCACAAATGAAAAAAACAATATTGCTACATTGTTGAGATTTCACACATTTTGTAGTGTTTATTGATGACTGGATAATTTGATCACCCCCTCGGGGTTATTTATTTTTTTAAATATATTGTATTGTCTTCCAAACTACTCATGCCTGCAAAGCTTCAAGACAATTAGATTGGAGGAATTGGTTTAAATTTGAGTTTTCAGATATAAACCAAACATACAAGAAGCAAATAGAGGATTGAAGCTGAATAAAATCGTTTAATTAATATATTACTATGGCACAATAAATTTTTTTCTCTGACGTAGACCACACTGCATCATCTTCTGCTTCGATTATCTGTAAATATATATAATGCACATTTTAGTTACAACTTAACGTAGAAATTATATACAAATAGAGTGGCCCTTTTCTATAGTAAGCGTAGAGACTACAAAATGTGTCCAAAGGAGGTGAGAGCGTATGGCAAAAAATCTTAGTGGAGGAAATTAAATACTAATGATAATTCAACGAAAATGAAAGAAGAGATTCAATATTTTTAACACACAATTTATTGGTGTTAGAATAAAATTAATTTAGTATGTACATTGCTGAATTGAAATATTCTGAATGAGAAACTAATAAAATTAATGAATATCATGAGAACTACTGTGGATTTTAATAAAGTATTATGAATATCTTTCACAAAAGATTCAAAAGTATCAAAGGAGATGCATTTTCAAAGTACCTTCTTCGTACCTACGTTCAATGTACCTACCACCAATGTGACTTGCTCTACACTGCCAGCTGTACGCCATAATTTCCTTAATTCTAAATGCTACGCTAATTTGACAAATTTTGTCGATTTACCTTATTTGACAAATTTCCAGAAACTTGTGCGAAACAAGATGTTTCTCTGTCTATCTAACCTTCTCTGGACAAGCTGCAAGCCTATGCATCCCCTTCATTTCTATTCAAGCCTGTGCATCCCCTTCATTTTTACCCAAGCCTGTGCATCCCCTTCATTTCTATCCAAGCCCGTGCGTCCCCTTCATTTCTATAAGCTTTACATAAAAACTCTAATGTAAAAATAGTTTGCTGGTATAAAAACAATATATTATTTTATAGAAACTTGTGCGAAAGAAGATGCTTCCCTGTCGAACCTTCTCCGGACAACTTCCAAGTCTGTGCGTCCTCTCCGTTTCTATAAGCTCTACATAAATAGTATATTAAAAAATTTTGGTGACATACCTTGTTAATTGTGACAATAATTCAGTGTCCTTTATGGTGTAGAAACTCGTGTAATTTAAAAAATTTTAACTAGTTTCCTTATTTCACATTTGACAGGTTATAATTGTTTGACACTAGCTAGGTTACGTTTACCTTGACAGATCTGCTCTCTGTCTGCTGGCTGTCACGTGACAATAATTTGTTACGCGATTGGCCGAAACCCGCATCCAATGAACGACGTGCCTGAGAGACATTTCCTCACCCTTTCATACTCCCCTCTTGCCTAGAAGTGTAGGACGATGACTATGACGATGCTGAATTTTAAGAACATAAAATTCAGCAAATTGCAACTTTGCATCGAAATATCTCAGCTCATAAGGCCCGTAGGAACAAAACGAAGACACTTTTCTTATGTAAATCAAACCCAAGCTATCCATTAAGACCATTCAAAATCTAATTGGATCAGCCGTTATTGAGATTCGGAAATCTGAGGGTTCTTGATAGCGAGTCGTCGCGTAATAGAGCCACTCCGTGTCTTGCGTTGCGCATACATATATCTATATATACTTGGCGCGAGACACTACCGTGTCTCTTGATTTACGATTATAAGATTTTCTTCACGATTTTGTTATACTTCCGGGTGCGTCCGGATGCTTTTCGTGGTGTCATTACATTTGATAAAGCTTTATGATCACAATGCCATAAAAATTGGTTCCGGCTGCGTCCGGCTGGAAGTTTTGTAGCTAATTTAGCTAGAAATGACAATCGAGAGATGCAGCGTTTCACGTACGCCTGTACGGTCGCGCTCGCCGGACCTCCGTAAGGGGCTAAGAAACTCTTCAAAGGAAATGTTTAGATTATAGACATTTGAGATGTTTATACTATGTTGTAGATAAAGCTTTGACTAAATCCTCTGCTTTCTGTCTGCATTCAGTCGAAACTGTGCCACCAGAGACTACACAGCAAAATATTCAAAACATTTCTTACAATTTTCTTACAATTTATTCAGTTTAAGTTTCATTTTGTATAGTTTATATTTAGTGTGTTATATATATATTTATCCTGCGTACATTAAGTTAATTAGTTTAGTTCATATATAAGTGCTGCAAAAGGGTATGTGAATAAAAAAGCTGGCCATAAGTCAATTTTTTATTTTCACGAAACATTAGAAAGTGGTGAAGAATGGATGATACAGAAGCAGGTATGTGCGACATATTGTTCGGAACGGTTTCTGAACTTTTATATATTTTAAGTAGGCTAAGCTGTATATATGTTCTATTCTAGATGTAAGCCTTGTACATATGTATATAGTTTGGCCTGAGTGGGCCAAAGGTAGGACTGATTGCCTGCTCTCGTCGATTCCGTGATTCGGGTGGACCGAGTAGCTCGGGTCGCGGGATCGGCGAGGGGGGAGGCCGAACCCGTCCGGTGGCTCGCGAATTCCGCCGAGGTATTTCGACTTCGCGTTAATGCGTAGCTAGTCTCTCTTCCTGCTTATCAGGTGTTGTCGCTGGACTATTAATCACATAAGTGCCGTTTGCTTTAGTTTTCTGCTTCCACGCGAGTGATCGCGTGCGGATTTGCGAGTTTGGAGTTTAAACACGCGTTGATTTTTGTATGACCACGCGTTTGGCTTTGTGAGACCACGTGCGTAACCGCTGAGTGTGACACCAAAAACCTCTGAACCATTAAAGCAAAGCTTGATCCAACGATCCAAACAGTGTGACGGTATTTTCTCTCCTTAATAGCTCCGAAAGTGATCACTGAAAGAGTTTCAGGAATTTTCGGGTTCACATATTTTAAGTATATTTTTATAGTTTCCAATTATTCCTTTGAAATCTACTTGATTTTTCTTTCAATTTCCACGTAATAAGAACGATTTTGTTATATTTCCGGGAGTGTTCGAGTTCTATTTTTTTTATCATGGTATACAAGAGGGATTGTGGTATGCAACAGTACAATAATTATCGGAATCAAATGATATTTTATAAAAATTGTTTAGGAGTTTCGTTCATAATATTTATAAGTGGTTTTGTCCTTCTTATAGGGCCATCAAGAGTTAAAATCATGACTCGACGGAAATTTTATAACATCATGCAACGATGTGATGAGAATGATTTTAAGCAAAAAAAAATGGATTATGCTGAAAATTGTGTACTGACTTACGATAATTATTCGGAAGAAGATGAAAAAAACATAAAGCATAAAATATCTCATATCAAAACTGAGATCAAGCAGAGATGGCTAGCATCACATTATAATGAAAAAAAATTTGAAAAATAATCATACTTGGCTAGAAGGTACATTTGAAATATCACCTACAGTAATAACGCCATTAGGTCGCGGTCGGCCAACTAAAACATTCGAAAATTCAAGTGAACGAAGCAAAAGACGCAAAACTGAAGAACTTCGTAGGACTACAGATACAGAAGAGTTAGTCTTTGTTACACAGATGAAGTTGCGAGCTGAAGGAAAAACAGATGCTTCACGAATTATAAAAGATATTATTCAATCTCCGAAACGAGCAACAAAATACAGGAAGGCATATTGTAGTAACGTAGAAGAAATACCAGTACAAATGACTCCTGTACAAGCTTTGTCTATGTTTGTCGAAGCTGGATTATCAAGAAGACAATATGAAATCATACGAAATGGCAACAAAAAGTTTTATCCTTGTTATACTGTCTTACAAAAGGAAAAAACAAATTGCTATCCGAATTCCGATGCATATAGTGTAACAGCAAATTCTGCAGAAATCAATTTGCAGGATTTACTAGACCACACCGCATCTAGACTTTCATTACATCTCCGAGAAGTTGTTGAAATGCTTACTGATTGTGCAGAAGATATGAGTACATTAACACTCGTATATAAATGGGGATGTGATGGGTCGCAACAGGCACAGTTCAAACCAAGATTTGAAAATGTCTCTGACTCTGACGCAAACATATTTCAAAGCTCGTGCGTGCCAGTACAACTGACTTATGGTTCGGATAATAAAAAACTTCTTTGGCAGAATCCAACACCTTCATCGCCGCGATACTGCAGACCTATTTACATTCAATTTATAAAAGAATCCACCGACATTATTACAACAGAAATACAATATATTGAAGATAAAATTAGATCATTGCAAGAAAGTAGAGTTTCTGTAGCAGGTAAAAATCTTACTGTTAAGCATGTGATGTTATTTACAATGATCGATGGCAAAATTTGTAATGCTGCTACAGAGACAACGTCTACCATGAAATGCTACATCTGTGGAGCAACGCCTAAAAATTTTAATGACTTATCTAAAACGAAGGAAATTAATCCAGGAACATTAAAATTTGGCTTATCAGTGTTACATGCGAGAATAAGACTATTTGAAACTTTGTTACATCTTTCGTACAAGTTGCCCGTCAAAAAATGGCAACTGAGATCTGAGAGTGACAAAGCAATTGCCAAAGAACGAAAACTCAATATACAAAAAGCCTTTAGAGAAAGAATGGGGTTAATTGTCGATGTTCCAAAACCTGGGTTTGGGAACACAAACGATGGAAACTCTAGCAGAAGATTTTTCATAGATTCGGAGTTAGCAGCGGAAATCACAGGTGTCGACTCGCAACTAATCTACCGCTTCAGAGTAATTTTGGAGACAATATCCAGTGGTTTCAAAGTGAACATAGAAAAGTTTAGTTCATATAGCATGGATACCGCAAAACTATACGTTGAATTATATCCCTGGTATCCAATGACTCCTACTGTTCACAAGATACTCATTCACGGTCTAACAGTTATTGAAAATGCCTTACTACCAATCGACCAACTGTCTGAGGAGGCTGCTAAAGCGCGTAATAAACACTTCCGTTTATACAGACAAAATTACGCGAGGAAGTTTTCGAGGAAATCTTGTATTTTCGACGTACTTAATAGATTACTGCTTAGCTCAGATCCCCTGTTAACAGGTATGAGACCCATACCACGAAAAAAAGTAACCCGTTCCTCAAAGAAACCATTGAAATGCTTCTTGGTGACTCGGACAAGTCCATGGACACACAAGATTCATGTTCCCATGATGAAGAGGACGTTGCTGAGGTGTCTTCCGGCGAGGAGCCGTGGATATCATCGTCTGATTGATCTCAAATTATTTTATTGTGATAGAAATATATTTTTTTGAGATCAATAAAGTATTTCTGTTTTTCATTAAACAGCAAAAAATAATTTTGGCAAATTTTCTGTAATTATTGACTCCATATTGGAGCTGTCATTTTGAATTTTGAAGTTTTGACATCAGATTCAAAATCAGCGACCTCAAAAACCCCTATATACCAAGTGTGAACAAATTCTAAAACATCGAGAATTTTGACCAGCTTTTCTGGTCAAATACCCCAGTGTGCGGTGGAGCGATCGAACTCGCGGGGCGAGTCGGGTGGCCGGAAACGGGCCGCCCTGCAGGCACGTTGCCAGCCACCCGTCCGAGGTGTCCTCCGGGTGTATCCACCCAGCGGGCTTTCTCAAGGCCCCCTCGGGATGCGGCGGCTCGGGCGCGTCGTTCGTCTCGCACCGCCAGATGGGAGAATACTGCTGGGGGAGGTTTGATAATACTCCTCCAGGGAAGAGCCCCCCCCCCCCCCCCCCACAGTTGGGGGCTGCTGTGCGTGGAGTCGCACGAAACGCAGGGGGGAGGGTTGCGAACGTATCGCTAGTTTGCTCTCGCGCCAAGTCCCTCCCCTCAGGCGCGCAACTCGGCGCACTAGGTAGACAACCTTGAGGTTTTAGTGGGTTCGAGTCCCACATAACCCCGCGGGCGAGGGGTATCCGCGGGGATTTCCACCAAGTAAAAAAAAATGGGTCCGGGCTGCCCCCCCCCCCCCCCCACCCCCACGAAGTGTAACGCGTGGGGGGTTAGGGAAGGAAGACCGGGGGTGATGGTCACCCCCCGCCGCGGTCCCCTCGGTGAGAGAGAGGGGCGTGGGCAGGAGAGGAGGGTGGCCCCAGAGCAGGGCCACCCCATCCTCCACGAGTGCCGCCGCGGACGCGCGGGGGCAGCGCGTCGGTTCCGCGGCAGCAGCGACGGAGGTTCCCGACGGGTAGTGCCCTCCACGGGGGCGGCTAACTATTGTCACTCCCCTCTGAAGCGATCGAGCAGCTCCGCGGGCGAGTGGGCCACTGACGGGCCGCCCAGTGTTCTCTGGCGGCCCTGGTGGCCAGTCACACCTTCGCCCCCAACCGCTTCGGCCCGGTGCTACACCTCAGGGCCGAGGGGGAGCCGTTCGATCGGGGGTCGTGGGGTGGTGGTGTCGGGGGGCACCACTCACCCTAGCAGCAGCGCCCCCCCCCCCCCAAATGGCGGCGCGAGCGTATGGCCCGCCGCGCGTCGCCGAGACGGAGCTAGGGGAGCAGTATGTCTCCCCTGGGAGGACCCCGGCGCGACGGTGCGCCGGGGATACCGGGTGGTGTCGTACCTCAAGCGCAGGAGGGGGGGGGGGGTAGTTGTACCCCCTTGTATTAGGTATCGCTAGTTTGATCTCGTAAAAGTCCTCCCCCTCAGGCGCGCGACACTGCCCCGAGGAGGCCATCTTGGTGGTTTTAGTGGGTTCGAGTCCCACATAACCCCCCGCCCTCCCTCGCGGGCGAGGGGTATCCGCGGGGATTTCCACCAAGTAAGAAAAAAATGTGTCCGGGCTGGCCCCCTCCAGGGTCGACCACCTTCAGCGTGGTGAGGGGGCTCTGGGAAAGCGGCGATGTCCTCTGTCGGGCGCTGGGTGAGGAACTTCGTTCCTTACCCGGTGGCCGTGGGAGGATGCTGCCTTCCTGGTTAAGGGTCGGCCAACCAACCGCCCGCTCCTAGGGGACGCGTGCGCGCGTCGTGGGTGCAGGGTTGGGGTTGGGTCCGGGCTGGGTCTGGGGTCCGCGCGGGCGTGAAGTGGCCCTGTGGCCGTGACCCGCGGATCGCTGGGCGGTTGCTGTCGATTAGGCCCTCTGTGGCCTGTTCGGCTCCTGGTCGTGCGGGATGTTGCCGCCACAGCTGTGGCGGTCTGCGTGGTCCCGTTGCTCTCGGCCCCATTCGCGTCGTATCTGGCCTGGGCCTTGCGTGGTCCCGTTGCCCCTCTCCTGGGGGGCGCGCGCACGCATTTCCATCGCTCCGATGGGAGTGCTTCTGGGTGGGAGTGGCCCTGTGAAGGGCCGCTGTACAGGGTGCGGTGGCCGCAGTAACCGCACTATGGCAGTGAGCATGCTGCGGTAGGGGAGTGGATGGAGAGTCTCTCTGCTATAGCGGGCTCCCGGGAGCGGCCAAATAGTGTCGCTCCCAGTCGCGATCGATCGCGCGTGGGGCGAGTTCGGCAGTTGGGCTGCCCTTCTGGCATAGCCAGCCGCTCGCCCGGGGGCTGGGTGGGTTCTGACCTTCGAGTCCCCGACCGATTTGTGCCCCCCCCCCCGGGGTTTGCGGTATTTGGGCGCCCTTACGGCTAGCCGACCGCCCCAGCCCGGAGGTTCGTTCCCACGGGGTCGACGCCGGGAAGTGCGTTTCGACGCGCATTCGGCGCGCGATCGGTCGCGGGGTCGTGGGGCGGGGGTGCCGGGGGGGGCACCACCCGCCCTTGTTTAGCAGCGACCCTGGAAGAGGGTGGCGTGTGGCCCGCAGCGTTACCCCGGCGATAGCGGGAAATTCTCCCGGGGAGCTTCCCTCCCCCGTGGGGAAGTGCCAACTCTGGCAAACGAGCGCGGGGATCCGTGGTCTTGACGATGGTCTAGCGACCGTATCGCTAGTTTGATCTCGCGCAAGAACGGCCATCTTCCTTGCCAGATCCTCCCGCTCTAGGCGGTTACCGTGCAGGTTTTAGGTGGTTGGGCCTCCCCCGAGGTTCGGGGTATCCGCTCCGGATTTCCTGCACGTAAAAAAAAAAAAGGTCTCCGCGACAGCTCGGCCCGGACTGATCCGCTCCACGATTGCGGCTTCCCCCACTCCACGGCTCGTGCACGCGCAGCCAGTCTTCCCCTTCCCGCTCCCCGCGCGCGCCATCACTTCCCCCCCCCCCCTTAGCACACCCGAGTTAGAACTCTCCTAGCCTTACTACTATATAAGCTAATAAATCTTACAAATCCTTCAACTTAACCCTTATGTCAATAACCGGGTACAGCTGTACCCATCTAAGCGTTGCCTCCTAAAATTTTTTATGTTCCCGTTAAAAGAAAGTTTCATTTCGAGATACATGCGGAAAGTCCCGTATACCTAATAAAGGTCTCCCGGCTCACCTCAGGGTTGCCGAAGTCAAGTATAATTACAAAGTTACGAATCACCCCTCTAAAGAACCTTAAATACATGATTTCACCACGCGGGTACAGCTGTACCCCGGTCATTGAACAACGTAGGTAAAGTTGATTATTGACATAAGGGTTAAGGGGACTCCCTAGTGTGACGCCTGAAAATAGGGCTGTATTTGGGAAATTTTTTTAAGGAAATGTACTTGATATTGCAGTTTCAAACTTTGAGGTATTTATTCAGTTACATTTGGGCAATCTATTTAAATTTTTTGAAGCATTGGTGATAATTAAATTTTATGTTAGAAGGAGTATAATGAGAAGCTCGCAAATAAACGTCTGCTGCTGGCGATCACGATCACGGCTGTCATGGTTATCGGAAACAAGAAACGCAGTTATTTTCTTAATCTATATGAACATAGCTAGGGTTTGAACAGGAACGACAATAGAAAATCAGCAAATAAAAAAATGGCAGCACTTTAAAGGAAAGTTTTCATTTCGCGGCAAAAAAGTGGTCAGTTTTTTGAGCTGCGAAATTCGAATTTTTCATATAATGATTTCATTCTAGTTCAGGTCCTAACAGAACATGCACTGAATATATATGTTAAGTTTTAAGTCGTTTGGATGAGTAGTTTTTGAGATATCGTGATCGCCGCGCAAAAATGTCGTTTCGAGTAAAACGCGTTTAAATATTCACTTCTGTTTTACTCCAGAGTCTACGATGCACTGAATCACACCAGCTATAACACTTGGAGGGGCCCATTTAGCACAGAAGGGGACGGTACAGGTTGCCAGGTCATAGGTAACTCTGAAGGTCTTTCAATTCAAAAAGATGGACCTTCGGTACAAGCGTTGAGGGCTTCGATTCATGCCTACGCGCCCGGTCGCGCGCTACCTTTCATAGCTCACCACGTTACCAAAGTTTCGAATTCAGTTATAATATTTTAGGAATATGTTCTTAAGATGTTGAACTTTCAGAAAACGCAAAAAAAAATCGATTTTTTTTTTAACCGTCACACTAGGGAGACCCCTTAAAGTCGTAATTAAACCTATTTTAGAATCCCTAGTACAAAAAATTGGAAGACTGATAAAGGCACAAAAAGTATAAAAGAATATGAACATGCTTACGATGATATGAACGAAATTTTTTTTATCTATTCGAGCCGCAGCAAAAAAATATGAGTTATGTCATGTATCTTTGTCAAGATATGTGAAGAAACGGCAGACAGCTTTAGACGAAGATACTAATTCTCCTGCCACAATGGGCTATAGACCTTGGAACAAAGTTTTCAACGAAGGGCAGGAAAAGTTAATGGCAATATAGGGTGAATTGACCAGTGAATGAACAAATTGACTTTTTTCGTGTATAACAAGAATACTATTTCATTGAGAACAATGATCTTATATTTAGAATGAAGGAAAATTTATTCAGATAACGCCGATACTAATATTTTTTGAATTTATGAACGTCTTGGTCGCTTATTAATATTTTTGTTTTGTGGTGTCGGGTGCTGCATTCACGTCGAGAAACCTAGTAAGAAAACGCGTACGATGACAGTTAACCGAAATATTGTGTAAAGTGTAAAATAAATAATTCCCAAGGTATGTAATAGCTTTTTCAACTGTTGATATTATCAATCTTTAATTTCAGTGAAACATATTGAATAAATATTGTTAAATATTTGCAATTTATTAGTATTTATTCACTGGTTCGGGTTTTTAACCTATTTTCCACTGAAAGAACATAGACTTATTCAGCCAACCGAAAATTCATTTTATTTTAGATGATATAAAAAAAAAGCAAAATTGTTCCGTATAAACGGTTCAAATATACAGAGGAGGACATGCAAATTGCATTGGAATCAGTAAGGGGAGGAATGAAACTGTGTAAAGCAGCTGAAAAATATAACGTACCAAAATCAACTCTAAGTGCAAAATTAACTGGTAAAAATCCAGAAAGAAGAAAGATGGGCCCCTCTTCAGTCTTAACAGAAGAGGAAGAAAACAGATTAGAACACTGGATTTTGAGCAAGGCAGAACTAGGATTTCCAATGCATCCCGAGGAAGTCAAAGTTACTGTGCAACGTGTACTTAAGGAAACACCTAGACATAATTTATTTATTGAAGATAAACCTGGGTATAAATCGTTTAAATTATTCCTGCAACGACATTGTTACGTGCCGGTTACTTTTTAAATTCATCTCAAAATTTTTGCTATATTCACGTCATTCGCTACACAGATGTCGGCCATTGGTTCAACCATCACGTGTTATGGGAACTTCCCTCGATCAATTGTCGATTATCTGTGAATATTCTTGATAGTTGTATTTTAATTCAGCTCCACGCCTGTCACGCCACGGCATATTCTCATGGAAGATTATTGTCAGCGATCTCACAACCCCGTCAACGTTCTTGGAATGCGCGCTGAGATAAGCTTTCGGAAACTTAAGCATTGTAGTAAACCATTTATATTTTTCTTTCTTCTAAATTTCCATCACACCGTCATTGACAACTGATTAAATCATTGCGTGTTATGGGAGTTTCCCTCGATCAATTGTCAATGATCTACAAACTGAATTATAATAATAATTAAATGTGAGCCGCTACGCCACTGCGTTCTTCCATGTGAATATCGTCTAACACCGTCAACAGTCTTAGAACTCCGGATGCGATAAACTCAAGCCCCGTGAGGCTGGGAACGGTCCGAGGCGACGACGGTTGGGCCCGTGTGCAGGAGGTGCAGAGTCAGCAATTTTGGCGCTCTTTGTTTCAAAGTCCCGAGTGCTCGGGCCTACCCTGCAAACACTCGTGGCAGTCGTCTGTTAAATCGCATCGAGCGTAGTCGTTCTGTCCGAGGACAATTTACCGAACATTTAATCGGGTTATAAGCCGGAGTTCCACAGTGTCGCTGAACGTGGAAGGACTTAGTTCTCGTGAAACTTTATACATATTTTTTGCGTTTCCACCTTTAAATCATAATCAATTTTAACCGTTTCTAATTAAATCGTTTAACCTCTTACCTTCAATATTCAAAATAATATATTGTGAACCAACATCGGCACTGGATTATTGTGCGTCGTTCCTGCGCTTCATCATCCTGTACGCGGGACCCTCCAGGTCACCGGAGCGAAAGTGAAAGAGACAGAGAGAGAGAGAGTAAGCGTACATTAAAATTTGACAGTCTCTACGCCGCATCGGTGAGTCCGTTTATTACAATATTGTACGGAGCCGATAAATGATCCTACTCACATAGTGAGCTGTGGGTTTCCCCCTCGATCATTTGTCGTTCCTTGTTCCTTTTTATCATGTGAGAACGCCACGTTTTGTTCAAATTTATTTTTCTCAAATAATTATATTGCGATTTTTCCTAAACCGCCTTCTTAAAATTTTGTTAACCTTGCGTAATTATTGATCCAACCTCTTGAGAGAGTTGTGGGTTTCCCCTCGATCATTTATCGTTGCGAAACATCGCGCGTCTTTGTGAATCTGTTTTAAAAAATAACCATGTATAAACTCCCAAATATTGTGCAACCTTGATTTCCTTTCTTTTTCTTATTGTAATACATGGTACATATTCATATAAATCAGGTCTCATTTCTTTTAAACCAGTCTCCCTAGAAAATACCACCTTCTGACGGGTCAACCTGTATTGGTTATAGCAGTTGCGTATCCCATAAATAATCCTGATATTTTGCGTAATCGCTGATTATAGCAAAATTATAACTTTTCCTTTAAATTCGTTAAGCGTTGCGTGAGAAAATTAGACTCCACCGCTCGGTCATTTATAAATTAACGCCCTCACGTAACAACATCCTCAAATTTTCAGGAGAAATACTGAAATTATTTCAAAAGCTCGGGCCGCCGTGACTGAAAAAGGTATAAGAGAGTGATTCGGCGAAGTTAAGGATTTTTGGAAGAAATCAATGCTCTTGATGTGCTTACAAGGCCGAAAAGCATTTTTAATAGTAACGAAACAGGCGTCCAAATTTGTCCAAAAACTGGTAAAATGTTAGGACCGAAAAACGAAAAGAATTTTTACGAAATAGCCAGTGGAAAAGAAAAAGAATCAATAACTGTGTTGTGCACATTTTCTGCAGATGGTAATTACGTGCCACCCATGATTGTTTACCCCTACGAAAAAATTCCAAAAGAAATTTCAAATTCTGTTCCAAGCACATGGCCCATTGGTCGCTATGAAAGTGGGTGGATGGTCTCCAAAACATTTTTTGAATACATCGCCAATGTGTTTTATCCGTGGTGTTTGGAGAATGAAGTGGTGTTTCCAGTAATTTTTTTCCTGGATGGACACAAATCCCATTTAAGTTTGGAAGTGTCTAAGTTTTGTAGCCAACACAATAAAATTTGTTATTGTTTACCACCCAACGCAACTCACATTATGCAACCATGCGATGTATCTATTTTCAAGCCGTTGAAAGAAAAGTGGAAGAAGGTAGTTCTAGAGCACAAACAAAAAACACAGAAAGCCATTACAAAATCAACTTTTGCTCCACTCTTTCAAACGGCTTTCAATCAGTTTTATAAAAAAGAAATAATGCAGAAAGGTTTTGAAAGATGTGGCCTATCGCCATTCGATGAAAATGCTATTGATTATAACAAATGTATCAGTACAAGACGTAATATGATTTTCAATACATCATCAGATGATTCCTGGCCGTCTCTAGAGGATTACTCAACAGCAAAGAATGTGATGGAGCATACGCTTGGTGACGTAATAATCGAAATTTTTTCAAGATAGAGAAGGTTCAATGACGAATGCACCGATCCAATGTACAAACTGTGGAAACTGTACGCAGACCGTATAGATGGTCGTCCATCAGAAGCTCTGGATTTTTCTCCAGAGATATGTACAGAGCAACCGTTAAGCCGGATCCAGACTTGAATGAGTATACGTTGAGCAAGGCCGAACGCGCACGAATATTCTGATGTGGACGGGTGAAACGGTAGCCAGGGCCGCATGCTTCTCCGTTAGGAAGAGTGAGCGTGAACGCGCATGCTAGTGTGGACGTGTCATTCGTGGTGACTCGACGCATACGGCCCCACTCGCGAATGCCGACGAAGGCACATGGCCTGAGCCGACCGTTGTCGGTTTTCTTCCACACATCAAAGGAAGTTTCGAGCGTATTGCGCTCAGCGTAGTTGATAGAAGCAGATGCGATACTTTTCTCAAATCCTCGATGTCCCGGATTTTCATGATATTGAAATATTGAATTGGACTTCATATGAAATTAGGGAGGGCTAAGTACTCATTTTTATAGTTTCGAAATTGTTTAAAAATTACAAATCTTCGAAGTTCCCTGGTCTCGGTGATTTTTATGAAACCCGCCTTCAGAAATGAATTTTAATGACCTAAATTATTGAAGGTATGATCTTGCGGTTTTTTTTTTAATCGTAAAGGATGGATCTATGTGAATTCATTTAATCCATTACTAATATAGTTATACACAGTTGATGAAAAATAAGAAAATTATATTTTTAACAATATAATGCATTTAACATATGATAGACTTTAAAGCTCCATTTTAATGAATAATTTGTCTTTCTTTTCTTCACTACATCCTGTATTGTTCTCAATTCATACAACCTGACCGACTCGCTGTTGTATTAAAAAATCACACGAGATTACTCGCGGGGAACGGCAATATGCTTCGTAGAGGGACGCAGGAAGAAAAGGGGTAGTCAACTGACGGCACGTGGTTCCGCCTACGTCGTCTTTCCTTCAAATTGGAGACGGATCCCTTATCTCTCGAGTATATGTATACACGCACTCGAACTTCAAAACAAAAGCACGCGTCGACGTATTCAGTGCGAGAGATGGTAGGCTTGAAGTCCGATTGGTCCCAAACTAACCAATCGGGCCTGCTTATATGTCGTGTCTAAACACGCACTCGAATTTCAAAACAAAAGCACGCGTTGACGTATTCCGTGCGAGAGAAGGTGGGCTTGAAGTCCGATTGGTCTTAACCTAACCAATTTGCTCTGCATCCGTTCCAAAAGGCCACTCTCTTGAAGAGGGCCTCTTCACAGCAATATCTCCTCCCCGAGGCCCACCTTTTCTCGCATGGAATACGTCGACGCGTGCTTCTGTTTTGAAATTAGAACGCGTGTTTATACTCGAGAGATAAGGGATCCGTGTTTAATTTGACGGAAGGACGACGCAAGCGGAACCACGCGTCGTCATCGGACTACCCCTTTTCTTCCTGCGTCTCTCCACGAGGCGTATGGATTGTGAGTAATACTTTCTAATTGCTATATTGGTGTCATCTTTCTCTCGTGCGTCGGGACAAAAGCGGGCTCACAGCCAAGCGAGAATTCGTTGTTATTGCCAACCTCACTGAAACTGGAATAGCGTCCCTGAATCGAGTATCTTTCTTGAACACTTTAGGTCCGATCATCTGAATCAGCACTTCAAAATCCTCACTTGACATTTGTACAAAATTTTGAAACTGTCCCGTGCTAATTTCCACTTTAATTGATTCAGAATATTGTGCCCCTCTTCTTTTCTGTTATATAAAGTTCTGTAATCCACCATCGTCCATCTACTTTTTTTTAGTTCGCTTTTCTTTTAATAGTTTGTACGTTAAAAGAAACGCTGCGCTCGCAATAAGGAGATGTATCTTCGATGCCATCTTTGCGACTGCGGTAGCTGAGCACAGAAGTTGGTGACGAAAGACACAGGGCACTTTCGACCCCTCCGCATGCGGCATTCGTGCGCGTTCGGCCTTGCTCAGCGTATACGCATTCAAGTCTGGATCCGGCTTTAGACTTGAACTCTGCAATATCCTCAAACGGTGATGGTATCGTTGTATGTGCAGTTGATAATTCTGGTAACTTAATAGTTGAAAAAAGTAAGCTTCTTTGTACTTTCTTGGAAACTAACTAGGTACAAGTAACATCAACTATTGCCTGATTTTCGAAAGAAGACGCCTGGGCGGGCAATTACCGTAAGTTAGTGGCTCCGGCCCCAAGGTGCCGTCTTTCAAAAATCAGGCAATACCTAAACAAAAGTAAAATTACCTAACTAATCAAAAGTGAAACTAATATATTCAGCAGGACAACCAATACGCTTAGACAGGTCTTGTGACTTAAGGGGTTAGGACACAGTAACGGGCCAAAAAGGCACACGATTTTTAGACGACGATAATAAGAAAAGTAAACGATCGATTAATATAAGGTTTTGTGTTTTAGTACACTATATTATGAACTATAAGAAAAGCTTATAATATTTACAAAATAGCATTTGTATGCCGTGCATTTAAACTGTCCTTTTTTTCGGATGGCCAACTGGTGGGCCGAATTCCGGGAAATCGGATGAACTGAATCAAAAACCCAAAAAATATCATAAACTATAATATATTTCCTAGGCATTGACGATCCAACATTTCAAATTTTTTAATTATTGTACAAAATATAAACAGAAAGATGTCGCCACTTCTTTCGAAATTTGATCATTATTTATCAAACATCGGCCATTTTGTCAATTTTCGCAAAAATTGAAATGTTGGATCGTCAATGCCTAGGAAATATATTATATTTTATGACATTTTTGGGGTTTTTGATTCAGTTCATCCGATTTCCTGGTATCTGGCCCAGCAGTTGGCCATCCGAAAAAAAAGGACAGTTTAAATGGAGACATTGCACGGCATACAAATGCTATTTTGTAAATATTATAAGCTTTTCTAATAGTTCATAATATAGGGAACTAAACCACAAAACCTTATATTAATCGATCGTTTACTTTTCTTATTATCGTCGTCTAAAAATCGTCTGCTTTTTTGGCCCGTTACTGTGTCCTAACCCCTTAAGGGGGGAGACCACTGTAAAAAATCTGACAAATCGATTTTTTATTTTTTACATTTTCTGAAAGACACACATTTCAAGAATGCTGTCTCCAAATTTTATGAAGAAATTCGCAAAATTAACGGAGATATAGTAATTTCTGTGAAGCGGGGTCAAACGCGCGACTGAGCCGCGCGGAACATTGAACGCATTTTCCTCAGAATGACATTTTTCAACTGCGTTGACAGTCTACAGAGAAAACTATACGTCCAATTAACATGGTCAAGGACATTTCTTGTACGGAAAACCTGTGGCTATTACGTGACGATCAGTTTTTTTCAATTTTCGACCTACTTCTATTTTTTTTATTAACATTTCCCCAATTTTGTACCCCGAAAACATGATATTTTTTCTCAGTGGTCCACCATTTTGTAATTTTTTACAATTTTGACTTTTTTTGATCGTCACGTAATAGAGGCAGGCTTCTAGTTTCTGAATATTATTGTGTTTTTGAATTCGGATTAACCATATGGCCTGGGCACTGTCAACGCGACTAGCATGTTTTTGCCGCAGCCCAAATTTTGACGAAGAGTATACAGGAAACGGATTTATGAATTTGATTGAAAAAAAAATTTTCTTACCCTTCGATATGTACACTATTAACTATACTGAGCAATATATTGATTTACAGTGGTCTCCCCCCTTAAAGGGTCAAGACGAAAATGCTGCATACATTATAGATTGTGAGTATGAAACTCGCCCCCCCCCCCCCCATTACCGAATCTCAATTCGGTTTGGGATAAACACTTGTCCTGGCCATCTGCAGATCAGGATCAATCAAAGAAAGGGGGAAAAACTAAAAGCCTCCCATATGCCATTATGTCTGTAAAGTGGCAAGAATACCACGAGGCAATAAAAATTCAACAATTAGATAATCAAAAAAAGGCTGCTGAAAAGATAGAATTGAAGAAAAAAACAGGAAGAGGCAGAGCTTTTTAAAATAGAGAAAGTTCGAATAAGAGAAGAGAAAGCTAAAAAAAAGCAGAGATGTGCAAAATTAAAAAAGAAAAAGTTTTATTTAAAAAAAATAAAAAAGAATTAAATACATTTGTAATGTTATATTTAATTACTGTGTTCTGATATAAATAAATTTGTCAAGTTTTTATTATTATAATACCTATATAATATGAACTTTCTTTCTACTTTTGTAGCGTTTTCAGCGTTTTCCCGTCGGAAAATTAAGTACTATTCTTTGTGTTCATTCACTGCGTACAAGGTATTCATTGATTGGATATTTTGTTTATTCACTAGTATATTGGGCATTGATTACATTTTTATGATTTATTTCAGACGCCGTTCAAGTCAAAAGCCACAAAATTTTTTTTTAGACATTTTTGAAGCCTATTCTGTTACAAATTCTTGTTTCCTTAATAAATTAGGAGATTATTCAATTTTTATCGTTATTTGAAATTGATAAAACGCTTAACTGTTCCTTCACTGGTCAATTCACCCTACATAATAAAGGCAGCCGAAATATATTATGGTTTCTGTCCAAAAGAAGTTAGAAGATTTGCATATGAACTAGTGTTTGGGAATGCATTAATTCCCAAAGCCACCACACTCGCTCTCGGCGCAGCATCTCGCGGACTCAGCGCGGAGTCACAGATCGACGATCGATCCACCAATCAGCGATGGGGATCGACGGTCGATCACCAATCATCCACGCGGAGTGTGCGCCATTCATCCAATCAGCGCAACGAGTGACGCTGTTTCGGTCGGTTCGAGAATGCGCGCAAACCAATCACATATCACCACATCTATCGATCAATCAATCAGATTCCCCACGTCTGTGGATCTTCGAGAATGTTCGAGACGACGCCGGTAACGGAAGTGATCATCCATCTTGCACTCACTCTTGTTCATATCGAGTACGTGAAAGGACGTGTCGCTCGCAATTGCGGAAACTTTCAAGTGTAACTTGTGAATTCTCATCCGATCTCATCCGATACTATCTCAGCAAGTTCTCACGCTTATCAAAACGTATTTATCACTCTTGTTCACGTAGTGTGTAGGTGTTTGGGAATGGAATTAGTTTCCCACGCCGTCACACGCATTCTCATGGCAGCACTTCGCGGACTGCGATCCAGCAACGCTGAGCGCTGGGCGAGCCGCCAATCAGCGGCTATCGATCAACCGTCGCCGAGATCGATGCACCAATCAGCGGGCCGCTTCAGGGTTCTAGAAGAACGGAGAAGACGCGGTTGCGAACGTCCGCCATACCGATCACTCATTGAAACGGACCGCTGTATCTCGCGTCGCGATTTCAGTACCTTCATTGCAATTACCACGCTTCTTTCAACTGCAACTATTGTGCATAATCTCTTCTCACCGCCTATCATTGTTTAAAAAGCAGCGCTTAAACAACTCTTACCGCCGCGCGAAATTAATACAATTCGGTGAGCGCCACGTGCCAACAACACGCGGTTCATGTTGTCTCATTCTCTTCTCAAAACCGGCCATAAATAGTATTGCTGTGCTAAATATCATTAAGTGCATTGACTTGTGAATCCAATAAAGTGACAAAGTTTGTTTACTGCAATTGTGTCTCAGTGCATCTAACCTGTCTTACATTCCACTCTTCTCACACAAGTACCTTGGTTTTTTTCTCAAATAGTAGGAGTAGACGTGTCGCGTGCGGTCTCAGTTTATCTCAACTCGTGAATTCCTCATTGCTCAGCATACATCAAACATACAATCACCCGCTCACTCTGTGCTCTCGCGTTACCTTGATAAATAAGCGTATCAAGTGTAGATCCGCGCGTGTGAAGTGCTCGCGGTGCGTCGCATGCACGTGTAATCACCATGTGTCGAACAATGATTCTCAGGCTCATCTCTTGTTGTAAATTGTGTGTCAAGGAGGCTCAACGCTCACTACGAGTGTTTTAATGGAGGCTCAACGCTCACTACGAGTGTTTTAATGGAGGCTCAACGCTCACTACGAGTGTTTTAATGGAGGCTCAACGCTCACTACGAGTGTTTTAATGGAGGCTCAACGCTCACTACGAGTGTTTTAATGGAGGCTCAACGCTCACTACGAGTGTTTTAATGGAGGCTCAACGCTCACTACGAGTGTTTTAATGGAGGCTCAACGCTCACTACGAGTGTTTTAATAAACTGACTCATACTCGTTTAACCACCTGTGCATCATTGTGTCCCTGCTTCACCGTCGAACCTAATCTCACTTTCCACCAGCGTGCTCAACCAACTCATTTCGCAAACAACTAGCAACGAAATATAAATTGTTAATGCCACATCAGTGGGAAAAAAATAAGATGGTTAGTGATGATTGGTTCAGTAACTTCATGAAAAGACACCCACAATTATCTGTACGATGTGCACAGCCTACCAGTTTGTATCATGCCACTAGTTTTAACGAGAGGAACGTAGGCAGTTTCTTTGACTATTTGGAAACTGTTCTTGCGAAATACAAGTTGGAAGCAAAATATATATATATATAATATCGATGAAACAGGTATTACTACGGTCCAAAAACCAAATAGAATTGTTGCTAAAAAGGGCATGAGGCAAGTTGGTGCATTGACATCTGCCGAACGGGGACAGTTACTCACAGTAACTTGTCGTGTCAATGCTCTTGGTAATTATATACCTCCAATGTTTATATTTCCAAGACTTCGATACAAAGAACACTTTGTAAGAAATGGTCCAATTGGGAGCATTGGAAGTGGAAATGCCAGCGGGTGGATGCAAGAAACTGAATTTCTTGTATTTTTGAAACACTTGCAAAAATATACGTCTGCAACAAAGGAGAAACAAATTCTCCTGCTATTGGATAATCATTCGTCGCATATATCTATCCAAGCTCTTAATTATTGCTCCGAAAATGGTACGGTAATGCTGTCTTTTCCACCCCACTGCTCGCACAAGTTACAACCGCTCGATCGATCTGTATATGGTCCATTAAAAAAAGCGATTAATACCAGTTCTGATGCTTGGATGCGTAATAACCCAGGGAAAACAATGACTATTTACCACATTCCTTCAATAATAGCAACGGCTCATCCCATATCTGTAACAGTATCTGTCGCGCACCTTCGATGCGCTTTACGCGACATTTAATCTTTATTTATGCCGGCCCGCGGATACGTTCGCGACACGATGTGAAAGGTCTGGACAAAGGACTCCCACGTAATTGCTCCTCTGGCGAGAAAAATGCTTCTTTAATAATTCTTACAGCGTGCGACGCTGTTCGCTTACACATTGTCTCTGACTCGACCGCACGTCTTCGCAGCGACGAAGCGATCCCCCTTCGCAGTCCTACGTGACGTAGGTCCGGTCCTATTGGCAGTCTCAATTCTCGCGTGATTGGGGAAAGCCAATAAGCGACGACAAGAATTGTCTACGTGATCACGCGTAACAACAACGCAGGACATAGGTATGCCCGAAAAAGTAAACACGACGGTTACAAGTAACCTCTACGCTTTGATTGAGGACAAGCACGAGAGTATCGCACATCTATTCTGAACAGTATCTAATATTCAGGCAGGCTTCAAGTGTAGAGGAATATATCCTTAGAACAGGAATATATTTACAGCTCTCGATTATGCCCCATCGTACGTTACAGATAGGCCCCTATCAACACCCCAAAACGATACTACCCCAACAGAACAGAATAGCAATGAAATTTTATCAACCGAAAGTGAACAAGTAAATGAAGAATTCAGTCCAGAAATTGTGCGACTATTTTGTAAAGCCCTTCTACGTAAAGTTTCAAATAAGGGGGAAAGAAGGAAGTCTACCATATATATTGATGTTGCTGAAAGACTAAAGATAAAAGCAGAATATAAAGAGAAGCAAGGGAAAAGAATGAAGAAAAATAAGGGGCAGAAAGCAAAGAATTCTTTTAATAGCTGTAACAATGTCAGTAATCAGTCTAGTGACAAAAATGATAAAGAATATTATTGTCTGGCGTGCATGGAACCCTATAGCACAAGCAAACCAAACGAAAAATGGGTCCAATGTACTATTGCCTGGCCGAAAGAGATCCCTAGCAGGCGGTCTCGGGCGATGCAGTCCGTCGACATGACGATTGGTCGAGGCACCTATTTGGTCACACTTTTAAAGACGGGGCACACGTATTTTGGTTATTGGCTGACGTAGGCACTTACATTGTCGCACCGCGCGACGAAAAAACCGAACAAAACACATCCAGATCGAGTGGGATGGAGCTATCTGACCGACGAACGCCAAAGAAATAGCGTAGGCATCTCAGACGGTCAACTATTAATATATAATGACATACAAATTTCCTTATTTTTTACAATATGTTTAGGAAAGTATTATCCTGATACCAAACCAATGATAATACTTTCCTGAACATATTGCGAAAAATAAGGAAATTTTTATGCTATGCTATTGCTTTGGCGTTCGTCGGTCAGATTGCTCTATTCCACTCGATCTCGATGTGTTTTGTTCGCTCTCTTCGTCGCGCGGTGCGACAATGTATGTGGCTACTTCAGCCAATAACCAAAATACGTGTACCCCGTCTTTAAAAGTGTGCCCAAGTAGGCGACTCGCGAGCAATCGTCACAGCGGCGGTCTGTTTCGCCCGAGACCGCCTGCTAGGGATTTTCTTTCGGCCCGGCAATAGTACTGTGTGTAAGGATTGGGCACATGAAGAATTCACCGGCCACAACATGTTTTATATTTGCCACAATTGTGATGCTGAATAATAGGTTACAAATTTTACTTTTTTCAGTCATTATTATAATTTCAAATCTATACATATATTAATTTTTTCAAGTTAAAGTTGTGTTACTATCGACCCCATGCAGTGTTACAACCGACCCGAAGTCGGGGAGGGTTGTAACACTTTGTCCGCTTCTCATTTTTTATTAATAACCTGGATATTACTTGACAAACAGCGAAGCTGTTGTGGCTGAATAAGTGTCAGAGAAGTAACATTTTCGTAAAAAAATTTTGTTGTAAGTTTAATAGTTTTTGTATAATTATATTCCAAAGTCAAAGTGTTACTATCGCCCCCGGTCTACCCTATGCAATAAACTTGTTATTCATATCATTATAGAAAAAGGGTTCAATCTATTCATTTTCCCGGAGACAAATAACACAGTACAACAGCCATCTGAACTTGTAACATTTAATAGCCGTTTCTTATAGGTTTTCGTGCGTTGAAAACTAATCCGGAAGCCGTTTGTAGCCATCGCCCTCAGTTTTTGAGAAATTCAATTTTCAAAAAAAAAACTGCAAATTTTCTACTTTGAACATCGTTTGTGTCGAAACGGTAATAGTTATTCGGTTGCTCGTTGCGTCAAATTATTCTATGAACCCTCCCGAATACAACGATATAACTGTGACGTTGTTGGGGAATATTGGGTGGTTGTACACGAAGCCTTTCTTCGCGGCTCTAAGGGGTAGGAGATTCAGGCACGGAGACCTTCCTTCGCTGTACTGAGGGGTAGGAGATTCAGGCACGGAGACCTTGCTTCGCTGCTCTGAGGGGTAGGAGATTCAGGCACGGAGACCTTGCTTCACTGCTCAATCGACCAGGGACACCCGTTAGAATATTATCGGATTGTATTTATGACTCGATAATTGGTTTAACTATTGCAGGGAAGAAAGAAAGATACGTGTCGTAGTTCTATTGAATAGGAATATTAACGGCCATGTAGGACCCTGTGTGAAAGAAAAGTCGCTAACACTAGCAGAACTCCCGGCGTTAGCGAAGAAGGATCAGCTGTTGCAAGGCCGTAAGGATTCCGAGTATTCGAAGAATAATTACGAGAAGTCAAGCGTAAGGAAAACCAAGCCGTTATTTATTGAAAAGCGTACAAATAAGCAATGTACCTTTTAGAGCGATAACGGTGGAGAGATTACAATGATGCGTTGGACATTAAGCATAGGCAGAGAGCATTTATATAACGGTTGTCGATAAAATAATGTAACAAAAGATAAATTAGTATTAAGGGGTCTCCCTAGTGTGACGGTTAAAAAAATCGATTTTTTTTTGCGTTTTTTGAAAGTTCAACATTTTAAGAACATATTCCTAAAATATTATAGCTGAATTCGAAAATTTGGCAACGTAGTGAGCTATGAAAGGTAGCGCGCGACCGGGCGCGCAGACATGATTCGAAGCCCTCAACGGTTGTACCGAAGGTCCACCTTTTTGAATTGAAAAATCTCCAGAGTTATCTACAACCCCTGGCAATAAGTTTGGAACGAAACGCAAAAATACGAAACTAACGAGAAACACCAATATTTTTTATGTATAACATGTAACGGTACACATATGAAACGCGTGGTAATGTTAAATTGGTCTGTTTTAAAGTAAAAGCACCAAAAATAATTAAGCGGGTAGACACGTCACGTGGTCTGGCCGGCGGGGCCGGTCGGTATTACAGCAGATTTTTTCTGCACAGAAATGGTAATACCCATAGATACGCGGCTGCCTGTGCACGCGAGAGGGAGCTGTTTGCTATTTCCATATTCTATTTTGAATGTGGAAAGAAATTCTCAGCTGTTGCGTTGCACTTGTAAAAATTTAAACAGAAAGTCTGCTGGTACTGCAAACGTAGAAAATTCATTGTACATTTACTTGAAATGTGCTTATGCTACAATATTCTATGTTGGCAGTACGGAATTATAAGTGAAAAAGAAAAATACACGAGGACATGTCCCCAGAAAATGAAATTTGTTAAGATAGACAATTTTTAATTAGCAAAACACTAAAACAGAACATGAAATACATATCCTATGCCGAACGCAGTTATGAACAAACGTATATAAAATTGGGTTTGATGTTGAATCCAACGCATAATTATTATGTGGTCCCTCCTTGAAGTGACAGAAATTATAACCTATGAATATGCTATATGACAATAAATATTTAGCGGCTATTTCGTTGTATTACGCTACATTTGTGAATTTTTCACCATCCTTCGGAAACATTATTATTACGCCGCAACGGTATCTTTAGGAAATCGGGTCTAACGTAAAGGTTATATTTTCTGTCACTTCGAAGACAGAAAATCCGCTTGTCCAAGTGACAGAAAATATAACCTACATATATGCTATACCCAATTTCCTAAAGATACCGTTGCGGCGTAATAATAATGATTCGAAAAGATGATAAAAAGTTCACAAATGTAGCGCAAAAGAACGAAACACCCGCTAAACATTTATTGTCATATAGCATATATGTAGGTTATATTTTCTGTCACTTGGACAAGCGGATTTTCTGTCCTCGAAGTGACAGAAAATATAACCTGTATGCTATATTCCCGATTTCCTAAAGATACCGTTGCGGTGTAATGTAAGAGATGTTATAAATATAAATGAATAGAACACGAGTATATTGTTTAGAAATGTTTACACAAGATATACTCGTGTCTTATTCATTTACACTTTTAGGATCTCTTACATATTATAGTAAACATGCATTTAAAACACAAACTTTGTATTTAAATATTGAGCCACATTTTACTCCGTACACGCCCAGTGTGACTGACTTTTTTTTTAGGGAAAAGAATAATGAATGCATATATTGGCACCATTTTTCAGTTAACTAATCGCAATAAATAATTTTTTTCCGTCGGGAAAAGTGTCTGAGCACTAAAGGGTTACGTAATGCCCATCTTTGGTATTTTGCCATATAATTGAGGCAGTGAGAGCAACAACGGACTGTGTAACCCACATTTTTTTCGAAATTGACTTAGTAGCAATAACGTATCAAGAGACACGGTAGTGTCTCGCGCCAAGTATATATATATATATATATATATGCGCAGCGCAAGACACGGAGTGGCTATTATAACGCGACGACTCGCTATCCAGGACCCTGAGATTTCCGAATCTCAATAACGGCTGATTCGATGAGGTTTTGAATGGTCTTAATGGATAGCTTGGGTTTGATTTACATAAGAAAAGTGTCTTCGTTTTGTTCCTACGGGCCTTATGAGCTGAGATATTTCGATGTAAAGTTGGAATTTGCTGATTTTTATGTTCTTAAAATTCAGCATCGTCATAGTCATCGTCCTACACTTCTAGGCAAGAGGGGAGTATGAAAGGGTGAGGAAATGTCTCTCAGGCACGTTGTTCATTGGATGCGGGCATCGGCCAATCGCGTAACAAATTGTTGTCACGTGACAGCTAGTCAGAGATATTATAATATAACCTACCAAGTGCTAAGTGTCAAATAAAGTAAATTGTCCGATATTTGAAATGTCACGAGTTTTTACACTAATAGGAGACTGAATTATTGTCTCAATGAACAAGGTAAGTCGCCAAAATTTTTCAAATAGATTTCTTATGTAGAGTCGCAGACTTGGAACTTGTCTGGAGATGGTTCGACTGAGAAGCATCTCCTTTCGCACAAGTTTCTGGAAATTTGTACCATGCATGTACAAAATATTATATATATTGTAGTAATTTAAATTGCCAGATATTTGTATTTGTATATCAGCAATTTAGAGTTTTTATGTAAAGCTTATTATATTATATTATATTATAGAAATGAAGGGGACGCACAGGACTTCGATAAAAATGAAGGGGATGCACAGGCTTGGATAATAGAATTGAAGGGAACGCACAGGTTTGGATGGATAGAAATGAAGGGAATGCACAGGCTTGGAGGTTGTCCAGAGAAGATTAGATAGATAGACAGAGCATCTTGTGTCGCACAAGTTTCTGGAAATATGTCAAATAAGGTAAATCGACAAAATTTGTCTAAAGACATAGCATTAAGAATTATTAAGAAAATAGATTATGGTGGACTGCTTGCAATGTAAAGCAAGTCACATTAGTGAAGAAAGTACGCTGAAAACACATCTCCCTTGATGCTTTTCAATCTTTTGTGAATATATAATTAAAATGTGGCTTTATATATTTACAGATAATCAAAGCAGATGATGCTGTGTGATCTACGTCTGACTCTGAACGCACAATTATTTCAACAGCTGAAAGTGAAAGTAACCCTGCCGCATGAGGAAATGAAATAACCACATTATGATTTATTAAAAAAATTTTTTTATTTTTTATTGGCCACGGCCCCGCTCCTGGCCACGGCCCCGCTCCTGGCCACGGCCCCGGTCCTGGCCACGGCCCCGCTCCTCGCCACGGCCCCGCTCCTGGCCACGGCGCCGCTCCTGGCTACGGCCTCGCTCCTGGCCACGGCCCCGCTCCTGGCCTCGCTCCTGGCCACGGCCCCGCTCCTGGCCACGGCCCCGACCACGATACCGATCCTGTATTATGGATCGGAAGGTGGCGGCCTGATCTCGCATGAGTTGAATCAGGGCCCAATTTTCCTTTTGGGCCCTGACCCTCCAACCGCCCTTTTGGTGGCGAGCCACGTACGGTCCTGTAATTACAAGTAAAAACAACAATAAATTTATTAGTAAAACATATACAGTCGGTGTAGAAAGTATATTCCTACAGCGACCAATTTAAAGTAAAACTTTGTATATTCATGTAAGTAATAAATAAATTTTAACGGAAACCAATGATTAATTATCAATCAATATTCTTCGATGTTTGTAGAATAGATTTTGTATAAACAAAATTTTATGCCCTTTAACATTTCCAAAGATATTAACAAAAACAGATAAACGCGCAGAAATGGACACGCAAAAAGTATTGGTACCGTTGAATAAAGAATTAATAAACTATGGAAATAAATTAAATATTACTGACATATCTGCCTAGTATTATATGCAGAATGCTTTGGATATAATACTAGACAGAGGGTTTTATTATATAGCCCACCAAAATATTTTAAAACGCCACCATAATTACCACAGATCAATCCCATATAGCATCTTTGGGATTAATTGGACAAAAAAATACGAAATCATAATTAATATTATATCTAAAGAAAGTTTGAAAGCCATTCTGCTAGAAGAGTGGAGTAAATTATAAAATATTATTATATAATAAAATCAAAAGGCAATCCCACAAATTATTAAAACATTAAATATTTAGTTATTTAAACATTAAATATTTAGTTTATTTCCATAGTTTATTAATTCTTTATTCAACTGTACCAATACTTTTTGCGTGTCCATTTCTGCGCGTTTATCTGTTTTTGTTAATATCTTTGGAAATGTTAAAGGGAATAAAATTTTGTTTATACAAAATCTATTCTACAAATATCGAAGAATATTGATTGATAATTAATTATTGTTTTCCGTTAAAAATTATTATTACTGACATGGATATGCAAAGTTTTATTTTAAATTGGTCACTGACAAATGCTTTCTACACCGACTGCAACTTCTTAAGGCTGCCGTCTCAAGTTTGTTATGGTCCGAATCGATCGAAGCGTCCCCAGTAAACAAACGGAGCCTAATGAAACTACTGCGGTCGGTAAAAAAAAGTTGTACAGAGGTGACATCTCCAGGTACTCTATGTAGACGAATTTTTGACGCATAGTTGCCACATTTTCTGTTCTCGCCGTCTCCGCCGCGCTGTTGCCACAGCTTCTTTTACTGAGAAGTCTTGAAGGAATACGGCAGGAGAGCTGCGTCTAGCGTCAGAGCCTCGCTGAACGTAGCAATAAAGGTCCACGCACACATATCCGTTCCGTGTCAGTGCCGTCCCGGCGGAACTGACTCGGGACGGGCAAGTGTGTCTAGACCTTTATGAAAGATAGAGAGGTCCAGGAGTGTAAGAAGGAAAGATGGAAAGATACCAAACCTGACATAATTTGAACTATCATTATTAACGATATTAGACGTAAAATTTATTTGCAGAATTGAAAGCCCGTCACTTTCATATTGATACGGTAAAAAATAAAGAAATTCTGTTTCTGCATAATTGATGATAAATTGCCGAGCAACTCCAGGCGACAGGTTAGACGGCTAAACGATACAATGTCGCTCGGCTCGAGCTTCGGGGGACCTCAACAATGAACGTTTCAGTAACATATGTACTTCTGAGATTTCCCAGATGAAAATGAATTTAAACACGGTATAAATCAGATTAATTTTAAACTATTTTATTCAGATTCGATCCCCGGTTTGTTTGTATTTTTGTATGTTTGATGTATATATATATATGATTCAAATCTGGCAACACAAATTTAACCAACTTCCAACTATCGAGTTGTCTTGAAGCTTTGCAGGCGTGTGTAGTTTGGATGACAATACAATATTGAAAAAAAATAACCCTGAAGGGGTGAAAAAATTACCCAGTCATCAATAAATATTACCCATAACCACAAAACGACTTGGAATGTGTTCTTTACGAAAATGACAAAAAAGCTGCTGCGTTCAGGACGCTAGTGGAATCACGATTTCCGTAATAAATACGCATAATTTATATCGAGAAATGATTCGTTACGTTCAAATAGGAAACAAATTGTTGTACAAAAAAATAATTATTAGCCTTTAGTGCATTTTAATTAAGTTTTCACTGCATTTTGAATAAAATCGTTGAATATAAATTTGTTTTTTAGCATTTTTAGATTAGAAATGTTACATTTATATTTAATTATCAAGTACAGTTCTAGAAATACTCAGATTTATACCGTGTTTGAACTCATTTTAATCTGGAATATCTCAGCAGTATGTTACTGAATACTGAAAACGGCACGTTTTACATTTTATCAACACTGTATGCCTCTCCAACCGTGATTACAAGCCGCCACCGAAAAGCTCAAGTCCTCGCTGGTCGGGACCGGCGTTGGCCCGTCTCGCGAACAGTGTTCGTTTCTCGCTTCTTTCTGGCCGAAGGGGGAAGCGAGATGGGACGCTTGGCGTGCGCGACGGGCGCGAACGCAAAGGACGGAGTGTCACGGCGTCCGAAAGAATCGCCGCGATTCATTCAAGCCTCCCTAACGACAAAATAATAATAGGGGAAATGCGGCAACAGCGCGATTCGACTCTCGATACGTTTCGGCAACTATGTCTTTCCTACATTTATCGGCTAGATTGGACTTCCACCGGTTTTGATGGTACAATGCACAAATATACCATCAGCGCTGGTACGGAGAATCCTCGAAGCTTCATTCTGTCATTTCTCGAATCTGTGTAGTAAACAATCCGTTTCAACCGTCTTACGTCGTGGAATCGGCAAGAAGGAAGTTTTTGCGGGTACAGTTGCCTTCAGTAGACATCTGTGCAGGGTGGTCTGGTGCGTTTGAACGCTAATAACCACCATACATTGAGATAATAATGAATTTCTGAATCGAAAACTGACGGAATGTGCTACATGGCTGCAGTTCACCATTAGCGCCACCAACGGAGAAGCCTTGAAGTTTCATTCTGTCAGTTTTCGATTCAGAAATTCATTATTATCTCATTGTACGGTGGTTATTAACGTTCAAACGCACCAGACCACCCTGCACAGATGTCTACTGAAGGCAACTATACCCGCAAAAACTTCCTTCTTGCCGATTCCACGACGTAAGACGGTTGAAACGGATTGTTTACTACGTCGCATATACGTACACGCTTGTTCTAGCTTGTGTGAGCGTACGCACACATTCAACGCCCAGGGAGACGGCAGCCTTAATAAAATGTGTATATTTTATGTATTTACCATCGGCCGGGGCCGGGGCCGGGTTCGCTGGTGGTGGTGGTGTCGGTGGTGGTGGCGGCGGAGCCGCGGGCTGTGGCGGCTCCTCCATATTCAAAATTGCCAATTCGGCGTCAATATCTAATAAATAAATTAATTTCATCGTTAAATGACTGGAGAAATAAATTTGAATAAATGCAGGTATATAAATAAATGTTTATTACTTACCATCCAACTCGACGTCCCTCATATTTCTCTACAACAATTAATAAATAATTCATTAGCAAAAAAGATCTAGAGTTCATAAAAGCTGCGTATGATAGTAGAAAGTCATACATATAGCGCAAGGGTATGTATTGTTCCATTGCAAATTGGGAATTAGGAATAATAAAAATTTGAAAATTGAAACAGTGGATGATGCGAAATTATAAAAATTACATTACATTACAAAATATGTTTCTTCTCATTACTTCACAAGCCTTTCTATTATTATTATTCAATACAAAAAACTGTAACGTATTATAACATTATTTTGTGAACGATTCGCAGTTGTAACTAGTAGCAAAACAAGAAGATATTGCATACATTGAAGCATATTCTATATAACTTATAATGCCAACGATTATTAGAAATATATCAAACATATCTGATCTGAGTTGAACGTAAACGAACATGTAAAGTACAACATTTTGAAAGTCTTTGATCAATAGAATAGATAGAAGTAGACCGTAACTGTATAGTAAGTAAGTATAACAACAAGAATTGGATGCATAGAAGCATATTTTAACTTGGATCTGTTTCATACTTCTAATTGCTGGTGTTACAAGTTAGAATATGCTTCAACGTCTCTAATATCTTGTTGTATTGTATTACTTGCTATATAGTTATGGTCTACTTCCACTGATAGTTAACATAGGCAAAATGCCTATCAAAGACTTTCAAAATGTTGTACTTTACATGTTCGTTTACGTTCAACTCAGATATGTTTGATATATTTCTAATCGTTGGCATTATAAGTTATAGAATATAGAATATGCTTCATACATTTCTAATCGTTGGCGTTATAAGTTATGTTCGTTTACGTTCAACTCAGATATGTTTGATATATTTCTAATCGTTGGCATTATAAGTTATAGAATATAGAATATGCTTCATACATTTCTAATCGTTGGCGTTATAAGTTATATTATATAGATATTATGCTTTAACGTGTGCAATATCTTCTTATTTTACTACTAGTTACAAAATAATGTTAATAATGTTAATAATACGTTACAGTTTTTTGCATGATTGAATAATTGAAAGGCTCGTGCAGTAATGAGAAGATACATATTTTGTAATGTGATGTAATGGGATTTTTATATAATCCGAATTTCCAATTTCCAATTTGCTATTGAACAATACTTATCCTTGCGCTAGATGTATGATTTTCTTCTATCATACGGCGCGTGTAATCAGTTTAAGTGACGAAAAAATCTCACGAATCACGAAGAAATTTCTCACGAATAAAACTAACGAATAAAAATAAATCTCACGAATATTTCACGAATAAAACTAGCGAATACAGACTAGAGCATATGAATAACGATAGCTATGAATATATGAATATTTTATTTTTTTCATTACTTACATTTTCAGCCATTGTTGGGCGTACGTACCGTCCTTTCAACAGCCACAATCAAGAATGGGCTCTCTCGCCACGCGAACTCTCGGCGAGCTCCTCCGCTGCTCTTTTGTTTTTTAAGGAGCCCGCTTTTGGCATAGATACGGACATATTCTGCCGCGGGCTTTTTGAATTGTTGATTTTAAGCCGGGAAGCTAACAAGGGGACGCCACAGATGTGGAAATGTAGTATGAAAATACTATTTCGGCTTTTTGTCAATTGGCCTTCGTTTTCAAGATATTGTAATTTATAGTTTTTAACGTATAAAAAAATTCGGTTCGCATACGGCTGAAAGCGTATTCAAAAGATGATGGTAAAGAAGATCTCGCCTGAGGCGGCACACTTTCTTGGTACGAGGAGGGCTCACTCTGACCGACGGGCATATGGGGCTAGGGTCTCGCATAAAGCAAAAAAAGAAAACAAAGCGAGCGACCGGGGCTCACACATGTTACGGCGTCCAAAAATTCTTACTGATTTCCTTACATGTAAGTGTGCTTCTTTATTATTATTAATTAAGGTGTACGCATAATGAAATTTTCAACGAATAGGTTATTATTTCATTACATGCGTAAAATAATAGTCTGCGTAGATTTTTGCTAATAACCTATTTCTTTATTGAAATGTGTATCTTTTTAGTGTCAAGTCCATTGGAAGGAAATTAAATTCTTCTCGTCAATAGGAGAAGCACGAGAGAAAATATTAAATATTTGGTAAGTGATTTATTTATATATAAAATAAAATAATACGTATGATATTATTTTAGTGTCTGTTACAAATTTTTCGTTTTTTACAGGTTGGAGTATTTAAAAAAAAATAAAGTATACTCGCAGAGCTGCTTTGCGCTCGTTTGACTGCTTTGCGCTTGTGCGAGTATTACTGGCTGCATCGCGCTTTATCTTATAAATAAAAAAGAAGTGGGTTTTCTATTGATAACGCCACTCTAAACCGATCTATTTTTATTCTTCTAATACCCGTACATCCTAGGAGATCCAGATATATTAATCCTAATCCTAAGTAATTTTAGTTCTTTCTATTAAAATGTCTATGCAGGTAAAAAACAAACAGGGAATATCGATGTTTACGGAAAAAAATAAAAATGAAATTTTTCGTGGCGAATGGTTATGGGATGATGATATGGATCGTTTCAATTGCCTTTTACAAAATCATTCCAATTATAGACCCGTTGAAACGTGGCGAGTGCAATTACTTGATACTATACAACCCATACCGGCAAATGAAAAGCATATACAATTTTTATATAGTTCTTTGTCGAGAGAGAATGTGAATGATAATAATTGGTTACAGTACGGAAGAGGTCATTGGGTATGCAGCTTTTACGACAGAAAAAATATATTTATTTATGATTCTTTGAATAATAAGAGGTTAGAGAAGGATCATGAACAATTCTTGAAAAAGTTGTTTCCAGCATATGACTTTATTCAGAATCCTGTCCAATTTCCCACTGTGCAACAACAACCGAACGGTAGCGATTGTGGTGTTTTCGCGATAGCCTTTGCTGTTTCGTTATTATTTAATATTAAACCTGAAAAAGTACAATATGACCATAGTTTAATGCGACCGCACTTGATAAAAATGTTTGAAGTCAATATTATAGACCATTTTCCTCAAGATCTAAATTTTAGTGTTCCTCATAAAGTGCTTCCATTAATAGAAATAAAAGCAAAAGAGGTTAAAGCGTCTTGTAAGCGCACAATACGTCAACGTAAAAAAATGGAACAATTGAAATCGTGCTTATTACAAACAAATTGCGATTTTCAGCAATCTGAGGACGGATTAAATAGTAATATCTCAGCTAAACGACGTCAACAAAGAATGACGCTGTCATTAGAACAAAAAAGTATTATTGCTGAAGGTAGATGGCTAAATGATTTGCATATGGATCATTTTAATTATATTTTAAAAAGCTGCTCAGACTATAGACCTGTCGGAACATATCTGATACAATCAATGGATAGAGTACAATCCATACCGAGGAATAAAAAACATATACAAATATTACCTTCTGTATCGTCGGGAATACATTGGACATGCGGTTATTACGATACAAAAAATATATTTATTTATGATTCTTTTAATATAAAACTCTTAAGTAAGTCTCAGGAAGAATTTTTGAAAAAATTATTTCCAACATATGATTTTACCCAGAATCCTGTTCAATTTCCTACTGTGCAACAACAACCGAATAGTAGCGATTGCGGTGTTTTCGCAATAGCCTTTGCAGTTTCATTATTATTTAACATTAAACCTGACAAAGTAAGGTATGACCACAGCTTAATGCGTCTACATCTAATACAAATGTTTGAAACCAATGTTGTAGAGCATTTTCCTCAAGATTTAAATTGTCGTGCCCCTCAGGAAGTGCTTTCATTAACAGAAGGAAAAACAAAAGAGGCTAAAGCGATTTGTAATTTAAAAAGTAATAATAAAAAGCGATGTCTATCTGATGAGCCAGATTTAGACAATAATGTTAAAAAAAATGCTAAAAGACGGTGTCTATATCAAGAACATCTGGAAAATAATCGCGCGAAACAAGTACAACAATATAAAAAGAAACGGGAGAATATTCTTTTTAAAAGACGGCGTCGATATCACGAACATCTGGAAAATAATCGCGCGAAACAAGTACAACAATATAAAAAGAAACGGGAGAATATTCTTTTTAAAAGACGGTTTCGATATCAACAAGACATTGAAAATAACCGTTTTAAATTTCGATGTCGATATAACCAGGATTTTAAGAGGCTTTACAATAAGCGATGTTATCAGAATCAAAAAAGAAGTAATTTAATACTTGCTAAGAACAATACTGCCAAAAATATTAGAAAAAAATATGCTATGTTTCGGTCCAGAATTTCTATGAAAATTCGCGATTCTGCGGAAGTAATCGTTAAAAATATTTTACACAAGCTCAATATTACAGATTGCAGCAAAGGTTATATTAAAAAACGATTAGAAGTTGAGAAAGTCGTACGCTGGTGTATACACATTAGAGATACAGTATTTTCTCGCTGTAGGCTCGCTGGTCGGGACCGGCGTTGAACCCACATCCTGAATAGCGCCCTAATTCCGAGTGTTCGTTTCTCGCTTCTTTCTGGCCGAAGGGTGGAGCGAGATGGAACGCTTTGCGTGCGCGGCGAGTGTGCGCGACGGGCGCGAACCCTCAGATGGAATCGTGCCTGCGTCAAAATTTAGCGAAACGGTTCCCGTGCTCACACGTGGGCACATGACCATTGCGCACGCCCGTCGCGCACGCAAAGGACGCAGTGTCACGGCGTCCGAAAGACGGAGCGAGACAAAACATCAACGCGTCGTTTGTCTCGTACCGCCCTTGCTCGCTTCCAGTGCCTCTCGCTCGCTCTCGTTCCATCTCGCTCTCGCCTTCGCCGGACAAGAGTGAGACAGAAGTGGTGGGGATAGCGAAAAACCCACATCGTGTACACCAAACCGAGTCCACAATGAGACAATACTGTAGTTATGTTCGTAATATGAATAAAATGTTAACTCTGCTTAAAAACAAATCAGAAACATGTTTGACTGGTTTTGCAGAATGTTCTACGGTGGATGACAAATTATGCGCGCTATGTGGCAGATCTAAACATACAGCTTCGTCTGAAAATTATTTTGTTGATTCTACATATTATAATATAAATTCACCTGAAGTCACTATAACGGAGCCATTAATAATAAATATGAAAGGACAAACTGAAAATGTATTACCTTTGATTGAAGCACGAGCAAAAAAATCATGGTCGTGCAGTTCTTTATGTAAAATTAATGATCCGCTTCTAATTTCCCGATATCATAAATTTCTAGAAGCTGTAAATATATGTACTTTGAAGAATTTACCCAAACTTATGCAAAACATTCACGAGTGTACTGTGAAAACTTCAAATAAGGATAAATTAGGCCATACGCATGGATGTTATATTGATTTAAATCTTTGTAAAGCGATGTCTGTTCCAATGCAGTTATTGTCGCCTCATTTCCCCAAAGTAAGAAGTATTAGACGTTTTATATATCAACTTAAAGATTTTTATAAAAAAATGTTGTATCTGGACAAAGCATTGTATTCTGCTGATCTGAATAGATTAAATGAAATTGTAACTTTAGCGCAAGAAAAAGCAGATATGTATAAGCTTCAGCAAACTGAAATAATGTTAAGTGATGATGATATTGTTTCAAAATATCATAATGCATTTATGGTTCTAAAAAAATGTTCACTGGACACCCCGCGGTATAGTTGTATATCGTGTGAGAGACTTTGTTATAGAAGAAGTGTTTTTAAAATTAGTAAACAAAAAATGCGGAGGGATAATCGAATTTGGAAAGATTTAATGGTGTATGTAAAGCAACAAAAAATTGATCCGCAATATATATGTAAGTATTGTGATAAAAAATTTTGTAATGGCTTGATGCCTGCTTATTGTATCCTAAATAACCTCTCGGTAAATGATGTGCCTGAGGTAATATCATCTCTTAACGATTTTGAGAAATTGCTTTTACAGAGAGCTAAAGCTTTTCAAACTGTTGTTAAAATGGGAACAGTTGTTAATAAAAAAACACCTGCACGACAAAAGATACAAAAAGTTAAAGGTAGAACATTTCATTTACCACTTCCTTTACAACAGACTTTCGATAAGTTATGTTCTAACACTGATCCAATAAATTTAAATCTTGAATTTATTTTAGTTCGAAATGTTCCAACTAAAAACAAAATTATCTGGGAAGATTTAGTGGACATTAAAAAAGTATTTGAAGCTTTAATATGGTTGAAAAAAAATAACCCTTTATATTCTGAAATTGTACTGCCTGATATTCATGATAAATTGTTTTTAGGGGATTTGGATAATGTAGAATTTGAAATGCAAGAATCAGAAAATGATACAAGTGACAACTGTGAGCCATTAAATAATTTAGAATTACATGTGAAAGAGATAAAAGATCATGTAGAACTTGCATTGGACGATCAGCCTAAGGCAATGCTAACTCAAAAAGATAAAGATGATAGCTATTATGAGCAATATACTATATATCCTCTACATGAAAAAAAGGAAAATCAAACTGCGACTGCTTTATATCAAATGTTAAAAATTCAGGACATACCTTTAGATAATCGTGAAAAGAATTTAGATTTGATGTGTTTTCCAGATTTATTTCCATTTGGTTCTAATGGACAATGTGATGAAAGTAGACCGATCAAACTTCAAGAGCACGAATTTATTAAATGTCGCTTAACATCTAAGCGTCCACAATTTAGAGTAAATCAACAATATTTGTTTTATTTATTAAATAACGCGAATATTCGTCAATTGCGTCGTGGAATTTACCATAAAATGAATATAACTGATACACGAATTCGTTACACAGTTGCGGAGTATTTAGAGGCCATGTCGAAAGAAGCGTTGGAGTCCAACTTAAATTCAATGTTTTCTTCACTTCGAAATACGGAACAATATTGGCGTAGACCGAGAAGTGATTTATCTTGTATGACACAACATTACGGACCTGCGACATGGTTTCTAACGTTAAGTCCTAGTGAATGGTTATGGGACGATTTAGGTGAATATATTCGTGACGCAAATGGGTGGCAAGACTCTTCGTTAACCACTAGTTTACTTGTTGCTAAAGATCCTGTATCAACATCGAGATTTCTTGATAATAAATTTCGAGCAATGCTTGCTTTTATTTGTTCAGAAGATTCTCCGATTGGTAAAGTAACACACTATTTCTGGCGACGAGAATATCAAGGTAGAGGTATACAACATTTTCATTTATTAATCTGGATTGAAGGTGCACCAATTTTCGGCGAATCTTCTATTGAAGAAGTTTCAAAATTTATTTTACAATATATAAGCTGCAAAATGCCACATGAAAATATTTCGCCATTATTGCACAGACGTGTTAATACGCACCAACGACACAAACATAATGATTATTGTCTACGTTCTAAAAAAGTAGGATCTAAAGTTATTCGTAGGTGTCGTTTTGGGTTTCCTCGTCCTGTTACTGACATACTAAATATGAGAGACGTGGCAACTTCGATAGCAGGTAGAAAACAATTAAAACATAAGAGTAGATTATACGATCTTCCTCGAACAAAGAATGAAGTTGATATTAATGATTATAATCCTGTTATACTAACTGCATGGGAAGGCAATATGGATATACAGTTTATTGGTGAAAAATCGACACTGCTCACTTGGTATGTTACTAAATATTTGAATAAAGCAGGGAAAAGTGAACTGTCTGATTGTGATTTTGCAAATAGTGTAAATAATAAAAATAAGTCATTGGCAAGTGTTCTTTGGAATTTTGCTTTACGATCCATAAGCAATAGAGAATGTGGAGCTCTTGAGGCTGCTGACACATTGTTAGGTATCCCTTTACATGGAACTGATCGAAATACAACTATTAAATGGTTAGATGTTAATTCTATACGGCAGAGGAAATTAAAAAGTCGTAAAGAAATTGAAGCTCTTGATGGTGAATCTACAGATATATTTTGTCCATCTTTAATAGATAATTATTATCCAAATCGATCTGAAGAATTAGAATCTGTGTCTCTTTATGAATTCGCACAATGGTATGATATCACGACAATCAAACCGAAAAATAACAATATTGAATATTATAAATTAGATAATAGTCATTATCTTAAACGGCGACAACGTGGATGTCTTATTAATCATTATAGACATAATGTTAATAATCGACCGGAAGATTATTTCTTTTCTTTATTGCTTATGTTTAAACCATGGCGGGAATTAAAGGATCTTAAAAATAGTTGTGATACTTATATGGAAGCATTTCATAATGTAAAACTACATCTTACGAAAGCATTGCAATATCACGAAAAACTAGAAGAATTGAAAAAAGCGTTTGAAACTGCACAAGAGTTAGTTCGGCAATTGGATGAAGAATTACAAAAAAATGTGTCTCAGGATGACCCTGACAATCCGATAGGCGCTCAAAATGTAGAAGCTGGTGACGCAATGCAAGATTTTAGGGATCTTGGTAATAAAATGGATGAAAAAATTGACGTCTCTGAAATGATAGCAAAATTAAATGCCGACCAAAAAAGAGTATTCCACAGAGTCATTGATACTGTAAGGTCAGATAATTCGATATTACGATTGTTTATTAGCGGAGAGGGTGGAACGGGAAAGAGTTTTTTAATTAAAACCATTAAGTGTTGGATAAAACAATATCTCAATAAAGATACCGCTGTAGCGGCACCTACTGGTATAGCAGCGTTTAATATAGACGGTTTGACAGTTCATAGATTGCTTCAATTACCCGTTGAACATGGTCTAACGCCAAAGTATAAACAATTATCTGATCATGTATTAAAAGTTTTACGAGCAAATCTCAAAGATGTTGTTCTTTTTGTGATTGATGAAGTGTCAATGATATCAAATTTCATTTTTATGTATATACATTTCCGATTGTCTGAAATATTTGATACTAATGATTGTGAAGACGGTTGGTTTGGTCAAAAGCACATTCTTTTATTTGGTGACCTGCTTCAATTACCCCCTGTACACGAAGACCCAATTTTTGTACAATTATCAAATGATAAAATTAACAAATATGTCGGTTCTTTAATTTCTGTTAATTTATGGACTACATTATTTGATTATGATGAGTTAACGATCAACATGCGTCAGCAAGGGGATGATTCTTATCGACAGTTGTTGTCAAGAATTCGTATTGGTCTAGTGACAAAACCTGATTGCGAGATTCTTGGGAATAGAAAAATATCTTTTACTGGGGATACGTTTGAACTCAGATTAAACGAATTATGCCAGTTTATTAATGATTTTCCGTTGGACATTGTTTGTTTATTGCCTACTCGTAATATGTGTGACGTTCTTAATGCTGCAATGTTAAATCGCATTACAGCAAAAGAGATATTATTAATTGCCGAAGATACGATTGACTGTATTCCGTATGTGAGAAAGAAAGTATCAAAAGTATTGTCCAATACTGATGACGATAATTCTAAAACTGCCGGACTTTCAAAGGAAATTGTAATTAAGATTGGAGCAAACGTTATGATAAGGCGTAACATTGATGCTACTTTGGGTCTTGTGAATGGTACCATAGCTAAGGTAATTTCAGTTGTACAAGATATGTCTACCGATTATGTAGAGAAAATTAAGCTCCTTCTACCATCAGGATTAGAGTATTTCATTGAAAGAGTAAGCGTTAAATTTGAAGTAGTGGATAGAGCATTTGTTATTAGAAAACAATTTCCATTGTGTCTGAGTTATGGAATCACAATTCATAAAAGTCAAGGATTAAGTTTACAAAGTGCTATTATGGACATAGGCAACTCTATATTTAATTGTGGCCAAGCTTATGTTGCATTATCACGAGTAACGTCTTCAGAAGGGTTGCATTTGATTAATTTTGATCCTTCGTCAGTAATAGCTGACGAAAAAGCTATTAGAGAATATAATCGGCTAAGATATAAGTACAAACCAGACGCAGACATAATTACTGTTTCAAAAAAACGCTATTCGAAAGTGGAAGATGTTCCATGGATATTGCCAAAAGTAATTGATTCTGTCCAAGAAAATTGTCAAACTCAAAAATTATTACACAAAAATGTTTCTTGGGTTTTACATGGTTTTCAAAATACAGATAAAGTTTCATGTTATGCAAATGCAGTATTACAATGTTTAATGCATTTGAGTGCCATTAGAAAACAATTGTTTAATTGTAATGAATCATCAAATGTTTTGAAGATATTAATGCATCGATATGAAAATGGAATACGCAATTTAAATACATATACAGTACGGCAAAGTTTAGGAGAACATTTTTCAATAAACGTAAAACGAGATGTATTCGAATTTCTAATAACCCTGTGCACAAAATATGATTGTATAAGACAATTGGTAGAGCATCAAGTAACGTCTACTATTCGATGTAAATCTTGTGATTATACAAAAAGAATTACTACTAATAATTTAGTTGTTTCAATACCTATTAACAATTTGAAAAAAAAAAGCTATAATCTTAACGATTTATTAAACGTTACATTTTCACTTTGGTATAAATCAGATAACGGATCATGTGAGCATTGTACAGGAAATGATATTATGTTTAAGAATGAATTAATATTGACGAAAGACCCTGATAACCAGATGTCTGCAATCTGACGTCAGATTGGCAACAGGGTCTGCCGTGAGAGCGCAGAGCCTGACGTCAGATCCGTAGTCATCTGTGTCCGCATTAGGATACGGTCTGCGGTACAGAGCCTGACATCCAGGACCCTGACGTCAGATGGGCAGCAGATTCGCAGCAGATCCTGCCGTTCGTCAGATGGCGCTGTTATACGTGTCAGGCGAACGGCAGGATCTGCTGCGAATCTGCTGCCCATCTCACGTCAGGGTCCTGATGTCAGGCTCTGTTCCGCAGACCGTATCCTAATGCGGACACAGATGACTACGGATCCGACGTCAGGCTCTGCGCTTCAGATCTGGTTATCAGGGGATATAGTTATTATTCGTTTACTATTATTTTCATTACAAGATGATAAAATAGTCAAAGCAACACGAAAAATTAATATATGTGCTATTCCCACAACCAAAGTATTAATAGCTGGACAATCATATAAAGTTATGAATGCTATATTTCATAGTGGTTCATGTATTGAGGATGGCCATTACACCAGTATATGTAAAGAAGAAGGAATGACTAGTAGTTGGATTGAAGCTGATGACGTGCAAATTAAAAAAAGGCAATGGCCCAAAGGTGCTAAAGATATTTATATTTTGTTCTTACAAAAAAAGGATAATAAATAAATAAGCCAACAAAAATTACCATGCTATGGAACATCAGTATAGCGCACAGCACGGTTTCACACCCAAGAAAACTACAAAATGTGTGAAATCCCCACAAAATTACCTTTTTACAAAAGGTACAAAAACGAGCGCCAAGTATATATATATCCCATTTAAAAACATTGTCGTAAATTAATACCCATCAAAAAGAATCCCATTTAAAAACATTGTCGTAAATTAATAGTTTTACAAAACTAATGATATACACTAATTGCGCCAATTATCACAATGGCTATTTATACAAAGAAAAAAATGTATTAAATAATCTTAACCAGATATATTTTTATACAAATAAATATTTTAATACGAATAAATATTTTATTCAAAATACTTGGCCCTGCTCTCTGAAAAATATGTTAATTGTCTTGGTTAATATCAAGAGACACGGTAGTGTCTCGCGCCAAGTATATATATATATATATATATATGCGCAGCGCAAGACACGGAGTGGCTATTATAACGCGACGACTCGCTATCCAGGACCCTGAGATTTCCGAATCTTAAATAATACAAGACCAGACTTATTGATTCAAACATATTTATTCAGTTTAGCAACACCAATTTGGAGAGCAGGGCCAAGTATTTTGAATAAAATATTTATTCGTATTAAAATATTTATTTGTATAAAAATATATCTGGTTAAGATTATTTAATACATTTTTTTCTTTGTATAAATAGCCATTGTGATAATTGGCGCAATTAGTGTATATCATTAGTTTTGTAAAACTATTAATTTACGACAATGTTTTTAAATGGGATTCTTTTTGATGGGTATTAATTTACGACAATGTTTTTAAATGGGATATATATATACTTGGCGCTCGTTTTTGTACCTTTTGTAAAAAGGTAATTTTGTGGGGTTCCAATATACTCTACTAATCATATATAATAGGAAAACAAATTTTTTAATGTGGGTTAATCCGTTTGTTGCTCTAACTGCCTCAATTATTATATCATAAATTTGACAGCAATTTGAAGTGATATATGTGTCACGGTAAAAGCATTAATTTAGTAAATGTATACAATTCCTAGCAGTTCCTAGTCGAAGTATGCCTAAAATGCATATAACCTAACCTAAAATCGTCCGAAAATGCATACATTGACTGCATCACGCTTTTACTGTGGCCCGTCAGCTCGTGTATTCAGCTGACGATTCAATCAGGGCCTGGCGATCTCCAGCTATCGGGGCACACATACAGGAGCGGTGCGCAGTTCATGCACACATTGCCACCGCTCCTGTAGGTGTGCCTCGATAGCTGGAGATCGCCAGACCCTGCCTTCAATTTTGCTATGATTCCACGTTGGCGGTCCTCCGGAGTAGGCGCCATCTCGTGTCCACTAGCCCAACTAAATTTGTCACGTGACTTGCTCTGTATTATCGCCAATATGGCGGAACTCGTATTTGGGAATGTAGTCGGGATATTACGTTGTTTGTCCTTATATGAGCAGATTTTTGGCTGGGCGAGGTCTCATTCGAAAGAGGAAGGTTCAATGCAGCGCGCTCTGGTCATCGTTTGAGTCACAAAACTCTTTTAGCGACCTACAAATACTTGGAATCTGCGAGTGTAGTTTGTTGATTTTTTCTCTACTTTGAACACTCATATTATTACATATCAACACAATCTCGTCGAACCATCACCAGAGCGCGCTGCACTGAACCTTCATCTTTCGAATGAGACCTCGCCCAGCCCAAAATATGCTCATATAAGGACAAACAACGTAATATCACAGACCCATGTTTTGGGCCAGATTGTGTCGGTATACAGCGCGCTGCATTACCCGTGTCTACCCCCTTAAGAATTTCGTTTATTATAAAATAACAAATATGGAAGAAACAAAATCTGGCTGAGAAATAAGTATGGAACGGACCGATGTTCTGGAAAAAAGTATGGAACATTATAAATTTGCAAAGAAATTAACAATAATTTATTTAATATTTATATTACCTAGTATTTTGTGACGTTCCCACGTGCACGTATCACAGCTTGTATACGTTTTGGCATCGATGTAATCAAGTTTTCACATTGTGATGGCAAAATTTGTTTCCATGACAGCTTAATGGCTTCCAAAAGTTCATTTTTATTTTCTGGTTTTTTGTCGCGTATAAATTGTTTCCAAAGTGCCCACAAATTTTCAATTGGATTTAAATCTGGACTATTCGCTGGCCATTTTACGGTTCGAAAGCCTTTTTGTTGAAGGTAGTTTTGAACTATTTTGCTTCGATGGCAACTTGCATTGTCATGTTGAAAATAAAAATCATCCGAATCCTCGAACCACTGATCTAAACTCGGTATTAAAAAGTGTTCTAATATATGAATATATACTTCAGAGTTTACATTTTTATACAAAATGCATATTTGTCCAACTCCTCGAGCTGTCATACAGCTCCAGACCATATACGACTTTGGATATTTTATTTTAAAATTCAAACAATCTTCACTAAATTTTTCAATTGGTGTTCTCCACACGAAGTGTCCTGCATCATCTCCTCCTCCGATGCATACACGCGATTCATCGCTGAAAACAACTTTACTCCAATCTTCTGTAGTCCAATGTGCATACATCTTACACCATTCTAAACGTTTCTTTTTGTGTTCCTTGGTGAGAAATGGCTTTGTCTTTGCTTTGCAGAATGAATACCCCATTTCATGTAATCTATTTCGTAGAGTTCGATCAGATACGTTCTGTGCCCACTTTTCATTAATTTCGTGAGATGTGGCTCTTCTCATTTTCTTTACAATCTGTCTTAATTGTCTGTCATCTCTTCTTGACGTTGAGCGCGGATGTCCGCCTGTTTTGCGATTCACCACACTGCCCGTCTCATTAAATTTTCCTTTTATTTTACTTACTGCACTTCGGCTACAATTCAAAATTTCAGCTACTTTTTGCTGAGTATTGCCTTCTTTCAATAATGCAATTATGCGTAACTTTAAATCAGTAGATAAATGTTTGCGTGGCGGCATGTTTTATTAATTCGACTTGCTTGATTATTGTCTCAAGATACACTGACTTCGGTAGATGTCGTAGACTTATGTTTACAGTATTGTTCGCACTTTGTGGCACATGATCGAGACTCGCGGGTAAGCGAGTTCAGTAAACAGTGACAAAACATAAACATTAGAGTATCAACTTTTGCAGGTGGCTTTGTTATGATTCGTATTTCGGGAAAAGAGTATTGAAAAGAGAATGATGAAATGAAAACCACGAAGTAACTAACTAATATGCATGTACAAATGTCAGAAAATACTAGGTAATATAAATACTGAAAAAATTATTGTTAATCTCTTCGCAAATTTATAATGTTCCATACTTTTTTCCAGATCTTCGGTCCGTTCCATACATATTTCCAAGCAACATTTTGTTTCTTCTACATTTTTTATTACATAATAAACGAAATACTTAATTATTTATGGTGTTTTTACTTTAAAATAGACCAATTTAACATTACCATGGGTTACATATGTATACCGTTGCATATTATATATAAAAAATATTGGTATTTCTCGTTAGTTTCGTATCTTTGTGTTTGGTTCCAAACTTATTGCCAGGGGTGTATGACCTGGCTACCTGTACCGTCCCCTTCTGTGCTAAATGGGCCTCTCCAAGTGTTATAGCTGGTGTGATTCAGTGCATCGTAGACTCTGGAGTAAAACAGAAGTAAATATTTAAACGCGTTTTACTCGAAACGACATTTTTTGCGCGGCGATCACGATATCTCAAAAACTACTCAACCAAACGACTTAACACTTAACATATATATTCAGTACGTGTTCTTTTGGGACCTGAACTAGAATGAAGTCATTATATTAAAAATTCGAATTTCGCAGCTCAAAACACTGACCACTTTTTTGCCGCGAAATGAAAACTTTTCTTTAAAGTGCTGCCATTTTTTTATTTGTTGATTTTCTATTGTTGTTCTAGTTCAAACCCTAGCTACGTTCATATAGATTAAGAAAATAACTGCGTTTCTTGTTTCCGATAACCATGACAGCCGGGATCGTGATCGCCAGCAGCAGACGTTTATTTGCGAGCTCCTCATTATAATCCTTGTAACATAAAATATAATTATCACCAATGCTTCAAAAAATTTAAGTAGATTGCCCAAATGTAACTGAACAAATACCCCAAAGTTTGAAACTGCAATATCAAGTACATTTCCTTAAAAAAAATTCCCAAATATAGCCCTATTTTCCAGGGGTCACACTAGGGAGACCCCTTAAGGGAAGAGGTCACTGAAAAAAACCCGATTTCGACCATTTTTAAGAATTTTTTTTTTTTGCATTTTTGGCAAGTCTGAACCCTTGTTCAACCGTACACAACGTGGTTTGACATTCAGTGTTGCCTTTCTACCAGAAAAACCTATTTTTCTAAAACCTTGCGAAAGAGCTGAAAACCAAAACCTTCGTTTTTCGGTATATTTCTCTATTATTTATCTCTTTGAGTATGTTCAATCGCTGACTAGTGTTTCGGGAAATCTAAATTAACTGCGTGGCCTTGACATTGTTTATTTTCACCAATGGCCAAAATGCGTTTCACAATTCTAAAACGCACGCGTGCTCTGTAACAGAATCCATTGGACTCCGCCTACTAAACTACGAACGCTTTCCTACAAAGTACAGTATGTGATTGAGTTCGTGGTCAGGCTGCATATCCCTCAGCCATCTGTAACGCGGCCAATAACTCCGCCATGTACAGTAGGTAAATCTCTAAGCGGGCCCAAAAGGGTCAGTGGCTGCCGACAGAGGTCAGTCTCTCTGGGCGCTAGACACCATATTTTTTTAAATCTTTCAAAACTTCGGTTTACGTGAGAATACAGAGTGAGATTTTATGGTGCAGTGAAATTAGCTGGTATAAAACGAGTGAAATGGACCTCATTAGCCGAAAATATCGCAAAAGTAAGAGTAGAGTGAAGCGTGCTATTATTATAGGTTATAAAGTGATTGCAGAAAACATATGTATATTTTATCAATTTGATATTTTCTGTCGGGTTGCAAAATTTACTTCTAGTGTTACAGAAATGCTATTGTAAAAAATATGCCAAATGTAAAGGCCATGGAAGATGCTGCGATGGCTACTTTAGATCACTGTAGCTCTGTAGACAGCAATCCTAACCATGCCAGATGTCCTAAGGGCAAGCAACCAAAGTGAAACCCTGATACGAAACACTGTCAAATGAAAATTTGATGGCAAGGTGCTGTAAGGGAGGCACTCAAAATGCAAATTAATCTCTCCATGCAAAAGTGTGCAGATTCTGCCCGAAGACAACATTTGTATCGGAGGCAAGACTTGAAGTAGCTGTGGCATGTGCTGTTTCAGAATTTGATATGGGTTATGTACGCTCATTGACAGTGAGGAAACAAACAGCTGGGCAAGTTGTTCTAAAACAGCTATAAGTATAGCAAGAGACAGAGACAACAGAAGAGAAACCTGCAGTACATAACAGCAATCCAGTACAAGAAAGCGCTTTAAGAAGAAACAAAACATAAAGAGACGCAAGATTGATGAGGATGTGTATCAACCAGGTGGATTTTAGACTATACAAAAAGGGAAGTGGTCTGGAATTTACTCTTTAGATTTAAAATGCAATTATCTCAAAACTTACTTTTTTAATATATTTAATGTTCCTTGCGCAAAACTGTTGGTCCGATTCTCTTACAGCTTGGCGTGCTTCAAGAGTAACATGAAAGCAAAAAGATTGTGTATCGGCATGAAGAAATCTGCAAAACTCTTTGCGCTGCGCTTGCTTTTCCTCAAAATTTTGATGAAATTTTGCATTTTTACATTTAATAAATTCAATCATTTTTAGCTTAAAAAGTATGAGACATAGAAACTTCTCGATACACAATTTTTTACTTTACTATGGACCCTTCTTCGCTGTAAAACCTGGAGGCTGTGGCATCACACACTTTGCGCAGGAAGGTTTTTGAAGTTATGATTGATTTTTGTAATGTAATGTAAATTCTATGAAAACCAGTGATTAAAACTATGTCCCGACTGGCATAAGGGCTTTACTTCAAACCTACTTCCTTCCCTTAAGAGGAATTCCGCATGTCTCAAATATTTTCGGATTTCAAAATTTCAGTGACCTCTTCCCTTAATGTTCCTTGCGCAAAACTGTTGGTCCGATTATCTTACAGCTTGGCGTGCTTCAAGAGTAACATGAAAGCAAAAAGATTGTGTATCGGCATGAAGAAATCTGCAAAACTCTTTGCGCTGCGCTTGCTTTTCCTCAAAATTTTGATGAAATTTTGCATTTTTGACATTTAATAAATTCAATCATTTTTAGCTTAAAAAGTATGAGACGTAGAAACTTCTCGATACACAATTTTTTACTTTACTATGGACCCTTCTTCGCTGTAAAACCTGGAGGCTGTGGCATCACACACTTTGCGCAAGAAGGTTTTTGAAGTTATGATTGATTTTTGTAACGTAATGTAAATTCTATGAAAACCAGTGATTAAAACTATGTCCCGACTGGCATAAGGGCTTTACTTCAAACCTACTTCCTTCCCTTAAGAGGAATTCCGCATGTCTCAAATATTTTCGGATTTCAAAATTTCAGTGACCTCTTCCCTTAATGATCCGTGGTGTGAGCGAATGTAACTTCGAAATCAAATGGGATAACCTCGAAAAATGCCCTCAAAGTTCGAGATTTTGCGGTTTTGAACAAAAGAAACCGGTAGTAAAATCCCATCCGGCCCGAGGGACCTCAGGTTGACACCTGAGGGAAAACCGAGGGATGCAAGCGATACTCTAGCAAGGTTGGGCCGGCAAATGTGCCCCACGGCCTTCATTTCAGGGCCGTGTTGGGCCTGCGTTTGCTCCATGGGCCACTAATCCACTGGCGATTTCGTACTGGGCATTAGGAAAGGGGCCCATGGGGAAAACGTAGGCCCAACACGGCCCTGTAATGAAGGTCATAAGGCACATTTGCCGCTCCGGCCTGCTGGAGTATCGCTTACCTCCCTCGGTTTTTCCTCAGGTGCCTACCCGAGGTCCGTCGGGCCGTTTGGGATTTTACTACCAGTTTCTTTTGTTCAAAACCGCAAAATCTCGAACTTTGAGGGCATTTTTCGAGGTTATCCCATCTGTTTCGAAGTTAAAAATGGTATCAATCGATTCGCTTTGGCGAGATCTTTCCAACGGCGTATAGCATATGCTGTAGGCTCTTGGGTCAGTAATCCCCTCTAGGACTTAACATTGTCCTTATATAGTTTTCAGTGTATTAATTAAAAGATTGTGAGAATCTATTTTAGTCCTAATAAGGACTATACTTTTCGCCTCTAAATTTTGTATATTCGTGCATCTTTACAAGATAACCATTACTTAACAGTAATCCCCTCTAGGACTTAACATTGTCCTTATATAGTTTTCAGTGTATTATGGGGTTAGGACACAGTAACGGGCCAAAAAAGCAGACGCTTTTTAGACAACGATAATAAGAAAAGTAAACGATCGATTAATACAAGGTTTTGTGTTTTAGTTCACTATATTATGAACTATAAGAAAAGCTTATAATATTTACAAAATAGCATTTGTATGCCGTGCAATGTCTCCATTTAAAATGTCCTTTTTTTTCGGATGGCCAACTGATGGGCCGGATACCGGGAAATCGGATGAACTGAATGAAAAACCCCAAAAATGTCATAAACTATAATATATTTCCTAGGCATTGACAATCCAACATTTCAATTTTTGCGAAAATTGATAAAATGGCCGATGTTAAAAAAAAAATGATCAAATTTCGACAGAAGTGTCGACATCTTTCTGTTTATATTGTGTACAATAATTAAAAAATTTGAAATGTTGGATCATCAATGCCTAGGAAATATATTATAGTTTATGACATTTTTGGGGTTTTTGATTCAATTCATCCGATTTCCCGGAATTCGGCCCACCAGTTGGCCATCCGAAAAAAAAGGACAGTTTAAATGCACGGCATACAAATGCCATTTTGTAAATATTATAAGCTTTTCTTATAGTTCATAATATAGTGAACTAAAACACAAAACCTTATATTAATCGATCGTTTACTTTTCTTATTATCGTCGTCTAAAAATCGTCTGCTTTTTTGGCCCGTTACTGTGTCCTAACCCCTTAATTAAAAGATTGTGAGAATCTATTTTAGTCCTAATCTAGAGACGCGGTAGCGTCTCGACGCCAAGTACAGGAAAAAAGTACAGGAAAGACACCCTATATATGGCGACTGTCGCTACTGCTATCATTTACTCGTCGCGGAGCTAATCCAACCTAACCTGAAACTTATTTCATTAATATCTCATCACGCCTGCAATATTTCCTAAATTTAATGGTATTTTTGTTGTGTAAACCACACATAAGCTTTCGAATAAGACCAAGTTCAATAAAATCGGTCCACGCATGACAGAGATATCGTAATATCATGTCATGGATCTGTCAGAAACGGTAAGATTTTTCTTCTGATTCTGATTCTGATTCTTCTTCTCCAGTCAAAATTTTCGTCGACATAATACGTATATACGCGTTACACGCACACCTTCAACCAAAAGAAACTAGTGTATGTTTCGTTCGTCGACTCTCGGGATTATTCGGCCGGGATCGTCGTCCGTCATTATATATATATATATTATACCTATACCTATGTATACTATTTTGAATTTTATAACCTACCAAGTGTCATTCCATCATAACCTGCAAGTGTCAAAAAAGGTAAGTTGTCCAAATTTGAAATGTCACGAGTTTTTACACTAAATAGGCGACTGAATTATTGTCTCAATTAACAAGGTAAGTCGCCAAATTTATTTAATAGATTTCTTATGTAGAGTCGCAGACTTGGAAGTTGTCCGGAGAAGGTTCGACAGAGAAGCACCTTCTTTCGCATAAGTTTCTAGAAATTTGTACCAAGCTTGTACAAAATAATATATTGTAGTAGAAAATTGCATTGAATTTAAATTGCCAGATATTTGTATTTGTATACCAGTTTTTATTTTATGTAAAGATTATTATATTATAGATAGAAATGAAGGGGACGCACAGGACTTCGATAAAAATGAAGGAGACGCACAGGCTTAGATAGTAAAATTGAAGGGGACGCACAGGCTTGGATGGATAGAAATGAAGGGAATGCACAGGCGTGGAGGTTGTCCGGAGAAGATTAGATAGATAGACAGAGCATCTTGTTTCGCACAAGTTTCTGGAAATATGTCAAATAAGGTAAATCGACAAAATTTGTCTAAAGACATAGCATTAAGAATTATTAAGAAAATAGATTATGGTGGCCTGCTTGCAATGTAAAGCAAGTCACATTAGTAAAGAAAGTACACTGAAAACACATCTCCGTTGATGCTTTTCAATCTTTCGTAAGACATTCGTAATACTGTAATTAATAAAATCCACAGTAGTTTCTACACTATTCATTAATTTTACTAGTTTTCCATTAACAGTATTTCAATTCACCAATAAATATACTAAACCAACACCAATAAAAATATTGAATCTCTTCATTCATTTTCGCTAAATTACCATTAGCATTTTTTAAATATCCTCCAACAAAACTTTCTACCATATGTTCTCACCTCCTTCGGACACATTATGTAGTCTCTACACTCACTAGAGCAAAAGACTACTCTATAAGTTCTACATTAAGGTATATAACTAAAATGTGGCTTTTATATTTATTTACAGATAATCGAAGCAGAAGATGATGCAGTGCGATCTACATCAGAGAAAAAATTTATTGAAACATAGCATTATTATTATTATATTAATTAAATGAGTTTATTCATATGTTTGCTTTATATCTGAAAATTCAAATTTTTAAATAAATCAATTCCACCAATCCCAATTATCCGAAGTATATTCGTAGTTTGATATCACAAAAAAATGAAGATAATAATAAATATAATATTAAAAATTATCAAAAGTCATTTGCTATGCAAATTATCTTTGTAAAAAGAAGTGAGATCCCCCCCAAAAAACTTAAAAAAAAGTAAAAAAATTACGCCAAGTACATGAAATCACAAAAAAATAGAAGAAAATATACACCCCCCCCCCAAAATAGAAGGAAATATACAATATAAAAAAATATGTGAAATCAAAATGAGCTGCAAGTACATAAAGGTGCTTTCCAACTGCGCTTATGATGACACAACTACAAATACACAGCTAAAATGCTGTATTCGTACATTCTATTACTCATATCGCGGACATTTTAATTAACCCATCAGAATAAAAGAATCCCATTTAAAAACATTGTCGTAAATTAATAGCTTTACAAAATTAATGATATACAAAAATTGCGCGAATTATAACAATGGTTATTTATATAATGATATTTTAATAGGAATAAATATTTTATTCAAAATACTTGGCGCTGCGAAACCGAAAAAATGTTAATTGGTTTAGTATTAATAATTTGCAACAGCTCCCTTACAATGTATACCTAATATATAAACACATTCACGAACGCACGCACAAGAAAGAAAGGAAACGATTAATGCAATTTATACATATTTATTCAGTTTAGCATCACCAATTCGGGGAGCAGCGCCAAGTATTTTGAATAAAATATTTATTCCTATTAAAATATCATTATATAAATAACCATTGTTATAATTCGCGCAATTTTTGTATATCATTAATTTTGTAAAGCTATTAATTTACGACAATGTTTTTAAATGGGATTCTTTTATTCTGATGGGTTAATTAAAATGTCCGCGATATGAGTAATAGAATGTACGAATACAGCATTTTAGCTGTGTATTTGTAGTTGTGTCATCATAAGCGCAGTTGGAAAGCACCTTTATGTACTTGCAGCTCATTTTGATTTCACATATTTTTTTATATTGTATATTTCCTTCTATTTTGGGGGGGGGGGGGTTGTATATTTTCTTCTATTTTTTTGTGATTTCATGTACTTGGCGTAATTTTTTTACTTTTTTTTAACTTTTTTGGGGGTAAGGACTATACTTTTCGCCTCTAAATTTTGTATATTCGTGCATCTTTACAAGATAACCATTACTTAACATAATAATTATATATAATTGTTTGTATCAGTAGTTATACCTGTCATTAGGATCAGCTCTTATAACGCGTTGGAATGCCTTAATAGCTTGTAATGCGTCTCCATGATCGAGATATTGCAAACCAAGTTGTAACCACGCCCATTTTGGCCCACTATCCTTCATAGTCAATCTTTGCAATAGTTGTATATTAGCATCCTACAATTGGCATCCTTTAAAATACATCATTGCATAGGAAAAAATCTAGTTATGCTTACTTGATCTTTAAGATGTCTGTATACAGTACTTAAACCAATACCAGCTTGTTCAGAATTCGGATTAATTTGTAATGCAGTTTGATAACACCTTCTAGACCGTTTCATATCGTTCCCATATTTGCGATAATAATCTCCCAAATAAGCTAAGCACTCCCAATTATAACGATCACATTTTATTCCATTCAAAAATGCCATCAGACTGTAATTATATTCCGCCATTTCCCAATATATTAGACCAAGAAGTAACCAGGCTTCACTTGTTTCCAGAGTAGAGTCAAGAGCGTTTGCCGCTTCCTCTAATTGTTTGTGCTGCTTTAAATATAACGCTCGAAGGATATTAACTTCAATTTTAATTTGACATTGTGATTCCAGATTGCTTAATTTGTTATAGATATTACAATCATCTAACAACACACCAATGCGTGTATGAATCAGTTCCAATCGTGTTGAATGATGTCTTCTTAAATGCTAATTAAAAGTAAAAGAAATATGTAAACATATGAATACTTACAATATACATAGATAAAATATGAAAATTTACAATAAATAATACAATATAAACGCAAACATATATTCCAAAATCATATGACAGACTGAAATATGCAAATTTCTGATTATACAGAAAATCCTTGTATATTTTGAAATTCAAATTCGATTTCAAAATATGGTGTAAATAACCATAGAATATACGGACGGCTTATTGTTAATGCGCAAATATTGTGTGTTCACTTTTTGTGTTTTCGAGAAAAAGAGGTTTAAACATGAAATGATACATAAGATTCAAGGATATTCAATGAACAAAAATATTATTTTTGGCAAATTTATGAAATAGATATACATGTAATTTTTATACAGCATCAAGAAACCACGATGTTCTATTTGTTGCATATAAAAACTCGAAGGGTCTAGCGGGATAAGCATAGTGAAAAGTGCCCTTGAACCGATTTTAGCTGGCAATGCACCTTTCAATAGTGTAGCACAGGAAAACATTGTACACCAAGTTTCAACCCTATCTCAACCAGGGGGGTAGTTATAAGGTAAATTCGAATTTTCGGTTTTTGCCATATTTTCCCTATTTAATGGTCAGCAAAAATTCTAAAAAAAATCTGTAATATTGTATACATGATTGTATATGATTGTGAATTTTTTCAGATTTTTTCGTTGCAACTGCTTAGTGTAAGAAATAAAAAACGAAAAAAATTTCGACAAATGCAGATTTCATGTTGAAGTTTTCGAGCGACTAGATTTTTAATTTTACAGTAGTTAGATATTGACATGACTATTATCTACAATTTTTTCAGATTTTTCGGTAAGGTGCGTCATAGTTAAAAAAATCAGAAAACGATATTTTCGAGATATTGCGCGTGAAAACGTGATAAGTAATTTCAATTTTTGCATTTCCGTCATACAGTGAATGCATTATATGATTTTTAATATCTCTATATTCGGCAGAGTAATATGTAAACGCAGGAAATCAAGTTAATATGATTAATTGGAAGTGAATACGCACCATATATCGTATGGTACGAAAGAATCATTCAGCGCCGCAGTTAGCGGAGTGGTTAGAGTGTTAGACTCCAAAACCGCTGCATACTCTCTTTTGTCGTAGGTTCGCACCCCATAAAGGTCCAATTTTTTTTTCATGTTATAAAAATTTTTCATATTTTTAAAATATTCTAGAAACATTTTTAAATGAATATCGTGTATTGTCATATAATCAACGATGAAAAAAATTTTATATCATGAAAAAAAAATTGGACCTCGGTGGGGTGCCAACCTACGACAAAAGAGAGTATGCAGCGGTTTTGGAGTCTAACACTCTAACCACTCCGCTAACTGCGGCGCTGAATGATTCTTTCGTACCATACGATATATGGTGCGTATACACTTCCAATCTCGAAAATATCGTATTCTGATTTTTTTAACTATGGCGCACCTTACCGAAAAATCTGAAAAAATTGTAGATCATAGTCATGTCAATATCTAACTACTGTAAAATTAAAAATCTAGTCGCTCGAAAACTTCAACACGAAATCTGCATTTTTCGACATTTTTTTGCGTTTTTCATTTCTTACACTAAGCAGTTGCAACGAAAAAATCTGAAAAAATTCACAATCATATACAATCATGTCTACAATATTTCAGATTTTTTTTAGAATTTTTGCTGACCATTAAATAGGGAAAATATGGCAAAAACCGAAAATTCGAATTTACCCTATAACTACCCTCCGGGTTGAGATAGGGGGTTGAAACTTGTTGTACAATGTTTTCCTGTGCTACACTATTGAAAGGTGCATTGCCAGCTAAAATCGGTTCAAGGGCACTTTTCAATATGCTTATCCCGGTAGACCCTTTTCAAAAAGTGGACATACAATATTTGTGCCCTAAACTATCGATACGTTTTAAATGTATGAAACGCTCAAAGTACTAAGTACCGCTACAATATTTTAAGAACTGATCATTACATCTACGAAAGTGCTGCCCATGCATCGTTAGTTTTTGACGGCGACTACACGAAACCCTACTAATCTACGCAACGCATGCCGATGTTCGCCAGGATGTCGCGTTTCAGACGTTTCTGATCTGAATTTTTAAACATTAACACTCTGTGTGGCTAAAGGTTTGGACATATTTCCCATCACGTAAGGCCATTCCGAACAATCACTTCTGATGGGAATGTTTTGTTCAGCTCAGGAACTTTTATCGAAACAAAAAATACCGGCATTTTTCGGTAGTACCTTTGCAACCCTTGTAGAAACCGAAATACCGGTATGAGATCATACTGCCATATGAAGATATCGGTATATTCACCTATATTTAAAGGTAGTTTTTTCGGTTTTCCTATTCTCTTACAATTTTCATGACATTTGTAAGCAGCGATTTAATACCGGTATTATTTTGTTAATGGTATTATGTTAGCAAATTTATTCCGAAACCAATATAGTACCGAAATCGGTGTAATACCGAAATCAAAAGAATAAAGTACCAGCATTATTCTGCTAATATGTATAGGTAATGTGATTGCGAGTGAAGCGGAATACGATGTTACACTATTACATTCGTCGGTACATCGATCTTAGACGTCAAATGTCGCGCCATCGATTGATGCCGCCTTATGTCGTCTGCCCTTTGCCAGAAAGAGATAGCTAGGAGGCTCAGCGATAAGGTGGAGGTGAAATATAAACAAATTTAGATTTGGAGAACGTTTGTGCTCTCTACTGGCATCTACACGAACCTATACTTTTAGCAACCGCCCATAAATGACGGATGTATCGACATATGATTGTAGTAGTAAGTATGCGTGTGACGTTGTTGCCGTTCTCATTTGTACTCGCGCGAGCGCCGCCAGTCTTCAGTGGATAACCCTGTATTGCCCGTCGGAGGAGTCCGAAGACCCCACGGACCGATTCACGGAACCTCGGGCAGCTCTGCGTGCGCTCGGATTGGTTCGCAGTGTCGAGCGGATCGGTAGAGCGATTCTCCACGTGTTCGAGAACACACGTGTGTGCCCAGAGTTCGGAGGTCTCCAGTCATCGCTGCACACCTACAGGTGCGGTGGTAATATGTGCGTGAATTAACACCAGCGCGAAGCTAGCCAAGTGGCGACAACGCGAAGCGAATGTGATGTCCACAGAGTCGCGGCCTCCAGCGAGTGATGAAAGGGAAACACCTACAGGCCGCGTTGGTAATGTGTGCGTGAGACACCACGATTTGAGATGAACCGATGCCAGCGCCAAGCGAGTGACGCCGCGACCAACCAGCGTCGACAACATATGTCCCGGTGACGCTGGTTGGCCGTGGTGTCGGTTCGTTTCCCATCGTGGCGTCTCACGCACAGATTACCACCGCTCCTTGTAGGTGTTTCCTCCGCCAATAGCTTCGGTGGGCTCCGGCTGGGCACCAGCTACCCGATAGCTGGAGCCGGCCGAAGTCACATTCGTCTCGCATTGTCGCTACTTGGCTGGCTTCGGGCTGGCGTCAATTCACGCACACATTACCACCTCTCCTAGAAGTGTAGCGATGGCTGGAGACTGCCGAACTCTGTGTGTGCCCCAGTTAACCGCTAATTCGGGACGATATCACCGTTGTATTAATGGCCACCTTTGTATTAATCACACACACTAATATATATATATTTTGTTATTAATCCTCATTATAACTTCAGAAGTGGGATAGATATTCACAGTCTTGAGTGAGGCCCGAAGTGGAAAAAAGTGTAAACGTGCTTCAAACGATTAGTATGAAAATGGCATCGCAAAGTGCCGGCAGTGCGTGTACGCTGAGAGAGATCCCAGCCGTGTGCGCAAATCTCAAGACGACATAGGCGACGGTTGTCAGAGCGTTGCATAAACTGATTTTCGGACGGGAAGGTGATCGCCAGAATCGGCACCGGTTACGCGAATTCTTCGAATTCAAATTCGACCTCGTGTCACCGGAATTTGACAGCAAGGTCGCGAGTGCCCTTGCTGAACTATCGTTAGGAAAAATAATTATTGTCTGCCAAGTGTTGGCGCTTGATTTTGAGGGTATGGCGGAAGTTCTTGCGAAAAGAATCTGTACTCAACTTATGGATTTGCGTTGTTAACGAGTAAATACGGCAGCGGACGAGGGCGAGGAAGAGGACGAGACCAAGCCCGCGAGTAAGGAAGAAACGGAGACAGAAGTAAGAGCAAGTGAGCGAGGTTCTCCCAGATTACGACGGTTTCTGCATTTTTCGCTGAGTTTTCGCGTTGTGGAAGATATAATTCGCTCCTTTGATGGTGGAGAGAGACAGCAAATCGAAACCTGGATAGCTGATTTCGAAGACACGGCCGCCATATTCGGATGGTCCGATCTGCAAAAACTATTTTTTGCACGGAAGTCCTTGTCGGGACTGGCAAAGTTGTTTATTCGAGGAGAACGAGGTATCGCTACGTGGCCGAAATTGAAGGCGATCCTATTGGAGGAATTTTCTGATGAAGCGGTAAATCACACGTGAGGAGTCTGTGCACGGATATATTTTCGTAATGAAAAAATTGGCATTGCGCGGAACGATCGAGACTAAAGCTCTCATACAGTACATTGCCGACAGTACACCCTAACTGAGTTGAAAGCCAAACTGAAAGTATACGAAGATGTGAGATGTTCCTTCTCAAGGAACGTGGACGGGGAGAATCAACCATCAAGCCCCAACTGCAACCGATTACGAAGGAAGTCAGGAATCCAGCCATCCGCTGTTTTCACTCCAACGCTCACATCCCGCGAGCCTCTGCCCGAAGAAGAAGAGCAGCAGTGTTGCCTATCGTCCTCGATCGACGGCTGCGGTCAATCCCGCAGAAGTGGAATATCCGGGGCGACCGCCATCGGCAACTGGGGCCGACAAAAACGCGACGACGCACCTTGAGATTCGAATTTGCGAATACGATGGCGATACTGGACACCGGCATTCCGATTTCTTTATTGAGCGAAAATGTAGTCCCGAGTGACGTAGAATTGCATCCGGATACGGCGAGTAGACAGTTCGAGGGGGTAAATCACAGTAAAATTACCGTATTGGGACGTCTCCCACAACGCGCGACGATGCAGGGCTGCGAGACTTATCTTAATTTTTATGTAGTCCCGACGGGGACGATCAAGGGTCTTTGCTTGTTGGGTCGCGATTTCATGGCTAGCAAAGAATTGGAAGTAAATATCGAGGGAATGGTCGTTATTCGTAAGAAAAGTCCGAAGTCTTGTACGAACCCGCGGATTTTAGAAGTCTTGCGTATCGATGAGGGTTCCGAGATCCCTAAAATCAATATTAATCCAGCAATAGACTGGGACACTCAGGAGCGCGTTCGGTTAGTAATTAATAAGCATTATGTAACGCCGGAGAGGCCGAAGGTGCCCGTCAGTGATTTGGAGATGGGACTAGTGCTGAAACCGAATCACCAGCCGTTTTATCACAACCCACGGCGATTATCTTTCAGTGAACAGGCGGCGCACAGTGGTACATAATCACACTTTTTGTTCAAATGACCGTACAGGTCGTAATTTTTTAGTAAACTTGGCGATTTTTTTTTAAAATTCTTCCCAATTAAATTCTCTATCGATCCCTCCGGCCGGAATTTTGAATTTCGTTGCAGTTTTTTTTATATTTAGCGAAATATACAGCACTTTTAGAAAATCGGTGTCTCTGGGTTTTTTTGGCTAAATCAATAGTGACAGGGCCGAATACATTTATTATTTTTTCAAATGCTTTCTGGGATAATTCCCATTTTGTGTCTAGATATTTAATTCTAGACGCAGCATCGGCCCGTACGTTTTCCTTTGAAGGAATGTAAGAAGCAACTAACCAGATCTTTCGGCTCTCACACCATTGCCAAATCTATCTTGCTAATTCGCTCAGATATTTGAATTTAATACCTCCCGCTTTATTAATGTAGGCAATTGCGGTTGTATTCTCTATACGAAGTAAAACTTGGCAGTTATATGCGTTTTCAGCAAAACATTTTAATACAAAAAAGGAGGCCAATAGCTCAAGATAATTAATGTGAGATTTTTGGTAATCATCTCCGAATATCTATACGCACCAAGTTTCTTCCCAATAAGCTCATTTTCTGAAATTTGGCTTCGATATATTGAATTTGTCATCGTTAAAAAGGCAGTCAAAAAAACCCGTACACACCGATTTTCTAAAAGTGCTGTATATTTCGCTAAATATAAAAAAAAACAGCAACGAAATTCAAAATTCCGGCTGGATGGATCGATAGAGAATTTAATTGGGAAGAATTTAAAAAAAATCGCCAAATTTACTAAAAAATTACGACCTGTACGGTGATTTGAACAAAAAGTGTGATTATGTATCATTGTGCGGCGTTGACGGAAATTATTCGAGATCTTTTGCAGCGGGGAATCATTCGACCGAGTGTCTCTCAGTGTTGCAGTCCTATCGTTTTAGTAAAAAGAAGGACGACAAGCGTCGTTTGGCCGTAGATTATCGCGTATTGAACCAGCTCACGAAGCGGGATAATTTCCCAAATCCGCGCATAGCCGTTGGATTCTTTGCGAAACAAAGTGTATTCACGCGATTGGACCTGAAGGACGAGTTTCATAATATCCGACTGATGCCCAGTTCTATTCCGTACACTTCGTTCACCACGTTCATGGGGCAACATGAATATGTATGCAAGTCATTCGGTCTTTCAAATGGCCCGACCTTCTTCATGCGTTTTATCAATTTAGTTTTCACGGAGTTGTTGGATCAACAAAAAATATTGATCTATCTTGATGATATATTGATAGCTACCGAGAGCGTCGACGAAAATTTAGACATCTTGAGACAAGTATTGACACTTTTGGTCCAGAATTGCTTAGAATTGAAATTCGAAAAATGTGCTTTCTTACTGTTCGAAATTGTAATAACGTTCAGTTTTGAACCAAGAATGTAAAAATACGATTGCCAGCACATGATCTATCTTTCGTCCTCATCCTGTCTCTGTCTATTGGTCTCTCAGTCTCGCCGTCTCTCCCGGTGTCGATCTTTGTACCTCGAATTCCCGCTCCTCTGATTTCCGTTATGTTCGTCTCTGTCCTACCTCTATCCCGTCTCTCTCCTCTCTCGGCCTCATCACCTGTCTATTGTCTTGTCTCTCGTCAGTCGTTAATTCGCAACCGGCAATCTCGAATGGAATAAATATTATACGGATCTTCTCTTTCGAATCAATCTCAATTTAATTCTCCAAACTTCGGAACAATCTCGAACACTTACTGACGAAAGTCGTTTATTTGGGATATTGTGTGGACACAGCAGGAATCCGTCTAAGTGAGGACAACGTCGAGTCCATTGCGAAATATCCGATCCCGCGAAATTTTCGGGAATTACACAGTTTCCTCGGACTCATTTCATATTTCCGAAAGTTCAAACGGAATTTTGCCCTCATCGCGTACGATTTACTAAAATCAAAAACTGAGTTCAAATGAGACCAGGAATGTCTAAATTGTTTCGACACACTCAAAAACCTGTTAATCACTGAGCCAGACTTTGCTATATATTCACCGACCGCGGCGACCGAATTACATTATGACGGGAGTTCACACGGATTCGGATCCGTTCTGTTACAAAAACAAGCAGACGGTAAATATCACCCTATTTCCTTTTATAGCTGAAGGGCGACGAAGGCCGAAGCGGCCTACCCCAGTTTCGAACTAAAGGCATTAGCTATTGTTTATTCTCTGGAGCGGTTCCGAATTTATTTGCAGGGGATACCTTTTAAAATTCTTACGGATTGCCACAGTTTGAAGCAAACCCTGGAGAGAAAAGAAATCAATCCATGAATTATGCGTTGGTCTCTCATATTGCGAAACTGCGATTAACGAAAACGCGTTATTCTCGAAACAGTGTTCTCAAAACGGTGGGCGCTGTATCTCCAAAAATTATTATCCGATTCGACTGAAACTTTTTTTATTTTGAAGAATATACTTCTGGCTAGGGGGGAATTAGAAAAAATTACAAAAAATTAAAAATTTATAATTTTTAAAGGCGTTGAAAGGACGAAAAACACAGGGAAAAGTGATTTCAAACTTGAAGTGTCGTTATTTTCTAAAAAAAATGTAATTTTTGTATTTTCTTCTAGCTCCCCCCCCCCCTAGACTCAAGAATAATCTTCAAAATAAAAAAGGTTTCAGTCGAATCGGATAATAACTTTTGGAGATACAGCGTCCACCGAATTGGATCAATTTTTTGACGCCTTGACTTTAACAGCTGCCCAGGACCGTCTGCAATGATTAATTATGAAACAAAAAATATATTTCTATAATTTAAGACATCCTTAATACAATGCAAAAACTCCCATTGAATTATATATAGTAGTTTTCCTTGAATTCATTCCTAAATATCACCTATTTTTTGGAGCTCTAGACCGGAACCTCCCCGTAAGGGGGGAAGCCACAGTGAAATTTTTTTTCCGATTTTTTTGTTGCATTTTTTTAATACTTGGGGTCTCAAGATTATACCTGCACAGTTTCAATGTGGATCTCTAAAAATTCTGGGAGCTACGGGAGGTTTTGTATAGGTTGCGCAGCACTCGTAATCGAGTGCACACATCGGTAACTTGGTGTGTATCGCCCGGACAGGCCAAAAATCGAAATGTACCCAATAAGAGGGATTATGAGCTTATATATTGTTTAGAACTAGGTAGAGAATCACTGGCCACGACAAGACCGCACACAATTGCGATTTTTAAGCTGCATAAAATAACTTCTATCGAAACATTAAACGCAAGTAATTTTTCAAAACGGGCGCATTAATAACTCAGTTAATTTTTATTGGATTCACTTGAAACTTTCAGGGAATATTCGTAATACAATTATCTTCAATTAAGCGTACCAGTTTTTTGATCGAATAATTCATTTAATCGTAACATTGAAAAAACATGTTGATTTTGGGTATTTTTTGTTCCAGATTTCTTCGTAAGTCTGCCATTTCTTCAAAAATAAATATTTTTTTAAATCTTTACGCTTAACTGAAGCTATTGTAATATACTTTAAGAAAACGTTCGAATTTTTCAATCCGGAGCAAATGTTGGAAAATTTTAAGAGAGCCCGTTTGTAATTTTTTTTTGCAGAGCCTAACGTTACCGTATGCTGTGGCCCTACTACCGAAAATATTTTCAATCTGGGAGCATAAAATATTAGTTATATATATGTATTTTCAGTTGGCAATAAAGATTTGTCGTAGGACGTTACATGTCATTATAAAAAAATGTCTTGCAAATAGCCTTTATTTTCCATCGTCACAGTGGCTCCCCCCTTTAATAATACCGTTACTCTTTTTATGAATTTCTTATACAGATATTTCGAAAATGAGGTTTTATGTTTATACTGTGACTTCGAACTTCATTTTTAGGAGTAAATAACTTTAATGTTCATCTATATTCTTCAATTTTGTTTTTTCTAATGTATTTTGGACAACATAGCAGTTATTACTAAGTTTTGTAAAAACGTTTTTTTAAAAAGGATTATGTTGTAAAAAACTGGTTGCGCATGTTTGCGCGTTTTGAGGAAAATCCATTTCACAGGTAACACGTTCGAGACGAAAACGCGCTCATCGAGTTCTGGCAAATCTAAACAAACTCTTCAATCTCACGTTCGGAAAGGCGATACTGTTATAAACAGTTTGCGTTTCCCACTTCCAGCTCTACATTAGCATTTCATTAGTTCTAGTGCAATCTTTCTCTGCAACACATCGCGATCGGTCTCCTTGCTGTGCGTCTTGTGACATTTCTTAAAAAGTCAAGTTCAATAGAAGCCCTGAGCCGGCCTATTATTAAAAAATGGAGATCAGAATCCATCATCAGATTCCAGATTCACATGATTCGTCTGACTATTTTTTCTTCATTAAAAATGTGAGTATGACTAAAATTTTATACTTATAACATACCCTGAAGTCATTAAAAAGATATTAAAAAAATTTTAGGCACATAACTTAAGTCAGTAAAAAGTTATTAATTTAGTACAGCTAGATTGTCAAAATCGTCCACTGTGTGTCTGCTCGTTTGACAAATTGCAGAGATTACTCATCTACCGAAGTCACGGCCCACAGGTCCAGTTGGTTTTTCCAACCCCCTCGGTCACTAAAACAATGTTAGGCCAGCGAAAGCATCGTGGTGTCGGAGTCGTACGCCGTAGTCGTTGCATCAGAAACAGATCCACGATGCATCGAATTGTCTTACACTAACTCGCAATTAAGAAATAAAGATAAAATATTGTTGCGAACACCCTTTGGATGGGAATCCAAGGCACACTGGTGCTCGCGAGCGGGACAAGAGGACAGCGAGAAGAAGGGTCAGGGTCAGGGTCAGGTTTTAATATTAAAACCTGTCAAGCTGTCATTCGAGAGTCAGCCGCCATTATAAGCAGACGCATCGATACCCATATTTACCCGTTTAGAGATTGTACTAGTTACTGTATTCTTGTTAATGTTCTGTTCCTGTTCCTGTTGTTGTCTATTAAACCGTTATGTCAAGTGCGAAACGTAACAATATTAATGACTTTTAGAGCGAGAAGCATCGACAAACCACCCATATCACTACAGGAAACCCCCCCGGACGCCCCGAAAAAAGGGGACAAATCCGAGGAAACCCGGACGGATGGCAGGTCTACCAAAGTCACATCGGTTCGCTACCATACTTCACGGGCCCGCGAGAGGGCGCGCGCCCCCCGCCTTAATGTAGCCCCAACCAATACCAATACCATCGGCTGTGAAACAATTGACGGCTACGAGAAGATGGTTGTGCGTGAATCTTGCTGTGCGCTATCCTGATGTGCATTAAAAAAGTGTGTGTTAAACTCTATGTGTTCTAAATTGTATGTGCACTATATTCTGTGTCGTATTTTGATGTGCGCTAAATTGCATGTGCAATATCGTACTGTGTATTATTGATATGGAGCCAATTCTGGGATACCCTGTATTTGACCTCCACCACAGCACATACATATATATGTAAGTAAATACCCTGATAACCAGATGTCTGCAATCTGACGTCAAATTGGCAACAGGGTCTGCCGTGGAAGCGCAGAGCCTGACGTCAGATCCGTAGTCATCTGTGTCCGCATTAGGATACGGTCTGCGGTACAGAGCCTGACATCAAGACCCTGACGTCAGATGGACAGCAGATTCGCAGCAGATCCTGCCGTCCGCCTGTCACGTATAACAGCGCCATCTGAGGGTCAGATTTGGCAAACAATTCCCTACGCGTGACGTCACACGGCCGCCCCTACAGGTGTATCTCTAACCTTACATACCTATCAAGAAGATACTGCAATTTATTAAATAATTAATTATATTTATAAAAAAAAATATTTATTTATTTTTCTTTAATAATATGTGGTTACAATTGTTACAAAATAATATAAGTAGCGCATATAAATCCAAAGAGGAACTTTCAATATTTATATTAACAAATCAATATACAGGGTCATCCGTTAAAACTGCAACCTACGCGCGCGCGAACAGTCGAAAATGGCAACACCGCCTCACGGACGCATTCCACTACAACCATGCACCGGCCCAGCGTTCGGAGGGTTAACAGTGACCGCTGGGTAGTAGTGATGCCCGAGCTTCGAAAATTTTAGGATGGTCTCTTGCAAATTAACCGGCCCAGGTAAACGAGCCGCGCGCTCCGCTTTTATGATCGGTTTACCACTCGCACCCCGGATTACTGCAATGAGGTTTGAAAACAATGTCAACTGGTCTCGTACCCGTCTTAATTTCAAAAATTTTGGGTACGACAGGGTTACTTCTTACTGCATATAAAGATAAAATTATAAAAAAGAAATCAGAACAATAAATTCTGGAGTTTGTGCAGAACTAACATATAATTGAATAAAAATTTAATTTCTCAATTTATGAAAGTAATGACACGGAAACAACTAGGCTATTGTTTATCAACATCGTGACTTTTAAAAAGAGCATTAAATATAGTATTAAATAAAAAGTTTGCAAAAGCTTTTCACAACAATTATGGTTAAAAAATTGATAAATGAAAAATTAAGTAAACGTAAAATATTTTAAATTATCCATCATTAAGAGGGAATAATTTTTCCTCATTTTTCAGCGCAAATTGCATTCCGATATCTTTTATAGATCAAAAGTTATACGAAAATGTCCCCAAATTCTTCAACCCCGGCCGCGAAATTTCAAACACCTCCTTGTGAAGTTAATTTGAAAGAGCCCATCCTAAAATTTTCAAACCTCGAGCTTTACCGCTGTCCAGCGGTCGCTGGAAACCCTCCGACCGCTGGGCCGGTGCATGGTTGTAGTGGTATGCGTCCGTGAGGCGGTGTTGCCATTTTCGTCTGTTCGCGCGCGCGTAGGTTGCAGTTTTAACGGATGACCCTGTACACTACATCCCTTAACCAGTGGTGCGTAGTAGGGATGATATCAGAACTTTTATTTAATATCTTCGACTTCTTGTTTGTGTAGAGTCATCATATTCCCTGTTGTGTTAGCGCTAAAAACAAACACAAGATTAATATAAATTTAAACGTAACGTATGAATAAACAGGATACATGCGATACTTACTTCAGCTACATCTCCACACAGTACACACCCTAGGCGATTATGCATGCTCCTGCGAACATTAACATTTATAAGAAAACATGTGTTAAATTATTATCTACTAAACAAGACGCTAAACATTCGCACTTCCAGCATAACCATTCTTTTCTGTCTTGCGGATAATGTAAATCTTGAGTTCCGCGACGCAGATAATTGGAAATTATTCAATTTCATAATTACCTTTGCCTTCTGGATACGTCGAGATGATTTGTCCGGATATTGATGTTTGAAATTACTTGGAATATTCTTCGAGCGTACGTCTTCAAGCAGAACGGATGGTTTAAACCAGGCATGGAACTAAAGTGAACGCAGCGGCCGTTTTTCGGACGCAACGCCTCCATTCTCCCGCCGCGCGTCTTCGCCCCCGCGGCGGGCCTAGGAGCTTCGAGCGCCTCAGGCCCGTACCACGTGAACCGCATGTGGCGCGTTGACAAAACAAAAACGCATCGACAATCGTGCTCTCTGGCTCCATGTGGAAACCTATTGATACAATGTCGCCCCAATGCGCCACGCGCGGTTCATATGGTACGGGTCTGAGGCGCTCGAAGCTCCTAGGCCCGCCGCGGGGACAAAGACGCGCGGCGGGAGAAAGGAGGCGTTGCCTCCGAAAAACGGCCGCTGCGTTCACTTTAGTGCCATGCCTGATTTAAACGAAGGGTATGTAGGTAGGTAGAGGATAACTAAATGTGGTATAATGGGCCACGCTCGGATTGGCTGCATCATACTGCCGAAACTCGTGATTGGTCAAGGCTCTAGGTCCAGTTTGCGTTCGTTTTCGACGTCTGAGATGGCAGTCACTGTCAGTGGCAGTCAGTGCCGACAAAATTGAAGAATATTCCAAGTAATTTCAAACATCAATATCCAGACAAATCATCTCGACGTATCCAGAAGGCAAAGGTAATTATGAAATTGAATAATTTCCAATTATCTGCGTCGCGGAACTCAAGATTTACATTATCCGCAAGACACAAAAGTATGGTTATGCTGGAAGTGCGAATGTTTAGCGTCTTGTTTAGTAGATAATAATTTAATACATGTTTTCTTATAAATGTTAATGTTCGCAGGAGCATGCATGATCACCTAGGGTGTGTACTGTGTGGAGATGTAGCTGAAGTAAGTATCGTATGTATCCTATTTATTCATACGTTATGTTTAATTTTATACTAATATTGTGTTTGTTTTCAGCGCTAACACAACAGGGAATATGATGATTCTACACAAACAAGAAGTCGAAGATATTAAATAAAAGTTCTGATATCATCCCTACTACGCACCACTGGTTAAGGGATGTATTGATTTGTTAATGTAAATATTGAAAGTTCCTCTTTGGATTTATATGCGCTACTTATATTATTTTGTAACAATTGTAATCACACTGTAATCACATATTATTAAAGAAAAATAAATAAATACTTTTTTGAAATAAATAGAATTATTTATTTAATAAATTGCAGTATCTTCTTGATAGGTATGTAAGGTTAGGGATACACCTGTAGGGGCGGCCGTGTGACGTCACGTGTAGGGAATTGGTTGCCAATTCTGAACCTCAGATGGCGTTGTTGTACGTGTCAGGCTAGAGACACTATAATAAGAGTCTGGACACGAGGGGGCCACTTTTTTATTGGTCCGCCATGTTTGATCAAAATGCCACGAGAGAGAAAGAGACATTCACCATTTCACTCTTAACCACTCTTAACAACTCTTACGTTTATGGCGATATTTTACTATCTATTAATCTGAAAATGTGCATTTGGGTTTTTGATTGGCCCGCCATTTTTCATCTATTCCCGCTGATTTTTAAATCTGTAAATTATACCAAGATAATGAAGATATAAAGTAAAAAACCAAATTTTGTGTTATATTTGATATATATTTTTATATTATACTTATTTAAATGCGCACTGCATTGCCATAGAGTTACCGCCATAAACGTAAGAGTTGTTAAGAGTGGTCAAGAGTGAAATGGTGAATATCTCTTTCTTTCTCGTGAGATTTCGAACAAACATGGCGGACTGTCACTCGTGTCCAGACTCTTATTACAGTGTCTCTATGTCAGGCGAACGGCAGGATCTGCTGCGAATCTGCTGCCCATCTGACGTGAGGGTCCTGATGTCAGGCTCTGTACCGCAGACCGTATCCTAATGCGGACACAGATGACTACGGATCTGACGTCAGGCTCTGCGCTTCAGATCTGGTTATCAGGGTATGTGAATATCTGCATTCCAAGAATTATATTGTTACACGTTAAGCAAACCCAGAAAATTGGGTTCAAGGCTTGCAGAGAACACGGTGTTTCACTGCCCTAGTCGTGAATGACCTTTTGTTATAAATATCATAAATTCTATTTTTCGCACATAATAAAATGTGTATATATATCTTAATATATTCCTTCCCAAATTTAATTTAATTTGCTATTCCATTAAAAATGAATTAGTGATCTCACAATAATAAAAAGTATTTTGTTATAATCACAAATGAGTTAAAACAAATTGCTTACAATAGATATGGTCGATTCTGTACATTTATATAAAGTATACATACAGGGTGTTCGGAAACGGATAGTAAACAATGAAACTGGTGATTCTATGTGACGTAAGATGGAAATCAAGAGTAACGAAATTATGGTAGAGATTTCATATGTTAGTTATTAATGTTTAAAAATTCAGGTCCGAAGTGCTTGAACTACAATTAGGCGATCAGTACGGGATACGTATTATATGTAAGTATGTCAGCTGCGCCTTGTACATGCAGTTGTCGTCAAACAGCAAAGTACTCTCATGAATATAAATTGTACTGATGAAAGAAATTCTTACATTTTCACACATTTGTAAAGCCATTTCCCATTTTGGTTTATTATTAGTTCTGCTCATTGCCTCCATTAATATTAGTTCCATTTCATAAAACAAATCATCTTCCGCTGTATATTTTTCACAGTTTAGTGCTTGTCTAATAGCATTTTCTGCATCTTTCCAACAATAAAGCCTCATATTGATTTCATTTAATATTATCCATCCATGTACTGAATATGGTTTTACTAAAAGTATGTCTTTCAATATTTCTCTAGCTGGAATTAAATTGTCTGCTTTCTTTAAATACATTGCCTTAGCAATTGCAGCAATTTCGGACTCCATATTTAACTCCATAAGAGCTTCGTAATATTGCGTAATATTCATATCAGTGTAATTTTTGCCCAAAATATTCTGTTCGTAGTACACACGGCACATGTATTCTGCAAACAAATAATTTGTATTAAACAACGGAATTACATTATTAAAATAATGTATCAACCCTGATAACCAGATCGGGCGGCAGGATCTGCCGGCAGGATCTGCCGGCAGCTGCGGCGCAACCTACGTCCGCATTCGACTACGGATCTGCCGGCAGGCCTTGCCGGGCAGATCCTACTGCCCGCCTGACATAGAGACACTATAATAGCCTGACACATCCTACAGCGCCATCTGAAGGCCACAATAGCCAAACAATTCCCTCTGCGTGACGTCACATGGACCTACGCACCAACACAAATGTACATTACTGCTGTAGGTGTATCCCTACCCCCAAATAACAAAGCAGGCAGATTCTACATTTATTAAGTAATTCATTCTACTTATTTCATAAAGTATTTATTCCTTATTTAATAATACAGTATTGGCGATTACAATTGTTACAAAATAATATAGGTAGGGCATATAAATTCGAAGAACATTCAATATTTACATTTATAAATCTATATACAATACGTAGAGGTTTAGAGGATTGGCGTTCGTTGGGCTAAATAAGATATTGTCTTGAAGTGCCTTCTTTTGGTGTGTTGTATGTACGCTAAGAGAAAAAAATAAAAACCCTAACCCCTATACAATACGTTCCGTACGCAGTGGTACCTATTAGAGGTACGTTATCAGAAAATTTCCTGTATTTAGACTTCTTTTTTCTGTAGAATCACCATATTCCGTATTATGTTAGCGCTGAAAACAAATAGAACATTAGTATAAAATTAAACGTAACGTATGAATAAACAGGATACATGCGATACTTACTTCAGCTCCATCTCCGCACAGCACACACCCTAAGCGATCATGCATGTTCCTGCGAACATTAACATTTATAAGAAAACATGTATTACATTATTATTTACGAAACAAGACGCTAAATATTCGCACTTCGCGCATAACATTATTTTTCTGTCTTGCAGATAATGTGACTCTCGATTTCCGCGACGTAGATAATTAGTAATTATTCAATTCCATAATTACGTTTGCCTTCTGGATACGTCGGGATGATTTGTCTGGATATTGATGCTTAGGATCACGTGGAATATTCTTCGATTTTGCCGGCACTGACTGTCACTGCCAGTGGCTGCCACCTCAGATTACGAAAACGAACGCAAACTGGACGTAGATTCTTGACCAATCACGAGTTTCAGCACTATGGCGCAGCCAATCCGAGCGTAGCCCATTGTACCGCCAAATTGGTACACATGGTACATCTACATACCGTTTATTCAAAGTGGTATCCGTTGTGCTTAAAGACGAACACTCGAAGAATATACCTCCATCGCATCACACTGAAAGATGCCTGTAGAGGTAGGTATGTAAGTATTTGCGTGCGTGCAGGCTGCAGTGTCTCATATTTAGATCTGTGAGACCATTAATGCAATGCTAAACAGACAAAACAGATATACCAACTAAGCAATCGCAAAATTGATGAAGTAATTTATGAAGTAATGAAGTAATTTAAATACACGTGCACACATATAATAGAAATATACATGCACACATGTAATAGAAAGACACGGGGATCCGTGAACAGAAATACACGGGTACCCGTGAACAGAAATGCACGGGTATCCGTGTACACGGGTTTAAAAACACGGATTTTTAATTATTTAATACACGTTACACGTGAACCGTGTACACGTGTATTTAAATACACTTGAAAAGCCGCGACCTTTACTCTCAATGCCTCATTTCAACTTCCATCTACAAAGAATTAAATATTGTATTTCTTCAATTTTTCTGCAATACGATATGCAGTATATCTAGAGATGCGGTAGCGTCTCGACGCCAAGTACATGAAAAACACCCTGTACATGTCTATGTCGCTACCTTGTATATCTTTACTCGTCGCGGAGCCACTTTAACCTAATTCTGACATTTATACATTAATATCTCATCAAGCCTGCAATATTTTGTAAATTTAAAGGCATTTTTCTTATGTAAACCGCATATCGGCTTTCGAATAAGACCAATTTCAATAAAATCGGTCCACGCATGACAGAGATATCGTAATATCGTCTCAGGGATCTGTCGAAAACGGTAGATTTTTCTTCTGATTCTTCTTCAATCTCAAATTTTTGTCGACATAATACGTATACGCGTTATTATACGCACACCTTCAGCCAAAACGAACTAATACATGTTTCGTTCATCAATTCCTATCTTCACTATGCAATTTCGTTCATCAATTCCTATCTTCACTATGCAATTTCGTTCATCAATTCCTATCTTCACTATGCAATCTACTCCAAATTTTGACAGCTTACAGTCAGGTTATATACAAAATTTGAGATGCCACGTGTTTTTACAAATATATATCGTTGTACCATTGAATTGCAATCAAAATGCTATCGTTGTACCATTGAATTGCAATCAAAATGCAGTCTCACATACAATTCCATGAATCTGGAAATACGTACAATTCCATGGATCTGAAAACACGAAAATTCGTGCTAAATCTAGCGATAACCCCTTTAAGCACAGAAATCTGTAAACATAAAAATGAAAATTGATACTACAATCAATTAGAGTCCAATAAAACGCATGAATTTGGTAAACATAAACAAATTAATTTAAAAAATACTATTCCATGAAATATACTGAGAAAATGACGTTATGAATGGAAATTTTAATTTTCTAACCACGAAAAACATTTCTCGATTTGATAAAACAATTCATGAAATTGTGCGTGCTTTCAGTTTCATGGAATTGTACGTGCTTTCAGGTTCATGGAATTGTACGTGCTTTCAGATTCATGGAATTGTAAATTTCAACAGCTGATAATTATTATGCTGTAATTGTAAAATCTTTGTAAAAAGAAGTGAGATCCCCCCAAAAAACTTTAAAAAAGTAAAAAAAATACGCCAAGTACATGAAATCAAGTAAATCACAAAATAAAGAAAATAATACTAATAAATACAAAGTAAAAAAAGATGTGAAATCAGAATGAGCTGCAAGTACATAATGGTGCTTTCCCGCAGCGTGCAAAGGCGACACTGTGTAACACAATAAAAGACAAAAAAAAGATGTCCGCGGCCTGGAAGTCAAATACTTGGCGTGGCCAGGCAAGGTCAAGGTGTCGCTGAATAAGAATTATTTAAAAAGGCAAAATAATGAAAATGTATTCATACTGTCAGAGTTTAAAATTGACAAATTATGTGAAAGGTTGTGAGAGGAAAACTATCGGTGTGGATGAATGATCTTACAATTATTTTAAAACGCAATATAATGAAAATGTACTCATATTGTCTGAGTTTTAAAGGGACAAATTTTCTGAAAGCCTGCGAGGGGGGGGGGGGTATGGTATTGATGATCTGAGAATACCTTGCCTGGCCACGCCAAGTATTTGACTTCCAGGCCGCGGACATCTTTTTTTTGTCTTTTATTGTGTTACACAGTGTCGCCTTTGCACGCTGCGGGAAAGCACCATTATGTACTTGCTGCTCATTTTGATTTCACATATTTTTTTATATTGTATATTTTCTTCTATGTTTTTATATTGTATATTTTCTTCTATTTTTTTATATTGTATATTTTCTTCTATTTTTTTGTGATTTATTATTATTGTCTTCCATTTTTTGTGATTTATTATTATTATTATTATCATCTTTTTGTGATTTGTATATTTTCTTCTTTTTTGTGATTGTATACTCTTTTCTATTTTTTGTGATTTTCTTCTATTTGTGTTGTGATTTATTATTATTATCTTCTATTTTTGGTGATTTATTATTAATATTATTATCATCTTTTTGTGATTTGTATATTTTTTCTTTTTTTGTGATTGTATACTTTCTTCTATTTTTTGTGATTTCATGTACTTGGCGTAATTTTTTTACTTTATTGAAGTTTTTTTTATGGGTATCTCACTTCTTTTTACAAAGATAATTTGCATAATTCTCCTCGACTTTTTCATGTACTTGCCGTAATTTTGTTAATTTTTTGAATTTTTTTTTATGGGGATCTCACTTCTTTTTATAAAGATAATTTGCATAGGCAATGACATTAGATAATTTTTAATATTATAACTTACAAATTATCGCGGGACAGAAGTAAGGATAAATTCTACGTAAGTTCAACAACTACGAAAAGAAACTATGTGCACCGCATTGCCAATCTATATGTATTATGTATATAGTACTTTGTGTACAATACATGGTGCGCGAAGCAGCTTATGGCGCTGAAAGCAGCCTTTGGCACTGAACGTATTTAACTTTGAAGTGTAATAACAACCACAATTAGCACCTTTCTAAGAAAAATATGTACAGTATTGTCTCTCTGAGGGCTCGCCGGTCGGGACCGGCGTTGAACCCACATCGTGCCCAGAGCCCTAATTCCGCGTGTTCGTTTTTCGCTTCTTTCTGGCCGAAGGGGGGAGCGAGATGGAACGCTTTTCAAGCTGTTCGGGTATTCGAATATTCGGCCGCCCGGAAGAATCGGATAGCCCGAATTGTTTCGGGCCGCTCGAAAGAAGAGGCTAGCTGAAATTGTTTCGGGTGACTCGGACGCAACGCTGTCGCACTGTTCGAACCACATTCAAGGCGTACGGATTTTCCGAGTCACCCGAAACAATTCCAGTTAGCCTCTTCTTTCGAACGGCCCGAACCAATTCGGGCCATCCGATTCTTCCGGGCGGCCCGAAACGGATCAGGCTACCCGAATTTTTCAAGCCGCCCGAAACAAATTCGAGCTACTCGGATTTTTCGGACCGCCCGAATTTGACGGGTATCCGGCTCGGCCCGGTCAGTCGAGCCGAGCCGGGCTCGGCTCGTTTTATTCGATTACCCGAACAATTCTAAACGCTTTGCGTGCGCCGGAGTGACACGGCATCCGAAAGACGGAGGGAGACAAAACATCAACGCGTGAACGCAGCGGCCGTTTTTCGGACGCAACGCCTCCTTTCTCCCGCCGCGCGTCTTGACCCCCGCGGCGGCCCAGGTTCGTGGAGCGCCTGAGGCCCGTACCACGCGAACCGCGCGTGGCGCGTTGACAAAACAAAAACGCATCGACAATCGTGGTCTCTGGATCGATGTGGAAACCTATTGATACAATGTCGCCCCAATGCGCCACGCACGGTTCATATGGTACGGGTCTGAGACGCTCGAAGCTCCTAGGCTGCTTGTGTGAAATCTCAACAAAATTACCTTTCTTTAAAAAAAGGTACAAAAAAGTGCGCCAAGTATATAATCCCATCAAAAAGAATCCCATTTAAAAACATTGTCGTATATTAATAGCTTTACAAAACGAATGATATACACTAATTGCGCCAAATATCACAATGACTATTTATACAAATAAATAAATGTATTAAATAATATTAACCAGATATATTTTTATACAAATAAATATTTTAATACGAATGAATATTTTATTCAAAATACTTGGCGCTGCGACACCAAAAAAATGTTAATTGTCTTGGTTAATAAATAAAATAATACAACACACCACTGAGATAAGAAACAAAGAAAAAGATTTTAATGCAATCTATACATATTTATTCAGTTTAGCAATACCAATTCGGAGAGCAGCGCCAAGTATTTTGAATAAAATATTTATTCGTATTAAAATATTTATTTGTATAAAAATATATCTGGTTAATATTATTTAATACATTTATTTCTTTGTATTGTTCGGAACGGTTTCTGAACTTTTATATGTTTAAGTAGGCTAAGCTGTATGAGGCTATGCCCTTCCACCCGTCCGTCCCGCTGCCCACCCGCGCCGAGCTCCTCCCGTCCTGCGTGCCCCCCTGGACGGACGACGGCGGTGCCGTGCCGGGGGCTGCCCCGGGTCCCTCGTCGGCGGCGAGGCCTGGCCCTCTGCCGCGCGAGCCGACGGAGAGCGGCGCTCCCGCGGCGACGCAGGGGGTAAAGAAGAGGAGGAGGGAGCGTTCCCCCCTGCCCCCGACCCCGTAGCCGGGCCCGGCGTCCGGTGGCGGCGGAGCGAGCGCTCCTGCCGAGCAGCCGTGGGACGCGGTGCTGCGGCGGATGGAGGGCCTGGAGAGGCGCGTCGACGCGCGCCTCCTGGCCCTGGGCCGGGTAATGATCGGTCCGACTTCCGGGCCGGCCGCTCAGCCGACGGCCCTGGCCCTCCAATGGGCCGAGATCGCCGGGGGCGCCTCTGCCGGGAGCGGGGTTTCCGCCCCGTCCCGTAAGGGGGGCGCGCCCTCGGGCGAGCGAGGGGTTGTTCCCCCGCTTACGGCCCCCCCCCCCCCCGCTCGACCTCGAAGGGGAAGAAGGCGACCGGTCCCCCGGGGCTCCCGGCTTCGGTGTTGCCCGATGTCCGGGCGAAGACGGGCGCTCCCGCGGCTGCGAAGCAGCAGCAAAAGGGGGCCGCCAAAAAGAAGGCCGGGAAGGCGAGGGCAGCTGCCCCCGCGACGCCCGTGGCGTCGAACACCCCGGCCTCGGCCCCCGGCCCGTGCGGCGTTGCCGCGGAGGGCACATGGGCGCAGGTGGTGGGCCGCAAGGCGAAGAGGGCCGCGCGGAGGGCGGCCGGAGCGGCCGCTAGCGGTGCCGGTGCGGGGGCTCGGCCGAAGACGGCGGCCCCCCAACAGGCTCGCACACCCGGGTCTCTCCCAGTTGCGATCCCGCGCGCTCCCAGGACGGCGGCGGTGACGATCACCGCCCCCGTGGGAGGGGAGGAGAGTTTCTCCGCGCGGGTCGCGGGCGCGATGGCGGCGATCAACGTCGCCGACCTCGGCATCGCAGCGATGCGGCCGAGGCGCGCCGTGACCGGGGGGTTGATCCTGGAGATTCCAGGATCGCAGAGCTCGGCCAAGGCTGCCGCCCTCAAGGCGAGGCTGGCGGAGCAGCTGGGGGGCACCGGCATCAAGGTGCAGTGCCCCCAAAAACTGGCCGAGTTCCGGGTGTGCGGGCTCACCGAGCTCGCGACCGTGGAAACGGTTCGGGGGGCAATCGCGGCCCAGGGGGCCTGTCCGGCGGAGGACGTCACGGTCGGCGCTAAGCGACCGGACACCGCCGGACTCTTCTCCCTCTGGGTCCGCGCGCCTGTGGCAGCTGCTGCCAAACTGTTAAGGGCGTCCACCGTCGTGGTGGACTCCCTGATGGCCCGCGTGGTACCGCTGGCGCAGCGGAAGCTACAGTGCTTCCGCTGCCTAGAGTTCGGCCACGTCAGGGCCAAGTGCAGCAGCCCCACGGACAGGAGCGGCGCGTGCTACCGGTGCGGTAAAGACGGACACGCGGCCCGCTTCTGCGAGGCCCCCCCCGTCTGCCCGCTCTGCGCGGCGGCGGACCTGCCCAGCGGGCATAGAATGGGGGGACCGGCTCGCCGGCCCCCTCCCGTGACCCGCGCTGCGGCCCGGGGCCGCAGGGGCCCGAAGCCCACCCCGGCATCTTCGTCCGCCGCGGACGGCGTCCCCGTCGGAGGCTATGGAGACAGCGCCGCTGGCCTCGGCATCCGTGGCCGGTGCGGGCGCGGGGAAGAGAAAGGAACGAGAAGAGTCGGACGCTCCGACCAGCGGCCTCTCTTCCCCGGCTCGCGGGGGGTCCCCCGTGGTAGGCGGGGGACGGAAGAAAAAGGGAAAGGGGGGGAGCAGCCCAGGGCTCCCCCCGGCGTGTCCGCCGCCGGTCGGGAGGGAGGCCTTTTTAAAGGCCACGGTGGTCCCTCCGACGGCGAGCGCGACAACGAGGGAGGAGGACGCGGCCGAGGCGCTGGGGTTGGCGCGCTCGGTCGCGGCCTCGTACGGAGGTGCCCACTTCCCGGACGACGAGGAGAAGCGTCCGGCGCCCCCGATTGCCAACGGGGGCGCGGTCCAGCCAGAGGAGGTGTCGGGGGGGGGGCCGACCTTGAGACTTGCTAATGTCTCGAGGCCCCCCGATACTCCTCATGAACGCGTGCCACTCCATGCGAGCGCACGACCTGCTTGAGCAGGCTCGCATTGAAATGGGCGTTGGGCTGGCCGTCATCGCCGAGCCGTATCCGCTGGCGGACCGATGTTCTCGGTCCACCAACCCGGATCGGCAGGTGGCGATGACGTGGGAAGTGGGAAGAGGAGCCCCGTCGTGCGTGGTCGCCCAGCACGGACGGGGCTGGATGGGCGCGAGATGGGGAGGCTTCCTCGTGGTCGGCTGCTACCTGGCACCGAGCCTGAACGTCCCGGAGTTCGAGGACCGGCTGAGCGAGGTGGGGGCGTTTCTAGCCCCCCAATTAGCTCGGCCGGTGGTCCTTCTGGGGGACTTCAATGCCCACGCTCGCGAGTGGGGCTCCCCCAGAACGGACTGCCGGGGCGAGGTGCTCCTCGAGTGGGCGGAGGCGATGGGGTTCGTCCTTTAAGAACCCCTACGCGGTCACGACGTTTCGCGGGTCGCGAGGCGAGTCGGTTATCGACCTCGTCTGGGTTAACCCCGCGGCCGCGGCGTTGACGTCGGACTGCTGGGTGGCGTCCTCCGTCGTCGCCTGGCCTTCCCTGCCGGGCGACGTCCTCGACGACCCCTCCAACGGCGCCCTATGGCTCCGGCGGGCGTTGCAGCGTGTCTGCGACGCCACGATGCCGCGAGTCGGGCCGCCGGGCGGGGGTCGGAGGTCGGTGTACTGGTGGTGCGAGGAGATCGCCGATCTCCGCGCGACGAGCGTCCGCGCTCAGCGCCAGTACACCAATGCCCGCCGTCAAGACCGACGGCGGGTGACGGAGGACCAGCTGCAGGAGCTGCGCTCCGTGTTTTCCGCGGCGCGCAGAGAGCTCTGTGCAGCCATAGCCCGGGCCAAGACCCGTTCGCACGAGGAGTTCCTCGAGACCCTGAATCGGGACCCTTGGGGGCGCCCGTACAAGGCCGTGTCCGTGAAACTCGGTCCTTGGGCGCCCCCTGTCACGGAGGGTCTCGAGCCCCGGTTTCTCCTGGAGGTTTTGTCGGCGCTGTTTCCCCCTCCCCCGGTTCCGGGGGAGGGTGGCGTCGACGCTTCGGGGGATCCGGAGCTCGCGTGGGGCACCGCCATAGCGGATGCCCCCAGGGTCTCGGACGAGGAACTCGAGTCCGCGGTGCGTCGAATGCGTTCGAAGAACGCTGCACCCGGACCGGACGGTGTGCCCGGGCGTGTCTGGGCCTGCGCGATGAGCGCCCTAGGGAGCGGCCTTGAGGACCGGGAGGTTTCCCCGCGCGTGGAAAGAGGCGAGGCTGGTGCTGCTGCGAAAGCCTGGTAAGCCCGCAGATTCACCCTCGGCCTATCGGCCGATCTGTCTCCTCGACGAGGCGGGCAAGCTCCTGGAAAGGATCATAGCTGCCCGCCTCATGGACCATCTCGGAGCTGCGGAGTTCCCGGATCTGTCCGACCGCCAGTTCGGTTTTAGGCGGCAGCGATCGACCGTAGATGCCATCCTACTGGTTCGGTCGCTGTCGCGCCGGGCGGTCGAGGGGGGCGGTGTCAGCGTGGCGGTGTCTCTAGACATCGCCAACGCGTTCAACACCGTCTCCTGGGCGGCGATCGAGCGGGCGCTGGTATACCATCGCGTCCCGCTCTACCTTCGCCGCCTGATCTGGGACTACCTCCGTGGCCGAGTGGTCTCCTACGTCGGGCGAGACGGGGACGGGGTGGTTCGCGTGCACCGCGGCGTGCCACAGGGGTCCGTTTTAGGGCCCCTGCTATGGAACCTGGCGTACGACGCGGTGCTGCGGGTGGAGTTGCCATCGCCTGACGTGTCGTTCGTGTGCTACGCCGACGACACGCTGGTGGTGGCCTCCGGGCCGAGGTGGCTGGCAGCACTAGACCTCGCGGAGAGAGCACTGCGGCTCGTCATCCCCGCGATAGAGGCGCTCGGTCTGCGAGTCGCCTCCGATAAAACGGAGGCGGTATGGCTCGCGGACAGGGTGGGAACTGGCATTCCCGTCGGAGCGTCTCTAAGAGTCGGGGAGGCCTGCATCAGGGTCGGCCGATCGATGAGGTATCTCGGTCTGACCCTGGACACCTACTGGCGATTCGCGCGTCACTTTCGGGTCCTGGGCCCCAGGTTGGAGCGACAGGTGTTCGCCTTCGGGCGCATCATGCCCAACCTGGGAGGCCCGCACGAAACAGTTCGGCGACTATACGTGACGGTCGTCCGGTCCATGGCGCTCTACGGAACGCCGGTCTGGGCCGGCGACCTGGGGGGCTGTCGCGTGGGGCGAGACCTTCTGGCAAAGGTTCATCGCCGCGCAGTCCTCCGGGCCGTGCGGGCTTACCGCACGGTGTCACACGCCGAGCTGTCGGCGCTGGGTGGGTCCCCACCATTCCATCTGCTCGCTGAGATGGAGGCGGAGGTGTACTTCGCCTCGCACGATCTCAGCGGAGCGAGGGACCCCCTGGCGCCGGTCGGACCCGACGCGCGGGACCAGGCCCGGCGACGCATGGGAGCCAGATGGATCGACTGGCTCTCCCTCCCGGAACATCGGGGGGGACGCGTCGTCGGGGCGCTGCTGCCCATTCTCGGGGAATGGGTGGGGCGTAGGTACGGCAGGCTTACCTTCCGCCTGACACAGATGCTCACCGGAGTCGGTTGCTTCGGTGACTTCTTGTGTCGCATCGGGCGGGAGGAGGCGCCGCAGTGCCACAGCTGCGGCCGGGGCGACGTGGACTCGGCGGATCACACTCTGGCGAGGTGCGCGGAGTGGCTCGATGACCGCCGAGTCCTGGAGCTGCAGCTGGGTCCCGATCGCTCGCTGGCGACGGTCGTGCGTCGCATGGCGGGAGATCGGGACTGTTGGGACGCCGTCGCCTCCTTCTCCGAGGCTATAATGCTCGAGAAGGAGGAGGCGGAGAGGGACCGCGAGAGGGCGGGCCGGGGAGGCCCGAGCCAAGCGGTCCGGAGGAGGCGGCGCGGGAGAGGGAGATGACCCGGGGCCGGGGGAGGTCGCGCGGCGACTTAGTTGCGTAAGTCGCCCCGCTCCCCCGGATATCAGGCCCCGGGTCGCGCCGTCCCGCCGCTCCCCGCTGTAGGGGATCGGGATGGGGCCGCGCCGCGCAACGGGCGCGGCCGTTACGCCCCCCCGTTCCGCCGCCCCCTCTGTGTCGGAGGGGGACGCGCGCCGGGGGACGTCGGGAAGGAGTCGGGAAACGCGGCGGCCCCCGTTGTCGCGAAGGGCCGCCGCGGACGACGAAGCGACGGGGGTGACCGCCGCGGTCGGCGAGTCGTGGCATCGGACTCGCCAGGGCCGCGGCGGCGTCGCGAGGCACGGAGAACGGGGGGGGGCCGTCTTAAAGCCCCCCCCCCCCCCGCCAGGGGAGCGGCGCCCGCCGCTCCCGTCTGAGCGATCGAGCTTCCCCCGGGGTACGCAGTGTGCCCCGGCCCGGCCGCGCGCTACCAAGCATTGCGCGGCGACCGGTTGGGAGCTCGATCGCGGGGTCGCGGGGCGGGGGTGTCGGGGGACACCACCGCCCTAGCAGCAGCGACCCCGGAAGGGGCGACTCGGGCGCGTGATCCGTCGCGAGTCGCCGGTCCCGGAGAATATTGCTGGGGGAGGTTGTCATACTCCCCCAGGGACGACCCCGTTCAGGGGACCTAGCGCGGGGCTGCATTGAAGCGCAAGGGGGGAGGGTAGCGAACGTATCGCTTGTTTGATCTCGCGTCCAAATCCCTCCCCTCGGGCGCGCAGCTCCGCGCGCGAGGTAGATCACCTTGGTGGTTTTAGTGGGTTCGAGTCCCACACAACCCCCTGCCCGCCCCCGCGGGCGGGGGGTATCCGTGGGGATTTCCACCAAGTAAAACAAAAAAAAAAAAAAAGGCTAAGCTGTATATATGTTCTATTCTAGGTGTAAGCCTTGTACATATGTATACAGTTTGGCCTGCGCGGGCCAAAGGTGGGACTGGTTGCCTACTCTCGTGGATTCCGTGATTCGGGTGGACCGAGTAGCTCGAGTCGCGGGATCGGCGAGGGGGGCGGCCGAACCCGGCCGGTGGCTCGCGAATTCCGCCGAGGCCTACGACTTCGCGTTAATGCGTAGTCAGTCTGGCGTCCTGCTTATCAGGTTTTGTCGCTGGACTATTGAACACATGAGTGCCGCTTTTTCTTTGGTATTCTGCTTCCACGCGAGTGATCGCGTGCGGATTTGCGAGTTTGGAGTTTAATCACGTTGATTCGTGTCTGTCCACGCGTTTGGTCTTGTGAGACCCGTGCGTAACCGCTGAGTTGCGAGACGGAAAACTCTAAACCATTAAAGTAAAGCTTGATCCAACGGTCCAAATTCTTTTTGATGGGATTATATACTTGGCGCACTTTTTTGTACCTTTTTTTAATGCAAAATATACGCGACCAGGACCGCGAAATTCAACGAAGAAGAGAAGAGATCGATACTGATTCACGAGAAATCAGAAGGGAAACGAAATTTAGAAGGAATAAAATACCGATTGGAGGACCTTGAACTAGAACGAGAAGAAGATGAAGATTTAGAGACACGGGATTGCAACAATAACAATGAAGAAGGAATCAGGGGAACGGACGTAGATCTGGGCACACCAAGTAAGAGGAGTGGACGAAAACAAGGAAAGACGTTGAAACAAATAGAAGAAGAGAAACGAAAGGCATTAGAAGAAAGAGAGAGACAGCTTCAAGAACAAGGGGCGCGTCGATCAGAGAGGATCAAGGAAAGACAGGAACAGACAAATTATATAACAACGGGCCGAGGTATACCACAGACCTTCAGGTATACCATGGACCAAAGCAATGGAGGCGGATATCCAAACGATGAAGGACCGAGAGGTATGGGACTTGGTCCCTAGAGAAGAGGACATGAAAACTCTGAAAAGTAAATGGGTTTATAACCTGAAGACGTTGGACGGACAAAACTTGCCGAAATACAAGGCTCGGCTAATTGCAGTGGGATGTAACCAGTGGAAAGGGTTCCACTACGAAGGAATCATTTGCCCCCGTATTGAAACTGGAAACGGCGAGAATTATGCTGGCACTCGCGAGTATTCACAAGATGGAGATCAAACAATATGACGTGAAGTCAGCTTACTTATATGGAACGTTGAAGGAAACGGTATACATGGAACAGCCCGAAGGCTTTGTGAAAGACAAAAATAAAGTATGCAAATTAAAAAGGAGCACATATGGACTACCAAAGGCGGGGCACGATTGGAATGCGAAGATCAACGAGGTCTTAGAATCAATAGAGATGAGCAGGGTACCCGAAGACCGCTGCCTATATACAATAAAGAAGGCAAACAAAAAATTATGGTTAGGATTGTATGTTGATGACATTCTGGTTGTAGGATCCGACGTACGTATCATAACTGAAACCATGGATGGCGTGAGAAAACATTTCGATTTGACAGAATCCCAAGAGTTGAAATTTCTAAACATACGAGTCACTGGGCGAGACGGGAAAATAGAGTTGTCACAAGCGGAATATGTAGATAGCATATTGCATAAATTTAACCTCCACGACAGTAAGGAGACGTACACCCCGATGGACCCCCAACAGGACCTAGATGCCGATGAGGAGTCGCCACTGGGAGGTAAAGAGCTGTACCAGGAGATGCTGGGATCAATCATGTACCTGGCTACTGGCACTAGAGTAGACATAGCTTTTAGCGTGAGTAGACTTTCCCAATATTCGAAAGATCCAAAACAGGTTCACGTAACGGCGCTTAAACGAGTTTTCAGATATCTAAAAGCCACCAGAGATTATAAACTGGTGTATGGAGGGAGCACCAGTAGAGTTTCCATAGGTACTGATGCGAGCTGGTGTACTACCAGAGATGCGAAATCGTTCGGAGGTTACTTAGTCAAGATAGGAGAAAACGTAGTAGGTTGGAGCAGCAGAAAGCAAGGATTGGTCGCCCTGTCGACTTGCGAATCCGAGCTTATAGCAATAAACGAGGGAGTACAGATCGCGCAATATAACTTTGCCTCCGAGCGGCGACCAGCGGCGACTGAGTTGGCCATGACTCGCCGTGCGTGCGAGAGAGTCAGGCCATCGGCCGCCGACGGTCTGACTCTCTCGCACGCACGGCCGAGTCATGGCCAACTCAGTCGCCGTTGGTCGCCGCTCGGAGGCAAAGTTATATTGCGCGATCTGTACAAGAGAGCCTATGGATAAAGGGAATTCTAGGGAGCCTCGAACCAGATCGTAAGGACCAACCGATCGTACTAAAAACAGATAGTAATGCGGCAATGGACTGGGTGAATAAGGATAGGGTAACGAAACGAACGAAGCATATAAATAGAAAATATTATTTTATTAAGGATGAAGTAAGATCATATAGAATAATCTTAAACCATGTAAAATCCGACGCGTTAGATGCAGACATATAAACCAAGCCGTTAACGCGCGACAAACTAAAAAATTGTTTATATAGACTTAATATTAGCTATTAAGAAAATGTACAAGATCGGTGATGGGCAATTAATATACTGATAAGGGTAATGGCTCATAAGATAGCGACTAATGTAAGGTAGAGATATCGGTGCAAACGCAACCAAAGGGGGGTTTGTGAGCATAAGCGTGTGGTTGCGCATGCGCGTGGGATGTACGGCGGCTGAAAAATACCCACGAGAGAAGATAGGAAGACCGATCTGGATAGAAAGTAAGAGAGTATGTGAGCGTGGCCAAATGTGCAGAGTATTTTTTATGTTATCATTTTATACCTTTATATTTTAATATTAAATCCATACGAATCACATCTAGTACATTCCCTTTACCACAACAAATAATATATATTATTAATATATATTTCTAGTTTTCGAGTATACACTATATATTGTATTGTATACGATAATAAAGCGCAATGCAGCCAGTAAAGCTTATATTGTATAAAAGCTTTTATACTCGCAAAAGCGCAGAACAGCCCGGGTAGCGCAATGCAGCTACGCGAGTATACTTTATTATTTTTTTTTTACTCCAACCTGTAAAAAACGAAAAATTTGTAATAAACACTAAACTAATATCATACGTATTATTTTATATATAAATAAATGTAAATCTAGAAACGCGGTAGCGTCTCGACGCCAAGTACATAAAAGACACCCTGTACTATTGCCCGGCCGAAAGAAGATCCCTAGCAGGCGGTCTCGGGCGATACAGTCCGTCGCTATGACGATTGGTCGAGTCACCTATTTGGTCACACTTTTAAAGACGGGGCACACGTATTTTGGTTATTGGCTGAAGTAGGCACATACATTATCGCACCGCGCGACGAAGAGAGTGAACAAAACACATCGAGATCGAGTGGGATAGAGCGATCGTAACGACGAACGCCAAAGAAATAGCGTAGGCATATCAGACGGTTAATCATTAATATATAATAACATAAAAATTTCCCTATTTTTCACAATATGTTTAGGAAAGTATTATCCTGATACCAAACCAATGATAATTCTGCGAGCTGTCACAGTGGCAAGAGCTCTTCTGCACAACGTGGTGTGTCGTCATGGTGTACCTTTGGAGATACACACCGATCAAGGAAGGAACTTTGAGTCCTCCGTTTTCAAGGAATTGCTGAGGCTGCTTGGAGTCAGGAAGACACGAACAACTCCCCTGCACCCTCAATCCGACGGGCTGGTAGAACGCCTGAACAGGACGTTGCTCCAATATCTTGCAATGTTCGTTTCGGAGCACCAGCGGGACTGGGACGAATGGATCCCCATGTTCCTCCTCGCCTACCGGTCAGCACGGCATGAGGCTACACAACTGACACCAGCGATGATTCTGTACGGCCAGGAACTACGTCTACCCCTGCAGTTATGGAGGGGACTGCCCCCGGAAGTTGAACAAGAAGAGGACGTCGAGCAAGGATACTCCGAATGGATTCGAGGGAGGATGACGAAGATCCACGAATTCGTTCGGCGCCGCCTGGATGTCTACAGCTCTAAGATGAAGTCGTGGTACGACAACCGGGTTCACGCGGTGGAGTTCCAGCCAGGAGAACGAATGTGGTTGTTCTAACCACGAAGAGTGAAGGGGAAGTGCCCGAAACTGCAAGCGGACTGGGAAGGCCCTTACACAGTGGTGGACAGGATCAACGACGTCGTCTACAGGATCCAACGGTCACGCAGGAAGAAGTGCAAGGTGGTCCACGTGCGCCGCTTTGCGAAGTACGAGGGACCACTGCAGGAAGAGTGAAGACGTCGCAGGACCTGGACCCGAGGAAGAAGATTAGATTAAGCTAATCCGGTGGACCGGGTTGCGGAGGCTGCCTCCGTGGCTCGGCCCCTTTTCCTTTGGTTCTGTTTCAGGTTCACGAGACCCCACGACGAGGGACAGGGTGTCGGGGGACTGCCGCCGCGGCCTGGCCATGCGCTCCTGAATTCCCCGAATGTGCCATAATAGCGTGGCAGTCCGCAGCGGGGTGCGGACAGACGTGAAAGCGCCCCGCTAGCCCCCTGGAGGAAACCCTACGAGCCCCCGGCGCGGCCGGGATGGAGGTTCTCGCGGGGTACCCGGGAGAGAGCAGGAGAGGAGGGTGGACAGCAGGAGGGAAATGGCATCCCCAACCACCAGGCGGACAAGCGTTGCTTGGATCGGCTGGAGGGGGTGTCGCGAAGACGGGAGCGCTGGCAGGACGCACAGGACGGTCCCCTGGTTCAGCACCTGAGGCCAAGAAGAGGAATGGGGCCGTCAAGCGGGAAAGAAGAGAGAAGACAGCCAGGGTTGACGAGACGGGTGACTGGACTGGGGGCTGGGCCGCTTGCATGCTTGCGACTAGCTGCGACCCTCTGCTTGCGCGCTCGGTCCTCCTTCCGGTTTTCCAGCTCGTGCAGCCCCAACGGGTTGTTTTCGGTTCCAGGCTAATGAGAGTAACGTTTTCTTTGCAAGGGAGCTCTGAAGAGCAAAGGGTCGCGCAGGACAGTTGGAAGCACGACAAGGGCGGACCTGGATGCAGTCGAGGTCGAGCCAGGTTGCGGCGCAGGAGCGGCCGGACCGCTGAGGGACGACGGACGGAGCGGAGCCGCCCAGGGATGACCCGGAGCGTCGCGGGATCGTCGTTGGAGTCCCGGAGGAACTGCCGCCGAGGGAAACCTGGGAAACCTGGACCGTCGAGCCGTCGCACGAGATACGCCGTGCCTCCCGACGGCTGAAGGAACGAGGGGTCCCGGCCTTTGGAAGAACAGGAAGCCCCACCTGTCTCTGCCCAGGAAGAAGATGCGCCGTCGGAGAAGAGGAAGGCCGCGCAAGAAAGAAGCCCGCAAGTTTGAAGACGCAAGTGGAGGGCAGAGGCGCGAAGACTCACGTACCCACGCCTTGCCCAGGGTTTTTGGAGTGGTTTTCCCCTGGGCGGGAAGGCGAATGCCGAGGCAGCGGACGGAAGGGGCCACACGGCGTCCTTTCCACCCTTCCGGACCAGGGTACGGCTGCAGGGGAACGAAGAGACTGCAGCGGCCGGGACGACCGCTTTTTCGGAGGGGGGAGCAGTGTTGCGAACACCCCTTGGATGGAAATCCAAGGACCACTGGTGCCCGCGAGCGGGACAAGAGACAGCGAGAAGAAGGCGATCGGATCGATCGCCTGTCAAGCTGTCATTCGAGAGTCAGCCATCATTGCTTGCAGACGTCACGATATCTCTTTGCGCTAACTGATTGTATTCGTTACCCCTTCTTGTATTACCCTTGTTTATGTTCTGTTGTCGTTGCTGTTCAGTAAATACGCGTTATGCCTTACCCAAAACGTAACATTGAGGCGATATTATCATATCTCTGATATGCGTGAACCGATTTTCTTGATTTTGGTCTCATTCGAAAGCTTATATGCGGTTTACATAAGAAAAATACTGTTGCGAACACCCCTTGGATGGAAACCCAAGGCCCACTGATGCTCGCGAGCGGGACAAGAGGACAGCGAGAAGAAGGCGATCGCCTGTCAAGCTGTCACTCGAAAGTCAGCCACCATTGCTAGCGGACGTCTCGATATTGTATTCCGCCTAACTAATTGTATTCGTTACCCGCTGTTAATGTTCTGTTATCGTTGCCGTTCAGTAAACTCGTGTGATGCCCTACCAAAATCGTAACAATACCATTAAATTTAGAAAATATTGCTAGCGTGATGAGATATTAATGAAATAAGTTTCAGGTTAGGTTGGATTAGCCGGGCGACGAGTAAATGATAGCAGTAGCGACAATCGACATATACAGGGTGTCTTTTATGTACTTGACGTCGAGACGCCACCGCGTCTCTAGATTGATAGGCTGATAGTTTGTTCTGTAACTGACGATAGCGATAATGCTTTATGTATGTACTTTATTTTGTTCCCCCTTAGGGTTTACAATCCATTCTTACAATCTCTTACTCTAATTCTTACATCTACTTCTTATATCTTCTTCCGCCTTCCTCCCAATCGCACCGCTCGCCCCAGCCACGCACGCACGCACGCCCCTATCTCTCTCCTCCCTTCCCTACCATCCGACCCCCGCTTCCGCTCGCTTCCTGTCACTCTCAATCCTTCGACTCCCATTCTTCCACTCCACCTCCTCTCCTTACTTCCACTTTCCTCATCCACCCCTCTCCACCCCCCTCGTCACTCAAGACCTCCCTCACCACATCTTGCCATCCCCTCTCCTCTCCCCATCCCGTACACACCTCCCACACGTGCTCCCATGTCTCCACTCCCCCACCACATATCCTGCACATTCTATCCTCTTCCTCTTCCCAATATCTCCCACCTTTCATCTCGATCCCCAGTCTAACACGTGCTACTCTCCTCCATCTGCTTTCACCCCACCCCCTCTTCAAATAACTCGGAACCCCCACCCCTTTTACCACTCCATACCACCTATTGTAATTTGAATCCCTAATCCTTTCCCATCTTTCTACTTCCTCTACCCTCCTTCCCCTACTTACCAACTCCTCCCCCCTCAACTCCCCCCTTCCCCTCACCACTTCTACCTCTTCTATTGACCACCCCCTCTCCTCAAAGAACCCTTTCCTTTCCTCCTCCCAACCCCCTAGTACCTTTCCCCTTCTTGCCCTACCTTTTACCTCTTCCCAACACTCCCTTGCCAATTCCCCTCCTTGCCCGTCCTCCAACTTCCTCTCATATGTCCACGCCCTCATTCCCGCCCTTCCCTTCATCATGTCCCTCTGCATCTCCTCTCTCACCATGTAACCCGGCGTGCACCAATCTACCCCTAGTACCCATCTTAAATACCTTTCCTGCAAAGCCTCCACCCTCTCCCTTCCCTTCCAACCCCATATTTCCGCTCCATATCCCACCATTGCCCACACCAGCCTATCATATAACCATATCCTTCACCCCCAGTCTTTCCCAAACCTCCTCTTTCCAATCCCCCAAACCTGCCCCATCACCGCCGCCGCTTTTTTCACCCTGTCCTCCACATGAGCCTCCTGACCCCCGTTCGCCATCAACGTATATCCTAAGTATTTAAACGACTTCACCTCCTCCACCTTCTTTCCCTTCCATCTCCATACCACGTTCTTCCACCTCCCGCCCCCCTTCCTACACCTCATTATTTTCGACTTTTCCACATTTAACTGCAGCCCCTTCCCATCCAAATACATTTCCAGCCTTGCTATCATGCCCCTCATCTCCTCCTCCTCTTCCGCTAATACCGTCACATCATCAGCATAAGCTAGTGCATATACTTTCTTACCCCCCAGCCTCACCCCTCCCCATCTGCCCCTTTCCATCTCCTCATCTAAATCCGCCAACAACAACGTAAATAGACTCGGGCTCAATGGGCATCCCTGCCTTACTCCCCTAGCCGTCCAGAACTCCCTCCCTACCTCCTCCCCCACTCTCACCCTACCTATCGTTTCCTTTAATACCTCCTCGCATCTCTTCACCAGCCCCTCTCTCACTCCCCTCTTCCTCATCTCCTTCACCAGCACCTCTCTATAGGTCTGTGAAGATAGCACCCCCAAATTCGAATTTTCGGAAAAACGAAATGGCATTCGTTTGTCCATCGTTTGCCCATGTTTGCCCATAAAAAATTTTCGTTTGCCCACCCTTCAAAAAAAAGTTATCGCCAAAACAAAATTTTTTGTCAGCACCCCCATGAAAACATTTTAATGATTTCGAAGTGGAAAACGATTGTCCATCGTATGCCCACGTTTGCCCACCCAACAATTTTTTTTTCCCACCCTTCAAAAAAAAGTTACGAGCAAATTAAAAAATTTAATATTTTTTCCGAAAATATTTTCAAAATCGGTGGTTTAACGATTCATTCTGTTAGCTTAGATGTAGAAGAGATTTGCCCACCCAATAATTTCGTATGCCCACCCTCCAGAATCGAAATAAAAAATAAAGTTCGCGAAAAGAAGGGCACCGAAGACGCGATCGCGTTAAAGTTTGATTTTTTCCTAAAATATTTTCAAAATCGGTGGTTTAACGATTCATTCTAGTAGCTTAGATGTAGAAGAGATTTGCCCACCCTCCAGAATCGAATTAAAAAATAATATCCACAAAAAGAAGGGCACCGAAGACGCGATCGCGTTAAAGTTCGATTTTTTCCTAAAATATTTTCAAAATCGGTGGTTTAACGATTCATTCTGGTAGCTTAGATGTAGAAGAGATTTGCCCACCCAATAATTTCGTATGCCCACCCTCCAGAATCGAATTAAAAAATAATATCCTCAAAAAGAAGGGCACCGAAGACGCGATCGCGTTAAAGTTCGACTTTTTCCTAAAATATTTTCAAAATCGGTGGTTTAACGATTCATTCTGGTAGCTTAGATGTAGAAGAGATTTGCCCAACCAATAATTTCGTATGCCCACCCTCCAGAATCGAAATAAAAAATAAAGTTCGCGAAAAGAAGGGCGATCGCGTTAAAGTTTGATTTTTTCCTAAAATATTTTCAAAATCGGTGGTTTAACGATTCATTCTGGTAGCTTAGATGTAGAAGAGATTGGCCCACCCAATAATTTCGTATGCCCACCCTCCAGAATCGAAATAAAAAATAAAGTTCGCGAAAAGAAGGGCGATCGCGTTAAAGTTTGATTTTTTCCTAAAATATTTTCAAAATCGGTGGTTTAACGATTCATTCTGGTAGCTTAGATGTAGAAGAGATTTGCCCACCCAATAATTTCGTATGCCCACCCTCCAGAATCGAATTAAAAAATAATATCCTCAAAAAGAAGGGCACCGAAGACGCGATCGCGTTAAAGTTCGATTTTTTCCTAAAATATTTTCAAAATCGGTGGTTTAACGATTCATTCTGGTAGCTTAGATGTAGAAGAGATTTTCCCACCCAATAATTTCGTATGCCCACCCTCCAGATTCGAAATAAAAAATAAAGTTCGCGAAAAGAAGGGCGATCGCGTTAAAGTTTGATTTTTTCCTAAAATATTTTCAAAATCGGTGGTTTAACGATTCATTCTGGTAGCTTAGATGTAGAAGAGATTTGCCCACCCAATAATTTCGTATGCCCACCCTCCAGAATCGAAATAAAAAATAAAGTTCGCGAAAAGAAGGGCGATCGCGTTAAAGTTTGATTTTTTCCTAAAATATTTTCAAAATCGGTGGTTTAACGATTCATTCTGGTAGCTTAGATGTAGAAGAGATTTGCCCACCCAATAATTTCGTATGCCCACCCTCCAGAATCGAAATAAAAAATAAAGTTCGCGAAAAGAAGGGCACCGGAGACGCGACCGCGTTAAAGTTTGATTTTTTCCTAAAATATTTTCAAAATCGGTGGTTTAACGATTCATTCTGGTAGCTTAGATGTAGAAGAGATTTGCCCACCCAATAATTTCGTATGCCCACCCTCCAGAATCGAAATAAAAAATAAAGTTCACGAAAAGAAGGGCACCGGAGACGCGATCGCGTTAAAGTTCGATTTTTTTCGAATATATTATCAAAATCGATTGTTCTTACCGTAAAGGTTTAATCTATTTGATGGTATATTATCCAAAATTTTGCACACACTATTTCCCGTCACTTTATTCGAACGACACTTCAATTTGTATCTCTCATCGAATGCTTCACACTTTTCACACATCTGCAGCATGTGCCGAATAACACCAGAGTCTATCAATGCTTTTCTAATCACTTTTCACTAATCACCACATTGAATTCGCAAAACGAGAAATAATATAATCTCACAGTTACTTCACAAGCCGGAAATGAACGCACGATCTTGCGAGAGCTGTGTCCGAACTCAGAAGACTGACTGATTTTCGTGGGTCGTTGAGAAGACGTCGAGGGTGTCGCAGACATCTGTTTACGTTTCAGCAGTTACTTGACGCCGCGGTCCTTTACAATGGCAGCGTTGCGTGCCGTCAGCGAAAGAAAGTAACTACGCCTTTATAAACATTTCTTAAAGGTGTCACCAAATACTCTAAACTCTTACGTTAAAAACAATCGGTGGAATTTGTTAACAAATTTGAAAAGCATTTCAAAATTCCAGTGGAAGAAGAAGAAAAAGAAATAGTGGATAACATTAATGTTTCTAACGAAAGTAATACTAGAATTTAAGAATTCTAGCCTTACAATAATCCAAATGAAATAAATAATATACTGCCACAATTATATTTTGAGTGGAATGTCTGATAACTCTATACCTCCACCATGAAAACCATCATAGAGTTTCCAAAGCAGCCTCGCGTGGCAAGCTCCCGCTGCAGCTTCGCGCTACCTGGCCGCGCGAGGCTGCTTCGCAAAGTGATGAAATCGAGGTATGCAGTTTCCAGACTTTCCACTCTGCGCGGCGTGCCTCGCGAGAAATTCTCACAAAGTCGATAAGCACCTTTGACAGAACATATTCCCAATTAAAAGTTATCCCCAAAATTGAAAATTTTATATTAGCGTTCCACAAATTAAACCAAATGAATATAAAAGGAGCGGTTAAAAAAGAAAATTCCAAGTTCGTAGTACAGTGGTCCCCGGATTATTGACATGCTTTTTCCGCCGGATCATCGGGAAAGCCACCCCACAGTTTTGCTTCCTCGGTGCGAGCGAGGGACTTCGGTCCCAGGTAGACCACCCGTTGACTGCCGGGAGCAATAAAACCGTTGGACCTGGTAAAATACCCAGTAGAGAAAAAGAAAATGTTCATGCTTTTGATAGATGTTCATGAAAGTATTACCAATGGATTTTTTGGGATTTCCCAATGAAAATGAGTTCAAATATGGAGAAATTCGGTCCATTTTCAGTGAACATAGCGTGTGTCGCAGACCAGTCACCAGAAACGTGTTTTCCGCTTAAACCGGGGAACTGGAATTCTAATTGTATTTTCATAATAAAAAACAGACCGAATTGCTTCGTGTTTGGACACATTTTCGTTGACATGAACTCACCAATCCATCGGTAATACTTCCTTCCAGATGTAATCAGTAATATGAAAATACTGAATCTCAATTCGCCGTTGACCGAGGGTCCCCCGCTGATGCGCTATTTCACTCACTCTCGGTTTACGCTATTCAGTCTCCTTGTCAGACGGCTCGGGCGAGGGTCCTGACAAGGGTCAGTTTATTAGGCGCACACTACTTCCCCTACCCCGGTTTATGGAGAATTCACCGGTCCCGAATCTTTCTCGATAATCCGGTGTCCACTGTATCTACTATTACTGTAATACCATATTTTTGCATAATTTTATATATATATGTGTATACTGAAGAATTGCGCAAAAAAATTAAGAAAATTTTGTTTAAAATCTTTGCTTGTGTCTGATTATTAAGATGTATTAGTAACCATTTTCTTAAATGTTCTTTACATGATTGGTATTGCGCGCCTGAAACCAGTGGACGAAAGCCAGACCACGGTGGGTAAAGGTCGCGGGCGGAAACAACTCGACTTTCCCCAAACATGTGTTTGCCAACACTCAAGGCCAAGTCCCTTTTAACATCGACGAAAATTCGGGCCTAACCCTGAGTTGTAAACATCTGCAGCGGAGAAGACGGGGTTAGACCACAAGCATTGCCTGTCGTACTAAATTCTACACTCCTGTCCCTGTTACAGGGTATACAAAAATATTAAAAAATGGACGAGTTATTTGTTGTCCCGCGCAGTTCCTCCGCGTAAGCGGTTATCAAATATCTCAAAAACAATTTGTCCGATTTATTTCAAACCTGGTACACATATTCTTAATGGTATTATCTAAAACGTAGCACCACATTTTTTTATGCGATAACCCATTCGTATATAAAATATGTCTCTAGTTTGTCTTGTTAGGTAAACAATGAATAGTGATATTCACCTTGCTTTCATTTGTACAGTAAATTTTTTCTTCTCAATTCCGTATGCTACATTGCAGATATTTTATTAATGAACACTGGAATCATTGTCATTCACATGTTAGATAAACCTGGGCGTCATAATTGTACACATCGTTCACGCGCACAACGATGGAGGAGCTTCACGGGACAAGAAATAACGCGGCCATTGTTTAATATTTTTGTACATTATTTATACAACATATCCACTTAAAGGTGGTCACTGTCTCGGATTCATATTTATTTATTGATCCTCAGATAATGTAATATCAAAATATAATTGTGGCAGTATATTATTTATTTCATTTGGATTATTGTAAGGCTAGAATTCTTAAATTCTAGTATTACTTTCGTTAGAAACATTAATGTTATCCACTATTTCTTTTTCTTCTTCTTCCACTGGAATTTTGAAATGCTTTTCAAATTTGTTAACAAATTCCACCGATTGTTTTTAACGTAAGAGTTTAGAGTATTTGGTGACACCTTTAAGAAATGTTTATAAAGGCGTAGTTACTTTCTTTCGCTGACGGCACGCAACGCTGCCATTGTAAAGGACCGCGGCGTCAAGTAACTGCTGAAACGTAAACAGATGTCTGCGACACCCTCGACGTCTTCTCAACGACCCACGAAAATCAGTCAGTCTTCTGAGTTCGGACACAGCTCTCGCAAGATCGTGCGTTCATTTCCGGCTTGTGAAGTAACTGTGAGATTATATTATTTCTCGTTTTGCGAATTCAATGTGGTGATTAGTGAAAAGTGATTAGAAAAGCATTGATAGACTCTGGTGTTATTCGGCACATGCTGCAGATGTGTGAAAAGTGTGAAGCATTCGATGAGAGATACAAATTGAAGTGTCGTTCGAATAAAGTGACGGGAAATAGTGTGTGCAAAATTTTGGATAATATACCATCAAATAGATTAAACCTTTACGGTAAGAACAATCGATTTTGATAATATATTCGAAAAAAATCGAACTTTAACGCGATCGCGTCTCCGGTGCCCTTCTTTTCGTGAACTTTATTTTTTATTTCGATTCTGGAGGGTGGGCATACGAAATTATTGGGTGGGCAAATCTCTTCTACATCTAAGCTACCAGAATGAATCGTTAAACCACCGATTTTGAAAATATTTTAGGAAAAAATCAAACTTTAACGCGGTCGCGTCTCCGGTGCCCTTCTTTTCGCGAACTTTATTTTTTATTTCGATTCTGGAGGGTGGGCATACGAAATTATTGGGTGGGCAAATCTCTTCTACATCTAAGCTACCAGAATGAATCGTTAAACCACCGATTTTGAAAATATTTTAGGAAAAAATCAAACTTTAACGCGATCGCCCTTCTTTTCGCGAACTTTATTTTTTATTTCGATTCTGGAGGGTGGGCATACGAAATTATTGGGTGGGCAAATCTCTTCTACATCTAAGCTACCAGAATGAATCGTTAAACCACCGATTTTGAAAATATTTTAGGAAAAAATCAAACTTTAACGCGATCGCCCTTCTTTTCGCGAACTTTATTTTTTATTTCGAATCTGGAGGGTGGGCATACGAAATTATTGGGTGGGAAAATCTCTTCTACATCTAAGCTACCAGAATGAATCGTTAAACCACCGATTTTGAAAATATTTTAGGAAAAAATCAAACTTTAACGCGATCGCGTCTTCGGTGCCCTTCTTTTTGAGGATATTATTTTTTAATTCGATTCTGGAGGGTGGGCATACGAAATTATTGGGTGGGCAAATCTCTTCTACATCTAAGCTACCAGAATGAATCGTTAAACCACCGATTTTGAAAATATTTTAGGAAAAAATATTAAATTTTTTAATTTGCTCGTAACTTTTTTTTGAAGGGTGGGAAAAAAAAATTGTTGGGTGGGCAAACGTGGGCATACGATGGACAATCGTTTCCCACTTCGAAATCATTAAAATGTTTTCATGGGGGTGCTGACAAAAAATTTTGTTTTTGCGATAACTTTTTTTTGAAGGGTGGGCAAACGAAAATTTTTTATGGACAAACATGGGCAAACGATGGACAAACGAATGCCGTTTCGTTTTTCCGAAAATTCGAGTTTGGGGGTGCTATCTTCACAGACCTCCTCTCTATCCACCGAATCAAAGGCCGCCTTTAAATCTATGAAAAACACCACCATCCTTCTCTCCTTCCTGGATATCTGCCTGTTTATCAGATAATTCAGGACATATACATTGTCCACGCACCCCATCCCTTTCCTGAAGCCAGCCTGACTCTTCGGCAACAACCTCTTACCCTCCACCTCCTCTCTCAATCTTTCTACCAACACCGACGCGTATACTTTGGAGCCGTCTGTGTTAGCGTAACCCCCCGGTATTCCTCCACCCTTTTCCCGATCCCTTTTTTAACCACTGGCACCACTATTCCTTCCCTCCAATCCTCCACCCATCCCTCCTCCCTCCAAACCCTATTGCAAATCTCCCATAGCCAGTCCTCCACCTCACTCCCCCCATATTTCCACGCCTCATTTGGTATGCCGCCCCCCCCTCCCGCCTTACCCTCCTTCAAACTCCTCATTACCCTTCTAATCTCCTCCTTACTTAACTCCCCCTCTTCGTCCTCACCCCTCCTTCTTTCCCCTCCCATTCTCACCCTCCACTCCACTCCTCCTAACAGCCCCTTAAAGTATTCCTCCCACTCCTCCATTTTTATCCCCTCCTCTATCCTCCTCCTTCTCTTCCTCTCTCTATTTACAACTTTCCACACCTGCCCCTCCGCCTTCACCCCTTCTACCTCCTTCTCCCACTTTTCTATCTCCCCCCTCTTCTTCTCTTCACACATTAACCTATACTCCCTCTTCCTTTCCTTATACTCCTTCCCATCTCCACCCTCCCTCCTCCAACGTTTCAACATCCCTCTTACCTTACCCTTCTCCTCCCTACACTCCTTATCCCACCACCCTCCCTTTCCTCCCCTACTTCCTCCTTGCCCCACCTTTCCTATCGCCCCTTTTATCCTATCCCTCAGCTCCCTCCAATCTTCCTGGATTCCTATATCCCCTCTTTCTCTTTTACCAAAATTCCTTACAAACTCCTCACTCCCCTCTACTGTCCAATTCCCCCTTCCTGTCCCTCTTCCCTCCCCCTTTTTTCTCCTTCCAATCCCCTCTCTGCATTCCCCCCTCAGCCATACTACCACCGGATGATGGTCCGAGTCTACCCTGTCACCCACTTCCATCCTCTCCACTCTCTCCCTTGTATCCTCATTCCCCAAAACATAGTCTATGACCGAATTCCCTCTCCCTCCTGTGTACGTCCATTCCCCCTCCTCGTCCCCTTCCACATTTCCGTTTATTATCCCCCACCCCCTTTCCCCCAAATATTTGCATAACCTCCTCCCCTCCCCAATCACCTCTTTGTCCTTCGATCTCCTACTCTCCATTCCCCTCTCCTCTTCACCCCCACATCTCCCCCTTCCCCTCCTGTCCTCGCGTTAAAATATCCCCCTATCACCACCCTTACTCCCTCCTCTCTCCCTTCCATCCACTCCTTCAGCTCTTCTAACTTCCTCTGCATATCCTTATTTACGTACACACCCACCACCCTCCAGCAGTCCCTCCCCATCTTCACCTTCCTCATCATTATCCTCTCCTTCTCCCCCTCCTCCCCTTCCCTTGTCTCCATCCCCTTTCTCACTCCCATTATCATACCCCCCATTGCCCTCCCCTTCTTACTCTCCCTCTTCGCCCCTTGCTTCCACCATACATATCCCTTTGGCAATTTATTGCTCACCCTATCCCATTCTCTTTCCTCCACCCATGTTTCACACAACACTACCACATCCCATTCCTCCAACCCCTTCCAGAAGCCTCTATCTTTATTTTTTACCCCCGCCACATTCCAGAATGCCACCTTATAACTTCCTACCTCTGCACAGCCCTCCCCCCTCTATCCTCTCTCCCCTCCGCTCGCCCCCCCCTTTTCGTTTCCCTGCTCCTCCAACCATTTCTTCCCTACCTCGTCCCACCTCCTCAACTTCCCATTCACCCACATCTTCATGTACCCTATCTGCACATTCTTCCCCCCCCCTCCCTTTCTCTTTTTGCCTCTCTCTCTATTTTCCACCTCCCTCTTCTCTCCCCCTCCGTGAGATCATCCTCTATCCTCACCTTCCGGTCCCTGAGCTTTCTCCTCGCCTCCATTACCTTCCTTTTTTCCTCCCACCCCGCCAATTTCACCAGAGTCATTCCGCGACCCCCCCCCCCCTTCCGCTCTTCCTATCTTTTTCACCTCTTTTATATCCCCCCTCTCCAATCCCATCCTCCCCCAGAGCCTCCTCACCTTCTCATCCACTTCTCCTCCTTCCACCCCCATGCCCCTTATCACCACATTGCACCTTCTACCCTCCCTCTCCTTTTTGTCCTGTATTACCTCCTCAAACCCTCCACACTCACACTCTATCCTCCCTTTCGCCTCTTCACCACACTTTCCTTCACACTCCAGCACCGCTCACTTTTTCACACCTGCCATACACCGCGACCGGAAACGGAAGTCGCTATAATGCTTTATCAATTTGGTCATACCAGAGAAAGATATTTTGTGCGATTTTACGTACCAAGTATTTGTGGCTTAAATAATCTTAAATTTTTATTATTTTCTTTATATATATAGTTTACTGGTGTTGTAGAAGTTCAATACTTAATTTTCTTTTTATCTTGTTTGCCTTTTGCTATAATAATGGATGCAACAAGAAATGGTTAGTTGTACATTAAGAATATATTTTTTTTATATGTATATTACACTTGATTTTCTATAATCTATACATAGAGTACCATAAACACTTTTAAACCATCAGGCGTAATTTGTTTGAAGATTTCATCTTCTGTACTATATTCTTGTGTATCGGATATTATTCTTATACTAGTTCAGTATTAAAAAATTCCCAAATGCCTCATCTGAACATACTGTCCATATTTATACTCATGCCATCAACGCCTTTTGGTACAAAAACTGTCTGCTCCTATACAAAATCTTGTTGAATGGGGCAACAATCACTATTATCTTCTCTACTACGTATTAGCATCATAACTCATATAAGATTTCTAGACCCTTACTACATCTAAACGTACATCTGTATTAGGGTGCCACTTATTTACTAAGGAAAATAAAAATTTAATTTTTCCGCGGGACCCCCCCCCCCTATTTTTTTTCACTTTATCTAATGTAGTAATGTGTAAAGTTTCAGCTTAATCGAATACAGTATTGTCTCCTTATGGGCTCAGTTTGGTGTACACGATGTGCGTTTTTCGCTATCCCCACCACTTTTGTTTCACTCTTGTCCGGCGAAGGCGAGAGCGAGCGAGAGACACTGGAAGTGAGCAACGGCGGTACGAGACAGACGACGCGTTGATGTTTTGTCTCGCTCCGTCTTTCGGACGCCGTGACACACCGTCCTTTGCGAGCGCGACGGGCGTGCGCAATGGTCGCGAGTCCATACGGTGAGCACGGGAACCGCTTCGCAAAATTTTGACGCAGCCCGATTCATTCTGAGCGATCGCGCCCGTCGCGTACGCCGGTCGCGCACGCAGATCGTTACATCTTGCTCCCCCCTTCGCCCAGAAAGAAGTGAGAAACGAACATTCGGAATTAGGGCTCTGCTCACGATGTGGGTTCAACGCCACACGGTGGTCAAAAATCGAGAAAACCGTCCCAAAATATGAAGGTGACCTTTGATTTGTTCAAAAATGGGTATACTACGGTTTTCGAGGTCGCTGATTAAGAATCTGAAGTCAAAATTGTAAAAAAATAAAATGGCGGACGCGCATATCGGAAAAGCATCAGATTTGGTCTAAACTTGGTATCCTGGCATTTTCGATGTCACTGATTACGAATCTGTGATCAAAATTAAAAAATAAATGGCGGACGCGGATGTCAAACAAACATAAAATTTGGTTGAAGCTTGATATCAGCAGTCAACAGCCTTCGCATGTGGTCAAAATGGACTTTCTTGCTGGGCAAAACTATTTCCGCTTCATCTATGGATCGTTCATTTAAGGTCATGAACAGCTCTGATTCTTCTCTTCTACTATCTGCCTTGCACTTACTGTAGTGAAAGATTTTTTTAAGCACTTTTAATCTGGGTTCTCTCCAGCTGCATAACCCATTTTGACCACTCGCGACGTCTGTTGGCTGCCGATACCAAGTTTAGACTAAATCTGATGTTTTCCTGATATGCGCGTCCGCCATATCGGGTCCGCCATTTTTTTTTTTTTTAATTTTGATCACAGATTCGTAATCAGTGACATCGAAAACGCCAGGATACCAAGTTTAGACCAAATCTGATGTTTTTCCGATATGCGCGTCCGCCATTTTATTTTTTTACAATTTTGACTTCAGATTCTTAATCAGCGACCTCGAAAACCGTAGTATACCCATTTTTTTAACAAATCAATGGTCACCTTCATGTTTTGGGACGGTTTTCTCGATTTTTGACCACTGTGCGTCAGTCCCAACCAGCGAGCTCTCAGGGAGACAATACTGTACTTTGTTTGGCCCTCGAGCCGAACCGATCCGAGGTTTCAGACAAGCCGAGCCACACTTTCACGGGAGCCATTCTCTGAGTTCACCTTAAGAGGGCAACGATCTCGGCGAACTAGACGAGGACGGATGACTAATAGAGACACGATATTTGAAATCAATCGAGGCAGGCGACGATCTGGACGAAGTAGATAAAGCTGAATCAAGCTATAAAAAATAGCAGGAACGACGCAGACAAAAGGGAGTTAGGGAATTCGGTTGTGAGTATCGAGACGGAAATATGTATAGCGGTGGCCGGTCGAGGCGCAATAATGTTAAAGTTTTACTAGACCAATAAAATGGTTTCAATAATGTGAACTTATGTGTAAATGTGAAATCAATGAACAAAAACGAAGCAGACTACAAATAAGAACACCAACAATACACAATGAAGATTTTATAAACAAAATTCCCATTTGATTTATAGGCGCGAATGCGGCGAGTCTCATATACATAAAATGAGTTCGTTTCGTCAACGAATATTCTTTATCGGGTACACGAAGTATCAAATAACTGGGAGCAAATTACCTTCAATACGTGATTGTTTTCAAGTGTTATTTTATAACTTGAGAGTACCAAAGTAAAATTTAAACGAAAGTATCACGTCTGTTCTTGAAGAATGTGTAGTGTTTTGGAAAAAAGCGAACATTCCAACTCCACGCATCCAAAAGTGTAAAGAGAAATTAAAGAAATTATATAGAGATTGGCAAAAACTCGTAAAACATAAAAACAAGATCATTGAAGTGTTTAGGATAAAAGAGAAAGATTTCTCCGATATTTTAGATGATTTATTTGATATAGCTCATCAAAATGCACTAAATATGACAAAAATTGTTGAAGATAAGCAGTTTCTAATCAAGCAAAAGGAAAATGGCCGTCCCGGGTCCATGTTAGGGGTAGATAAAAAGCATACTGATGTCGACAAACGAAGGGGTGCTCGTGAATAAGCAGAGAAACAAAGAATGGAAAAATACAGGGTCATCCGTTAAAACTGCAACCTACGCGCGCGCGAACAGTCGAAACTGGCAACACCGCCTCACGGACGCATTCCACTACAATCATGCACCAGCCCAGCGTTCGGGGGATTACCAGTGACCGCTGGGTAGTAGTGATGCCCGAGCTTCGAAAATTTTAGGATATGGGCGTTACTATGCGCGTAGGTTGCAGTTTTAACGGATGACCCTGTATAAACACATGGCAATGCCAACAACATCTACAGGTGTCAGATAAAATTGTTTTAGCAATTGCTTATATGCATTAAAAACGTTCATTTTTCTTCAAAATTTTATTTATTTTCACAGCAGCGATAAACGAATTTTATTCAGAAAACTCATGTTCAGAGGATCTCGCAAATGACGACCAACAAAGCGAAATGAGAGAAGCAACTAGTCAAGATGAAGGGGCTGCTGGTAGTGATGGGATCTAAAGCGCTTTGAAGCCCTTCGAATCTATATATATGACGAAAACTTCGAAGCGCTTCGAACATGATTCGAAGCTCTTGAAAAGGGTCGGCTTCGAAGTCTGGACGGATTCAAAGACTGATCGGCTTCGAAGTCTCGAAACTCTTGGTTCGAACCTTGATAGGTACCCCGTGGCGAGGACAACACTCCCCAGTGCCTCACCAAATTTTATGGCTTTTGACCCTCGAAGGGGTTTGAATACCATTAAAAAGTGAGAAATGTCTAGGATTTCCGAATTTCTCATCAGATCTTTGTGAAAACGACGCCAATCGATTCCTCATGTTTCACCGCCGATACTAACACCGAGAACGACGGAATTCGGACCATAATGAAGTAAATTCCATGAATGAAATTGAATTATATCAGTTGAAGCTGCCTTCGTTAAAAATAGTCCGATTTACATGAAATTTGATACGATTTTGATCGGAAAAACATAAGGAATGCATCGGTGTCACATCCGTATCCATACGATAAAGGATAAAGAAATATTTTATTTCTGAAGTAGGTATGAATCATCGGCCGACCGCAGGCTGCGATCCGCAGCGATTCCAGGTCGGCGCCCCGCTGTCGAGGGCGAAAATGTGAAATATTCATTTCGGCGTATTAATAAATTCTTCATTCTTTATCGTATCGATATGGAAGTGACACCAATGAATTCCTTATGTTTTCTTAATGAACATAATATCAAATTTCATGTAAATCGGACTATTTTTAACGAAGGAGCTTCAAATGATATAATTCGATTTTTCGTGGAATTTCCTTCATTATGGTCCTGGTTGTTCTTGGTGTTAGATTCATCGGCGAAACATAAGGAATAGATTGGCGTCGTTTTCGCAAAGATCTGATGAGAAATTCGGAAATCCTAGACATTTCCCACTTTTTAATGGTATTCAAACCCCTTCGAGGGTCGAAAGCCATAAAATTTGGTGAGGTTTAGAAACAAGAGATTCGAGACTTCGAAGCCGACCAAGACTTTTCAAAACTTTTAAGCTTCGAATCATGTTCGAAGCGTTTCGAAGTAGTCGCCTGACATTCAAGACCGATTCGAAGCGCTGGGAACCGACTTCGGAGTCCCATCACTAGATTGGCAGCAGCACTCGACAAATGTCAGATCAGTGAACGTGATTCTACTCATTTGTTGATAGCTTTTTTAGAGGCAGCTTCACTGGATCCTAATGAATATATGATAAATCGCACGTCCATACGAGAAAGCAGGGCAAAATATGGCGAGCATTATGAAAGAAAAGTAACAGAAGCCTTCCATACGTTAAATGTAACATCTGTATCAATTCATTGGGACACAAAATTATTAGAAAGTGCAACAGGAAAACGAGTGGACAGATTATCGATAATAGCTACTGCGCCTGGTGTTGAGCAATTACTAGGGGTACCAGCTATATCGAATGGAACTGGCCTAGAAATTTCATCAGAAGTATTTGATACAATAGAAAACTGGTATCTGTCAGATAGAGTGGAAGCTGTTGTATTCGACACGACAGCTTCAAATACAGGAAGACTGAACGAAGACTGAACGAAGCCTGCACATTACTTGAACAAAGATTAGGGCGAAACATTTGGTTCTTGGATGTCGACATCATATCTTCGAAATCGTTTTGAGTGCAGTTTTTAATCAATTAAGCTTCACTCTGTGTACAGGGGTCCATATGTACCCCAATGTTCCCCATACAAAAATCAATTTTTGTAAGCAGCTGCGTTAGTATTTTTCTACAGTGTGTTTTGTACTCACATTCCTGTTGCCTAAAATATATGGTTTTTAGTCACTTTTTTGTAGTAAATTATTTAGGATTACGGAAAAAAGGGAAAGCCTCAGACAGGACTCGAAATTCGAGATCTCCAGACTCGTTGCGCGCTGGCCTGGTGCCTTAGAAACTATTCTCCGTTGTGTTCATTGCTGTTTTCCTTAAATGGTTTACTGTTTTGTACACTTATCTTCTTGAAAATTAATAAAACTTCACAAATACTTAAGCAGCTACAGTTTTTATATGTACATTTGGGACTGAAAACGCGTGGGGTCCAATTACACCCCTGTACACGGTTAACGTTAAACTATTAGTACACAGAGTGAAAGTTAAAAGTGACGCCAATGTCTGGACCAGATATTCCTTTATTTAAAAAGTTCAAACAAAATGGTACGAAATAAATAAACAAAATATCGTGACAGGATTATCAAATCCCAAAATTAAAATGATATTAAGAAATGAATGTGACAAAATACCAACTTTCGCACAAGATGCCATTAAAAAAAGCTTTATTTATTTCGTCGTGAATTTAAATTAACTGCCCAGGAAGAGAAATCCCTTTTGGAATTAAACAAGTTTTTAGTGAAATGTTATGCCAGCAGTTGGTTTTCTTCTCCAAGAGCTGATAAAGCTCCTCTTAATTATTACTATTCACATTAATGACATACGATTTTTAAGAACACTTCAATGTTATAGAAACTTTAATAAAGATGTAGCTGATATAGCTATTAACAAAATCAACCATCTTTATTACTTAAATGAAGAATGCGTGGCATTTTCCCTATTCGATAATCGCATAAAACACGAAACTAAGTTAAAGATGGCAGAAAAAATCAAAAAGGAAAATGAAATACAAGGAGATGATAAAGCAGTAATGCATAAAGAATTGATGTTAAGGAAAGAGGATGTTGATTTTTTAAAAGACAACGACGATGACATTTCAATAAAATTAACAGGACAACATTCAATAACATTGTTCTCTCAGCTCGATCTTCCAATACAAATTTTTAAAACGAATTTCATGGAGTAGATTGACTCAAATGAATATCTAAGTGTGCAAAGCAGGATTAATGAATTAAGAATTGTGAACGACACGGCTGAGCGAGCAATTAAGCTTATAACAGAATTTAATGATCTGATCGTGAAAGACGAAGACCAAAAACAATTTTTATTGAAGATATAAAATTTTTATTATTTTTCTTTCATATGAGATATTAAGAGAAGAGGTCACTGAAATTTTGAAATCCGAAAATATTTGAGACATGCGGAATTCCTCTTAAGGGAAGGAAGTAGGTTTGAAGTAAAGCCCTTATGCCAATTTTGACACAGTTTTAATCACTGGTTTTCATAGAATTTACATTACGTTACAAAAATCAAGCATAACTTCAAAAACCTTCTTGCGCAAAGTGTGTGATGCCACAACCTCCAGGTTTTACAGCGAAGAAGGGTCCATAGTAAAGTAAAAAATTGTGTATCGAGAAGTTTCTACGTCTCATACTTTTTAAGCTAAAAATGATTGAATTTATTAAACGTAAAAAATGCAAAGTTTCATCAAAATTTTGAGGAAAAGCAAGCACAGCGCAAAGAGTTTTGCAGATTTCTTCATGCCGATACACAATCTTTTTGCTTTCATGTTACTCTTGAAGCACGCCAAGCTGTAAAAGAATCGGACCAACAGTTTTGCGCAAGGAACATTAAATATATTAAAAAAGTAAGTTTTGAGATAATTGCATTTTAAATCTAAAGAGTAAATTCCAGACCACTTCCCTTTTTGTATAGTCTAAAATCCACCTGGTTGATACACATCCTCATCAATCTTGCGTCTCTTTATGTTTTGTTTCTTCTTAAAGCGCTTTCTTGTACTGGATTGCTGTTATGTACTGCAGGTTTCTCTTCTGTTGTCTCTGTCTCTTGCTATACTTATAGCTGTTTTAGAACAACTTGCCCAGCTGTTTGTTTCCTCACTGTCAATGAGCGTACATAACCCATATCAAATTCTGAAACAGCACATGCCACAGCTACTTCAAGTCTTGCCTCCGATACAAATGTTGTCTTCGGGCAGAATCTGCACACTTTTGCATGGAGAGATTAATTTGCATTTTGAGTGCCTCCCTTACAGCACCTTGCCATCAAATTTTCATTTGACAGTGTTTCGTATCAGGGTTTCACTTTGGTTGCTTGCCCTTAGGACATCTGGCATGGTTAGGATTGCTGTCTACAGAGCTACAGTGATCTAAAGTAGCCATCACAGCATCTTCCATGGCCTTTACATTTGGCATATTTTTTACAATAGCATTTCTGTAACACTAGAAGTAAATTTTGCAACCCGACAGAAAATATCAAATTGATAAAATATACATATGTTTTCTGCAATCACTTTATAACCTATAATAATAGCACGCTTCACTCTACTCTTACTTTTGCGATATTTTCGGCTAATGAGGTCCATTTCACTCGTTTTATACCAGCTAATTTCACTGCACCATAAAATCTCACTTTGTATTCTCACGTAAACCGAAGTTTTGAAAGATTTAAAAAAATATGGTGTCTAGCGCCCAGAGAGACTGACCTCTGTCGGCAGCCACTGACCCTTTTGGGCCCGCTTAGAGATTTACCTACTGTACATGGCGGAGTTATTGGCCGCGTTACAGATGGCTGAGGGATATGCAGCCTGACCACGAACTCAATCACATACTGTACTTTGTAGGAAAGCGTTCGTAGTTTAATAGGCGGAGTCCAATGGATTCTGTTACAGAGCACGCGTGCGTTTTAGAATTGTGAAACGCATTTTGGCCATTGGTGAAAATAAACAATGTCAAGGCCACGCAGTTAATTTAGATTTCCCGAAACACTAGTCAGCGATTGAACATACTCAAAGAGATAAATAATAGAGAAATATACCGAAAAACGAAGGTTTTGGTTTTCAGCTCTTTCGCAAGGTTTTAGAAAAATAGGTTTTTCTGGTAGAAAGGCAACACTGAATGTCAAACCACGTTGTGTACGGTTGAACAAGGGTTCAGACTTGCCAAAAATGCAAAAAAAAAAATTCTTAAAAATGGTCGAAATCGCGATTTTTTCAGTGACCTCTTCCCTTAAATACGCATATTACTTTATATTATACTGTTTCATTTGTATTGCAGACTGTTCAAGATTACCTTTGTAGATTCTACAACACTACATTAAATGTACTAAAAGCACCGTTCGATATGTAACGTTAAGTTGAACTTGAAATTTTTAAATACTTTAGTTTATTTTTTTTTAATTTTGTTTGTGTATCAAATCATTCTCTATATATTATTTTTGTTTCTTATCAAGTCACAAGATAAATCCTCCAATAAAAAGTTGAAAAGACAAATTTTTGTTCATTTACAATTTTCCACGTGTTGTCGCTACGAGATAATATTATCCGAATGAGCTGAAATTTGGTGTAGCCCAATTTTAAATCAAAAGGAACAAAACTGGGGGAGGGGTCTCCTTTCAAAATCAAAAATCGAAAAATAAGTGGCACCCTAATCTGTATAATGAAATACGTTTCCACTACTTGATGATATTTTAACAATTGAGTTACACATTGAAAACGAACACTTCAGAAATCCAAAAAATAAGGTAAATAATAAGGAAAAGAAATGATAATCATCTGTTGATCAACCAAGAAATGCACATTTGCTTGCACCTTAACATACTTAGTAATAGATGCTTGATGATTATTCCACATACATATAGTAATATAGAGATTATTCGTTATAGATTATTCTACAATCAGTGATCAGTGATATATGTATATTAGTCATCGTGTGCAAAATATTCCGATTCTTGATACAAATGGTTTAACGATCTCTTAACCACACAGGCCATGAATAGTTACGCTAGGACATGAGTGGCATACTCCATACACCAGTCCACTTTCTCATAATTTGAAAAGGAAGCAGTAGGCTTTTTTGGTTTATCTATTGATAGAATCCTTTTCTATTTCTAATGGTAGACAATATTGACAGATACCCATACATAGGGTAAATCGCTCAAATTTAAACGTTTTCTCCATAATGGCGTACGAAGTATGCCACCCATGTCCCTGCCGCTTAATTGTTCATTTAACCATTACTCTTCTACTTGTATCATCTATTTAATAGAATAGTTATGTCAACCCTGATCTATTATGAAACATACAATAAATCATGTATTATACAGAGTATTATTAAAATATTATTCTTCATACTTACCCAATGGTAAAGTATCTTGCGGGAACTGCTGGTGCATGTTTATAGCTTCCTCTCTTAAAGTCATTAATTCACCTTCATCATATAATAGTTTTAAATACTTTCTATAGTACTCTTGTCTGGTACTTATGTCAGCATCATTAATCAATGATGTAAGAACACTTTTTAATAAATTGAGATGTTCAGTTAAATTATTAAAATTATCTATTAATATCTGCTCAAGTAATTTATTGATTAATTTAACTTTCGCATTGTGTAATATTTTTTCTCTTAATTCACTTAGACTTTCAATAATTGGAACTAACAGTGTATTATCTTTACATTTTAAAGACAGTTCCGATACTTTATCCAAAATATATGAAAAATCAGAATAATCACTGAAAGTAAGTTGTTGAATTATTAATCTTTAAATTTACACAGAAAACTAATTTATAATTCATACAGTATCTTTATACCTATCCATCTGCAATAGTTTGTAATAAGCTGACATCAATTTGCTACAACAATCATTACTGTTACAAAGTTTTTCATAATAAGCTGCCAAACCTTGCCAAGCTAATGGATTATCTGGTTGAATTTTTATAGCTTTTTCAAGGATTAAAGGTACTTGTGAGTTATATTCTTCAATTTGTTTCATTGAAGCAGCTAATAAAACAAGTGCACCATAATTATCTTTATCCTTTTTCAATATATCTTTACATTTTTTAATCGCGTCTGAATATTCATTTTGTTTAAACGACTTACGAGCTTCTTTTAAAGCCACTTTTATTTCAGTCGACATGTTTATATTAGAAAAAAGTATTCAAACTTTAGTCGCATAGGTTAATTATGCATTCCGTATTATAAATTCAATAAACTTGTTTAGGTTTATATGCCAATACCTAGTTGCTACTCTTTAAGTGAAATACTAGAATTCTTTATGTAAGTATATGTGTATAAAAAGTTTCCCAACTTTTAATCATACACGAATTCGTTTTATGCCCTTGCAATTTATAACAGACAGCAGCAGATGTATCCACAAAATAGTGATGCGCGATATTTATCGATAACTGCATATATCGATATTTGTCTGGCGGAATATCGATATTTCAAACACCAATAATTAAACGTATCGATATTTTTGGTTCACCATCGATAATTTTTTTGCACCTGTTGCGACTGTTGCGACTCCCGTCTAGCGGCTTAGTTGCTCTAAGCTAGCGGCGTGTAGTATAAATATAAACTTCAGAAGCGCGAAATTCGAATCGGATCACACGACTGTAATAGGAAAGGGAGACAAAGTGAAGTTCGTACAAGTCCGAGGTGTTTGAAAATAGTTAGAGATTCCTTAATGAGGGGACTTCAGGATTATAAACTAATCGATACCCTATTAGAAACGGGTGTTTGAATAAATGAACTTCTCGTCTCTCCCTTCTCCTAGGTGTATAATTCCAGCGCAATGTAGTTAAACGCTTGGTTTTATAAAAGTCGATGACCGGAAGGAATCAGATTGACGAATAGGAATTAAGTTAATTAATTAGTAAATTTGCGATTGGCTCTAACCCAGATAGCACAAAGACGTTTTAAAAACGTTTTTAAAACGTCCAGGTCAGACGTTCGGGACGTTTTAAAAACGTCCAGAAAAGGTCCTAGAAACGTCCATTTTCACAAAGCAGACCGTTTTCTGGACGTTTTTAAAACGTTTTCAGGACCTTTTCTGGACGTTTTCTGGACGTTTTTAGGAGGTCGGTACTGGTTCGATTAAATAAAAATGTATGGATGTGAATTGTTTTCAAAATATTACCAAACTCGATAACAATTTATTTCGATTACTTACAATAGGTACATGAAAATGTCAGTACAAGGTCGAATACACAGAATGTACCACTTAAAATAGATATGAAATATGTAGAACATGTAGGTAGTACACATAGATTATACATATTATACAAAATATAGGTACAGAATATGTAAAATATCTGCACATACAATAGATGTTTATCCCTGATAACCAGATCGGGCGGCAGGTTCTGCCGGCAGCTGCGGCGCAACCTACGTCCGCATTCGACTACGGATCTGCCGGCAGATCCTGCCGTTCGCCTGACACGTATAACAGCGCCATCTGAGGTTCAGAATTGGCAAAGAATTCCCTACGCGTGACGTCACACGTCCGCCCCTACAGGTGTATCCCAAGGGGGCTAACTACCACTGCGGGGGGGAACACGTTGCGGGACGGGGACGAGGTAAAGGGGTGCCTTATGTTCATTGGCCGCTGTCCGGCGCAAGCGCAGTACTACCATATGTACCGTTGGGTGTGTTCCAATTCACGCATTATGCGCATAGACTGCAGAGAAAACCGTTCCGTTTCAGTCTATGCGTGCATTGGTTGCGTTGGTGGCGCATAGGATTCCCTAGAATTCTCCCACCTCTAGCGCATGAAGCGTGCAGTTGATGCGCGCATGCGTATTTGTCTCTTTACGTACGCTTTGAAAAACATACACCAAATCGACGCGCGTTACGAAAAGTAGCACGTTTCATTTTTTCTACATGCAGTTATCCGTAAGAAAAAAATGAAACGGGCTACTCTTCGTAACGCGCGTCAAAATTATGTGGTCCCCTCCTCAAAAGGACAGAAAATATAACCTATAGATATGCTACATGACAATAAATGTTTATTGGATATTTCGTTCTTTTACGCTACATTTGTGAATATTTTATAACTTAACTTCATTCCAAAATATCATTGTTACGCCGCAACGGTATCTTTAAGGAATCGGGTATAAGGTCAATGTGCCTATTTCTAATCATGTAAGAGTTTTGCTATTGTAAAAATCGGTTTTTATTATTTATTTATGCAACAATAAACAAGAAGTATTTTTAAAAACAATTTAATATGAAGTATAAAATGTCTATTTCTGCTCAGCGAAAATTGTCTATTTTCTGCTTACATATCTACGTGCGATTCAGCTTCCAATTGAAATGTCTAATAATTATATTTTGGATAACAGATATAAACAAAAGTATTTAAAGTTTTAAAATGTCTTTTATTTACAAAAATACAAAATATAACAAAATCTGTAACGAAAATAATTTTCAAATTACCAATACCAAATCTTTCAGTTTTTTTACTTTAATTTTCTCTTCATCTTTTTCTTTCTTAATTTTTACTTTTTCAAGTCCCATTTTCTTTCTTTCTTTCTTCTATTTGTTCCTCTTTTTCTTTTTTATCTCCATTTTTCGCTTCTGATATTCTCTCCATGTATCAGAAGTCGCGACGGCTGGAATTTTCTCCCTTTTCATCAGGCCAAAATAATACTTCTCGGAAAGTTGCAGGAAGCAATGTATTATTATTATTAGCTGTATTTAATTAACGATATATTAATAAGTAAGTATTTTACATATTTTTGAAAAAAATACTTAAGGGGGTAGACACGGGTAATGCAGCGCGCTGTATACCGACACAATCTGGCCCGAAACATGGGTTTAGTAGAATACGCTTTTCGTCCTTATATGAGCGAATTATTTGCTGGGCGAGGTCTCATTCGAAAGAGGAAGGTTCAGTGCAGCGCGCTCTGGTCATGGTTCGACGAGATTGTGTTGATATTTAATAATACGAGTGTGCAAAGTAGAGCAAAAGTCGACGAAATACACCCGCAAGAATCCAAGTATTTTTAGGTCACTAAAAGAGATTTTTGACTCAAACGATGACCAGAGCGCGCTGCACTGAATCTTCCTCTTTCGAATGAGACCTCACTCAGCTGAAAATCTGCTCTTATAAGGACGAAAAGCGTATTCTCGTAATTGCATTCCCAAATACGAGTTCCGCCATATTGGCGATAATACAGAGCAAGTCACGTGACAAATTTAGTTGAGCTAGTGGATACGAGATGGCGCCTACTCGGGAGGACTGCCAACGTGGAATCATGGCAAAACTGAAGCGTCAGCTGAATACATGTGCCACAGGGTGCGTTCCAATTCACGCATTATGCGCATAGACTGCAGAGAAAACCGTTCCGTTTCAGTCTATGCGTGCATTGGTTGCGAACAAAAAAATGTATCAAATAATAGTAAACAGATATATTTTTATACAAATAAATATTTTAATACGAATAAATATTTTATTCAAAATACTTGGCGCTGCTCTCTGAAAAAAATGTTAATTGTCTTGGTTAATAAATAAAACAAGACCAGACTTATTGATTCAGACATATTTATTCAGTTTAGCAACACCAATTCCGAGAGCAGCGCCAAGTATTTTGAATAAAATATTTATTCGTATTAAAATATTTATTTGTATAAAAATATATCTGTTTACTATTATTTGATACATTTTTTTGTTTGTATAAATAGTCATTGCGATAATTGGCGCAATTGGTGTATATCATTAGTTTTGTAAAGCTATTAATTTACGACAATGTTTTTAAAAGGGATTCTTTTTTATGGTATTATATACTTGGCGCACTTTTTTGTACCTTTTTTTAAAAAAGGTAATTTTGTGATAAAACTGACGATAGTGCACATCTCTTGGAACTGCACGGATCCCATGGTCAGGCTACACGCACGCGTTTTCAAAACAATCGCCTGGCGTAGGAAAGTATTTATATACGATGCGACAAAACAAACTTTTCGTTCAGCGTTTCGGTATTCTCGAGAAAACTAATAGAAATATCTGCTTGCCATATAAAAGATTAGCAATAGTAGGTAGCTTTTAGTGATTCTGCCTTTTCTTTTTTACCTGTTATTACTGAACGAAAAGTTTGTTTTGTCGCATCGTATATAAATACTTTCCTACGCCAAGCGATTGTTTTGAAAACGCGTGCGTGCGGCCTGACCATGGGATCCGTGCAGTTCCAAGAGATGTGCACTATCGTCAGTTTTATTTTTTTGTTGACTGTTCCCAAAATTTCTCCACTTTTTTGAAAAACCCATTTATTAGCTGAGGGTTCAACGAATCGAACGGTATTTTTTCAAGCTGGACCGTGGAGGGGAACGGCGTAAAATCGCGATTTGAAACTTTGACATCGATTGCCGTCAACAATAAACAAAATATTCTAAATACGGGTTGAGAAAGCATTCCTTCAGCTTTAAAATGAGCCCATGACGGAGACATTATCTTTAAAAATAACCGAGATATTAGAGTTTAAGTGATGACGCGGCAGCTGATTTTGTCCCAATTTTTAAGACTTTTAGATTAAATATTTCGAAAACTATTTGACATAGGCCTTTAAAATTCAATATACCTACTTTGTTTCTGCAAGGTTATTGACAAGTGTTGTAATTTTGAAGAGAATCGGTGAAACTAAATTTTCCCTCTATCCGTTTTGACGTGGAATGGCTCGTACATGTATGCACCAAACCAAGCCGCTAACGAGATAATACTGTACTTGTTGAATACGAAATATGTACACATTGCTTCCTCTTTTGTGGATTTTTGACCGCAATATGTACGCCCATACGTGTACCTTTAGCGAAATTGTCTAGTTGAAAAGCCCAGTCTTCAGGTGAAGTCAGACGGCGAGTCGGCTCGGCGAGTCGGCCGCTTACATAGTAACCCCGATTGTTAGAATGCGACAGTATAAGCTATGTATATGTATATCAAAAGTGCTGAATTGTATCGCGAATTGTTAGTATTTTGAATAATGGATTGCAGAGGTACAAATCAAGCTTCAGCCATGAGTATTTTAATTTCCAACGAACAGAATTAAAATATAATCATCAAAATGATGGAATTTTTCAATAACTTTCGTTGGAAAAGTTCTAGATATCCAGGAACCTCATGGAACCTGAAAATTTTTGTGCTATTTATTCTATTTGCTTTATAGAGTACATATTCAAAAGTTATAGCGGCAAATATTTGCAACTCTACATAATTTTTAAATATAATTAAAATAATTCTATCTTCAAAAAAAATATGATGTTAGGAGCTAAAATGTGTAATTCATTCTAAATAACGTGGTCGTAAATAATTTTTCTCTACAAAACGCAGTTCATATTCGCTTTCCGTATTCCGAGAAACCCCTAGTTTTTTAATTAATATGGTCACTTTCGAGAAAACGAAGCGTTTACCGCAATATCGTCACCCTTGATTTTCGTTTTATTTTTTCCGGTATAATCACCGCTTAGAGCATTTTGACCACAGGTAGAGAAACACCCTATATATTGCATCTTTTTCAACCATTTTGACCTACTTATATTAGACCGAATTTATTTTAATATCAACGGGGCCTCAATTCTTTATAAGACCTCCAGCTCCGCGTCCCATTCGTGAAAGAATTCGAACAACAACAGGAGAAATCCTACATCACTTAAAAAAAAACAAAGTTTAGACCATTTATGCTGTAATTATTTGAAACAAATGCAATTTTATACTAACAGGGCACTATTTACACATTTGAAAAAATAAGGATATAGCCCTACTTGTGGTCTTTACGGACACGTTTTCAGAAACGCGGACACTTTAAAATTGGTAGCATGAAAATTAATTGAATGTAACGCTGCGTCGTCCAATTCCGGCTGAACTGGCTAAGCCGTGCGTGCTACAATATTGAACTATCTATGTCTTTCATTCCCGATCTTGCGTGGCCTTGAAAGTTATAGTATCCCATATATGGTTGAATTTGTCTTGACAGTCACTTTCATATCGGGTAATCAAATATGTAGCATTCCATTTCAAAAACTGCAGATCACCTTCGGTTCACGGAAAATATCGCGAACACCAAAAGTTAACATACCGTATTATGTTGGGTATAAAAAATAGTAAAAGTTTTCCTGTTTCAGTTTTTTCCAAATATTTACCATTTGCGAGAACCCCATGTAATAATATCAGGTATAGCCGCTTGGCCGCTGCTAGTACCGCACCGCTTAGCCAGTCCATATGAATCACAGGCGCTTGAGGGGCAAGCGGAGGTGAGCGGAACGTCCTACAGACAGCTGACGCGTTCCTCTCACCTCCGCGTGCCCCTCAAGCGCCTACGATTCACGCGTATTTAGGTGAAATTCAAAGTCAATTTCCTCGAAAACGAAACCATTACCGCACTTTCGTCACTCTTGATTTTCGTCTTATTTTTGCCGGTATAATCATCCCTTGGAGTATTGACCACAGATAAAGAAACACCCTGTATATCACTAAAGACTACAACATATCAATGTTTCACAAAAATCCCAAATGTTACTCCGAAAAGTGTCCGATTTCACGAGGAATGACCCAGAATTGAAATGCGAAAAGTATTCTTTTCACATGCGGTCAAGTGCACGCGAGCCTGTACACTCGCACAGCCGCGTATCGCAACGCAAGCATGTCTGCTTGTGGCTGCCTTCGTTTGCGAGTAGCGGAGACGGTTGTGTAGATGTGTGCGTGTGAAAAGAAAACGGGCCAAAAGTGCATGTCCTTCGGTTTGCGTAGCGAGGGAATCGCGTTGTCTAATGCCGCGTTTACACCAAGGCGAACACGAACTTTTGTTGGACAAAACTCGGTGTACGAATCGTATGTGAACGTTTTGTTCTATTTACGGCGGTGTGGACACGGCAAGAACCGACGAAAACGTACGCGACTAATGTTCTTGTTCGTGTTCGCCTTGTAAACGCGGCATGAGAGGAACATTTGTATCGCGCTACGTTCCTCTTCGTATCGCGAAGATAAATTAAAATGATATTCACGGTAATGCAATAATAATAATATTTTTATAAATGTTTCCCTAATGATAAATGACACCAAACACGATATAATTTGGATAATACATATTTATTAGTAATACGCGTCGGCCGCAGAGATGGACAGCGAATGAAAAGGATTGGGATAATCGGCAGTTCTTTCTTCCATTCGCTCTCTTTTCCTACGTTCCGAGGCTTTCGCTTACATCGACACCTTACTGTACTATATCTTCTTTTACTATGCCTGCTTTTCATTTCTATTGTATGTTTTTCTTATTTCTATGTACTTGTGTATCACGTGTAACTGATTATTGGCTCTTTACGTGTAGGCAACGATTAAAAAGAGCAGCGTGCCTCGCGGTAAGTCAGGGCACCGTGGCGGAAGCAGGTACGCGTGCAGGTACCTCGTACGACGAAACACTTCCCAGCACATCTGCTGCGTATGATTTTCCTACGATTATAATACAAGAAGAAGACGTAGGAAATTTTCAAGACTTCCCAATTATCGAAGGAATTGTAGAACAAGTGGATTTCGATACGGACGCGGAAAATATTTTAGAAGAAATACATGTCAATGCGGACGAAGAGGAAATTGAAGAACAAGCTCATTTCGAGTCCCACGAAGAAGAAATTGATTTCGACACAGAGAGGGATGAGATGATACATTCCGTGACAGACATAAACGAAGAAACGGATCAAGATGTTGCAAGTGATGCCGATTACTGGGTGATAGAGAATGCAGAACCAGAAGAGCCGGAAAATCCAATTTCAGAAGGAAGAGACTTCGTTGATTTTCCGTATGTTTTCGAACAAATAAAAGATCTTGGAAAACATTCGACTATTGGCTGTGGCATCGAACATTTTGAAATAATTAGATGTCAACGGAATGGATTAGAAAATGTGTATTATGTAGAGTGCAAGATGTGCAAATACACAAAGTGCATATCCTGTCTTCGAGAGAGTGATACCACTATGGATATCAACAGCGCCGCTGTTTCCGCAACAATGATGACGGGCGGCGGATATAATCAACTGGAGGACATACTGACTGCCGTGAACGTGTCCTGTATGACGAAACGGATCTACGAGAAACATCAGATTGAGCTAATCGATGCCCTCGAAGTGGCCGCACAATGCGAAATGGAAGATGCTGGAAATGAGGAAAAAGCATTAGCTATAGAAAGAGGCGACGTACATGCAGAATCCAATCTACCGCTTATCCCAGTTGTCGCGGACGGCAGCTGGATGAAAAGGTCCTACCGCGGAGGAGATTACAATTCTCTTTCTGGCGTAGGAGCCATCGTGGGATACCACACGAAGAAAGTGCTGTACGTCAGCGTGAAGAATAAATTCTGCATGACTTGCCAAATAGCAGGTACGAGGAAGGAAGAACCGCGCGAGCATCGTTGCTTCAAGAACTGGGGTCGTAATCAGAGTTCAACTGGCATGGAGAGTGTTGCTATTGTCGAAGGATTCAATTGCAGCATAGATATGCACGGCCTAATATACCATATATTAGTTGCCGATGGCGATAGCAGTGTGTACAAGAAGATATTGGACAGTAATCCATATGGAAAGTACATGGTGCAGGTACAAAAAATCGAATGCACCAATCACCTGTTACGCAATTTCAGTAAGAGAATAAACGAAATCGGAACAAAAGGCTGCAATAAAGATCTAAGAGCTGTCGTACAGAATAATGCTCTCCGCCTGCGTACTGGTGTAAAAAAAGCTGCGGAATACCGGTTACGAGAAGAAATACCACTCGAGGAACGAATTCAGAATTTGAAGCAAGATTTGAAAAATGTACCGAGCCATGTTTTCGGTGAACACAAGGAGTGTCAGAAGTTAGCATACTTCTGTAAGAAATACTCTGATCCCAACAGAGTAGACTACGTTCCACGACTAAGAGAAGCTGGTATTTATGAAAGTATCGAAGAAGCGATGCAGCAACTTTTCGTTAAAGCTGACAGTTTGCTGCGCGGTCTAAACAACAATGCTGTTGAAGGTTTTAATAGCATAATAGCTAAATTCATCGGAGGCAAAAGGATAAACTTTGGACGAGGGGGCTCGTATCAGGGTAGAGTCTCCGCTGCAGTCGTTCAATATAACACGAAAGAAGCGTTCAGCAGATTGAGTACGGCAATGAATAAAGAGCCGCCAACCATGGTAAGAACGCTGGAAGGACGTCGGAAGCACGCAGCTGAAAAAGCAAGGGAGTATAAAAAAGAAGCGAAAGCATCCTCCTTTCGAAATAAAAAACAAACGTGCGACCAGGATTACGGCCCCAACGCGGCAAAACCAGATATGGAAGAGTCAGTATACTATTCCGAGTGTAAAAGTCACATGGATACTCTCCTTGAATGGCAAACGAAGCGAGACCAGATCCAAGTGGAAACTCGCGATCAGGCGAATAGCGAAAAGTGGATTGGTTATAGGAAGAAAATATTAACTGCATCCAATTTCGGCATGGTATGCCGATTACGAAAGACTACACCACGGGCAAATACTGTGAAGAGTATAATGTACCCGCAACTCCATAATTTACATTCTCTCCAATACGGAAGGGAAAATGAGGCAAACGCCTTGAGACAAATGCAACAAGAATTAAAAATGCATATTCTACCGTGTGGCCTCTTCATCGATGACACTGTGCCTTACTTAGGTGCAACTCCTGACGGCCTCGTGGGCAATGATGAAATCGTCGAAGTAAAGTGTCCTGAATCGGCCAAGGATTTAACACCTGCTGAAGCAATAAAGCAACTTGATAATATAAGGCGTATTTTCAAGGGTAATGAAATGAATAAGAATCATCATTACTATTATCAAGTGCAAGGACAATTGCACATTACAAAAAGACAATGGACCTATTTTTGTTTATGGACGCCGAAGGGAATGAAAGTTACAACAGTATCGAGAGATGATCGATTCTGGGCAACACAGATGGAGGAAAACCTCAGAAAATTCTATGAGGAGTGCATGTTGCCCGAAATTATAGATAGCAGATACAATCGACAACAGCCGATTAGAGAACCTCCGTACATAAAAGAAAACGGAGCGGGTACGAGTACACAAGAAAGTACACAAAACGACGGATGAAAACATTGCAATAGCACCGGCGAGTGCATCCAGCGGATATGAAGAGCTGTCGAATAAGCAATTGCAATTCAAAGTGACTATGGCACCGGCGAGTGCATCCAGCGGATATGAAGAGCTGTCGAATAAGCAATTGCAATTGAAAGTGACTATTGCACCGGCGAGTGCATCCAGCGCATATGAAGAGCTGTCGAATAAGCAATTGCAATTGAAAGTGACTATTGCACCGGCGAGTGCATCCAGCACATATGAAGAGCTGTCGAATAAGCAATTGCAATTCATAGTCACTATTGCACCGGCGAGTACATCGAGCGCTCGAGGAGAGAGTTTGAAGTTCTGAACGAAGAGTCTGAAGATTAGTCTAAGCTAATCTTCTGGACTGGGCTGCGGAGGCTACCTTCGTAACCCAGCCCTCTGTTTCTTTAAAATGTTTCAGAGAGCACGAAACCCGACGACGAGGGACAAGGTGTCGGGGGACTGCCACCGCGGCCTGGATACGCGTTCCCGAATTCCCCGTCTGTGCTACGACAGAGTAGCAGTCCGCAGTGGAGCGCGGACACACGTGGAACCGCTTCTCTAGCCCTGTTGGCGTGAATCTTGGCTCCTCCCCGGTTTGTGCAAACCAAGAGGTTCGCGTCGACAGGGTGGACAGCAGCCGGGAAATGGCATCTCCAACCACCAGTCGGACAAGCGGTGCGACTGCTTGGATCGGCTGGAGGAGATATCGCGGAGACGGGAGCGTTAACAGGACGCACAGGACGGTCCCCTGGGTCTGCACCAGAAGCCACGAAGAGGAATGGGGCCATCTGAAAGCCAAGGCCTGAGAGAGGGAGAAGAGGACAAGAAGCCCAGAAGAATGAAAATGCAAACGAGCTGGCGTGCTGGGCATATTGATCGGGGAACGGGCCGATAACATGCTCATGAGCTGTGATCCCCTGTCATCGGTTCCGTCTCGCCTTTCCATCTTCCCGGTTCTTTCAGCTCCAACGGACTCTTTCAAATGAAAGTAAATGTTAATGCTTCTCCGTCTCTTTTGCATGGAATCCGGAGCCGTGAAGGGATTGAAGTCTCAAGCTCGTACGGCCACCGGAAGGACATCGAGGACGAGTCCCTGGGGGAGAGGGTCGACCGCGACCAAGGATTCGACGAGGAGGAGGGAACGTCGCCGAAGCAGTGGAGACGTCGCCGGACGTCCTTCTGTAGGAGGCTGCCTGCAAATGAGGCAGCGCTGGAGTCTGCACGGGGTTCCGGAGGCTGCACGAAGGAGAATGCAGCGTCGGAGCGTTGCAATCGACGTGGGACGTTCCAGACTGGAGTTCCAGGGACGTCGCGGGACAAGGACCAGAGGCGTTTCGTCGAGGGAGAATTAGAAGCCCCGCGGTACCTGTGCCTGACTGCTGGACCCGGAGCTCTCCGTGGATTTCGTCGTGGGACACATGAAAGAGGAACGCGCCCGGAGCTCCCCGTGGATTTTTTCGTGGGACAAGGAGCTGTCGAGTTCCCGAGACGTCGTGGGACAGGAAGCTACAGAGTTCCAGAGACGTCGTGGGACAGGAAGGTGCAGAGTTCCAGAGACGTAGCGGCACCAGAAGTTGGAGCGTTTCATCGTGGCAGATCGAGAATTACCGTTGTACCCACGCCTTGCTCAGGGTTTTTCCGTGGTTTTCCCCTGAGCGAGAAGGTAAATGCCGAGGCGGATGTCTGAAGAAGCCACGGGGCTGCACGACCACTTCTTCAGGCAGGGGTACGAAGATTCCGAAGAGGATTCAATGCGGCCGAGACGTCCGCTCTTCCAGAGGGGAGAGCAGTATTCCGAGCACCGCGTATAGGCCCAGAAGACCAGAAGACTGTCTTGTATCGAACTGTTTTGTAACCGATATTGCTCTATTTATGTAACAATATAGTTCAGTCGTGTGTACTCTCGTGTAATCATTATTTTATCCTTTGAGTCGGTGTGGCCTGCGATGGTAACGCCCAACAGTGGGGCACATAATAGGATTCGCGGAAAAAATTTCATAAATTCGGTGTTTCCCAATATTTTTTAGTACTTTTTTTTATATTATTTGTTAATAAACCCCGTAAACATTGTGTTTCATAATATATCTAGTTCAGAATTCGTTCATGAAATCCGCTACTGAAATTGCGCACGCTAGATGCGCGTGATTATTATGTGATCGGCTCCTCGAAGTGACAGAAAATATAACTTATATACTATATACGATTTCCTAAAGATACCGTTGTGGCGTAATAATAATGTTTTGAAAGGATGATAAAAAGTTCACAAATGTTTTGTAAAAGAACGAAATAGCCACTAAACATTTGTTGTCATATAGCATATACTTAGGTTATATTTTCTGTCACTTTGAGGAGCGGATTTTCTGTCTTCCAAGTGACAGAAAATATAACCTATGTATATGCTATATGGCAATAAATGTTGAGCGGCTATTTCGTTCTTTTGCGCTACATTTGTGAACTTTTTATCATCTTTCCGAATCATTATTACTACGCTGCGACGGTATCTTTAGGAAATCGAGTATAGCATAGAGGTTATATTTTCTGTCACTTCGAGGGCAGAAAATCCGCTCTTCCAAGTAACCAAAAAAAAACCGCTCCTCCAAGTGACAGAAAATATAACCTATACGTTAGACCCGATTTCCTAAAGATACTGATGCGGCGTAATAATAATGTTTCGGAAGAATGATGAAAAGTTCACAAATGTAGCGCAAAAGAACGAAACAGCCGCTAAACATTTATTGTCATATAGCATATTCATAGGTTATAATTTCTGTCACTTCAAGGAGGGACCACATAATAATTATGCGTTGGATTCAACATCAAACACAATTTTATATATGTTTGGTCATAAATGTATGGTCATTATATATGTTTAGTCTTTCTGCATAGGATACGTATTTCATGTTCTGTTTCAGTGTTTTTCTAATTAAAAAATGTCTATCCTAACAAACTTCATTTTCTGGGGACATGTCCTCGTGTATTTTTCCTTTTCTCTTATAATTCCTTACTGCCAACGTAGAATATTGTAGCATAAGCACATTTCAAGTAAATGTACAATGAATTTTCTACGTTTGCAGTACCAGCGGACTTTTTCTTTAAATTTTTACAAGTATAACGCAACAGCTGACAATTTCTTTCCACATTCAAAATAGAATATGGAAATAGCGAACAGCCCCCTCTCGCGTGCACAGGCAACCGTGTATCTATGGGTATTACCATTTCTGTGCAGAAAAAATCTGCTGTAATACCGACCGGCCCCGCCGGCCAGACCACGTGACGTGTCTACCCCCTAGGTAGACACGCCACGTGACACGGGTAATGCAGCGCGCTGTAATACCGATAATCTAACCTAAAACATGGGTTTGGGATTTTTCGTTTTTCGTCCTTATATGAGCAAATTTTGGGCTGGGCGAAGTCTCGAAAGAGGAAGATTGAATGCGGAGCGCTCTGCTCACCGTTTGAGTCACAAAACTCTTTTAGTGACCTAAAAATACTTAAGGATGTAAACACCCCACGTGACACGGGTAATGCAGCGCGCTGCATACCGACACAATCTGGCTCGAAACATGGGTTTGCGCGCTGACGTTGTTTGTCCTTATATGAGCAAATTTTGGGCTGGGCGAGGTCTTTTATTCGAAAGAGGAAGATTGAATGCGGAGCGCTCTGCTCACCGTTTGAGTCACAAAACTCTTTTAGTGACCTAAAAATACTTAAGGATGTAAACACCCCACGTGACACGGGTAATGCAGCGCGCTGCATACCGACACAATCTGGCTCGAAACATGGGTTTGCGCGCTGACGTTGTTTGTCCTTATATGAGCAAATTTTGGGCTGGGCGAGGTCTTTTATTCGAAAGAGGAAGATTGAATGCGGAGCGCTCTGCTCACCGTTTGAGTCACAAAACTCTTTTAGTGACCTAAAAATACTTGGACTCTGCGAGTGTACTTTGTCGATTTTTTCTCTACTTTGGACACTTATATTATTACATATCAACACAATCTCGTCGAACCATGACCAGAGCGCGCTGCACTGAACCTTCATCTTCCGAATGAGACCTCGCCCAGCCCAAAATCTGCTCATATAAGGACAAACAACGTAATTTCCCAAACCCATGTTTTGGGCCAGATTATGTCGGTATACAGCGCGCTGCATCACATGTGTCTACCCCCTTAAGTAAGGCAAATTAGTACCTGGAATAAATATAAATTATTTATATTATTCTCATTAAATGGAGAAATGTTTATACATATTTTCAAACTCACATTTGGCGTTTGGTGATATGAAAATCCAATGCAGTGTATTGCTTCAACTATTTCAACATGTGTTGTGAGGTAAGACTGCCCCAACTTGAAGGGTAATGGTACCCAGCTTTTAACATTACTTTTTTCTGGCTTAAATGCAACTGACATAAAACAATTACGAATAAGGCAGAATGAAGCCAGGAATATTTCTTTACACGCTTCCACATAAAAACCCAAAATAGAGGTAAAAGGAAACTGAGGACGAAAAAAGTAAATTTTGAATCGAGCATGTGGTCCATGAGCACATGAAAAATGTTCAGGATGGAATACCCCTGAAGAATACATTTGTGATTCATGTGGTAATTCATTTTAAAACAAAAAAATAATCAAATGAATATTTTTTTTGTATTGCTTCCAACTTTTTTACAACGTAAATTTATGCTTTCTCGGTCATACTAATAAAAATTAGACACTTCAAACTATCAATTCATATAAAAAAACTAACAAATGTGTAAGTTGCTCAAATTTTATAGCGTTTCTTTCTTATATAGCCGGAAGTACCCTACTTTCCCTTGTTTGCAGTATTCGAATTCGAAATACAGAAGCACACGTAAAGCGACAAATACGCATGCGCGTAATATGCGCATTGACTGCCCATGCTTTTATTTTCTGCACTTGCTGCACGCATTATGCGCTAGAAGTTGGAGGATTCTAGGGAATTCTACGAAATTGGTACTGCCATCTCTGCACTCGCTGTATGAATTGCAACCAACACAACGGACTCAATTTCGAAGCGAACAACACATCTCTAGAAGGTTTCAGGCAGGGTTGAAACGAAAGATGAGGAAGGAAGCAAATACGTAGCGCACATTGTTATTTCTTAAAGGTTTCTACTGCTAAGTTTTTCGAATGTGCTCTTATAATGCTAACTTTACAGCTATACTCTAATCCAAAAGACGTACGAAAGCCTGCGGTTCTATTCAATAGCCTTCAAAACCTTGAATTTACCCCGGACGCGGATAATAAATAACATCATTTTTCCATTACACATCTGCTTACCAAATTACGCTGGGTAAGCAGCAGTTCGTCCTGCAAAACTCATAAAATATGGTATGGTCTTGGCTTTCAATAATTATCGCTGTTCAAGAAGAATAGAAAAACTCGGGTTGAGAAAATCCAGGAACCAATAAAGCCATCAAATTTCGTTAGAAGTCAGTCCCCGATCCTTAGGACGAAGTAACCGATGTAGTTAGGAAGCGTGCTTTGACCACCGTCCAAAAGTCTCGAATTAAATTAACCATAATCCATCCAACTGCATAGCTATTTGTAAGTAAGTTTGAATATTCCCGCGTAACCTCACGAGCATCAGACGCATCGAAACCCGTTCCGTTTCGTTACTGCGGTTCATGCGCTGCTGGAAACGGAACGCTATTCATGCGCGCAGCGTCTGCGCTGCGGTCTATGCGCATAATGCGTGAATTGGAACACACCCGTTGTCATAGCCATTCCTCTGCGTCATACAATTCATAAGGATTTTGGCCGTCACGAATATATCTTTTTTTAGCCTATTAGCCGCTATTCTATCATCATCGCCATCATCAATATCGTTAATATCGATATTTTCAATGTCAATGTTGACAACGTCAACGTCAATGTTCAATAAATCCATTTTTCCGCTTTGATTTCGTTCACTATTCGCTTCCCTTACGTGAGTAATGGCGGGTAATGGCGAATAGGATGCAATAGGATCGTCTTAAGACGTCGAAAACAGTGTCTTGAAAATATTACGGCACTTTGCGAGAATAGGATCGTCTTAAGACTCGAATAAGATCATCTCAAGCAAATGCTTAAGATACGACCTTAAGATTATCTTAAGACACGTTTATGAATACCGCCCATAGACATTTGCATTAAATTGTGGTTGATAGTTTTTCATAATTAGCGGTACAGAGCATGCGCAGCAATGCAACCAATCACCTCGAGGCACCCCTGAGTTGCCCTGGGTGGGGGCCCGTCCCTCAATTAGGCTTCGCGTCCCTCGTCCAGAAGCTAGCCTCACCCTCCGTCCCTATATTCCTATGTCCATGGTGTATCCCTGCCCTTACATAACTATCAAGAAGATACTGCAATTTATTAAATAATTAATTCTATTTATAAAAAAAAATATTTATTTATTTTTCTTTAATAATATGTGATTACAATTGTTACAAAATAATATAAGTAGCGCATATAAATCCAAAGAGGAACTTTCAATATTTACATTAACAAATCAATATACAGTACGTCCCTTAACCAGTGGTGCGTAGTAGGGGTGATATTAGAACATTTATTTAATAACTTCGCCTTCTTTTTTGTGTAGAATCATCATATTCCCTGTTGTGTTTGCGCTGAAAACAAATAGAACATTAGTATAAAATTAAACGTAACGTATGAATAAACAGGATACATGCGATACTTACTTCAGCTCCATCTCCGCACAGCACACACCCTAAGCGATCATGCATGCTCCTGCGAACATTAACATTTATAAGAAAACATGTGTTAAATTATTATTTACGAAACAAGACGCTAAATATTCGCACTTCGCGCATAACCCTATTTTTCTGTCTTGCACATAATCTGACTCTCGATTTCCGCGACGTAGATAATTAGTAATTATTCAATTCCATAATTACGTTTGCCTTCTGGATACGTCGGGATGATTTGTCTGGATATTGATGCTTAGGATCACGTGGAATATTCTTCGAGTGTTCGTCTTTACGCACAACGGATACCACATTGAATAAACGGTATGTAGATGCAGGGCCCGGAGGTCTCCAGTCGGTGTTGGTGGGGGAAGCACACCTACAGGAGCGGTGGGAATGTGTGTGTGAATTGACGGCAGCGCGGAGCCAGCCAAGTGGCGAGAACGCGAAGTGAATGTGAAAGCGGTGGTAATGTGTGCGTGAGACGCCACGATTGGAGACGAACCGACGCCAGCGCCAAGCAAGGACGCCGCGGCCAATCAGCGTCGACAATATATGTCCCGGTGACGCTGGTTGGCCGTGGTGCCGTTCGTCCCCCATCACTAACACATTACTACCGTTCCTGTAGGTGTTTCCATCTGACCAATAGCAGCGGCGGATTCGATGAGCTCCAGCCGGTGCACGGCTGGAGCCTTCCGAGCGAGAACACTGAAAGCACCGGAGCTCCGAAATGACGTCACATTTGCTTCGCGTTGTCGCCACTTGGCTGGACTCCGCGCTGCCGCCAATTCACGCACACATTACCACCGCTCCTGTAGGTGTGCTTCCCCCACCAGCACCGACTGGAGACCTCCGGGCCTTGCGTGGGCCGTGAAGGCATCCGCACAGCTGGAGAAGCCGCGATGCGTGATCCTTGCTCTACAGACTGGTCGAAGGAATGTGACGAGCGAAGAGGTTACTAAGTTCAACAACTGTAAATTGACCAATGTAAAACTTTTTATCAACTCGGAATTTTACCCATACGATGACATGAACTTGGACTTTGACAAGAATAAGCATGCCATCTTGTACCACATGTATACGCAATTCGGTAAATCGTATTATGGACATAGTTGCAACGAGGCATTATTCACCGTGGCTGAATTTTTACAATTTGGCCCCATCGTGGTGATTGATTGCTCGCGACAAAATGAGTCCATCAAGAATGGCACCGTGGACGTGCGCATAGAATTCGAGTGTAAAGAGAATGTGCCGGCAAATACTACAGCCTACTGTCTGATTCTGCACGATCGGGTGGTTGAATACAATCCACTGACAAACGTGGTGCGCAAAATGAATTAAATTGCCACGCTACTTTCCCGCCCTATTCTGTGCCAAGTTCACACAAAATTTCATTATGAAAATTGAGATGCTTTACGAGAAAGACTGCATTCTCCCGTCTGTCTTGAAAGCGAGCGGACCTCTAAATTGTACCGATAATGGCTGTACCAACATTCGTTGACCTGCAAGGGTTCATCGGCGATGGAAGATTTATCGCGAAGGAAGTGGCTGTCCTACGCAAGGGAACAATTCTCTCGCACTATATTTTTGGGAGTCTTATGCCACAATTTCTTCTTACAAAATCCGACATATCAAGCATTCGATGGTTGGCAGCAAAACATCACGGACTGCGGTGGAACGATGGAGACGTTCCGTACAGTATGGCTAAATAGCTAATTACGAAAGCTGTAGCTGATGCGATCGACGAAGAAGATGACACATCCCATATAGTATACGTTAAAGGGCAGCAGCCCTCACCGCAATTGCCACCGTCGCCGTCGCCGTCGCTGTCGCCGCCTCTAATTGTATGTAAATGCTTTTGCACATTTTACTATGTTTAATGTGTCAATATTATATCGACGTTTGTGTATGTGTTGCAGAATTATGAACTGTTGGCGGAACTGGAGGCCCTGGTGCTTGAGATCACATCCCGAGGGGTGCAAATGCAGCGGGCAGGGCCGGTGATTGGTCCTGCGGTCGCATGGTCGCGCGGCGGGTGTCACAGATTGGATTGAGAGGGGCTCCATATTGGATACCGCGGCCACCATCGCCGCTCCCGTCGCCCCCCGTCACCTCCCTCCCCCCGTTATCGCCTTCCCCTATTTTTAATATTTTATATTCTTTTATTTTATTTGTATATTCATATATTTATTTTATTTTATATTCTTTTCTTTTTATATTTTATTCCTTTATATTTTATTCTTTTTATATTTTTTCTTTTGTATTTATATTCTTTTCTTTTATTTTTATATTCATTTTATGTTTATATTTATATTTATATATTTTTTTTAATTTTTGTAACAATATATAGACTTAAACGTATATTATTTCACCATTTTATTCACCTGTCTTCCTCCTGGCCACCTAATTTTAAGATTCGACGTTTCAATAATTACTATTTCTCTGCGTCGGGGAAAAAACATTCTGCTGACACCGCATAATTATATTTCGTTCGCACCTTCTTCGCGCCGTGAAAATGACGTTACCTTGCACGGCCGCTTCAGAGGATTCAAGTTACGCGAGACTGCGTGAGACGCAGCGACGCTAAGATTGAAACGTTTTAAAAATTGGTAGCTTTAGAATGCATGCAAACGCATTTCATTGTACCACTATGTAGCGTTGATTCTTTCCCTCCCCTGAATTTTAGTTTTAAAAATAATGCTCTGTCTCTTTCTCTCCCCGAAGACGCGGTGTGAAAACGCCAATCTTTCCCGACATTGTCTGAAACAATTTCTGATAAAGTATTAAACAATTCCATCGCATAATGGTTTGGAAAAATTTCTGGGGGTGGACCAAAGTCTGAAAGAGATTTTTTCGGGGGTCATTCCTCCTCTGAAAAATTTCCGACGGTGGGTCCGGTCCCGGAGTGATCCCCTCCACGATCGCGGCTTCCCCCACTCCGCGGCTCGTGCGCGCACAACCGGTCTTCCACTCCCCGCAGGCCCCGCGCGCCCTCACTTCCCCCCGCCCCCGCGCTCCCCTCAGAGGACCTGCGTTAGAATCCCCTTAGCCTTACTACTTACTACATTTGCGAAATTTTCATTAACATCGTTATTTCTATTATCTAAATCCAAACTTACATAGTTCTCATCAAAATTGTTATTTTTATTTTCGTCTCTTGCAGGCAAACAAATTATTTCTGTACCTTCTTCGACTATTAGTACATGTCTAGCATTAATAATTTTTTCCAACACCTGCATGAAAATCGGTGCTTTGTTACCCCTGCTGAGCGGGAGTAAAACGACCAATTTCAGACGTATTCGCGTAAAGTCTTTCTCCCAAGGGAAAAAGACTTTACGCACATGCGTATTCGCAATTTCTTACTTTTCCTCCCAAGGAAACTGGCCTACGCCTATTTTCATGCAGGTGTTGAAAAAAATATAGTACGTGACAAGGGAGAGACGCGATTTCGCCTCGCGTGAATTACAGCCCTCGCTGCGCTCGGGCAGCAAACTTCACGCTCGTCGGAATCGCTTTCTTCTCTCTCTTGTCCTTAGAGCATATATAAATGGAGGTACCATTGCCTTAGAGTGAGTGCCTCGAAACTGTCGGCAACATCACGCGGCGAGAGAGAAAGACATGTGCCACTGCTACGAGCGAGAGAAGTATAGGTTCCCAATCGACCGTAATGCGCATGTGCCCACATCTATACTTTTTTCTCTCGCACCAGTTCACACGTCTTTCTCTCTCGCACGTAATCGGCACATGCGCATTACGGTCGATTGGGAACCTATACTTCTCTCGCTCGCACATGTCTTTCTCTCTCGCACTATGTTGCCGACAGTTTCAAGCTTTGAATGAGACCTCCATAGTATATGCTCTAAGCTCTTGTCACGTAATGTACTATTTTTCAACACCTGCATGAAAATGTGTGCTTTTTTACCCCTGCTGAGCGGGAGCAAAATGACCAATTTCAGACGTATTCGCGTTTTCTACTTTTCTCCCAAGGGAAAAAGACTTTACGCCCATGCGTATTCGCATAATTTTTTACTTTCCTCCCTGGAGTTTGACGTTACCCTATGGTATGAAGATGCAGTTGTTCGACTAATCGTTATGTATCATGCGTGTTTTATCATGATGTTACAACTGTCATAGCACCATTTTTCATTAAAAGGTACTAATTAAACGGTAAAATGAATAATAGTGACAGTGATAGCGACACGGGATACCACACGCTCCCCGATATAGCAAAAGCTGCATGTTTTTGCTTTTAAGATTAGTGAGTTTAGGTTTAAGATTCGATAGGTTCGCGACTAGTAATTTACGCAGTTTAAGTCTACTTTATTAGCGTTAATACTTGTCCTTAATTTTAGTCTTATAATTACATTGAAGTCTGAAGTAATTAACTGACGCAGCACCTTTTATTCCTCCTAGCACACGGAGGCTTTTAGCGATATCTATTATAAGCGTACTTTATTAGAAAGAAGGCAGCCACGCAATTATACTAGCACCAATGCAAGACTTTAAGTAATAAAGCGAACGAAGCAAGCACGACAGTTTTGCATATAAACTTCCGATACCTGATCCCAGCGAGAGAGTGGTCGAGGAATCTTCTCGCGATTTCCGGGACAACGGTCTCTCCCCCTTCCATCAATATAAGATCGATGGAAGGGGCCGGGATCGACGTTCCGCATGAGTGAATCGGCCCGCCAAAATGTGTCAGCGGAAACTGGTACTCGGGACCGGGAGATGGAGCTAAGTGACCGATTTCTTGTACATTTCCCGCCCGCCTTCATCGAGGATGAATAATCTGTCCGGCGAACGGCGGTTGTTTGGCTGAAAGCGGTGGCGTGACAATGCAGCAGTATAGTGGCGCCTCTCCCTCATGCAGAAGTCGATCCCGGGTTTTCGTTGATCGCGACGTGATTTTCGTCCTGAACAAACGGAAGATAAATTAGCTTTACTACAGGACGTAAAAATTCAGATCGCTCGGTTTTGACGGTGACGACTCTAGTAAGGCCGTCAGGGCCTGGGTGCAATTTAGTGACTCGTGCTAGTGGCCACTTGGCGGGAGATTGCAGCTCGGAACGTAGAAGACATAAATCGTTGACCCTGGGCTGCTTATGCTGGTGAGTCCATTTATTGCGCGCCTGTAAGGTCTGCAGATACTCCGACGTCCATCTCTGCCAAAAGTGTGCCCTCATTTGTTGAAGTAAATGCCATCTGGATAGTCGACTCTTCGGGATGCCGACCACTGCCGGATCAGGGACGGAAATTAGTGAGTCCCCTATAAGAAAGTGGCCAGGCGTTAAAGCGGACAAGTCGTCGGGATCGTCGCTTAGAGGCTGCAGCGGTCTTGAGTTTAAACAAGCCTCGACTTGTGTCAGCAGCGTGATCCACTCCTCGAAGGTGAGCCGTTGTTCTCCGATGACCCTACGAAGATGATGTTTTACGGCCTTGACAGCAGCCTCCCAAGTACCGCCGAAGTGGGGAGCGGAGGGAGGATTGAATTTCCACGTGATTCCTTCAGTCAGCAGGTGAGTCCGCAGTCTCCCATCCTCCTTGGTCAACCCAGCCACCAGTGTGCGAAGTTCTCGGGCGGCTCCTACAAAGTTGGTGCCCTGGTCGCTGTGGATCACCGTGCAGAGACCACGTCGAGAAGTAAACCGGCGTAGGGCAGCAATAAATGCCTCGGTGCTGTAATCTGAAACCATTTCCAGATGTAAAGCGCGGGTTGCGAGGCATTGAAAGACAGCAATATAGCCCTTATAACATCGTTGCCCTCTCCCCCCTCGATGCTAGGAGGAGAAAGGGCCCAGCATAATCTAGTCCGACTTGAAGGAAGGATCTCCCTGGATTCACTCGAGCTGCTGGAAGATTGCCCATAAGTTGCTGTCCTGAAGTGGCCTTCCAGCGGACGCAGGGCAGACAGCGGTGTATATGCGTCTTAACTTTCTGTCGTCCCTGAAGAATCCAGTATTGCTGGCGAAGAGTTGCCAACGTGAGTTGCGTGCCACCATGAAGTGTTCTTCTATGAGCCTCATCTATTATCAGACCAGTGAAATGACTCTCCTTTGGCAGAATGACGGGGTGTTTCGTCTGAATTGGCAGGAGAGGGTGTCGCAGTCTTCCTCCTACCCGAAGTAACCCCTGGTCGTCCAGGAACGGCGCGAACCGCAGCAGCTTGCTGTGCCTAGGAAGAGACCGCTTACTTTCAAGACATCGAATGTCTTCAGCAAATTATTGGTGTTGGACAACGTATCTCGAATGAGTGAGAGCAGCATCCAGCTCGACTGTAGCCAGCTGAGATCCCCCGTATGTTTTAGGTTGGCCTGGGCGACGCCAACGATGACACCAAGCCGTTAGTCTAAGGAGAGATTGTAGGGATGAATAGCGAAGCAAAATATATTCGCCTAATGTTGTGACACCCGAAGACGTCACATTGTGAACACTCCTCGCCGCAAGTTCCGTGGTGGGCGCCGGTTGTAGCTCTCCTCTGCCCCAACCCGCAGGCTCGCTCAACCAAGTGGGTCCGGACCACCACAGCGAAAAGTCAGGCAATTGACTGGGTGAGAGGCCTCGGGAAGCGCAATCAGCTGGGTTCTCTAGGCCCGATACGTGGTGCCAGCGCGCCTCTGGCAAGGTGAGCTGTACTTCCGACACTCTATTGGCCACGTAGGTTTTCCAACGGGTAGGGTGTCCACGTAACCAGGCTAAAGCTATAGTTGAGTCGCTCCACAGGTGAGTGTCCACATCCTTCAGCTCCATGCTCTCGCGAGTAAGGATCATTAGGCGCGTCAGTAGTGTCGCAGCGCAGAGTTCCAGTCGCGGTAAGGAAACCTTCTTCAATGGAGCAACCTTAGTTTTAGCGTTGACGATCTGCGTTCGTACCTGCCCCTGAGAATCGACTATCCGGAGGTAAATAACAGCAGCGTAAGCCCTCTCGGAAGCATCTCCAAAACCATGGAGCTCGCATGACTGTACAGTAGGCTGTAGGCCTAACGATCGAGGAACGCAGATGCTCTTTAAGGTGGATAACTCTGCAATGTATCGACACCAAGTTTCTCCTTCACATGCAGGTAGGGGTGCATCCCAATCTAGATTCAAGAGCCATAGTGATTGGATTAACGTTTTTGCAGTTATCGTGACCGGGGATACCAAGCCCAGTGGATCGAAGATACGGGCAATTCTGGAGAGGATTCGTCTTCGCGTGACGACATCGTGGCCAGAGTCCTGTTCCACCTTGACTCTGAAGTTATCGTCAGCCAAGCTCCAGTGGACCCCCAGTGCCCTGTAGGTCTCGCCGTGTTGCCACTTAATTTCAGGAATAACATCCCCGTCAGACAAGGTCTCCATCAGGGCTGAGGAATTGGAAGCCCATTTTCGGAGATTGAATCCGCCCGCCAAACATAGTCTCCTTAGTTCGTCCTGTAGTTCCCGAGCTTCCTTCTCTGAATTAGCGCCAGTTACGACGTCATCCATATAGACGTCGCGTCGAAGGATTTCAGCTGCTCGGGGGTATCGACTCTGCTCGTCGGTAGCCAGTTGATGAAGCGTACGGATAGCTAAATAAGGGGCACACGCGAGGCCATAGGTGACCGTATTCAATTCATAGTCACCCCTTTCTTGTTCTTCATTCTCTCGCCACAGGATCCTCTGGTATCGTCGGTCCTTGGGGTGGATCAAGATCTGTCTGTACAACTTTTCGATGTCAGCAGTCAGACAGATCTGATGAGTCCTCCATCGTAGTAGCAGCTGATGTAAGTCCGGAACCAGATTAGGGCCCACCAACAGCTGGTCATTTAGGGACTTCCCAGTAGTCGTAAGGTAGGAGCCATTGAACACCACCCTAAGTTTGGCCGTGAGGCTGCTCTCCTTCAATACTCCGTGATGCCCGTAGATAGAATCCTGTGCATAGGAGATCGCGCCCCCCCCTTCTGGGTCATATGACCGAGATCCTCATACTCACGCATGAATCCTTGATAGGAGCTGGCAAAGTGACGGTCCCGTTTGAACCGAGCCTCCATCCGAGTCAGCATGAATCTGGCCCCGTGTCGAGATTCTCCAAGTTCAGCGCACGCGCGGAATGGCAGACGAAGCATATAACGTCCCGATTCCAACCGTTGATGTGTCCGCTGGAAGTGGTCTTCACATTGCTGCTCTTCCGCAGTGAATGTAATGGGTGTCTTCAGCTCCTCTTGTTCCCAGAAACGCCGGACTAAGGGTAGCAATTCTTCTTCCAGTGTACTGGCGAGGGAAGACGAGCGACTCTTTCCCGAGTCCACAAAGCTATCCCCCATACAAGCCGTTCCTGAGACTATCCACCCAAGCGAAGTCTTTTGCGCGATGGGCTCCCCCGCAATTCCCCGGAGCACTCCGTCTTCCAAAACCAATGAATAGGCGTCAGCACCCAGTAGCACATCAATCGGGCCATCTCCCGTAAAATCGGGATTCGCTAGCTGAATTCCCCGCAGGTGAGCCCATACTCGGACGTTAGCACCCAGCCGTGGTCTGTAGGACGTGATTCTGGGTAACACTAGAGCGGTTGTCCCCTGCCTCCCTCCAGACGTAGCATATGGCTTAAATTCGAGGTGCACGCGACCGTGGACCCGTGACGTTTGACGACCGCCGATGTCGACGATACGAATGTCCGACGGTTTTCGCCTGAGTCGCAATTCCTGAGCCAGCGCCTCGGTAACCAACGACACTTCACTACCCTGGTCTATTAGGGCTCGCACCACTCGGGGCTCACCATCGGCCTGCATCACTCTTATGCGGACCGTCGCTAGCAAGACGGCTGGACAATCAGTTGCTACGTCGCTTGCAGTATTCGTCGTTACCTCAGGAGCGCGGGTCACAGCCTCACTGGTGTGTTCCGTTACGTCACTGTTGTCCTCGTGTATAGAGGTGTGGTGTTTCCGATCGCACCGTTGGTATCGCCGTTCCGATCGGCAATCCACCACCTGATGCCGTCCCAAGCAATTGTAGCATAATTTCAATTCGACCAGTACGGCCTTCCGTTCTCGCGCAGACTTCGATTTATAGGCGCTACAGAATAATATAAAATGGTTCCCCTAACAGATACCGCACTGTTCAGGAGGGCGCTTCTGTTTGGTCGCCTGATGCACTCGCGTAGTCTTCTGACTGTCTTCTGCTTTAGTGGACCGTCCTTCTGGTTTCTGACCTCCTCCCTTTTTGACTTCCAGGGCCGTGACGGTGCGAATCCGTGTCGACAGGAATGACCTCAGTTTATGGAAGGCCGGAGGTGTTGTCTGCTCGCCCAAGAGGGTCTCCCACTCCCTCCTCGATTGTGGATCCAGACGTTCCACTATCAGATGGACCAGCCAATCCCCGGTTCCGTCAAACGGGCGTTTCATGGCGGCGAGGGCTTCGATAAAATCGTTGACGGAGAAGTACATCTTCTTGAGGTCGGCACTAGATTCTCGCTTGAGTGAGGGTAGGTTAAATATATTATTCATTTGAGCATTAACCAGTAACCTTTCGTTTTCGTAGTACTCCTTAAGTATGAGCCAAGCACGTTCAAAGGTCTCTTCCCGCATAGGTATATTTCTGAGGGCAAGAAGGGCGTCGCCTTTTAAACATCCTCGTAAGTAATGGAGGCGATCCACATCAGATATAGTGTCGTCTTGTATGATTAGTGATCGGAATGTAGCACGAAATCCAGGCCAAGCTTCATAACTGCCATCGAATTCGGGCAAGGGTAACCGAGGTAACGAGGCCTTAGACCGAGAAGTTTTAGCAGGGACCGCGGAAGTGGTTGATGACCCCCCGCCGCAATCGGAGCCGTCGACTTCCCACCCTCGAGTTCTCTCAACTTATCAAGGAATTTTGCTTCTTCACCGCAGAATAGTTCTTCTGCTGCGGAAAAGTGATCCTCTTTGAAATATGGCAGAGCTAATACTTCTTACTTGCCCTCGGTGAGCAATTGAATGTGTTGATCCTCGTATCTTTTCCAATTACCGCGTAGTATTTCTAGTCGGGATTCAACTGCTCCCAGTGTAATTTTACTAGCACCTAATTTCTTTAGATTTCTGTAAGCCTTTGAAATACGATCTTTCAGCACTGATTGGGTTTGAATAACAGAAGCCATTGTTCACAGGTCGAGTAAGGTCACTAATGGCGGTTATACGTGGCACTCGCGAACGTTCTCGAAGCAGCTTCCGCAGGCGTCGTTTACTCCGGCTCGAAGGACCAATATGTTTTTGCTTTTAAGATTAGTGAGTTTAGGTTTAAGATTCGATAGGTTCGCGACTAGTAATTTATGCAGTTTAAGTCTATTTTATTAGCATTAATACTTGTCCTTAATTTTAGTCTTATAATTACATTGAAGTCTGAAGTAATTAACTGACGCAGCACCTTTTATTCCTCCTAGCACACGGTGGCTTTTAGCGATATCTATTATAAGCGTACTTTATTAGAAAGAAGGCAGCCAAGCAATTATACTAGCACCAATGCAAGACTTTAAGGCTGCCGTCTCAAGTTTGTTATGGTCCGAATCGATCGAATCGTCCCCAGTAAACAAACGGACCCTAAGGAAACTACTACAGTCGATAAAAAGAAGTTGTACAGAGGTGACATCTCCGGGTACTCTATGTAGACGAATTTTTGACGCATAGTTGCCACATTTTCTGTTCTCTCTGTCTCTGCCGCGCTGTTGTCGCATCCCTTTCTATCGAGATGTCATGAAGGAATACGGCACGTGAGCTGCGTCCAGCGTCAAAGCCTCGATGAACGTAAAGAAGGATAGCAATAATGAAAGATAGAGAGGTTGGGTTGTGAAGTTAGGAAGCATGTCAATAAAACAATATTAATTTGCGTATCAATATTTTTTATTTATACATAGAAAGATGTAATATTTTGTATAATCAATGTGCCATTGGAGGGTCGGATGCAATAAGGGAATTATCGCTCGAAAATGAGAATAAATTATTGTCCAAACGCTAAGAAAGATTGAAAAATTAAATGTTATTATACTGAATTTTAAAAAATATAGTGTTGTAAAGCTCGTCAGGGTACATTTTTCTTACTTACAGTTTGTTTATCCAATCATACTGTTCGAGCTAAAAGTTATGAACAAAAAATTTTGCATCGTCCAAAATCATTATTCCTTTAAACATAAATTGCGATAACTTGAGTAAATATTAACAGATCGTTATGAGACTTAAAACATAACTTCAGAAAACTCTGGCGAAGTCGTAATATGTATGCACAAAACCCTTATGTTAAAAAATGTACTAATATTTAATTAAAAAGTAATACTAAATTAATAAATAATTGTAGAAGATATGGCGATATATATAAATTCCGCGCGGCACCAACACCCAGTGTTGGCACTTGCGTTGACTGTTGGTGCCGCGCGGAATTTATATATATCGTCATATCTTCTACAATTATTTATTAATCAGTGTGAAAATTGGTGAAAATATTCCTTGTATATTAAGGAAAAACTTTGTCGCTGCAACTTATACATACCTCAAAAGTGCCTCGATACTTTTTAACGGTTGTAATCGTGTTTGGTTGCGGCACGATTACCGGTGGGACGGAGAAGGGATAGGTGCCGACTCAGTCGGTGTGTCCGGGTTCGGCGAATGAGTCAAGACGACGTATAAACAATAACAGTGTTTATTCTAAGCTGTTCAATTGTGTTTACATTGATTTCCGAACGCGTCGGAAGAGCTACGGAGCGTGTAAAATAATCGGCGCGTCGTTTCGCGGCGGCGGCGACTTTTCGGCGAGCGGTAGGAGATGGGATGCGGCTTGTGGAACGTTCTGCTCAGAATGGCCTTATGGGGCACATTCAGCGAGAGTCGTACGATAGAGTATCTGAGTGCAATAGGGCCCCGGCCTATTGGGCGCGGAGACACCTCTCGGACGTAGGCAGGACGCAAGACGAATCTCGGTCTATTTTGGAAAGAGGCTGGTAACGGTACAGTGATGGCGATGGCCGATCACCGACACACCTCAAGGCGTACAAAAATCGAGTCTCTTGAGTATTTGCGTGAAGCGGTATAGCGACATGCACAAGAGCTCCTGATTCCACTCGCCGCGGCTCTTATATCGTGAGCCCGTACGGTTTCGCGAGCGAGAGCCGGCGCGGGGTCGCAGCCGCCTAGCGGGCGCGGCGCGAACTAAGTCCCCTTGTCTCGGCTCCGGGCGCTCGCACGGCGCGAAAGGTGACTTCGTCACACGGTGAACGTTGAAAAACATGGGTTATGTCCAGTATTACTTTTTAATTAAATATTATTACATTTTTCAACATAAGGGTTTTATGCATACACTTTACGGCTTTGCCAGAGTTTTCTGTAGTTATGTTTTAAGTCTCATAACGATCCGTTAATATTTACTCAAGTTATCGCAATTTATGTTTAAAGGAATAATGATTTTGGACGATGCAAAATTTTTTGTTCATAATTTTTAGCTCGAACAGTAATGATTGGATACACAAACTGCAAATAAGAAAAATGTACCCTGACGAGCTTTAGAACACTATATTTTTTAAAATACCGTTTAACAACATTTAATTTTCCAATCTTTCTTAGCGTTTGGACAATAATTTTTCCCATTTTCGAGCGCTAGTCCCGTTATTGAATCCGCCCCTTCCTTATTTCAAAGCATACAATTGGAATAACGTACATCACCGGAGTTTAAGGGGTCATGCTCAGTCAGGAGGCCTAAAAAAGGGGGGTCTTTGGAAATTTTCTTACTCAAAAACTATAACACATTTCTCAAAAAATCTTTTTTCCTGTTAAAGATTGCAACTAGTACCGTGCATCGTAATTTTTTTATTTAAAAATATTTATCAATAACTAAGTTATTGTCCATCACTCGAAGGTTCTCTAAAATAAAAGGCTTCTGCGGTGACCAAAATATTTAAAAAACCATTCAACCGATTTACTTCAAATTTTACAAGCTTACAATAGGAACAATAAACTAGTCTTTGAACGAATGATTTTTCGAAATATTGATTTCGGAAAAAATGGCTGATGTTTAAAGTAAAAGTTTCAATTTTTATCATAAATCGTGCCTGATTTTCGTCAATTAAAAGAAAACTAAGCATCGGAAAAAAAAATCCTTCGTTCAAAGACTAGTTTACTGTTCCTATAGTAAGCTTGTAAAATTTGAAGTAAATCGGTTGAATGGTTTTTTAAATATTTTGGTCACCGCAGAAGCCTTTTATTTGAGAGAACCTTCGAGTGATGGACAATAACTTAGTTATTGATAAATATTTTTAAATAAAAAAATTACGATGCACGGTACTAGATGCAATCCTTAACGGGAAAAAAGATTTTTTGAGAAATGTGTTATAGTTTTTGAGTAAGAAAATTTCCAAAGACCACCCTTTTTTCGGCCTCCTGACTGAGCATGACCCCTTAATACGCCGATCGTAATGAAATTTATGAATGCTATAATTCTTCCAAAAACATATGACGCTTTCTTTTTTATCAAACTATACATCAAATTATTTTTTCTATCAACAAGAATTGTTTGTTCATTGGACATTATTATCTTCTCTCATTCTGTGTAATTCCTCTTCTCCATTGACGGTCTTCCTACAATTTTGCCAGGTCGCTCGTAATGAAATGTATCGATCTGTAACACATTATGTAATGGAAATACTTAAATGTTGTTTTATAAGCCTACAAAATTTTACAGAGTAAATTTTTACAGATTTATAAGGTGTCAAATATTACCTGAAATATGGTACTTATTATTCCATTTGCCCTGGCATTACTGTCCCATACGCCACGTTTGCAGTAATTTTGTAAAAAGTCCACCTGTAAGAAATGATCGCAAACATTTCGGTAAATGTGGTATAAAAGTAAAAGTTTGTTTGAATAATTCGTCGAACATCATGCATACCTGCGACGCCCATATGTACCAGCCTGACGCACTTGGACCGAACCGGATTCCGTCTGTCTGCTCCTGTGAACTTAGAAATGTGTATGAGCAAATTAAATGGTGAATTAAATTTATTATTTCCTTTTCCACTTTCTTGGTAAAGTTACGTGATTTGACTCGCGTGATCGTAAGATCCGCGAGTACAAGTGCCATTGCTGGCACTTGTGACCACTGACAGAGTCTGATAAAATTTATTACTTGCTTCATTTTCTTGGTAAAGTTACGCCGGCGTGAATTGACTCGCGTGATCGTAAGATCCGCGAGTACAAGTGCCATTGCTGGCACTTGTGACCACTGATAGAGTCTGATAAAACTTATTAAATTTATTTTTTTCGCTTTTTCAAGCTTTTCGGTTTTTCTTTTGCTCTTTCTGCTAATATAAATTGAGGCTCCCGAATAGGCATGCACCTATTGTGCCGACTATCTATTAATTCGGGTAGCATGCATTCTAAATAAAATTGAACAAGTTTTGGCTCCATTTCTCTTTTCCAAAACGCATCATCTCTCTCTACTTTGATAGATTTCAGCCCCTTCGGGGTCCAAATGCAAAATATACAGTACTTTCGGTCAGTAATATGTAACTGACCTTGTACTTGATGAAAATAATGATGCGCTTTGTTCATTGAATTACTTGTTTTAGGTGCGAAGATGTGCCGGACAGCGGGTACTTTTTCAATAGCTTCTTCCGGCGAAAAGTTCTCTGCTGATTTCGGGCATTTGATTTCTAAAATACCCTCTTGACCGATGATTCCATCCGGCGAAGCTCCTAAGAAGGGGATGCAGCTGTCGATGAAAATTCCACATTCTGCAATATCTTTATATTGCTTCTTCAATTCTTCGCGAGCAATTTTCTTGCATTCTTTCCCGTATTCCACCGCGGGTGCACTAATTAATCTCGGATACAATAATTGTTTTACTGCATTTGCGAAAAGCGTGTCAGGTCGGCGACGGCAGACTTTTCCAAAATTGGATGCTGTCAACAATTTGGATCTGTACTGCAACCATCTGCGGTTCTTTGCTTGTCCGATGGTTTCGTCTTCAATAGCATGTCTTTGCTCTTGCCAATCACTGAGCATTTGCATATGCTTTTCCCGCTCCAGTTTATACATTTCGAACGGCATGTCTGGCTTCTGTGCATTTTGTCCATAATCAGAATCTTTCTGCGAGGGCAATTGCTTGCGTACATATCGCGCAGCGTTCGTTTCCTTCTGTTTCGCAGCTCTCTTTTTCTTTTCTTTCTTCTTCTTTTCTTCCATTTGGTGCACAACATCGGGCGTTTTCTTCTTCATTACCGCATTCAATCGCGAGTGCACTTCGTTCGTGTTGTACTCCACGACAGCAGCAGCACATCTTCCTGTATACGATCCTCTCTCGGCGAAATTTAATCTTTTTCCGCCGATGTACTTGGCAATTATTCCGTTCAAACTTTCCACAGCGTTATTATTCGTATTATAGAGTAAGCTCTCCGCATGAAGTAACAGTGGACGAAGTATTTCTGTTACGTCCTGGTACACTCTAATTGTCATCAATTCTGGAACGATGATTCTTTCATTCTCTTTATTCTTTCCATCGCAGAAATATTTTAGTTGTGCACACTGTTTGTGTTCACCAATCACGTGGCTCGGAACATTCTGTATGTCGCCATACAAATTCTTCGTTTTCTCGTCGATTGATACATTCTGATCGTATCTAAACTTTGCGGCTTTTACGATGTCCGTGCGTATCCGGCGGATGCTACTTTCCACAGCTTGCCTCAATGGTCCAGGTGTAGTCTTCTTCACAATCGCTTTCATTTTTGTGCAAAAGTTCCGCAACAAATGATTCGTGCATTCAATTTTTTTTACGCGACTCTGTCGCTTATATGGGTCAGCATCAATAATCTTCTTATACACGCTGCTGTCCCCATCAGCAATCAGAGTAGAATAAACGAGCCCACGTTTTTCTACGCTAGTGTTGAATCCTTCTACTATAGCATCGCTTTCCATAGCAGTGGATGCTCGATTTGAACTCCAATTTTTGAAGCATACGTGATTTTGGGGTTCTTTCTGGTTTTTCGCAGCAATCCGACAAATTCTGCAAACTTTATTTCGAACGCTGTAAAATAAAACTTTTTTCGTGTGATAGCCAACTATCACGCCGACTCCAGACGCAGAATCGTAAGATCCACTGCGGTAGGATCTCTTCATCCAGCTTCCATCCGCCAAAACGGAGATGTGAGGGATCCCTGATCCGGGAAGAACGTCGCCTCTTTCAATCGCCAAACGTTTTTCTTCTTCAGCCGCAGCTAACATCTCTTCTTCTGCAGCGGCAATTGCGGACTTGACAAATTTATCGTGGTTCTTCACAAAGTCTCTCTTCGACATGCAACGTATGTTCATTCCCGCCAAAGTGTGTTCCAAGTGGGCATAGCTGCCTCCACATAAAATTGTTGCATTAACGGCGCCCTGATTGCAATCCACTTTTTCATTTTCGTCCGATTGATTGCAGATTTCATCTTTGTAATGGCATAAAGTGCACATTACGCTGAAGATGCTGTTCAAACCACGCCGTTTCACACCAGTTATTCGTAGGTGTTCAATGCCACAGTCTTCCCTATTTTTTGCATGCTTACTTATTTTTTGCAATTGAGCAAGCACTTTTGGGAAATTCATTATATCGTTGCTATTTAGGAGAGGCGATTGCTCTTGCGGCTCGTTCCTCGCAACTTTTTCTATACCGAAGTTTTCTTCTTCGTTACTTTGTATATCAAAATCTTCAGTTTCTCCCAAACTGGCCGTATCAGTATCTTCACCAGATTGCAAGTACATTATCTCTTGAGGCGTATGATTTCGTCCATCGGATGTTGATGGTTCCTCTACTATACGCTCCTCAGCCACTTCTTCTGGATGTTGTCCTACGGCAGTGACGTCTGCCGTTTCTGCGCTTTCTTGTTTCTTCTGAAGGGCTATAGATCTTCTCTTTCGGCGATGTACTTTCCGTTTCGATAATCTCTTTGCGTACGGACGCAAATGTCGCGGGCGAAACGGAGAATTATTGTCCATATATTCTGGCACGTCCTGCATATTCACACTTCGAGTGTCACTCATTTTACACTAAATCAACAAACACAACACAAACACAATACAACACAACGCAACACAACTCAAAATCCTTGTGCCCGTTGCAAAATAAACGTAAACGCGAACCGTGAATGTGAAACGTGAATCCGAAGATTCGTCTCTGGCGCGTTCTGAAACAAATGACATTCTACAAACCAGGCAACGGCGCAAACAGTCCGTTGCATGAACAGTCATTCTATGGAAAGCACGCGAACCACGGGAACACAAATGCCGTGCTATGGAAAATATGAGTAACCTAAGTATTATATTAAATACTGTTATACAGAGTGATTCTCTGGCTAAAGTCTTCAAAGGCGATGCCGCTAATAAGCCGCGTCTCGCTGAGTTTCGCGGATTTCGACGTTCGAGACGAGATTCATTAGAGCAAAATTCTTTATTCTTTATCGAATCGATATGGCGGTGATACTAATGAATTCCTGGCGTTCTGCCGATCCAAATCACGTCGAATGTCATGTATTTCGGGCTATTTTTAACGAAGTAAGCTTGGGGCCATTTTCATCGGCACGACATCGATTGACGCCATTTTCGTAAAGATCTGTTGAGAAATGCAGAACGTGGATTTCGTCACTTCCACCAAATTCAGTGAAGCACAGTTTATTGGCGGCATTGTCTTTGACGACCCTACCGGGAGAATTACCCTGTATGTTCATACAATCTTAATATTTGTCAGAAAATAATTCAAATAATTAATTATTTCATTTTCAGATTAAACAAGCGCTCGATGAAGCCGTGAAGCGACGGCAGGGAGGAAGTGTGCCACAAGATGAAAGTGTGGCACAAGAGGGAAGTTCGGCACCCGCGGAAAGTGCGGGACAGGAGGGACAGCCGGCACAGGAGAGAAAGGCGCGGGAGAACCCCGACATGAGGACGGAATTACAACAAGTAATTATGTGGAATATGGTTTATGCGACTGTGATAGCATATGTGTGAATCAGAGTTGGGCAAAATGTACTTGTGTAATTGATTACACATTCTCTGTAATTTTTATGTAGTTGACAAAATATTTTGTGTACTTGTGTAATTGATTACACATTATTTTCAACACATAACATTTTGTGAACTACATAAATTAACGATTACAGAAAATAATGTGTAATCAATTACACAAGTACACAAGATACCTATTGTGATCAACTACCTAAATATTACAGAAAATAATGTGTAATCAATTACGCAATTCCATTTTAATCGTAATTTGTAATTAGATTTCATTTTACCCAAATCTGGTGTGAATATTATTTCGCGTGTGTCCGATATTTTTTATGTTATGTAGTTTTATGAAAAATGTAATTATTATGTTAATGTTCCAGATAAAAAAGGCACTAAAACGCCTAACTTATCGGCGCGGAGGCGGCTGGGGAGGAAAGCGCGGTGGCGGCTGGGGAGGAAGCCGCGGAGGTGGATGGGGTGGTGGAAGGCGCGGCGACGGTAGGGGGGGAAAGGGGGTCAAATTTTTATATATCAATAATATTATTTATAAAAATAAATCCGTATTAATATAAAAAAATATAAGTGTATTTTACTTGTATTAATAGAATGTAAAACGTTCACATTTTCTATCGTATCGGCATGAACGTTTCAGTAATATACTGCTGAGATTTTCCAGATAAAAATAAATACACGGTATAAATCGGATTATTTTTAGCATTATCAGGTTAATGTTACATTTATAGTCAATTATCTAGTACAGTTCTAGAAATAAGCTGATTTATACCGTGTTTCAACTCATTATAATCTGGAAAATCTCATCAGTATGATACTAAAAACATTACGTTTTACATTTTATCAATACATAATCCACCTTCTGTATGTCTCTCGAACCGAACATTTATTCTAATCTATCTAGATATTATCTTTGCCCATCTCTGTTCTCCAGCCGCTTCGCCGTGATTCATTCAAGCTTCTCTGACGACAGAATAGTAATAGGGGAAATGCGGCAACAGCGCGATTCGACTCTCGAAACGTCTCGGCAACTATGTATTTCCTACAATTATCGGCTAGCTTGGACTTCCACCGGTTCTGATGGTACATGGAGCGAATATATCATCAGCGCTAGTGACGGAGAATCCTTGAATCATAATTCTGTCATTTCTCGAGTTTGTCTCAGTACACGAGTCATAAATTCATTATTATTTCAACATACGGTGCTTATTAGCGTTCAAACGCACCAGACCCGTCTGCCCGGATATCTACTGGAGGCAACTATACCCGCAAAAGCTTCCTTCTTGCCGATTCCACGACGTAAGTTGGTTGAAACGGATTGTTTACTACATCGCGTATACGTACACGCTTTTCCTAGCTTGTGTGAGCGTACGCACATATTCAACGCCCGCTGAGACGGCAGCCTTAAGTAATAAAGCGAACGAAGCAAGCACGACAGTTTTGCATATAAACTTCCGATACCTGATCCCAGCGAGAGAGTGGTGGAGGAATCTTCTCGCGATTTCCGGGACAACGGTCTCTCCCCCTTCCATCAATATAAGATCGATGGAAGGGGCCGGGATCGACGTTCCGCATGAGTGAATCGGCCCGCCAAAATGTGTCAGCGGAAACTGATACTCGGGACCGGGAGATGGAGCTAAGTGACCGATTTCTTGTACACTGCAAAAGCCATTGAAGAAAATTTGCTGCCATCAAAATCCAAAGCAAAATATCAGATGATATATAAAAAATTTATGGAGTGGCGAGATAACCACAAATTTGAAACATTTTCGGAAGCTGTTTTATTAGTGTATTTTAATGAAAAAAAAAGATGTTGAGACATCAACGCTTTGGGCACAGTATTCCATGCTGAGGGCTACTTTGAAAATTAATAACCAAGTAGATATTAGCAAATATAGTAAATTGAATTGTTTATTGAAACGAAATTCTGAGTGCTTCAAACCAAAAAAATCAAAAGTTTTGACATCCGGTGAAATTCAGCAATTTTTAAATAAGGCTCCAGACAATAAATTTCTGGCAACGAAGGTACATTTTGAAAAATATATGATTATCTAAATCTAAAATATAAAGTCATAAATTAATTTTAAAATGTCATTAATTCATAGGTAGCGCTGATTTTTGGTATTAAAGGGGCTTGTTACGTGAGGGCGGTAATTTATAAGTGACCGAGCGGTGGAGTCTAATTTTCTCACGCAACGCTTAACGAATTTAAAGGAAAAGTTATAATTTTGCTATAATCAGTGATTACGCAAAATATCAGGATTATTTATGGGATACGCAACTGCTATAACCAATACAGGTTGACCCGTCAGAAGGTGGTATCTTCTAGGGAGACTGGTTTAAAAGAAATGAGACCTGATTTATATGAATATGTACCATGTATTACAATAAGAAAAAGAAAGGAAATCCAGGTTGCACAATAATTGGGAGTTTATACATGGTTATTTTTTAAAACAGATTCACAAAGACGCGCGATGTTTCGCAACGATAAATGATCGAGGGGAAACCCACAACTCTCTCAAGAGGTTGGAAGTAGTTAGGCTATGCCGATTCTGGCTCAAGTGTAGGCGAGGGGGTGAGGCGGGGCGGGGGAGGTACCGCGCTCTTCCGCGAGATGGGCGAGGGGGTGAGGTGGGGAGGGGGGTACCGAGTTCGTAGGTGAGGGGGATGACGTCACAGGGGAGGGGGATTCCAAGATGGCGTCGGCCGAGTTCGTAGGTGAGGGGGATGACGTCACAGGGGAGGGGGATTTTCAAAATTTTCAAAATGGCGTCGCGCGCGCAGGTTGAGTTCGTGGGCGAGGGGGTTAACGTCACAGGGGAAGGGGAGGATTTTCAAATTTTCAAAATGGCGTCGCGCGCATTTCGTATTGGCGCCACCAACTGGACGTTTAAGGTACTTTGGGCCCGCGTCGGTATTTGGCCCCGTCTTGGTAAATTTTCCAGGTTTTCCATACATTTCGTATTGGCGCCACCTACTGGACGTTTAAGGTACTTTGGGTCCGCGTCGGTATTTGGGCCCGTCTTGGTAAATTTTTCAGATTTTTTCATACATTTCGGGTTGGCGCCACCTATTGTACGTTTAAGGTACTTTGGGTCCGCCATGGTAAATTTTCCAAGGTTTTCATACGTTTCGTGCTGACGTCACCTGTTGCATGTAAAAGGTATATTTGGGCACGCGTCGCCGCCGCGCAATCTCCGTACGTGTGCGGGGATCGGTGCGCAGGCGCGACCGCGACCGATTCGTGGAAATTCAAATCGCGTTTTCGATGATGATTTCTGAGAAAGAGGGTGGACCATGATTTCTGAGAAAAGATAAGGAAATATTTGAATCGTGGGACCGATACAGCACACGTGCAATGATATAAACATGGAGCGATAATTATTATAAATCAATCATCGCGATAGCCCATGGAATAAACATTGCACCGTGACATGCAGTGTCTGAACAGGATCCAACACGTTTCGGGCGCCTACGTGCACACTCTTCGTGCCGTGTGTTTATGTTTCAATCGTGGGACCGATGCAGCCCACGTGCAATGATGTATACATATAGCGATAATTATTGTAAATCAATCGGTGCGATAGCCCTTGGAATAAACACGACATTGCATTCCATGATAATTTCTGAGAAAGAGGGTGTGTTTATATATATATCTGAGCATTGACTTTTCCCAAGACTAGGACCTCTAAGAAGTACCCTCGAGAAAACGCAATGTCCCCGAAACAATAAATTAGGCGTTCCTTTCACGCGAGCAGCTAAGCGATAATTATTCGGGGTAGAGTTCCAAGTATTTTCGCGATCGAGAACAGGGCGACGTCTCAAGCACCCTTCTCGAGGGTCTGCAAGTCAAGCGACGTGGGAGCGTGTAAGAGCGAAAAGAATTCGTACATAGACCCGCAGACATCTGGTTTATAGTAGATCCAGTGTCATGGTCAAGCGTCGTGGGAACGTATCCGAACCCACCCACCCCTATTACCTATCAGGAAACGCAATTGACATTCGCTAAGTCTACGTCTCTAAGAATTAATATATGTTTAGGAATATGTATGAAAGGATATTATAAATAACACGTTACATGTATTGATGCGAAAGTCATACATTTATTATTAAAACATATATACATGTACTATAGTGGTACCTGGTTTACATCACGCAGCATGGATTGTAATCCTAACGCTAACAATTCACAATCAATCAAAGAATGCTGCTCAAAGGTCTCGCTTTCGGAAATTAATTTCACATAATTCGTTGGTACGGAAGCGGTACGTAGAACTTCCACGAAGGCAGCATATTTACTGCTTACAGAGTACATATTTTCAGTTAACCAGGTAAACATATGATTGATGCAATGTTCATACGCGAACAGTTTACGCATCGTAACTTCTGTCATGTATAAGGTAACGCGATTATCGGTGATTTTAATAAGTTGATCATCATGCATACGCGTGAATTCGAGTCGCAAATGATCAATTACGATGGGGGTTTGGGACGATGTTGCGTTGCTGCGTAATCGTTGGAGTATGTCCGCCTCGTTTTGCAGTAGGAGCTTCCACGTAGACATTGAAAAGCATATCTCGACACCTTTGTTGTCGGCTATGGCGATCTCAACGTGGCACGAATCCATACCAATGCGTATTCCAATAGTTAGACGTTTATAAGCTGTTGAGGTTAGTGGATAATCACGCCCCAGGGTTCGTACGATCAATGGTTTTGGCGTATTCAACGTTTTTGGCGTTGTTGATCCAGAACTGAAAGAAACATGTACACGAAATTAATGCATGGTTCGTTGGTGTTTACAGTGAAAGAAGTATGTGTAAAGTGTATAGTAACGTATACATACCTCATATTGGATTGTTGATGATATTGTTGTCGTTGATATTTATTTGGAACGCCACCAGCGTTGTCAGATGCGAAGGATGAATCGTTTAAGCTTCGTTTGTGCATTTTGATATGCAATACGTATGATTCTCATCGACGAGAAAAAAATGACTCGGCCGATACTTGTTAGTACTCGAGCGTACGTGGTGGACTGATGCCTACAAGACTGACCGACGTCACTTTATACTGATTCACATACACGTACACATCAATGTGTGAAAGTATATCGCATCAGTGATGGTGATGGTCAAGACGCGTATGTTTACCGCACAAGGGTTAGAGGATACGTGGCAAATTCAAATGGTATGCTTGCCATAGAAGAGGTAGAGACGATTCGCGATGTAAAACAGAAAAGTGCGAGTCATAAAAGTATACTATAAGCTGGAATAATTAGTTTCATATTATAAAATAATCGAGGAAAAAGAATAAGAAGGAGTAGGAGGAGGAGGAGGTGGAGGGTGCAGAGAAACTGTGACGTGACCATCCCCACCATGCCTCAAGACTACCCTACTTGAAAACTATCCCTACCCTTGCAACGCGTAGGGCCATCGTTCTAGGCTAGGGAAACGAAATGTATATAAGGGTGTCGACCACCACCGCACGGGACAGTATAGTTTCCTCAAAAATACTACAAAACGAACATGGACGCGTTTGCAAAAAATTTATATTTAGCGGCGCAGGGGGTAAATGCATTTGAAATGCAACGATGCATCGTACGTATAATTTCGTGAAAATTAAATTTGTGCGCGTATTCCATTCGATGACATTCTATTGAAGTTGTGCGTTTGTTACAGCGGCGGCTTGCGCGCGGAAGCGGTACGTTGCAACCGCCTCGAAGTGGATTATGCTTATTAATATTCACTAGAATATTTAGCACTGCCCTTAAGGTCCATCCACTGTCGCGATCTTGAAACTCCTCGAGCATCACTAGCGTGGGAGCGACCACGTGCTTCGAGTACCACTCGCGAACGTTCGAAGTCATGAACAGTACTCGATTTCGCGTACCGAAACTTTTCATCTCCGTATTCTCACCCAACATAAACTCCGCGTTAAAGTTCGTATTCACAGACACGCTTTTATGTGCCGTGATAGCGTCCGTGACGCGCGAAATCACAATTTATCGAGCACCTTCTAAAAATCGACGCGGATCGACGTGTCCCACGTTGATGACCGCACCGGTTGAAATACGGCCTATAAACGCCGCTTCCACGTCTTCCCATATGACTTTGGGTGCAGTCGATCGGCCCGAAACACCGCAACCGACTCGCGAAAACTTTTCCCGCACGATCGCGCGCAATGTCTTGATTCGCGTGATCAGCGACACTAGGCGTTGTTTCGCGGCCACTGACATTCCTCCGCTGCTCTGGTACTGGACGATGAGCTGCAGGCACGTGTCGCAATGATCCACCCAATCTCGGAATTCCGCAATAGAGCGTAAAAGCTTAGACATCTGGGACAAAACCCTGTACGTGTCCATGAACCCCTCCATGTTTGCTTATTCACAAAGAATTCACTTCTTCACAAATAATTAACATCCCAGACGTGTTCGAGTTCCTCTATTTTCATGATACGGCTTTTCCAGGTGATGCGATCATACTCAATATGCGGAAATCGGAATCTCAGCGGTACAAGGACGAGCTTCGAGTTTCGCGGTAGATCCGTATGCTCCTCCAAATATCGTTTCAATTCCACACATAAAAACCTATTCACTGAAATTGTTGTTTTGTCAGGACTCAATACTTCCAGTACTTTGACCATTCCGTTCTCGATGTCATGTAGAAGCGTCAATGGTGTACACACGATCGCGGTAGTGTACTCCGTACGTTTAAGGTGCACGTCCTTATCTCCAACGATGGAATATAATGAACATTTACCCGCAGTACTGTGTCGCGCGATATAACGTAACAATTGACGATGTTCACGTGACAATTTCATAAATCCATGTCGAAAGATGCTGATCCATGACGTCTCGGATAATGTCGGTGCGCTTAACACATTACGAATCTTATGTCGCTCGATCGTCAGTGATTCATCATCTAACTGCAGCAACGTCGATAAATAGTTCACCCTACCATCGTTATCGTAGTCGTCGGAAGACGATGACACGAGTAATGCATCTCGCGCGTCCAATTCAGCGACTATGCATGCTTGTTTACTTCGAACAAACGTTCGCAATATTTCCATACTACTCATAAATAATGTCAACCGTTGTTGTTTCGATTCCGATACTTTTCGAGTCTTAAAATGTTCTCGGTAGAGGCGTAAATACTCGTCACATGATATAAACCATTCGTAGCACTGTTCTTCGGTACGCAGCAGTGGAATCATCCCCCGCAACAATTCGTACGAATTCACGAAAAAGTCCATAACTCGCGATACTTATGCACACGTAACGTATTTCACGATCTTCACCGAGCGACTGCAGGATTTAATATACTAGTCACCTATCCTAGCCGTGATTCTTAAAACGCCATCGAACTATGTTGACGTCAGCTGCAGTTCGAACGTATCCTCAAATTTTTCCCCACCCTTACACGTTCGCTGTATACTACTCCCACGAATCAGATATAAACACGCAGTATCGCGCGGTGCAATGTTATGTTTACTCTATGGACTTCGGTGTGAAAGTCTATGTACGAATTCTTTTCGCCCTTACACGCTCCCACGACGCTTGACTTGCAGACCCTCGAGAAGGGTGCTTGAGACGTCGCCCTGTTCTCGATCGCGAAAATACTTGGAACTCTACCCCGAATAATTATCGCTTAGCTGCTCGCGTGAAAGGAACGCCTAATTTATTGTTTCGGGGACATTGCGTTTTCTCGAGGGTACTTCTTAGAGGTCCTAGTCTTGGGAAAAGTCAATGCTCAGATATATATATAAACACACCCTCTTTCTCAGAAATTATCATGGAATGCAATGTCGTGTTTATTCCAAGGGCTATCGCACCGATTGATTTACAATAATTATCGCTATATGTATACATCATTGCACGTGGGCTGCATCGGTCCCACGATTGAAACATAAACACACGGCACGAAGAGTGTGCACGTAGGCGCCCGAAACGTGTTGGATCCTGTTCAGACACTGCATGTCACGGTGCAATGTTTATTCCATGGGCTATCGCGATGATTGATTTATAATAATTATCGCTCCATGTTTATATCATTGCACGTGTGCTGTATCGGTCCCACGATTCAAATATTTCCTTATCTTTTCTCAGAAATCATGGTCCACCCTCTTTCTCAGAAATCATCATCGAAAACGCGATTTGAATTTCCACGAATCGGTCGCGGTCGCGCCTGCGCACCGATCCCCGCACACGTACGGAGATTGCGCGGCGGCGACGCGTGCCCAAATATACCTTTTACATGCAACAGGTGACGTCAGCACGAAACGTATGAAAACCTTGGAAAATTTACCATGGCGGACCCAAAGTACCTTAAACGTACAATAGGTGGCGCCAACCCGAAATGTATGAAAAAACCTGGAAAATTTACCAAGACGGGCCCAAATACCGACGCGGACCCAAAGTACCTTAAACGTCCAGTAGGTGGCGCCAATACGAAATGTATGGAAAACCTGGAAAATTTACCAAGACGGGCCCAAATACCGACGCGGGCCCAAAGTACCTTAAACGTCCAGTAGCTGGCGCCAACACGAAATGGCAGGGACCACCGCACCAGCCACCGCTGATGGAGGGGGAAGCACCTACAGTAGCGATGGTTATGTGTGTATAACTGACGCAGGCGCAGTTCATGCACACATTACCACCGCTCTTGTAGGTGCTTCCCCCTCCATCAGTGGTACCTCGAGCCCTAACAATTCCTGGTAATTTAGGAGCCCGGCGACTATCCCCACAATTTCATAGAATTCTTTGTTCGAAAGTGAGAGAATCCGCGAACGAGCGAGAGCGGATAAAAAAGTCGCACGTAGTTGCCGTCGACTGCGGAAGAGAGAAAGCATGATACAGTTTTGTTTCGTTAGCGGCTCGCTGGTCGGGACCGGCGTTGAGCCGTTACAGTGGACAGAGCCATAATGACAATGTCGTACATATATATGGTGCATTCAATGCCAAGCGGATTACTTGGAACACTGAATGCATGAGATTTTGTTCAAATTGAAACACGTTATACAGTATTGTCTCCGTATTTATTCGCTGGTCGGGACCAGCGACAGTTAGTAATAGGACTGATACCGATACTATTCATGATATTCAATCAATTCGATACCAAAGTACGCAATAGGAAATATCGATACGCATCGAATTGTTAGGTACTTGGTATCAATTTTCGATACCGATTCTTTTCCAACCGATACCATATTGTTACGTGAGGGCGTTGTTCAATTAACAAGTAACAAGTCAACAAAAATTGACTGAGGGAAATCCCACAACACTAAATGGTTGAATCAATAATCGTGTCTTGTTGTTAATTTTGAAAGGGACCGAGCGGTTGAGTCTAATTTCCTCAAGTAACGCTTAACGAATTTTAAAGGGAAAAGTTATAATTTTAACATAATCAGTGATTATTACGCAAAAATCAGGATTGTTTTGGGGCGCGGCTTTCGTCTACAACCCGTACAGGTTGTCCAATCAGGATGTGGTATTTTAGAGGAGACTGGTTCGAAACAAAATTAGACAATTTAAGGAATAATATACCATGTATTACAAAATAATATATATAAAAGGAGTGTTTGAAAGGTGGTACAAATTTGGGGAAAATTACATGGATTTGTGTTGTGCCTAATTATATATAAAACTCCAATTACAATGTGTAAAATCCTAGACTCGTTTACAAGAATTTGAACAGACCAACAATAATTGATCGAGGGGAAACCCACAACCCACGAAGTGGTTGGATCAATAATCGCGGTTTTCTTAATCTTATACATTCACTCGAGTTATTTGAATGATTAGTTTGGTCACAATTTATATTATTTGAAACAAGACAATTTTAAAACGCGTCACACGCCGAAGGGAAAGTAACAGCTAATTGAGGGTAAACCCATAACACACTAGGTGGTTGAATCAGCTGCTGCTTCCGTACAATATCATGGATGGATTGAATCACTCACCAATTCTGTATAAGAGATTTCTAATTCGTATTTTCAAATACTCTCTCTCTCTCTCTCTGTCTGTCTGTCTGTACGACTTCTCTCTCTCTCTCTCTCTCTCTCTGTACGACTTGGAGGGTCCCGCGTTCGAGATGGTGAAGCGCAGGAGGGTCGCACAACACACGAATGTCGAAAAAAGGTTCACAATGTTTTTGGTTACACGCGAGAATATTAAAGTTTAATTAAATAAAACGGTTTTAAAACAATTAAGGATTAAACTGGAGAAAAACGCAAAAGTATTAAAGTCTCTACGGGGACTGAGTCCTTCCACGCACTACAAGAAACACGGGAACTCCGGCTCAAGACTACTTTAACAAATAGTGATGTCCCTCGGACAGATCGACCACGCACTATGCGACTTAACAGGCGACTGCCACGAGCTTTCGCAGGGCAGGCCCGAGCACTCGGGACTTTGAAACAAGGACCGCCAAATTGCTGACTCTGCACCTCATGCACACGGGCCCAACCGTCCTCGCCTCGGACCGTTCCCAGCCTCGCAGTGCTTAGGTTTTCGAGTGCTATCGCATCCGGCGTTCCAAGAACGTCGATGCTGATGAAAGATTTTCTCAAGGAAGAAACGCAGTGGCGTAACGACTTGCATTTAATTATTATTATAATTCAGTTTGTAAATCATTGACAATTGATCGAGGGAAACTCCCATAACTCGCAATGGTTGAATCAGTTGTCAATGACGGTGTAATGGAAATTTAGAAGAAAGTAAAATATAAATGGTCTACTACAATGCTTAAGTTTCCGAAACCTTATCGCAGCGCGCATTCTAGGAACGTCGACGGCGTTGAAAGATCGTTTATAATACTCTTTCGTGAGAACTTGCCGAGGCGTGACAGGCTTAAAACTAATTTCGATTGCAACTATTAAGAATATTCACAGATAATCGGCAATTGATTGAGGGAAGTTCCCATAACACGTGATGGTTGAACCAATTGTCAATATCTTTAATTTTGAAAAAGTAGTCGGCACGTAACACCCTTCCCCCCTTGAAATCATCGTCCCGATGATAACTAGGTATAAGGACATTTAGAGTGCCGAGTATAATTTATAAAAACATGAAGTAACTGTCTGCCACCCCGGTGAGGCACCGCGTTTGTTCCGCTGACATAGATTTCGATTCGATGATTGTGAGGGTCGCCACGCAGGGCGGAGTATACGCATTCTATAAAAGGCCGTCCTATATGTACGCAGCCTTCTATGTTACACTATTGCTATTTTTGAACAATTTCTAACCAGACCACAATCATACACCCCGGTTATCCCTACAAGTCAATTCCCCGAGAAACGACAAGTCCTTAAGGAATCGAGCACCGACGTCCGAGTACAATAATTTCGCACACTGTTTCAATACACTTAATGCATCCAGCACGAACTCTTCGCACGTTGGTACACCCGGCGATGTTAAGCCATGATGATGGGTTTTAGACGTTGGTCTCCTCGATGAATTCGTCCATTGTCCACCCATCCGCAGCATTTAGCTCCAGGACTCACGACATGAATTCCATCTGGACAGTCTGATGTTCGTTAGGCTCTGCAATGTATTGTGGTGGAGTTTTTCGGATGTAGGAAAATCGGTGCTCTTAACGCCAAAACTCTGTAGGTTCGGATTGGCCGCCAAGAATGTCTCAAGTATGATGCCGCTACAATTCGCGTAGCGACCAATTGAGAGGTTCCCTCAAGGAATTGACCTGCAGGTACTGCCAGCACCTGAAAGGCCGATGGTCATACGTGAAATGTTGTCACATCCGATCCTTCCAGCGCTGTACAGTTTTTCGCAACCAAGGTCAATAGCCGTGGCTATAGGTTCGTGGGAACCAATTCGTTATCTAAAACAATGTATCTTATAATAATGGCGCATCGCATACAAAGTACCCAATAGAAAACAGTGATTGATACTATCCTGCAGAACTCAGCAATCCGTGGGTCGCAGTCCACAATTCATGGGCCATACTCCGGCAGGATGTAAGTTGCTGGAGCGGTGATCGGCTTCATGACAACTGAAGAGCGACTCGGTAGATCCCGCCAGTCGGTGGTGGTCAAATCGTGATGAGCAATTTTTCGAAATACAATCCCAGAACGAATGAACTCTTGATGTTTCATGTGTTCTCCGATGGTTTGCGGAAGTTAGCATGATCCAGGTCATCACAGAGAGAGAGGGAAGTTACCAATTTTCTTAATTTAATTTGACTCTATTCTACAATTAGATCGGAAACTGAGGCCTAATCATTTTGGTGATGTAGTAATAGTTTATCAGCATGCTTTACAAATCGTTCGCCAGATTTCTTCTGTAGTATAATGTTATTTTTTTCCAAAATCCCAACAATTTTGTAAGGACCGTGATATCGACCTCCAAATTTACCTTTCCTGACTTCTACTAAAACGCGTGCCATGTCGCCAATTTTACCTTGGAATGGTCGCGCTTTTTCGTCGTAGTATAATTTTGATTTATGTTTAGCCGATATCAAATTTTGTGCAGCCAACGTCTGCATCTCGGTTAATCGCGTTAATAAATCTCGAAGATAACCGTTATACGTTGGTAGAGATTCGTCTGTAGGGAATGCACTAGGACAGCGTGCTGTTTCGCCAAATACTAATTCATGTGGAGTGAAATTTGTTCCTTCGTGAACAGACGTGTTGTACGAAAATATTGCAAATGGTACTATTTTATCCCAATCATCAAAATCATTTAGGTAATGTTTTATATATTCAGTTAGAACTATATGGCTACGTTCCAAAGCACCATTTGTTTGTGGGCGGTACCCAGAAGTAGTTACATGATTAATTTTGAAAATATTTGCCAATTCTTTTAACACTTTATTAATGAAACTGGTACCTTGATCAGTTAAAATTGCGCGTGGAGCCCCATATTGCAAAACCAAATGCGTGACCAGCGCATGAGCTACAGTTTCTGCTTTTATATCCGGTACAGGAACTGCAATGCAGTATTTCGTAAGATTATCTTGCATAGTTAAAATGTGTCGGTTACCGCTAGGAGTCAATGGAAGAGGTCCCACAGTGTCTAAGGATATTTTATCAAATGGCTTTAATGGTGTATCAGTTATAAGCATGGGTTCACGAGTTTTTGTCCTAACAAGTTTATTTTCTTGACAACTATTGCATGTTCTAATGAAATTTTGAATGTCGTTACGCATCGATGGCCAATAAAATCTTTCTCGAATTCGTTGGTATGTTTTTGTTACGCCCTTATGCCCTCCTATTAAACTTTCATGTAGTTCCGAAATGATTTTCGGACGGAGTTCTTCGGGCGGTAACTGCACGTTTCCGGTGCACACTGTTATTTTGATATCGCTATCCGCAAAAATATTCAATAAGATACCAACTAGTGTACCCTGCGGAAGTGTATCAGTAAGTTCACCGGATTTCGAAATTCTAAAGGTTTTTATACCTGATTGTAAAAGTGTACGTTTTAAATTTTTCAAAGCATTACTTAATTTTGCGACGGAAGTATCATCATAATGCTTTTCTTTGATTACTACACTGAAAATTTTGTATTTACCTCTTGACGTAACGAGTACTTGGCCTTCTTTTGGTTTTGTATTCCGCAGATTCTCTATGCTTATAGCTCCTATGTCTGCGAGCAAACGACTTATCGGAGTTACCAATTCCACATCGGAAGAAATGAAATGAACATAATTTTCGCGAATGTTTGTTAAACTGTTTCGAGTAAGTTTAATATTCTCTCCGCGTGCGCTTCGGGAGCAGGTCGGTGAAGTTAGTATGTCGGGAAGTATACTTTCCGTTATTTGAATTCCCGGTCGATACTGGTCAATTTTGCTATGGTTCATTGATTCAGGAGCAAGTGAACGTTTGGGAGTGGAAGGTGGATCAGAAAGCGTTGTGTTCGTTTTCGAATAAGGTGTAGATAGTGCAAGCGGTTTGTTTGATGGTAACGGGGTTGGTATTATGGATCGGCGCGGTGGACGATGAATTAGGGTGTTATCAAATTTTGAGGCATTGTTTGGTTCTTCTTCTTCCTGTATGGATTCCAAATGAGGTCTCCCTATTTCGGATCTCGAAGGCCCTACTTCAGCGCCAGTCGCTTCGGAATTATCTTGACCTCGCGATTTGTATTGCGCCCACAAGTCCTCTGCGCGTTTGTCCAAATCTTCTAGGACCGAATCTTCTGTCTCTAGTTCTGATTCGTCGGATGAATTTTGCAGAATATCGCTATGCTCCTGCAGCGATTTGTCAAAACGATCAAAAGATTCCTGAAGTTCCTGTAGCCTAATGGGTGGAGTAGTATCCAGGTGGATTTCGTTATCGTCACTATCATTGGATGGAGGTGCAACCTCTATTGTTATGCCTTCGACAGGTGTTGGTGCCGCGGCAGCTTCATCCTCTGTAGTGTCCAAAACCTCGGACTGGTCTTCTGATAGTACTTCTTTAGAAAGGTGTTACGTCCTGAAGGGACTTTTGGCGAATCGCCCTGAGCGGCTAGGGTGACCCGCGGGGTTCTTACTCTTTTAAGGTGCTAAAGCACGCCTTGACTAAACTTACCGTGGGAGGATAAGGAGAAAAGGGGATTAAATCAATGGTGACTCGGAGTTTGAGGGAATAACATAGTAAAGTATATTCAGAAGAAAGACAAAATAATATGAGAACATACCCTAGGGACGTCGCTCCGTCCCTGTTATCGCAGTGGGCTCGGATTTCGGCACGCTTGCCGTCTATCGCTTTGTACGCTCTGTCAGTCGGTCAACCTGGCGTAGGTCGTGGTCGCTCGCCGTGCTCTCGGATAGCACTCGGAAGTCGGTCACCTGAAGACCGTCGAATCGCACTGTCTCTAATCGTCTCTTACTCTACGCGTTCCTACGCCGGACACGAGTGACGCACAAGGGCTCTCCCGGCTAGGCCGTTCGCGGTATGTCGGATGGAGTTACCCTTGCGCGGTTTATTGACGGCCGTTCGTATTTCGCGGACTAGACGCTGGACGTGGTCGCGGCTTCTTGACGGCTCCCTGGCCCGTCCTGACTTCCTGAATCGAGTTCCCGAATAAGAATGATCTTTACGCGGTTTGCGATCGCGGGCCGAACCTCGGACAGTCCCCAAGAATGGGGGAAACTGCCCTGTCGGCAGCTGTCAATTGCTTCATTAATTCCTTGATATTTGCGAAATATCCGTGGCCCGGGCCGAGCGCGGTCGTTGTCCCTACGGTCGTTGCCACGGGCTAAGCGCAACGCGATTGCTACACGCGAGGCGATTCCGCTGAATCGTCTTTACGGAAGAAAGTGACGCGAGGACAGCGAGCACGGGATAGACCTGAAGGGGCTACGTAACACCTCCCCACCTAGACACGAAACGGTCTCGTGAGGCTGTTTCGTTCTTCCGTGTGAAGCTGTTCGCGCGTACACTTTCGTTAACTGCTTAAAATTACGGGTACGCTATTAAATCTAAGGGGTCGCAAAGGAATGGCAATACATGAATCGTTATTAAGCGGGGGAAAATCTATATATCTTTCCAAATAGTGTTTTAAATATTCGGCTAGGACGATATGACTTCTTTCGAAGGAACCGTTAGTTTGTGGTCGGTATCCAGATGTAATTACGTGTTTAGTTTTGATAGGTATATTTCGAAACGAGCGCGCGTTTTCGTCTTTTATCGCGTCCCTGAGCGCTGCAAGTGCTGACGCAAACTCGTCGGGTCCTATTTCATAGTGGAGGCTTGCAGCCCCGACGACGCTAAATATTTTCCTTTCTCCATTATGGGTGGTAATTACGCGGTTTTTGGTTAATTCCTCGGATAATAATTTTGTTTCGTCGAGAAGTCCGATAGATTTTAAGGTTTTACTAATTTGGGTAGTTAGTATTCTGTCGGCGGATATGAAATGTACATGATTATCCGGAACGGACATAAGCGTGTTCCTTACAATTTTTACTACAGATTTCGTTGTCTGGGCTTCGTCTTCCGAGGTGTCCATCGGGTCTCCCCTGTATTCGGATGATTCGTGCGAGACCTTTTGAAAACTGGGTGAGTGGTTGAATGGCCCCACGGTGGCCCCATCTAGCACTTCGATCACATCGGGCCTTGGACTCGTGCTCGACTCTATTCTAGGAGGCGGTGGATCTTCTGATTCTTCCAGTGTCTCACCCTCCGGACATATCATGGTGGATTGCGGAATGTCCAAAGCTTCTTCGTGAAGGGGTATACCCCATGATACTCTTTTCTTCGGGCCTTGTGGCGATTTTATTTTCTGTGGACTTCCGTTATCGGGGGTTTCTGACGCTTGCCTCCCTTTTCCGAGGGGACTTCCTGCAATGGTAACTTCCATCCTCGTGGTCGGGCCAAGGGGCGTATTTACGGTCCTGTAGGTGGGTTCCAAATTGTCTCCTTCTATATACTCCCAACTGGGTGGTTCGCTCAGACTTTTCAAAAAGGCGAGCATGTCTTCCGTGTATTGGCCGGCGTAAGGGCCCTCGGTTACTATGGGAGAATAGTCTTCTTCAAAATCTTCTACTTCATGGTGGCCCATCGCTCCCTCCTCAACCTTGGAGGGGTATTCATCGTCAAGGCTTTTCAAGATAGTGATTTCTTCCTGTGTGAACGGACTTACGCCAGAGTCTTTACTTAGACTGGTAGAATCCTCGTTGGTTTCTTCCGGATTCTCCACTTCATCTTGGAATTCGGGCATTCCCGATCTTCCTTCCGTGGTGTCCAGGGCTTCTGCGTGCAGAGGTGCAGAGGTCACCCGGGGGTCGATCATCTCATAACATGGTGGTTCATCAAGGCTCTTTAAAAAGGCGAGTTGGTCCTCCGTCACTTGGCCTGCGTACGGGCCCTCGGTTACCATGGGGGAGTAGACCTCTACGAACTCTCCTGAGTCTTCGCTTTCCGACTCCAGATATATTTCCCGGGGACTAACATCTTTGTGAGGGTTCGATGTTTCCTCCCTTCCCTTATAGGGGAAGTCTTCAAGATTCTTCAAGCTGGTGATTTCCTCCCGTGTGAATGGGCCCGAGCTGGAACCGTCACTTGGGATGGTGGAATCTTCGTTGTCGCTCTCAGGCGCAGTTTCTTCCGTGGTTGTGGGGAACGCATGAAAGACCGGATTTTGTGACAGCGCGTCCGAGAAGCGTCGCGGGCTCGGGCTCCGAGGTAGTCTTGGGGCCTGCGAGGGGAACCCGCCCGCCTCGTTCCAGTTGAACTGGTTGAACGATCGCTGGTTGTTTAAATGATCGCGGTTTTCGGGTGGCGTTTCATGTTCAGCGGGCCTTCTCTGCTCACGCGGCTCGTATTCTCGGGACTCGCGAGATTCGTAAGTTCTTGGCTCGCGCGGTTCGTACTCGCAGAATTCATGCTGGGGCTCCGACGGTCTGCGTTCATAGTCTAGCGGACGTTCGCTTTGCCTCGTCAGCAAGGTCGTTGGCGGCAGAGGTTCGCGATAATCCATCTCGCGGCGGTAATCGTCACGGTAAAACGGGTCGCGGTGATATGGATCGCAATAGTATTCATCCTGATAGCAAGTGTAACTGTACGCAGGGTACGAGGGAAGGGGCTCTCGATAATAATCGTCTCTATAGCGGGGGGAACTATAACCGGAATATGGAGAATGATGATCGCGGTACGAGTCATCTTCGTACGGCTGTCTCCATTCGGTCCATCTACGCTGAGGGTCATACGGTGACGGGGGACGCGCGTTCGGCGGGTACCCATACGCGTCCTCGCGCGACAAACCGGACAATTCTTGTTCTCGTCTTTGTATGTGCAACGCTAAATCAAACGCGTCGTCTAACGATTCGAGGTTTGACAATGCTACTTTAGTCGAAATTCTTTGCGGTAACGCGATGACAAATGAGGTCCGGGCCAATCGCTCCACGTCCTTAATAGTCTTCTCGACATTTTCTCCAATCAATTCTTTCGCTCTTACAATTACCTGTCTGTACAGGCGGTCCATGCGATGGATAAAGTCTATTAGACGCTCGCGGGGAAACATGCTTATACGTTCGAGTTCCAGCCGGAGCTCCTCATAACCGCGGCAGGAGGAATATCGGACTCTTAGAAGGGAGAGCAGATCGGCCACGCTTTGACAGTTTTTCCCTTCGACATAATATCTAATAGGATCTTTTAATTTATATATTAATTCGGTCAAAAATTTTTCTTCCTGACCGGGCGGTACTCGCTTTGAAGCTCTCTGTATTGAGGCAGCGAAGTCCTCCAATGTTACAAAATCTGGATCGAAACGGGGAATACTGTCTAGCGCTCTATACACTCTCTCCTCATCTTCTCGGGAACGCCATACGTCTAATACAGACATTTCTAGGTCGTTCGTCCGGTATCCAAGGGAAGGTCGTCCGCTCGTAGTCGGCGGCAAAGGAGGAGGTGCAATAGGAGGGGCGTTAGCCATGGATTGTGAATCAGAAAAACTTTGTGCGGGGGGTGATCTCAAAATACCACCCGTCATTGCAATGCAATACTTTACAAAGGATCTTGAGTAATAGGAAGTGTAGTCAAGTTATGAGCAGATAATAAATTTTCTAATAGGGAAATGATTAAAAAAAAATCAAATCCCACTTCTGACACCAGTTGTTACGTCCTGAAGGGACTTTTGGCGAATCGCCCTGAGCGGCTAGGGTGACCCGCGGGGTTCTTACTCTTTTAAGGTGCTAAAGCACGCCTTGACTAAACTTACCGTGGGAGGATAAGGAGAAAAGGGGATTAAATCAATGGTGACTCGGAGTTTGAGGGAATAACATAGTAAAGTATATTCAGAAGAAAGACAAAATAATATGAGAACATACCCTAGGGACGTCGCTCCGTCCCTGTTATCGCAGTGGGCTCGGATTTCGGCACGCTTGCCGTCTATCGCTTTGTACGCTCTGTCAGTCGGTCAACCTGGCGTAGGTCGTGGTCGCTCGCCGTGCTCTCGGATAGCACTCGGAAGTCGGTCACCTGAAGACCGTCGAATCGCACTGTCTCTAATCGTCTCTTACTCTACGCGTTCCTACGCCGGACACGAGTGACGCACAAGGGCTCTCCCGGCTAGGCCGTTCGCGGTATGTCGGATGGAGTTACCCTTGCGCGGTTTATTGACGGCCGTTCGTATTTCGCGGACTAGACGCTGGACGTGGTCGCGGCTTCTTGACGGCTCCCTGGCCCGTCCTGACTTCCTGAATCGAGTTCCCGAATAAGAATGATCTTTACGCGGTTTGCGATCGCGGGCCGAACCTCGGACAGTCCCCAAGAATGGGGGAAACTGCCCTGTCGGCAGCTGTCAATTGCTTCATTAATTCCTTGATATTTGCGAAATATCCGTGGCCCGGGCCGAGCGCGGTCGTTGTCCCTACGGTCGTTGCCACGGGCTAAGCGCAACGCGATTGCTACACGCGAGGCGATTCCGCTGAATCGTCTTTACGGAAGAAAGTGACGCGAGGACAGCGAGCACGGGATAGACCTGAAGGGGCTACGTAACAAAGGGTACGTTGGAATTCTTGAACCAATATTGGTGATTTGAGATTAGGAAGCACGCTTTTTCGACCTCGGAATACAGGTGGATCGGTTACCTCAGTAGGCGGTTCCTCTTCGGAATTTTGCGAGGATTCTGTTGTAGTTAATTCCGCGTAATTAATGGGAGGTTTTGATTTACCCGGTTGCAATGCGGAACGTGTTCTCGTTGCAATTGCACTTTTATCTATTGGGAGTGTAGGCTTACTTTTTCTGATACTTGATTTAACGGGTGGTATGGATCTGGACGTACTCGGAGTTGGTAAAGTTTTACGAGTGGGAGGTTTCTTAATAGGCAAAATTTTTGAAATCCCAGTATTACATTCAGAATCGCTATCGGATGTGTCTTTAGAACTGGAATCGGAACTAGTATTAATTTCTGTTACCGGATTTCGAGACAGAGCATCGGCATTGGAATTTAGACGTCCAGGTTTATGTACGAATTCGTATTCATAATCGTGCAATTTTAATCTCCAACGCACTAATCGTTGTCCCGGATCTTTTATCGAATCTATCCATTTTAAAGGCTCGTGATCACTAACCAAAGTAAATTTTTTTCCGTAAAGGTATGGTCGAAAATGTAATATCGCAAAGAGAACTGCTAGGCATTCTTTTTCCGTGGTAAAATAATTTTGTTCCGGCTTCGTTGAATTTCTCGAAAGGTAAGCTACCGGTAAGTCGTGTCCGTCCACATTTTGACTGAGTACGGCTCCTATTGCGTAATCCGATGCATCGGTAGTTAATGTAAATGGTTTATCAAAATCAGGGTATTGCAATATAGGACTCTTGCACAGAGCTTTACGTAAAATTTTGAAACTATTTTTATGTTCTTTCTTCCATACAAATTTAGCATTCTTTTGCAATAATTCTGTAAGAGGCTTGGCTTTGGCTGCAAAATCTTTGATGAATCGGCGATAATATCCGGCTAGTCCAAGAAATTGTCGTACATTTTTTTGATTTTTAGGACGGGGAAAATATTTTACTGCTGTTAATTTCTTTGGATCTGGTCTTACTCCAGAACGACTAATAATATGGCCTAAATATGTGACTTCGGTTCTCAAAAATTCACATTTGTCTGGTTGAAGGGTTAATTTTGCATCATTTAATCGCGTAAACAGACGTCGGACTTTCTTTTCGTGTTCTTCCAAATTTTTCGCGTAAACAACAATGTCGTCAAGGTAGACAAATACTTCCACACCCTGTAATCCGCGCAATACCTGGTCCATCAGCCGTTGAAAAGTCGCGGGAGCATTCTTAAGCCCTTCGGGCATACGAATATACTCGTAATGACCATTAGGTGTAGTAAACGCTGTTTTAGCGCGGTCTCGTGGATCCATTTCGATTTGTTGGAATCCACTAGCGAGATCAAAGGTGGAAAAGTATTTCGCTTCGCCTAAGTGATCTAAAATTTCAGTGATGTTAGGAAGAGGATATGCATCACCAATTGTTTTTTCGTTAAGATATCGAAAATCGATTACTATTCTCCACATTGGATTTCCTTCGGAATCAGGTTTCTTTGGTACTATCCAGATTGGTGAATTGTACGGAGAATTTGAAAGTGCAATAATTTTATCTGCCAATTTATTAGAAATTTGACGAGCTATTTCTTTTTGGTGGACTCGTGGAAACCGATATTGCCTAGTGTTAATTGGCAAATCATCTATTGTAGGTATTCGATGTTGTACTAAAGGAGTGGATTCTAATTTGTCACCTGGTAGACGAAATCGTTCAGGAAATTCTTCAATTAATTTAATTACGTGATCTTTTTCTTCGTCATTTAAATGATCTAAACGCAATTTTGATAAAATTCTGGTTACACGGTCCATTGACACCGGTGACTCTTGCTGTTCAGAGTCAGAATCGAAGTATTCGCGTTCTTCAGGAAAATTATGATATTCAAAAGGTAAAATTTCTTGAGGCGGTATTTCTATTTCAATATCTTTTTCCAAGGTATTTATTGCGAGAACATGGCACACGTTGTTTTTAACTTTTACCAGCGCTTCTCCAATATAAATTCCATCTATTGTTTTAATCAGTGGTAAATATCCTTCTTTCAAATTACAGTCGATGGTATCTATGGCGATTGCTTGTCGGGTACGACTACTAATACGATAAACACGCGGCGTACTATTTTTCGGAGGTGCTTCCTCTGGAGGAGTTTCGCCAACAAAATGAATCGGTCGAATTGGTTGACTTTGTGTAACTATTGTATTATGTGCAAATGAAATTTCAGCTTTTTCTTGCCTCAAATAGGCTTTTCCTAAAATACCGTCACTATGTATCGGAAAATTTGATCTTACTACATGAAATAGGACAGGTTGATTCAAAATCGATACTATTGTGGTTCCTAATGTTTCCATTCTTTCGTCCGTAATTCCTCTCATTTCGATAGAATCGCGTACGTCGACGGTTACATCCTCGTGCAATGCATTTAATTTTATTACATTTATGTCAGCACCAGTATCAATCAAAAATGTTGCAGTTTTATATCGTAATTGTTCCGCAGTTAATTTTACAACAGGCGATTCATCATTACATCCCAAATTTAATATTGTTGATCCCTTTCCAGAAATCTTACTGTCGGACGACGCTCTGAGGTTTGATTGTTCGACGGGCGACGCTCGGAATTTTGGTAACTCGTCGTCGCGTCTGTTCGAGGAGTTACTCGGGAGTTTAAATCCGAATTGTTTCGTGGTTCCGACGAATTTTGACTCGGCGAATATGATCGATTTTGATTTTGAGAATATGAAGGATTTTGGTTTGGCGAGTACGAGCGATTTTGATTTGAATTGTATGAAGAATTTTGGTTTGGTGAATATGGTCTGGACTCCCGAAATCCTACGGAATTCCGTGAATCGGAATTCGAATTTCTGAAACTATTTTGAAAATTTGAATTTTGATTTGTGATTTGCGTCGACTGGGGAATCGGACTCGTGCTCCGTGCCAATTGTGGAACCGTCGAATTTTGTGCGTACGGCGAATTTGACGGAAAACGCGGATCCGGTGGATACGGTGAATAGTATGGTGGATAAGGCATTTGATAAAAAGGTGGGTAAGCCATATAGGGAAACGGGGAATAAGCAGGATATCCATGTTCTGGATATCTACTCGATTCCGTGTTACTTCGCGGTGGTTTAAGAATACCTGTAGGAAATTTTGAATAATCTGAATTTCCAGTTGCGTTTGGACTCGGGCTTCGCGAACGAGAGTCTCCAAAATTTTGATTTCGCGAATCGCGATAAGTGAATAAGCTTTGACGCGAATTACCTTGAACAGGGGAATTTGAACGAGACTCATCCTGCCTTGAGAGAAATAATCTATTTGTATCTCCGGTCGGTATTACTCCAGACCTCATTCGCGTTTCGACTCGCGTCGCATGTTTTAGCGCGTCTTCTAAGGTTTTTGGATCGCGCGCGTCCACGGCCCTGGCTATCTCGTCCGGCAAGCCCCGAATAAATGCTTCTAGCGCACAATCCTTTATCGGGCGCAGCATCTTATCCGCGTCTTCGCCATACGAGTCTTCCAGCGCGAGTCGGGCTCCGCTAACCAAGATATTAAGCCGATCATGGAAATCATTTACAGTTTCGTTTCTGCGCATACGGATATTTTCAATTTCATGATGGTAGTATGGATAATCTTTCCCGGGAGCGAATCGAGCTTTCAAATGTTTAATTAATTCGTTTACAGTATTAAAAGTTTTTCCGAAAGTACTATCGCGTGCAGCTCCTTGTAATTTTCCAAGCACTGCTTTTACGAACGGGCCTTCCGACGCAGGCGGCACGAAAACTGCACCGTTTTGCACATCTTGTAAGAAATCTTTCAAAGGTATATTTCTCCCGTTAAAGAAAGGAATATTCAATGTCCCATGCTGTAAAGCAAAGCATTCTGCCATAGACGTCATCATCGCATTTGTAACTGATAAATTCGCGGACGCGTTAGCAGTTTCGTTGGGGTTAGCCATTTTGCTAAAATTTTAATATATAAATATATAAATAAGCTGAAAATAAATTAGAAGTCGATATCACGGTATTTTTCCTAAAACTTTCAAGCGAACAAAAATATAAAGCGTAACAATCAAATCACATATACCAATTTACATATGTACAGTATTGTATCTTGAACGTCTCAGAAAATACCACAACGGACGGGGTTGACAAAAGCAGAATCCCACTTCTGACACCAGTTTAGCTGTTACGTGAGGGCGTTGTTCAATTAACAAGTAACAAGTCAACAAAAATTGACTGAGGGAAATCCCACAACACTAAATGGTTGAATCAATAATCGTGTCTTGTTGTTAATTTTGAAAGGGACCGAGCGGTTGAGTCTAATTTCCTCAAGTAACGCTTAACGAATTTTAAAGGGAAAAGTTATAATTTTAACATAATCAGTGATTATTACGCAAAAATCAGGATTGTTTTGGGGCGCGGCTTTCGTCTACAACCCGTACAGGTTGTCCAATCAGGATGTGGTATTTTAGAGGAGACTGGTTCGAAACAAAATTAGACAATTTAAGGAATAATATACCATGTATTACAAAATAATATATATAAAAGGAGTGTTTGAAAGGTGGTACAAATTTGGGGAAAATTACATGGATTTGTGTTGTGCCTAATTATATATAAAACTCCAATTACAATGTGTAAAATCCTAGACTCGTTTACAAGAATTTGAACAGACCAACAATAATTGATCGAGGGGAAACCCACAACCCACGAAGTGGTTGGATCAATAATCGCGGTTTTCTTAATCTTATACATTCACTCGAGTTATTTGAATGATTAGTTTGGTCACAATTTATATTATTTGAAACAAGACAATTTTAAAACGCGTCACACGCCGAAGGGAAAGTAACAGCTAATTGAGGGTAAACCCATAACACACTAGGTGGTTGAATCAGCTGCTGCTTCCGTACAATATCATGGATGGATTGAATCACTCACCAATTCTGTATAAGAGATTTCTAATTCGTATTTTCAAATACTCTCTCTCTCTCTCTCTGTCTGTCTGTCTGTACGACTTCTCTCTCTCTCTCTCTCTCTCTCTGTACGACTTGGAGGGTCCCGCGTTCGAGATGGTGAAGCGCAGGAGGGTCGCACAACACACGAATGTCGAAAAAAGGTTCACAATGTTTTTGGTTACACGCGAGAATATTAAAGTTTAATTAAATAAAACGGTTTTAAAACAATTAAGGATTAAACTGGAGAAAAACGCAAAAGTATTAAAGTCTCTACGGGGACTGAGTCCTTCCACGCACTACAAGAAACACGGGAACTCCGGCTCAAGACTACTTTAACAAATAGTGATGTCCCTCGGACAGATCGACCACGCACTATGCGACTTAACAGGCGACTGCCACGAGCTTTCGCAGGGCAGGCCCGAGCACTCGGGACTTTGAAACAAGGACCGCCAAATTGCTGACTCTGCACCTCATGCACACGGGCCCAACCGTCCTCGCCTCGGACCGTTCCCAGCCTCGCAGTGCTTAGGTTTTCGAGTGCTATCGCATCCGGCGTTCCAAGAACGTCGATGCTGATGAAAGATTTTCTCAAGGAAGAAACGCAGTGGCGTAACGACTTGCATTTAATTATTATTATAATTCAGTTTGTAAATCATTGACAATTGATCGAGGGAAACTCCCATAACTCGCAATGGTTGAATCAGTTGTCAATGACGGTGTAATGGAAATTTAGAAGAAAGTAAAATATAAATGGTCTACTACAATGCTTAAGTTTCCGAAACCTTATCGCAGCGCGCATTCTAGGAACGTCGACGGCGTTGAAAGATCGTTTATAATACTCTTTCGTGAGAACTTGCCGTGGCGTGACAGGCTTAAAACTAATTTCGATTGCAACTATTAAGAATATTCACAGATAATCGGCAATTGATTGAGGGAAGTTCCCATAACACGTGATGGTTGAACCAATTGTCAATATCTTTAATTTTGAAAAAGTAGTCGGCACGTAACAATATCAATACTATGCCGAATCAAAACCGGTTTGATACTTTACGAAAGTATCGAAATTATCAATACTTCTTTGATACTGTACCAAATTATCGTTATGTATTTGATAATTCTGTGATCACATGGCAAACCTGTTATGATATCTATTTGATTTCGGAAGTATCGGTTGCGATTTGCAATTTAATACTTCACAAAAATATTATTTATTACCGATCATGATTTTTTAATATAACAATGAATTAGGAGTAGGAATCAATATCATGAACAACGTATATAATTGAATTTTTATGAATAAATGATGTACATACACATTATTCCTTGATGTGTAAAAATTGTTGCATTATTCAATGTTATTAAGAAATCATATTTTCTTTACTTTATTATCCTTTAATCGATTTCTTTTCTTACTTTTGGGCTTCATTTGATAATTATATCGAAGGCAGAAATAGGATCTCATTAGATCATAATGATGTACAATTACAGTTAGATAACTATTTTAAAGAAAGTTATTTACCCAGAAAAACAAATTCCCTTATTTATTGGAAGCAAAATGCAACAAAATATTCTAGCCGAGTTTGTCAAAAAATATTTTTGCATTATGGCAAGCTTCGTGCCTGCTGAACGTGTTTTTTCAAAGGCTGGAGAGTTAGTTAGTTAGTTAGTTAGTTAGTTAGTTAGTTAGTTAGTTAGTTAGTAAGTAAGGAAAGAAACCGATTAAAGGATAATAAAGTATACAAAATATTATTTCTTAATGACATTGAATAATGCAGCAATTTTTACACATTAAGGAATAATGTGTATGTACATCATTTATTCATAAAAATTCAATTATATACGTAGTTCATGATATTGATTCCTACTCCTAATTCATTGTTATATTATCAAATCATGATTGGTAATCCGTACTGATATATAAAAGTGGAACGTTGTCTGTTTGTTTGTCCTTCTTTCAAGCCTAAACGGCTAAGCGTATTTCAATGAAATTTGGAATATATATTACGTACGCCCTAGATTAGATTATAGGCTATACATTTTTTTGTTTAGGCTCTTTTATTTTTCAAACATCATAAATAATTCCCGGGTGTAACCGGATAACGGGTCAGCTAGTAAATAATATTTTTATGAAGAACGCGATGATCGCAACCGATACTTTCGTACAAACATCAAGCAGGTGTCGATATTTTTGTGTAGGTATCAAACAGGTATCGATACATTCGCATATGTAAATATCAAAGAAGCATCAATTCCTTTTGATACCTTTGACTTCGATATGTATCAATACCAGATTGAAATTTTTAGAGGGGTATCGATACGGTATCAGTCCCATTCCGGCGTTGAGCCCCTATCGTGAACAGAATCCTAATTTCAAGTCTTCGTTTCTCGCTTCTTTCTGGCCGAGGGGGGGAGGGAGATGGAACGCTTTACGTGCGCGGCAGGCGTACGCGTTCCCGTGCTCTCCGTAAGCGCTTGCGGTCATCGCGCAAGCCCGTCGCGCACGCAAAGGATGGAGTGTTACGGCGTCTGAGAGACGGAGCGAGACAAAACATCATCGCGTCGTCTGTCTCGTAGAGCGTCATTTATTTCGGAACGCACCACAGACGAATCTTCGGATTCACGTTTCACGTTCACGGTTCGCGTTTACGATTATTTGTAACGGGTAGAAGGATTTTGAGTTGTGTTGCGTTGTGTTGTATTGTGTTTGTGTTGTGTTTGTGTTGTGCTTCTTGGTTTAGTGTAAAATGAGTGACACTCTAAATGCGAATATGCAGGATGTGAAAAAAGATATGGACAATAATTCTCCGTTTCGTCCGCGACATTTACGTCCGTCCGCAAGGAGATATTCGAAACGGAAAGTGTGTCGCGAAAAGAGAAGACCTTTGACGCTACAAAAGAAACAGGAAAGGGGAAAACCGGCAGACGACACTGCCGTAGGACAACATTCAGAAGAAGTGGCCGAGGAACGTATGGTAGAGGAACCATCAACATCCGATGGACGATATCATACATCCCAGGAGATAATGCTCTCGCCATCCGATGAAGACACTGATACGGCCAGTTCGGAAGTAACAGAAGAGGTGCTTGAAGAATTTGATATAGAAAGTAACGAAGAAGAAAATTTCGTTGTAGAAAAAGTTGAGAAGAACAAGCCCCAAGAGCAATCGCCCCTCCTAAATAGTAACGGTATAATGAATTTCCCAAATGTGCTTGCTCAATTGCAAAAAATAAGTAAGCATGCAAAAAATAGGGAAAGTAGTAAGGCTTGGTATAAGACTCATATTTTCCATAGCACGGCATTTGTGTTCCCGTGGTTCGCGTGCTTTCCATAGAATGACTGTTCATGCAACGGACTGTTTGCGCCGTTGCCTGGTTTGTAGAATGTCATTTGTTTCAGAACGCGCCAGAGACGAATCTTCGGATTCACGTTTCACATTCACGGTTCGCGTTTACGTTTATTTTGCAACGGGCACAAGGATTTTGAGTTGTGTTGCGTTGTGTTGTATTGTGTTTGTGTTGTGTTTGTTGATTTAGTGTAAAATGAGTGACACTCGAAGTGTGAATATGCAGGACGTGCCAGAATATATGGACAATAATTCTCCGTTTCGCCCGCGACATTTGCGTCCGTACGCAAAGAGATTATCGAAACGGAAAGTACATCGCCGAAAGAGAAGATCTATAGCCCTTCAGAAGAAACAAGAAAGCGCAGAAACGGCAGACGTCACTGCCGTAGGACAACATCCAGAAGAAGTGGCTGAGGAGCGTATAGTAGAGGAACCATCAACATCCGATGGACGAAATCATACGCCTCAAGAGATAATGTACTTGCAATCTGGTGAAGATACTGATACGGCCAGTTTGGGAGAAACTGAAGAATTTGATATAGAAAGTAACGAAGAAGAAAATTTCGTTGTAGAAAAAGTTGAGAAGAACAAGCCCCAAGAGCAATCGCCCCTCCTAAATAGTAACGATATAATGAATTTCCCAAATGTGCTTGCTCAATTGCAAAAAATAAGTAAGCATGCAAAAAATAGGGAAAGTAGTAAGGCTTGGCCGGTTCTAACTCAGGTCCTCTGAGGGGAGCGCGGCGGAGGGAAACATGGACGCGGGGCCTGCGAGGAGTGGAAGGTCGGTTGCGCGCGCACGAGCCGCGGAGAGGGGGATGCCGCGATCGTGGAGGGGATCAGTCCGGGCCGAGCGGCCGCGGAGACCTCTCCAGACCGGACCCATCCCTGAAAAAATTTCTGAGGGCGGGTCCTGTCTGGAAAACTCTTTTTCAGACTCGATCCGCTCTCAGAAATTTTTTTCCCCCTAATATTTTATTCCCCCAACACAGAGAAATAATAATTTTTTTACAAACCATGTACTTGGAGGAGGGAAAGAGACAGAGTATTATTTTAAAGCTAAAATCTGCGGGAGGGAAAGAGGCAGCACTACTTGGCGGTACAATAGCATTTGTTCTTTAGATAACAGTATTCTAAAGCTAGCGAGTTTTCTAAAGCTAACGAGTTTTCTAAAGCTAACAGTATTCTAAAGCGTTCCGATTTAGCATCGCAGAGTCGCGCGCGATCGTGCGAAATCTGAGTCCTCTGGAGCAGCCGCGTGGGATGGCATCATTTTCGCACCGTGAAGAATGCAGGAACGAAATGAAATACTTACTTTTTCTGAAACGTTGAATCTTAAAATTAGGTGGCGAGGAGAGAAGGAGGGTAAATGAAATGGTACACTGAAATACGTTTAAAAATATATATATTGTTACATCAATTATCCCCCTCCATAACATCATCATCATCATCAACAAATAGTTCACTTAAAGGTAAATCTACCGGAACTTGCACAGGGTCAGTTTGAAGTTCAGCAACGCCAGCCCAAAGCCCCGATATTTTATTTTTGTAATCATTGTTATGATCAATATCTGTATTTACGTTTAGCCAAACCACACTCGTTGGAAAATACAGATGACGATTCTGCATAAAAGTCTCAAAATCGCAGTCTAAATGTACTTCATCTACATTTCGATCCAGCCAATATTTCTCATCATTGTAGTCGTCACGCTCATTCGCTGGGTTACGAAATAGTTTTAAATAACTGTCGCCATCATGATTAGCTTCCGCCTCACACAGTTCCGCACATCGAATTTCCTCCGTTTGGACCTCGACATTTCTACATACGACATACAATTTCGGGCTGTATGAATGGAAAATAGTCGCAGCAGCGGTGATCGTAGCGGAAGCTGGTTGATTGGAATTGATTGGCAACGACATAATCTGAAATCGATTTTTATTATAATTCTCAAAGTTACTAACACAACGATTCACTAAAAATATGGTAATGGAAACTTACGGTATTATTCGATTGTATCTTCTATGCGTTGAACGATTGATGATATCCTTCAAAGCAGTTTCACGAGTGTTTCAAAAACTGTCAAACTGGCTGCACATCGACCACGATTTGAATGCAACTAGTCTCGCTGCATCTCCAAGCTCGCATATATATAAAAAAAACCCTCCTATCGTGAAGTCAAAACCCCCTCCTATCGTGAAATTGGGGAAATGCATAGCTTTGCAAAGTAAAAGTGAAGGATGATATCATTTAGCAACGCGAAGACCGTTGAATCTTAAAATTAGGTGTCGAGGAGGAAGACGGGTAAATGAAATTGACAAATAATATGTGTTTAAGAAATTTTATTTAAAATTAAAAGAATATAATTTTAACATTTTTTCCTATGAGCATCAGCTAGAATATCATTGATGGCACATGCTACCAGTTCGCAATCTACATAATAATCCTCACAGTAATGTTCGCTATCACGTATGATTTTAACAGCACGACACACATCTAATGTTTCGCAGGCAATACCGCTTTGTTGTAGCACTTTAACAAAAGTTTCAAATTTCGTCTGCACATCTCTTACATTTTGATACAGCCGCGCATACACATAGTCTATACATGGTTCAAGATTTAATAAAAATGTTACCGTATTCGGTTTGAAATACAGCGATTTATTATGTAGTGCCATCCTTACAATCGGAGAATTATAGATTTCACAAAAATCCACAGTTAATTGATCCATTTGCATCGAAGGTGATTCAGGTAATCGTGCACGTTCTTCAATGGTTGTACGACTGCCGCATAGCGAACCCCATGTATATCAAGAGACACGGTAGTGTCTCGCGCCAAGTATATATATATATATATATGCGCAGCGCGAGACACGGAGTGGCTATTATTACGCGACGACTCGCTTTCAAGAACCCTGAGATTTCCGAATCTCAATAAGGGCTGATCCAATTAGATTTTGAATGGTCTTAATGGATAGCTTGGGTTTGATTTACATAAGAAAAGTGTCTTCGTTTTGTTCCTACGTGCCTTATAAGCTGAGATATTTCAATGCAAAGTTCCAATTTGGCGAATTTTACGTTTTTCTCCATCGTCAAGTGTGGGCAAGAGGGGAGCATGAAAGGGTGAGGAAATGTACCGCCAATTCACGCAGCACGAAAAGATCAAAAAGCATCTACGTTCAGGTTGCTAGTCCACGTAACCTAGCTAGTGTCAAACAGTTATAACCTGTCAAGTGTGAAATAAGGAAACTAGTTAAAAATTTTTAAGTGACACGAGTTTTTACACCATAGAGGACACTGAATTATTGTCTCAATTAACAAGGTAAGTCACCAAAATTTTTCAATAGACTATTTACGTAGAGCTTATAGAAACGGAGGGAACGCACAGACTTGGAAGTTGTCCGGAGAAGGTTTGACGGAGAAGCATCTTCTTTCCCACAAGTTTCTACAAAATAATATATTGTTTTTATACAACAAAACTATTTTTACATTTAGTTAGATAGACAGAGAAGCATCTTGTTTCGCACAAGTTTCTGGAAATCTGTCAAATAAGGTAAATTGACAAAATTTTTCATATTAGCGTAGCATTAAGAATTAAGAAAATTATGGCGTAGTGCTTGCAGTGTAAAGTAAGTTACATTAGTGAAAAAAGTACGCTGAAAATGCATCTCCCTCGATACTTCCTAATCTTTTATGAAAGATATTCGTAATAGTTTATTAAAATCTACAGTAGTTCCCACGCTAATCATTAATTTATTAGTTTCACATTACCAATATTTAAATTCACTAATGAACATATTAAATTAATTTTATTCCAACACCAATAAATTGTGCGTTAAATATATTGGAGCTCTTCATTCATTTTTGATAAATTACCATTAGCATTTAAATTTCCTTCAACAAGACTTTCTGCCATACGCTCTCACCTCATTCGGACACATTATGTAGTCTCTACACGTACTATAGGAAAAGTCCACCCTTCGTCTAAAACTTCTAAGTTATATTGTAACTATAATGTGGATTTTATATATTTACAGATAACTGAAGCACAAAATGATGCAGTGTGATCTACGTCAGAAAAAAAATTTATTGTAATATAGTATAATATTAATTAAACTTTAATTAAACTTTTATTCAGCTTCGATCCTCTGTGTGCTTCTTGTATGTTTGCTTCATATTTGAAAACTCAAATTTAAAGCAATTCCACCAATCCAATTGTCTTGTAGCTTTGCAGGTGTGCGTAGTTTGGATGACAATATAATATATTGTTAATTAAAAAAAATAACCCTGACGGGGTGAAAAAATTATCCAGTCATCAATAAACACTACAAAATGTGTGAAATCCTCACAAAATTACCTTTTTTAAAAAAAGGTACAAAAAAGTGCGCCAAGTATATAATCCCATCAAAAAGAATCCCTTTTAAAAACATTGTCGTAAATTAATAGCTTTACAAAACTAATGATATACACCAATTGCGCCAATTATCGCAATGACTATTTATACAAACAAAAAAATGTATCAAATAATAGTAAACAGATATATTTTTATACAAATAAATATTTTAATACGAATAAATATTTTATTCAAAATACTTGGCGCTGCTCTCTGAAAAAAATGTTAATTGTCTTGGTTAATAAATAAAACAAGACCAGACTTATTGATTCAGACATATTTATTCAGTTTAGCAACACCAATTCCGAGAGCAGCGCCAAGTATTTTGAATAAAATATTTATTCGTATTAAAATATTTATTTGTATAAAAATATATCTGTTTACTATTATTTGATACATTTTTTTGTTTGTATAAATAGTCATTGCGATAATTGGCGCAATTGGTGTATATCATTAGTTTTGTAAAGCTATTAATTTACGACAATGTTTTTAAAAGGGATTCTTTTTGATGGGATTATATACTTGGCGCACTTTTTTGTACCTTTTTTTAAAAAAGGTCCCATGATAACGTGAGAAACATCTCACGATTGTCACCGAGAACAATTTCTACATCAATCGTAGGCCGTACTCTGATCCCAATTTCCAAGTATTTGCTGCCCGTGGATGTTAATGCATATCTTCTGACCATGATACGCGATGTTCGGTGTGAGCTAAGAGAACAATCAAAGCTATGAAATTGCTCGCGCGTATTAGGAATAAACATAAAAATTTTGAGATGTGAAAATTAACCCTTACCAAACAACTGTATCCTCCCCGCATTGAGCCTCACCATCATCTCGCACGATCGGAACGTAATAATTCATGCGTTCAACGTTTCCTTCGGCACTGGTACTGCACATTTTGTTTTCAGAGCACAATTTGTTCCGTCGAAAGGCACTGAGACTATTGAGCGATTGATTGAATGACATCCGAGAGACTGGCTGAAATAGAGGTGCAATTGCTTCCCCCCCGCCACCACATTTTATTATAAAGCTACCAATTTTTCCATAATGTGCTGAAATCTTAACGTCGCAGCATATGTAATTTGAGTCCCATCCTCAAGGATAAAAGTCTCGACACGTGCTGAACGTAATATAATATTTCTGGGAACGTCGAATCTTAGAATTATGCTGTATCAGCAGAAACTATGTCGGATGATCATGCCCGCTAATTCCTCATACGCGTGAATCGTAGAAAGAATTATGCTGTATCAGCAGAAACTAATGCATTTGGGGAGGGGTACGCCAAAAAGAATGAATTATACAGTATTAGCAGAAACTAATCCTGCAACGTATCTGCTCGTCGATTCCTGTGGAAAACCTGTTGCCGGCGGATTCTATGAACAGGAGCTGCAACGCGTCACCAATCCTGATGTGCATCTAGTGGAAAAAGTGCTGCGTAGAAAGGGGGATAAGGTATATGTCAAGTGGCTGGGGTTTGATAAATCACACAATTCGTGGATAAATAAAAATAATGTATTATAAAATAATACATGGTTCAATAAATACAATGATACATATATGTAAATGTGTAAACAATTTTTTTTTATTTTAACACATTAATCCCACTATTTATATGAACGAGTTAATATAATGATACATATGCAATAATTCCAATATTTATAATAAATACAATAATTTATATTTTACAATGGGATATTATAATGTCCCCAGGGCAGAGTGTCGGTCGAATCGGGTACGATATGCCGCTTGTCATCATATGGACTTAGAGCGATTTTAGATTCCGAAATGGTGTACACTTTATGATATTTAGACCGTATACATGATTGTCTGCGAACCATTTCGATCTCCCTTTGCAAACACTGCGCGTAATCGACGAAAGTTATCGTTCCGGCTATGACGTTGGTCTTGACGCCTTTCGCCTTTTTCGTATCTTTTTTACCGTCTACGCGAAGTGCATACATTTTCGCTCTAAGACCTACGAATTCGGTCATTATCGCACCGTTATTTTCATCCTTCATCAGCCCTGGAACCTTCTTATTTACGCGTGGTATATTATATGCATTGTCGATAGGATAATCGCTTGTGTCGAATCTATCGATATTGTGCTTCATGGTCTCGTAGATATCGTCGCATCGAATATGGTAAATGAGGCTTTCTGTGTCTGTATATAGAATTTTACAATTTTTCCCATGCTGAGGCGACATGTACTCGTGATGAAATTCATACAAACAAATTTTTGATATGTCCAGAATGCACATACCCACGTATATCGGTTTGTCGAATTTCACCTCGAGTTTTCGCAATTCAACAGCTATTAAAGGGTCTAGCGGGATAAGCATAGTGAAAAGTGCCCTTGAACCGATTTTAGCTGGCAATACACCCTTCAATAGTGTAGCACAGGAAAACATTGTACACCAAGTTTCAACCCCCTATCTCAACCAGGAGGGTAGTTATAGGGTAAATTCGAATTTTCGGTTTTTGCCATATTTTCCCTATTTAATGGTCAGCAAAAATTCTAAAAAAAATCTGAAATATTGTAGACATGATTGTGTATGATTGTGAATTTTTTCAGATTTTTTCGTTGCAACTGCTAAGTGTAAGAAATAAAAAACGCAAAAAAATGTCGAAAAATGCAGATATCGTATTGAAGTTTTCGAGCGACTAGATTTTTAATTTTACAGTAGTTAGATATTGACATGACTATTATCTACAATTTTTTTCAGATTTTTCGGTAAGGTGCGCCATAGTTAAAAAAAATCAGAAAACGATATTTTCGAGATATTTCGCGTGAAAACGTGATAATTACTTTCAATTCTTCCATTTCCGTCATACAGTGAATGCATTATATGATTTTTAATATCTCTATATTCGGCAGAGTAATATGTAAACGGAGGGAATCAAGTTAATATGATTAATTGGAATTGTATACGCAGCATATATCGTATGGTACGAGAGAATCATTCAGCGCCGCAGTTAGCGGAGTGGTTAGAGTGTTAGACTCCAAAACCGCTACATACTCTCTTTTGGCGTAGGTTCGCACCCCACCAAGGTCCAATTTTTTTTTTCATAATATAAAATTTTTTTCATCGTTGATTACATGACAATACACGATATTCATTTAAAAATGTTTCTAGAATATTTTAAAAATATTTTATCATAAGGTTTCCATAAAAATAATTTAAATGCACCGCCGCGCCGGTTTTCTGCCTATGTATTGTTCTAGCTTCGGATAGTTTATAATATATATTATATATATTTTAAGAATACTTACCGCCGTAACTGTTTGGTAATGAGTATGTTATTATTATTTTAGTCCTCGTCACTATCTTCATTAATTACGGGTACTACTTCGTCTTGATTAAATATGTTGCTTAAAACTTCGGCAGGTCTGATAATTGTCGACAGGTAAATCAATGTCGAAATCCAATCAATGTAATGAATCAATGTAAAATCCCCGCTAAACAGTAACCGCTAACTGCTAACGTCTTTGCCTGAGTGGCGGCCCGCGCGCCTTCCGTCAAAGTCGGCGCAACGTGTTTAGTTTTCTGACAAAATCGGCTACACGCGTGTGGCAGTCAAAGCGAATTCAGTCCTCGATCAGTGCAGAACGACTTTTTAACCGGTGACCGTTTTTCCGTTTCAACATGTCTACCAGCGAAGTGCAAGTTGTCGACAGAAAAACTGTGCGTGCCAAGTGTATTAAATGTAATGTTCTGATTCGAAAATCATGCGGGCAAAAGAAAATAATTAATTCGGTGGCTGAAGCCGCAAAGTTTTCTGGGATTTTAGACAAAGTGGTGAATGTTGGTGATATACTTTGCAATAAGTGCCGTCTTTTCATATGTAGAAGTACCGAACTTAGTACAGTTTCTCAACCTCAAGAATATGAAGAGATTCCACACTCTTTAGAATCTTCAGACAGAGAATCCTCAATAGCAATACCTCTGCCTATATCCACAAGTGAGCCATTTCCATTTGAAGCACATACGCTCGAAACCCCTTTATCTGAAGTTAGAGTTAACACATCACCGTCACTTCAGGAATCATCAACCGATTCCGATCCATTATCGACAATTGAAGACCCATCAGTTATTTTAGATGTTAGTACCTCCGAAGAATCAAATGTAGAGTACATCGAAATGCCATTTTCCAGGGTAGTTGCCACTCATGGGTATTGTTTCGTGTGTGGGTCCAAAAAAGGTATTATCAACGTGCCATTTGAAACACGCAAACAAGTATTCATCATGCGCAGATTATATGTGCCTAAAGGAAATCGGTGCTGCCCCAGTCACTTGTTAAAAAAACGGTTGTTTCACAATATTGTTGCAAACTTACGGGTTCATTCTAATACTAGTTTAGTCGAATGTAATGAATTAAGAGATCATTTTGAATATATTGCACTCAGTAGTAATTCTGAAATTAAAGATAAAGTAGGGGATTTTACATTGTCGGCAGAACGTCTTAAAATATTTACAGGTTTAACTTGGGAAAATCTCATTAATCTACGGGAACTGATGACCTCGATGCGAAATTCAGAAACTCGCAATATTACACAAGCTATTGTGTTTTTTTTTATTCAAATTACGCACTGGCAATTCAAACAATCTGATATCAGCTATTCTTGGTTTAGAACACGAGCAACAAGTGTCTAGTTTCTGTCAATCGGTTTTAAAGTCATTCGAAAAAGATATTTTACCTGTCCATTTTGGGTTCGAAGCCTTTTCACGCGAGTACTTAATAAGTAATGAAACCTCCGATATTGCTAAACAGCTGTATAACATTACAAACCAATTACCACTGATTTTTGATGGTACATATATTCGGCATCAAAAGAGTACCAATAACGAGTATCAGCGGAAATCATATTCAGGTCAGAAAAAAGTTCAACTGTGTAAACCAGCGCCGTTCAGGAGTTGCCGCGTAGGGCAACTGGTCAGACAGCCCGGGGCAAACACTTGCTGGCGGTGAGCAAGCCACGCCTCCCCGAGCAATACGGTACAGACGTCAGGATGAACAAGGACCGTCGCGTCGGCTCAACGAGCGGTGACGGGGGTTCACGAGTCGCCACCGACTAAATATCAAAGATGCCGACACGACTCGTATCTGGCCCGTTGGCAGTATAAATGTTCCTTAACCCTTATTTGTCGCTCAGTTTCCAACTTTATTTATGTGTTGATGACAAACTAATACAATGGTAAAAAATGAATATAATGGAAAAATAAATAGTTGACTTTGCAAATTGTTTTATTGAAAACAAAAAAATGAAATTTCTGTATAATCAGGCATCCGCTTGTTCAACTCGGTCACAAATAATATAATAAATGTTTATCACCTCATTGACAAAATGTACAGTATAAAAGAAATAACAATATTTACACAATTTATTAATATGTAATACAAAAACTATTTACATAGAAGTATTTGAATGAACCTACTAACACATGCCTACCTACACATCTACGAGCCTGTACTCCCGCCACAGCCATTCCTCCCCACTCCGCTCTAACGATAGCTGACGTCACTGCCCCGAGCTTTGCGCGCAGCGTTTGCCCCGGGCAAATGCGGCTGCCCATGCCCCGCAAACGGTAGCCTGACCGGCGCTGGTGTAAACCGTTCACCATCTGCACAACAAATGGATATGTCGTTGATGTACTTGGACCTTTCTATGCGAACCAAAATGATGCTCAGATAATGAAAATTATTTTGCAAGACCCAAATGGCCTGCAAAGTATCATGAAACGTGGAGACATTTGCATTGTTGATAGAGGATTTCGTGATGTCCAATCATATTTGGAAGAATTGGGTTTTCAAGTTCTGATGCCTGCATTGAAAGGAAAGCGTAGTCAATTGACGACTGTAGAATCAAATGAATCTCGACACGTCACAAAAATTCGTTGGGTCGTCGAAGCAATTCACGGCATCATCGGAAAAAAATATAAACTTCTGCAGCATCAAATGGATAACAAGTTATTGCCTCAAGTAGCATTATTTTGTAAAATCGCTTGTTTTTTAAATAATAGATTTGGAAAACGTTTAAATTCTGATGTAGCACTTTCCCAGGAAATAATACAACGAATGAAATCTCAACAGGATGAAAATACATTGGCTATAGAAGTTGAGGAAAATCATTGGAACAGACGAAAAATTCCATTCAAACAGATGTTAGCAACTGATTGTTTAGATTTTCCTGAAATGACGGAGAACGATTTAAAAATCCTATTTACCGGGTCATATCAATTGTCGCAGGCAGTTTCCTATTTAGCTGAAATAATGGATGCCGATAATAATATTAACATCCTTAGCTTGAAACAAAAAAATAATATTGTGAAATTCCACGTAAAGTCGCGTCATATCAATCGTAAAACATACCGTTGCTATATCGACTATGTACCAAATTCAATTGGCATTTCGGGGATAAAGCGTTATTGCTGCGAATGCGCAAATGGTAACCGTACTATCGGATGCTGTTCCCATGTAGCAGCAATTATTTACTACCTGTCGCACGCGCGGTACCTGTCGACAATTATCAGACCTGCCGAAGTTTTAAGCAACATATTTAATCAAGACGAAGTAGTACCCGTAATTAATGAAGATAGTGACGAGGACTAAAATCATGTCACGTCCCGGGTGAGGTCTTTTGGGAACGATGACTACGGGGAAGGTTTAGATCAGGCGCGAATCTATCCCTCTCTAGTATCGACCGCCTTGGCGTGGCGTGAGGGCTCTGGAGAAGCGGCGATGCCCCGCGTCGGGTGGTACGAGCGGGATTCGTCCCTATCTTACTGGCCGGCGGGGGGTGCTACTTCTCTAGCTAAGAGTTGGTTACCCAGTGGAGCGTGCGCGTGGGTGCGCGCTGCGGGCCCTGGGCGAGTCGGAGATTTGCCCCTGCCTCCTCGCTCTGCGAGGAGGTAGGCGGGGTTCTCCGGCTCGACCCGGGAACCATATCGCGCGCGTGCTATCGTTCCACTTACTCTTATTTTCAGGATTCGTGCGAAGGGAGGGGAGGGCGTAGGGATTTGGGGGGGGGGGCGGAACTCGCGGATAAGGGTGGCGAACGGCGGCCGAGTCGCGTGAATCGGCCGTTGTTGCTGGGGACTTCCGCGGACCCCGTATGGGGTGGGCGCGGGGTAGGGTCGATTCGGGGGTGACCTCGAATGTCAAAGGTCAGGGGTGGGATAGCCCCTGAGAGACGACGGGAACTCGCCCTCGGGGGACACTAGCTCGAGGGTTGAGTACACCGGTCGGGCGTACAGTCGCTGGGGGGCTCGGCTTCCGCGCGCGGGCGGCGGCTCGTCTCGTCCGACTCGTAACGAGACCTTGCTGTTCCGCCGGGGGGTGGGCGACTCGGGGGTGCGTGTCAAGGGTCTCGTGCTCCAACGTCCGTGGGGTGGGTAGGCGACAGTTCCTCAGAGACGACGGGCAACTCGCCCTCGGGCTGGGAGTAGCACCGTACCGTCGGTTCGTCGCTGAGGGACTCGGCTTCCGCGCGCGGGCGGTGGCTCCCCTCGCGCTCGTCGCGAGGGTAATTTAATTGCCGTTCCGTTGGAGGTGGGGCGCACGCTACGTGGGGCGCGGGGGTGGTAGAGCACTCGGTTCCCCTGTCGGGAACCAACGTCCTTGGGAGGGTTGATTTACAGGTTCGGTTGCAAGAGGATGGGGGGTGTTTATTCGCGATCTTCCGCGGACCCCGTTCGGGGTGGGCGCGTTTTCGGGGAACGATCGGTGGCGGCCGCCCGGGCCGTTCGCGAAGGCCGCCAGGGGGGGAAACGTTGTGAGGTTCGCGGGGTTGGATCCTTGCTCCCTGTCCGACATATCAACTTTGGGTTTGGGCGGGGAGCAGATGGATGTCGCGGTGACGGACCACTCCTCTCTCTCGCGAGGGGGTGGGACGGGCGGGATGGACGCCGTGGGGCCTCGTTCGGGGTGGACCTACTCCCTGCTTTCCAGTTACATCTTGGGGGAGGAGTGGGGGGTAGAGGTCGCGCGCGACCGGCCCGCGGCTTCGCTCCGGAGAGTGTTGGAGGCTGTTCGCGGGCGGGGGGTGTGGGGCGGGTCGGGGGCATCGGGGTGGATAGTCCCCCTGAGACGACAGAAACTCTCCTTCGGGATGGGAGTAACGCCGTACGTCGGATCGTCGCCTGGGGACTCGGCTTCCGCGCGCGGGCGGCGGCTCCCCTAACGCTCGTCGTGAGGGTAATATAATTGCTGTTCCGTCGGGGGGTGGGCGTGCGCTGGGCGTCAGGGCAACGATCGCGGGGTGGGGCGACAGACCCTCAGAGACGACGGGCAACTCGCCCTCGGGCTGGGAGTAGCACCGTACCGTCGGTTCGTCGCTGAGGGCCTCGGCTTCCGCGCGCGGGCGGCGGCTCCCCTCACGCTCGTCGTGAGGGTAATATAATTGCTGTTCCGTCGGGGGGTGGGCGCTGCGATACGTAGGAAATTTCGGCGGGGTGGCGCGTAACCAATCGGTTCCCAAGGAGCCAGAAAACCTAGGGGGGAATTACTTTTCAGGTACATGGATGGACGCGGGCACGGGCCCTGCGGTGCTCCCGCGGTTCGGGGGGTTGGGGCCGCGACGGGCCGAGAACACGTGAACTGCTCGGGTACGGCGCCTTAGTAGGGAGACGCGATGGGAACGGCCCCGAACACGCGCCTATACGGCCCGACGACAGGTAGCCTTAGTAACGGCCCTGAGCGGCGCTGGCAACCCGGGCTTCGGGGATGGCTGGGTTCGTGTAAGCCCGCGGAATAAGATGTCGTGCAGGGAACGAGGAGGGACTGACGAGGTCAGGATGCTAGCATAGGGAAGGGGGGAATCAGAATAGAAGTAGCCCGCTGGGCGCTCGGTGCAGGGGCCCGAGCGTTGCATGCTAAAGGGCGGAGGGGGTTGGGGGGGGGTTGGGCGGGGGTGTTCGCGTGTCTGTGGCCAGCACCGGCACCTTGTGTAGTGTGCTCGCGGGGGACTCGCTCCCGCCGAGCAGGGAAACTTTGGCGCGGGACATGGGATCTGGCTCGGGTAGTCGTTCGGGTTCGCCCGGGCAGACCGGAGATGCACCGGCAGACCTTGATCTCGAGCTTGCCTATACTCCCGCGCTTCGGTCACCGTGGAGGTTTTGTGGGGGGGTTTGTACCCAACCATCCCATAACTCCCAGACCTTCCCCGAGGTCGGGGGTGTCTAGGCCCAAGGACTTCCTCCACGTTAAAATAAAAAAATACGGGAGTGGATGGCTCTGGAAGGGCGCTCCATCGGCAGTCGGCTTGCCGGCATGTAGTCGATGGGGAACTCCGATGGGTTCCATGTTCTCTCAACTGGGTCGTCGACTCTGGTGGTACCCCCCGGGCCTTTGGCCGCGAGGGGAGGATCCAGCGTCAGCCCAGGGCGGAGAACTTGGACGAAGTTGGAGGCCCGACCGGGGTAAGACCATGTACCGCACCTCCACGTCGGTGCTCCCGGGGTCCCTACACGACACTGTCGGGTAGGGGCGCGGGCGCGGGCATGGCATTCATCGCGGCACGTTGGATCTGATCCGCGTGCCGGGCAGGACCGCAGTCGCGGAGCGCTATCCCCGACTGCGGTGTGTCCCCCAATTTATTGGGGAAGCCTGGAAGCGTATCGCTTCCGGGAGTATCGTAATCCGTGGCGGTGGAACGACGACCCCTCGTCGAGAGAGTCATCTCTCGCGAGGGTATGCGAAGCCACCACGGACCGATGATCTTGCCTTAACCGGCCGGATCGCGAGGTAAGGAAAAACCTCTATAATCAAACCCCCAACCCTGAGCCCCAACGGTGGTGCCAGGGCACGTGTTCCCTCTCGCGAGGGGCACGTGGGCGGAGCGGGTATGCTCCGCCTAACCGTGATCCGGCTGGGGAAATGTCGCCCCCCAGACGTAGCCCGCGCCCTTAGGGGCCCGGGTATAGACTTCGCAACGGCAGGCCACCTCTACCGTTGCGCGACTCACTTAAAGTGGTTACTCGTGGGACACTTATGGAGTCAATACTACGCGGTGTAGCGCATACACCACCGGCTGGCGACCGGTCAACATCGCCCCCGACCGGAGACCGGGTAATGTCGCCGTCTAGCGAGGACCGGTGCACGATCGCTTCGTGCGGGTCACCGGCCTCGTACGAGGACCAGTATACGATCGCGGTTTCGCGGGTTGCTGGCCTCGGGGAGGGAGGGGAGGGGACAGGTCATGGGAATGACCTGCTCACGGGAGAGGGAGCGTCCAACGCCCCTGCACCCGGGCGCGTCCAGTGCGCCGGAGAGATCACCGGGGACGGTCGGGTTGGTGGCCCGAGCACCGTTACACCGGGGTGCGCGTCGGGAAACCACTCTATCCCGACGCAAGACATAGATGGGGAGTGGGAGGACATCCCCGTCCCGAGCGAGGCGAAAGCCTCAGCCCCACGAGTCGGGAGCGCTCGGCGTGCGGTGCCACGTGTCACCAGGGGTGCACCGTACGTGAGGAGCGTGGAGATTCCGACGGCGGAGGAGGCGTCCCATCTCCTCGGCCTGCGGGAGGAGGTCGCGGCGCTCATGGGTCGGCTCGACCCGGGCGCCGTTCCGATCGCGGCCACCCCGCGATGCGCGTCGCCGGCAGGGTCCGCCCGGTCGACGACGCTGGCGCTGGAGGTCGAGGCTGCGCGGTGGTTCCCCCGCGTAGTCCTCGACAGATGCGACGCGCCCGTCTCGAGGCCGGTCGTCATCTCCTCGGACGAGGAGGGGGAGGAGAGGAGACCCGGGGCGAGCGCGGGCGCTCGTGCGGCGGGGTCGGCGTCCATGGACGTCGACAGCGAACCCGTCCCGGGCCCGGCCCGGCGCGAGGGCAAGAGGGGGGTTGTCCCCCTAGTCGCGTCGGAGACCGAGGAGGAGGGGCCGACGGAGGTGTGCCCCGGCGACGTCCCCTTACCGTGTTCGTCGGATGGCCTCACCGACGGGGGTGGGAGGCCCGGCTTTGTGCCGGGCAAGCGCGGACGTAAGCCGGGGGTCTGGACGGACCCCCGGCGGCTCGGCCCGGGCATGAAGGCCCTGCCGACTCGCTCGGACCTAAGAAACTGGGCCGAGACGATGTCGGTGGGGGGCCTTGCCGGACAGGCGCAGCGCGAGCTTGACGCGGTCGCCGCAGTCGTGAGTGCCACTGGTCACATGAAGACCACCGACATGCGTGCGATCCGCGTCGCCATAAGGCGCGCTTCGGCGTTGGCCGCGGAGCTCACCGGCAGGGCGGAGAGGGGCGAGAACCCCGACAGGCCGGCCAGGGAGGTGGTCTTCCGCCAGGGGCAGTGGGAGAAGAAGTCCCACAGCCTGGCGGCGCAGGTGCGGGCCCTGACGGAGCAGGCGCACACCCTGGGAGAGTTCCTGCACGTCAGGGAGCGGGAGCTCGAGTTCCTGCGGGGGAAGTATACCCGCCTGGAGACGCGGGCGAGGGCCAAGGGCGTGGACGTGACGGAGGCGGAGGCTATGCCCTTCCACCCGTCCGTCCCGCTGCCCACCCGCGCCGAGCTCCTCCCGTCCTGCGTGCCCCCCTGGACGGACGACGGCGGTGCCGTGCCGGGGGCTGCCCCGGGTCCCTCGTCGGCGGCGAGGCCTGGCCCTCTGCCGCGCGAGCCGACGGAGAGCGGCGCTCCCGCGGCGACGCAGGGGGTAAAGAAGAAGAGGAGGAGGGAGCGTTCCCCCCTGCCCCCGACCCCGACGCCGGGCCCGGCGTCCGGTGGCGGCGGAGCGAGCGCTCCTGCCGAGCAGCCGTGGGACGCGGTGCTGCGGCGGATGGAGGGCCTGGAGAGGCGCGTCGACGCGCGCCTCCTGGCCCTGGGCCGGGTAATGGTCGGTCCGACTTCCGGGCCGGCCGCTCAGCCGACGGCCCTGGCCCTCCAATGGGCCGAGATCGCCGGGGGCGCCTCTGCCGGGAGCGGGGTTTCCGCCCCGTCCCGTAAGGGGGGCAAGCCGAGCGGGGCTGCGCGGGTCGCGGGCGCGCCCTCGGGCGAGCGAGGGGTTGTTCCACCGCTTACGGCCCCCCCCCCGCTCGACCTCGAAGGGGAAGAAGGCGACCGGTCCCCCGGGGCTCCCGGCTTCGGTGTTGCCCGATGTCCGGGCGAAGACGGGCGCTCCCGCGGCTGCGAAGCAGCAGCAAAAGGGGGCCGCCAAGAAGAAGGCCGGGAAGGCGAGGGCAGCTGCCCCCGCGACGCCCGTGGCGTCGAACACCCCGGCCTCGGCCCCCGGCCCGTGCGGCGTTGCCGCGGAGGGCACATGGGCGCAGGTGGTGGGCCGCAAGGCGAAGAGGGCCGCGCGGAGGGCGGCCGGAGCGGCCGCTAGCGGTGCCGGTGCGGGGGCTCGGCCGAAGACGGCGGCCCCCCAACAGGCTCGCACACCCGGGTCTCCCCCAGTTGCGATCCCGCGCGCTCCCAGGACGGCGGCGGTGACGATCACCGCCCCCGTGGGAGGGGAGGAGAGTTTCTCCGCGCGGGTCGCGGGCGCGATGGCGGCGGTCAACGTCGCCGACCTCGGCATCGCAGCGATGCGGCCAAGGCGCGCCGTGACCGGGGGGTTGATCCTGGAGATTCCAGGATCGCAGAGCTCGGCCAAGGCTGCCGCCCTCAAGGCGAGGCTGGCGGAGCAGCTGGGGGGCACCGGCAGCAAGGTGCAGTGCCCCCAAAAACTGGCCGAGTTCTGGGTGTGCGGGCTCACCGAGCTCGCGACCGTGGAGACGGTTCGGGGGGCAATCGCGGCCCAGGGGGCCTGTCCGGCGGAGGACGACACGGTCGGCGCTAAGCGACCGGACACCGCCGGACTCTTCTCCCTCTGGGTCCGCGCGCCCATGGCAGCTGCTGCCAAACTGTTAAGGGCGTCCACCGTCGTGGTGGACTCCCTGATGGCCCGCGTGGTACCGCTGGCGCAGCGGAAGCTACAGTGCTTCCGCTGCCTAGAGTTCGGCCACGTCAGGGCCAAGTGCAGCAGCCCCACGGACAGGAGCGGCGCGTGCTACCGGTGCGGTAAAGACGGACACGCGGCCCGCTTCTGCGAGGCCCCCCCCCGTCTGCCCGCTCTGCGCGGCGGCGGACCTGCCCAGCGGGCATAGAATGGGGGGACCGGCTTGCCGGCCCCCTCCCGTGACCCGCGCTGCGGCCCGGGGCCCCAGGGGCGCGAAGCCCACCCCGGCATCTTCGTCCGCCGCGGGTGTCCCGCCCGCGATCCCCGCGCCCTCCGCGTCTCCGCCCCGGCGTCCCCGTCGGAGGCTATGGAGACAGCGCCGCTGGCCTCGGCATCCGTGGCCGGTGCGGGCGCGGGGAAGAGAAAGGAACGAGAAGAGTCGGACGCTCCGACCAGCGGCCTCTCTTCCCCGGCTCGCGGGGGGTCCCCCGTGGTAGGCGGGGGACGGAAGAAAAAGGGAAAGGGGGGGAGCAGCCCAGGGCTCCCCCCGGCGTGTCCGCCGCCGGTCGGGAGGGAGGCCTTTTTAAAGGCCACGGTGGTCCCTCCGACGGCGAGCGCGACAACGAGGGAGGAGGACGCGGCCGAGGCGCTGGGGTTGGCGCGCTCGGTCGCGGCCTCGTACGGAGGTGCCCTCTTCCCGGACGACGAGGAGATGCGTCCGGCGCCCCCGATTGGCAACGGGGGCGCGGTCCAGCCAGAGGAGGTGTCGGGGGGGGGGGCCGACCTTGAGACTTGCTAATGTCTCGAGGCCCCCCGATACTCCTCATGAACGCGTGCCACTCCATGCGAGCGCACGACCTGCTTGAGCAGGCTCGCATTGAGATGGGCGTTGGGCTGGCCGTCATCGCCGAGCCGTATCCGCTGGCGGACCGATGTTCTCGGTCCACCAACCCGGATCGGCAGGTGGCGATGACGTGGGAAGTGGGAAGAGGAGCCCCGTCGTGCGTGGTCGCCCAGCACGGACGGGGCTGGATGGGCGCGAGATGGGGAGGCTTCCTCGTGGTCGGCTGCTACCTGGCACCGAGCCTGAACGTCCCGGAGTTCGAGGACCGGCTGAGCGAGGTGGGGGCGTTTCTAGCCCCCCAATTAGCTCGGCCGGTGGTCCTTCTGGGGGACTTCAATGCCCACGCTCGCGAGTGGGGCTCCCCCAGAACGGACTGCCGGGGCGAGGTGCTCCTCGAGTGGGCAGAGGCGATGGGGTTCGTCCTTAAGAACCCCTACGCGGTCACGACGTTTCGCGGGTCGCGGGGCTAGTCGGTTATCGACCTCGTCTGGGTTAACCCCGCGGCCGCGGCGTTGACGTCGGACTGCTGGGTGGCGGAGGAGTCAGAGACTGGCTCGGACCACATGTACGTCATGCTGGCCACCTCCGCCGCCACGCTTCCTCCCGCTCGTGCCGGTAGACAGCCGCCGCGCTGGGCGCTCAAAAAGCTAGATGCTAGCGCGGCCCAGATGGCGTCCTCCGTCGTCGCCTGGCCTTCCCTGCCGGGCGACGTCCTCGATGACCCCTCCAACGGCGCCCTATGGCTCCGGCGGGCGTTGCAGCGTGTCTGCGACGCCACGATGCCGCGAGTCGGGCCGCCGGGCGGGGGTCGGAGGTCGGTGTACTGGTGGTGCGAGGAGATCGCCGATCTCCGCGCGACGAGCGTCCGCGCTCAGCGCCAGTACACCAATGCCCGCCGTCAAGACCGACGGCGGGTGACGGAGGACCAGCTGCAGGAGCTGCGCTCCGTGTTTTCCGCGGCGCGCAGAGAGCTCCGTGCAGCCATAGCCCGGGCCAAGACCCGTTCGCACGAGGAGTTCCTCGAGACCCTGAATCGGGACCCTTGGGGGCGCCCGTACAAGGCCGTGTCCGTGAAACTCGGTCCTTGGGCGCCCCCTGTCACGGAGGGTCTCGAGCCCCGGTTTCTCCTGGAGGTTTTGTCGGCGCTGTTTCCCCCTCCCCCGGTTCCGGGGGAGGGTGGCGTCGACGCTTCGGGAGATCCGGAGCTCGCGTGGGGCACCGCCATAGCGGATGCCCCCAGGGTCTCGGACGAGGAACTCGAGTCCGCGGTGCGTCGAATGCGTTCGAAGAACGCTGCACCCGGACCGGACGGTGTGCCCGGGCGTGTCTGGGCCTGCGCGATGAGCGCCCTAGGGAGCGGCCTCAGGCGCGTCTTCGACGCGGCCTTGAGGACCGGGAGGTTTTCCCGCGCGTGGAAAGAGGCGAGGCTGGTGCTGCTGCGAAAGCCTGCTAAGCCCGCAGATTCACCCTCGGCCTATCGGCCGATCTGTCTCCTCGACGAGGCGGGCAAGCTCCTGGAAAGGATCATAGCTGCCCGCCTCATGGACCATCTCGGAGCTGCGGAGTTCCCGGATCTGTCCGACCGCCAGTTCGGTTTTAGGCGGCAGCGATCGACCGTAGATGCCATCCTACTGGTTCGGTCGCTGTCGCGCCGGGCGGTCGAGGGGGGCGGTGTCAGCGTGGCGGTGTCTCTAGACATCGCCAACGCGTTCAACACCGTCTCCTGGGCGGCGATCGAGCGGGCGCTGGTATACCATCGCGTCCCGCTCTACCTTCGCCGCCTGATCTGGGACTACCTCCGTGGCCGAGTGGTCTCCTACGTCGGGCGAGACGGGGACGGGGTGGCTCGCGTGCACCGCGGCGTGCCACAGGGGTCCGTTTTAGGGCCCCTGCTATGGAACCTGGCGTACGACGCGGTGCTGCGGGTGGAGTTGCCATCGCCTGACGTGTCGTTCGTGTGCTACGCCGACGACACGCTGGTGGTGGCCTCCGGGCCGAGGTGGCTGGCAGCACTAGACCTCGCGGAGAGAGCACTGCGGCTCGTCATCCCCGCGATAGAGGCGCTCGGTCTGCGAGTCGCCTCCGATAAAACGGAGGCGGTATGGCTCGCGGACAGGGTGGGAACTGGCATTCCCGTCGGAGCGTCTCTAAGAGTCGGGGAGGCCTGCATCAGGGTCGGCCGATCGATGAGGTATCTCGGTCTGACCCTGGACACCTACTGGCGATTCGCGCGTCACTTTCGGGTCCCGGGCCCCAGGTTGGAGCGACAGGTGTTCGCCTTCGGGCGCATCATGCCCAACCTGGGAGGCCCGCACGAAACAGTTCGGCGACTATACGTGACGGTCGTCCGGTCCATGGCGCTCTACGGAGCGCCGGTCTGGGCCGGCGACCTGGGGGGCTGTCGCGTGGGGCGAGACCTTCTGGCAAAGGTTCATCGCCGCGCAGTCCTCCGTGCCGTGCGGGCTTACCGCACGGTGTCACACGCCGAGCTGTCGGCGCTGGGTGGGTCCCCACCATTCCATCTGCTCGCTGAGATGGAGGCGGAGGTGTACTTCGCCTCGCACGATCTCAGCGGAGCGAGGGACCCCCTGGCGCCGGTCGGACCCGACGCGCGGGACCAGGCCCGGCGACGCATGGGAGCCAGATGGATCGACTGGCTCTCCCTCCCGGAACATCGGGGGGGACGCGTCGTCGGGGCGCTGCTGCCCATTCTCGGGGAATGGGTGGGGCGTAGGTACGGCAGGCTTACCTTCCGCCTGACACAGATGCTCACCGGAGTCGGTTGCTTCGGTGACTTCTTGTGTCGCATCGGGCGGGACGAGGCGCCGCAGTGCCACAGCTACGGCCGGGGCGACGTGGACTCGGCGGATCACACTCTGGCGAGTTGCGCGGAGTGGCTCGATGACCGCCGAGTCCTGGAGCTGCAGCTGGGTCCCGATCTCTCGCTGGCGACGGTCGTGCGTCGCATGGCGGGAGATCGGGACTGTTGGGACGCCGTCGCCTCCTTCTCCGAGGCTATAATGCTCGAGAAGGAGGAGGCGGAGAGGGACCGCGAGAGGGCGGGCCGGGGAGGCCCGAGCCAAGCGGTCCGGAGGAGGCGGCGCGGGACAGGGAGATGACCCGGGGCCGGGGGAGGTCGCGCGGCGACTAAGTTGCGTAAGTCGCCCCGCTCCCCCGGATATCAGGCCCCGGGTCGCGCCGTCCCGCCGCTCCCCGCTGTAGGGGATCGGGATGGGGCCGCGCCGCGCAACGGGCGCGGCCGTTACGCCCCCCGGTGCGCCGCCCCCTCTGTGTCGGAGTTGTCGCGAAGGGCCGCCGCGGACGACGAAGCGACGGGGGTGACCGCGAGTCGGCGAGTCGTAGCATCGGACTCGCCAGGGCCGCGGCGGCGTCGCGAGGCACGGAGAACGGGGGGGGGCCGTCTTAAAGCCCCCCCCCCCCCCGCCAGGGGAGCGGCGGCCGCCGCTCCTGTCTGAGCGATCGAGCTTCCCCCGGGGTACGCAGTGTGCCCCGGCCCGGCCGCGCGCTACCAAGCATTGCGCGGCGACCGGTTGGGAGCTCGATCGCGGGGTCGCGGGGCGGGGGTGTCGGGGGACACCACCGCCCTAACAGCAGCGACCCCGGAAGGGGCGACTCGGGCGCGTGATCCGTCGCGAGTCGCCGGTCCCGGAGAATATTGCTGGGGGAGGTTGTCATACTCCCCCAGGGACGACCCCGTTCAGGGGACCTAGCGCGGGGCTGCATTGAAGCGCAAGGGGGGAGGGTAGCGAACGTATCGCTTGTTTGATCTCGCGTCCAAATCCCTCCCCTCGGGCGCGCAGCTCCGCGCGCGAGGTAGATCACCTTGGTGGTTTTAGTGGGTTCGAGTCCCACATAACCCCCTGCCCGCCCCCGCGGGCGGGGGGTATCCGTGGGGATTTCCACCAAGTAAAACAAAAAAAAAAAAAAGGCGCGAATCTATAATCCGGCACTCTGAAGGATTTGAGGGAAGGAACTCAGGCGCGAATCTTGAATCCTTCACACTGAGTGTTTTGGGGAACTCAGGCGCGAATCTTAAATCCTTCACACTGAGGGGTTTGAGGGAACTCAGGCGCGAATCTTAAATCCTTCACACTGAGGGGTTTGAGGGACTCAGGCGCGAATCTTAAATCCTTCACACTGAGGGGTTTGAGGGACTCAGGCGCGAATCTTAAATCCTTCACACTGAGGGGTTTGAGGGACTTAGGCGCGAATATTAAATCCGTCACACTTAGAATTTCTGGAGGCGATCAGGCGCGAATCTTTAATCCTTCACTCTAATCGACCAGGGAAGGTAAATATACACTTGGAAAGCACCCGTTATAGTACCTTATATTTGTTTTGGTTTCAGTAATAGGATTTACCGTTGCAGTTATATAAGAAACCACGTTTAGTATTTTCGTGGATTGCACGGCTCCTGCAATGATATGTTTGTAAACACTGGGAGCGCTCTCGCGAATCAGCTGTTGCGGCAGCTTGGTTTCGTTGGGAATCTTTACGACTCGAGGATACACACAATAATTTGAAACGTGATTGGAAACAAATAGGTTTATTAACTTTAAACCCAAGTATGTTTTGTTTAAACGGTAATTAGACACAATACAAGAATATGAGTATGAAATACAATATGCGATAGTTATGATATAAGCAATAATAGTATAAAATAATATACAAAATATAAATGAATAGCAATAAACGTTGATATAGAAAATATAAGAATAGTAATGCAAAATAATGAATGAAGCAATAAGCTTTAGAATGCAATAAGCGTTATTAGTACAAAGTAATATAAGAATAATATAGAATGCAATAAGCGTTATTTATGCGAAGAAATATAAGAATAATATAGAATGCAATAAGCGTTATTTATGCGAAGAAATATGAATGAGGGTGATATTCCTTAATAATAGTAATTATAATGACTTGTGATGTACAATGATTGGTGATTGTTGGTCACTGAATTGAACACTTTGAATATTTAGTAATAATAATAAATCTTTAACACCGTTTAATGAATACTTTTGGATAACACTTTGTCAAAAGTTCTGCGATGAAAGAGGACGAGGCCTCGCAGGACCTCGTATTTATGTAATTTTACAGGAGTATTGCGGGGGTACGCGCGGTAAAGACCTTGACACATTTCGGAATAAGACGCAGTATGACTTCCGGGGTTTTTGTAAACGGTATGGCTATTAATAGACATATTTTGTCACGTACACCAAATGCGTCGTAATTAGGTTTGTGGGGTTTTTGTAACTGTAGTAGAGATACTCAACTCTTCGATTGGATTTTGGGTGTTTGATAGGAAAGGGGTTAGAGTGTTTGGACTCTGTTGTGACGTAGAGAGGGGATTGAGACGTGGTCTCGATTTAAGAGGGATTTGTTTGAATTCGTTTTTAGAGGGAATGATTCGTGCCTTTGTAGGACGAATGAGTGAAGAGGGTTTTAAAACGATCATCTCGTGATGGGGACCGCTAAGGTACATCAGCGAGGTGGAGGTTTGTATTCATCATCTTGTGTTGTTGACCGCTAAGGTGCAACATCAAGGTGATCGGCTATTGAGGAGATGGTGTAGGAGTTGAGTTCGATAGACTTTGGTGGTGTGATTTTGAGGTTTATGGAATAAGAAACGCGCGAAAAATCGTGGGACGTCACACCTCCCCCCCTATATGAAGAAATGCGTAGCATTTCTTAACACAAGGTTCGAGTGTGGTGAAATGAGAAAAGAAAAATAAAATGTGTCTTTGGAATGATGAAGTAACGAAAAATAGTATGTTTGTTTTGTAATAATAAAGAAGGAAAAATAAAATATATATATGGCCTATTTGGCAAAAAAAAAGAAAATTAATAATAATAACAAAAATAAAAGAAAATTGATTATATGAAAAAAAACATAATAATAATAAAAAAAATAAAGAGAATATATAGATATATAAAAAAAATAAAAAAAATAAGAAATACTTAGAAGGGAATATTTACAAGGGGATGTATACAAGGAGAGGATAGGAATAAAGGAAGGAAGGATTTTCAGAGGGATTAGTAGGGAGGAAAGGAATATTCAAGGGTTGCGAATGTAGGATCATCCAGGATGAAAGTGAGGTCCTGACCACTTTGATAGAGATCATCGAACCATCGCAGGAACTCGGGTGTCAGCTCCGTATGGTCTGGAACCTTGGTAGCTGACCCCGTGTCGAGGATTTCCACTACACCTGGGGGTGGAGGGATGAAGGAGGGGAGTTGGGAGGTGGAGGGTTGATATGTGATAGGAGGGGGGAGGAAGAGTATTTCCTCATCTGTTGGAGGGCAGTTTGGGGGCGGTGTGGCCATTGGTGTCCTCAGGGGGGAGTCGTCCAGGGTGATGATAACCTCCGGCTCGGCCTCCCTGATGACCTGCGCGGAGACCGCTCTCGGGAGAAGAGGTGAGAGGCTCCTTCCTTCTCTCTTGGCCTCCTGGCGCAGCCACTGGATGTGGGAGAGTTTTCTTTTTAGGCCTCCCCCATGGGTCCTAGGCCCGTTGGGCTTATGGGCCCTCTTGTGAGGCATGTTTGCTAAGAAGGAAAATAGATTAATACATGTTTTATTGGAGTTAGGGTCAACCGGGATCCTCTCGTAATCGACCAAGACGCGCTTTATTTTCGTGTATTATTTTTGTCTTGCCCTTCCATGATATTTTTAAATTTTGTGAAGGGATCACCTCTAATATGGTGTGAGGACCCGAGTATTGGTCTCCGAATTTTCCTTTTTTTGGTTCTATTAGGACAAAAATTGGGTCACCCGGTTTGAAAGTTTCTTCGTTTATGTGACGATCATAATACTTTTTATATCGAATTTTTGATAGATTTAATTTTTCTGCGGCGGCGATTTGTAATTCTTGCACCCTCGTGCTCAAGTTCGAGAGGTATTGATTATATGTTTCATTTTCGAAGTCTTCGGGTATTCTTTTTCGGCTGGGTACCCGGGCGATTTTCCCGAACACTAATTCGTGTGGAGTGTAACCAGTGCCCTCGTGGACGCTGGTATTATAAGAAAACGCGGCCAAGTCAGTCCATTCGTCCCAGTCATCGTATTTATTGATATACATTTTTAGGTATTCCGTTAAGACGATGTGCGATCGCTCTAAAGAGCCGTTTGTCTGTGGGTGAAAGGCTGTGGTTCGAAATTGTTCGATTTTGAATTTTTGTGCAATAGTTTTCATGAATTTACTAGTGAAATTTGCTCCTTGGTCGGTAAGAATGGCTCTAGGAGCTCCGAATTGGCATATAAATTTTTTAATGAACGCATCTGCGATTTTTATTGATGTCGACTGTGTGAGGAGTACGCACACGAAGTATTTTGTTAGCAAATCTTGTATTGTTAATATATATGTATTTCCTTCTCTGGTAGTAGGTAGCGGTCCTACTATGTCTAATGCTACTTTATCAAAGGCGCGTCCAGGAGTGTCGGTAAGAATCATTGGTTGCCTGGTTTTAACACGAACGAGTTTCTTCCGTTGACAGTCTTCGCACTTTCGAATATAATCTTCAACGGCTTTCTTCATTCCTTTCCAAAAATAATGGTGTCTAATTCGGTTATAAGTTTTAGTTACTCCTTTATGTCCAGCTAATGCAGACGCGTGATTTTCTGTAATTATATTTTGTCTCTTTGACTCTTCGGGAATTTGAACTATTTGTAAACATATTGTGACCTCGATATCCTCCTCGTCAACGGTTTCGAGAATGTCCATAATGATATCTTGCCAGGTCAATTGATCGATATTTGTTGTTTTGGCTATGCTAAATGAATATATTACAAGTTCTTTTATTGTATCTTTAAAAGAAGATAACGCTTCGCCCCAGGTTATTGTGGTTAGGGGAGTATTCTGCGTTTCTTTTATGACTAACCCGATGAGGATTCGTCCCTTATTACTTGTTACGTGGGCCTTTCCCAAAGTGAGTTCGTTCACTTCTTCTAATGTTCCAGTTTCTAATAGTTGTTTGGCTCCATTGTCGCAAGGTTTCCCATCTGCGCTTAAGAAGAAGATAAGCGTTTCTTTTCGTAAAGACAACGGGTCGCGACTAATTATTGGTACTGTCCTAATGTCCCTATCGGGATCCGCTTCGTATGTTTCTTCTGGGGAATCGTTTAGCTCAATTAACGATGATTCTGAATCAGTAGTTGATTCGTTTGACGCGTTAGATTCTATTTCGGAATCGTTGTAATCGGAGTCTTCCAGTTCCAGTGATATTGGAGATTGCGGAGGTGAAACGGTTTGACGTGGAATATTTAATTCCTGTGCTTCCTCTGTTTCCTGGTCCTCTCTTTCAATGTCACTCATGGGTTCTGGTGCGCTTTCTGGGGTGGTCTCTATTATAGGCGTTGGATCTTTTCGTGCCTTCCGGTGAGGTTGGATCCTCGTGGGTTTCGCTTTTGGGCGCTTGTTAGTTTCTTTGGTAGTTCGAGGCTTTTTACTAGGCACCCACTCATCATCAGTTTCCTCTCGCGGTCGTATGGGACACGCTCTCTTTACAGGAGGATTACGAGACAGCGCGTCTGCAAGTTTATTGCTTTTTCCCGGTTGATAGCGAATTTCGTAGTCGTATTCCGCTAATTTTAAGCGCCACCTAACGAGACGTGACGTTGGGTCTTTTACTCTATGTAACCAGATTAATGGTTGGTGGTCAGTATATAAAATGAATTTCTTCCCATATAAATAGGGTCGGAAATGTCTAACACAATACACAATGGCTAGGAGTTCCTTTTCTATGGTTGCGTAATTTATCTCTGCTTTATTCAAGAGACGAGAGGCATAAGCGATTGGTAATTCTTTTCCATCGATGTTTTGACTCAATATTCCTCCTATAGCAAATTCGGAGGCGTCAGTGGTAACATGAAATTCTAGGTCAAAATTCGGATATTTCAGGATAGGTTCTTCCTGCAATGCTAATCTTAAGTGGTCGAAAGCCGTTTTCTGGGACGGTCCCCACTCGAATATAGTATCTTTCTTCAACAGTTGGGTCAACGGACGAGCTATTTTAGAAAAGTCTGGGATAAATTTCCTATAATATCCGGTTAGACCAAGGAATTGTTTGATTCCTTTTGGTGTACTTGGTGCCGGGTAATTTCGAACAGCTTCAATTTTTCCTGGGTCCGGTTTTACCCCTTGTTCTGTAATTATATGACCCAAATATGCGACTTCTTTGTGTAAAAATTTACATTTTGAAGGCTGAAGTTTAAGATTCGCCTCTCTTAGGCGTTGAGCAAGTTTTTTAAATTTTATTAGGTGTTCTGTGAGGGAACTCGCATAAAGGACGATATCGTCCAAGTAAACAAACATTTCTGTGCCTTGGAGTCCTGTAAGTGTGTGATCCATTAGGCGTTGGAAAGTTGCTGGTGCGTTACATAATCCAAATGGCATTCTAACAAACTCATAATGCCCATGAGGTGTAGAGAAGGCCGTTTTTGGTGCGTCTTCCGGCTTCATAGGGATTTGGTGAAATCCAGAAGCAAGGTCGAATACGGAGAAGTATTTGGCTCCTCCTAATTGATCTAATATCTCATTGATATTTGGAAGTGGATATGCGTCAGGAACGGTTTTTTCGTTTAAATCCCTGAAGTCAATTACCATTCTCCACAAGAGTTCCCCATCAGGTCCCGGTTTTTTGGAGACGATCCAAATAGGTGAGTTGTAAGGTGATAACGATGGCTTGATAATTTCGTTTTCAAGTAAGTTCTTTACTTGTTTGTCTATTTCTTTCTTATGTACAGGTGGGAAGCGATATTGTTTAGTATTTACAGGCACTGGGTCCGTTGTTTGGATCCCATGTTGGATAGCGTTTGTATGGCCTAACTTCTCATCTGGTAAATGGAAGAGGTCGTGGTATTTACATAAAATTTCTTGGACATGAAGTTTTTCTTCCGGATTCATATGTTCCGTAGAAATTAGTTTGAACACTTGTTCCATTCTCGTTGCGGTATGTTCAGAAATTGTTGGTATTTCCTCACCCGACGCCATAGCAAGAGACTCCTGGAATTCTAGGGGATGGGTTGTTTCGGCATAATGCCTTGAGGATGAGAGTGAGTACACCTCCGCGGGTGTCTCTGAATGATGGATCGACGGATCCTGGGGAAAGAGGGGCTTGATAGGAGTGACGTGTTTAGACGTCTTAGTCTCTTTTGGTCGTCTTTGTTTGGGTTCTGGGATGACAATTTCGAATTCTTCCAATTCAACGGTAGGTACAGTGATTGTTTTGTCCACTTCATTAGAATTTATAATTTGTAAGTACGCTTTGCCGTCCTGATTACGGACGAGGGCATTACCTGCATGAATTCCAGTGCCTAATTCTAATCTAGCTAAATATCCTTCCTTTACATTTGAATTTGATATATTTACAGAACAGACCGTTTTTGATCTGGCGGGTAATACGAGTTGATCTCTATTTACAAATGGAATGGAGTTCCCCTCGAACTCCAACTGTTTCTTTGAGTAATGTATTGAAGCGTTCTGTTTTATAAAGAACTCGGTTCCTAATATTCCGTGTGGTTTAATCGGGAAGTCGTTTTCGACTATATGGAATGTGACATTTTTGTCTAGTAGAGCTATGGTTACTGTCCCAAAAGTGGGGACGAGGTCTTTAGCAATGCCTCTTAATTGCACCCTTTTATTGGTATCTATTTCTCGAGGTTGTTTTAGTACGTGAAATTTCAATAAATTCACTTCAGAACCGGTGTCTATCATTAATTCTGGTGCCATTATAAAATCCGGGGATTGAATGATTATTGACGGGGCTTCATCGACGGCATTTAACCATGCGGTAGCGATTCTAGTTTTGTCATTCCTGCCTCCGTTTGTATTATTATCGGACGCGCTCCTGGGTGGCCCGTTCCACGGTACGCGTCCGCTGTCGACCGTAGGGGCAGAGCGTTTGCCGAGTCTCTTTCCTGGGAGGTTCCAGGGTTTCCCTCATTACGATTGAATATTCGTTTTCTACATTCGGAGATTAAATGTCCGGGCTTTTTGCAGTATGCACAGATACGCAATTCCGTAGGTCTTGAGGGAGGAGGTCGAGTTTTGTCCCAGTAGGGGAGCAAAGGGTTGGATGCTTGATTGCCATGTCCTGCAGCGCGATTTGCCGGATACCTCTCGAAAGGTTGTGGAGCGGTATTTTGGTTATTCCTGCAGGTTCGCGCATCATGTCCTGTTTTACTACAAAGTTGACATGTTAATTTAGGAGCCTTTTGCTCTGAAAATCTTTGGCGGTCTCTTTCTATTTTCTTGTCTACGGATACGGCTAATTCAAAAGTTTCGTCGAGCGTTTCGAAATTATTTTGGAGTAGTCTGTTTCGTATATACGGAGGAAGACCATCCACAAATGAGTCTAGCGTCAATCGATCTATATCTTCGAGGTGATTCTGTGTAAGGTCACGATAATATTCGCTGTCCTCTTCCAAAATAGCGAATCGGAGGTCTTTAACACGTGAAATATATTCCAACATATGTTCATTGGTTCCTTTAATGACGTTAGCGAGTTCTCCACGATAGTGGTCCGACGTTTTCGCAGGGGAGAAGGTACGTTTAAGTTGTTTTATTAAATCGTTTACGGAGTCGAAGACCCGATCCTCAACCGCCAAGTATGCGTGATCTTGTAATTTATTCGTTAACAACCTCGCTAGCTGAGGTTCAGCATGCGAGGGAACCAAAGCCTTAGCCCTATTGCAGGCTCTCGCGAATTGCAAAATGGACATATTGTGCCCGTTAAATTTTGGGACTGTTTCCACGGCGTCCTTTAATTTGATCTGGGGCGATAGACCCTGGTCCGGAATATTATTATGTCTCAATGCTTCAGGAGTTTTATTGAAGTTTAATACCGCTTTTCTATCAAAGCGTGAGGAGGCCGGTGTGGCAAAATTATCCGCGACTGGCGGGGGTGCAAAAAATTTTTCTATCATTCCTTTCATAGCTTGCATTTGATTGGAGAGACCTTCCAACGTAGGGCCGCCCGTTCCGGTAGCTACGCCCGAATGCATTTTGGGTTCCTTATTAACAACTAGTTTCGCGCACAAACTTTCTATTTCAGATTGTTTTTGTTTTAACAATTGAACCTTTTCCTTTAATTCGGCGGTCGCGACGTCTATGGGGTTAGTGGAAGGGTCAATCTCTTGGTCTATCACGCAGGGATCGTCGATATCGCCGTGTTCAGACATTTTGAGTTTAGTAAAACTGTTAGTTAAGGGAGAATGAGGAAATTTCTTTTGGCGTACGGTAGCCGTTACTCAAAATCTACTGTATTCTCTACCCGGGTAGTTTAAATCAAATTTGTTATAATTTTTCCTTATTTGACGGCGATACTCTGTGCACGCGGCACGACTGTTAATAGGCCGTAATTCAAACAAAAGGTTTTTGCAACGAGGGCACTCAGGAAACGTATCGTTAGGTTGGTGGTAATGCACTTGATATATTTCGTCTACCTCCACTGGGTTTGAATCAAAACAATTTAGGCAAATTTTTTCGCCTTCCGTGGTCGTTGCTACACCTCCAGAAACACAAATCAACGTGTTTGAATCTGACAAAACGTCTCGCAGCCTGCGGCTTGGGTAATATAATGTACTTTGATTTTGGCGTGAATCGCACATGTTAGTTATCAACATCTTATGTCGCGTCTGGCAGTTTGTTTAAATTTCGTGATAAAAATATTAGTGACTCAATTTCTGTTTGAAAGGAAGTACCACTGTGTACACTCGACACAGTTGGTTGCGGGACGCGTTTGATATATCACGCTATTGCACCTTAGGCAATTCGGGAATGTATAAGGTCTTTGGCAGTAATGAATTTGATACTCTGTCACCGTTTCTGTTGAATTTAGTCGAGAGCAATGTAGGCAAATTTCGTCGCCTTCGTCATTTGTCGCTAATTTCCCGTAGACACAGATCATCCACTGTATGGATTCCGTCAACCTTTGTAATTGGCGGCTCTGGTATGTTGGTTTCCACGGGTTTACGCGTTCTAAGTACATATTAAATAGCGGTGTCGCTACAAAATAAGTCTTTATATTTCAAATTAGAAACTATAAAGTTTTTATTTAATCTCGAGCGTTGTATCGACCACATGTATTCGCGGCTTTTCGAAAATACGCATCTTGTCCATGAGAAATTTTCAAATTTTGTCACCGTGTTACAACGGCATGATGTCGCCGGTGAAACTTTAGATTCGTGTCACATCGCTAAAACTATATGCAACAGCGAATATTTCGACGGTGAATCTCTTATCGATTGCGAACTGCTGGCATGTGCCATGAATGATATTGTCGACGCCGCTCGTAGCGAATGTTAAATTGTACAATTAGTACATTATTTGTAACAATATATATATCATAAACATATATAATGTCTCAATTTTATTTACCCGTCTTCCTTCTCTCCTTTTTTTCCATGATTCATGCGTATGACGAATTAGCGCACAAAATCATCCGATACAGTTTCGGCGGATACAGCATAATTATATGTATGCGCGGCATTATCATGTAGATTGCGAACTGGTAGCATGCGCCATCAATGATATTCTGATGCTCGTAGGAAAAAATGTTAAAATTATACTCTTTTAAATTTAAATAACTTTCTTAAACACATATTATTTGTCAATTTTATTCATCCGTCTTCCTCCTGACCACATAATTTTAAGATTCAGCGTTTATTTCGTTCGAGCGTTCTTCGCGCCGTGAAAATGACGTCACCTTCCACGGCTGCTCCAGAGGAGTCAAATTACACACGATCGCGCGAGACGCAGCGACGCTAAATCGGAACGCTTTAGAATACTATTAACTTTAGAACGAAAGCGGTTGTACCCCTATGTAGTGTTGTATCTTCCCCTCCTCGAAATTTTAACTTTAAAGTAATGCTCTGTCTCTTTTCCTCCCCGAAGACGCGGTGTGAAAACGCTGGTCTTTCCCGGCATTGTCCGACACAATTATTAAACAATTCCATCGCATAATGATTTGGAAAAATAATTGGGGGTTGTCCCCTCACTCTGAAAAAATTTTTTTGGGGTGGGTCAAGGTTTTGAACGAGATTTTTTGGGGGTCATTCCCCCTTCCGACGGTGGGTCCGGTCTGGAGAGGCCTCCGCGGCGGCTCGGTCCGGAGTGATCACCTCCACGATCGCGCTTCCCCCACTCCGCGGCTCGTGCGCGCGCAACCTGTCTTCCTCTCCCCGCAGGCCCCCGCCCATGTTTCCCTCTGCCGCACTCCCCCGCGCGCCACAACTCCCCCCCCCCCCCCCGCCCCCGCGCTCCCCTCAGAGGACTTGGGTTAGAACTGTCCTAGACATACTACTAACGTACCTTAAAGGATTTTTAAAAATTTTGAGAAATGGTCGATTTTACAGCTGTTTGAAGGTAAGTGCTAACTTTTTTTCAGTAAATTATAGCTATAGAAGTAGTAAACGGATAGAGATTGGAGATGAGCTTTACGGTGCTTATAGAGAAGACATTGAAGTTTTGAGAAAAAATTATTTTAGTTTAAAAAAATAAAAATTTGAACCACTTTTGTGCAATTATTTTAAACAAATGCAGTTTTTTAACATCGGGCGCGATTTTAAAAATCTAAAAAAAAGGAGAATATAGTTCTATGGAGAATATAGTCCCTCGATGGACTAATTTTCAAAAGTATGGACATTTTAAAATTGGCCCTGTAAAAATTGCCGAAAGTTGACGCTGCGTCAAATCACACCGGCTCGACTGGCTGAGCCGTGCGGTACACGCAGCGGCCAAGTGCTATTGTTATACAGTTTTCTCGAATACGGTAAGTATTTGTAAAAAACTGAAGAAGGAACACGTTTACTGTTTTTTATACACAGCATAGTACGTGTTGAGATGTAATTATTTTTTTATGCATGTTTGAATGCGTAAGGTAACCGCGCTTTTTTTTTGTTTGAGATTGGTCAAATGTGTGTCTTGTTTGTTGTTGGTGCATGAGGCATGGGATACATGTGAGAATGACTCACTCTCTCATTTTTTTTTTTTTGTATTAGGTCTAAGGCTGAGTGTGTCAGGCGCTTTTATAATTATTTTAAAGTTTCTACTATTATTTTAAATAAGGTAATATTCCATACATACAAAGCTGTCTGTTTTATTTGTCAGATACGTAGTTTGTAACAGTACGGTAACTCAATTTTTGGTGTTCGAAATATTTTCCTTGAAACGAAGGTGACCCTCAGTTTTTTAAATGGAATGCTATATATTTGATTATCCAATATGAAAGCGACTGTCAAGACAAATTCAACCATATGGTATACAGTATTGTCTCTCTGAGGTCTCGATTCGGTGGACCCGCTGTGGGCTTTTCGCTATCCCGAAAACTTCGTTATAGAAAAAGTTGCGAAGAACGAGCCGCAAGAGCAATCGGCTCTCCTAAATAGCAACGACATAATGAATTTCCCAAATGTGCTTGCTCAATTACAAAAAAATAGGTAAGCATGCGAAAGATAGGGAAGACTGTGGCATTGAACACCTAAGAATAACTGGTTTGAAACGGCGTGGCTTCAAGAGCATCTTCAGCGTAATGTGCACTTTATGCCATTACAAAAATGAAATCTGCAATCAATCGGACGAAGCCGAACAAGTGGATTGCAATCAGGGCGCTGTTAATGCAACAATTTTATGTGGAGGCAGCTATGCCCACTTGGAACACACTTTGGCGGGAAGAACATACGTTGCATGTCGAAGAGAGACTTTGTGAAGAATCACGATGAATTCGTCAAGTCCATAATTACCGCTGCAGAAGAAGAGATGCTAGCAGCGGCTGAAGAAGAAAAACGTTTGGCGATTGAAAGAGGCGACGTTCTTCCCGGATCAGGAACCCCTCACATCCCCGTTGTGGCCGACGGAAGCTGGATGAGAGATCCTACCGCAGTGGATGTTACGATTCTGCGTCTGGAGTCGGCGTGATAGTTGGCTATCGAAGAAAGTTTTATTTTACGGCGTGCGGAATAAAGTTTGCAGAATTTGTCGGATTGCTGCGAAAAACAAGAAAGAACCCCGAAAGCACACATGCTTCAAAAACTGGAACACATCTCGAGCATCGACTGCTATGGAAAGTGATGCTATAGTAGAAGGATTCAATACTAGTGTTACGTTCGGAACGTAAAATTTTTCTTTTTGGTCAGGGTATGAATCAACAACGCCTAGCGTTATGGGAAATCCCTCGTTGATCATACTCCTGCCCATTAATTAATATTATTTTTGATAGAACAAAGTCCCTTTCTTGGAGCGTCGTCGTTTCGACGTATTGCCGTCCAGCGATACAGATAAGGTGGTGCTGACGCAGCGGCGATTTCACCAGAGAGTCGTGTTCGAAAAGACCCAGTGATTCTCCTTCTGTACCGAATCCGTCCTGTGTAAGCGGCAGGGGTGCGTTTCAACAATGCCTTGCAGCATTGTGGGAGAACCCTCGTTGAGAACACCTCTGACCGCCGCGTTAAACATTGTAACATAATCAGTAACGGCTACAGCGGGAATGCGCAGACTGGATCATTTCTCAGAAGACTGACGGAATTGTATACTCTACATCCGGTGCAGGGAACCGCGCCTTCCCACGGTTTTGTCGCTTGCGTGAATTATTAATTAATTAAAAATTGTTGTTAAAATTGAATACCCAACACAATTTCTGATAGTCCAACGATTGTGGGATTCCCCTAGTCAGAAATTGTGTATATGAAATTATGCACATTGAGAGAGCGGCCCTCAGCCGTGCGAAATTGTATGGTTTTCGAGATGTGGAATGTCATATTTTCCTGTGCATACGAATATCGATCATATATTGAATCGGGAATCTGATAGATGAACGTGAGCATACACACACACACACACACCACCTCGTAAAGTAGACGGGCCCATGGTAACGCGGCCGAGCGATAAAATGCAGCGTAAGCATTTTCGGTACGGACCCACTCTGGTCGCTGCCGAGAGCGTGAAGCTGCGACACTCTGTGACGGTAAATCGTGAGATGCGTGTCATTGGGGTCCGCAAGTGTCTTAGAGCTAGAGTTCTCCGGTCTACTGTGTAACCGCGTGAAAGACTCGACTTTGCGAAACAAATATTCTAACTACTTTGAAACTATTTATTTTAAACAAATATTCTATTAACTTCCGAATTATTTTATTCTGTTACTCTAAGTTTTTAACGAATTTGCTCAATTAAAATTATTATTCAACTCAAGTCAATTCAAACGATAATCAAGTGTGTGCGTGTTCGCGTTTCATCTTCTTTTCTGATTCAGGTTTATCAGCGACAAGGAACTATTTGAACCAAAAAGGGAAATTTAAACCATATTGTCAATTAGATTATTGTGACTGTCTGGTGAGTTGCACATCTTATCTCTTCTGTACACGAAAATACACTGTTATAATTAATTCGTATCTAATAATAATTTCTGACAATCAATCGATTGTGGGATTCCCCTAGTCAAGAGTTATCTTCGATTACAACGATATATTGAAATTCTCCATACATTAGTATTCCATTGTTATGTTTTTGCTTCCATTCAGTATTTAATCATTAAAGCTTTATTTACTATTAAATTCTACTCATCATTTACCTATCTGATTCCATTGAAAAGACCCGTACGGGACTAGAGCCCCAACGATCCCAAAATCTACCCCTTATACATCTGATAAGGTACTTAGAAATTTAAAATATAAAAAAATTGACTGTTACAAGCGCGGCGAGCCTCCTTGCTTTTCTTACGAAAACATTCAATACAGCAACTTCCGATAGTCTAACGACTGTGGGATATCCCTAATCCGAATTTGCTTGTATAAAACGTGCCGCTCGAACACTAAAGCCCGCGGCGCGTAACACTAGCGTAGAAAAACGTGGGCTCGTTTATTCTACTGTGATTGCTGATGGGAACAGCAGCGTGTATAAGAAGATTATTGATGCTGATCCATATAAAAAACAGATTCGCGTAAAAAAAATTGAATGCACGAATCATTTGTTGCGAAACTTCTGCACAAAAATAAAAGCAATTGTGAAGAAGACTACACCTGGACCATTGAGGCAAGCTGTGGAAAGTAGCATTCGCCGGATACGCACTGATATCGTAAAAGCCGCAAAGTTTAGATACGATCAGAATGTATCAATCGACGAAAAAACGAAGAATTTGCACGGCGACATAGAGAATGTTCCGAGCCACGTGTTTGGTGAACACAAACAGTGTGCACAACTAAAATATTTCTGCGATGGAAAGAATAAAGAGAATGAAAGAAACATCGTTCCAGAATTGATGACAATTGGAGTGTACCAGGACATAAAAGAAATACTTCGTCCACTATTAGCTCATGCGGAGAGCTTACTCTATAACACCAATAATAACGCTGTGGAAAGTTTGAACGCGATAATTGCCAAGTACATCGGCGGAAAACGATTAAATTTCGCCGAGAGAGGATCGTATACAGTAAGATGTGCTGGTGCTGTCGTGGAGTACAACAGTAATCAAGTGCACTCGCGACTGAATGCGATAATGAAGAAGAAAACGCCCGAGGTTGTGCGCCAAATGGAAGAAAAGAAGAAGAAAGAAAAGAAAAAGAGAGCTGCAAAACAGAAGGAAACGAAGGCTGCGCGATATGTACGCAAACAATTGCCCTCGCAGAAAGATTCCGATTATGGACCAAATGCACAGAAGCCAGACATGCCATCCGAAATGTATGAACTGGAGCGGAAAAAGCATATACAAATGCTGAGTGATTGGCAAAAGCAAAGACATGCCATTGAAGACGAAACCATCGGACAAGCGAAGAACCGCAGATGGTTGCACTACAGGTCCAAATTGTTGACAGCTTCCAATTTTGGAAAAGTGTGCCGTCGCCGACCTGACACGCTATGCGCAAATGCAGTGAAGTCATTTGTGTATCCGAAGTTAATTAGTGCACCCGCGGTGGAATACGGGAAAGAATGCGAGAAAATTGCTCGCGAAGAATTGAAGAAGCAATACACAGGTATTGCGGAATGTGGAATTTTCATCGACAGCTGCATCCCCTTCTTAGGAGCTTCACCGGATGGGATCATCGGTCAAGATGGTATTTTGGAAATTAATTGCCCCAAATCAGCGGAGAACTTTACGCCGGAAGAAGCTATGGAAACAGTACGCGCTGTCAAGAGCATGTTCACATGTAATAAAACAGGTATTTCAATGAGCAAAACGCATCACTATTATTATCAAGTACAAGGTCAATGACATATTACTGACAGAAAGTACTGTACATTTTGCGTTTGGACCCCGAAGGGGCTGAACGCTATAACAGTAGAGAGAGATGATGCGTTTTGGAAAAAAGAAATGAAGCCAAAACTGGTGCAATTTTATTTAGAATGCATGCTACCCGAATTAATAGATAGTCGGCACAATAGGTGCATGCCTATTCGGGAGCCTCAATTTATATTAGCAGAAAGAATGAAAGAAAAACCGAAAAGCTTGAAAAAGCGAAAATGGTCACCCTCCAAAAATAGTGAAACTATTGCATCAGTCTAGCGTCGCACCGCGCTGTAAAGTGCAGGACCACCGACCGTGTCAGTGGTCACAAGTGTCGCCAGTCGCACTTTTCCTCGCGGATCGGAAGATCACGCGTGTCGATCGACGCCGCCGTACCTTTCTCAAGAATGTGACGAGGGAAAGAATAAATTTGATCAATCAGGCGTCGCACCGCACTGCAACGTGCAGGGCCACTGACCGTGTCAGCAGTGATGCCAGAATCGTGGGACACGGGACGGGACGCTTACCCCCACTATGACCTACCGTCGTCTCTCACTATGGCCTACCGGCGTCCCCCACTTTATTCCCACCGCGCTGCACACAAGCATATTTTTACTCTTGTCCGTGTGAGCTGTCTGTTGGGCAGCCGTGCACACGGACAGAGGTAGGGATATGCTTGTGTGCAGTACGATGGGAAGAAAGTGGGGGACGCCGGTAGGCCATAGTGGGAGACGACGGTAGGTCATAGTGGGGGTAAGCGTCCCGTCCCACGATTCTGGCATCACTGCGTGTCAGTGGTCACAAGTGTCGCCAGTCGCACTTTTCCTCGCCCATCGTAAGATCACGCGAGTCGATCGACGCCGCCGTACCTTTCTCAAAAAAGTGACGAGGGAAAGAATAAATTTGATCAATCAGGCGTCGCACCGCACTGCAACGTGCAGGGCCACTGACCGTGTCAGTGGTCACAAGTGTCGCCACTCGCACTTTTCCTCGCGGATCGGAAGATCACGTGAGTCGATCGACGCCGCCGTACCTTTTTCAAAAAAGTGACGAAGGAAATAATAAATTTAATTCACCCTTTAATTTTTTCAGACATATTTCTTAGTTCACAGGAGCAGACAGACGGAATCCGGTTCGGTGAAGGTGCGTCAAGCTGATACATACGGGCGTCGCAGGTATGCATGATGCTCGACGAAATATTGAAACGAACTTTTACTTTTATACCCAACTTACCAAAATGTCCGCGATCATTTCTTACAGACGAACTTTTCATAAAATTACTGCGCACATGGTGTATGGGACAGTAATCCAGGGCAAATGGAGTGCTACATGAAATAATAAGTACCTACCATATTTCAGGTAAAGTTTGACACTTTATAAATCTATGGTAAAACTTTGTACGCTTATAAAACAACAATTAAGTATTTCCATTACATAATGTGTTACAGATCCACACTGCCGTACATCAGATTTCATTACAAGCGATCTGGCAAAATTGTAGGAAGACCGCCAATGGAGAAGAGGAATTGCCCAGAATGAGAAAAAATAATAAGAGAATATAATTCTTCGAAATGTCTTATTTCAATTCTCCAATGAAATTGGACTGATTTATTGTGATGACGGTAACTTCATTACAAACAAAGAAATATATAAAAAAATGTTAAACGATTTTATCAACAAAAGTACTAACAACTAAAAAATAATTGTATTCTTGTACTACAATTTCGATGGTGTTTTTTAACTTTAAATAAAAACGTGGAGCAGGATATTTCATAACAGAATATGAATCAATTTAGTACAGCATCAAGTGTCGAAATGAATTTATTGCGAGATATCCTGCTCCACGATTTTATTTAAAGTAAAAATACACCATCGTAATTGTAGTATAAGAAAATAATTATTTTTTAGTTTTTAATGCATTTTTAATAAAATCGTTGATTATAATTTTTTTTATTTTCTAGTTTTTAGTGTTTGTGGATTTACATTTCACAACTCAAACATCTTTACAAATATCTTTTATTGCTGTATGCAGATTAACAGTTTGCTTGAACCATACAGTGCTAAAAGTTCGTAAAGAACGCGAGTGGTTGATTTTAAGTCGATTGAATTTGTGGTTATGGGTTATTATTTATTGGTGACTGGGTAATTTTGTCACCCCCTTGGGTTTTTTTCAGAATTTTGTATTGTCATCCAAACTACGCACCCCTGCAAAGTTTCAAGACAATTGGATTGTTGGAAGTGGATTAAAATTGAGTTTCCAGATCTGAATCAAACATACAAACAAACAGGAGATCGTAGCTGAATAAAATCGTTTAATGAGACATTCCAAAATATACGTATTGTTAGTACTGATCTCTAGTTTATATTGATAAATTTTACAATCTTGGAAGAACAATTCCGAAGAAAAGCATGTACAAAAGTATTAAATTGAAATATACTTTTGTCCAAATTGATGTTTTATAAAAATGATTACATTATTAAATTTGTATTTAAACGACAGACAATTCTTGTTGATAAAAAAGATAATAAAGATAATTTGATGTATAGTTATATAGAAAAGAAAACGTCATATGTTTTTAGAAGAATTATAGCGTTTTAGATTTCATTACGATCAGCGTGTTACACTTCGGTGATGTACCTTTATTCAAATTGTATGCTTTGAAATTGCACATTGATTATACAAAATATTACATCCTTCTACGTATAAATAAAAACTATTGATACGCAAATTAGTATTGTTTCATTGACATGTTTCCTAACTTCACTACCCAACCTCTCTATCTTTCATTATTGCTATCCTCTTTTACGTTCAGCGAGACTCTGATGCTAGACGCAGCAATCGGACGCGCTACATCTACAGCTGATGCAGGGGCAAACACCTACAGGAGCGGTGGTTATGTGTGAGTGACTGACGCTCGCTGTTCCGCACACATAACCACCGCTCCTGTACGTGTTCCCCCTCCATCAGCGGTAGTTGAAGGCCGCTGATCCCTGCCTAGACGCAGTTCTCGTGCCGTATTCCTCCAAACCTTCTCAGTAGAAGAAGCTGTGGCAACAGCGCGGCGGAGACGGGGAGAACAGAAAATGTGGCAACTATGCGTCAAAAATTCGTCTACATAGAGTACCTGGAGATGTTACCTCTGTATAACTTCTTTTTACCGACTGCAGTAGTTTCATTAGGGTCCGTCTGTTTACTGAGGACGCCACGGTCAATTCGGACCATAACAAACTTGAGACGGCAGCCTTAATAGCTTTACAAAATTAATGATATACAAAAATTGCGCCAATTATAACAATGGTTATTTATATAATGATATTTTAATAGGAATATATTCAAAATACTTGGCGCTGCGAAACCGAAAAAATGTTAATTGGTTTAATATTAATAATTTGCAACAGCTCCCTTACAATGTATACCTACACACATTGACGGGCGGTCTACTGGGGTCCGAACGTACCCACCCCACTGTTTTGCTTTCTCGCTGCGAGCGAGGACCTTCGGACCCCAGTAGGCCGCCCGTTGACCGCCGAGAGCAACAAAACCGACGGGCCACATAAAATGTTCATGTTTTTGACAAGTATTGATAAAAGTATTACCAATCGATTCCTCATGTCTTCCCGATGAAAATGGTCCAAAAAATTATATAATTCGGACCATAATTAAGGATATTACGTGAGAAATCTTTTTGCAGAGTTCAAAGCCCGTTTCGTTAAAAATAGTCCGATTTAAATTATTTTCTGTCCAATTAATCGGGAGAACGCCAGGAATCCATTGGTGTCACTTTCATATTGATACGATGAAAAATATACAAATTCAGATTCTGTAGAATCTGACCGGTAGGCGACCGCGCGCGGGTCAGGCCGCAAAGGCTCAGGTCGGTTATTCTATTTTCTAGGATGAAGATAAGATGAAAGTTGAACCGTTATTCGAAATCGAAGTTGAAAGGCACTTCGAATAAATCAAGTTATTTTATCTTCAAATAACGAATAAACGGCAAGGACCTTTTATCTAGATGTTATTTAGATGTTATCTTCGCCCAACTCTGCATGCTACACAGCATATGTCCGTCTTAGAGTATATAGGAATAACGTGTCAAAATTTGAGGAAGATCAGTTCAACAGGTCTTGAGTTTTGCGCGAATATAAAAATCGGCTCTGTTTTTATATAATAGGTATAGAAAAGATATTAATTCTAATAAACACGTATCAGTCACGCTACGATCTCGGGCGAAGCCGACCCTGGGCGAGACTCTGACCGATCAATCTGGCTAGTTTTGGTAAGCAGATGTCTACTTTTACACCTCTACGTTATCGAGAGGGGGAGGATGGTCCCTCCTCACCAAGGAAAATTTGGCTGATCAGCAATGTTCTTTGCTCATTCTGATCTGCGTTCGGACCACCAAATCCGAGCAGCCCTCATAAAACAAAATTTTCACAATTACTTCGATCACCCTACGGATCACAGAGTCTACATCGATCTAATCATGCTTTCGGATAAGTTGCACTCTCGTCGGACTCCGCGATGAGCCAGGAATCGATACGATAAGAGAGTGCGTTTAAGAAATCCCTATCCCTTTTATAATTTGTATTGCTTCGTGATAATTTTAATTGGGAGAACGCCATGAATCCATTAGTGTTATTTTCAGATCGATACGATGACGAATAATGAGTCTCTTAACACGCTGTAATGAATATTTCACCCTCGACTGTGGGTCGCCGACCTCGATTCGCTGTGGTCGGCCGAGGATTCATACCTGTTACAGAAAAGCTGTATTCTTTATTCTTTATCGTATCGATATGGAAGTGATACCGATGCATTTCTTACGTTTTTCAAATGAAAATTATACCGAATTTCATGTAAATCGAACGCGTGTAATTTAAAAAGAGGATGGCCCAGGCGAGACCACGCGCAAACTACCCCTTCTGGCCCCGAGTGCCCCCGCCATGTGTTTTGACGCTGATCGCGAGTAATCGCGTGTGATTTGTTAGTACAACAACGCGTGGGTGGAGCTGTATATGTAGATCAATTGTTTATAAATATATATTAGCAGTAGATTGCTGATAAGCGCGGCGGATTGATTGCAAGGTGTGCAGTAACAACGCGTATTTCTACATACTTATAATGAAACTCAATTTAGTTCATCAATGGCTGAAAGAAAAATTACATGTACCCTGCTCCCAGGACTATATACATATTTCTCTCCTTTAACCATGACTGTTGAGACTTGGGATATTTAAGTTTATTCCCTGCGCCTGGCGAACACCTGGGTCGGCAATTCCAATTGCCATAATCCTGATACTCTCCGCGATGCCTCCACTGATGGGCGTTTTAATTTTTATTACTGGGCTAGACCTTACGAACCCCAGGAGAATGGTCACCAGTACCTTCTATCACACCTTGACCAATTATATTTTGGCATAACCACCTCCACCCCGAATTTCAGCTATGGAGGGAGGAACCAATGTTTACATTTTAAGGGAAAACACGGAGCCGAGGCAAAATCAAACGAAAAGTCAAAGTGTTCGGATATTAGACAGTGAGTTGCGAGTGTACCGTGCTGTTTTAACACATAAGAAAATGGCAGACTCCTGGAGTAAAAAATTGACAGGCGAACTTATTGATATGTACAGGCAAATGCCTTGCCTGTGGAAAATAAAAAAAAAATATATATTTCAATAGGAATTTAAAAACGGAATCCTACAAAAGGCTCATCAACTTGGTGAAGCCACACTTTCCGGAAGCCGATAAAGACTTCATTCGGAAAAGAATACAAAGTCTCCGTGGAACTTTCCGGAAGGAAATGCATAACGTGACGCAGTCCAAACGTTCCGGCAAGGGGGCGGACGAGGTATACGTACCTACCTTATGGTACTATGAGAAGATGTTGTTTACGTTGGATCAGGAGACCCCAAGCGCAAGTATGTCGAATATTGACAATGATGCGGGACCATCTTTCCTGGAGGAATCTTCTGAGGTGGAGGGAAACGGCACATCAACGAATAATTTGGAAGATGCAGCGGCATCAAAAAATAATTTAGAAGATGCAGCGGCATCAACAAATAATTTAGAAGATGCAGAGGCATCAATAATTGAAAAGGACCCTGCTGAAAGTGAAACCCAGCCTGATCGAGTAAGTTTATTTGTTTATTTTATTATTATTACTAATACGGGCCAAAAGTACTAAATATGTAGTAAAATCATTGAATGTGGGGCTGAAAGTAAAGAAAAAACAGAATTTCTAATGAATAATATTTTATTGACAATTTTGCAATACACAATTGATTACAATTGATTACTCCATACATTATAATTACAAAGTAATTCAATTTCATCATATTGAACAGTAATATTAACGCATGCGCAGGTTGACTTAATGTGCAAGGTGTTTAGAACTGTATATAATGTAAATATTAAAATTAAGCTGTACATTGTTTTAGCTGCTAAGATTAGATTATCGCGCACGGAACTGCGGTAGCTCTAACGGGTCGACGCGACCAAAAGGCTAGGTGTCACCATCTCGGTGATTGATTCCGAAACATTGTTCTCTCCCTACTCTTCTCCGCGAGCTCCGTTTCCGCGATCGCGGTATCCTCGCACCAGTCGGTCTCCTGGAGTCTGTAACTTCGCACTTTACTTAGCTACACTTACGCTTGTGAATAGATCGGCAGTTACAAAATCTACGGTTTTAGCTAATTCGATACGCGTGGTTCCTATGTGCTTGTTTAACACACCGCTGTGAATAAAACATTACCGGTTTCTACTAGTGCTGGTTAAGAACAAAAATTCTACTTACAATTAACTAAGCCTAATTAAATTAAGTAAACCTACTTATTCTAAACTAGAACTACTTAAAGTTAATTACACTAAAACTAAACCTTAATTAACAACGAACAAAAAAATTGGTCCTTCGAGCCGGATATTTAACGCGGTGATTGAAAAATCACTCTTCTAAAACCAGTGAACAAAGGATTCCGTTGCGTAACCGTTGTTACACGAGGCTTCGAACGTTCTCGACCTCGTTCGAATTCGTAAACAGTGCCGGTCACATAGTTTTTCTGCTACCGAACGTTCTGGAATCTGGAACACAATGGATATACTCATATCAGAACAGAAATACCTATACGGAAGGATTTCAAGGTTAACGGAAAATATGAAGAAGCTCGGCGCTAGCAAAATTACGAAAGGCGTAATTATTTCTCGACTGAAACTTTTGGAAAATTACTGGGCTACGTTTCTCCAAAACAACTCGAAATTATGCGCGAGTTTCAAGGAAGAGCACAAGGAAAAAGCATATTTCAAGGACGATCACATGAGCTTGTGCGAAGAAGCTTACCTACAGCAGAAAGCTAGTCTGCTGGATTCTCGAGATGATTTTCCCGAGGAACTGGAAGAAACAGTACACACTGGAACCGACTCCCAAGGCAGGACTTTGGAAAAAATTCCTATCCCTAAATTCTCGGGGGATTATCAAAACTGGCCAAGCTTTCGTGATTTGTTTCGCTCTCTGGTGATCAAAAACTCGAACCTCTCCGAAGTTGATAAACTACATTATCTTCAAACCAGTCTAACCGACGAAGCAGCGCGACTGATTCAAAACGTCACGTTAACGACGTCCAACTTCAAGCGAGCGTGGGAAACAATCATGGAGCAGTATGACGTCCCACGTCTCCTCATTCACGCTCATGTCACAAAGCTCCTGTCTTTGCCGGCTATGACGAAAGAATCAGCGCAAGAACTCAAGGATTTGCTTCATGGGACTCGAAATGCAGTGGACGCGTTAGCAACGCTGAATCTGCCTGTCGAACACTGGAGCGCCTTCTTAGTTGTGCTCACGGCTGAACGTCTGGATCCAAACACGAGGATGGCCTGGGAGATGTCCATCGGAACGACGCCGGAGCATCCGACCTTCGAGCAGATGAAGACATTCCTCAGTTCTCAAGTGAGAGCACTGGTGGCATCTGGAAGCGCCACCGGTGGATCAGCTGGTCAACACCGTTCCGGAACATCGGGTCATCAAGGAGGTGACAAGAAATCGTCTGGAGCTTCCAGTGGAGCAGCGCGTCAGCCCAAGACGCACTGTGTAACGAAGAACGCCGGGACTCAGAAGTGTGCCCTGTGCTCAGGAGAACACTTCATTCTCTACTGTCCTTCGTTTAAAGCGCTGGGTCCTCGGGAGAGAAAGGCTAGGGTAATAGAAAAGAAATTATGTTTTAATTGCCTAGCTGCGCATTCTTCTCGCGAATGCAAATCAAACAAGCGATGTCAACTCTGTCTGGGTAAGCACCATACCTCAATTCACATTCCCTTGGAACCAAACTCTGCTCCTGTCACTAATTCGCAGGTAACGCAACAAACGGGAGCAACTAACCAGGGCGCTTCTTCGTCGCTGAACTCGACTACAACTACTCATTGCGCTCAGACTAAGATGGGCGCTACCATGCTTCTCGCTACGGCTTTGGTTCGTGTGGCGTCCGTGACGGGTGAAGGGATAACGGTCAGGGCGCTGATCGACCCGTGCTCCGAAGTGTCCTTGATTGGTGAGAGTATCGCTCAATTACTAAGGCTTCCCAGGACACCAACAAATATTCCGGTAATAGGCGTAGCGAAGAACAAAACTTATTCTAGAGGTTCGGTGACTATAACGGTCTCTCATCGCAAAAACAAAGCGGTGAATCTCGCGGTTCAAGCTCTGGTACTTCCACAGCTGTCTTCCTATCAGCCTAGTCCCGCTCAATTGTTAACTTCTATGCCGCACTTAACGGATATCGAACTTGCTGACCCAGATTTTCTATCCTGCAGGAAAGTCGAATTACTCTTGGGAGCAGAAGTCTACTCACAAATCATACTTAAAGGGTTAATACATGGCCCTCCTCGCACGCCCGTAGCGCAAGCTACAACGCTAGGCTGGATTCTTACTGGCCCGATCGCCGATCGGGGAAATCTCTCTATCGCGAAAACCGCGGTAACACTCCAGTGCTCGACGGAGGCCGATATCTCTGAAATCTTGCAACGGTTCTGGGCAATTGAAGAGGTATCGACACCATTTACTTCGTTAAATAATGACGAAAGGGCGTGCGAGGAACACTTCGCGCAGACGCATTCTCGGGATGACAGTGGCAGGTATATCGTACGACTACCGTTCTCGCGTGCAAAATCTAGTTTCGGTCTATCTCGCGCGACTTCCGAGGTTCTCTTGAAAAAACTCGAAAGACGATTCCGGAAGTCTCCCGAACTGGAAACTGCGTACCGTCGATTTATGGATGAATATGAGTCGCTTGACCACATGAATCTAGCTACGGGAGATTCGCGTGATATTTCGAGTCACTATTATTTACCTCACCATGGGGTAATCCGCGCTTCGAGCACTACTACGAAACTTCGTGTAGTTTTTAACGCGTCTTCCAAAACGACCTCTGGTATTTCACTCAATGATCTTATACACAAAGGTCCTAACTTGCTTCCGGAGATATTCGATATTTTATTACGATGGCGTCTTCACTCCGTAGTGTTCTCAGCGGACATAGAAAAGATGTACCGCCAGATACGCGTGCATGCGGACGATTGCGATTTCCAACGCATTCTTTGGCGGAAGAACGCGTCGGAGCCTGTGCAGGCGTATCGACTGCTCACTGTCACATACGGGATGGCGTGTGCGCCCTACTTGGCCATTCGTACTTTAAAACAATTGAGCGCGGACGAAGTTGATCGGTACCCTTCTGCCGCGCCGTGCTTGCTTAACGACGTTTACATGGACGACGTTATCTCGGGAGCTGATACCGTTTCAACGGCGCTCCACATTCAAAAGGAATTACTTTCTTTGCTCAAGACGGGCGGTTTCAAACTCCGAAAATGGGCGTCGAACACGCCCGAGCTTCTCGAAACGCTGCCGCTCGATTATGTAGCAGTCACTCCGGACCTGTCTTGCAACTTCGAGGGCACCTTTTCTTTACTGGGTCTGAAGTGGCAAACCACTTCGGATTGTTTCTTGTTCTCCGCTGCGCCTAAAAAGCGAGACAACGCTCTTACAAAGCGTATTGTCTTTAGGGAAACCGCGAGTCTGTACGACCCGTTAGGATTTCTGGCTCCGGTAATAATCGCCGCGAAAATATTCGTGCAATCTCTTTGGCTTATAAAACTGGGATGGGATGAGCTTCTCCCTCTAAATCTAACCGAAACCTGGGAGCGTTATTACGACGGATTGAGCGCTCTCTCCTCATTGAGGATACCTCGATGGCTTGCCGTGAGAACGGAATCCGGATTCTATGAATTGCACGGCTTCGCCGACGCGTCGTTTAGGGCGTACGCCGCCGTAATTTATCTCCGTTCCTTGTCCGAAAATGAGTCCCCTCGTATTAATCTAGTCGCGGCCAAAACACGAGTCGCTCCACTAAAACAAATATCATTGCCACGGCTCGAATTGTGTGCCGCCACACTTCTTGCTAGACTAACAATACGCGTTGTACAAGCTCTAAACTTGCCTCGGAGCAAGGTACATTTATGGTCAGATTCTACGATCGTTTTGAGCTGGCTGCAGAAGCAGCCATCTCATTGGACGACATTTGTCGCTAACCGCGTTTCTGAAATTCAGACTACTTTACCTAATGCGAGGTGGCATCACATTCGGACAAAGGAGAATCCCGCTGATTGCGCATCGCGAGGAATTCAGGGGGACCTTCTAATAAACAATACGCTCTGGTGGCAGGGACCTTGCTTCTTGAAGCAATGTCAAATCGACGTTGAGTTTAGTCGAGTGGTCGAGTTCAGCACGACGGAGGAAACACGCACGAAATCGGTTCATACTGTGACAAAACTAGAAAATGAACCCCCGATATGGGAAATCATAATAAAATATTCCTCGTTTAAAAAGCTGAATCGCATCACTGCGTGGTGCATTCGCTTCACTTTGAAGCTTCAACGAAAGTCTTCACTCGAGATTCCCAGTGAATACCTGACCGTTTCCGAATTAGAGTTAGCCAGACTCACCTTAATCAGAGTTGTACAGCGCCAAGCCTTTGCTCGAGAGATCTCAAGGTTAGAAAATTCCGTTTCTATCTCCCGAGGTCCTCTCTCTCGTCTCGTTCCCTTCGTGGATGCTCAAGGCATCCTTCGTGCCGGCGGTCGACTAAAACACTCCACGCTGGATTTCGACGAAAGGCATCCGATAATCCTACCGGAGAAAGGATATTTTACTATTTTAATTGTACGCGACCACCATGAGAAAGCGCTTCATGGCGGTACGGAACTTACCTTAAGTATGCTGCGACAAAATTACTGGATTCTTCGAGGACGCCGCGTAGTCCGCACATACATACACTCGTGTGTAACTTGCTGGCGATGGCGAGCCAAGGCGTCGCAACAACAAATGGGGAATTTACCCCCCTCCCGCATGACTGCTGCGCGACCTTTCCTTAACTCGGGAGTCGACTATGCCGGTCCGTTTCTTACGAAAACGTCCCCGGGACGCGGTCACCGCACGCGAAAATCTTACGTCGCCGTCTTTATATGTCTATCTACGAGAGCGCTACACTTAGAACTTGTATCGGATTATACTACGGCGGCTTTCTTAGCGGCGTTTCGACGATTTGTGTCCCGCCGCGGTCATTGTGCGTCCATGCGTAGCGACTGCGGAACGAACTTCGTAGGCGCCGACAAGGAGCTTCGGCAGTGGTTCTCCTCTGCAACCTCCGAACTGGGCGAATTGGCGCCCCTTCTAGCAGGCATGGGTACGACGTGGATCTTCAATCCGCCAGCCGCGCCTCACTTCGGCGGCATCTGGGAGGCCGCGGTGAAATCTATGAAATTTCACCTGCGGAGAGTCATCGGTGATACCCCAATGACGTTCGAGGAGATGTCTACATTGTTGACTCAAATCGAAGCCTGCCTAAATTCTAGGCCACTCTTTCCGTTGAGTGACGAGCCTGACGACTTTAATTTTTTTTTTAACCCCTGCGCACTTTCTTGTAGGCTCTCCTTTAACAGCTATTCCTGAACCGTCACTTGCTGCAGAGCCAAGCAATCGACTGACGCGCTGGCAGTTGATTCAGCAGATGAGAGACCATTACTGGCGACGCTGGGCCGCAGAGTATCTGCAAACTTTGCAAGGGCGATACAAATGGGTAACCGGCCACCCAAACGTGAAGGTGGGCGACCTCTATCTCGTGCGTAACGAAGCGGCGCCTCCAACCCACTGGCCCATCGGACGGATTACTGCCGTTCATCCGGGGAAGGACGACCTCGTCCGAGTCGTCACGATCCGGACACCGTACACTACACTGCAACGGCCGATCGCGTGTTAAAAAAGTAATATTCACTGGTTTGGTGGGTGAATGTACCGTTAATGAACTAGTTCTTGATCAGGCACTAATTTTTGATCAGTTCATGAAATAAATCGTTCTTTTGAGTTTATGTCAATAAATAATTGCTTGAAATAATTACTAACATAAAAACTGATAAGGACTTCCGTTTCCGGTCGCAGTGAGTGTAAGGTGTGTTAGAAGTGAGTGGAGCGAGAGGTGTGGGAAAATTGTGGAGAAAATGTGAAAGGGAGAGTGGAGTGCGGAGTGGAGGTGAAGGGAGAGGTGCGAAAAGGATTGGGATAAGAGTGAGAGGGCTAGGGCTGAGGGTGACAGGGATTAAGTAGGGTGAAGGGAAGGTTTGGAGGTTAGGTGATTGAGGTGGAAGAAGTGTGGCGGGAAAGAGCAAGGAGACGCACAAAGAGGGACACCTGACGGAGAAGGAAGGTAGTAGAGGTGCGGGAAGTAAAGGCGGGAATTTTTAAACAGGGGAAAAGGATAAAGGAACATGTTCAAAGGACAGAGCAGTGGGATTGGGGTTGGGGGATGTGGAGAAGAAGGACTTTTGGGAGGAGAGGGGAGGAAAGGGGTAGCGAAGGATAAGGGAAGCGAGGAGTTAAAGGAAAGGTGTAGGAGAGATAGTGGCAGTAGTGTGGGGAGCGGTGTGGGGAGTGTGGAGAGTAGTTGGGGAAAAAAAAGGGAAAGGGAGGAGGAAGTAGGAACGATGGAGATAGAGGGGAGGGGAGGGTTTAAGAAGAGTGGGAAAACAGAAAGATCGCCGGTAAAGGAGGGAAAGGAGTGGGAGAGGCGGGGGGGAGAGAGGATGGAGGTAGTGATAATGGAGTTGGTAAGGGAGATAAGGGAGATGAAGGAGGAGATGAGGAAGGAAGGGGAGGAAAGAAGAAGGGTGGAGGAGGAATGGAGAGGAGAAAGAAGGAAGTGGGAGGAGTGGATGAAGGAAGAGAATGAGAGAAGGGAAGGAATAGAAGAGAAGTTAGAAAAGTTGGAAGGAAGAGATAGGAAAATGGTGGAAGCGATGGAGAAGGTTGAGAGATGGGAGAAGGAAGGAGGAAAGGGAAAGGAAGGAGTGGAGGAGGGACAGATAGAGGAATGGAGACTGAGGTTGAGAAAAATGGAGGTAAAACAGGACAGAAAGGATAGAGAGGGTAGGAGGAACAATGTAGTTATAAGGGGATTGGAGTGGGAAGGAGGGGAAGTGGAGGTGGGGGTGAAGGTGGGGAGAGGATGGGGCTAGGTAGCGTGGGTATGAGAGAAGTAGTTAGGATAGGAAGAGCGGGAGGGGATGGACGAGGAATGGTGCTTGTGAAACTGGCGGGGAGGGAGGAGAAGAGGAAAGTGATGGAGGCGAGAAAAAATTTGAAGGTAGGGAACGAGAGGATTGAGGATGACCTCACGGAGGAGGAAAGAAGAGGGAGATGGAAGATAGAAAGAGAGGCAGAGGAGGAGAGGAGGAGAGGGAGGCGTGTTCAGGTAGGGTACATGAGAATGTGGGTGAATGGGAGGTTGAAGAAATGGGATGAAATTGGAGAGAAATGGATGGAGGAACAGGGAAACGAGAAAGGGGGGAAAGGGGGAGGGGAGAGAGGTTAGGGGAAGGAAGGTACAAGGTGGCTTTCTGGAATGTGGCGGGGGTTAAGAATAAGGATATGGAGTTCTGGGAGGGTTTAGAGGAATGGGATGTGTTGGTACTAAGTGAGACGTGGGTAGAGGAGAAAGACTGGGAGAGGGTGAGATATAAGATGCCGAAGGGCTTTGTGTGGGAGAGGCAGTGGGCAAGGAGGGAGAGTAAGAAAGGGAGGGCGATAGGGGGAATGATAATGGGGGTAAGGAAGGGGTTGGAAACAAAGGAAGAGGGAGAGGGAGAGAAGGAGGGGATTATGATGAAGAAGGTGAGGATGGGAGGGGAGTGGTGGAGGGTAGTGGGAGTTTACGTGAATAAGGATTTACAGAGGAAGCTGGAGGATTTGAAGGAGTGGATGGAGGGAAGGGAGGAGGGGGTGAGGGTGGTGGTAGGGGGTGATTTTAACGCAAGGACGGGGTGTGAGGGGGGCAGATATGGGGGGGAGAGGAGGAAGAGAAGGGAGTAGAAAGTAGGAGATCGAAGGACAGAGAGGGGAATGGGGAGGGGAAGAGGTTGTGTGGTTTTTTGGGAGAAAGGGGGTGGGAGATATTGAACGGAAATGTGGAGGGGGATGAGGAGGGGGAGTGGACGTACACAGGAGGAAGAGGGAACTCGGTGATTGATTATGTACTAGGGAATGAGGTTACGAGGGAGAGAGTGGAGAGAATGGAGGTGGCTGAAAGGGTGGAGTCGGACCATCACCCAGTGGTAGTCTGGCTGAAGGGGGAAGGCAGGGGGGGATGGCAAGAAAGAAAAAGGGGGAGGGAAGAGGGTCGACAAGGGGAAATTGGACGGATAAAGGGAGGGAGGAGTTCGTGAGGATATTTGGTAGGAGAGAAGGAGGGGGTGGAGGCCTACAGGAGGAATGGAAGGGGTTGAGAGATAGGATAAAAGGTGGGATAAAGAAGGTGGGACAAGAAGGGGAAAGGGGAGGAGGGAGAGGGTGGTGGGATAAGGAGTGTAAGGAGGAAAAAGGTAGGCTAAGAAGGGAGTTAAGGCGATGGAGGAGACAGGGTGGAGATGGGATGGAATATAGGAAAAAGAAAAAGGAGTATGCAACTATGTGTGAGGGGAAGAAGAAGAAGGAGATAGAAAGTTGGGAGAAGGAGGTGGAGGGGGTGAAGACAGAGGGGCAGGTGTGGAAGATAGTGAACAGTGAGAGGAGGAGGAGGAGGAGGGTGGAGGAGGGGATAAAAATAGAGGAGTGGGAGGAATACTTTAGGGGGCTGTTAGGAGGAGTGGAATGGAGGGTGAGAAAAGGGGGGGAAAGAAGGAGGGGGGAGGACGAGGAAGGGGAGTTGAGTAAGGAGGAGGTGAGTAGGGTGGTGAAGAAACTGAAAGATGGGAAGGCAGGAGGGGGGGATGGCTTAACAAACGAGGTGTGGAAGTATGGTGGGAGGGAGGTGGGGGATTGGTTGTGGGAAATTTGCAATAGGGTTTGGAAAGGAGAAGGTTGGGTGGAAGAATGGAGGGAAGGGGTAGTAGTGCCAGTGGTGAAGAAGGGGACAGGAAAGAGGGTGGAGGATTACAGAGGGGTTACGCTAACACAGACAGCGTACAAAGTGTACGCTTCTGTGTTAGCAGAGAGGTTGAGAGAGGAGGTGGAGGGGAAGAAGCTGTTACCACCGAGTCAGGCCGGCTTTAGGAGAGGATTGGGTTGCATTGACAACATTTATGTGCTCAACTACCTAATAAATAGGCAGGTTACGAGGAAGGAAAGGAGGATGGTGGTCCTCTTCATTGACCTAAAGGCGGCCTTTGACTCGGTGGACAGGGAAGTGCTTGTGAAGGCGATGCGGAAGAGGGGAGTGAGGGAGGGGCTGGTAGAAAGATGCGAGGAGGTTTTGAAGGAAACGGTATGCAGGGTAAGAGTGGGGGGCGAAGTGGGGAGGGAGTTTTGGACAGCTAGGGGTGTAAGGCAGGGGTGCCCACTGAGCCCGAGCTTGTTTACGCTACTATTAGCGGATTTAGATGAGGAACTAGAAAGGGGTGGGTGGGGAGGCGTGAGGTTGGGGGGTAAGAAGATATACACCCTTGCGTATGCGGATGATGTAGCGGTGGTAGCGGAAGATGAGGAGGGGATGAAGGGGATGATAGCGAGATTGGAGAGGTACCTGGATGGGAAAGGGCTGTATTTGAATGTGGGGAAGTCGAAAGTAATGAGGTGTAGGAAAGGGGGGGGAGATGGAAGAAGGTGGTATGGAGATGGAAGGGAAAGAAGATAGAGGAGGTGAGGGAGTTTCAGTATTTGGGGTATACCTTGATGGCGAATGGGGGGCAGGAGGCACATGTAAGGGACAGGGTAAGAAAAGCGGCGGCGGTGATGGGGCAGGTTTGGAGTATTGGGAAGAGGAAGTTTGGGAAGGATTGGGGAAGAAGAATATGGATGTTTGACAGATTGGTGTGGGCGACAGTGGGATATGGGGTAGAGATATGGGGATGGAAGGAGAGGGAGAAGGTGGAGGGCTTGCAGGAGAGATATTTGAGATGGGTACTGGGGGTAGATTGGTGCACGCCAGGGTATATGGTAAGAGAGGAGTTACAACGGGACATGATAAAGGGAAGGGCAGGGTTGAGGGCGTGGACGTATGAGAGGAAGCTGGAGGAGGGGCAAGGGGGGGAACTGGCGAGGGCATGTTGGGAGGAGATAAAAGGTAGGGCGAGAAGGGGGAAAGCGCTGGGGGGGTGGGAGGAGGAAAGGAAGGGGTTTTTTGAGGAGAGAGGGTGGACGGTGGAAGGAGTTGAATTGGTGAGGGGAAGGGGAGAGTTGAGGGGGGAGGAGTTGGTATGTAGGGGAAGGAAATTAGAGGAGGTAGAAAGGTGGGAAAGGATTAGGGACTCCAGGTACAATAGGTGGTATGGAGTGGTTAAAGGAGTGGGGGTACCGGGGTATTTGAAGAGGGGGTGGGGGGAAAGCAGATGGAGGAGAGTGGCGCGGTTCAGGTTGGGAAATGAAATGAGAGGAGGGAGGTATTGGGGGGGGGGGAGGAAAGGAAATGCAGGATATGTGGGTGGGGGGAAGAGACGTGGGAGCACGTGTGGGAAGTGTGTACGGAATGGGGGAAGATGAGGGGGTGGCAGGAAGTGGTGGGGGAGGTGTTAAGTGACGAGGGAGGGGGTGAGGAATGGATGAGGAGACTGGAAGTAAGGAGGGAGGGGGGTGTAGTGGAGGAGTGGAAGGTAAAGGATTGAGAGTGAAAGGAGGCGGGCGGAAGCGGAGGTCGGAGGTGGGGAGAGAGGGGGAGGAAGGGCATGCGTGGCGAAGGCGAGCGTGGCTAGGGCGAGCGTGGCGAGAGCGAGCGTGGCGAGGGCGAGCGTGGCGAGGGCGAGCGTGGCGAGGGCGAGCGGCTTTAAAGAGACTAAGAGCGGGTAGAGATAAGGTCTAGATGTAAGGTTTAGATGTAAGGTTTAGATGTATGGTAAGAATTGTAAACCCCAAGGGGACATAATAAAATACTACATTATAAAAACTGATAATTCAAAAATATAGGCGTTGTCTGTGAAAGCAGTTAGTATTGTTAATTTTAGATGATCAAAAACTAGTTCCAAGTCACCTTATTATTTCATACCTTATAAATAATTAAATTATATACTTATTTTCAACTTTTTAAAATTTTTCCTTGAAGTTTAAACATTAAATCAACTTTTAGTATAAAAAAAGTCTATGGTTTAATGTTTTATTAGGTTAAAAATAAATATTAAAGCGGGAAACCCTCTAAACTGATCAGAAACTAGTTCCTTAACGGTACACCTGTGCACCGGTAGAGATTTGTAAACAAATTTTGCTATGAAATTATTTATTACATTGGAAGATAATGTTTCAACGATTCGATTGTGTACAGTTGCACGTAGAGGCTTGGGTCTACCACTACTCTGCCGCATTGATAGTTTCTATACGAATGGTGGGATCTGGCACAGTGGCCTAGTGGGCCTAACAAGGTCAATGCCCTTTGCACTATCTTCGGTCCCTTTAAACGTCGCATTGTGTTTCTTTACGTTTGGGAGTACGTACTGTACTCTACGTGCAACTGTACCTTGTAATAGACAATTTCGTAGCAAAATTTGTTTACAAATCTCTACCGGTCCACAGGTGTACACTAGGCGGCAAAATCGGCTTCCCTCCGGAAATTTGGCAACGTTGCATGTCGGGTCCCCCTGGGTCGAAGCACCACTGAGTTATGCCTAGTGACAATGGTGACAATTTTACAAATTCTTATTTAGTATGCTAAAATGAATTTTGCTTGATAAAACATTACACGTAAGAGGATGATGGGCTCGATTCCTCATCTATTTGGCAAAGAAGTAGCATGTATCGTAGGTAGAAAGTTTTTAGACTGCCAGGCCGAAGTCTAGGTAGACGCACGAAATCCCTATATCGGTGTTCCAGCAAGGGAAGGCGAGGGAAGGCGTTTTGGCCGCCGCGACCCCGAGGGAGTCGCTGCCCGCATAAGACCCTCTCACTTGCACATAAAGCCCTGTCCTTGTTTAGCACCATCCCTGTCTACCGCATGCTCTCCGTCACTCCCGTGCAGCGAATTGCCGCTAAGAGGCTAGTTATTTCTTACGAAGAAGCCATATCGATGGTCCTCACTATCGATAGGTAATTTTCAGTATGGATAGTTATCGGTATTGAAAATCGTGGGTTGATATCCGTGCAATTCTAATCGCTTTGCTTAAGAACTGCTGCTAAAGCTGATAAAGCATTAAACTTGGCATAATAATAATCAAAAACATCGAAATCCATTAGGAAAACATCGATGGTTTCGATATACATATCGATGTTCCAATATCGATTATAAAAAAATCGATGTCTCATTATCATCTCTACTTCAAGTTCAAATTTTATTATAATACAGTTAGGGTAAACCAACCAGTAATTGCCCGCATAGCAATGAATGACCATTAGGCAAAGAAATGTCAATTATAAATTTAAAAAAATATTATATATTTATAAATGGAGTGTATTGCAATTGTTTTGTTGTTATACATAAGTATATTTAAGTATTAATCTCAAAGGTCCATAAATCAACAATTCGGTCATTCACCGGTTGGTTTACCCTATTACATTTTTTTATCTGTTTGTGAGGAGAAAGAAGGGATACGAAAGGAAGTAACGTGAGGGTATGTCCAACTTTTGATTGGAAATATGTTTGATATTTCATTCTTTTTCTTCAACGTGTGAGTATGGCTCTGAAAAGAGCCGTTTTATCTTAAAATGTTCTTTAAAGCGAACCGAGTTATTCCTCTGTTTGATTTGATTGTGGCTCTGAAAAGAGCCGTTTTATCTTAAAATGTTCCTTAAAGCGAACCGAGTTATTCCTCTGTTTGATTTGATTGTGGCTCTGAAAAGAGCCGTTTGTTTGGTGTTTGGCGTCCTCAACCCTTCAATAGTTTGTCCAATATTCATTGTTGTCGATTACGGTCGATAATCGATTGGGAATGGATCGTCGAAGACTTGAGAAATATTCCGGGCTGCTTCTCAAATCTTCCCATACACGTTGGGCGTGAGCAAGCAGAGTTGCTCGCGTTCTCTCGTGGCCCGGAACCCACCTTCTCCCCATTTCACTCCACACGTTCTCAATTAAATTGAGGTCTGGAGACTTCGCTGGCCAATCGAGGAGATAAATTTCCGGATGCTCCGCGAACCATTGCCGCACAATGAAAGATGTGTGCACTGCACTGTTATCTTGCACGAGGCGGATGACCGGTACGTCCTCAGCCGGGAAAAGTGCTCTCACGCTTGGCAAGAACACATTTTCCAGGATATTTACATAAGCTGGACCATCCATTCTCGGGGGTATCTCGATTAATTCTCCCGGCCCAAACGCGCTAATCCAAACCCACATCCCACATGTAATACGCCCACTACGGTCAATGGGGACCACGTATCGGGGATCAAGTCGCTGGCCTGGAGGCCGCCACACATAAGGTGTCCTGTCAACAGACGAACAGAACACTTTTTCGTCCAACCAAATGGTGGTATCCCAACATTCCGCAAAGGTTGTAAGGTGTTCCAATGCGAAACCAACACGATTATCGCAGTGGTTTTGCGTTAGTGCGATTTTCCGCGCGGGCCGACAGCAACGCAATCCTGCATCACGCAGGCGTTGTCGAGCAGTTCTCGCGGAAATTTTTAATCGCATATCTCGTGCAGCCTCTACCGGGGGGGGGGGGGGGGTGAATGGATTTTCCACTATTCGTCGGACCAGTTCGGCGTCTTCATCAGGAGTGGTTTTCCGGTGACGTCCGGCCTCACTGTCGCTCACCGTAGCCGGTAATCCATTTTCTTGGAACTTCCTAATCCAGAATCTCACGGTTTTAATGCTGCATGGCACACGCGCACTAATGTCCCTTAAACTAAATCCTCCCTCCCAATAAGCGGTAATTCGCACCCTGTCTTGTACAGAAATGTTTGGAGCCATCGTCCTCGTACTATCGCGACAGAAGACTTGACGATTAATGCCATGCCTGAGGATTTTTTCGGCGAGAGAAAATGTGATAGTCAACCAGGTATTGCTATAAAGTAATAAAATAATAAAGAATGCCGCGGCAACCAACACGTGCGGCACACCTTTGGCCTGGTCAACTCTGCTCGACCGTACCGCTACGCCAGCATTACCTGTGGTATGGCGAAAACGCTGTATACTTATTAAACATACGAATGTGGTGCTTATTTGTTTCTCATGATATTCTAAGAAATATTTCTTCTTAATGTTTTACGGGATGTTTGACATCTGTTGACAGGACACCTTATGTGTGGCGGCTTCTTTTCAGAGCCACAATCAAATCAAACAGAGGAATAACTCGGTTCGCTTTAAGGAACATTTTAAGATAAAACGGCTCTTTTCAGAGCCACAATCAAATCAAACAGAGGAATAACTCGGTTCGCTTTAAAGAACATTTTAAGATAAAACGGCTCTTTTCAGAGCCATACTCACACGTTGAAGAAAAAGAATGAAATATCAAACATATTTCCAATCAAAAGTTGGACATACCCTCACGTTACTTCCTTTCGTATCCCTTCTTTCTCCTCACAAACAGATAAAAAAAATGTAATAGGGTAAACCAACCGGTGAATGACCGAATTGTTGATTTATGGACCTTTGAGATTAATACTTAAATATACTTATGTATAACAACAAAACAATTGCAATACACTCCATTTATAAATATATAATATTTTTTTAAATTTATAATTGACATTTCTTTGCCTAATGGTCATTCATTGCTATGCGGGCAATTACTGGTTGGTTTACCCTAACTGTATTATAATAAAATTTGAACTTGAAGTAGAGATGATAATGAGACATCGATGTTTTTATAATCGATATTGGAACATTGATATGTATATCGAAACCATCGATGTTTTCCTAATGGATTTCGATGTTTTTGATTATTATTATGCCAAGTTTAATGCTTTATCAGCTTTAGCAGCAGTTCTTAAGCAAAGCGATTAGAATTGCACGGATATCAACCCACAATTTTCAATACCGATAACTATCCATACTGAAAATTACCTATCGATAGTGAGGACCATCGATATGGCTTCTGCGTAAGAAATAACTAGCCTCTTAGCGGCAATTCGCTGCACGGGAGTAACGGAGAGCATGCGGTAGACAGGGATGGTGCTAAACAAGGACAGGGCTTTATGTGCAAGTGAGAGGGTCTTATGCGGGCAGCGACTCCCTCGGGGTCGCGGCGGCCAAAACGCCTTCCCTCGCCTTCCCTTGCTGGAACACCGATATAGGGATTTCGTGCGTCTACCTAGACTTCGGCCTGGCAGTCTAAAAACTTTCTACCTACGATACATGCTACTTCTTTGCCAAATAGATGAGGAATCGAGCCCATCATCCTCTTACGTGTAATGTTTTATCAAGCAAAATTCATTTTAGCATACTAAATAAGAATTTGTAAAATTGTCACCATTGTCACTAGGCATAACTCAGTGGTGCTTCGACCCAGGGGGACCCGACATGCAACGTTGCCAAATTTCCGGAGGGAAGCCGATTTTGCCGCCTAGTGTACATTCACACACCAAACCAGTGCATATTACTTGTTTAACATTCTGTACAGTGTAGAAAAATGATTATTATTATCTATATAATAGTATTAATATATATATATATAATACTATTTAATACATTTAATTTGCTTGTACAACAATTGAGAGAAAGGTACATAAAAGAAAAGGAGGCGTACAAACATCTCCTTCTTAGACACACGCTACACATAATATCCTGTTATAGCCCAGTCTATTCACCCTTGGTTGTCGCACTGCGTCAAATTAACCCTGCGTTTTTTTAAGCAAAAAACCTTTTTGTCGAAACTCTTATTGCTTCAAACTTTTTTTTATGCATGTTGATACTTTAAATGTCAATTTTCAACGATGGGCATATATTCTACAATGTTCAAACATCATCTCAGAATTTTTTAGACTTAATTTAACAAATAGTTTTTAAATAACAACTGATTGAAAATTGACAGGGTCAAATTGACCCAGTGTGACAACGACGTTCGAAAAAGTATGTGTGACAACCGAGGGTTAAGGGCTTAGGCCACCTTGGACGGAGCAAAATTGCAGTCATTTTCGGAATGTTTTTTAGGAAGATAATGAAATAAACAAGAAGTTTAATATGAAACCTCTTATTATACAACTCTCAACAGAAAAAATCGTATTTTTTGTTCTTACAAAATGGCGGCGGTAGAGCCGTGATACACAAGTTTTTGAGGAGCGACGTTTTCCACGGTGTTCACTCTCACGGCTATACCCTTAGACTTAGAACAAAAAACCAAAAAGATTTATTTTCCGCATGCCTAAAACTATGGAAGTACGTAGGGGTTTTGCGATATCTTGAACATATTCTTTGCAATTGACACTTTTATAAAAAAAAAATGCACTTTTTCTCCCCATGTTCACCATTTCGTGACAAATTAATATTTATGGATTTCCCTACGTACTTCCATAGTTTTAGGCATGCGGAAAATAAATCTTTTTGGTTTTTTGTTCTAAGTCTAACGGTATAGCCGTGAGAGTGAACACCGTGGTAAACATCGCTCCTCAAAAACTTGTGTATCACGGCTCTACCGCCGCCATTTTGTAAGAACAAAAAATACGATTTTTTCTGTTGAGAGTTGTATAATAAGAGGTTTCATATTAAACATCTTGTTTATTTCATTATCTTCCTAAAAAACATTCCGAAAATGACTGCAATTTTGCTCCGTCCAAGGTGGCCTAACCCCTTAAGGAAGGAAAATTTAATTTTTCAAATTGTTAAGAAAATATTGAATCTTAACGCCATCTTCCAGGCCCATCGATAATTAGGCCATAGCGATTGCGCGCTGACTCGTGTGAAGCGTCGATCACGGCCCCTTCCATCGACTTACGATCGATGGAAGGGGGGCTCTTCCTTCCAGGAACTCGGGCCGACTTCCTGGATCCTCTCGGTACACATGCTTACTTGTCGACGAGCCGTCTAAGAAGTCGTGTTACTTTATCTTTGCTTTCGCTTTGCTTGAACCGCTTTTTGTGTAACGAGAATCGGGCCGATTCCACGTGCGCTGCTTCTGATATAGAAAGTTCCGACCGCGTAGGAAAACTAGTGCCGCTACCTTCTAATGTACGATCAACTCTTTGCTGTGCTTTATTGTAATATAACTGTAAATAGACTGACACCGGAGATTAAATTAGTGCTAAAACTAAACACCTTAAATTAAACGACCCCCCCCCCCCCCCTCGCGAGTATTCCAATCCTACGACGTGCGCTGCTAGGATACTCTGCTAACACAAATGTTAATGTTAAATGTCTTAAATCCTTAATAGGATAAAGGCACCAGTAGTCGACCATGTATCAGTAGTCGACCACTTTCAGAAAAACATGAGAAATACGGTTTTTAGAAGTGACGATCTTTTGAACAGAATGCAGTTAGAGAACTGCACTTTATTCAGAAGATCATCACTTCTAAAAACCTTATTTGTCATGTTTTTCTGAAAGTGGTCGACTACTGGTGCCTTTACCCTACAATGCAAATAGTCCCATTAAATTATATATAGTAGTTTTCCTTCAATTAATTCCTAAAGATCTCCTTCTTTTTGGGCTCTAGACCGGAAGGTTCCCATAATACAACAAAGATTTACGCTCTACCTGCATTCAACATATCTTCCTGCCACGGAATACTTCCTTCTCCTACAAAATATTCTTTGTACCGGTCCCTATTTTGTTTGGCACAGTTGTTGATATTCCTGGGAATGGCGGGTAGCAAATTATCCAACTGCACTCCATTGTTTTGACAATCTCCCTCCATCTGCATACTACTGTTGTTCGCAATGAACGTTTTACTTCGCCTTCGCAAAAAATTATGCAGAACGCATGTAGCCAACACCACATGGCATATATTTTCAACTTTCATATTTATTGGTGTATGCAGCACTCGAAATCGCGAAGACAATATGCCAAATGCATTGTCAACGACATTCCTTGCTCGTGACAATCTGTAGTTAAAGATTCGTTTGTCGTGGTCTAGTTCTTTTTGAGAATAAGGTTTTAAAAAATTATTCGTTAACGCAAACGCTTCATCGCCTAAAAAGGCAAAGTTTAGGTTATTCACGGTTTCGTGATTTTCGGGTAAATTCAATTGACCGTTCTTTAATCGTCGCAAAAATTCTGTGTGTTCAATGACACCCCCATCCGATATTCTACCATTTTTTCCAACGTCGACAAACATAACTTCATAATTAGAATCCACTAACGCCATTAGTACAATACTGTAGTAATTCTTATAATTATAATAAAACGCTCCAGATTCTGGTGGTGGAACAATGCGAATGTGCTTTCCATCCACAGCACCTCCACAGTTTACGAAATCCCATCTGTTTTTAAAACCTTCCGCTACGTTTTTCCACTTGTCCTTGGTATTCGGGAACTATGACAAAAAATATACAATACAAAAATAAAAAAATTAAATAGGTAGCGCGCACAGATGTGATGTTGACAGGGAAACGTCACAAGTTTCATGAACAACAGACAGGCATACAGACAGACACGAACTTATTGTTATTGAATTTCTTTGTTATTTCTCATTTTATTAATTTTTTTTTGTTTGAAGGAAGAAGAAATGCTCGTCACAAACAATGCCTCAAATACGGCCAATAGAAAAAGTGGGGAAAAAAGAAAGCCGGAACAAGACGCGAGCGAATTTTTTCGGACATGCACCGAAGCGTTGAAGGCGCCATCCACCAGCAAAGTGGATGTCACTGAATTTGAGGCCATTGGCATAAAAGTAGGAAAGCAATTGCAGAGGATGGAAATGGATCAGGCCATTTATGCGGAGTCCATAATAACCGCCGTCTTAAGACGGGGTCTATTGAAAAGTCTGCACCCACGCACAGTGGAAGCACCGCAGGATCCAATTCATCCCATACAGAAGGTGTTCCGCGTTGCATAGAATCGCGGAAAAAATAGTCGGCCTTTCTTTAAACGTTAAGAGGATGATTTATTAATAGGCATTCCTGGAGTCCTCACATCTGCGTTGCACATTTTATTAGACGGTTTGACCGTTGCACGGGCCAATTTACTCCTTGGCAATTAAAGGGAAAAGGTTGTCATAAAACCCAAAGGTAGGCCAACGCCTTTAACTACCTCACGGACACCCCCGGAAGGGTCGCCGGTTAACGGGCCCGCACGTGCAACGCAGATGTGGGTATCCTTGCGCTTTCACGCCGTCTTCCGCGGGCAGGTAAAAAGACTTTGCCGCCAAATTTGCAGGCCGATTCCCGCCAGATCTCGTCACTTTCCCGGAAAAGACGCGCTAAGGGCGCAGGGAATAGGTGGCGCGACCGGGCCTAGGGAAATTTCCCGATTGGTTGACACCGACAACGTTGGCCAATCGGGTGAAAACCACCACCGCCAGACTCTCTTCAAGAATTCGGACGAGTCCGGCAGTCGGGTCACCTAAAGTCAGTCGAAGAAAAAAGGTCTTGACCAACAGGTCGTATTAAAACCAACCGACACGCGTTCGTACGTGACTCACACGAACATTCAATATCATATCACAACTCACAGTTTTCTTTATCTGTTTATATTACTTATTTATCAAATAGAATTTTTTCGTTGTTATTCGTTAAAACAGTGATTTTAATTATTAACCCTTCCACGGTAACACGTTTAGGGTATCCTCGCAATTACGGTGTCGAAATACTCGAGACGAAGCTTTACGACCTTCGTTGACTCGAAAATAACATTCGGGTCGCATCAAGTTGCGTGTGAACAGAAGGAAGCTAGGGGATCTAGTTTCATTAATATCAACTTTAGCGTTTAAACTTTAAGGACAAATTTTAAAATGTTGAAAATAAGTAAAATTTAATTATTTACATATATGATACGGAATAATAAACTGACGAGGAACTACTTTTTCCTGTATATACGTTGGCATACGAACGAAAGTTTACAACGTTTAAAATCGCATAACTTTTTTAGAATTGGTCCAAACGACATGAGTTTTTTTTTAGAATCTAGAAGGATTAGTTTGCTAAGTGGCGTGTTTCGTCGTTTTGAAGAAAAGTGCAATTCGTCAGAATAGCAAAAAAATAGTAAAGGGTTTATCTTTAAACCCGTTTGTAGAATGAAGTAAGTTGTATTCATACAGAAAATTTCATTAAAATCGGTTAGCGTTGCTCTGAGCTATAAACGCTTAAGGGAAGAGGTCACTGAAAAAATCGCGATTTCGACCATTTTTAAGAAATTTTTTTTTTGCATTTTTGGCAAGTCTGAACCCTTGTTCAACCGTACACAACATGGTTTGACATTCAGTGTTGCCTTTCTACCAGAAAAACCTATTTTTCTAAAACCTTGCGAAAGAGCTGAAAACCAAAACCTTCGTTTTTCGGTATATTTCTCTATTATTTATCTCTTTGAGTATGTTCAATCGCTGACTAGTGTTTCGGGAAATCTAAATTAACTGCGTGGCCTTGACATTGTTTATTTTCACCAATGGCCAAAATGCGTTTCACGATTCTAAAACGCACGCGTGCTCTGTAACAGAATCCATTGGACTGCGCCTACTAAACTACGAACGCTTTCTTACAAAGTACAGTATGTGACTGAGTTCGTGGTCAGGTTGCGTATCCCTCGGCCATCTGTAACGCGGCCAATAACTCCGCCATGTACAGTAGGTAAATTTCTAAGCGGGCCCAAAAGGGTCAGTGGCTGCCGACAGAGGTCAGTCTCTCCGGGCGCTAGACACCATATTTTTTTAAATCTTTCAAAACTTCGGTTTACGTGAGAATACAGAGTGAGATTTTATGGTGCAGTGAACTTAAGTGGTATAAAACGAGTGAAATGGACCTCATTAGCCGAAAATAGTCGCAAAAGTAAGAGTAGAGTGAAGCGTGCTATTATTATAGGTTATAAAGTGATTGCAGAAAACATATGTATATTTTATCAATTTGATATTTTCTGTCGGGTTGCAAAATTTACTTCTAGTGTTACAGAAATGCTATAGTAAAAAATATGCCAAATGTAAAGGCCATGGAAGATGCTGTGATGGCTATTTTAGATCACTGTAGCTCTGTAGACAGCAATCCTAACCATGCCAGATGTCCTAAGGGCAAGCAACCAAAGTGAAACCCTGATACGAAACACTGTCAAATGAAAATTTGATGGCAAGGTGCTGTAAGGGAGGCACTCAAAATGCAAATTAATCTCTCCATGCAAAAGTGTGGAGATTCTGCCCGAAAACAACATTTGTATCGTAGGCAAGACTTGAAGTAGCTGTGGCATGTGCTGTTTCAGAATTTGATATGGGTTATGTACGCTCATTGACAGTGAGGAAACAAACAGCTGGGCAAGTTGTTCTAAAACAGCTATAAGTATAGCAAGAGACAGAGACAACAGAAGAGAAACCTGCACTACATAACAGCAATCCAGTACAAGAAAGCGCTTTAAGAAGAAACAAAACATAAAGAGACGCAAGATTGATGAGGATGTGCATCAACCAGGTGGATTTTAGACTATACAAAAAGGGAAGTGGTCTGGAATTTACTCTTTAGATTTAAAATGCAATTATCTCAAAACTTACTTTTTTAATATATTTAATGTTCCTTGCGCAAAACTGTTGGTCCGATTCTCTTACAGCTTGGCGTGCTTCAAGAGTAACATGAAAGCAAAAAGATTGTGTATCGGCATGAAGAAATCTGCAAAACTCTTTGCGCTGCGCTTGCTTTTCCTCAAAATTTTGATGAAATTTTGCATTTTTGACATTTAATAAATTCAATCATTTTTAGCTTAAAAACTATGAGACGTAGAAACTTCTCGATACACAATTTTTTACTTTACTATGGACCCTTCTTCGCTGTAAAACCTGGAGGTTGTGGCATCACACACTTTGCGCAAGAAGGTTTTTGAAGTTATGCTTGATTTTTGTAACGTAATGTAAATTCTATGAAAACCAGTGATTAAAACTGTGTCCCGACTGGCATAAGGGCTTTACTTCAAACCTACTTCCTTCCTTTAAGAGGAATTCCGCATGTCTCAAATATTTTCGGATTTCAAAATTTCAGTGACCTCTTCCCTTAAAGATCGCAGAATAAGGTCGAGAATCGCGGGAATTGTCGAAATTAGCGATTCTCGACCTTATTCTGCGATCTTTAAGCGTTTATAGCAGAATAAGGTCGAGAATCGCGGGAATTGTCGAAATTAGCGATTCTCGACCTTATTCTGCGATCTTTAAGCGTTTATAGCTCAGAGCAACGCTAACCGATTGTAATGAAATTTTCTGTATGAATACAACTTACTTCATTCTACAAACGGATTTAAAGATAAACCCTTTACTATTTTTTTGCTATTCTGACCAATTGCATTTTTCTTCAAAACGACGAAACACGCCACTTAGCAAACTAATCCTTCTAGATTCTAAAAAAAAAACTCATGTCGTTTGGACCAATTCTAAAAAAGTTATGCGATTTTAAACGTTCTAAACTTTCGTTCGTCCGCCAATGTATCTGGTGTCTATCACTTTGTAACATATATATTTTACTTATTCTTTTTCTTATGTACATAGTTTATTCTAAGTTAAATTGGTGGTGGGTTATTACATTATAATAAACAAGCCTTTTGTAATATAAATAGAACTGACGCTATGGTGCACGCCGCACAGAAACTTTTCCAACGGACCGCCTCTAGTAAAGCATTATTGTTATTCCATATATATGTATTAATAATTTGTAACCCTTACCTTTAAGAACTCAGTCCGTAGGACCTGATACAGTGCTTTGCAAGTCTCGGGAATTATCTTGGATAATGAAGGAGCTGATATCCCCGTACTAAATTTTAAATCTTCGTAAGAACGTCCAGTTGCCAAAAATCGCAAAGTGGCGATGAGACGTTGCTCTGCAGTGATGCTCTGTCTCATGACTGTATCCTGTTTCGTGATTCTGTTTCGAACTAATTTCAAGATTTCATCAAACGCTTGAGAATCCATCCTCAAATAATTTCTGTAATCATCTTGGTGATCGTCTCTCAGTTCTCGAACAAGGGATAGATCGTTCGAATTTGCGCGGTATTGCTTTACCCAAAAGCGCTTCCTTCTTCTGTCTCTTCTCCGCTCTGCTTCTGCTAAATATACAGCAGCAGCAGCAGCAGCAATAGCCAAGTTCCGACGACGGTTATCATTTATCGCCAACATCACACAGTTTTTGGAACCACTGTCTCACACAGACTAGGCTGTCAACACGCACGTCACTGATACTTCAGGTGGTTCGGTGTAACGAACACCCGTAACCCCACCCAACAATTAACAATTATAAGCAACAATTAAAAGTAACAATTAAAAGTGACAATTAACAAGAACAATTAACAGTACCAATTAACGGTAACAATTAACAGTAGAAATTAATAGTAACAAGTAATAGTAACACTTAACAGTAACAATTAATAGTAACAAATAACAGTAAAAATGAAATAATGCGTGCGCGATACGTGAAGTCTGAAAGCCGGTTCGAGAACAAGTGACCGCTCCGTAAATTTTCGCCGGTTAAAAAGGGACGACTAGACAGAGTTAGAGATAGCGAACAAGAAAGATAGTGAGCCAGAAACGGGGATGAAAGGGGAAAAACAGAGAAAAACATAGAGAGAGTAAAGAGAAAGCGTGGGACAAGGAAAGTGTTCTTCGGTTCGTAAACGCCTGGCCGCCAAATGTTTCTGACGATGACCAGGCCTGTACGAAACCTTGAAACCAGGTATGTATGTAGATGGAAGAAGAAACGGCAGAAAGTAATAAAGAGGTACAGACAGGGTGTCCGCGGGAACAGTAAACAGTTGGATATTTCCTAACATATTCGAGATAGAAAAACAATGTTTATATGGGATTGCATGGTTCAATGGGGCAAATTTATTATGCCAGACGATTTTTGTCTTACATTATTATTTTAAAAGATACGATGGTCAAGGATAGTTAGTTAACACATTAAATATGAATATCTTAATACACGTGAAATCGTATATTTCGATACACGTGTACCCGTGTACTGAAATTCACGTGTATCGAAATATACGGTTTCACGTGTATTAAGATATTCATATTTAATTTTTTAACTAACTATCCGAATATTTAGATTTTACGCAAACAGTTTGCGATAGATAGGTACAGACATAATTTACTAGCACATGAAAATAAATAACATCATGATTTTGGTTAATAAGGTTTAATCTATTAATCGTATATTAATCTATTTGAGACAAACAACAACGACTGATTTTATGCTAACGGTGCGCATATGAGTTTTGTATGGCGCTCTATTTGAAGCACTATAACTCTGGATATAACCACTATTTTTGCATACAATTTTTTTTCATATTCCCTAAAGATTGACAAATGAAGCCACAAAGCTGGAAGTAAATATATTTAATTCTTTGGTATGAAAAAATTCTCGTTCACTTTCTACCGCTTGTAGCCGCTCGCAGAGTCTTGGCAGACAGGCGCGCCGCGCGCCTCAGAATTTTCCGCACTGTCGGATATTCCACGCGCCACGCCAAACCCTTGCCGCTTTCCTTTTCTAACTACCTTTTCTGTCTCTTATCTAACCTTTTCTGAAGTAGAGGTTTGCGCGCCACACTTTTGGACGCGCCACGCCTGACAAAACGGTTCTACTCGTACGCAAAAACGTGGAATTCCGGCGCGCCACGCTTCTAGCCGCGCACAAGATGCTAGCAAGAACTTCCGATGAGGTGGAAACTTTTCGTCTGCAAGGAGAATGCAGATCGCAATACAGTCGTTATAACTGAGTAATAAACCATTTCCATAATTTATAGCACCTTCAGGTAAACCAAATGTAGCTTCGTAAAAACAGATGTGTCAGTGTGCCGTAGGAGTAACAGCATTTGTAATATCCTCTCATAAGCCAGGTACATCGAGGAATTCGTATACTTTTTGCGATACTGCGTATATCGCGATCGTGTCTTGCCGATCGTTTCACAGATCGATAATATACATGGAACAGGTAATACATAATACAAGACTGCGCTGGATCCTGGAAAAAGCATATGGAATCGACGTAGAAATGGAAACCCGAACTCGCTATCTCTAAGTAGTGACGGGTACGACCCTCTGGCCTGCGCGCTCCTTCCGACGTTCCGGTACGCCACGCCAAAAGAGTGTCGCGCTGGCGTGTGGCGCGCAAAAGTGTCGGAAAAGAACGTCCGTGTAAAGGCCCCAAATATCTAGAGACGCGGTAGCGTCTCGACGCCAAGTACAGGAAAAAAGTACAGGAAAGACACCCTATATATGGCGACTGTCGCTACTGCTATCATTTACTCGTCGCCGAGCTAATCCAACCTAACCTGAAACTTATTTCATTAATATGTCATCACGCCTGCAATATTTCCTAAATTTAATGGTATTTTTCTTATGTAAACCACATATAAGCTTTCGAATAAGACCAAGTTCAATAAAATCGGTCCGCGCATGACAGAGATATCGTAATATCATGTCATGGATCTGTCAGAAACGGTAAGATTTTTCTTCTGATTCTGATTCTTCTTCTCCAGTCAAAATTTTCGTCGACATAATACGTATATACGCGTTACACGCACACCTTCAGCCAAAAGAAACTAGTGTATGTTTCGTTCGTCGACTCTCGGGATTATTCGGCCGGGATCGTCGTCCGTCATTATATATATATATTATACCTATACCTATGTATACTATTTTGAATTTTATAACCTACCAAGTGTCATTCCATCATAACCTGCAAGTGTCAAATAAGGTAAGTTGTCCAAATTTGAAATGTCACGAGTTTTTACACTAAATAGGCGACTGAATTATTGTCTCAATTAACAAGGTAAGTCGCCAAATTTATTTAATAGATTTCTTATGTAGAGTCGCAGACTTGGAAGTTGTCCGGAGAAGGTTCGACAGAGAAGCACCTTCTTTCGCATAAGTTTCTAGAAATTTGTACCATGCTTGTACAAAATAATATATTGTAGTAGAAAATTGCATTGAATTTAAATTGCCAGATATTTGTATTTGTATACCAGTTTTTATTTTATGTAAAGATTATTATATTATACATCGAAATGAAGGGGACGCACAGGACTTCGATAAAAATGAAGGAGACGCACAGGCTTGGATAGTAGAATTGAAGGGGACGCACAGGCTTGGATGGATAGAAATGAAGGGAATGCACAGGCGTGGAGGTTGTCCGGAGAAGATTAGATAGATAGACAGAGCATCTTGTTTCGCACAAATTTCTGGAAATATGTCAAATAAGGTAAATCGACAAAATTTGTCTAAAGACATAGCATTAAGAATTATTAAGAAAATAGATTATGGTGGACTGCTTGCAATGTAAAGCAAGTCACATTAGTAAAGAAAGTACACTGAAAACACATCTCCGTTGATGCTTTTCAATCTTTTGTGAAAGACATTCGTAATAATTTAATTAATAAAATCCACAGTAGTTTCTACACTATTCATTAATTTTACTAGTTTTCCGTTAACAGTATTTCAATTCACTAATAAATATACTAAACCAACACCAATAAAAATATTGAATCTCTTCATTCATTTTCGCTAAATTACCATTAGCATTTTTTAAATATCCTCCAACAAAACTTTCTACCATATGTTCTTACCTCCTTCGGACACATTATGTAGTCTCTACACTCACTAGAGCAAAAGACTACTCTATAAGTTCTACATTAAGGTATATAACTAAAATGTGGCTTTTATATTTATTTACAGATAATCGAAGCAGAAGATGATGCAGTGCGATCTACATCAGAGAAAAAAATTTATTGAAACATAGCATTATTATTATTATATTAATTAAATGAGTTTATTCATGTTTGCTTTATATCTGAAAATTCAAATTTTTAAATAAATCAATTCCACCAATCCCAATTATCCGAAGTTTATTCGTAGTTTGATATCACAAAAAAATGAAGATAATAATAAATAAAATATTAAAAATTATCTGAAGTCATTCGCTATGCAAATTATCTTTGTAAAAAGAAGTGAGATCCCCCCCAAAAAACTTCAAAAAAGTAAAAAAATTACGTCAAGTACATGAAATCACAAAAAAATAGAAGAAAGTATACAATCCCCCCCAAAATAGAAGGAAATATACAATATAAAAAAATATGTGAAATCAAAATGAGCTGCAAGTACATAAAGGTGCTTTCCAACTGCGCTTAGGATGACACAACTACAAATACACAGCTAAAATGCTGTGTTCGTACATTCTATTACTCATATCGCGGACATTTTAATTAACCCATCAGAATAAAAGAATCCCATTTAAAAACATTGTTGTAAATTAATAGCTTTACAAAATTAATGATATACAAAAATTGCGCGAATAATAACAATGGTTATTTATATAATGATATTTTAATAGGAATAAATATTTTATTCAAAATAATTAGTATTAATAATTTGCAACAGCTCCCTTACAATGTATACCTAATAAACACATTCACGAACGCACGCACAAGAAAGAAAGGAAAAGATTAATGCAATTTATACATATTTATTCAGTTTAGCAACACCAATTCGGGGAGCAGCGCCAAGTATTTTGAATAAAATATTTATTCCTATTAAAATATCATTATATAAATAACCATTGTTATAATTCGCGCAATTTTTGTATATTATTAATTTTGTAAAGCTATTAATTTACAACAATGTTTTTAAATGGGATTCTTTTATTCTGATGAGTTAATTAAAATGTCCGCGATATTAGTAATAGAATGTACGAACACAGCATTTTAGCTGTGTATTTGTAGTTGTGTCATCCTAAGCGCAGTTGGAAAGCACCTTTATGTACTTGCAGCTCATTTTGATTTCACATATTTTTTTATATTGTATATTTCCTTCTATTTTGGGGGGGATTGTATATTTTCTTCTATTTTTTTGTGATTTCATGTACTTGGCGTAATTTTTTTACTTTTTTGAAGTTTTTTGGGTAATACTTACATTTTCCATATCCTGCATTTTGGCATTGAATCAGGTATACTTTCGTTGCCAGTTTTCTCTATTCTGCAACGGACTGACGGGCAGGAATCGGCAGGCCCCCGTACCGCTGATGGAGGGGGAAACACCTACCGAGCGGTGGTTATGTGTACATGAACTGCGCCTGTTTCAGTCATGCACACATAACCACCGCTCCTGTAGGTGTTTCCCCCTCCATCAGCGGTAGGTGGAGCCCCGACGATTCCTGGTTATTTCGGAGCTCGCGACTATCCCCACAATTTCTTGGAATTCTTTGGTCGAGAGTGAGAGAATCCGAGAACGAGCGTGAGCGAATAAAAAAGAGAAAGTATGATACAGTATTGTCTCGTTAGCGGCTCGCTGGTCGGGACCGGCGTTGAGCCCCTATCATGAACAGTGTCCTAATTCCGAGTGTTCGTTTCTCGCTTCTTTCTGGCCGAAGGAGGGAGCGAGATGGAACGTGTTTGGGAATGGAATTAGTTTCCCACGTCGCCACACGCATTCTCATGGCAGCACCTCGCGGCCAGCGATCCAGCAACGCGGATCGCTGGGCGAGCGGCCAATCAGCGGCCATCGATCAACCGTCGCCAAGATCGATGCACCAATCAGCGGGCCGCGTCGGGGTTCTAGAAGAACGGAGAAGACGCGGTTGCTTTCGTCCGCCATTGCCTCACTCTCTGTGTGCAAATCGTGCTAAACGGATTGTTGTGCTTTTTTGCGTCGCAATCACCAACAACCGAATTAGACTTTTACACGCTCTTCTCTCTTTTTCGTTGAACTCTCACCGCAGCGCGATTAGTAGAATCCCGCGAAGAATTGAACTCTCACCGCAGCGCGATTAGTAGAATCCCGCGAAGAATTGAACTCTCACCCCAGCGCGATTAGTAGAATCCCGCGAACGCCACGTGGCACCCATGCGCGTGTTTTTCACTGTGTCTCATCTCACCCAACAAGCAATGTGTTGGCAAAAACTCTGTTCACGTGCAATCACACTGTTTAATAAAGTGACAAAGTTTTTCACCGCTATTAACGTTCTCGTGCATTCCTAACCTGTCTTAGTTTCATCTCCTTTCACTTAAGTGTACTTTTCTCAAACACTGTGGTCCTTCGAGCCGGAGCTAAGACAGGAAGGAACTCTCAGTGTTGAAGTGAACTCTCAGTGCCTGCGTGAAGTGAACTCTCAGTGCTCGTGAGAAGTGAACGGTGAGGTTATCAGCATGGCAACCAAAGAGCCGTCCTCACAGGCACCGTCGAAGACATCGTCTCGTCCTCAAACGCCAACTCTCCAGATTCCCACAGGATCCGAGGGCAACCCTCCTCTCCCAAGGTCGGAGACGAGGAGCTCATCTCCCTCTGGCGTACCGTCCGAGGTACTATCTAAAGCTGAAACGCAGCTCACCCGGCTGGAGCTAATGAAAGCCCTAAAAAAAGGCTTCCCAGCTGCGCCCCAAACACCTCAATGTCGGAGCTAAAGGTGTATGGACAGCAAGGCGACGAGCTACTCAAGGCGTTCCAGAAGGAACACGCCTACTTTGAAGTTACATGGACCAGGACGCAGCGCGACCATCCATACTTCAAGGAAAATTGGCTTTTCCAGATGCAGGAGCTGGCAATGGACATCAGGGTCGAAATCAGCAGGCTCGCAGAGGAATTGGCCCCTTTCCAACCCTCGGGTGTGTCAAGCTCAGCGAGCACAGCGTCAGCTCTAGGGAAGCTCCCTGAGCTGGCGTTACCCACATTCGCAGGGGACTACGCCAAGTGGCCTGCGTATTGTGAAATGTTCACTTCCTTGATCATCTCACGCAAGGACCTCACCGACATCGAGAGGCTACAGTACTTGCTGTCCAGCTTGGAGGGCGAACCAGCCCAAAAGGTTGAAGCGCTGCCTTTAAAGGGAGCCTCCTTCACCCCAGCGTGGGAGAAACTCAAGGCTACATATGCCAACAAGCGCCTCCTCATTCAGGCACAGTTGGAGAGGCTCTTCGAGCCAAAGCCCACCAACATCAAGGGCATAGCCGCTCTCAAGTCCCTCATCTCAACCATAGAGGGAGCTGAGACGTCGCTGAGCGCACTTGGCGTCACTGAAAAGCTGGGGGACAACATTCTCACCCACCTGGTAGCACGCCAAATGGACAAGGCGTCAAGGGAGGCGTGGGAAACATCAATGACGTCCCACGCGGAATATCCTTCCTTCCAAAAAATGAAGGAGTTCGTCAACCACAGGGTGAGGGCACTGCTGCAGGCAGAGACTCCGTCCTCTCAAGGCCCCACCATCTCATCGTCAAGAGCTCCGACGAAGTCTTCATCTCACCGAGCTGCATCCAATACCGCATCTCAAGGCCCTTCACGCCAGAAGACCTTTCCATGCGACGTGTGCAAGCGCGATCATTTCATCGTGACCTGCCCAAAGTTCAGGAGCATGACGGTGCAAGAGCGGAGGAAGGTTGTAGCCAACAACATGTTGTGCTACAACTGCTGCGGCAGGCACTCATCTGCACACTGCAAGTCTCCTCACAAGTGCAAGGAGTGTGGCATTCAACACCACACCATGCTTCACATTCCTGCACAAAGGCCAGCTCACCAGCAACCGCAGGATGAAGATAAGCAGTCAACTTCCCAGCAACGCTGAAGCTTCACCGCAGTCGTCGAGTCATCTTCTCAGCTCACCCTTGCACTCTCTTCTCAGCAACAGTCATCCTTTGGACATCCAACATGCAGCCACCCTACACTCCTGGCAACTGCCCAGGCTCATCACAGCTCACCGATGTCAACTCAGCTGGTTCGTATACTTATTGATTCTGGATCAGAGCTTACCTTCGTTAAGGAGGATCTCCTCACCGAACTTAACATCAAGCGATCCCAGTCATCCATATCAATCATTGGCATTGGAGGGAAGAAGTCCACGCAGACAAGAGGAGTCGCCTCACTAACGCTGCGATCAATCCACCGACCGTTGTCAATTTCTCTTCAAGCCCATGTTCTCAGATTAGTGTCTTCGAGAGTGCCCTCAGCCGAGGTGCCCAACCAAGACTGGCCACATCTTACTGGGCTCGCATTGGCAGATCCTGACTTTTTAAAACCACGACCTGTCGACATTACCATCGGAGCTGACACATATGGACAAATCATAAGGCCCAACAGAATCAGAGGCACGCCATCCATGCCGATCGCTCAGCTTTCGATCTTTGGATGGCTGATACTTGGACCAGTTGCCTCCGTCACCACTCTCAACCAGTCATCGTATCACACTTCACTTGTGCAAGAGGGCGAGCCGTCCGTACGTGATTTATTGGAGAGGTTCTGGATTCAAGAGGAGCTCCCGGTGGAAAATTCATCTCAACTCAACTCTGAAGAACAAGAGTGCGAAGCCCATTTTCAAGAAACACACACAAGAGATGCCTCTGGAAGATACATCGTACGCATCCCCCTCAAATCGTCACCTAGTGTATTGGGCAATTCATATCAGGCAGCTCGTGCATGCTTGAAACGCACTCTCGTCAAGCTTAATAGGAACGATGAGTATCGCAAACTTTATCAAGAATTCATGTAAGAATACGAACACCTCAATCATATGGTAAGAGCACCAACAAATTCAGTTCACAATAATTCAATCTTTTACCTTCCTCATCATGGAGTTCTCAAGTCCGACAGCAAAACCACCAAGTTGAGGGTTGTCTTCAATGGCTCGTGTGCAACATCATCTGGGTACTCTCTCAACGACCTCATGCACACAGGGCGTAACCTTCTGCTCAACATTTCAGACGTGCTGCTCTGTATTAGGCAACACAAGTTCATCTTTGCCACAGACATCACCAAGATGTACCGACAAGTTCGAGTTCATGAACACGATCAAGATCTCCAACGCATACTGTGGGTGGATGAGGAAGGGAAGGAAACATCATTCAGGCTTACGACTGTCACTTACGGAACCAAGGCTGCACCGTTTCTGGCTGTCCGAGCATTGCTACAACTGGCGGAGGACGAAGGACACCGCTTTCCATTGGCTGTACCCTCCATAACTCACGCACGATATGTCGATGACATTTTTGGCGGCGCTGACACAGGTGAGCAACTCATCAATATTGCACATCATCTCATCGACCTGTGTCACGCGGGAGGTTTTCCACTAGCCAAATGGCATTCAACGCATCCTGCATTACTTGAAGAAATATCCTCCATCGCAAGAGCCTCAAGCTCAATCATCTCACTCGACGACTGCCACACTAAAATTCTAGGGTTGCAATGGAACAGTTTCCAAGACAACTTTACTTTCTCATCAAAGCCAAATTCAACCTCAAGTCCAACGAAGCGCAGCATCCTCTCAGAAGTCTCGCAGGTATTCGACCCACTTGGCTTCCTTGCACCTGTTATAATTCGAGCGAAGATACTTCTGCAGGAATTATGGCTACACAAACTTCGTTGGGATGATCCATTACCACTGCAAGTCACTTCTCATTGGTATGCCATTAGAGACGACCTCACACGCCTGGCCAGGCTCTCCATTTCTAGGTGGTTCAACACCTACTCAACTTCAATTGTGGAACTCCACGGATTCTCTGATGCCTCTCAACTCGCCATGGCAGCGGTAGTGTATATTACCGTAATTTCACCGTCCACAAATCTCAAGGTGTCGACACTAGTGTGCTCCAAGACGAAGGTAGCACCTCTCAAGAAACTTACAATCCCGAGACTCGAACTCACAGCAGCATTGATGCTGGCAAAGCTTACCAAGCACGTTCAAGCGACTCTTCAGTTCAACATTGCATCTACTCATCTGTGGACGGATTCGCAAGTGGCACTTACATGGATCAACACTCATGCCTCCCGCTGGAAGGAGTACGTCAGGAATCGTGTCTCTCAAATTCAAGAGCTTTCATCACAGGCGCAGTGGAGACACGTTCCGGGCACTTCGAATCCAGCTGACTGCGCCTCTCGAGGCCTCACAACATCCCAGCTTGAACATCATCAGCTGTGGTGGACGGGACCACCATGGCTCTTGCAACCCAGTGATTCATGGCCATCACAACCATTGCATCAGGACGACTCAAGTGCACTAGAAGCTCGTCCAGGATTCTCGACCTTACTCAACATTCAAGAAATCAAATATCACTGGGACCTCATATACAAATTCTCTTCTCTTAACAAATTGATTCGCATTACTTCAGCTTGTTTCAGATTCATCTCAAGGCTGAGGAAACTGCCTGTGTCACTGCCAATCAGTTCACACACCCCAAGAGATTTGGAAACGGCTCGTATATTTTGGATAAAGATGACCCAGGCAATCTACTTCAACCACGAATTCAAAGTTATCAGCTCGGGATCAACGCTTCCCTCATCTCATGCCTTCAGTCGACTGACTGCATTCATCGACGAACAAGGAGTCATACGAGTTGGAGGCAGACTTCACAACGCTAATATAGCTTATGAAGGTAAACATCCTGCAATCTTGCCTCGCAGTTCACGTCTGTCCGATCTGATTATAGACCACGCCCACAAGCAAACTCTTCATGGAGGCACTCAGCTCACTCTCGCCCACATCAGACAGACCTACTGGATCATCGGAGGCCGAGCTCCAGTGAAGTCTCACATCCTGAGGTGTGTGGTGTGTGCTCGACAAAGGGGGATCCGTGCCCATCAACTGATGGGCCAACTACCTCTTTCTAGAATCACACCCTCACAGCCATTCACCAACACTGGAATCGACTACGCTGGTCCAATCACTCTCAAAACGTGGAAGGGGCGAGGAGCAAAAACACAAAAGGGCTGGATCTGTGTTTTCGTGTGCATGACCACATCAGCTGTTCATCTCGAGCTGGTGGCAGACTACTCATCAGAAGGGTTCATCGCAACGTATCGACGCTTCTCAGCGAGACGAGGAATTCCACACACGATTCACTCGGACTGTGGAACCAACTTCATCGGCGCCGATGCAACTCTCAAGAGAATGTTCACCCAGGGCTCACAGCAACATCAAGAATTGGCTTCTCTGTTTCTCAACGACAACACAACATGGTGCTTCAATCCACCAGCCGCCCCTCACATGGGTGGAAAGTGGGAAGCTGTCGTCAAATCCATCAAACATCATCTTAGACGGACTGTCCACGAGACTGTACTTACATACGAAGAATTCAGCACTCTTCTCACGCAGATTGAAGCTATGCTGAATTCACGACCTCTTGAGCCTCTCAGTGATGACCCTGAGGACCTTGCAACATTGACTCCAGCACATTTCCTCATCGGTAAATCGCTAACAACGTTGCCTGAACCGTCAGTGGAGCACTCTTCTCTTTCACCATCAGCAAGATGGCAACTTATCCAGAAGAAGATGCAGCAATTCTGGTCTCAATGGTCAGCACATTATCTACAACGTCAGCAATCCATCTCCAAGTGGCATCATCCATCCAATGACATCAAGGTCGGGTCACTGGTTCTCATCACTGACGAAAGGCTTCCTCCGAGCAAGTGGCCACTTGCACGGGTCCTCACGCTGCATCCTGGAAAGGATGGTCTCACCAGGGTCGTGACTGTCAAGACCGCGACCATCACTTTAACTAGGCCAATCGCAAAGTTGGCAGTTTTGTTTGTTTCAGATTAACATCAGCAACGGCGTTGCTGAGGGCGGGAGAAATGTTTGGGAATGGAATTAGTTTCCCACGCCGCCACACGCATTCTCATGGCAGCACCTCGCGGCCAATCAGCGGCCATCGATCAACCGTCGCCAAGATCGATGCACCAATCAGCGGGCCGCGTCGGGGTTCTAGAAGAACGGAGAAGACGCGGTTGCTTTCGTCCGCCATTGCCTCACTCTCTGTGTGCAAATCGTGCTAAACGGATTGTTGTGCTTTTTTGCGTCGCAATCACCAACAACCGAATTAGACTTTTACACGCTCTTCTCTCTTTTTCGTTGAACTCTCACCGCAGCGCGATTAGTAGAATCCCGCGAAGAATTGAACTCTCACCGCAGCGCGATTAGTAGAATCCCGCGAACGCCACGTGGCACCCACGCGCGTGTTTTTCACTGTGTCTCATCTCACCCAACAAGCAATTTGTTGGCAAAAACTCTGTTCACGTGCAATCACACTGTTTAATAAAGTGACAAAGTTTTTCACCGCTATTAACGTTCTCGTGCATTCCTAACCTGTCTTAGTTTCATCTCCTTTCACTTAAGTGTACTTTTCTCAAACAGAACGCTATGCGTGCTTAATTATTAATGAATACTTCAATCATGGGAATTCAACTATGATTATCAACGATATTACACATCAAATTTATTTGCAGAATTCGCAGAATCCGATTTAAATTGGTGTCACTTTCATATTGATCCGATGAAAAATAAAGAAATTCACTTTCCGTATAATCGATGACACATAGCCAATCAACTCCACTCGCCAGGTTAGACGGCTGAACGATACAATAGGTGCCTTTACACGGTCGTTCCGGCGCGCGTTCCGGCGCGTCACACGCCGCGCGGCACGCCAAAGTACGTGAACGCTGGAGCGACGCTCCTTCGTGCACGCCAGAAGATTATACTCGCCACTACTTAGAGACAGCGAGTTCGGGCTCCCATTTCTACGTCGACTCCACATGCTTTTTACACGATCCACCGCAGTGGTGTACTACTTCTTCGATGTATATCATCGATCTGCGAAATGATCGGCAAGACACGATCGCGATATACGTTCGCGAAAAGTATAGAAATTCCTCGATATGCCTGGCTTATACCATAAATGCTGTTACAGTGGAGTACACTGAAACATCTGTTTTTAGAAAGCTACATTTGATTCATTTGGTTCATAAATTCTGGAAATGGTTTATGAGTCAGTTATGTAAAATGTAAAATTTTACAAGGGTACTTGTAAAAAATGTCCAAATGTTTCCCCGACAATGCGATGGCAAATGAAATTGCAGTTAACACATTCCCTGTTGTGACGATCATAATTATTACTATCAACTACTCTTACACAAACAATAGAAATTATAAAAGGAGTAGGCATTTCTTAAACGCACTCTTATCGTATCGATATGGACGTGACAAATGGATTCATGGGTCACACTGGCTCACCCTGCCTCACACAGTCAAGGGTCGTTCGAATATGAGAGGTCAACTTCAGATCATTTTTTTTGTAATTAACATGAATACGACATATTTGTTTGCATGGTTACATACTATGTCCATTAGCTATCAGAATAGAGTGATGGATACACAAAAATACAACTTTCATACTAAACTACATCTTTGCCATATTTTTTTTCTGTTTCTGTAGCTATTTCTAACTTTCACTTTTACTCCTTTATATGTACCTACTTCTTCCTGCCGTTTCTGCTTCCATCTACCTACTTAATTTCAAGGGTTCGCACAGGCCTGGTCAGCGTCAGGAACATTTGGCGACCAGGTCTTTGCCTACCGGGGGACAGCTTTCTTATCCCACGCTTTCTCTTCACCCTCTCTATGTTTTTCTCTGTTTTTTTCTTTTATTCGCTATCTCTAACTCTGTCTACTCTTTCCTTTTTAACCGGCGAAAATTCGCGGAGCGGACACTTGGTCTCGAACCGGCTCTCAGACATCACGTACCGCGCACGCATTCTTACTGTTTCTCCATTTTTACTGTTAATTTATTACTATTAATTGTTACTGTTAATTATTTCTGTTAATTTTTACTCATAATCGTTACTGTTAATTATTACCATTATTTGGTACTGTTAATTGTTTCTATTATTTGTGATTGTTAATTGTTATTTTTAATTGTTATTTTTAATTGTTATTGTTAACTGTTATCTGTGGATAACTTACATTGAGTTGGGTTAGGTGTGTGATTCCACCGAACCACATAAAGTTTAAGAAGCCTCTGTGAAGAACGCGGTTTACGAAAGGCTGTGAGCAAAAAAAAAGTGATATGTTTGTGGTGAATAACAACCGTGACCGGAACATAGCTGCTGTTGTTGTCGCTGCTGCTGCTGTGCATTTAACAGTAGCAGACCGAAGAAGAACCAGAAGAAGAAACCGCCAGGTTTGGATGAAAAAATACCGCGGAAATTGCAACGATCAGCCCCTTCTGCGAGAACTGAGCGAAAATTATCCAGAGGATTACCGGAATTATTTGAGGATGGATTCGAAAGCATTTGAGGATTTACTCGGTTTAGTCAAAAATAGAATTCAGAAAATGGACACAATTATGAGACAAAGCATTACCGCAGAGCAACGTCTTACCGCCACATTAAGATTTTTGGCAACTGGGCGTAGCTATGCCGATTTACAATTTTCAACGGGAATATCAGCTCCCTCGTTATCAAAAATAATTCCTGAGACGTGCAAAGCACTGTATCATGCACTACGGACAGAGTTCTTAAAGGTAAGGGTTACAAATTAATAATATGTGTAGACTAACAATAATACTTAATTAATTAAATTATATATGTAGGTATCGTTATTATGCGGGAAAGGCCAATCTACGATCGCGAATTCATATGAAAATATGTGTATTTTAGTTGCTGTGCGGCGTGCAAGATAGCGGTTGTTCTGTCAATCTGAAACAAAACACCAAAAAGATTTTTGTGCCTTAGGCAATTGCGCAAGTAATGAAAGTCGATTGGGAGGATGAAAACTGCAAAATTCAGAAAATAACGGCAATTTTTCCACGCTTCGAGGTTCATTATTACTTGCGCAATTGCCTAAGGCACAAAACTCTTTTTGGTGTTTTGTTTCAGATTAACAGAATAGCCGCTATCTTGCACGCCGCACAGCAACTATTCAAACGGAGGGTCTGAAAATTGTGTAAATAAGTAAAATACACATATTTTCATATGAATTTGCGTTCGTATCTATAAAACTGATAACTCCTACTACTAATTATAAATTACTTATGGTACACTATTATGTACACTATAGTGCTGACATTCGTTGTCGCATATGTCCGTTTGCGGTTTCAATTGTTTTAGTAGTCCTTTTCTCAAAACCGCTGCAATTATGCTGTCTGCATAAATTGCTTGCTCCGGATCCATTCGAGCTAATTGTTTTGCCACTTTTATTCCGGATGCTTCATATTCCGTTACATCTATCCTACTGGTAGTGGGCTGATTTAATGCGGCAGCGCAAGTTTTGAGAACATCGATCACGCTGTCGTCAGTTTTCTTTTTCTTCCTGGACCGATTCATTTCGCCAGCGGGTCGTTTGCTCGTGCTTGCACACGGCTGCACTTCTTCGTCCTTTAAACAAAAAGAAAATAATTTAATGAAATAAGAAATAGCCAAAAAAATTTTAAAAAAGTATTCGCTGTCAACACCATCTCTGTCCGCGCTGCCTATTTAATTGTTTATTTTTGTATTGTATTTTGTTTTGTCATAGTTCCCGAATACCAAGGACGAGTGGAGAAAAATAGCGGAAGGATTTCATAATAAATGGGATTTTATCAACTGTGGAGGCGCTATGGATGGAAAGCATATCCGAATTGTTCAACCATCCGGCTCCGGGGCTTTTTATTATAATTATAAGAATTACTATAGCATTGTGCTAATGGCGTTAGTTGATTCGAATTGCGAGTTTATTTTTGTCGACGTCGGAAAAAATGGAAGGTTATCAGATGGTGGTGTTATCGAACACACGGAATTTATGAGGCGTTTAAATAACGGGCAGTTGCACTTGCCGGAAAATGATGAAACTATAAAAAATTTAAACTTCGCCTTTGTAGGCGACGAAGCTTTTGCTTTAAAGAACAATTTCTTAAAGCCGTATGCACAAAGGGAATTGGACCACGATAAAAGAATATATAATTATAGATTATCGCGAGCGAGAAACGTAGTAGAAAATACATTCGGGATATTATCCGCGCGATTTCGAGTTTTCCATACGCCAATCAATATGAAGGTGGAAAATATATCGTATGTTGTGTTAGCTACTTGCGTTCTCCATAATTTTTTACGGAGACGAAGTGCATCATATTTAACGCTCAACAGAAGTATGCAGGAGGGGAATTTTCACAGCGATGTAGTAGAGATGGGTAATTTGCAACCCGTTAGTCATCATAGGAATATAAATAATTCTGCAAAACAAAATCGGGACCATTATAAAGAGTATTTTGTAGGAGAAGGAAGTGTTCCGTGGCAGGAAGAAATGTTGAATATGTATAGAGCGTAAGTGTTTCATGTATTCAGGGGTTAGGCCACCTTGGATGAAGCAAAATTGCAGTCATTTTCGGCATTTTTTTTATAAAGCTAATGAAATAAACAGAAAATTTAATATGAAGCCTGTAATTATACAACTCTCACAAGATCTTGAGCAGGGACCCGGAACGAAACAGAAACGAAAACGATAAACGAAAAAAACCAAATATTTTTGCCGAAAATGACTGCAATTTTACTCCGTCCAAGGTGGCCTAATCCCTTAAGGGGTCATGCCAACCTGTGAGGTCTATACTTTTACTATGAACAGACGCCTTTTTATTTGAAATTAATTTTTCGGGATAATGAACGATTAAGCACTTGATAGTTTAATATTCTAACTAAATTTGATCGAATTTTTTGTTTCTGATGAACTAGGTCAAAGCTACAATCTCGGTTACCATAAAGTGCTTAAATTAAATAAAAAAAAAGCTGCCGAGAGATCGTCTATAATTCCATTATTTATTTATATATGGCATTGCAAAAAAAAATTCAAGAACATTAAAATATATACTTTCGAATACACAACCGTTTATTTGAAAAAGTCTTAATTTTTTAAAAAAGAAACCCCAAAATAATTGTTTGTTCAGACCTCACAGGTAGGCATGGCCCCTTAAGGGGGAACACCACTGTGACGGCCGGAAAAGTAAGCCATTAATCAGAATTTTTTCAGACATAATTTACAGTTTTCATCGAAATTTTTTATTACCTACCTTTAGTACGCTGTCTTAAGAGACTATACCAAAAAAGAAATAGAAAAACATCCATAAATTTGAATATATTAATGAATCTTCTAGACTCCTCCGCGCGAGCTGGCGAATCTGTAACTATGGAACAGCAGGTCCGAAATCAAATATCATATTTTTTTAATGAACTACATGAGTGTAGTTTTCGTTGTACGTAGCGATTTCTTAAACACCTTATTTTTGTAAAAATGGTGCGCTTCAGAAGAAATGTTTCTAAAATCCGCGAATAAGATGTACAGTTTTTCGACCGTATTTCAAAAAGTTTGTTTTCAATCAAAAAATCCGTACGTACAACGAAAACTACACTCATATAGTTCATTAAAAAAATATGATATTTGATTTCGGACCTGCTGTTCCATAGTTACAGATTCGCCAGCTCGCGCGGAGGAGTCTAGAAGATTCATTAATATATTCAAATTTATGGATGTTTTTCTATTTCTTTTTTGGTATAGTCTCTTAAGACAGCGTACTAAAGGTAGGTAATAAAAAATTTCGATGAAAACTGTAAATTATGTCTGAAAAAATTCTGATTAATGGCTTACTTTTCCGGCCGTCACAGTGGTGTTCCCCCTTAATAGACTGTGCCAGACAGTGTATTATGTGTACCGTGTGTCTTAAATGTGTGATTTAATGTATTAAATAATATTAATATATATGTTAATAATAATCATTTGTGTACGTTGTACACTAGGGATGCACAGACTTAGTAAGACCAAGGGCCACATAGGTTCACTGTGACTTATGAGACGGCCGCCAAAAAATATGAATGTTACCTATCATATATTATTTGTTTTATTTATATGTATCATATATTATGACTTGTTAAAATTAAAATAACACATAGTAAGCTGGCCGCCAGCAAATCACCGGAGGGCCCCGGCCCGTGCATCCCTGCTGTATAGAGTGTTCAAAAAGTAATGGTCACTGGTTTGGGGTGTGAATGTGCACCACCTCTGGTCCAGTGGACATTTGTTAAAAAGAAATTGCTAGAAAATTGTTTATAACATTGAACATGATGTTTCAACGATTCGATTGCATAGACTTGCACGTATAGGAATGGAGCTACAACTACTCTGCCGCTTTGCCAGAATCTACCCAAATGGTGGGGTCTGACACAGTGCGTACCCCTAAACGTAAACAAACACAATCCGACGATTAAAGGGACAGAAGGTAGTGCAAGGTGCATTGATCTAGTTTGGGCCACTGTGCCAGACCCCACCATTCGGATACATACTACCAAAGTGGCAGAGTAGTGGTTAGGCCCATGCCTATACGTGTAACTCTATGCAATCGAATCGTTGAAATATCATTTTCAATGTTATAAACAACTTTCTAGCAATTTCTTTTTAACAAATGTCCACTGGACCAGAGGTGGTGCACATTCACACCCCAAACCAGTGACCATTACTTTTTGAAGTATTATAACGCGCATGCGTTAATATTATTGTTTGAATACGATTTAATTGAATTATTTTCCAATCATTTTGCAATAATTCATGAAGTAATTCAATTGTAATTCTGCACATCTCTGTGCAATTGTAATACCTACATACTTAGTTACTATAATAAACTATAATTTCATAAAAAGACAACCATGTGTTTCCTTTTTTTTTGCCTGTGTCCATTGTAAAATTATATTCCGTTTCTTGTTTACCTTCAGTACTACATTGAAATAATATTTCCACGTATAAGTTGGAGCCACAAAGGCTCCCTAAGAATAAAAGTTTGCAGTGACAGCATTTTAAAAAAATGTTCGATTTCTGATAGACATTTAGCTTGTTTCGTTGTGTAGAATTAATTTTTTACAAGATAGAAACTAGTCCCTGGTTCCAGCCATAGCGACAACCATAATAAAGAAAATAAATCTTAATTTTGTCATTTTAAATGACTATAGTGCAATTTTTAAACATATTTTAGAAAGGACATGGTTCACCAAAATGTTAATTAAAATGAAAAAAGCAAACGATGCGTCTTAAAGAGGAAAGACTGATCTTTCGTTTTTGTTTCAAACTTGAATAACTCAGGCAAAAAAAACGTACCTACAACCACCAATGAATACTGATTTTACACAGAAAAGTCGTCGCTTATTTTTTTTAGGAGTGTAGTAAGAAAATAAATGAATAATAGGTTACAAATAAACTTACTTCATTGTGAGGCTGCGTCTCAGTGTCGTCCATGTCATTATTGACAACTGCATCTTCAACCTCGGGTTGAATTTGTTCGGGTTCGTCTCCCATCGCTTCCGCCTCGTTCAGAAGAGATGACTCTTCTTCGATGTTTGAAATGCTGGCACTTGGGGTGTCTTGATCTTTGGTAAATAATAATAAATCATAATACCACAGTGTTGGCGTATAAACATCGTCAGTCCCGTTCCCAGACCGCCTGGATGCCACTACTTTATTATATTCCTTGCGGAATGACCCGCGGAGACGTTGAATTTTTTTAGTAACAAACTCCTTGTCTGCTTCGGGAAATACTGTTTTGCAATATGCAATTAGTTTTTCGTAGCACTGCTTGCGTAAATTACGATTTTTGCACAACGTAGTTTTTACTTTCCATAAAGCAGGCATTGTTCTATACAGAGTAAGGAGCTCTGGCACCGTTTGTACACTCCACTTTTGGTCGTCTGCAGACATCACGCAGAAAGTCAGTAACTTAGGCGAACTATGTGAACACGGTACTGACCCTTCGACTTTTAGGTTTCACTTATAACGTAGGCACTGAGTCCTCCCACCATAGGTCAAGTTCCGAGTGGAGGTGGTTATGGCAAAATATAATTGGTTAAGGTGTGACAAAAGGGGCTGGTTTGATCCCAGGCGGAAATGCAAAACGTTTTCGTCCTTTTTCCCGAACGGCGGTCGGGTAATAAAAATCAAGGGTTGTAAATATGTCTTTAGTTTACGTTTGGCGGCCAGATGTGCAAGTTCCGCGAGGTATTTCCTTATTTGACCATTGTCCTGTGATTATGACGGTTTAGTCCAACAATAAAGACGTCGTGGGGTGAAGCCCATCAGTGACGGCATTGCGAAGAGTCCCAGGAGTTACATGGCAATCAGAATTGCCAAGTGTTCGCCAGGCGCAAGATATAAACTTAAATATACCGAGTCTTAAGAGTCATGCTTAAAAAAGATGAATATGTAGGCGTAGGGGCGGGGTAATTAGAATATCTTGTTTTCAGACATTGATGAACTAAATTCAGTTTTATTATAAGTATATAGAAATACACCTAGTTCCACTGAATACCTTGCAATCAATCCGCCGCGTTCATCAGTAAGCCGCTGCTAGAATATTTTCATAAACATCTGATGTAAAACAAACTCTTAATCTTTACTATCTCACCCACGCGTTTATGTAGTAAAAAATTACACGCGATTACTCGCGACGAGGCACAATACATACCCTTCGCGGAGGGACTCTGCAACAGGAAGTTCGCGCGGGTCCCGCCTGCGCCGTCTTCCCTTCAAAATTACAGACGGATCCCTTATCGCTCCAGTATATACACGCGCCAGAATATAAAAACAGAAGGACACGCGACAATTAGTTGCAAGAAAAGGTTCGCCATAGGGAAGAGATATTACTAAGAAATGGTGGAAACTTCGCGTCTGCATCCTTGCAGGTACGATTGGTCATAAAATAATCTCCCTCCTACGGCTTACCTTCTCGCAGCGCATACGTGGAGCTTTTTTTTTATATTCCAACGCGTGTTTATACTCGAGCGATAAGGGATCTGTCTTTAATCTGGAGGCAGGACGGCGCAGGCGGAACCACGCGCAGTCAGCTGACTACCTCTTTTCTTCCTGTGTCTTGCCTCCGCGAGGCGTATTATTCATTAGTGATGAGCGTGATACCAGTCTTTTCTCATGAGTTTGAAGCAGTTCGATACCCAAAGTAACCTATTTACATGAAATTTGGTATATTTTCATTTAAAAAAACGCAAAGAATCCATCTGTATCACTTCCATAATGATACGATAAAGAATAAAGAATACAGTTTTTCTGAAACAGGTATGAATCTTTGGCCGACCGCAGCGAATCGAGGTCGGCGACCCACAGTGGAGGGTGAAATATTCATTACGGTGAATTACAGCGTATTAAGAAATTCTTTATTCTTTATCGTATCGATATGAAAGTAACACCAATCGATTCCTGGCGTTCTCCCAATTAAAATTATCCAAAATGTCGTGCAAATCGGTGTACTTTTACACAAGCAATACAAATCATAAAAGGAGTAGGCATTCCGTCGTCCGAACGATGACCAGAACGAGCAAAGATCCTTGCTGATTGGACAAATTTTCCTTGGAGAGGAGGGACCTTCTCTCTGTGAGTTCGACTGTGTAGGAGGAACCCCCTCCCCTTCTTCGCAACGTAGAGGGTAAAAATTAGACATCTGCTTACCAAAACTAACCAGATGGATAGCTCAGGGTCTGGACACGGTCGCGGTTTATAACCGTATTGTCCCGCGGGTCAGCGGTGGAACCCGCCGATGGAGCAATATACTCATTTAACTCAGAGCGAAGAAAATCTTAATTCTGAAAAAGGGCACGATGTCGATTGCCCCTTTTCGACATCTGGCAGGCAAATGCTTCCTGACGAAATGCTTGTTTCCGAAGGTTTCGTATAATTTTTCATATAATTTTTAAATAGGTACAACAATTAGTCCATTAGTACGTTTATTACGGTTACTTTCCTTATATTTATTCTCTTTTTATTAGGTTCTTTGCTCGTTCTGGTCATCGTTTGGACCACGGAATGCCTACTCCTTTTATAATTTCTATTGTTTGTGTAAGAGTAGCCCGATTTGCACGACATTTTGGATAATTTTAATTGGGAGAACGCCAGGAATCCATTAGTGTTACTTTCATATCGATAAGATAAAGAATACAGTAATTTCTTAATACGCTGTAATGAATATTTCACCCTCCACTGTGGGTCGCCGTCCTCGATTCGCTGCCGTCGGCTAAGGATTCATACCTGTTTCAGAAAAACTGTATTCTTTATTCTTTATCGTATCATTATGGAAGTGATACCGATGGATTCTTTACGTTTTTTAAATGAAAATTATACCAAATTTCATGTAAATCGGACTATTTTTAACGAAGTTATGGAAATCAATTTATTATGAAGAATTCTTAATGACAATCCGATTTGTGTCGTTTTTGGACCATTTTCATCTGGAAAACATAAGGAAACGATCCACGCCACTTTCGCCCAGATCCGGTGCGAAATGTAGAATTTTTGATTCGCCATGTCTTAGGGGGCAACATTGTACGGCCCCCCCTGGTCTTGAGGGTCGAAGTCCTTGAAACCCATCGAGGCACGGCTTATCTACAGCGTTGCCTCTGGAGTCTTGGCTGCCAGGCTCGTCGCGCGCCTCAGGATTTCTGACAGTGCAGAAATCCTGAGGCGCGCGACGAGCCTGGTTTCAAGTGTCGGTTTTTCCTTTTCTAACTACATTTTCTGTCTCTTATGTAAACTCTTCTGGAGTCGAGGTTGGAGCGCGGGCAGGAGCGTGGTACTTTCTGGCGCGCGAGCAGGAGTGTGGTGCTTTCTTGCGCGCCACGCTAGAGCGTGGCTGAAAAATTTGACCTGCATCACGCGCCATCAGAAGACTACCCCCTTTCTTCAAAACATCTTGCACATTACACCTCTTCATCATTTATCTTACATATAACATCACTTGCATACCTATGTGTATTTATTATTCATCAATATTAGTTTTTATATTAAAACACGCAATGACATGGTAATTATTGCCATCAATAGTAATAATTATGATTGTCAGAACAGTGAATGTGTTACCTGCAATTTCATTTGCCATCGCATTGCCGGGGAAACATTTGGACATTTTTTACAAGTACCCTTGTAAAATTTTACAGTCGTCATAACTGACTCATAAACCATTTCCAGAATTTATAGCACCTTCAGGTCAACCAAATGTAGCTTCGTAAAAACAGATGTTTCAGTGTACCCTACAGTAATAGCATTTATGATATCCCCTATAAGCCAGGTATATCGAGGAATTTCTATACTTTTCGCGAACGTATATCGCGATCGTGTCTTGCCGATCATTTCGCAGATCGATGATATACATCGAACAAGTAGTACACCACTGCGGTGGATCGTGTAAAAAGCATGTGGAGTCGACGTAGAAATGGGAGCCCGAACTCGCTGTCTCTAAGTAGTGGCGAGTATAATCTTCTGGCGTGCACGAAGGAGCGTCGCTCCAGCGTTCACGTACTTTGGCGTGCCGCGCGGCGTGTGACGCGCTGGAACGCGCGCCGGAACGCGCGCCGGAACGACCGTGTAAAGGCACCTAATGTCGCTCGGCTCGAGGTTCGCGCGGCAACGATCAAAGGCTCTCGCGAGTCTCGAGGCTCGCTAAGGTTAGTCGAGCTACAATCGACTAAAATACGATTGAATACGAAAACACTGTTCATTCATCATGATTGAATCCCCATGATGGAAGTATTCAATCATGGCCGACGATTAGGGTTGCCATCCGTACTTTAAAATAATGTATCTTACGTTATTATAGGTAAATGTACTTTATACTTTTGAATAACAATAAAGTACGCGAAAATACTTTATTTCACAATTAATGATATTACGGGAAACGTAAAGCAATATTATTATCTTCTATCTTTTCCTGCTACTTGAGCATTTACTGCGAGAGTTTTCTCTGTCATGAATGTGAAGTGGCGGGATGAAAGAAGCAAGGCCTCTCTCAATCTAATAAAAAACGAATTATTTATATATTTCAATATGAATATTGAGTGCAATGATGCTGTTTGGGATTGGCCCAAACGGCCACAGGCCAAGCCGACGCAGATTCGTGGCCGAAACCGCGCGTACTTTAAAGCGGCCAACGCGACCAAATCGCGACGTGCACGATCGCGATGATGATATCGGTCGGGCCATCTGTTGACGCGCACCTCACCTAATTAGGCAGCGCTCTCACTTCCTCGCACGAACTGCATTGTTCTACCGCGGTACTCTTCGTCCTGCTCAGGACGAGCAGCTGTTAGGTGGGGTGCTGACGTCACAGAATTCGGCGAAACGGCCCGATCCATCATCGCGATCGCTCTCTTATTCTTCGAACCGTTGCAACGACAAGTCTCTCCTTCAGCGTACTTGCGCGTCTCTGGAACTCTCCAGTAATCTTCTAATTCGAACGACTCCGTTCGCGCTCTACTTGTAGCATACTTTCGCGTCATAGTTTAATAAACCATAAGACATAATTAATTAAGTTCGTTATTGTGCGGGTTAATTTAAGTGGACAACTTGTATTCTATTGTGCAACGTCTTGTAAATACAGAGTGTTTGTGACCTTAGTTTAAACTTAAAGGTTATACTTATCTACTACTTTATACTTTAAGACTAAGATTAATTCTAAACCTAAATCGCGAACGCTCGAAGCGTCACGTTCGCGCACAAACAATGCCATTGGGATATTTCAAAATAATACAAATTTACTGTATAATGCTAAAAGCAATAGAAAATATGCGTGAAAGAAATAAAAACTAATAAGATTAAAATGTACTTTTAATTTGTTGAGCGTACTTTTTTGTATACCCCACGAAAACAAATGTACGTTATTTCTCTGTAAAAAAGGTGGCAACCCTACCGAGGATTGAATTCCCTTCATTTCAATCATGAGCGCTTCCATTAAAAACTGACTCGGGTTAGTCTTATTCATGAGTCTTCAAATAATTTTCTGCCCATCTGTGGCGTACGCGGCGGGCGGACGCGTTCCCGTGCTCACCGTAAGCGCTGGCGACCATCGCGCACGCCCGTCGCGCAAGCAAAGGACGGAGTGACACGGCGTCCGAAAGACGGAGCGAGACAAAACATCGTCTGTCTCGTAGAGCGTCACTTACTTATTTCGGAACGCATCACAGACGAATCTTCGGATTCACGTTTCACGTTCACGGTTCGCGTTTACGTTTATTTGTAACGGGTAGAAGGATTTTGAGTTGTGTTGCGTTGTGTTGTATTGTGTTTGTGTTGTGTTTGTTGGTTTAGTGTAAAATGAGTGACACTCTAAATGTGAATATGCAGGATGTGCAAGAAGACATGGACAATAATTCTCCGTTTCGTCCGCGAAAATTACGTCCGTCCGCAAGGAGATTTTCGAAACGGAAAGTTAATCGCGAAAAATGAAGACCTTTGACCCTTCAGAAAAAAAAACAGGAAAGGGCAAAAATGGCAGACGACACTGCCGTAGGACAACATTTGGAAGTGGCCGAGGAACGTATGGAAGAGGAACAATCAACATCCGATGGACGAAAACATACGTCCCAAGAGAGAATGTACTCCTCGGTGTCCCCCTATCCCCGTAAAGGGGAGCGGGGGACTAGGTTGAGCACCGACCCAGCACGTCTCCAGGTGGCGGATAGGAGAAGGGCCGGGGTATGTGGCGGCCCCTCGCCTGCCCGGGGTGGTTCACCTCGCGGTGGCCAGCCCGGGGCGGGGGAGGGGTGGCGATGCGCCCCGGTCAGCAGGAGCTATAAGCTGATCCTGGGGCCTAAAAACCTCACGTGGAAGGCGAAGGCCCTGCCGCGGACCAGCTCCCTTGGGGGGGGATGGCGGCCCCCCATTGTAATAGCCCGGTCACGGAGGGGGGGGATGTGGAGATCTAGGGGATGTGTATGCATGTGTGTGTGAATGTGGGTGTGCATGTTGGCGTGTGCTGTGACCGTTAGGGGGGTTAGGGGGGTATGAGTAACCCGAAAGGGGTGGGGCAGTAACCCTGTGTTAGGACCATGCGGCGGTAGTAGGTCCCGCCGACATTTGCTCGGCAGTGCCGCATACGGCCATAACATCAAGGCCGTCGAGTGGGAGAAACCCGCCGGGCGGTAGGGCCGTCGCCCTTAAGACATATACATGTCCAATGTCATTTTTGAGCCGTGCCTCGGATGAAAAAACGGCGATCTCTGACATTATGGCAGACCCCACATGCGTTGTCGGCAGCGTGGAGGGATGTAAGATGACCGACGACACCGAGCTGAGGCAGCGGGCCGGTGCCACCGGGGCAATAGCCCCGGAAGATACTACAGCAGCCGACCAGGGCAATCTACTTTTGGACGACGAGTATGGAAATGAAAGGACTGGGAGACGAGGTGGGCGGGAGACGAAGGAGGAGAAGCCCAAGACATCGGAGGGAGGGAAGAGCGACCCTACGTATGTGGAAATCCTTAGGGAACTCCAGCAACAGGGGGAGATCCCTAGTACAAGGGCGAATATGCTGAGGGAGGACCTAGGGTCCTTTTTCGTGCCGGAAACCCCCTCACCAAAAGGGAGGGTAGACGTTTTCAGAGGTAAGGGTCTAGCGAGGACCCCTCCGTCTACCTCCTATGGCAATGCCCCGGAGCCGGGCCCCAAAGAACAGGGGGAGACCGGAGGGAAGACACCGCATGAGGAACCGGCGATACTCCTGGCTAGGACTAAGGAGGGGAATGTATCAGGGTTCAATGCCCCCAAGCCCCCCCCCCCCCGTCGACGTCGACTCCGGGGTCGGGGGCGGTGCCTCGCGCGAAGCCCATGACCTCGGAGGAGAAGCTGGGGGCCCGGCTGGATGAAGCTGGATCACTCCTTAGGAAGTTGGTCCGGGAATGCCGGGACCTTAAGGCCACCGTCGCGGCGGGAAAAGCTGCGAAGGCTAGGGTAGCCACCCTGGCCGACGGAATCATGGACCGTTGCGAGGTGGCGTCGACGGCCGTAGGTGAGGCTCAGGCCTACCACGACGCAGTGGTATCAAAGGCTAGGGGGAAGTCGGCCAAGAACCAGCCGAAGGGGCTGGTTCAAACAAAGCTGCCGGTTACCCGTAGACCTTTGACCGCGGAGGTGGGCACCCAGACGGTGGAGGTGGTGGACCCTCGGGGACCGGGTATCTCGACCCCCGGGGAGGCACAGGGCACCATCCCCAAGGATGTGGCGGGGGACAAGACCTCTCCCTCTGAGAAGGGGGGAAAGTCCAAGACCCCACAATCCAAGGGGAAGGGGAAGAGGCTGAGATCTTCCCCCAATGAGGCGGTGACAGCAGCGGCGGCAACGAAGAAGTGTTTATTCTCCGAGGCTTTGACCTCTGCCGCCGCTGGCTTCTCGAGCCTCATGGGTCCTGGGCTCACACACGCCCCTCCCCTTAGTGGGAAAGAGGCGGGGCCGTCTGGGAGGGCTGGAGGTGGTTCTTCACCCCCACCCCCACCCCCCTCCGTCGAGGGCGTGGACCGTGAGCCAGGAGGCGGGGACCTTCCGTTTGAGAAGGTCACCCGAAAGAATAAGAAGAGGAAGAAGAAGGTGGAGGGGACGTCCACCCCTCAGAGTACCCTAGTCGTACCGGGGGCGCCCCCGAAGGTGGGGCCGAAGGGGAATACTCCCGTCAACCCCCTCCGAGTGGGAAGAACCAGGCGCTGAACCTGGCTACTGGGAAGGCGGGCACTCCCCGCTCCGGTATTAGGAAGGCGGGGGCTCTCCCCCCTACGTCGGCAGCGATGCCCCGGGGCCAGGTCGCCCCGCCCAAAAAGAGGGCGAGGCCAATAAGGACCCACCCGGAGGCTGTTCTAGTTAGGGTCCCGGAGGGTGGGCAATATTTGGAAACCTACCGGACCACCGTAACCCTGGGGCGTGCGGCCTTGACAGATGTCAGGGCCGTGAAACGCAGGCGCCTGGGGCACGTGCTCCTTGAGCTCGCCCCCAAGGTCAGTGCGACCTTGGTGGCGAATGAACTTACGAGGCTTATGTCCGGTAAGGTGACCTGTGCACCCCTCCAGGATAAGTCGGTTTTAGAGGTCAGGGACATCGACCCGATGATCGATGCCCCGACCCTCCTCGTAGACTTGGGCGCGGCCCTTAAAGTGGGGGAGTAGATGGCTCTGGAAGGGCGCTCCATCGGCAGTCGGCTTGCCGGCATGTAGTCGATGGGGAACTCCGATGGGTTCCATGTTCTCTCAACTGGGTCGTCGACTCTGGTGGTACCCCCCGGGCCTTTTGGCCGCGGGGTGAGGATCCAGAGTCAGCTCGGAGCGGAGAACTTGGACAAAGTTGGAGGCCTGACCGGGGTAAGACCATGTACCGCACCTCCACGTCGGTGCTCCCGGGGTCCCTACACGACATAGTCGGGTAGGGGCGCGGACGCGGGCATGGCATTCTTCGCCGCACGTTGGATCTTATCCGCGTGCCGGGCAGGACTGCAGTCTCGGAGCTTTGTCCGTGACTGCGGTGCATCCCCCCACTTTAGTGGGGGAAGCCCGGAAGAGCATCGCTTTCGGGAGTATCGTAATCCGTGGCGGTGGAACGACGACCCCTCGTTGAGAGAGTCATCTCTCGCGAGGGTATGCGAAGCCACCACGGACCGATGATCTTGCCTTAGCCGGCCGGGTCGCGAGGTAAGGAAAAACCTCTATAATCAAACCCCCAACCCTGAGCCCCAATGGTGGTGCCAGGGCACGTGTTCCCTCCCGTGAGGGACACGTGGGCGGAGCGGGTGTGCTCCGTAGTAGTTAGGCTATGAGAGTTCTGGCTCAAGTGGAGGCGAGGGGGTGAGGCGGGGCGGGGGGAAGGTACCGCGCTCTTCCGCGAGATGGGCGAGGGGGTGAGGCGGGGAGGGGGTACCGAGTTCGTAGGTGAGGGGGATGACGTCACAGGGGAGGGGGATTCCAAGATGGCGTCGACCGAGTTCGTAGGTGAGGGGGATGACGTCACAGGGGAGGGGGATTTTCAAAATTGTCAAAATGGCGTCGCGCGCGCCGGTCGAGTTCGTGGGCGAGGGGGTTGACGTCACGGGGGAGGGGGAGGATTTTCAAATTTTCAAAATGGCGTCGCGCGCATTTCGTGTTGGCGCCACCTACTGGACGTTTAAGGTACTTTGGGCCCGCGTCGGTATTTGGGCCCGTCTTGGTAAATTTTCCAGGTTTTCCATACATTTCGGGTTGGCGCCACCTACTGGACGTTTAAGGTACTTTGGGCCCGCGTCGGTATTTGGGCCCGTCTTGGTAAATTTTCCAGGTTTTTCATACATTTCGGGTTGGCGCCACCTATCGTACGTTTAAGGTACTTTGGGTGCACCATGGTAAATTTTCCAAGGTTTTCATACGTTTCGTGCTGACGTCACCTGTTGCATGTCTAAGGTATATTTGGGCACGCGTCGCCGCCGCGCAATCTCCGTACGTGTGCGGGGATCGGTGCGCAGGCGCGACCGCGACCGATTCGTGGAAATTCAAATCGCGTTTTCGATGATGATTTCTGAGAAAGAGGGTGGACCATGATTTCTGAGAAAAGGTAAGGAAATATTTGAATCGCGGGACCGATACAGCACACGTGCAATGATATAAACATAGAGCGATAATTATTATTATTATTATAAATCAATCATCGCGATAGCCCATGGAATAAACATTGCACCGCGACATGCAGTGTGTTTATGTTTGAATCGTGGGACCGATACAGCGCACGTGCAATGATGTAAACATAGAGCGATAATTATTATAAATCAATCATCGCGATAACCCATGGAATAAACATTGCACCGTGCTATGCCCTGTGTTTATATCTGAACAGGATCGAACGCGTTTTTGGCGCCTACGTGCACGCGCTTCGTGCCGTGTGTTTATGTTTGAATCGTGGGACCGATGCAGCGCACGTGCAATGATGTAAACATAGAGCGATAATTATTGTAAATCAATCATCGCGATAGCCCATGGAATAAACACGACATTGCATTCCATGAGGATTTCTGAGAAAGAGGGTGGTACATGATTTCTGAGAAGTCATACAGCGCACCGCGACATGCAGTGTGTTTACATCTGAACAGGATCGAACACGTTTCGGGCGCCTACGTGCACACTCCTCGTGCCGTGTGTTTATGTTTCAATCGTGGGACCGATACAGCGCACGTGCAATGATGTATACATATAGCGATAATTATTCGGGGAAGAGTTCCGAGTATTTTAATGATCGAGGAGGAGACTGTAAGTCAATCGTATTTGATTTGAATTTACCGCGTATTCTCTATCCCTTGTGTGGTATACATAGACGAATTGACCATCACCATCACTGATGCGATATACTTTCACACATTGATGTGTACGTGTGCGTGAATCAGTATAAAGTGACGTGCATTAGTCTTTTAGGCATCAGTTCACCACGTACGCTTAAGTGCTAACAAGTATCGTCCGAATCATTTTTTCTCGTCGATGAGAATCATACGTATTGCATATCAAAATGCACAAACGAAGCTTAAACGATTCATCCTTCGCATCCGACAACGCTGGTGGCGTTCCAAATAAATATCAACGACAACAATATCATCAACAATCCAATATGAGGTATGTATACGTTACTATACACTTTACATATACTTCATTCACTTACTTCTTTCACTGTAAACGCCAACGAACCATGCATTAATTTCGTGTACATGTTTCTTTCAGTTCTGGAACAACAACGCCAAAAACGTTCAAAACGCCAAAACCATTGATCGTACGAATCCTGGGGCGTAATTATCCACTAACCTCAACAGCTTATAAACGTCTAACTATTGGAATACGCATTGGTATGGATTCGTGCCGCGTTGAGATCGCCATAGCCGACAACAAAGGTGTCGAGATATGCTTTTCAATGTCTACGTGGAAGCTCCTACTGCAAAACGAGGCGGACATACTCCAACGATTACGCAGCAACGCAACATCGTCCCAAACCCCCATCGTAATTGATCATTTGCGACTTGAATTCACGCGTATGCATGATGATCAACTTATTAAAATCACCGATAATCGCGTTACCTTATACATGACGGAAGTTACGATGCGTAAACTGTTCGCGTATGAACATTGCATCAATCATATGTTCACCTGGTTGACTGAAAATATGTACTCTGTAAGCAGTAAATATGCTGCCTTCGTGGAAGTTCTACGTACCGCTTCCGTACCAACGAATTATGTGAAATTAATTTCCGAAAGCGAGACCTTTGAGCAGCATTCTTTGATTGATTGTGAATTGTTAGCGTTAGGATTACAATCCATGCTGCGTGATGTAAACCAGGTACCACTATAGTACATGTATATATATATATATATATGTTTTAATAATAAATGGACAACAATTTTTCAATAAATGTATATATTTTTCAAAAGCAGTGTGTGTGTTTATTCATATATATCCATCCATGCGTACTTAAACTATAAAATCTGTATTTGTGGGAAATAACGTTCGTATGGGAGGGATATTCTTGCTCGCGGGTAAAGGAAGCAGTTGTCGCTGTCATTGCACGCATCACCGCCGTCGTTGTGTTCATCGCTATAGAAAACAAAAAAATAATTCTTACATATTCGTTTCTCTGTATATGACGCGTAAAGTAGATGCAATGCGTGTGTGTAGGACTTACATTAGGTAACGCTGCGTATATAATTCCATATTTTCCCGACATTCTCCAGCGCGCAAACACCGCAATTCTTGTGAAATGCACATCGAAGGGTATTCGTTGAAGACATAGACCTCAGGTTAGGAACGTCAGGGTCCACGATGTCAGGCATGATCCCGCAATAATCATCGTCAACGTCGTAGCCGCCGTCGTCTTCGACAGTTCGAGTGTTGTTGTTGTTGTTGTTGTTGATCTTTCGTCCCGTCAGTTCGTACAAATTACATACATCCTCAACGATTATGTCAGGTAGTAGTTGCAGCATCCACGTTTTCTTTTCCGTACCCTTTACGATTACGAAGTCAATGTTCGCGAGTACGCTGGCGAGGAGCCCCGGAAGTTTGGAGTATGGAACATAGCCGTCAGACCAGCGAAGCCCGTGATGATGCTTCGCGAGCCAGGATGCTTGATCGCGATCCCGCGAATTCAGATGTTCCCAGAAGTATGGCGGTTCGAAGATCCAATGACTGATCGTCGGTGTTTTATCGTTGTTGATGTTTGCACGAATCGCGATCTCTTTGACGACGAACTCGCGTTCGATATTGAATCCTTGTAGATCGACAATGGCGAACATTATTATACGTTTTAGATAGCACCGCGGGTGACGATGTCGGAACAGCAACTGAGGTCTTCGACTTGGACGATTTAAAACAGTAGCAGTATTCGTAGTAGTAGTATTAGTATTAGTAGTAGTAGTAGTAGTAGTAATCGAACTCGTACGCACGCTATATTAGTTTGCGTACCATGTTGGTTAAAGGGCTGTATTCGACTATACGATCGTGTATGAACAAACAGACGGCTGAAGTATTAGCGGGAATATTTTCTTTACATTCGAAATCTATTCGCACGTCCACCGTAGCGCTCTTCAACGATTCATTTTGCCTAGAACAATCTATGACCACGATAGGCGCGTATTTAAGGAATTCGTTCGCGCTCAGCAACGGTTCTCCGTGACCGTAGTACGATCGGATGAAATTCGCGTACATATTGTACATGATCGCAAATTTATACTTGGGAAAATCTATTTGCATGTCATCGTACGGATACGTCTCGGAATTTAGGTAGAGTCGAAAGTTTGTGAGATTATTCGGGCCGAATATCCACGCGGGTTTATTTGGACGATTCTTTCGATCCGTTTGCATGCCGAATAACACGTATCGTGGTTTCTCGATTTGCGACGTAGTTTTCACGGTCCACGTATGTTTCGTTGTCGCTTGCAGTAATGGATACTCGTGCACGCTCCAAGATCGGAAACTCATCGCGACCGGTCGTCCGCTTTCCAATATACGAAGCATCGATAGTTTATTCACTTCCTCCAAAACGACGTGGGGCATACGCCACTGCACCTTGCGTATCTCAAGTTTCGGGATCGCAGTGGCGGAGGTGCAATGCATCGCGTTCGAATCATCTCGCGCTCGTATAAGAATTAGCTCGTGTCGCGCGTTCATCACGATGTGTTTGTAATCCTCGCAGAATCCTAATAACACGTTCAGGGGTACGCAGAAATTAAAAGCACCCGAATGAAAAGTATCCTCTTTGTAATCGATGTCATAATTCCAACCGGCATTCGCAAGCGCTTTGCTTCTCTCGGCTGACAACGAAACGAAATTTTTCAACGTGGTAGTGATTCCTGGATTTCGACAACGATCGATCTCGACACCGTTCAATTCGTATCGAATCTCATCGAACATGAACGCGACGCAATTATTGTCGAGAACAGCGGTCGCGGACGTTGGCGGGCCTTTCGCGTCTTGCGCTGTCAACGTGCCACGACCTTCGATGTAGAGAAAACTTTCGCACGGAAGCGTGTACAGATCTTGCTGCTGTATGGGGATTCTTATCTCGTCGCTATTGTCGAACGTTGTGTTGGCGTACGGATTATACGTATGTAACTCGATCTTCGTGATACGATTGTCGAAGGTTGGCGTATTCGCCACGTCCAAAATAATCGACATCGTGATTGCGCGTCTAATATGCAACGATGAAGCCTAACGATCGTAGGTAACGTACGTTTCGACGAGTCAACGGCTTTCTTATGCTTCTTACCGGTCCTCTTCTTATCGCTCCTCCGGTCTTTATTCTTCTTACACTTTCGTCTGTAGATAAAGGGTTACGTAGATGACGCGATGTAGAGACGGTAGGAGTATCAGCGACGATTGATGATTCATACGTATGATCTAACACTGACATACTACACACGCGTGCATACACGTACGGTCACGCTACCTATCGCGCGGACGTCGTTGAACGTGTAAACGAATCGTTATTTCTTCTCCACGGAAGTCTATAGGGCGATCGTGTTGATCAACGATGCACAACGTTAGATCGTGTATTGCTCGTGCGACGATCGGCAGGTAAATGACATGTCGCGGAGTTTCCGATATCTTATATCCTGGAGGTACGCGAGGCGAAAATTCATGGATCGTGTGTACCTGTTTATCGTTACTGTACGCGCCGGTAGTGATGTTACACGTTACTCTGATCACGTTAACGTTTATAATATTTACGGGTCCGTCGGATTCGTGCCAGATTCTCGGTAATAAGACGCGATTCGGGGAAAATCCTAGCAACGAACCCACATTGTTCGGTTTCGTAAAGTCCACAAAGAACGAACAGTACAGTTCACTTTTCATGGTGTTGTTGTTAGCTCGTAGCATTAGAGGGTACTTGTCGTCATCATCGTTCTCGTTGTTACCGCGTCTTCGAGGATATCGATCGAGTAATCGTTGCTTCAGGTACTCGGCGATAGCGTCTAATTCGTAGGAGCCGTGGGGAATCGTAATGTATTCGTGAGCGGTGTCAGCGCTGGTGCTGTTTTCGGTGTTATAGTTTACGACGAAATAGAATTTATCGTTGCTCGAGTCGATGTTTGGTATCGTGTGAAACGTCTCCAAGTCTGCGAGTCCTAATTCGTATTGACCATCACTCAAATCTATCGGCGGAAAATAGTTTACCGTGAGCGCGCTGCTGCGACCCGTTAACGTGAGCGTGAACGACATATCATAGATTACACTCGCGAGACGGAGAGAGGGGAAGTGACGCGCGCGTACGAATACTCGGCAATTTATCGATATTATGAGTCTTTATTATAGAAGGTGCGAATCGCCATTACGCATGGATACATTGCAACATAATCTTAGTACACACAAACATACGCACGCACACCGGTAGTAATATTAGTATATAGGCCATAATTCCATAGACTTTTGCTGTAAAAATTGCATGCACAAGCGGCCGCAATTCATCTCGTCGAAACGTTGAAAACGATTGTGATTGTAGGTGATCGTTGTACCGCGTCCGAAATAGTAGATCAACTCCGCGGGAGGTAGCAGATTCCCAAAACTATCAAAGTACTGTACTCGCGGTCCGCGTTTGACGTACGCGACCCAGTGCGTACCGGTGCCTCGATTTTCATCCAGATTCGCGATACCGCATTCGTTGGTTCGTACGCGCGTAGGAAGCGTGTCGCGCATAAACACGCCTCGAAAGAACGGGATGCTGGCGCATTCACGTTCTAATTGCAGGTTCGTCATAGGTTGTTGCGTTATCGCTGCCACCGTCGCCACGCGCCTATGCGATCGGCGTTTTTTTTTTCTTTGTTCGCAGTCGTCGTTTGCGTCTCGGGTTCAAGCCCGCGCCTCGCTTGTACGGTGTCAGATGCATCCCTCGCCCCTCCATCGCCCGATTATGACGCTAAGTTTCTTCCAGCTGTTTTCGAGAGGCCTTAGAATCGTTGACCGCTTTGGTTATACCAGCCGCTCCACCGGCCAATGCCCCGATAGCTGATAAAGCAGGCGGCACGAACGGAAGAAATGGAAGAAAGCCGCCGCGTTTCGCCACTCGTAGGTTACGATGTTGTCGTCGCCGTTGCGGATGTTTCCTTCCAGACTTTCGCTGTTTACGTTTTGCCCTTCTCATACCCATGCCGAGTTTAGTCTTAGCCTTCATCGTTGCCTACACTCCAGTCGCGGCTGCTTTCTCACCAAAGGTCGCGTCGTTCGCGAATACTCGTTCTCGCGCTCGTTCGGCTAACGCACGATCCGCCTCGTGTCGCCCCTCTAAATCCTTGCGACTAGAGTACGCGATACCGTGATCGCGGCACGCTGCGTCCAGAGGATTCACACCTTTGTCGCCACGAGCCAATCGCTTTAGCAAACGCGTTCCCGGTCCGCAGAACTGATAACCTGGAACGTGTAGTTCGAACGGCAGACGGTTTATGATGCCGTTTACGAGACCCGATCCAGTCTTCTTCTTCTGATTATTCTTCTTCCTCCTCTGATTCTTCCCTAGTCCGTGAGACGTTGCGGTCGCTGATACAATCATATACGTTAGAATTGTCACGATAGCTACTACAATAATAAACGCATACTCACGCGTCACCGATCACTGTGATAGTGACCTGCGCGACGCGTGCCACGAATATAAATAGTTGATTATATAATATGCGATTCGCGAAACAGTCGGACGTTATTCGCGTGTCCGCGAACAGAATGCTCGAGGATGATAGGGATTCGAGTCGATCGAACAGACACGGCCCATTATTACCGCACAGCGTACGAGGCGTGATTTGCGGTCCGTCCGGGTGCGGAAAAACGAACGTACTTCTAAGTATGCTAGAGAGTCCGAACGGTTTGCGTTTCGAGAACGTGTACGTATACTCGAAATCATTGCATCAGCCAAAGTATCGATATCTCGAACAGGTGTTGTCGCTCGTCGACGGAATCGAATACTTTCCATACTCGGACAACGCTGAGATCGTTCCACCGAGAGACGCTCGGCCCGATTCGATCTTCGTGTTCGACGATGTGGCGTGCGACGAACAGAATGCGATACGCGAATGCTTCTCCATGGGTCGTCACGCGAACGTGGATTGCTTTTATTTGTGTCAGTCGTACGCTAGAATACCTAAACATTTGATCAGGGACAACGCGAATTTTCTCATGCTGTTCAAACAAGATGGCACGAACTTGCGCCGCGTGTACAACGATCACGTGAACACAGGCATGACGTTCGAATCGTTCACCGACTTATGCGCGAAATGTTGGCGTCGGCGATACGATTTCGTGGTGATCGATAAGGATAGTTCCATGTACGAAGGTCGATATCGAAGAGGATTTAACGAGTTTGTCGTAGCTCACTGACATCAGTAAACCGCGAGTCATTCATCGAGCAGCACGAAATGTCTAACGAATCGTCCGCGACTACGATAACATCGAGCAACGTCGACGCGAAGCATTCGCAAAAACATAGCCGACGTCGTCATCGACAAAAAGGAACGAAACATAAAAAAGGGCTGAAACATCAAAAGGGGGCGAAACGTCGGTGTGCGGACACAAAGGCGGAAATCGCCAAAGTCAGTGACGTTATACGCAAAAAGAGCTTGGCCTTGAAAATTGGTAAAATGGCTACGGAAGCGGCTGTGGAGGCGAGCACGCGTCCCATTGTCGAACCGCTGAAACGATTGATCGAGAACTCGTCGGCGTTGAAAATGCGTTCAATACCTAGATCCCGACCAGTGAAGAGGAAACACGAATACGATCAACAATCATCGAAGAGACTTCGTCTCGTTACTCCATCGATAACCAACGAACGTCCGAATAACCCTCCAGATTCTAGCGACTATGACGACGACGACGACGACGACGACGACGATGATGACAACGACACCGACAACAACGACAACGACGCCGACAACAATGACAACAACAACAACAGCAATACCGATAACGACAACAATGATGTTGACGATGAAGATAATGTTGACGATGATGTTGTTGATGATATTGTTGATGATGTCGACGACGAAGATGATGAAAAAATTCAGGATAATGAGTCGTCGGCAAAGGTTTATGATTTGGATTCGCTGCGTAACCCCGTCGATGATATGGAAGTGTATTTACGGAACGCCAAAGGACCCTTGTCTCGAGAATACCTGCGACTGTTGTTCACCGATACCAAGAAACGAATCGATAACGTGTACGGCGTATACTCTGGATCCGACGACGACCTAATGATCGGTGATTCCGTACTCACCATCGACGAGGACGGGGACGACATTCGTGTCAACGGAACGCGATACGCGGGGACTAGGGGTTTGTACGAACTACTGTTCATGCGAATCCCCAACGTTAGCATGTACACGGACGCGGATATGCACTCGTACCGACGCATCTTACTATCAACGAACGCGCATAAGCGAAACCATTCACCGAGTAAGCGCACGCTGGGTAACAGGGGGTATAAGTATAAGAAAATCATATCCGCGATAATCGGTGGGGTGCGGACGTCGGGTGTCAGACGCGTTAGGGGCATGGGTATGAATGGGGGCGCGGGCGACGCGGTCACGCGACGAGGACAGGGATTGCCAATCGACGAATCGATGACGGTTACCGATAACGCGATCGATTATGTGTACTGGGACGATCCGAACGAATTGATCGATAGACTGAGATTGCTCGTAGCATCTCGCGCGGCAGGTCACACGGGTCACGATAACGAAATCGCATCCATCGTGGAGGAACTTCGCGAGGCTAAACATATCATAAATTGAATGATTCGGTGATCATCGCGTCAGTGGTGTTCGCGCATACGCATCGTTATGTCGGTGAATAAGTTTGGTACCTCGTTACGCAATAACAACAACAACAACAACAACAACAACAATGACGAAGCGAGAATGGCAATGACGAGATTATTGTCCTCGGTGGACGAACGCTTTACCCAAAAAATCGAAACAGCTATCGCGAGCGCTCGACTGGACGCCGAGTATCAACGATCACAACTCGAGACGCGAGTACAACGAACGATGACGGATATCGTTAACGCGCAATTATCCCAGCTAGAGGATGAGTTAAATACCGCGATGGAACGACGCTTCGATCACTTGAAAAACATACTCGAAACGTTCACGACAACGACGTCGCCGACAGCGAAAACAACCACGGATCTGTACAAACGAAAGGAACTGCGAAAAGCGAACGAGGGTCCGCGAAAACGTCTTTGGAACATCGCAACCATCACCGACCCACCCGCGAAAACATGAGCAAGGAGCGAGTACAATTAGTGAACGAATTACACGCCCCCGCGAGACGAAATTTCCCACGGCGTAGCGTCGTGATTCGCGGTTACGATGATTTGTGGCAGGCCGATTTGGTGGAGATGCGTCCGTACGCGAAGCAAAATCGTGGATATCACTATATACTAACGATCATCGATGCGTTCAGCAAGTACGCGTGGGCCGTACCCGTGAAAACAAAAAATGGACGCGACGTGAACGCGGCGTTCACGATCGTGTTGCAGCAGAGCGATAGATGTCCGCGAAATTTACAAACCGACATGGGTAAGGAGTTTTACAACGCGGAGTTTCAACGATGTGTGAAGACTCGCGGAATCAACCACTACTCCACGTACAGCGTGATGAAAGCGTCGATCGTTGAACGTTTCAATCGCACGCTGAAAAACCTCATGTGGAAAAAATTCTCCTTGAACGCGTCCTATCGTTGGGTCGACCTGTTACCCGCGCTCGTACACACCTACAATCATCGCAAGCATCGAACGATCAACGCCCGACCCGTCGACGTAACCCCCGCGACGCGTTTGTCGTTCGCCGCGAATGAATCCCTTTCACCCTCAGCATCGGAAGGAGTTAGACGACGCGCGAAATTCAAAGTTGGTGACAAGGTACGCGTGAGCAAGTTCAAGACTCTCTTCGAGAAGGGGTACACTCCGAACTGGTCAACCGAGGTGTTTGAAATCATAACCGTACAACCAACGTGTCCGGTGACGTACATTCTGCGCGATTCCGCAGGAGAACCGATCTCGGGTGGATTCTACGAGTACGAACTACATTCGGTCGCGAATCCGGACGTCTATCTGGTCGAGAAGATTATTCGTCGTAAAGGAAACCAGGTGTACGTTAAGTGGCTCGGATTCGATTCGTCGCGGAACTCGTGGATAAGCAACAAGGATATTCTATGATTCCCGATCACGAACGCACTCGATGTTACTAAAATAAATGAATGAAAAATAAATACATACATATAAATACATAAACAGTGTCCGTTTATTCAATTTTCCACATGCTCCTTCACCTTCTAGTATATGCGTACAATTAATCTTAAATGTATGAAAAAAAATATACATATATACCGACGCGTATAAAATACAATTTTAGTTATTCCGCGCTATATACAATTTTGACTATTCTACGCTATACATATAACCATAAATAAATACCCAAAGAAACGTATATACATATGTGCATGCAAACATACAACATACTAAACATGCAAACATACTAAACATGCAAACATACTGAACATGCAAACATACTGAACATGCAAACATACTAAACAATGGAATTGTCGAGGGACTCGTCGGGGTCAAGCTGGAGACGTTCGTGTGTCTTGAGCTCGGGGATTCGATAATGACCCCACGGAAGGGTGTCGACTCGATCGGCTAAAATACACCGCTTATCGTCGAACGGACTGAGAGCGTTCTTCTCCTGACTCACGGTATACACATGATGCTCTTTGGAGCGTATATTGTTCTGCCGAATCGATTTCTCGGTGAGATCGCGGAGACAACGAATGTAATCGTCGAATTGCACATGATTCGCGACCACGTGCCTCCGCACACCCTTCACTTTTTTAGTCTCACTCGTAGACCCCACTGTCGCGTTAAACGTTCTAGTTGCATACATCTTAGACCTCAATCCGACGAACTCGGTCATCAAGGCGCCGTTGTTCTCATCTTTCATGAGTCCCGGCACCTTTTTGTTTTCGCGGGGCATACCGTACGGATTGTCCACCGCGTAATCACTCGTGTCGAATCGGGCGACGTCACACTTCATCGTTTCATACGCATCCTCGCATTCCACGCTATACATTAAACTATCGGTGTCGGTGTACAGAACCTTACACTTATCACCGAACTTCGCGCGCATATACGCGTAATGGAACTCGTACAGGCATTCTTTAGATACGTCCAGTACACTCATTCCCACGTATATGGGTTTATCAAACTTAACTTTTAATTTACGCATCTCGATGGCCACCAACTGTTCGGAGAAGATCGTGCGACTATGAAAGTTCGGCTTCGCGATCAGCGCTTCCGCACCGTAACGACCGTCCCACCGCGTCACCAGTCGCACATCTACGCGATTCCGCACATTCTCCATCGTCTTTCCATACACTGCGTTATTCATTAATTTATACAGAGTCTTCTGAAATTCGCTGGTTGTCCGCGTCCGCAAATCAGTGTTCAAACGAATGTAGTCGCGCAACCAGTGCGACTGATCGAATCGCAACACCCGATGAATTCGCGTTACGCGTAAACCGTGTCGCACGCACTGTTTCAGGTAGCGATAATGTATGACGTATCGCTCCTTATCGTCGAGCGTGGCAAGTAGCTTTGTCTGTTTTCCTTCTGGAGCGTGCTCGCGCACCGGGCAGAATGGAAGGTCAGCGTGGGCGTCGTGGATCTCCTGGGGATATTCGATGTCGACCTCCAACAGGTATCCCTCGGATTCCTTGGCGTCCTCGGTGTCCTCGCCGTCGGATAGTGATGATACATCGAGCGCGGCAGCCGTCGCATCGTCCAGCCATCGAAACCCACCTTTCGGCATAGCCTGCGACATCGCCCATCCGTACAAGTTGTTGACGTCGAAGTACATCAGATACGTCGATGCCTTCGATTCGTCGTACATCCCTGCAGGCAGGTACTTGTTGTTGGCACGCGCGTACCTGTGCGAGCACTGACTCAGACCACCGCGTATGCCACGCTCTACGAACAGTAGCATGTCCACGTCCGTTAAAAGTTCTAATCGTACGCCGGTGTACTTGAGCATCGCGTCCCACGTGAAACTCGGTAGCGTAAAATAATGCGCGGGATCTAAATCGTAACTCGCGATACAGTCGGTGCGGAAACTCTCGAATACGTCGGCGAGTAACAGTCCATCTGTTTTCAAGTACAAATCACTGTACTCGCCCAATGTCTGTACGCGAAAAGTATTCCACACGTTCGCGGCGTGCGCGTAATCAGGCTCCGACGCGGCGCTATCGTTCAACCGATTATAGAACGCTTCGCGGGACGGTAAACGCGTATCATTAAGTTTAATGTACGACGTCACGTAGTCGTACGGGAAGACGCCCTTCCTGGTAAGGAGATTGAACTGATCATCCGACAGGGATTGAAACTCGCGTCGTAGAATCGCGAGTCGTTCTTTGCCGAGGTCCGAAGCGAGTTTCTCCAGACTAGCGGCCAAAAACTTTAACGAATCTATGAATCGAAATTTCAATCCCCTCTTCCAATCGGTGTTCTCGGCGTCGATTCCCTTGACGTGTTTCGTGAAAGATATATACCGCTCTTTCGTTACCGGTAGCAGATCGATCTGTCCTTCGAACGCGGACGCCAACTCCTTAATCACGAAATGCGCGTCGTAGCCTGATAAATTATGAAACACTACCGGTATCGTGTACGATCGTTGAAACTGTAAGTTGCACGACACGTGGGCCGCGCCTCGGTACTCGCCCGTCGAGTGACAATGGTCGCGCACTTTTTTATCCCCCTCGACGAAAGGTTGTCCGCACACGTGACACTCGATCGCTTCGTTAAAACTTTGCCACTGGTGTTTCGTTAACGAGTTCATCGGTTTCGCGTTCCGCAACCACGAATACGCAATGTCCGCAAAGTCTCGAAGTTCTTGTACGAACCACTTCACGCACTCGGATTCGTGACGATACGCGCGATAACGGCACAGAGACGCGTCGGTGGAACAATGGATGTAATATCCCACGCTGTACGCTCTATGCTGCTGGTATGTATACGTCCGACTCTGCTCCGCAGGCTCGACGTCCTCCAGCATACATTCGAAGTCCGCGTAAATGACGAATGGCGCTCGTTCCTTGTTTTTAAAGTTCTTGAACTGCAACCATTTATCCTTCAGGGACGGCAATTCGACGGCGCACTCGTTCAGACGTTGGCAGTCCACGTTGTGCTTCGTCAATTGCACGTTCGAATGAAAGAAGCTGATACATCTGCAACGATAATAGTATTAATAATACAACATAATAATCAATAACACAACGATCGAAATATACCATATTTTACTCACCTTTCGCAAACGAATACTTGTCCATTGTGTTTGCCGAGCTGCTTCGAAATCAGTCTCGACATGCTGCGAATGCACGCGAAATGATAACGTTGAGGCTCGTTGGGGTCCTGCACCAGTAGGAGGTTCGCGTGTCTCTCTCGCTTGTCCTCGGTCAAACGCAGAGGTGCGCAGCTTCCGTCGGACCACGCGTACACGTTCACCGACACGTCGTTCATCCTCTCGAACTTTGCCAGCGGGTCCAACGTTACGGGTAGAGTCATATCGCCCGTACGAAACACATCCAAGTAGTGTTGGTACGATGCGATCCTATCACTATTCGCAGCAACAGGGTACAAACTGGCAACGACAGCCCACAAGAAGCACGCATTGTCTCTGTTCTTTATGTTCACCACCGCTTTCTTCAGGACGACGGCGCGCGGAAGCGGTACGTTGCAACCGCCTCGAAGTGGATTATGCTTATTAATATTCACTAGAATATTTAGCACTGCCCTTAAGGTCCATCCACTGTCGCGATCTTGAAACTCCTCGAGCATCACTAGCGTGGGAGCGATCACGTGCTTCGAGTACCACTCGCGAACGTTCGAAGTCATGAACAGTACTCGATTTCGCGTACCGAAACTTTTCATCTCCGTATTCTCACCCAACATAAACTCCGCGTTAAAGTTCGTATTGACGGACACGCTCTTATGTGCCGTGATAGCGTTCGTGACGCGCGAAATCACAATTCTCCGAGCACCTTCTAAAAATCGACGCGGATCGACGTGTCCCACGTTGATAACCGCACCGGTTGAAATACGACCTATAAACGCCGATTCCACGTCTTCCCATACGACTTTGGGTGCAGTCGATCGGCCCGAAACACCGCAACCGACTCGCGAAAACTTTTCCCGCACGATCGCGCGCAAGATCACTACGGTATTGGTTGAGAGAGATTTTTATATATCAGAAGTTTTGAAAATGTTGAGTGATGAAACCACATATAAGGTTAGCAGGTTTGAATACACTAGTACATTCGAGAGAGAATCAAATTGCATTGTTTCCAATATGATTAAAAAAAAACAAATAAGCGAACAAGCAGGAAAGTGCCTTAAAACATATAATGCCATAATACCTAGAGCATATACACTTCCGAAAACGCACAAAGAAACTCTATCTTGGAGAATTATAGTTTCTTCTATCGGTGGTCCGACGTACAAGTTATCTAGTTTTTTGGCCAACATTCTGTCTAAAATTGTTGGAAATTCTCGGTACCATACGATTGATAGTTGGCATTTCTGTAAAGAAATTAGGAAGGTCCATTTGCCGGATGATTCAATAAGATTAGTTTCTCTAGATGTAGTTTCTTTATTTACTAATGTTCCAATCGACCTAGCGCTACAGGTACTAAAAAATCGATGGACGGAAATTAAAGAACATACTAAGATCAATCAAAATGACTTTCTCAAAGCGGTAAAATTTGTACTTCAATCAAACGTGTTTTCTTTTAATGGTACTTTTTATAAGCAAATTTTTGGAACTGCAATGGGTTCTCCAATTTCCCCAGTTATTGCTAATATAGTTATGGAAGAACTGGAGAGAGTTTCTCTTTCGGAGATACCTTTTCAACCTATTTTATACAAAAGATACGTGGACGATATAATTACTTGCATTAAGCTGGATGAATTACCAATATTATTAGACAAATTTAACGCTTTTCACAACAGGCTTCAATTTACTCATGAAATTGAAAAGGATTCTTGTTTAAGTTTTCTGGACACTGTTATCATTAGATCTGGTCAAAAACTCATTACAAACTGGTATCATAAACCTAGTTGGTCTGGTAGATACATAAATTTTTTTTCTTGTCACCCCATGCAACACAAAGTAGGACTAATAAAAGGATTGATAGATCGTGCCATTTTATTGTCTGACCCTGAATTTCGACCGGCTAACTTAATTCTCGTCAAAGATACGCTTAAACTTAACGGTTATCCCGCTGAAATGGTCTCTTCCATTATTAGAGACCGAGTTTTTGAAATTTACCACCCATTATTAAGGGAAAAGCGTAAAGATGAAAAACTTAAAAAAATTGGACCTATTAGCTGGAGAAATACTGTGGTTTTGCCTTTCTGTGAAAACATCTCGAACGACATTAGAAGAATGTTCAAAAAAGTTGGTATGCATACCATTTTTAAATTGCCTTATTACACGAAGCAATTGTTTCCACCTATCAAGGACAAGATACCTTTGTTGAAGAATTCTAATGTCGTTTACTCTATCCCGTGCATGGGGTGTAGTCAGGTGTATATTGGACAGACTTCCAGGTTGTTAGAAAGACGGATTTACGAACACAAAAGGAATGTTTTTCTATCTCCCCTCCAACACACTGCCTTAACTAAACACTCGTTGGAGTTCAATCATAGTTTTGACTTTGACAATGTTAGAATTGTTGATAGAGAAAGCAATTTAAGCAGGAGGATTTTATTAGAAACATTACATATGATTAAACAACCTAGCGTTAATCTTAGGTATGAAACACCTAGGATACAAGAATATTACGCAACCTTATTGAAACGGTAAGGTTTTTTTATGATGTGGTGTTTCTGTTAAAGTTTTCTTTATTTCTATAACTATGGTTTAGCCACATATTACATAGTGGAATTATGTAATTTAGTAGATATTTACTACATTTTTGGTATTTTGGCGATGTGTTGGGTGATTTTAAATATTGTCTCTTTTAAATATTGCATTCATTCCATAACAGTTAACGGTTCCGCTTTCGACTCGGTTTATGCCATTTGTTCTTTTAACCTCCAGAAGATTTGGCCCTGTTTACACCGTTTGCCTCAGTCACGTTATAACCGACGGGTTGAACGCACGTCTTCTGGCTATAACGTATTATTTAAATCACCATTAAAGGCAAACGCAACATTTCTTTTCCTTGATAAAGGTCAAAATCATTGACCGAAACGTTGGATTTGATTTAATATTGCAAATAGCTTTTATTTAATTTTATAATTGACCGAACCAGTGCGCCGAAACCTATAAAAGTTTTTTTTATTTGATCGCGCGCAATGTCTTGATTCGCGTGATCAGCGACACTAGGCGTTGTTTCGCGGCCACTGACATTCCTCCGCTGCTCTGGTACTGGACGATGAGCTGCAGGCACGTGTCGCAATGATTCACCCAATCTCGGAATTCCGCAATAGAGCGTAAAAGCTCAGACATCTGGGACAAAACCCTGTACGTGTCCATGAACCCCTCCATGTTCACTTATTCACAAAGGTTTTTTTTTTGTCTACCAGACACGCACGAATAGTGTCGAATGGGTGATACGACTCTTCCAGGTGATGCGGTCGGTGATCGGATATCGGAAACCCAACGGCAAGACGCTTCGAGTGTAGTCGCATAATCGGTGTCGGGTGCTCATCCAAAAATCTTGCTAATTCACGACACAAAAACGAGTCCACGGTGATAGTCAATGTTCGAGGGCACAACACTTTGTACACTTCGACCGCGCCGTTCTCAATGTCTTGCAGAAGCGTTAACGGTGTACACACGATCGCGGTAAAGTACTTCACATGTTTGCGATGCACATCTTTATCACCAACAATGCAATACAATGTGCATTTGCTCGCAGTACTGTATCGCGCGATATGGCGTAGCATTTGACGGTGGTGATGCGACAATTGCATAAATCCGTTTTGAACGATAATGTTCCACGATGTCTCGAATAATGACTGTGGGCTTAACACGTCCCGGATTTTATGCTTCTCGATCATAAGCGTTTGGTGGTCCAACTGCGGCATCGCGGATGAAGGGCTCGCGTTAATCAGATGCCCACGGGCCTATATCGAACTCTTTTCACCCTTACACGGTCCCGGTCCCGCTTCCACTTACCTACTATAAACACACTGCATGGCGCGGTCCAATGTTGTGTTTACTCCATGGGCTATCGCGACGATTAACTTACAGTCTCCTCCTCGATCATTAAAATACTCGGAACTCTTCCCCGAATAATTATCGCTATATGTATACATCATTGCACGTGCGCTGTATCGGTCCCACGATTGAAACATAAACACACGGCACGAGGAGTGTGCACGTAGGCGCCCGAAACGTGTTCGATCCTGTTCAGATGTAAACACACTGCATGTCGCGGTGCGCTGTATGACTTCTCAGAAATCATGTACCACCCTCTTTCTCAGAAATCCTCATGGAATGCAATGTCGTGTTTATTCCATGGGCTATCGCGATGATTGATTTACAATAATTATCGCTCTATGTTTACATCATTGCACGTGCGCTGCATCGGTCCCACGATTCAAACATAAACACACGGCACGAAGCGCGTGCACGTAGGCGCCAAAAACGCGTTCGATCCTGTTCAGATATAAACACAGGGCATAGCACGGTGCAATGTTTATTCCATGGGTTATCGCGATGATTGATTTATAATAATTATCGCTCTATGTTTACATCATTGCACGTGCGCTGTATCGGTCCCACGATTCAAACATAAACACACTGCATGTCGCGGTGCAATGTTTATTCCATGGGCTATCGCGATGATTGATTTATAATAATAATAATAATTATCGCTCTATGTTTATATCATTGCACGTGTGCTGTATCGGTCCCGCGATTCAAATATTTCCTTATCTTTTCTCAGAAATCATGGTCCACCCTCTTTCTCAGAAATCATCATCGAAAACGCGATTTGAATTTCCACGAATCGGTCGCGGTCGCGCCTGCGCACCGATCCCCGCACACGTACGGAGATTGCGCGGCGGCGACGCGTGCCCAAATATACCTTAGACATGCAACAGGTGACGTCAGCACGAAACGTATGAAAACCTTGGAAAATTTACCATGGTGCACCCAAAGTACCTTAAACGTACGATAGGTGGCGCCAACCCGAAATGTATGGAAAACCTGGAAAATTTACCAAGACGGGCCCAAATACCGACGCGGGCCCAAAGTACCTTAAACGTCCAGTAGGTGGCGCCAACACGAAATGCGCGCGACGCCATTTTGAAAATTTGAAAATCCTCCCCCTCCCCCGTGACGTCAACCCCCTCGCCTACGAACTCGACCGGCGCGCGCGACGCCATTTTGACAATTTTGAAAATCCCCCTCCCCTGTGACGTCATCCCCCTCACCTACGAACTCGGTCGACGCCATCTTGGAATCCCCCTCCCCTGTGACGTCATCCCCCTCACCTACGAACTCGGTACCCCCTCCCCGCCTCACCCCCTCGCCCATCTCGCGGAAGAGCGCGGTACCTTCCCCCCGCCCCGCCTCACCCCCTCGCCACCACTTGAGCCAGAACTCTCATAGCCTAACTACTCTCCGTCTAACCATGATCCGACTGGGACATGCCGCCCCCGGTTCGTAGCCCGCGCCCTTAGGGGCCCGGGTATAATGGCTTCGCAACGGCAGGCCGCCTCTACCGTTGCGCGACTTCCCTAAGCGGTTACTCGTGGGTTACTTATGGAGTCACCACAAAAACAGGGCGGTGCCCTTTATACACCCCCGGATGGCGACCGGGCTCAAACGCCGGAGGACCGGTGTTCGATCGCTTCGTGCGGGTCACCGGCCTCAAGCGAGGACCAGTTCTCGATCGCGGTTTCGCGGGTGGCTGGCCTCGAGGAGGGAGGGGAGGGGACAGGCATCGAGGATGCCCTGCCTGCGGGAGGGGGGGGCGTCCGTCGTCCCTGCACACGTGCGCGACTATGGCGCGGGAGGTGCTTCCGGGGAGAGCCGTGCTTGCGACCCGGGTATTTTTACACTGAGGAGTGCGTCGGGAGCTGACTCCCTCTCGACGCAGGACCCGGAAGGGGAGTGGGAGGATGTCCCGAGCGAGGTTAAGGCCTCGATCCCACGAGTCGGGAGCGCTCGGCGTGCGGCACCACGTGTCACCAGAGGTGTGCCGTACATGAGGAGCGTTGAGATGAAATCGTCGGAGGAGGTGAAGCAGCTCCTCGGGCTGCACGGGGAGGTCGCGGCGTTGATGGGTCGGTTAGACCCGGGCGCGGTCTCGATCGTGGCCTCCTCGCGATGTGAATCGCCGGTGGGAGCTTTGCGACGGGCTCGCTCCCGGCCCCGCCGTGATCTCCTCGGGCGAGGAAGAGGAGGAGAGGACGGGCACCGCGGGACTCGGACCTGAGGGGGTCGAGGGGACCGAGATGAGCGCGGGTGCTGCGGGGGCAGGGTCGGCGTCCATGGACGTCGACATGGTGTTCAATGTCGCTGCCGAGGTGGCGCAGAAGGAGGGGGGGTTCCGGTTTCGGTACCGGCCCCGTATATCCTCCGGGTCGGACACCGGCTATGCCCCGTCTGGGGGGGGCGCGATGGGGGGCGGTTTAGATGTCGCCTTCCCGAGCTCTGGCGCCGGTGGCGTGGACTCGGGTCGTAAGCGGCCTGGGTATGTTCTTCCCCGTGGGAGGGGCAAGAAGGCCGCGAAGCCCGGAGTTTGGGCGACGCCGCGGGTGGGCCCTGGCGGGAAGCCCATGCCCGGGCGAGGAGCTGCTTCGCTGGGCGGAGGGCCTCGAGATTGCCCCCCTGGAAAGCGAGGTCCAACGGGAGCTGGACGCGGTTGCGGCCACCGTCGGTGCTGCCAAAAATCTGAAGGGCACCGACGTCCGTGCCATCCGTATCGCGATCCGGCGCGCGTCCGCGGGGCTTTCCGTCGTTGCCGGCCGGGCCGTGGCGGGCGTGGACCCTGACCGACCGTCACAGATCGTGATTCGGCCGGGGCCCTGGGAGGAGAGGTGTGGGACGCTCGAGTGCCGGGTGCGTGCTCTGGCGGGCCGGGTCAGTGAGCTCACCAAGGAGCTTAGATCCGGCCGGGAGGGCTGGGATGCAGCGGTGGAGCTGTACTCCCGTCTGCCTGGGCGGGCTGCGTCGGCCGGGTTCGACGTCGCCGGTTTTCCGGCGATGGCTCGCCCGGACGCCGGTGGTGCTGGGCCGCTCGTGATCCCGGCTACCGATCCCTCCCTTCTTGCCCTCGACTCCCGTGCTGCGGGCTCTACCCCGCCTGGTGGGACCCCCCCCCCGTCGCGGGACCCTCTTCGGCTGCGAGGCTGAGTCCGCTTGTGCCGAGAAAAAAGAGGAGGAGGGAGCCGTCGCCTGTGCTGTCCCCGCCGCCCTCCGATAGGGGCGTAACGGCGGTGGCTGCGGCCCCGGATGCCTGTGCTCCGGACGCGGATGCGGGGGGGCCCTTGGAGATGCTCGTCCGCCGCATGGACGACTGGGAGAGACGGATGGGCGAGCGCCCCCTCGCGCTGGGTAGGGTGATGGGTCGGTCTGGCGCTTGTGCCGTCATCGACTCGTCGCCGGGCGTGACTGCTCCTGCGACTGGCGAAGCCGGGCCGGCTGAGCGGGGGAATTCCGGTACGGATGGGACCGGGAAGCCCCCCAACAAGAAGGAAAGGAAGAGGGAGAAGCGGAGGGCGGCCCTAGAGGCGAGAAAGGCGGCGGCTGCGAAGGGTGGGGCGGGTTCTCCGCCCCAGCTCACCCCCCCCCCCTCCGCAGGGGAAGCAACAGCGCAAGGGGGCCGCCAAGAAGGCCGGGAAGGCAACGGCAGCTGCCCCCGCGACGCCTGTAACGTCGCTTACCCCGGCGTCGGCCCCCGGCCCGAGCGTCGCCACGGAGGGCACCTGGGCGCAGGTGATGGGCCGCAAGGCAAAGAGGGCCGCGCAGAAAGCGGCCGGAGCGGCCGCTAGCGGTGCCGGTGCGGGGGCTCGACCGAAGACGGCGGCCCCCCAACAGGCTCGCGCACACGGGTCTCCCCCGGTTGCAATCCCGCGCGCTCCCAGGACGGCGGCGGTGACGATCACCGCCCCCGTGGGAGGGGAGGAAACTTTTTCCGCGCGGGTTGCGGGCGCCATGGCGGCGATCAACGTCGCCGACCTCGGCATCGCAGCGATGCGGCCGAGGCGCGCCGTGACCGGGGGGTTGATCCTGGAGATTCCAGGATCGCAGGGCTCGGCCAAGGCTGCCGCCCTCAAATCGAGGCTGGCGGAGCAGCTGGGGGGCACCGGCATCAAGGTGCAGTGCCCCCAAAAACTGGCCGAGTTCCGGGTGTGCGGGCTCACCGAGCTCGCGACCGTAGAGACGGTTCGGGGGGCTGTCGCGGCCCAGGAGGCCTGTTCGGCGGAGGACGTCACGGTCGGCGCCAGGCGACCGGACATCGTCGGACTCTTCTCCCTCTGGGTCCGCGCGCCCGTGGCAGCTGCTGCCAAACTATTAAGGGCGTCCACCGTTGTGGTGGACTCCCTAATGGCCCGCGTGGTGCCGCTCGCGCAGCGGAGGCTACAGTGCTTCCGCTGCCTAGAGTTCGGCCACGTCAGGGCCAAGTGCAGCAGCCCCACGGACAGGAGCGGCGCGTGCTACCGGTGCGGTGGAGAAGGACACGCGGCGCGTTTCTGCGAGGCTCCCCCCGTCTGCCCGCTCTGCGCAGCGGCGGACCTGCCCAGCGGGCACAGAATGGGGGGACCGGCTTGTCGGCCCCCTCCTGTGACCCGCGCTGCGGCCCGGGGCCGCAGGGGCGCGAGACCGACCCCGGCATCGTCATCCGCCGGGGCGGTCCCGTCCCCGCCTGCGGGTGTCCCGCCCGCGATCCCCGCGCCCTCCGTGTCTCCGCCCCCGGCGTCCCCGTCGGAGGCTATGGAGACCGCGCCGCTGGCCTCGGCATCCGTGGCCGGTGCGGGCGCCGGGAAGAGGAAGGACCGCGAGGAGTCGGACACTCCGACCAGCGGCCTCTCTTCCCCGGCTCGCGGGGGGTCCCCCGTGACAGGCGGGGGACGGAAGAAGAAGGGAAAAGGGGGGAGCAGCCCAGGGCTCCCCCCGGCGTGTCCGCCGTCGGTCGGGAGGGAGGCCTTTTTAAAGGCCAAGGTGGTCCCTCCGACGGCGAGCGCGACGACGAGGGAAGAGGATGCGGCCGAGGCGCTGGAGTTAGCGCGCTCGGTCGCGGCCTCGTTCGGAGGTGCAGCCCACTTCCCGGACGACGAGGAGAAGCGTCCGGCGCCCCCGATTGCCAACGGGGGCGCGGTCCAGCCAGAGGAGGTGTCGGGGGGGGGGCCGACCTTGAGACTTGCTAATGTCTCAAGGCCCCCCGATACTCCTCATGAACGCGTGCCACTCCATGCGAGCGCACGACCTGCTTGAGCAGGCTCGCGTGGAGATGGGCGTTGGGCTGGCCGTCATCGCCGAGCCGTATCCGCTGGCGGACCGATGTTTTCGGTCCACCAACCCGGATCGGCAGGTGGCGATGACGTGGGAAGTGGGAAGAGGAGCCCCGTCGTGCGTGGTCGCCCAGCACGGACGGGGCTGGATGGGCGTGAGATGGGGAGGCTTCCTCGTGGTCGGCTGCTACCTAGCGCCGAGCCTGAACGTCCCGGAGTTCGAGGACCGGCTGAGCGAGGTGGGGGCGTTTCTAGCCCCCAATTAGCTCGGCCGGTGGTCCTTCTGGGGGACTTCAATGCCCACGCTCGCGAGTGGGGCTCCCCCAGAACGGACTGCCGGGGCGAATTGCTCCTCGAGTGGGCGGAAGCGACGGGGTTCGTCCTTAAGAACCCCTACGCGGTCACGACGTTTCGCGGGTCGCGGGGCGAGTCGATCATCGACCTCGTCTGGGTGAACCCGGCGGCCGCGGCGCTGACGTCGGACTGCTGGGTGGCGGAGGAGTCAGAGACTGGCTCGGACCACATGTACGTCATGCTGGCCACCTCCGCCGCCACGCTTCCTCCCGCTCGTGCCGGTAGACAGCCGCCGCGCTGGGCGCTCAAAAAGCTAGACGCTAGCGCGGCCCAGATGGCGTCCTCCGTCGTCGCCTGGCCTTCCCTGCCGGGCGACGTCCTCGACGACCCCTCTAACGGCGCCCTATGGCTCCGGCGGGCGTTGCAGCGAATCTGCGACGCCACGATGCCGCGAGTCGGGCCGCCAGGTGGGGGTCGGAGGTCGGTGTACTGGTGGTGCGAGGAGATCGCTGATCTCCGCGCGGCGAGCGTCCGTGCTCAGCGCCGGTACACCAATGCCCGCCGTCAGGACCGACGGCGGGTGACGGAGGACCAGCTGCAGGAGCTGCGCTCCGCGTTTTCCGCGGCGCGCAGAGAGCTCCGTGCAGCCATAGCTCGGGCCAAGACCCGTTCGCACGAGGAGTTCCTCGAGACCCTCAATCAGGACCCTTGGGGGCGCCCGTACAAGGCCGTGTCCGTCAAACTCGGACCTTGGGCGCCCCCTGTCACGGAGGGCCTCGAGCCCCGGTTTCTCCTGGAGGTTTTGTCGGCGCTGTTCCCCCCTCCTCCAGTTCCGGGGGAGGGTGGCGTCGACGCTTCGGGAGATCCGGAGCTCGCATGGGGCACCGACATAGCGGATGCCCCGAGGGTCTCGGACGAGGAGCTCGAGTCCGCGGTGCGTCGAATGCGTTCGAAGAACGCCGCACCCGGACCGGATGGAGTGCCCGGGCGTGTCTGGGCCTGCGCGATGGGCGCCCTAGGGAGCGGCCTCAGGCGCGTCTTCGACGCGGCCTTGAGGACCGGGAGGTTTCCCCGCGCGTGGAAAGAGGCGAGGCTAGTGCTGCTGCGAAAGCCTGGTAAGCCCGCAGAGTCACCCTCGGCCTATCGGCCGATTTGTCTCCTCGACGAGGCGGGCAAGCTCCTGGAAAGGATTATAGCTGCCCGCCTCATGGACCACCTCGGAGCTGCGGAGTTCCCGGATCTGTCCGACCGCCAATTCGGTTTTAGGCGGCAGCGATCGACCGTAGATGCTATTCTACTGGTTCGGTCGCTGTCCGACCGGGCGGTCGAGGGGGGCGGTGTCAGCGTGGCGGTGTCTTTAGACATCGCCAACGCGTTCAACACCGTCTCCTGGGCGGCGATCGAGCGGGCGCTGGTATACCATCGCGTCCCGCTCTACCTTCGCCGCCTGATCTGGGACTACCTCCGTGGCCGAGTGGTCTCCTACGTCGGGCGAGACGGGGACGGGGTGGCTCATGTGCACCGCGGCGTGCCACAGGGGTCCGTTTTAGGGCCCCTGCTATGGAACCTGGCGTACGACGCGATGCTGCGGGTGGAGTTGCCATCGCCTGACGTGTCGTTCGTGTGCTACGCCGACGACACGCTGGTGGTGGCCTCTGGGCCGAGGTGGCTGGCAGCACTGGACCTCGCAGAAAGAGCACTGCGGCTTGTCATCCCCGCGATAGAGGCGCTCGGTCTGCGAGTCGCCTCCGAGAAAACGGAGGCGGTATGGCTCGCGGACAGGGTGGGAACCGGCATTCCCGTCGGAGCGTCTCTCAGAGTCGGGGAGGCCTGCATCAGGGTTGGCCGATCGATAAGGTATCTCGGTCTGACCCTGGACACCTACTGGCGATTCGCGCGTCACTTTCGGGTCCTGGGCCCCAGGTTGGAGCGACAGGTGTTCGCCCTCGGGCGCATCATGCCCAACCTGGGAGGCCCGCACGAAGCAGTTCGGCGACTATACGTGACGGTCGTCCGGTCCATGGCGCTCTACGGAGCGCCGGTTTGGGCCGGCGACCTGGAGGGCTGTCGCGTGGGGCGAGACCTTTTGGCAAAGGTTCATCGCCGCGCAGTCCTCCGTGCCGTGCGGGCTTACCGCACGGTGTCACACGCCGAGCTGTCGGCGCTGGGTGGGTCCCCTCCATTCCATCTGCTCGCTGAGATGGAGGCGGAGGTATACTTCGCCTCGCACTATCTCAGCGGAGCGAGGGACCCCCTGGCGCCGGTCGGACTCGACGCGCGGGACCAGGCCCGGCGACGCATGGGAGCCAGGTGTATCGACTGGCTCTCCCTCCCGGAACATCGGGAGGGACGCGTCGTCGGGGCGCTGCTGCCCATTCTCGGTGAATGGGTGGGGCGCAGGTACGGCAGGCTGACCTTCCGCCTGACACAGATGCTCACCGGAGTCGGTTGCATCGGTGACTTCTTGTGTCGCATCGGGCGGGAGGAGGCGCCGCAGTGCCACAGCTGCGGCCGGGGCGACGTGGACTCGGCGGACCACACTCTGGCCAGGTGCGCGGAGTGGCTGGACGACCGCCGAGTCCTAGAGCTGCAGCTGGGTCCCGATCTCTCGCTGGCGACGGTCGTGCGTCGCATGGCGGGGGATCGGGACTGTTGGGAAGCCATGGCCTCCTTCTCCGAAGCAATAATGCTGGAGAAGGAGGAGGCGGCGCGGGAGAAGAAGATGACCCGGGGCCGGGGGAGGTCGTGCGGCGACTTAGTTGCGTAAGTCGCCCCGCTCCCCCGGGTGTTAGGCCCTGGGCCGCGCCGTCCCGCTACTCCCCGCCATAGGGGATTGGGACGGGGCCGCGCCACGCAACAGGCGCGGCCGTTAAGCCGCCGGTGCGCCGCCCCCTCTGTGTCGGAGGGGGACGCGCGCCGGGGGACATCAGGAAGGAGTCGAGAAATGCGGCGGCCCTCGTTGTCACGAAGGGCCGCCGCGGTCGGCGAGTCGTGGCATCGGACTTGCCAGGGCCGCGGCGGCGTCGCGAGGTACGGAGAACGGGGGGGGGACCATGTTAAAGCCCCCCCCCCAGGGTAGCGGCCACCGCCGCTCCCGTCTGAGCGATCGAGCTCCCCCCGGGGTACAGTGCCCCGGTCCGGCCGCGCTACCAATCACTGCGCGGCACCGGTTGGGAGTTCGATCGCGGGGTCGCGGGGCGGGGGTGTCGGGGGACACCACCTGCCCTAGCAGCAGCGACCCCGGAAGGGGCGACTCGGGCGCGTGATCCGTCGCGAGTCGCCAGTCCCGGAGAACATTGCTGGGGGAGGTCTTAATACTCCTCCAGGGACGACCCCGTTCAGGGGACCTAGCGCGGGGCTGCACCGAAGCGCAAGGGGGGAGGGTAGCGAACGTATCGCTTGATTGATCTCGCGTCCAAATCCCTCCCCTCAGGCGCGCAGCTCCGCGTGCGAGGTAGATCACCTTGGTGGTTTTAATGGGTTCGAGTCCCACATAACCCCCTGCCCGCCCCCGCGGGGGAGGGGTATCCGTGGGGATTTCCACCAAGTAAAACAAAAAGCGGCCCTTAAAGTGGAGGTGGCCGGTCTGGTTGTCCGGTCGCTGAGGCAGGCCCTCAGCGGGACGCAGACCGCGGTGGTGGAGGTTCCCACCACCGCCCTCCCTAAGGGCGCGGAACCCGTCCGTTTTAGGACGGGTTTGACCGTGGTAAGGGCCAGGCCCCTGGTTAAGAGCACGCGTTGGTTTGCGTGCTATCAACTGGGGCACCTGGCTGCCTCATGCCCCACGGTCCCCAAGGGTAAAGAGTTGTGCAGGAAGTGCGGGGGCACGGATCACGCCATTGCAGTATGCGGGGGCGTGGCCAAATGCCTTATTTGCTCAGCGGCAGGGGTCAAGGGCCCGAAAGCGGCGCACGTCACGGCGTCGTTGGCCTGCCCGGCCATCAGGGCGAGTTCGGCAGCGGGGGTGCCAAGATCTGGAAGACCGGTTTAATGACCCAGATCCTGCAGATCAACCTCAACAGATGCAGGCTGGCACAGGATCTCATGATCCATAATGCCTGCCTGCTTGAGGTTGACTTCGTGGTTATCTCCGAACCATTCAGGATATTACCTGAGTGGATAGGGGATTCCACGGGGGATGCAGCGATCTGGGTCACCGGGTTTAAGGGCAGGTTCGCCTCCCTTACCCCCCCTATCGCTGCCGAAGGAATAGCCACCGCGATCGTGGATAACACGGTCGTGGTGAGCTGTTACTGCCGGCCGAGCAAGAAGGGCCCCGCCTTTCTGCAGTATCTGGAGGAGTTGGAAGGAGTAGTTTTAAGTCTTTTAGCCCCGGGGAGAGGGGTCATCCTTGCGGGGGATTTGAACTCCAAATCCCCAGCCTGGGGAGGGAAGGTTGCTGACCGGAGGGGCCATGCATGTATGGCTCTGCTGGCGAGGTTGGGTCTTGTGCCCATTAGAGTCCGGGACCGTTGTACGTTCCGGACGGGCAGGGGTTCGTCCTTCATCGACGTTCTGTCTGTGGACAGAAGTCTGGCCGGGAGGGTTCGGAAGAGCGAGGTGCTTCGGCACTATACCGCCTCCGACCACCTCTATGTCCGCCACATCCTGGCAAAACCGGGTGTGGCTCGCCGACCACCAGGCGACGGCTGGACCCCATACTCGATGAAGGACGTCACCCCGGAGTCGATTTTGGAGGGTTTCCGCGTTCTGCGGAACGCCCTCCCGACCCCGCCCACCTCGCTGGCCACGCCTGCGGGCGTGTCGGCCCCTCCCCCTCCGCTGGGACCGCCCGGTTTTACGGACGAGGTTCCGAGGGCGGAGGGACTTCAGCGCCTTTTAGAGGGGGTTAGTGCCCGGGTCCTCAGGAAGAGGTGTCTTCCTAGGGGGTCCCAGAAGCCCAACCGTTGGTGGAATGCGGACATCGCCGAGGCAAGATCGGCGGTGCATCGTGCTCGTAGGCTTCTCCAGAGAAGCAGGAGGAGACTAGATCCCTCCTCCCCCCGTCACGAACAACTGAGGCGGGACTTCTCCTTGGCTAGGCGGGCAGTTCAGGTCCTGATCTGGCGCTCCAAGGAGGGGCTCTGGAGGGAGCTATACGGCACGGTCGACGGTGATCCGTGGGGGAAGCCATGCAAAATTGTTATGGCTAGGTTGGGGGGGGGAGAAAACCGAACACGGTCTTAACGCGGGAGCAGGTGGGCAAGGTAGTTGATTCCCTGTTTGCCACCGCCCCGCCCCCTCCCCTCCCTCCTCCTTCCCCCACATCAACGGTTGGGCCAGGGCGCGCGCACGCCCCCCTCTTGCCGCGATCCCTCCCCATGCGACCCCTCTCCTCTTATTGGAGGGGAATCCCGGAGGTAACGCCCGAGCAGGTCGATAGGGCCCTGTCGCGTGTCAAGCCCAATAAGGCCCCCGGACTCGATAGTGTCCCGTCGGGGGTCGTGGCCTGTGTGGCCAAGGCTAACCAAGATATGATACGCGAGATGGTGGCCGACACCCTTGTGCGAGGTGGCATCCCGGCTTCGTGGAAGATGGCAAGAGTCATCTTGATCCCGAAGCCGGGTAAGGATCCCCTAAGTCCGAGGGCCTATAGGCCGATCTCCGTACTCCCAGCCTTATCTAAGGTATGGGAGTATGTCATCAAGGAGATTCTGGAATCCCAGCTCGGCAGGGATCCTTTCCACCCGAACCAATTTGGTTTTCGCAGAGGTGTCGGCACCATGGAGGCGGCCACCGAGGTAGCTCGGTTTGCCGAAGCCTCCAGGGCCAAGAATCTGCCTCCTCCTCTCATTCGACGTCCAGAACGCCTTCAACACCCTTAGATGGGATGTTGTTCTGGACGTGATGAGTAGGAGGGGGGTTGACCGATGTGTTCGGGCGCTTCTCCGGGACTATTTTAGCAATCGCGGGATCACGGTGCACTCTCATGAGGGCACCGTGGTCCGTAATATTTACGTGGGCGTCCCACAGGTGTCCGTTTTAGGCCCATTCCTGTGGAACGCCGTATACGACGGACTCCTCACCGAGTTGGATATGGGCGGGGCGGGGCGTGCGATAGCGTACGCCGACGACCTCGCCCTCTTGTTTTCGGGCAGGGACCTCTCCCAGGTCAGGATTCAGATGGCTTCCGTGCTGCCGAGGATTGGAGCTTGGTTTCGCAAAACCGGCCTTTTCTTGGCAGCGGAAAAAACGGAGTCCATCCTCCTGACTGGCCACAGGATCGAGAAGACGGTTAGACTTCCGATCCTGGGAGCCATTGTCACCACGGCGGCCAGGGTCCGATACTTGGGGGTGGTATTTGACAGCCTCCGTAATTATCGGGCCCATCTGGGGGAGGTTGCTATTAGGGCGGATAGGGTCTCAGGATCGCTTTCCGCGATCCTGCCTAACACCAGGGGCCCATCCGTCCATGCCCGGAAGCTATATATCTCGGTGTGGGAGTCCGTGATTTTATACGGGTCGCCGGTCTGGGCTGTTGCGTTGAGTAAGGAGAATGTACGTGCTATTCTCCGCCGTACTCAGCGCACGGCCCTGATCCGATGTACAGCGGCATATAGGACTGTGTCCTTTGCCTCGCTCTGCGTTTTAGCAGGGCGAATGCCGCTGTACATTAAGGCCAAAATGGGGCGCACAGTTTTCTGCGCTAAAGCACGCGATAGGGATGACCCCACCCTTGGCGGCGACCCGGAGCTTTTAAAGACGCGGGTCCACCTCCACAAAGCCGCTGCGCTGGCAGCGGCTATGGAGGAGTGGCAGGCAGAATGGGACAGATCCCCACCCACTGGGTGGGTGAGACGCCTGGTCCCTGCGGTCGGCACCTTCGTTGACGCCTCGGGCCCCTCAGTGATTGCGTACTATTGGTCCATGCAACTCCTGACGGGGCATGGGTCTTTCCAACAGTTCATACACAGAATTGGGAAAGCACCCTCCGAGGCGTGCTTGAACTGCGGGGCGGCCCGGGATGATGCAGAGCATGTGCTCATTGCATGCCCGGAGTTCGCCGGAAGTCTCCACGCTGGTGCCTCTTGCCACTTCCTCTGCGGAGAGGTGGAACGTCTTCCGCGACTTTGCGGCCTCCGTTATGGGGGCCCGCCAGGCGGCGGAGGTGGAGGCCGACCGCCTCTTGCGAGCGGAGCGCGCGCACTTGGCCCAAGAGGCTTCGGCTGCGAGGGCCCAGGCGCGTCTACGTCTCGCATGAAAAAGAAAGTGGGTCGGCCCCCGCTGATTGCGTGGGAGGGGAGGTAATCCCCCCGGCGATGTTCCCATGCAGGAGCCGCGTGCGTCTTTTTAGCGTTTTTAGCATTTTTAGCATAGTCTTAGCGTAGTTTTAGTTAACATTAAGTTAGCTTTAAGCGTTTTTAAACATTGCGGAACGCGGCGCCACCGCCAGCGTATATTTTTTGTAGTCTTTAAAGTAGCTCTAAGTTAGCTCTAAGTTTTTGTGGTGGCACGCAGCAGCTAAGGTCCAATTCATATATATTGGCCGGTGAGCTTCGCGAGGGGTATTCTCCCACCACACCGCTTGCCTGCCTCGGTGCTCCTTTTCTCTGCGTTCTCGCTCTCTCTAGGGCTATGCCTACTCGTTGCCCGGTGGGAATTAGTGTCCGTGAGGTACGCACACATGCAGCGAAGCATCCCCACCACTTTGAGCACATAGACGGCGGGTACGATTCCGCGCGGTCATTTCTCGCTCCTTTCTGGCCGAAGGGGGGAGTGAGATGGAAGTGGTTTTACACACATCAGAATAGGTGTGCGTTCGCTCCGAAGAAATTCGGGAGCTATATTGGTCATTCTTCCTCGTTAGCTTCATTTCCTATTGGTCTGCGCATAGCTTCGTAACGCACACAACTATTACGCTAAGAATATACAACAGCCCCACAGCTAACGTAGCTGTGACGACAGGCGGAGTCGAGCACCGTTCCCGTTACCCCCCCCCCCATACCCCTCGGCTACCCAGCAACTTCAACTGCCAATCCACGATCGTCAGGTGGTGGTGGCTGATTTCTCCTCGCGCGCTGCTCGCGAAACGAAACTCACCGGCCAATATATTTGAACTGGACTTTAGTGCTGCGTATGAGACCGGGGAGTCCACTCTGTGTTAACAGAGTGGACACCCAGTCGGTGGTTTCCCCCCCCCCTCCCGAGCTTAATTTGGGAGTGGGGGGGGGGGGGTGTTAGCGGCGCCTCATCGGCAACGATAGCGGCGCCCGACGGACTACATCAGAAGTTCCGGGCGCCGCCATGAGGCCCCTGGTGGAGACCACCAGAGGGGGTTTTTAGTGGGTATCCCGCCTAGTTATAGGCGGGGAGTCCCACATAACCCCGACAACAAATGTCGGGGTATGCGTAAAGCATTTTCCCCCTCTTCAAAAAAAAAAAAAAAAAAAAAAAGAGATAATGTACTCGCCATCCGTTGAAGACACCGATACCGCCAGTTCCGGAGAAACTGAAGAGGCGCTTGAACAATTTGATATACAAAGTAACGAAGAAGAAAACTTCGTTATAGAAAAAGTTGCGAAGAACGAGCCGCAAGAGCAATCGGCTCTCCTAAATAGCAACGACATAATGAATTTCCCAAATGTGCTTGCTCAATTACAAAAAAATAGGTAAGCATGCGAAAGATAGGGAAGACTGTGGCATTGAACACCTAAGAATAACTGGTGTGAAACGGCGTGGCTTCAAGAGCATCTTCAGCGTAATGTGCACTTTATGCCATTACAAAAATGAAATCTGCAATCAATCGGACGAAGCCGAACAAGTGGATTGCAATCAGGGCGCTGTTAATGCAACAATTTTATGTGGAGGCAGCTATGCCCACTTGGAACACACTTTGGCGGGAATGAACATACGTTGCATGTCGAAGAGAGACATTGTGAAAAATCACGATGAATTCGTCAAGTCCGCAATTACCGCTGCAGAAGAAGAGATGCTAGCAGCGGCTGAAGAAGAAAAACGTTTGGCGATTGAAAGAGGCGACGTTCTTCCCGGACCAGGAACCCCTCATATCCCCGTTGTGGCCGACGGAAGCTGGATGAAGAGATCCTTGTGCAAAATGAACTTTGATACTCCAAAGTTTTAATTATGCTCCACGTTCGATAGTTTAGAGAAGAGCAGGTTAATCGGAAAAATGACTCGTGTCCGTGTTTGCAAAGTTTACATATTCCCTTCTCTCCGAAAACAGCGTCACGCTTATAACCTTTACCGGCGCGACCTTAGTTCTGGCGACCAAAAGATTTGAAAATGTTTGTCCTTGGCTCGTATTATGGACCCTAAGAAATACTGTAGCACAGTAGGCCCTTTCCGATGCATCGCAGAACCCGTGGAATTCGACCTGGGCCTGATTCGGTACATAGGAAACCCATCTGGGAACTCGGATGTCACCAAGCTCAGGTAAACTCTTCCTAAAGGAATTCCAAGAGACGTCCACTGGCGGAGGGATTGGATCATCCCACCCGACTCCACAGAGCCAAAGGTCCTGCATTAGGATCTTACCCCTCACGAGCACAGGGGCGAGCCAGCCCATAGGGTCGAAGAGGCGCGCCAACTCTGACAGCACCTTTCTCTTAGTCCAGCAATCGTCCAGCTGGACTGGTAGTAGCACCGGTCCCTTGATGGACAGCGTGTCCGTGGCTGGTGTCCAGAGGAGTCCCAACGCACCGTGCGTGTCCGGCTCCTTGAACAACTTGGTTCCCGCTAAGTCCTGCAAATCTAGAAGAGGATGACTGGTGGCCCACTTACTTAGATGGAACCCTCCAGCACTTAAAATGTCAATAAGTTCCCGTTGAATCGCGACTGTGCCCTCTAAGTCATGGCCGCCCGCCAGGAGGTCGTCTACATAAGAATGCTGCAAGAGGACTTGAGCACCAAGCGGAAAACGCTTGCCCTCATCTAACGCAAGTTGGCGCAGGACCCGCAACGCCAAATACGGTGCTGGAGCAGTTCCATAAGTCACAGTGGTTAGTCTATACATGTCCAGTGAGTGACTTGGGTCCGCGCGCCATAAGATGCGTTGCCAATCTCGATCAGCCGGGTGTACCAAGATCTGCCGAAACATCTTGACAATGTCCGTGGAGAAGGCATATCGGAAAAGTCGCCACTTGGTTAACACGCTCCACAACGTGGTTTGCAGCTTTGGACCAGGGGTCAGCAAGTCGTTCAAGGAGACTCCCGAAGAGGTTATACAGGAAGCGTTGAAAACTACGCGAATTTTAGTGTTCTCCCCCTCTCCCTTCCACACCGCGTGATGGGGTAGGTAGTAAACCGGTAGTGAAGCGCTCAATCCCTCCGATAATCTTTCCATATGTCCAAGGCGGTGGTACTCCTCCATAAACTCCACATAGCTGCGGCGTAACCTCGGGTCCTTCTGCTGTCGTCGTTCATTAGTAAGCAACGTGCTCATGGCAGCTGGTCTGGAAGAGCCAAGTGTGGACGTACAATTACGTCGAAAAGGTAAACGGACGGTGTATCGCCCTGTCTCGTCCCGCGTATGGGTTTCCACGAAGTTATCCTCGCACCAGACTTCCTCAGGGCTCACAGGCGACGACCCCGGAATGTCCTCCAGTTCCCAAAATCGTTGCAGCTCAACGGACAATGGATCCTGAATACGCGTGTGGAGCACGCGACGCTTGGAAGAAATAACAGTGTCAGCCTCCTGGGGAACAGGCCCGAAAATTACCCAGCCGAAAGGCGTATGTGTAGCAGCAGGCGAACCATCTGGACCTTGGCGCGTCTCTCCGAACAGGGAAGCGCAGACATCCGCACCGAACAGAATGTCAACCTGGGAGGGCTTGTGGAAGTCCGCATCCGCTAGGTGTAGATCCCTTAAGTGAGGCCAGTCAGTTACTGTAGCCAGACGCGAAGGGGTCGGAGGAATCACTTCGCGAGTCACCAACGCAAAAAAGGAGTGCCTGAAAGAGGAATCGTAGTCAGGTGTCACGCTCAATTGGACCTCGTGCTTGGCTACGCCGACATCTCGTCCTTGAAAGCCAGCCAGGGTAACGTGTGTAGCCCTCCTCTTTAGATGGAGGGTTTGGGCCACCCATTCACTCACAAACGACGCATCAGCGCCCTGATCAAGCACTGCACGAACCGAAATGTACTTCCCATTCGGAGCCCACAAACGCACCCGGGCCGTTGCCAATAAAACCAAGCGTTTGGCACAAATCGAATTAACCAAAGCTTTGGAAGTAGATTCCTGTGGAACACTGGCCTTGTTTTCCGTCCTGAGGTCTGAGGTCACATAAGCATCATGCAGGAGAGTGTGATGCTTCGATTCACATACCAGACAGCGAAAAGCGGAAGGGCAATCAGCCACCATGTGTCCTACGTTTAGACAAGATAAACAAACGCCTACCTTGATGGCCTGGACCTTCCGATCGCCCGCGTTCATCCCCTTAAATTGCGGACAGTAATTTAAATTGTGCGTGCCCTGACACAGTGGACATTGACGAGTGCGTTTGCCCCTTTTTGGTGGAGCCTCAGCCTTCACTGGAAGCGCCGTCCTGGAGCGTTCGGAGGACGGCTTCGATCCTTTTGCGGCATCGCGACGCTTCTCGGGCGCAGTCGACTCCTTAGTGTGTGAAGCATAGAGTGCATGAACCCGATCCTCGAAGAAGTCCTCGAGAGTAGCGAAGGAAGGGCTACTCGTCCGGTCCTTTAGTGTGACCTCCCATTCTAGCCGAGAAGCGGAGTCCAGCTTCTCCGCGAAAAGGAAAACGAACCATTCGTCCCACTCCTTCACTGGTCGTCCCAGGGCCGCGAACGAGTCGATGGCCTGGCGGAAATCGTCAAGCAGACGTTTAATTTCGTCAGGGCTTCCTTTCGTCACCGGGACACAGTTCACGAGTCTCCTCATATGCGCCGCGGAAAGAATCCGTTTGCTTTCGAAGCGTTTCTGAAGGCTTGTCCAAGCACCGTCGTAGTTCGCATCAGTGATCGGAGTGCGCTTTAGCATACTCGCAGCCTCACCAGTCAGGCTCGACTTCAAATACTGAAGTTTCCGAACTTTGGAGAGACGCGTGGAATCGTGGATTAACGATCGAAACCGATCACGGAAGCTCTCCCACTCTAGCAGGTCACCTGAGAAGGTGGGTAACGGTATCTTGGGAAGTGCAGAGTCTTCATCGTCATCCACTCGTCTAGAGGTCGAAGCGCTCCTGGTTTCATCTTTGGTTGACGGATTCAGCTTACGACTCATATCCTTCAACACCACCGAATGTTGGAGATAAATCTCCTCAACATCCGCATACCGATCGTGAGCGACATAGTCAGTGTCCTTTGCTCCGGGTTCCCGAATTACGTGGCGATGTCCCTCGGTAAAGCTCTTCCAGTATGTCTGTAGGAGTTCCTGTCGAGTTTCCAGCACGGACAGTGTAATATTATTAGCACCTAGCTTGCGAAGATTAATTAGAAACCGTTCAATTCTTCCAGCGGTTTCGGCTTGTTCGGCGATCAAATCTTCCAGCTTAGTCGCCATTTTTCAACCGGAAACGAACACTCAGTTAAGACTGAAGTAAATTCGGAACAATCCCGAAAATAGCGTGAGCTCACGGTCGGAAAGCACTTCACGCACCTTTCCTAAGGCACAAAACGGAATTCGCGCTCAGAGTTGCGAAAGCCTTGTCTCGCACTTCACAAACGCACTATCACCTTGTGTCGCGGAAGCGCGCAGAGATATCGCGAAGCTCGCGTGGACGAACACGAATCCAAAAGAATCCGACGAATCCACTTAACACCGGGTAATCAAAAGGGTCCAAGTGATTATGCTCCGGCTCGAAGGACCAGAAAATGTGCAAAATGAACTTTGATACTCCAAAGTTTTAATTATGCTCCACGTTCGATAGTTTAGAGAAGAGCAGGTTAATCGGAAAAATGACTCGTGTCCGTGTTTGCAAAGTTTACATATTCCCTTCTCTCCGAAAACAGCGTTTCAGAGCGCGCACAGACTATTCTGAAATCCCGTCACGTTGAAATACTGAAAAGGCTCGTTAGAACGAGGCCAATTCTCAAATCACACGCATCCGTTTATAAAAGAAACGGCAGACTCGCGATACAGAGGTCGGCGAGACAACAGGAACGTGTTGTCAGTTGAAGCGCGTGAACAAGAAGACAATTAATCGAACGGGGAGCCGCTACTTCGGGAGTTGCCGAAAGAGGATCATCCCCGCTCCGCCGATCCCGAGGCCCGAGCTACTCGGTCCACCCAAACCACGGGAGCGACGAGAGCGGCAAGATCAAATTCTCAATGGGTGTACGAGAGCGGGCAATTACAAACTTAAGTTAAAGACACGCCTTAAGATTACGGATTAGGAAACTTTACAAAATTAAATAATAAACTAAGCGTCTCGCTTATTCATCACGAACAATCCTACCGCAGTGGATGTTACGATTCTGCGTCTGGAGTCGGCGTGATAGTTGGCTATCACACGAAGAAAGTTTTATTTTACGGCGTGCGGAATAAAGTTTGCAGAATTTGTCGGATTGCTGCGAAAAACAAGAAAGAACACCGAAAGCACACATGCTTCAAAAACTGGAACACATCTCGAGCATCGACTGCTATGGAAAGTGATGCTATTGTCACGTCCTGGGTTGAGGTCTTTGGGGACGATGACAATGTGGGGTAAGAAGTCAGGCGAGAACGTGTAATCCTGCACGCTGAAGGTTTTCGGGAGTCAGGCGAGAACGTAAAATCCTACACACTGAGGATTGATAGGAGTCAGGCGAGAACGTAAAATCCTACACACTGAGGATTGATAGGAGTCAGGCGAGAACGTGTAATCCTACACACTGAGGGTAGATAGGAGTCAGGCGAGGACGTGTAATCCTGCACACTAAAGGTCGGTGGGAGTTTAGGCGAGAACGTAAAATCCTACACACTGGGTTTAGGGAAATCAGGCGAGGATCTTAAATCCTGCATGCTAATCGACCAGGGAAGGTTTTAAAAGGTAACCGCGCGCCAGGGAGACACCCGTTAGACCACTTGTGGTTTTTACTTTAGTTTTGGTAATCGGATTTACGGTTGCATTGACATAAGAAGCCGCCCGTGCTATTCCGCGAAATTCGTCTAGACGTTGGTCGAACGCGAGCTATGTAAAAGTAAGCCCGGTAAATATTATCTCAACAAAATTACCTTTCTTTAAAAAAAGGTACAAAAAAGTGCGCCAAGTATATAATCCCATCAAAAAGAATCACATTTAAAAACATTGTCGTAAATTAATAGCTTTGCAAAACGAATGATATACACTAATTGCGCCAATTATCACAATGACTATTTATACAAAGAAAAAAATGTATTAAATAATATTAACCAGATATATTTTTATACAAATAAATATTTTAATACGAATAAATATTTTATTCAAAATACTTGGCGCTGCTCCCCGAATTGGTGTTGCTAAACTGAATAAATATGTATAAATTGCATTAATCTTTTCCTTTCTTTCTTGTGCGTTCGTTCGTGAATGTGTTTATTAGGTATACATTGTAAGGGAGCTGTTGCAAATTATTAATACTAAACCAATTAACATTTTGTCGGTTTTGCAGCGCCAAGTATTTTGAATAAAATATTTATTCCTATTAAAATATCATTATATAAATAACCATTGTTATAATTCGCGCAATTTTTGTATATCATTAATTTTGTAAAGCTATTAATTTACAACAATGTTTTTAAATGGGATTCTTTTATTCTGATGGGTTAATTAATTTAGCTGTGTATTTGTAGTTGTGTCATCCTAAGCGCAGTTGGAAAGCACCTTTATGTACTTGCAGCTCATTTTGATTTCACATATTTTTTTATATTGTATATTTCCTTCTATTTTGGGGGGGATTGTATACTTTCTTCTATTTTTTTGTGATTTCATGTACATGGCGTAAATTTTGTACTTTTTTGAAGTTTTTTGGAGGGGATCTCACTTCTTTTTACAAAGATAATTTGCATAGCGAATGACTTTAGATAATTTTTAATATTATATTTATTATTATCTTCATTTTTTTGTGATATCAAACTACGAATAAACTTCGGATAATTGGGATTGGTGGAATTGATTTATTTAAAAATTTGAATTTTCAGATATAAAGCAAACATACCCAGACAGCACACGACGTCTTATAGACGTCCATTTTACGTCTGTTTTACGTCTGTACGTCTGAATGTCCTGATTCGTGACAAAGACGTCTTTAAGGCGTCGTACAGACGTGTGAAAGACGTCTTTAAGGCGTCGTACAGACGGGTGAAAGACGTCTTTCAGACGTCCTGTGGGCGTCTTACAGACATCTTTAAGTCGTCTTTTCCTGGCGTCTTTAAGTCGTCTTTTTCCAGGCGTCTTTGAGATGTCTTTTTACAGACGGCTTTGAGATGTCTTTTTACAGACGGCTTTGAGATGTCTTTTTACAGACGGCTTTGAGATGTCTTTTTACAGACGGCTTTGAGATGTGTCGATAAGACGCAGGTTAAGTCAGTTTTTGACATTTAACAGACGTACGCTAGGTAAGTATCGCGGAGGGCGCCGCCTCGCGGTCATTTTTTTGAAAAGTGGGATGATTAATTAGTTAAAGGACAAACTTCAATATGGAGAATAAATCAATATTTGTTACTTGGTGATGTTTGTTTAATAATCTGAATTTTACCCCTCATCCCTCTCCAGTATACTCCCAATATTGAAAAAAAAATTCCGAGAAACGGCGCGAGCGCTCCGCGCCGTAGATACTTACTTACCTAGCCCATTAAGACTAAATTAGGTTAAATGGATTGGGGCGGGGGAATTTAAGACGGTTATCGATACGACAAAAATGAAATCGAACGTGATATAAATGTATTTCCATTTGTTTCATCACAGTACACGACAAAATATATCATCTACTGCATTACTATGTGTGTTTATTATTTTAATTCTTAAAAACCATAAATAAATAACATTATTATATTTCTATACTCAGATTACTAATGCATGTATGCGCGAAATGAATATATAGAATCCACTTACAATAAGTTGTGAATACACATGTAATTAGTTAGTCATAGAATATACAAAGCAGTATAAAAATTTGTACACAGAATATGTACACGCCGATTATAAGCAAATTAAAATATATATATAAAACAGATAAAACATATGTCAGAGTACTATATAGGATTTTATAAAGTATGAGAGTGCGGACAGAGTCGTAGATATATTCGCGCAGTGGTAGACAAAAGTATACGTACACTGTTTAAGTTCGCATAACTTGTAGTTAGTTATTTATATAATATACAATGCAATATAAAAAAAATTAATGCACAAAATATATACACGCAGATTATATGTAACTTAAAAAATATATAACAGATAAAACATATGTTAGAGTACTATATAGGATTCTATAAAGTATGAGAGTGCAGACAGAGTCGTAGATATACTCGCGCAGTGGTAGACAAAAGTATACGTACACTGTTTGAGTTCGCTTAACTTTTTTAAAATTGGACCAAACGAGTTGGGTGTTTCTTACGAAGTTAGAAGAGTCAGGTTGCTACATACATCGTGTCTTCGCCATTTTGAATACAAACTCGGATTTTTCGAAATAACGTAGCAGCATATATATGCACTTATAATTTGTTGAACGTAGCAGCATATAAGTACACGTGATGTTGCTCAAGCGTCGATGTGTCCAGGGAAGGCGGCAGCAGCGATTTTTCTATAATGTTGCGCTTCTCCAGGCTCGGGAATCGTGCTTTGTTGCGGGATGTTGACTCAACTTCAGGGATGCACAGATTTATTAAGGGCCGCTAAAGAAGAAAACATGTAAGTTTACCTATCATATGTCGCTAATAATTCAAACACATCAACAAATAAGATGTAACGTAAAACCAGGCCCTTGGCGCCACAACTAAGTGGCTTGTTGTGCGCTTTAAAAATTACCTATCGTGTGACTCGTTAAAATTAAAATAACACATGGCCCTGCGTCCTATTTCATCGGGAGATGGCCAGTCCACATTCGTCTTCAGTCAACTTGCCTTTTTTTTTTTTTTTTTTTTTACGTGGGGAAAATGCATTGCGCACACCCGGCGAGATGTTGTGTGCCGGGTAGTGTGGGACTCCATGCAGGCAGAGTTGGGCAAAATGTATTCTAATTACAACTTACAAATTACGATTAAAATGTAATTGTAATTGACCACAATTTTGTCAACCACCTAAATTAACGATTACAGAAAATAATGTGTTACATTTTAATCGTAATTTGTAAGTTGTGATTAGATTACATTTTGCCCAACCCTTGTCGCAAGTTTACCCACTAAAAACCACCACGACCCCCTCCCTCCGCCCCATCGTACGGTTCATCAGAATTTCTTCTGCTGCGTGTTCTGACGATCGTACGCCCTCTTCAACCATAATTGAATTTTTTCCTCCGTGGTTTTATTACAGGCCCCAATTGCCGTTCTTTCTGCTGCACCTTCAACAAGAATTTCGATAAGACATTACATTCGATTCTAAATCAATATTATCCATAGTGAAATAAGTTTCAGGTAAGATTGGAATAGCCGTGTTTCGAGTAAAGATACACGGCAGCAACAGTCGATATGTATACAGGGTATCTTAAAGCGTTTCCGGGAGGATTTACGTGTGAAATGGGACATATAAGGAATGAAATTGAAAAGTTGATTGGCCGTGAAAACGAAAATGGCAGTTGGAATCTTTCGACGTTGCTATACTAGCGTATTTGAAAACGGAGAATTCCTCATTTATGTACTCCCCTAGGTACGACCAGAAACGCATCATGTAAAATAACAACAGGCAACGCTTCAAAGAAAAAACAAGGGTAAGCGTGTAAAACACTTATTGGGATTAGTATGCCCCACTATTTGCAGACCCATGTAATTTACTTCATTATAGAAAACATACAGAATAAGAATGTGAAAGAATCGTTTACTTAAAGTAAGAAAAATAATTGAACAGCATATTTTTCCTTTCCATTTACCCACCTGATGTTCCAATATTAATTAGTTCTCATACGTTGCAATGTCGAACTTTTTTATTTTGTATACTGGCCAACTTGCGTGCACTGCTTCGCAGTTTTTTATGGCTCGTGTCATTCGACTGCGTGGCAAATTTGGCCAGTAGCACCAGTCTCCGTCGATCCAATTTGATGGAACTGCTTCGACGGTGCCGTCTTCGGTGAATTGGACGATCGTCCATGTCGGTTTGAAGATCATTTCTATGCCAGCAAATGCTCGGTAAGAGAAATAATAAATAAGAAATTTGTAAGTATGTATTCTTAGCTTAGAAGTATGAACATTGAAAGCAGAATACCTCGAAACCTGAATGATCCCGTGACGGATCGGCAGAAAATTGTGTCGGGCACTGTAGTGATACAGCAGAAACATTGGACGCGTATGTTATTTGTATGTCGGAAGAGCAGAGTGGAGCAGAGGGAAAATTATAATTTTATTTGGAGTTTCTAATTTGATACACTTCTGTGCTATTTCCGTTACATTGAAAGTTTGAAGAGGGCCTAAGTTGTTACATCGCGAAAGGAAAATTCCCAACTTGGAAGATTGACACGGTTCGTCATAAAAATCTAGTAATTCGTAAAATTTTCTGCCAATTATTTTTTGTTTGTTTTCGGACATAATAATATTCTCTAAAATAATAATGCTGCCATCATTAAGACGGCAGCAATTGTTAGGGTGCCGGATCTGTAAGGTAAAATTACTGAAAATAATACTCTTAAATTGCTGTGAAATATCAATATTTGCTATTAATGGACCGCGAAAATGTTTTTTCTTGAAAATCGGATATTTAGAATGATCGGGTACTGTTTCTGTGCTCCAAAGTGATTTCTCTAGTTGGCGCTTGACAATCTGCTGCAACGGTTTCTCTCTCTTCCGAATACATTTCTTAATACATTGCAAGAAGTTTTCGAAGGGAAAGCAACTAAAATTGTCAAAAGGGCCGTGATTTTTTACATCATCTACTACGTGTAATAGATTGTGAACATTGTGTGAAGTGTGTTCGGATCCATATAAGATTTTAAATGTATCGACAAAATACTCTAATAATTCTAATGCATAATCGATATGAATCAAATATGTTCTGTGAGACAAAATGATACATGCGGCGTGGAGTGCTAGAAAATTTAAATACCTATCAGTACTAATATTCTTTAACAAAACTACTGGCCCTGTATACAATAAAAATTGACGGAATTCTGTTGCTTTCCATCTGTGTATATCATCCAAGCTTCGAGGCTTCCTGTTCAATTCTTTTGGAATACTGATAGACAGGTTTACTAATGACGATGATATGTTGGATATTGACTCTTGTGATATTTTGGTAGAGGGAGTGCCACAACACCACAGATTTAAAAGTAATTTCTTGACTACGCCCAGACAAATGAGATGCATGTAATCTAGCGGGAAGGAATTGATCATGTCGAGGTGGGGAATAGTCTGTAGAATTGAAGTGCCATTGTGGTGCTCTTCGTCAGTTTGTGACCTGAAGTCGGCATCTGTCCTCAAAGGGCTATGTGTTTCAGGAAAGCATGTTCTATTGTTTATACGGGTACCTTCGATGCAGCATTTCGTGCAAGACGAATAGCCGGCATGGCCTTTCGTGTATTTGATGAAGGATTTAGCGGGGACATCACATATGAATGATTTTATTTTCAAGTGGTATAAATGATCGTTAATATGAATCCCGTTGTTAATTACGTCTATGGCCTCTGTGGTGAATTCTTTTAGGAACGAGTTTGCATCATTGGGCTTTTGAAGCCCCTGATAAATTCCAATCATTTCTACTTTATTGAATCCGGCAATGCAGGCTAAGATGGGGTAAACTTGACTCAAAGTGCTTTTAAAAAGTGGTAAACCGTCGACATTTATATTAATATAAATTGTGTTGTCTTTAATATGTGATAAATCTACAAATTGTACGAGTTTTCGAATAGTGGATTTGAAACCAAAATGGTAATAATGTCCTGGCTCGACGGGTTTAATCTCTAAAGTTCTGGGAGTTTTTAATAGGGTCCTGGCATCTGAGGGTAAATGGCTTGAAATTGATCCTTTTAAAATGTGTAATAAATCATTGATTGCTCGATGCGAAATATTATGCTTTACGGCCCACTGTGCTATTGACGAAGATAAATCAGGGCTATCAGTGATGGTGTGAGAATTTTCGAATGCGGCGAAATTTTTAATTTCTTCCACATTCTCAAGGAAATCTACATTGCTCGGAGCGATATTAAAAGAACATGGGGAATTAGTGGTAGTGAGATCGGGTGGTGGTGATTGGAAAACTGACTGTGAACTAGTACCGGGTGAAGGTGAATGCGGGGAAGTAGCATCTGATGATGTTGTGGCTGTGATTTCCTGAAGGGACCTATTTGCAGCTCTCTTGGCGCGAACGTAATATGTGTTTGATTTTGTTTTATAATATTTGTTTGACTTTATTTTGCCAGTCATTATTGCGGTAAAAAAAGGCGAGAGACAAAACTGACTGTAGCGTGGACAAGAGAATATAGTAACGAAAGAGAATAGATATAGAACTCACCTGTAAAATGTATGCCCTTATGCACTTAAGGAAACCGCTAACTATTACACCTGTACAAGAATATTAAAAAACACATTACTAAATAATACACTAAATAAACTAAAACAAATGTACTACAATAACTAAAATATCAAAATACTGCACTATGTGAAAATTACTAAGTAAATGTCACTTTGAATATCAAGAAAAGTCCTTTGGTACCTTTTCCTGCGACGGTTCAGCGGTAACTGCCGTGTCCTGTGCTACGGTTCCGCAAAGTCGGAGTAGATGGGAACATTTGGAAGGGGTGGAGTGGGGATATCGCGTAGGGGGGGGGGGGGATACCTACGTTGGCGTCGCAGTGTCGTACATAATGACATTTTGTGTTCAAATCAATCTGCAGGTCGTAATTTTTTCAGCAAACTTGACGTTTTTGTTTTAAATTTTTCGCAATTAAATTTTCCACCGATCTGTTCGGCCCGAATTTTGAATTTCGTTGCTGATTGTTATTCACTTAGCGAATTATACAGCACTTCTGTGGGCTTTTTGACCGCCGCTCTCTCTCTCTCTCTCTCTCTCTCTCTCTCTCTCTCTCTCTTTCTCTCAGAAATCGACATCTACACATACAAACGAGGACATAATAAATTTTCTATTAACATCTTCCGATCCATACATTCCAAGTTTAAGACACGTACATAAGCGTATCAAGGATTTGTTTCCTGACGCACAAAACCTGCGTCTCAAACAAGATTGCACATAATAAAATATGATTTCGTAATAAAACGTTAGGTGAATCAGGTATTCTAAAAATATGAAACATTAAAAATAAACTATAAGGTCGCGTATGAATCCAGACGAACACATGCTTAAGGGGGTATTCTCGTCTAGACACTCGTTTTTGAAGGTGATATTTGGAAATTATTTCTGACGAACCTATAGCACCTACAGAGCAGGGGTTTTGCACATATATTTAGTAATGTTTGAACAATCAACACAAATTTTTGGAGTGCATTATATAGAAATTTGTACAAGTTACACGCCGAAGCGCAGGTCGTGTCATCTAAAACAGGCCCCATCGGGCGCATGAATTGCGGCCGTCCCAGTCATCTGAAACGAATGTACCATACATTTTTTTAATCTATATGAGTGTAGTTATCGCCCGAACCACATGTAACCAAGTCCGTACATTGTTGCCGAAATCGCAGCTGTTTAAGAATTTACATTTGGTTTTTTTTTTACTTTTCTTGAGCTGAAACGAGGTGTGGGGGAGATTGTATTAAAACTATTGATATAATTCTTGTTCCGGCTATAGGTACACATTCACTTTGAATGTGTGTATCACTTGGCCGGAATTACTCCACTACCATGCCATCGTTCTTAACCCATCCTTAGCCCCCTCCCTGATGGAAGCAACCCACCACCTTACCGTAGTTTCCACACTTCGAAATCTGATTATGATAAAAAAGGGATTGGCCAAGAGTGGGTTAGTAAAGTTCTGCTGCAGGTATAAATTGCACCATTCCGACAAGTACGGGATCCATCGATATTGTTTTTAGACCCCATTGAAGTAATGTGGCATGGTAGCGGACTAGCGGTAACGGTCCGTCGAACGTAATAGCGGAGCCTCCGCGCGACACCGGGTCCGCTTACCTGATTCGGCGCGAACCGCCGTATTTATCACCCCACTGCGATGTTAATAGACGCCGCACCACCCTGGCCATAAGCTTATTTTGTAGAAGAAACTTCAAGGAGCATGGTAGTATTTTTTTCGGATTTTCAAAATCGCGGCCTCGAGCCCGAATTTGGAAAATAAAACTTTGTTTATAATTTTCAACGTTGCAAACTTAATTTTTCGATCTAAACAAATATTATTCAGGAATGCAGATCCTTCCACATTAAAATGCTGTAAGAACCAACTAAATCCGACAAATAGTTTTCGATATAAAAATTCATGAGTAGCAAAATTCAAGGCCCTATATTTTCTAAACAAACTCGAAATCGACAAAATGATGACTTACCCCCCCCCCCCTAATTCCACGAGGACTACAACATATTCAAGTTGAAACAAAATCCGAGACATCGAGGGAAAAAAGTGATCGATTTGGCGTGGAATGACCCAGAGGAAACCTTTCTCAGCTCGAGGGATCGAGGGAACGATTGCCGGCCACGCTGCGGCCGTAAGCCCTTATAACTCTGTGAGTTTTTCGAATTTCACCTTAATATTTTAGTGACATCTTTTCGAAATCCTAAACTATTAGAAAATCAAAGAAAAAATAAAATTTTTGGGTATAATACCCCTGTAAACATGTAAATTACCTACACATTTGTGAGATGTGTACAAAATTCTAAAAATACGAAATGTCGATCCACCATTTGAAATTTTACAATCTGATCTACAATATTAGATTGGTGGCACACATTAAAATTTCGATCCTTATAATAATTTCCTCATACATATATATATATATATATATGTGACCAACGTCCCCGACAATCTATACGCGCTAGGTTTCTAACGATTAAATCCATTTTCTGTAATTTCGCTTAGACATATTGGATTTGCCATCTTCAATTTCGAAAATTTGACTTTAAATCAGAAGCGTCGGCCAAAAAAGCCTACAGACACTGATGTTGAGCCGCGTGTACAGATTTGTAACTAACCGCGTAACGTAATACCTACCGTAACTTTACGTTACGGTGTGTTAGGGTTAAAAATTTCAGTTCCCGAACTTCATAGCGTAACGTGTCATACGAGTGTCACATACAGAGGTTTCCAGTTTGTTACGGACATTCAACCGAGAACGATTTTCAGTCACAATGCAGCTGCTTATAGTATAGTTATATTCAGTGTGCTTTATAAAAGGAAAATTGAAAACGGCAGCGATGGTGGCAAACACGTACCTTTATGTACATAAAAAGCAATCTATATCCCATATACGTTGCTTTTTCTTATATGCTTTGATAAATTCTAGTGTTGCTTCGTTACTATTCCACTCCGTGTCTCGCACAGTCCACACACAACGGCGGTCTTGATAGGCTTGGTACGAATGCCCGTCCAGACTTTTTCGCGCGGTAACCGTAACATCCCTTTGATATGACGGTCAAATTCCGACATTGGGCCGAACAACCTCGTAACGTAGGTAACATCGTATCCAAATTTTCGTACGCTACGATGTTACGAATACCGTCCACATTGTTACGTTACGGTCTTACGCTACGCGGTTACGTTGCAAATTTGTGAGCGGCTTTAAAGTGCTTCGGCCGCGCTTCGGCCCATGATTAAATTCTAATTAGCAAGCTGTCCTACAAATCAATTTCTTTTCTAAATTAGCTTCTTTCCTTGCGGATTCAATACTCGCCCTACTTTCCATATTTTCCCGCTTACAAAAAATCCTCTATGAAACAAAAGTACTTATTGCACGACAGCGTGGTAGCGCGACCGCTCAGCAACTATGTAGCTGTGTGTCGATCATGCTACGTAATAAAGCAGCATTTAGTCAATCTGAACGCGAGAGAAGTAATGTCCTTGATATATTATATATGTAACATATACCTACCTGAGTCGATTTAAAGAATTTAAGGAAAAAGGGCACGCAGTGTTTAGACTCGTTTAAGGTGATCGCCCACTAGGCCGAAGCGCGGTGGAGCTAAACGCGGCGACCACACATCGCTTATAAGACAGAACGGCAGTGGCCACGCTTCGACTAATCGACTACCTAGTGGGCGACTACCTTTATTTCGACAGATGTCACCGATCCATCGATAACATTCCTATGAAGGTGTAATAAAAAATATGAGATTTTTAAGCAGCACGCGTGGCTGAACGTTCTCGCCTGCCTTGCCGTTGTTCGAGGGTGTCTCCTCTCTTTCTCCCTCCCTCCTCTCCCCCTCTAGATGAGGGATTGAGGGCATTGAGGCCCACTGTGCGTCGGGAGAAAAGCGGGCTCGGAGCGAAGCGAAAATTCGGTCGTTGTTTACGATCGGTAATTTCGTACACTACCAAGAATTTTTCGACAACGTCTATTTGCCAGCATTTCTAAAGGGCAATCAATTTTACGTGTCTTTAAGGATTTTAGACATTCTTCCGTCTGAGTTAATCCGTATATTGCACTGTCGATGGGTAGCATATACGTACGATCATTTCGGACCGGCATCTACCTACCGTTGTCAACCGCCGACTCGCGGGACAAAACGGTCATAAACCGTGGCCCGGACGGGACGGTTTGGCCGGTCAGCCTAATTAATTTTTGGGCACCGGTACGTGGCATTTTTCTCCTCTACTAGCTAATCTCTCTCTATGCTCGGCAGGCAATAAACCTCCACTGCAGTGTAAATAAATGAATTATAAAGAAGATGTTCTTATCATAAATTGAAGAATGTTTCCCTGGCAATGGAATAGAAAACGATATTACTCTGAAGAAGTACCGGTACGCCTCGCGACGAGACACAGGAAGAAAAACAGTTGTCCGCTATAGCTGCGCGATATTGAAAACGGCCCCTAGACGCTCAATATATTGTGCAATATTAACCGCGTGGGGTACTCAACATAAATGTTGTGCAATACAGGGTCATCATTTAATCTTCCAAGCCGCGCTCGCGCGAACAGGTAAAACGGCAACAGCGTCTCACGGACGCATTCCACTACAACCATGCTCCGGCCCAGCGTTCGGAGAGCTGCAGCGACCGCTGGACAGTATCTAGTGATGCCCGAGCTTCGAAAATTTTATGATGGTCCCTTTCAAATTAACGTCGCAAAGAGCTCTTCGGAATTGCTCGGACCGGGTTGAAGAATTTGGAGCCTTTTTCGTATAACTTTTGAACTATAAGAGATATCAGAATGCAATTTGCGCTGCAAAATGAGCAAAAATTATTCCCTCTTAATCATGGATAATTTAATATATTTTACGTTTACTTAATTTTTCTTTTATCAATTTTTTAACCATAATTGTTGTGGGGCTATAAAATACAAGGATAGCACAAGTCATTAAAAAATTGAACATATGACAGGTCATACTTTCTTCATCGGATCTTTAAGAAAGTATCATCAATTGTGTTCCGTGTTTCTCGGTTTCTTTTTCTTTTTTATATGTTCTAAAATCCAACGGTCCTTACGCAGAAATAAAAGTGAGCAACTTTCACCTCGCAATGAACGGTCGTCTTTTCCGCACATCTGCGTTGCACGCGGTGGCAACGACCAAAGTCACTGGAGGCGACAATAAGCAGAGACAGGAAAGGTCATCGGCACGAGCCCGCTAATATTGGGAAGACCCCAGGTATGGTCTGGGCGCCTTCGCGTACGACGCGCAGTGGGCTGGAAATTCGTTTTTTGTGGGCAAAAGTCAAAACTATCCACGGAATATCACACCTCGTTTAGCGTCCAAATACACTGTGGACTGTATTGCCGCAGTACAGTATTGTCTCCCTGTGGGCTCGATTCGGTGCACACGATGTGAGCTTTTCGCTATCCCCACCACTTCTCTCTCACTCTTGTACGGCGAAGGCGAGAGCGAGATGGAACGAGAGCGAGCGAAAGCCACTGGAAGCGAGCGAAGGCGGTACGAGACAGACGACGCGTTGATGTTTTGCCTCGCTCCGTCTTTCGGACGCCATGTCACTCCGTCCTTTGTGTGCGCCGCCCGCCGGGGAAGCGTTCCATCTCGCTTCCCCCTTCGGCCAGAAAGAAGCGATAAACGAACACTCGGAATTGCGGCTCTACTCACGATGTGAGTTCAACGCCGGTCCCGACCAGCGAGCCCACCGGGAGACAATACTGTAATTGTTAATTATATACCTAATATAGTGTATCGTTGGTTGTTCTGGCTGCGTTACTCGTGACTGCAAGCCCAGCCTTTGCGAAAGTACATTATATTTGTTTGAAGTTCCATTGCATCACTGTTCCAACGTGAATATAACGTCTACTTTTGCAGAAGTACAGTTACAAGCCCTACTCGACCACACCGTGTTGAACGCTTGTTAAATGTACAAAAAGACGTCGTTTCTATGAGAAAACAGTAAAAGTAATGTTAATTACTTTCATTTATTAAGACGAACAGAATCTTATAGAAGGTATTGGTGAATTAATGCCAAGTGTTGGTGGGCTTTTGCCCCACCGTGGGCCAATGCGTGTCATTTCTTTATATATATATATATTAGTATGTACACACTGTTCCAGTCAACGTGCTTTTTAATAGGTATAAGTATAGTCAAGGGCGGATGGGCCCATGCTGTTCTACCTTCGAGGGTTTTACGGTGGGGACTTACGCTGCATCTGGCTTCGAAAGGGGGTGCGTAAGCTAAGCAGCGGAGGTCCTTAAGAAAACCGTACCTGCAGCTAAATCCGCATTAATTGCCTTGTTCCTTTCCGCGTTCCTTTTCACTGCAGCGTACGCAACATTACTGAATAAGTAATGTCCTATGATGTATTGCTCCAATTATTCCTTTATTAATATTGATTTTATTATGTGACTTGAGGGTTTGAGAATCGATGTTTTCAAAATATTTAACGGTCTCTACGTCTAAACGGCTGTGTTCACCTTTGAGATGATCGTTGATTTTGTCCTATGTTTACTTTACTTCAGTCACTATTCCACCGGCTCTCGGTATCGGACGTGTTTTAACGTTCCGACCGGATAAATTTCACTCGCGTTATTTTTCTGAAATTTTATCACTTTCCTTGATAAGGGTCTAAAGTCAGACCGAAACGTTGGAAAATTTTCAGTTAATTAAAGCAAATGTGTTATTAAATAATTAAAATAGTTGTTTGTGGACCGAACCTTTGCGCCGATAGCATTTATATTGAAAGTAATTAACATTACTTTTACTGTTTTCTCATAGAAACGACGTCTTTTTGTACATTTAACAAGCGTTCAACACGGTGTGGTCGAGTAGGGCTTGTAACTGTACTTCTGCAAAAGTAGACGTTATATTCACGTTGGAACAGTGATGCAATGGAACTTCAAACAAATATAATGTACTTTCGCAAAGGCTGGGCTTGCAGTCACGAGTAACGCAGCCAGAACAACCAACGATACACTATATTAGGTATATAATTAACAATTACAGTATTGTCTCCCGGTGGGCTCGCTGGTCGGGACCGGCGTTGAACTCACATCGTGAGTAGAGCCGCAATTCCGAGTGTTCGTTTATCGCTTCTTTCTGGCCGAAGGGGGAAGCGAGATGGAACGCTTCCCCGGCGGGCGGCGCACACAAAGGACGGAGTGACATGGCGTCCGAAAGACGGAGCGAGGCAAAACATCAACGCGTCGTCTGTCTCGTACCGCCTTCGCTCGCTTCCAGTGGCTTTCGCTCGCTCTCGTTCCATCTCGCTCTCGCCTTCGCCGTACAAGAGTGAGAGAGAAGTGGTGGGGATAGCGAAAAGCTCACATCGTGTGCACCGAATCGAGCCCACAGGGAGACAATACTGTACTGCGGCAATACAGTCCACAGTGTATTTGGACGCTAAACGAGGTGTGATATTCCGTGGATAGTTTTGACTTTTGCCCACAAAAAACGAATTTCCAGCCCACTGCGCGTCGTACGCGAAGGCGCCCAGACCATACCTGGGGTCTTCCCAATATTAGCGGGCTCGTGCCGATGACCTTTCCTGTCTCTGCTTATTGTCGCCTCCAGTGACTTTGGTCGTTGCCACCGCGTGCAACGCAGATGTGCGGAAAAGACGACCGTTCATTGCGAGGTGAAAGTTGCTCACTTTTATTTCTGCGTAAGGACCGTTGGATTTTAGAACATATAAAAAAGAAAAAGAAACCGAGAAACACGGAACACAATTGATGATACTTTCTTAAAGATCCGATGAAGAAAGTATGACCTGTCATATGTTCAATTTTTTAATGACTTGTGCTATCCTTGTATTTTATAGCCCCACAACAATTATGGTTAAAAAATTGATAAAAGAAAAATTAAGTAAACGTAAAATATATTAAATTATCCATGATTAAGAGGGAATAATTTTTGCTCATTTTGCAGCGCAAATTGCATTCTGATATCTCTTATAGTTCAAAAGTTATACGAAAAAGGCTCCAAATTCTTCAACCCGGTCCGAGCAATTCCGAAGAGCTCTTTGCGACGTTAATTTGAAAGGGACCATCATAAAATTTTCGAAGCTCGGGCATCACTAGATACTGTCCAGCGGTCGCTGCAGCTCTCCGAACGCTGGGCCGGAGCATGGTTGTAGTGGAATGCGTCCGTGAGACGCTGTTGCCGTTTTACCTGTTCGCGCGAGCGCGGCTTGGAAGATTAAATGATGACCCTGTATTGCACAACATTTATGTTGAGTACCCCACGCGGTTAATATTGCACAATATATTGAGCGTCTAGGGGCCGTTTTCAATATCGCGCAGCTATAGCGGACAACTGTTTTTCTTCCTGTGTCTCGTCGCGAGGCGTACCGGTACTTCTTCAGAGTAATATCGTTTTCTATTCCATTGCCAGGGAAACATTCTTCAATTTATGATAAGAACATCTTCTTTATAATTCATTTATTTACACTGCAGTGGAGGTTTATTGCCTGCCGAGCATAGAGAGAGATTAGCTAGTAGAGGAGAAAAATGCCACGTACCGGTGCCCAAAAATTAATTAGGCTGACCGGCCAAACCGTCCCGTCCGGGCCACGGTTTATGACCGTTTTGTCCCGCGAGTCGGCGGTTGACAACGGTAGGTAGATGCCGGTCCGAAATGATCGTACGTATATGCTACCCATCGACAGTGCAATATACGGATTAACTCAGACGGAAGAATGTCTAAAATCCTTAAAGACACGTAAAATTGATTGCCCTTTAGAAATGCTGGCAAATAGACGTTGTCGAAAAATTCTTGGTAGTGTACGAAATTACCGATCGTAAACAACGACCGAATTTTCGCTTCGCTCCGAGCCCGCTTTTCTCCCGACGCACAGTGGGCCTCAATGCCCTCAATCCCTCATCTAGAGGGGGAGAGGAGGGAGGGAGAAAGAGAGGAGACACCCTCGAACAACGGCAAGGCAGGCGAGAACGTTCAGCCACGCGTGCTGCTTAAAAATCTCATATTTTTTATTACACCTTCATAGGAATGTTATCGATGGATCGGTGACATCTGTCGAAATAAAGGTAGTCGCCCACTAGGTAGTCGATTAGTCGAAGCGTGGCCACTGCCGTTCTGTCTTATAAGCGATGTGTGGTCGCCGCGTTTAGCTTCACCGCGCTTCGGCCTAGTGGGCGATCACCTTAAACGAGTCTAAACACTACGTGCCCTTTTTCCTTAAATTCTTTAAATCGACTCAGGTAGGTATATGTTACATATATAATATATCAAGGACATTACTTCTCTCGCGTTCAGATTGACTAAATGCTGCTTTATTACGTAGCATGATCGACACACAGCTACATAGTTGCTGAGCGGTCGCGCTACCACGCTGTCTTGCAATAAGTACTTTTGTTTCATAGAGGATTTTTTGTAAGCGGGAAAATATGGAAAGTAGGGCGAGTATTGAATCCGCAAGGAAAGAAGCTAATTTAGAAAAGAAATTGATTTGTAGGACAGCTTGCTAATTAGAATTTAATCATGGGCCGAAGCGCGGCCGAAGCACTTTAAAGCCGCTCACAAATTTGCAACGTAACCGCGTAGCGTAAGACCGTAACGTAACAATGTGGACGGTATTCGTAACATCGTAGCGTACGAAAATTTGGATACGATGTTACCTACGTTACGAGGTTGTTCGGCCCAATGTCGGAATTTGACCGTCATATCAAAGGGATGTTACGGTTACCGCGCGAAAAAGTCTGGACGGGCATTCGTACCAAGCCTATCAAGACCGCCGTTGTGTGTGGACTGTGCGAGACACGGAGTGGAATAGTAACGAAGCAACACTAGAATTTATCAAAGCATATAAGAAAAAGCAACGTATATGGGATATAGATTGCTTTTTATGTACATAAAGGTACGTGTTTGCCACCATCGCTGCCGTTTTCAATTTTCCTTTTATAAAGCACACTGAATATAACTATACTATAAGCAGCTGCATTGTGACTGAAAATCGTTCTCGGTTGAATGTCCGTAACAAACTGGAAACCTCTGTATGTGACACTCGTATGACACGTTACGCTATGAAGTTCGGGAACTGAAATTTTTAACCCTAACACACCGTAACGTAAAGTTACGGTAGGTATTACGTTACGCGGTTAGTTACAAATCTGTACACGCGGCTCAACATCAGTGTCTGTAGGCTTTTTTGGCCGACGCTTCTGATTTAAAGTCAAATTTTCGAAATTGAAGATGGCAAATCCAATATGTCTAAGCGAAATTACAGAAAATGGATTTAATCGTTAGAAACCTAGCGCGTATAGATTGTCGGGGACGTTGGTCACATATATATATATATATATATATGTATGAGGAAATTATTATAAGGATCGAAATTTTAATGTGTGCCACCAATCTAATATTGTAGATCAGATTGTAAAATTTCAAATGGTGGATCGACATTTCGTATTTTTAGAATTTTGTACACATCTCACAAATGTGTAGGTAATTTACATGTTTACAGGGGTATTATACCCAAAAATTTTATTTTTTCTTTGATTTTCTAATAGTTTAGGATTTCGAAAAGATGTCACTAAAATATTAAGGTGAAATTCGAAAAACTCACAGAGTTATAAGGGCTTACGGCCGCAGCGTGGCCGGCAATCGTTCCCTCGATCCCTCGAGCTGAGAAAGGTTTCCTCTGGGTCATTCCACGCCAAATCGATCACTTTTTTCCCTCGATGTCTCGGATTTTGTTTCAACTTGAATATGTTGTAGTCCTCGTGGAATTAGGGGGGGGGGGGGTAAGTCATCATTTTGTCGATTTCGAGTTTGTTTAGAAAATATAGGGCCTTGAATTTTGCTACTCATGAATTTTTATATCGAAAACTATTTGTCGGATTTAGTTGGTTCTTACAGCATTTTAATGTGGAAGGATCTGCATTCCTGAATAATATTTGTTTAGATCGAAAAATTAAGTTTGCAACGTTGAAAATTATAAACAAAGTTTTATTTTCCAAATTCGGGCTCGAGGCCGCGATTTTGAAAATCCGAAAAAAATACTACCATGCTCCTTGAAGTTTCTTCTACAAAATAAGCTTATGGCCAGGGTGGTGCGGCGTCTATTAACATCGCAGTGGGGTGATAAATACGGCGGTTCGCGCCGAATCAGGTAAGCGGACCCGGTGTCGCGCGGAGGCTCCGCTATTACGTTCGACGGACCGTTACCGCTAGTCCGCTACCATGCCACATTACTTCAATGGGGTCTAAAAACAATATTGATGGATCCCGTACTTGTCGGAATGGTGCAATTTATACCTGCAGCAGAACTTTACTAACCCACTCTTGGCCAATCCCTTTTTTATCATAATCAGATTTCGAAGTGTGGAAACTACGGTAAGGTGGTGGGTTGCTTCCATCAGGGAGGGGGCTAAGGATGGGTTAAGAACGATGGCATGGTAGTGGAGTAATTCCGGCCAAGTGATACACACATTCAAAGTGAATGTGTACCTATAGCCGGAACAAGAATTATATCAATAGTTTTAATACAATCTCCCCCACACCTCGTTTCAGCTCAAGAAAAGTAAAAAAAAAACCAAATGTAAATTCTTAAACAGCTGCGATTTCGGCAACAATGTACGGACTTGGTTACATGTGGTTCGGGCGATAACTACACTCATATAGATTAAAAAAATGTATGGTACATTCGTTTCAGATGACTGGGACGGCCGCAATTCATGCGCCCGATGGGGCCTGTTTTAGATGACACGACCTGCGCTTCGGCGTGTAACTTGTACAAATTTCTATATAATGCACTCCAAAAATTTGTGTTGATTGTTCAAACATTACTAAATATATGTGCAAAACCCCTGCTCTGTAGGTGCTATAGGTTCGTCAGAAATAATTTCCAAATATCACCTTCAAAAACGAGTGTCTAGACGAGAATACCCCCTTAAGCATGTGTTCGTCTGGATTCATACGCGACCTTATAGTTTATTTTTAATGTTTCATATTTTTAGAATACCTGATTCACCTAACGTTTTATTACGAAATCATATTTTATTATGTGCAATCTTGTTTGAGACGCAGGTTTTGTGCGTCAGGAAACAAATCCTTGATACGCTTATGTACGTGTCTTAAACTTGGAATGTATGGATCGGAAGATGTTAATAGAAAATTTATTATGTCCTCGTTTGTATGTGTAGATGTCGATTTCTGAGAGAAAGTGAGAGAGAGAGAGAGAGAGAGAGAGAGAGAGAGAGCGGCGGTCAAAAAGCCCACAGAAGTGCTGTATAATTCGCTAAGTGAATAACAATCAGCAACGAAATTCAAAATTCGGGCCGAACAGATCGGTGGAAAATTTAATTGCGAAAAATTTAAAACAAAAACGTCAAGTTTGCTGAAAAAATTACGACCTGCAGATTGATTTGAACACAAAATGTCATTATGTACGACACTGCGACGCCAACGTAGGTATCCCCCCCCCCCCCCTACGCGATATCCCCACTCCACCCCTTCCAAATGTTCCCATCTACTCCGACTTTGCGGAACCGTAGCACAGGACACGGCAGTTACCGCTGAACCGTCGCAGGAAAAGGTACCAAAGGACTTTTCTTGATATTCAAAGTGACATTTACTTAGTAATTTTCACATAGTGCAGTATTTTGATATTTTAGTTATTGTAGTACATTTGTTTTAGTTTATTTAGTGTATTATTTAGTAATGTGTTTTTTAATATTCTTGTACAGGTGTAATAGTTAGCGGTTTCCTTAAGTGCATAAGGGCATACATTTTACAGGTGAGTTCTATATCTATTCTCTTTCGTTACTATATTCTCTTGTCCACGCTACAGTCAGTTTTGTCTCTCGCCTTTTTTTACCGCAATAATGACTGGCAAAATAAAGTCAAACAAATATTATAAAACAAAATCAAACACATATTACGTTCGCGCCAAGAGAGCTGCAAATAGGTCCCTTCAGGAAATCACAGCCACAACATCATCAGATGCTACTTCCCCGCATTCACCTTCACCCGGTACTAGTTCACAGTCAGTTTTCCAATCACCACCACCCGATCTCACTACCACTAATTCCCCATGTTCTTTTAATATCGCTCCGAGCAATGTAGATTTCCTTGAGAATGTGGAAGAAATTAAAAATTTCGCCGCATTCGAAAATTCTCACACCATCACTGATAGCCCTGATTTATCTTCGTCAATAGCACAGTGGGCCGTAAAGCATAATATTTCGCATCGAGCAATCAATGATTTATTACACATTTTAAAAGGATCAATTTCAAGCCATTTACCCTCAGATGCCAGGACCCTATTAAAAACTCCCAGAACTTTAGAGATTAAACCCGTCGAGCCAGGACATTATTACCATTTTGGTTTCAAATCCACTATTCGAAAACTCGTACAATTTGTAGATTTATCACATATTAAAGACAACACAATTTATATTAATATAAATGTCGACGGTTTACCACTTTTTAAAAGCACTTTGAGTCAAGTTTACCCCATCTTAGCCTGCATTGCCGGATTCAATAAAGTAGAAATGATTGGAATTTATCAGGGGCTTCAAAAGCCCAATGATGCAAACTCGTTCCTAAAAGAATTCACCACAGAGGCCATAGACGTAATTAACAACGGGATTCATATTAACGATCATTTATACCACTTGAAAATAAAATCATTCATATGTGATGTCCCCGCTAAATCCTTCATCAAATACACGAAAGGCCATGCCGGCTATTCGTCTTGCACGAAATGCTGCATCGAAGGTACCCGTATAAACAATAGAACATGCTTTCCTGAAACACATAGCCCTTTGAGGACAGATGCCGACTTCAGGTCACAAACTGACGAAGAGCACCACAATGGCACTTCAATTCTACAGACTATTCCCCACCTCGACATGATCAATTCCTTCCCGCTAGATTACATGCATCTCATTTGTCTGGGCGTAGTCAAGAAATTACTTTTAAATCTGTGGTGTTGTGGCACTCCCTCTACCAAAATATCACAAGAGTCAATATCCAACATATCATCGTCATTAGTAAACCTGTCTATCAGTATTCCAAAAGAATTGAACAGGAAGCCTCGAAGCTTGGATGATATACACAGATGGAAAGCAACAGAATTCCGTCAATTTTTATTGTATACAGGGCCAGTAGTTTTGTTAAAGAATATTAGTACTGATAGGTATTTAAATTTTCTAGCACTCCACGCCGCATGTATCATTTTGTCTCACAGAACATATTTGATTCATATCGATTATGCATTAGAATTATTAGAGTATTTTGTCGATACATTTAAAATCTTATATGGATCCGAACACACTTCACACAATGTTCACAATCTATTACACGTAGTAGATGATGTAAAAAATCACGGCCCTTTTGACAATTTTAGTTGCTTTCCCTTCGAAAACTTCTTGCAATGTATTAAGAAATGTATTCGGAAGAGAGAGAAACCGTTGCAGCAGATTGTCAAGCGCCAACTAGAGAAATCACTTTGGAGCACAGAAACAGTACCCGATCATTCTAAATATCCGATTTTCAAGAAAAAACATTTTCGCGGTCCATTAATAGCAAATATTGATATTTCACAGCAATTTAAGAGTATTATTTTCAGTAATTTTACCTTACAGATCCGGCACCCTAACAATTGCTGCCGTCTTAATGATGGCAGCATTATTATTTTAGAGAATATTATTATGTCCGAAAACAAACAAAAAATAATTGGCAGAAAATTTTACGAATTACTAGATTTTTATGACGAACCGTGTCAATCTTCCAAGTTGGGAATTTTCCTTTCGCGATGTAACAACTTAGGCCCTCTTCAAACTTTCAATGTAACGGAAATAGCACAGAAGTGTATCAAATTAGAAACTCCAAATAAAATTATAATTTTCCCTCTGCTCCACTCTGCTCTTCCGACATACAAATAACATACGCGTCCAATGTTTCTGCTGTATCACTACAGTGCCCGACACAATTTTCTGCCGATCCGTCACGGGATCATTCAGGTTTCGAGGTATTCTGCTTTCAATGTTCATACTTCTAAGCTAAGAATACATACTTACAAATTTCTTATTTATTATTTCTCTTACCGAGCATTTGCTTGCATAGAGATGGCAAACAATCCGACCTGGACGATCGTCGAATTCGCCGAAGACGGCACCGTAGAAGCAGTACCTACAAATTGGATCGACGGAGACAAGTGCTACTGGCCAAATTTGCCACGAAGTCGAATGGCACGCGCGATAAAAAACTGCGAAGCAGTGCACGCAAGTTCGGCAGTGCATATTATAAAACATTTTGAAAATGCAACGTATGGTAGGTTGAAATAATCATATCAATTACGAATTATTGTACTAATCAATGGCTAATAATAACACCAATTACTTATTAATTATGTGGTCTTTTAGATGATTACGCCAGAGCCAGATTAATGGCTATAAGGGCAGAGGACACGAGCGACCTACAGTCTGATCCCGAACACAGGGACAAAAGGAGGAATATCGCGAAACGATTTTCGAGCAGTGAGGATGAGTCACCGCAGTAGTCCTCATCCCTCCCAAGAGCTCCAACAATGAAAATGAATATTGAATCATCAGGTGGGTAAATGGAAAGGGACAATATGCTGTTCAATTATTTTTCTTACTTTGAGTAAGCGATTCTTTCACATAAAAAAAAACAACATTTACAACATAAAAAAAAGGTGTGAAATCAAAATGAGCTGCAACTACATAACGGTGCTTATAGTCAAATACATGGCGTGGCCAGGCCAAGATCAAGGTGTCGATGAATAAGAATTATTTAAAAACCGGAAACTAATGAAAGTGTTCACAATGTGTCAAAGTTTTATTTAAATTGATGAATTATTAGCTGTACGCCTGTCAAAGGCAAGGTATTGGTGTCGGTGAATGATCTTAGAATTATTTAAAAACGCAAAATAATGTAAGTGTTCTCGTATATTGTCAGAGTATTAAATTGACAAATTATCTGAAAGCCTGCGAGATGGAAGGTATGGGTATTGATGATGATCTGAGAATACCTTGCCACGCCACGCCAAGTATTTGACTGAAAGCACCTTTATGTACTTGTAGCACATCTTTTTTTTTATTTTGCAATTATATTATCATCTTCTATTTTTTGTGATTTATTTGATTCCATGTACTTGGGGTGATTTTTTACTTCTTATTTAAGTTTTTTTATTATTATAAATCAATGCCACTAATAGCACACAATACCATCGCGGAAGGAAGTGGCGGGAGCACCTCTTCCTCGGGAGGAAATGCTCAAGATGGTAAGTTGGGCTTGGCGGTATGGCGCCTTCGTTCAAGCACGGACGAGGGCGCGAGATACGAAGCATCGTGTATTTAATGTTTTTCTCCACAGTTATACTTATATCTTTTCAACCAAACAATTGTCATTTTCAGCCATAGTTCTAACGCCATTATCGCCACTCATAACGTATAACAGCATCGCGGAAGGAAGTGGCGGGAGCACCGCTGCCTCGCAAGGAAATGCTCAAGATGGTAAGTTGGGCTTGGCGGTATGGCGCCTTCGTTCAAGCACGGACGAGGGCGCGAGATACGAAGCATCGTGTATTTAATGTTTTTCTCCACAGTTATACTTATATCTTTTCAACCAAACAATTGTCATTTTCAGCCATAGTTCTAACGCCATTATCACCACTCATAACGTATAACAGCATCGCGGAAGGAAGTGGCGGGAGCACCGCTTCCTCGCAAGGAAATGCTCAAGATGGTAAGCAAAATATACGTGTGTAATGATAATTGTATGCAGAAATATTTTTTTATCATGGACAGTGAACTTACAGTGAAACAATATGAACTGTAATAAACAATTTTCAGGAACCAACAAAGAAATAATGGCGCAGTTACGCATGATAATTACACAAAACCATCTACTGCGGGCCATCACTTCCGACACACAGGAAAGACTTAGGAAATTGGAAGAAAAGTTGGAGAGTGTGGTGGAGAAGGGGCAACCCGCAGAAATTTCTTTCTTCGCGAAATTTACTTACTTGGAATTCCCGATCAATACCATTCAAAATAAGAATAATTTGGAACTAATTTTGGAAAACAAAGAAAATTTTGAAGATGCAGTATGTGAAACACCATCTTTTTTTAATATCCGTTGCTCGATTAAATTAAAATGAGTTAGGATTACCGTGAAATCTACATAGTTTGATATATTATGCCTTGTATCTACAAGATAGATAGTTGCGAACCAAAAACATGTTCTATGAATTCCCAATTCACTCAGCATTGGAGAGTATAGTTTAATTTCTTACCTTTTTGGATGGAATCATTTTAATTTAGCCGAGCACGTTCTAATTATATTTTGTATGCAAGAAATATGTAAAGTTTAAATTTTAGGTGAAGGAAATATCAAAGTTTGGCGGGAAGAATATTTATGATTTTGTCAAACGTGCCATGACGGCATTGTTAAATAATGAGATGGCCATGCAGTTTAGTTGGTTTGGTCGAAGAGGAAAACTGGCGTTCAATACATCTTTAATAGCGAAACTAGTAATATGTAATTATCAGCCTTATTTCACTATGGATAATATTGATTTAGAATCGAATGTAATGTCTTATCGAAATTCTTGTTGAAGGTGCAGCAGAAAGAACGGGAATTGAGGGGTGCAATAAAACGACGGAGGAAAAAATCCAATTATGGTTGAAGAGGGCGTACGATCGTCAAAAGACGCAGCAAAAGAAATTCTGATGAACGGTACGATGGGGCGGAGGGAGGGGGTCGTGGTGGTTTTTAGTGGGTAAACTTGCGACAAGGGTTGGGCAAAATGTAATCTAATCACAAATTACGATTAAAATGTAATTGTATAGTTGATTACACATTATTTTCTGTAATCGTTAATTTAGGTGGTTGGCCACAATTTTGTCAACCACCTAAATTAACGATTACAGAAAATAATGTGTAATCAACTATACAATTACATTTTAATCGTAATTTGTAAGTTGTAATTAGAATACATTTTGCCCAACTCTGCCTGCATGGAGTCCCACACTACCCGGCACACAACATCTCGCCGGGTGTGCGCAATGCATTTTCCCCACGTAAAAAAAAAAAAAAAAAAAAAAAGGCAAGTTGACTGAAGACGAATGTGGACTGGCCGTCTCCCGATGAAATAGGACGCAGGGCCATGTGTTATTTTAATTTTAACGAGTCACACGATAGGTAATTTTTAAAGCGCACAACAAGCCACTTAGTTGTGGCTCCAAGGGCCTGGTTTTACGTTACATCTTATTTGTTGATGTGTTTGAATTATTAGCGATATATGATAGGTAAACTTTCATGTTTTCTTCTTTAGCGGCCCTTAATAAGTCTGTGCATCCCTGAAGTTGAGTCAACATCCCGCAACAAAGCACGATTCCCGAGCCTGGAGAAGCGCAACATTATAGAAAAATCGCTGCTGCCGCCTTCCCTGGACACATCGACGCTTGAGCAACATCACGTGTACTTATATGCTGCTACCTTCAACAAATTATAAGTGCATATATATGCTGCTACGTTATTTCGAAAAATCCGAGTTTGTATTCAAAATGGCGAAGACACGATGTATGTAGCAACCTGACTCTTCTAACTTCGTAAGAAACACCCAACTCGTTTGGTCCAATTTTAAAAAAGTTAAGCGAACTTAAACAGTGTACGTATACTTTTGTCTACCACTGCGCGAGTATATCTACGACTCTGTCTGCACTCTCATACTTTATAGAATCCTATATAGTACTCTAACATATGTTTTATCTGTTATATATTTTTTAAGTTACATATAATCTGCGTGTATATATTTTGTGCATTAATTTTTTTTATATTGCATTGTATATTATATAAATAACTAACTACAAGTTATGCGAACTTAAACAGTGTACGTATACTTTTGTCTACCACTGCGCGAATATATCTACGACTCTGTCCGCACTCTCATACTTTATAAAATCCTATATAGTACTCTGACATATCCCTGCTGGAACTGCCAGTTAGAACCGCATTAAAAAATTTTAAATCCGGATTAATGCGGTTTTCTTCCCGTAAATTGCAGATTGAACCAGATGAAATATTTTCTATCAGTTTCAAACCGGATATGCATGTAAAAATCTTGATGGTATTTGTCTGAATTTCCTAGCACAATTTGTCATCGGTTCTGCTCGGATTTACACGAAGTAACTCGCATATTACTAGTAAACTTCTTGAGTAACTTTATTCATTTTTTAAGCTAATTCTATCTGGAAATCCAGATCCAAACCAAAATGGAATCTATTGGTCTTTTCAAGTTGTTTTGCTTCCAGTTCTTACACAGATTTGCATATCGTAAAGGCATGTTCAAACACACATATATGTGGATGAGATCCACTTCAATTTTTAGTTGTTTGTAACTAGAATCTAGAAGTGTAAATCAAAATTCACATGATACTCATCCAGTTTTTCCAAGCCTTTTTACCACCTGATTTTATATCTGTAATGGGGATACATTTATGGTTCCTCGACCGATTTACTCAGGTTATCAAGGAGGTGTCGAATAACAGTTACCGCTTATATCGTGAGCTGAGGTTTGATATAATTTTATTCTTAAACCTACTATATCAAAAGCTTCTACCGTATCAATCTTATCGTCGAAGTCTTGATCACGGAGGAAGCTGCCTCGTTAGCTCGCGGCGCCGATCTTATGTCTCGCGGCGCACATCGTTGCCGCGAGAGGAGTTACCAGTATCGCGGCCACCTAGCGGTGTTTGAACCAAATAATTTATTTCGAAGTTTGAGTTTCGTAAAATCGGAAGGAACCGCATTAATTTTCTATCCGCCAATCCATTGGAAACCGGGTAAAATTTTTCTCTTCGAACCCCATATGCATCCCGTGAATTATTTTCTCTGCCAATCCGGATCGCGACGGGCTCGTAAGAGCTTGTGGCATTTCCAGACGGAAACTATTATGTTGTGTAATGGTCATTCCAGATAAAACCAAATCAATTTTCTCGAAGTATGTGTTTCGTAGAACCGGAAAGTACCGCATTAATTTTCTATCCGCCAATCCGGTGGAAACCAAGTCAAATTCTTTCTTTTCGAGCCCCATATACATCCCGTGAATTATTTACTCTGCCAATCCGGATCGCGACGGGCTCTAAAGAGCTTGTGGCATTTCCAGATTGAATCCGTAAGATTTTTTATCCGCAATTTCAGATACTAACCTTCTGGGTTTGTACAAATTGCAATTCCCGATAGAAACTGATAAAGTTTGTACCTGGAAAATCCTATTTCATCCATCGATCTGGATATCCGCATTGAACCGGATTCTTTTTTGAACTGCCAAAAATCACTGCTTGAAAATCCAGGTAGTACCGCATTGAGCCAGATAGATCCAGTTCAAAATTCAATGCGGTCCTAACTGGCAGTTGCAGCAGGGATGTTTTATCTGTTTTATATATATATTTTAATTTGCTTATAATCGGCGTGTACATATTCTGTGTACAAATTTTTATACTGCTTTGTATATTCTATGACTAACTAACTACATGTGTATTCACAACTTATTGTAAGTGGATTCTATATATTCATTTCGCGCATACATGCATTAGTAATCTGAGTATAGAAATATAATAATGTAATTTATTTATGGTTTTTAAGAATTAAAATAATAAACACACATAGTAATGCAGTAGATGATATATTTTGTCGTGTACTGTGATGAAACAAATGGAAATACATTTATATCACGTTCGATTTCATTTTTGTCGTATCGATAACCGTCTTAAATTCCCCCGCCCCAATCCATTTAACCTAATTTAATCTTAATAACGTCTGTTAAATGTCAAAAACTGACCTAACCTGTGTCTTATCGACACATCTCAAAGCCGTCTGTAAAAAGACGTCTCAAAGCCGTCTGTAAAAAGACATCTCAAAGCCGTCTGTAAAAAGACATCTCAAAGCCGTCTGTAAAGAGACATCTCAAAGCCGTCTGTAAAAAGACATCTCAAAGCCGTCTGTTAAAAGACATCTCAAAGCCGTCTGTAAAAAGACATCTTAAAGACGCCTGGAAAAAGACATCTCAAAGCGGTCTGTTAAAAGACATCTCAAAGCCGTCTGTAAAAAGACATCTTAAAGACGCCTGGAAAAAGACGACTTAAAGACGCCAGGAAAAGACGACTTAAAGACGCCAGGAAAAGACGACTTAAAGATGTCTGTAGGATGTCTGAAAGTCGTCTTTAAGGCGTCTTGATTCGTGACATAAGACGTGCACGAGACCTGTATAAGACGTGAAAACGACGTACACAGACGTCTAAAAGACGGCTGCTACGTCTGACTCCAGGCGTCTTTAAGGCGGCTTTAAGATGTCTGTGTGCTGTCTGGGTATGAATAAACTCATTTAATTAATATAATAATAATAATGCTATGTTTCAATAAATTTTTTTCTCGGATGTAGATCGCACTGCATCATCTTCTGCTTCGATTATCTGTAAATAAATATAAAAGCCACATTTTAGTTATATACCTTAATGTAGAACTTATAGAGTAGTCTTTTGCTCTAGTGAGAGTAGAGACTACATAATGTGTCCGAAGGAGGTAAGAACATATGGTAGAAAGTTTTGTTGGAGGATATTTAAAAAATGCTAATGGTAATTTAGCGAAAATGAATGAAGAGATTCAATATTTTTATTGGTGTTGGTTTAGTATATTTATTAGTGAATTGAAATACTGTTAATGGAAAACTAGTAAAATTAATGAATAGTGTAGAAACTACTGTGGATTTTATTAATTAAAGTATTACGAATGTCTTTCACAAAAGATTGAAAAGCATCAACGGAGATGTGTTTTCAGTGTACTTTCTTTACTAATGTGACTTGCTTTACATTGCAAGCAGTCCACCATAATCTATTTTCTTAATAATTCTTAATGCTATGTCTTTAGACAAATTTTGTCGATTTACCTGATTTGACATATTTCCAGAAACTTGTGCGAAACAAGATGCTCTGTCTATCTGTCTAATCTTCTCCGGACAACCTCCACGCCTGTGCATTCCCTTCATTTCTATCCATCCAAGCCTGTGCGTCCCCTTCATTTCTATCTATAATATTATAATCTTTACATAAAATAAAAACTGGTATACAAATACAAATATCTGGCAATTTAAATTCAATGCAATTTTCTACTACAATATATTATTTTGTACAAGCATGGTACAAATTTCTAGAAACTTATGCGAAAGAAGGTGCTTCTCTGTCGAACCTTCTCCGGACAACTTCCAAGTCTGCGACTCTACATAAGAAATCTATTAAATAAATTTGGCGACTTACCTTGTTAATTGAGACAATAATTCAGTCGCCTATTTAGTGTAAAAACTCGTGACATTTCAAATTTGGACAACTTACCTTATTTGACACTTGCAGGTTATGATGGAATGACACTTGGTAGGTTATAAAATTCAAAATAGTATACATAGGTATAGGTATAATATATATATGTAAAAGAAATACGATACAGGTTATGTAGGATTAACGTATTCCTTTTAAAACTCAACGTAAATTGGATAGATATTGCGCATGCCTGTAGAACAAGACAACGGACTGACACAGGTGAAAAGAGAGATAAGCCACGTGCATTATAGGATCTTAATGTGTTGTCGCTCTTACAGAAGTCTTTGTGGAATAATAGCTTTTAATGTCGTTTCTTGTGTTTACAGGTAAGCGTATACAGTAGGTTAAGTTAAACTTTGTAAATAAATGTAAATAATAAATAACTTGTGTTTACAGTGAAACCCAGTTCGGTTATTATTTCCTCAAGGTAAATTAAAAGAGAAAGGTTAAACCCATTATAAAACGACATTTTGTCAGCTATTGGGAAACAACAATGGAAAAATTATGTTTTAATTTTACGATAAAGGCGAAACCAGACGACCCAAAAACAAGCATATATGCCATAACCTCAATTTCTACTCCAACTAGGCAAACTTATATCATACCAGAAGAACTACAACCTTTAAATCTACACAAAGAAATACTAAAATGTGAAATTATTAATAAAGTGAAAACATCTTTAAAAAAAAGGCATGATAAAAGGGAAGTTTGGATTACCTTAACAAATGAATTAATGAAAACCTACATTGATGAAGGTAATATTCAATTTGATGGATTTTTGCTAGAGAAAGCTGAAGAAAAAAATGAAAATGCAACTACAGAAGAAAATTTGACAAAATTATTAGAATATTTGAAAGTAAACGAAAAAAAAGATAGACAACAGCCAAAGAATAAATTAAAACTAGTAGAAAAGTTTGTATCAGAAAAATTTTCAGGAAAAATTTCAAATGTTCATCAATGGCTAAATAATTTTGAAAGTGAATGCACCAGATTAGAAATAATTACAGATACGGATAAAATTGAAATGTTAAAGTTAGTAATGGAAGAGTCTGCTATGGATTGGTACAATTCTATGATAATCAAAAACTCAATAAATTCTGAATGGAGCATCTGGAAAAATAGTTTGTGTGAAACATTTTCAAATAAAGGATGGTCACCAGTCAGATACGCATTTAACTACAGATATAAACAAGGATCAATACTGGAGTACGCTATGAAAAAAGAAAGATTATTGTTAGAAATAAATAAATCTATAGATACACAAACACTTATTAACCTCATTGCCACAGGATTACCAAACTTTATAACAGACAAGATAGATAGAGAAAAATTAAACACAATAAATGATCTATTCAACAACATCAGAGGTCTTGAACATTTGATAAAAAAAACAAATCCAAAAGAAAAATATGACAACAATATGACTTTTAAAAACAATTACAAAGACAATAAATCACCATGCACAATATGCAAAAAAGAAAACAAAGGTATAAGATTTCACCCTGAACCTGCATGCTGGTTTAAAAACAAACAAGAAGATAAACGAAAAAATACTCAAGAAGAAATAAATAATAATTTAATTGAAACAGAATTTGAAAACATAGATCCAAAAAACTAATTTTACCACCATTAATTAAAATACCAGTAACAATCAATGGTAAATTAGAAATACAAGGAATATATGATCCTGGTGCAAACATTTCAATAATCAATTCAAGATTATTACACTGGAAAAATAGACCAAACAATTACCATAGTAAAGTGAAGACGATTAATGGTGGGAGAGAAACTCTAGGTATGGTATCGTTGAAAATAAAAATTTTTAATATAGAAGAAACAATGAAGGTATTTGTAATAGAAGAAAAAAATTTTGATCATGAGTTGTTAATCGGATTAGACTGCGTAAAAAAATTCCGGTTAATACAGAATGAAGAATTAGAGATTAGTCAGAAAATGAAGCCACAAAAGAATATTGCTCCAAAAGGGGAAATAAAAATCCCTAATTGTACAGGTAAGATGCCTCAAAGCAATAATGAAATTGAAAATAAAAAAATAAAAAAAATCCTAAGGGATCATAATATCAGCAGAAAAATTGAAATAAATTTCAACGAGCATATAAGACCACAAGATTTTAATATCACGGTAACTAACCTAAATTTAGAACAAAAATCTGAAATTAATGAACTAATAGAAGAATACAAACACATTTTTGCGAAAGATAAATATGACGTTGGAACGGTAAAAGATTACGAAGCTCGCATCGACTTAGTAATTGATAAATATTGCTGCAAAAGGCCATATAGATGCACAATCGAAGACAAAAGAGAAATAGAATTACAAGTATCAAAGTTATTAGAGAAAAAATTAATAGAAGAGTCTTATAGTCCGTTTGCGGCTCCAGTGACACTAGCTTTCAAAAAAGAAGAAGGAAAAAAATCAAGGTTATGCATAGACTTTCGCGACCTGAATAAAATAGTAGTCCCACAGTCACAGCCTTTCCCTCTGATTGAGGACCTGATGGTGAAAACAAGAGGATGTAGATATTTCACTACATTAGACATAAATTCAGCATTCTGGTCAATACCACTCCGGATTGAAGATAGAAGGAAAACGGCGTTTGTTACACAAGAGGGACATTACCAATGGACTTGCCTACCATTTGGTTTGAAGACATCACCTGCGATTTTCCAAAGAATCTTGAGCAGTATCATTAGGAAATATAAACTGAATGGATTCGCAGTAAATTATGTGGATGATATACTAATATTTTCAAAAACATTTGGAGAACACATTATGCATCTAAAACAATTATTAGATGCAATATCACGGGAAGGATTCAGATTAAAACTATCGAAATGCACCTTTGCACAAAATTCAGTTAAATACTTGGGTCATATTATTAAGCATGACTCAGTCACTCCCTTGAAAGACAACTTAATTGCAATAAAACATTTCCCAACGCCAACAACACAGAAACAAGTCAGACAATTTATTGGAAAAATAAACTTTTATAATAAATACATTCCTAACTTTTCAATAACACTAGATCCCCTGTATAATTTACTCAGGAAAGATAAAAAATTCATTTGGGACGAAAAATGTAAAAACACTTTTGAAAAAATGAAGAAATTATTGTGTTCAAAACCTATACTGGCGATTTTTGACCCAAATTTACCAATTCACATATACACTGATGCAAGTTTACAAGGTATTGGAGCTGTTCTCAAACAACCACAAGAAAGCGGAGAAGAAAAACCAGTGGCATATTTTTCCAGAAAACTGAATGACAGCCAAAAAAAAAAAAAAGCTATCTACCTGGAATGCCTAGCGATCAGAGAGACGATAAGATATTGGCATCACTGGTTAGTGGACAAATCATTCACAGTCTTTTCGGATCACAAACCGCTGGAAAAACTGAATATAAAAGCCAGGACAGACGAAGAATTAGGTGATTTGACATACGATTTATCACAATATGAATTTAAAATTATATATGCACCTGGAAAACAAAATGTAGAAGCAGATGCACTAAGCAGAAATCCAGTGTTAGAACAAAGCAAATATGAGGAAAATTATATTAAAACAGTGAATCTAATAAAATTAGAAGAAATTAAAATAGATCAATCTAATAATAAAAATATACAAAGTAATAAGGAAAAATTATTGCTGAAAAACGACATATACTATAAAAAAATTAGGGAAAAAGATAAAATTTTACTGTCTGAATATCTTAGTATAAAACTCATTAAAGAAGTACATAACCAATACTGCCACTTGGGAATAAAACAGATGGAAAATAAAATAAGACCACATTACACATCAAAAAATTTAACATATAACATAAAAAGAATATGCAACAGTTGTGAAATCTGCATAAAAAACAAATCAAGAAAAAAATTTAAAATTGGATTAATGTCACATCTGGGTCCAGCTACTCGTCCATTTGAAATTATATCAATAGACACAATTGGAGGTTTTGGAGGGGTACGCTCTACAAAAAAATACCTGCACCTACTTGTAGACCATTTCACAAGATACGCATATATTCTAACATCAAAAACCCAATCGGCAAACGATTTTATTAAACTGATTAAACAAATACCTCAAAATGAAAAAATAGGAATGATTTTATCAGACCAGTACCCTGAAATAAACTCAAAAGACTTTAAACAATTTCTAAACCAAGAAGATATACCAATAGTATTCACAGCAGTTAATGCAGCTTTCTCAAACGGCCTAAACGAAAGACTTAACCAAACACTAGTGAATAAAATTCGATGCAGAATAAATGAAGGAAAAAATAAAAGAGCGTGGACTAGCATAGCACACGAATGCACGAAAATCTACAACGAAACTGAACACACAGTAACAACATTCTCACCAAAATATTTGCTGGAAGGAAAGGATACCAACATTTTACCAGAAGAACTACGACAAGAGAAACCAAAAGAAGATTTACAGAGAGATAGACAAATAGCTTTTCAAAACACATTAAAATCTCACAATTATAACAAAAAAATATTCGATAAAAATAGAGAAGAATATGATTTAAAGGTTAATGATCTAGTATACATAGAGAATGGCAATAAATTGAATAGGAGAAAAACAGATGAATTAAAAATAGGTCCATTTAAGATTTTAGATAAAATATCAAACGTCATTTTTAAAATAGATACAGGTCATAAAAAAACAGAATCAAACTTTTTCCATAAGACAAAATTAATTCCATACGCCAATTAAAGTATTTTTATATTTCTATTGTCTACTCTGAGGGGGGGAGATGTAAAAGAAATACGATACAGATTATGTAGGATTAACGTATTCCTTTTAAAACTCAACGTAAATTGGATAGATATTGCGCATGCCTGTAGAACAAGACAACGGACTGACACAGGTGAAAAGAGAGATAAGCCACGTGCATTATAGGATCTTAATGTGTTGTCGCTCTTACAGAAGTCTTTGTGGAATAATAGCTTTTAATGTCGTTTCTTGTGTTTACAGGTAAGCGTATACAGTAGGTTAAGTTAAACTTTGTAAATAAATGTAAATAATAAATAACTTGTGTTTACAGTGAAACCCAGTTCGGTTATTATTTCCTCAAGGTAAATTAAAAGAGAAAGGTTAAACCCATTATATATATATAATGACGGACGACGATCCCGGCCGAATAATCCCGAGAGTCGACGAACGAAACATACACTAGTTTCTTTTGGCTGAAGGTGTGCGTGTAACGCGTATATACGTATTATGTCGACGAAAATTTTGACTGGAGAAGAAGAATCAGAATCAGAAGAAAAATCTTACCGTTTCTGACAGATCCATGACATGATATTACGATATCTCTGTCATGCGCGGACCGATTTTATTGAACTTGGTCTTATTCGAAAGCGTATATGTGGTTTACATAAGAAAAATACCATTAAATTTAGGAAATATTGCAGGCGTGATGACATATTAATGAAATAAGTTTCAGGTTAGGTTGGATTAGCTCGGCGACGAGTAAATGATAGCAGTAGCGACAGTCTGGCGACTGTATATGGCTATATAGGGTGTCTTTCCTGTACTTTTTTCCTGTACTTGGCGTCGAGACGCTACCGCGTCTCTAGATACGGTTTTACAAAATGTGTGTATTTAAACAATTCGCGTCACGCGCAGTTATTCTGCCAAGGAACAGTTCCGTTGGTACCAAATTGTCTGTAAATTCTCGTCTAATGTTCTGTGAGTTTTGTGACGGTCTCCGAGGTACATTGTTAAGTGGCAGAAACGATGAATTGTTGGTTTGTGTTAAAGTCCTCCAACTTCCTACTACTAATTCGCCGTTACTTTCATTGTCCAACATCCCTGATGGGCAGTATGATGTTCTCGAAGTAGTCGATTTTCTAAGAAAATTGTGTAGATACACAATTGTTAGAGTTATTATCTCAGCTCTTTCCGGCTGCAGTAAGATTGGTTTCCTTAAAATCCGAAACACTGAAGAACATATACCAAAAACATTCTCTACTACTCTTCGAGCCCTACTCAGGCGATAATTATATATTCTCTCTCTGGTTCCTTTATTGTGATTTCCCGAATATGGTTTCATTATATTTTCGGTGAGAGAAAATGCCTCGTCACCTAGTATGACGTACGGCATGTTCATATTTCTTCCAGGCAGTGGAGTTTTTTCGGGCAAGGCTAAATTCTTACTCTCAATTTTTTTGTACAATTCAGTGTTTTTGAAAACACCACTATCCGAAATTCTGCCTTGGCAGCCTACATCCACAAATAGAAAATTATAATCTGCACCTACAAGAGCAAACAATACAATACTAAAAAACGATTTGTAATTGTAGTAATCACTGCCACTGTTCATAGGACATTGTAACATTATATGTTTGCCATCCATTGCCCCCACGCAGTGCGGGAAGTTCCATTTACTTTCGAACTGGGAAGCTATGCTTTCCCATTCTTCCGTAGTTGAAAGCATCTAGAAAAACACACAACTATATAAAAGACGCGATATATGTATGTATACAGGGTGAATGAATAACAACTATCATCTGAAATAACTCGTTATTTATTGATTTGAGCAAAAATGATCGATTACACCACAGTACTTAGAAAAATATGCGGTGTCATTTTAAAAACTGCAGGCCACAATATCTCAAACAATATAACATATAAAAACAATAAGTACCGAGTTATTTCAAAGGACAGTTATTATTAACTCACCCTGTATAAAGATCTGGAAGGATCACTATTTTAACAACACTAATTGAGATTGAAAACAGCAATCTAATTCGATATATGATATTACAGGAAAATTTATTCGATACGGCGGCGGAACCAGAGAGTGGTGAAACCAGGCCATCTCCTTCCCCGAACGATGACGAAATTGCTGGACCGTCCGGAATAACGGTGAATTCTATACCGCCACCACCGTCAACATCAACATCACCACCACCACCACCACCACCATCAGCACGAAAAAAAAACTCGAAACGAGGAACATCCTCGAGTAGAACAGACGTTCCAAATATTACAGGACACATATGATCAAATGAATACGTCAGCGACAAACGACAGATTCACAACATACGGGGAGCATATAGCGCCCAAATTGCGACTATATTCTCCGAGGGTCGCAACAATTGTGGAACACCATATAAACAATGTTATGTTCCAGGCGGATATGGGACATTTTGATAATTTTATTAGTTATTCTATCCAACCCCTTTCACATCACATCCCACTCCCATTTATCCTTCCAACCCGACTACATTTATACCCAACCCCATGACACCCACAGACAATGAAACTTTACCTTATATATATTCCCCACATCCGCAATAAAATTAGTTTAAAATGAAATTTGTAGTTTGTACTAACCTTTACACAACTTCTTAAACCTTCAATTAACGCAGGACAAACTTCCATTATGATAGTCGATATTGCTTGCTTCGACACTTTAAACACATATTGCAAACTTGTATACGAATCGCCTGTTGCTAGAAAGCGTAAGTTTCCACTTTTAATTGATTCAGAATATTGTGTTCCTCTTCTTTTCTGTATTTATAAAGTTCTGTAATCCACCATCGTCTCTCTACTTTTTTTTTAGTTCGCTTTAAGGAGATGTTTCTTCGATGGCATCTTTGCGACTGCGGTAGCTAAGCACAGAAGTTGGTGACGAAAGACACAGGACACTTTCGACCCCTCCGCATGCGGCATTCGTGCGCGTTCGGCCTTGCTCAGCATATACGCATTCAAGTCTGGATCCGGCTTAAGAGACAGATTCGCGTAAAAAAAATTGAATGCACAAATCATCTGTTACGAAACTTCTGTACAAAAATGAAAGCGATTGTGAAGAAGACTACACCTGGACTAGATCCGGATACGCACGGACATCGTAAAAGCCGCAAAGTTTAGATACGATCAGAATGTATCGATCGACGCAAAAACGAAGAATTTGCACGGCGACATAGAGAATGTTCCGAGCCACGTGTTTGGTGAACACAAAGAGTGTGCACAACTCAAATATTTCTGCGATGGAAAGAATAAAGAGAATCAAAGAAACATCGTTCCAGAATTGATGAAAATTGGAGTGTACCAGGACGTGAAAGAAATACTTCGTCCACTGTTAGCTCATGCAGAGAGCTTACTCTATAACACCAATAATAACGCTGTGGAAAGTTTGAACGGAATAATTGCCAAGTACATCGGCGGAAAAAGATTAAATTATTCCGAGAGAGGATCGTATACAGGAAGACGTGCTGCTGCTGTCGTGGAGTACAACAGTAACCAAGTGCACTCGCGATTGAATGCGATAATGAAGAAGAAAACGCCCGAGGTTGTGTGCCACATGGAAGAAAAGAAGAAGAAAGAAAAGGAAAAGAGAACTGCAAAACAGAAGGAAACGAAGGCTGCGCGATATGTACGCAAACAATTGCCCTCGCAGAAAGATTCCGATTATGGACCAAATGCACAGAAGCCAGACATGCCATCCGAAATGTATGAACTGGAGCGGAAAAAGCATATGCAAATGCTGAGTGATTGGCAAAAGCAAAGACATGCCATTGAAGACGCAACCATCGGACAAGCGAAGAACCGCAGATGGTTGCACTACAGGTTCAAATTGTTGACAGCTTCCAATTTTGGAAAAGTGTGCCGTCGCCGACCTGACACGCTATGCGCAAATGCAGTGAAGTCATTTGTGTATCCGAAGTTAATTAGTGCACCCGCGGTGGAATACGGGAAAGAATGCGAGAAAATTGCTCGCGAAGAATTGAAGAAGCAATACATAGGTATTGCGGAATGTGGAATTTTCATCGACAGCTGCATCCCCTTCTTAGGAGCTTCACCGGATGGGATCATCGGTCAAGATGGTATTTTGGAAAGTAAATGCCCCAACTCAGCGGAGAACTTTACGCCGGAAGAAGCTATAGAAAAACTACGCGCTGTCAAGAGCATGTTCGCATGTAATGAAACAGGTATTTCAATGAGCAAAACGCATCACTATTATTATCAAGTACAAGGTCAGTATTGACAGAAAGTACTGCATATTTTGCGTTTGGACCCCGAAGGGGCTAAAAGCTATAAAAGTAGAGAGAGATGATGCGTTTTGGAAAAAAGAAATGGAGCCAAAACTGGTGCAATTTTATTTAGAATGCATGCTACCCGAATTAATAGATAGTCGGCACAATAGGTGCACGCCTATTCGGGAGCCACAATTTATACTAGCAGAGAGAGCGAAAGAAAAAACGAAAAGCTTGAAAAAGCGAAAGAGGTCTCCCTCCGAAAATAGTAAAACTATTGTATCGGTCCGGCGTCGCACCGCGCTGTCATCATCCCGTCGTCTTTTTTTTTCAGTAAATTATAGCTATAGAAGTAGTAAACGGATAGAGATTGGAGATGAGCTTTACGGTGCTTATAGAGAAGACATTGAAGTTTTGAGAAAAAATTATTTTAGTTTAAAAAAATAAAAATTTGAACCACTTTTGTGCAATTATTTTAAACAAATGCAGTTTTTAACATCGGGCGCGATTTTAAAAATCTAAAAAAAAGGAGAATATAGTTCTATCCTTCCCCTTGATGGACTAATTTTCAAAAGTATGGACACTTTAAAATTGGCCCTGTAAAAATTGCCGAAAGTTGACGCTGCATCAAATTACACCGGCTCGACTGGCTGAGCCGTACGGTACACGCAGCGGCCAAGTGCTATTCCTATACAGTTTTCTCGAATACGGTAAGTATTTGTAAAAAACTGAAGAAGGAACACTTTTATTGTTTTTATACACAACATAGTACGGTAACTCAATTTTTGGTGTTCGCAATATTTTCCTTGAAACGAAGGTGACCCTCAGTTTTTTAAATGGAATGCTATATATTTGATTATCCAATATGAAAGCGACTCTCAAGACAAATTCAACCATATGGTATACAGTATTGTCTCTCTGAGGTCTCGATTCGGTGGACCCGCTGTGGGCTTTTCGCTATCCCCATTCATGTTTTGTCTCGCTCCGTCTTTTGGACGCCGTGTCACTCCGGCACACGCAAAGCGTTCCATCTCGCTCCCCCCTTCGGCTAGAAAGAAGCGAGAAACGAACACTCGAAATTAGGGTTCTGGGCACGATGTGGGCTCAACGCCGCACAGTGGGGCAAAGTGACGAAGTTTGTGTCAAAATCAAAGAACTTTTGATAGAAATGAGATAGAGGGATGATTTTTTTTTTAAATTAAAGCTGAAAGATTGCAGAATAAGGGAAAATTAAAGAAATTATGGTACGAACGTTTGTTAACTTGGAAAATCTGTGATAAACTTGAAATATTACAACAAAATTGGGATTTATCCAATACCATGTCCGGTTAGATTTTTTTCTTGACATGTGGTACATCATATCCTGTAGATTTTGTCACGTTGATTTCAAATCCGTTCGCAAAATTTGGCTACTACCTCAGGATTTTGGAAAAAATCGATTTCAAGGTTAATACAGATTTTCAAAGTTAAAAAACGTTCGTACCATAATTTCTTTAATTTTCCCTTATTCTGCAATCTTTCAGCTTTAATTTAAACAAAAATCATCGCTCTATCTCATTTCTATCAAAAGTTCTTTGATTTTGACACAAACTTCGTCACTTTGCCCCACTGTGCGCCGGTCCCGACCAGCGAGCCCTCAGAGAGACAATACTGTACTATTACCTTCAAGACTACACATGGTTATGAATGAAAGATGAAATTCAATCTAGGTACTAGATAAATAGTTCGATATATTTATTTCATTCCTAACCACGTGTAGTCTTGAAGGTAATAGTATACCATATGGTTGAATTTGTCTTGACAGTCGCTTTCATATTGGATAATCAAATATATAGCATTCCATTTAAAAAACTGAGGGTCACCTTCGTTTCAAGGAAAATATTGCGAACACCAAAAATTGAGTTACCGTACTATGTTGTGTATAAAAACAATAAAAGTGTTCCTTCTTCAGTTTTTTACAAATACTTACCGTATTCGAGAAAACTGTATAGGAATAGCACTTGGCCGCTGCGTGTACCGTACGGCTCAGCCAGTCGAGCCGGTGTAATTTGATGCAGCGTCAACTTTCGGCAATTTTTACAGGGCCAATTTTAAAGTGTCCATACTTTTGAAAATTAGTCTGTTACGAGCCGGGGCTGCGGCAACGCGAGAGGCCGGCGAGAACGGTATTTCCCAAGGAATATGGTTTATGAGTTTGTTAGTTAGGTGCGTGGACGAACCTGATGCGAAATCAGGGAGCCGCTAGGATTATTGACGGCGAGGACGAACCTGATGCGAAATCAGGGAGCCTCTAGGTATGGAGTCACACGCGGACGAACCTGATTTGAAATCAGGGAGCCGCAGGAAGGTGAAACGTCGTGAACGAACCCGATGCGAGATCGGGGAGTCACTAGGATGATGTTCACAGACGAACCTGGTGCGAAACCAGGGAGCTGTTAGGAAGTTGGTAGATTTACAGACGAACCTGATGCGAAATCAGGGAGCTGTAGGATACGGACGAACCTGATGCGAAATCAGGGAGCCGTAGGAGGGTGAGGTTTCGTGGACGAACCCGATGCGAAATCGGGGAGCCACTGGGTTGGTGAAGATTCCTTATTTTGGATGGTGGGTTGCGAACGAACCTGATGCGAGATCAGGGAGTCGCGGGAAATGTTAGTAATGCCTCGTAACTCTTAATTAATATTTGATACAACTCGAGCGGTAAAGTTGTATCAGTGGGTGAGTGCTACTAATATTATAAGGATCACTGGGTAAAAGATGGGTTTAACGAATCTACTCGATTTACACGTGAACACCATTCGTATATTCAATAATCAGTTATTGTACAAATGTAAGTGTCGCGATTAAATAATTAAATAAAGTGTGTGAGTTACCACTAGTTGCACGGTGTTGACGCACTGGCGATGCGGGGCGTAAGAGTGGCTATTTCGAAGTGCCAAATAGAATATAAACCGGACTCGCGGATTCTATGAGGTTAACTATGATTCTGAAGGAGACTTTAGCTCGATCTAACTGAATATAACCAACTCTGTACGAGCGTGACACGACGTTACTCTACGCGTGACTGTACTGCTTTTAACCAACGAGGGTTGAAACCAAAGGGTTTATATAGTCCCAAAATGGGTGGGGATTCATTAGAAATCTCCATATAAGGAAATCCGTATGGTCGTCGTGTCACTCCCGTTCCCATGATCGTGATCCAGATGGTCGAGATCATGACCCCCTTAGTGGTATGTGATAAACAAAAAGGCTTTTAGGGCGTTTTCCCTTCGCAGACGCGAGCTCGAAAAATGGTTGAGAGCGGCGTATGGAAGAATTCCACATACGTAACATCTCCCCCCTTAGACAAAACATCGCGATTCTCGTGATGCTTTTCAAAAGAAGGGAAAACGCCCCACAAATCCTTTTATAAGAAAAGTGTAAAAGAGAATTGTCGGGTGTAGTGTGGTGTAATTAGTGTACTTATCGCTAGGTATTGCCGGGTGTAGGAATTTAGTCGTCACTGGGTACAGTGTAGCCAAGCAGCAACCAGTGTTCTATAACGTCCAGTGGTGGTTGTCCGGGTAGCCGGTCGAGTGACAGCGTTGCTGTGAGGCCGTCCGGTGTTGATTGGACGTTGGCGAGGAGGCCTTTCCTTCTCGCCATAACCATCTCGGCGATCTGCGTCGTCCTCTGGAGCGGTCGGCGGGAACGTAGTTTAACTCCCCTCAGCTGAATCCTTACTGTCTGCCAGGGGAGGGCATGGAACGTTGTTTGACGCCTTTCAGGTAGACTCTCACTGCTTGCCAGGGTATGTTTCGGGAGCAGGGTGATCAGGACCATATTTGGACAGACGGTCGGCTTATCGTTTGCCGTGTACGGAAAATTGGCGTGTTTTAATTTGTTCTGATTCTTTGTTTAGATTATCTGAGGCTATATTCCGAATTCGAGTCATGTGTGTTATTAATTCTACTAAGTAGTCTCCAAATGACTTTAGTTTTTCGCCAGTTGGAAAAGAGATTGGTTCCCGAGCTGGTTTTCCAAAGATTAATTCGTATGGGGTGAAATTTGTTGCTTCGTGAACGGATGTGTTGTAAGAGAACATTGCGAATGGTATTAATAAATCCCAGTCTTCGTAATTATCCATGTAATGCTTGAGGTATTCGGTGAGGACGATGTGACTTCGTTCCAGAGATCCATTGGTTTGTGGTCTATATCCTGAGGTTGTGATTTGTTTGATTTTGAATATTTCAGAAAGATTGGTCATAAGTGTTCCGATGAAGCTAGTTCCCTTATCTGTTAGTATTGCGCGGGGTGTACCGTAAATTGCGATGAAGTGTCTAGCGAAAGCATCCGCAATTGTAGCAGCTCGAATGTTAGGTATTGCTACGGCTACGCAATATTTTGTTAAGTTATCCTGGATGGTGAGAATATGCCTGTTCCCACTGGGTGTAATTGGTAAAGGTCCTACTGTATCCAAGGAAATTTTGTCGAAGGCTCCTATAGGTGTGTCGGTGATTAACATCGGCTGACGAGTTTTCGCTCGAACTAATTTCTGTTCCTGACAACTTTGGCATCTTCGAATGTAGTCTTGAATGTCGTTGCGCATTTGTGACCAATGGAATTTTGATCGAATGCGTTTATAGGTCTTCGTTACTCCTTTATGTCCTCCAATTAGACTATCGTGAGCCTCGCAAATGATGGGCTGTCTGTCCTCTTCGGATGGTGTGGTGATGGTACAATTGCATAGAATAATCTGCAGGCCTGTTCCTACGAAAACCTCTTCTAATATCTTGACGAATTCGTTGGATGGTATTTTGTGAAGGTCCCCCGTGGCGGAAATTCGAAATGACTTAATCTGATTTTGATCCAAGGTGTGTCGAAGAATTTTCAAACCATTGAACACATCTACTCTTTTAATATTATCAAAGAAATTGTCTGAGATTATTATACTAAATGTTTTAAATAATCCATTGTCCGTAGTTATCATGTTTCCCTTTTTTGGTTGTTCTGCTAGAAGATTTGGTTTATTGATTAGTTCGGTGTCTAGCAGTAATTTTCCAACGGGGTTTATTAAATTGCAATCAGCAGAAATGAAGTGTACGTAATGTCCTTCTTCAGCGGTAAAAGTATTTGAAGAAACGATAATTTTAAGCGGTTGGTCTAATGGGATCTCTTCCAAATCGTCAAGGTCGTTTGAATCCTCGAATTCGGTAGTGAAGAAAGGGTAAGGGTCAAGCGTGTGGTCGAAGACCTTAGGTTGTGTTGACCTGCTGTCAAGTGGTTGTCCCACACTTGCTTCGGTTGTAGTTTTTGCAGGTAGCTGGTTTATTGAGGGTTGTAAAGGTTCATCCATGACTTCTGACGATACCTGCGGTGTGCCGAGTAAATCTTGTTGGAAGATTCTTGCATTTTCTATTACAGTATTTTCAAGTGGCTCCTCAAACGATATTAAATTGTCTAATATGGTCTGGTCCTTATCTGAAGGGACGATTTGAGTGGAATTTGCTGCGGGTGAAAAACTGTTTATGGTCTCCTGGCGTTCATCTGGCATGGTTACCTCTTGAGATAAGCTGGGAAAAGATCGGTTTTTGTATATTATTGGAGAATGTTGAACGTTCCCACGTGCGGTTTCCTCTTCTGAGCTACTGCTTGTCTCTCGGTATTTGGGTCGGCTTTCTCTATCTCGTTGTAACTGTCGTATGCGGTGTCCGATTGTTTCAATATTGGCATCTGTTTTCGGTATCTGGGCTTTGAAATCGGGATCCCGAAGCTCTCTTGGAATAAGTGGTAGGCAGGCAGACGTGGGGTTGCGCGATAATGCGTCTGCGTTCTTATTCGTCTTTCCGGATTTATGGACAACCTGGTACTCGTATTCCAAAAGACGGAGCTTCCATTTCATAAGTCTAGAAGTTGGGTCCTTGACAGAATGTAACCAGACAAGTGGTCTGTGATCTGTAACGAGGGTGAACGGGGTTCCGTAGATGTAAGGCCTGAAGTATCTTACGGCGTAAACCATGGCCAAACATTCCTTTTCTGTAGCCGAATAATTCTTCTCAGGTTTATTTAGGCTTCGAGAGGCGTAGGCAATCGGCAGGTCGTTTCCTATCTCTCCTTGACTGAGTACGGCTCCAATAGCATAATCAGATGCATCTGTTGTTACAATGAAAGGTTTACTGAAATCAGGGTATTGCAATATGGGTTGTTGACAAAGTTCGCTACGCAATTGCTTAAAACTCTGGTCTTGTTCTTCTGTCCATTTGAATTTGATGCCTTTGCCTAATAAGTTAATTAATGGTTTTGCCTTTGTAGTGAAATTAGGTACGAATCTTCGATAATATCCTACAAGTCCCAAAAATTGTTGAATGTTCTTCTGCGATGTGGGGGTGGGAAAATCTTGAACCGATCTTAATTTCCTAGGGTCAGGTCTTACTCCTTCCTTTGAAATAATATGTCCAAGGTATGCGACTTCCTTTCGCAGGAATTGGCACTTGTTGGTCTGAAGGGTTAATCCGTGTTCTCGAAGGAGGTTTAACAGTTTTTTGACTTTGATATTGTGTTCCTGTAACGATGATGCGTATATCACTATGTCGTCCAAGTAGACAAAGAGGTCTGTTCCTTGAAGTCCAGTGAGTGCTTGATCCATCAGGCGTTGAAAGGTGGGTGGTGCATTCTTTAATCCGAAAGGCATTCGAGAAAATTCGTAATGTCCATTTGGAGTAGTGAATGCTGTTTTTGCCTTATCCTTCGGATCCATCTCTATTTGATGAAATCCACTAGCGAGGTCAAAGACTGAAAAATATTTAGCTCCTCCTAATCGATCTAAAATCTCTGTGATTTGAGGTAATGGGTACTTATCAGAAATTGTTATTTCATTGAGGCCGCGAAAATCTATTACTAGACGCCAACGTTTTACTCCATTTTCGTCTTCTTTCTTTGGGACGATCCATAAAGGTGAATTGTATGGAGATTTTGAAGGTGTAATTATACCATTTGATAATAGCGCGCTTATTTGCTTTTGAATTTCCTTTTGATGTATGAGAGGATAGCGATATTGTCTTGTGTTTATTGGAACATCGTTGGATGTATGGATTGAATGTTTAAAGTCGCGGGCCTTCCCCAGTTTATCTCCAGGAAGATAGAATCGGTCGGGAAAATCTTTAACTAAATTGGTAACGAAATCTAGTTCCTCCTTGTTCAAATGTTTAGTGTTTAGGGCTTCTAAGATTTTTTGTGTCCTATCTTCGTGTGTTCTGAATTTTGACGGGTGTTCTACAGCTGGGTAAAAATCTTCGTCCGATGACCCGAAAATATCGAATGGCTCTAATGTTTGTGGTTCTATCTCCACGTCTAGGGGTTCATCGCTGGTATTTGTTGCCATAACATAACACTTCCCTTTATTGTTACTCACAATTGCTTCCCCTATGTAAAGATGTTCGAGGGTCTTGATACGTGGTAAATATCCTTCCTTAATCCTCGAGTTTGTAATTGTTATAGCAATCTGTTGCGACGTCCGGGGCTCGATACGATGTTTGGTCGATGTCAGTCGCTCCTTCATTTGAGGTAGATCTTGATAGTTTGAAAAACGTAGAGGTCGGGTTGGTTTATTTTTTAATACCAGAGTCCCATGATAATAGGAGATTTCAGCCTCTTCCTGTTTTAAAAATGGGCTTCCTATAAGTCCATCTGCATCTATGGCAAGCTCTTTTACTACATAGAAAAGTGCAGGGGCTTCGTGGATATGAAGAATTGTTGTTCCTAAAGTATGAATTGGATTAGTGGTAATTCCGGTTAACTCGATTTCTTCCCGAGAACTTATTGTTGCTTTTTCTCCCAGGGCATTAATGACTATTAAATTAACGGATGCTCCACCGTCGATTAAGAATTCTCCCGTTCCTGACTCCAATTCTGGAACCTTGGTTTTGATGCGTGGGGCAGGTGCTTCTTTGATGAGGGTTCCTCTTCGAAGCGGACTGTCCTTTGGCGAGCTTCCTTGTTTCCGCTCATCGTGTCGCCTATACGTTGAGCGCGATCGAAGTTTAAAGACTTGTTTGATTCAACGGACGAATCTCGCGAGTCTCGTTGATATCTCGGATTACGCGGTTGTTTCCTACAGGATTTTCCGTCGTGTCCGGCTGTGCCGCAATGCCAGCAATATAAACTCGGCTTGCGATCTTTATCGGGATTTTTTAAAATGGAATAATGTTTTTCTCCATCATCTGCGTACGATGAGTCGGAGCGATAAGAAGGGGATTTCGAGGGGCTCCGGTGACGCAAAGTCCAGGCCGTCGTGCGTGTCCGTCCTTCTCGTTCCTCTTCAAAACCAGATGTTCTAAGAGACCGATCCCTGTTCTGGTCGTATCTACTCGGAGAAAGTGGGTACGACACTTCGCGGTCGTGGTGGCGAGAATCTTCGGTGTAATGATCTCGGCGAGACCACCTGGAGGGTGATTCATTACGGGGCGACTGTCGCCGATTCCTTAATTTTCTATCTATCTGTAGCACGGCGTCGTAAGCTTGTTCAAGTGTTTTGATGTCTTGAATCTGAGCCGACACTTTCCAAGAAATTCGATCCGGTAAACCATCGATGAAGTTTTCTTTAACGTCCTTTTCCATTTCTTTGACGAAATCTTCAGCGTGATCCGAATACCTTTCCCGAATAGCTCCGCGCGCACAATAAACGAGATGGCTAGTTCTGTCGACGTACTTTCGCAGACTTTCTCCTTCGCGAATGCTTAGTTTCGCGATTTCGACTTGAAAATACGATAAATTTCTTCCTGGCGCGAATCTCTTTTTCAAATGTTGAACTAATTTCTTAACAGACTCGAATTTATGTTCTAACGTGCACCTGCGTGCCGGACCGATCAGTTTCGTTAGTATTATCGCAAGATACTCAGCTTCCGTACCCTCAGGAATCAAAGTTAACCCGTCTTCCACATTTTGTGCAAAGCGCGTCAAGGGTGGACTTTCACCGTCGAAGGTTGGAATTGACATAGTAATATTCTGTATACATGTCCGTTGCGTCAAAAGCGACATTGAGTTTGCAATTGAAACTGTCAGGTTCATTATATCGTTAGAAGAGACATTCGCCTGTGCGGTTGCCATTTTTTAATAATTACTAAGTGACTTGACTAGAGAAAACTAGTATATCGTCAATAACAAATTACGAGTGATTTTAACGTATTTAAAAACCCAAATTTTACGGCGATTCTAATGCAGTAGCATCCCACCGCTGTCACCAGATCTGTTACGAGCCGGGGCTGCGGCAACGCGAGAGGCCGGCGAGAAGGGTATTTCCCAAGGAATATGGTTTATGAGTTTGTTAGTTAGGTGCGTGGACGAACCTGATGCGAAATCAGGGAGCCGCTAGGATTATTGACGGCGAGGACGAACCTGATGCGAAATCAGGGAGCCTCTAGGTATGGAGTCACACGCGGACGAACCTGATTTGAAATCAGGGAGCCGCAGGAAGGTGAAACGTCGTGAACGAACCCGATGCGAGATCGGGGAGTCACTAGGATGATGTTCACAGACGAACCTGGTGCGAAACCAGGGAGCTGTTAGGAGGTTGGATTATTCACAGACGAACCTGGTGCGAAACCAGGGAGCTGTTAGGAAGTTGGTAGATTTACAGACGAACCTGATGCGAAATCAGGGAGCTGTAGGATACGGACGAACCTGATGCGAAATCAGGGAGCCGTAGGAGGGTGAGGTTTCGTGGACGAACCCGATGCGAAATCGGGGAGCCACTGGGTTGGTGAAGATTCCTTATTTTGGATGGTGGGTTGCGAACGAACCTGATGCGAGATCAGGGAGTCGCGGGAAATGTTAGTAATGCCTCGTAACTCTTAATTAATATTTGATACAACTCGAGCGGTAAAGTTGTATCAGTGGGTGAGTGCTACTAATATTATAAGGATCACTGGGTAAAAGATGGGTTTAACGAATCTACTCGATTTACACGTGAACACCATTCGTATATTCAATAATCAGTTATTGTACAAATGTAAGTGTCGCGATTAAATAATTAAATAAAGTGTGTGAGTTACCACTAGTTGCACGGTGTTGACGCACTGGCGATGCGGGGCGTAAGAGTGGCTATTTCGAAGTGCCAAATAGAATATAAACCGGACTCGCGGATTCTATGAGGTTAACTATGATTCTGAAGGAGACTTTAGCTCGATCTAACTGAATATAACCAACTCTGTACGAGCGTGACACGACGTTACTCTACGCGTGACTGTACTGCTTTTAACCAACGAGGGTTGAAACCAAAGGGTTTATATAGTCCCAAAATGGGTGGGGATTCATTAGAAATCTCCATATAAGGAAATCCGTATGGTCGTCGTGTCACTCCCGTTCCCATGATAGTGATCCAGATGGTCGAGATCATGACCCCCTTAGTGGTATGTGATAAACAAAAAGGCTTTTAGGGCGTTTTCCCTTCGCAGACGCGAGCTCGAAAAATGGTTGAGAGCGGCGTATGGAAGAATTCCACATACGTAACAAGTCCATCAAGGGGAAGGATAGAACTATATTCTCCTTTTTTTTAGATTTTTAAGGGAAGAGGTCACTGAAAAAATCGCGATTTCGACCATTTTTAAGAAATTTTTTTTTTTGCATTTTTGGCAAGTCTGAACCCTTGTTCAACCGTACACAACATGGTTTGACATTCAGTGTTGCCTTTCTGCCAGAAAAACCTATTTTTCTAAAACCTTGCGAAAGAGCTGAAAACCAAAACCTTCGTTTTTCGGTATATTTCTCTATTATTTATCTCTTTGAGTATGTTCAATCGCTGACTAGTGTTTCGGGAAATCTAAATTAACTGCGTGGCCTTGACATTGTTTATTTTCACCAATGGCCAAAATGCGTTTCACGATTCTAAAACGCACGCGTGCTCTGTAACAGAATCCATTGGACTGCGCCTACTAAACTACGAACGCTTTCTTACAAAGTACAGTATGTGACTGAGTTCGTGGTCAGGTTGCGTATCCCTCGGCCATCTGTAACGCGGCCAATAACTCCGCCATGTACAGTAGGTAAATTTCTAAGCGGGCCCAAAAGGGTCAGTGGCTGCCGACAGAGGTCAGTCTCTCCGGGCGCTAGACACCATATTTTTTTAAATCTTTCAAAACTTCGGTTTACGTGAGAATACAGAGTGAGATTTTATGGTGCAGTGAACTTAAGTGGTATAAAACGAGTGAAATGGACCTCATTAGCCGAAAATAGTCGCAAAAGTAAGAGTAGAGTGAAGCGTGCTATTATGATAGGTTATAAAGTGATTGCAGAAAACATATGTATATTTTATCAATTTGATATTTTCTGTCGGGTTGCAAAATTTACTTCTAGTGTTACAGAAATGCTATAGTAAAAAATATGCCAAATGTAAAGGCCATGGAAGATGCTGTGATGGCTATTTTAGATCACTGTAGCTCTGTAGACAGCAATCCTAACCATGCCAGATGTCCTAAGGGCAAGCAACCAAAGTGAAACCCTGATACGAAACACTGTCAAATGAAAATTTGATGGCAAGGTGCTGTAAGGGAGGCACTCAAAATGCAAATTAATCTCTCCATGCAAAAGTGTGGAGATTCTGCCCGAAAACAACATTTGTATCGTAGGCAAGACTTGAAGTAGCTGTGGCATGTGCTGTTTCAGAATTTGATATGGGTTATGTACGCTCATTGACAGTGAGGAAACAAACAGCTGGGCAAGTTGTTCTAAAACAGCTATAAGTATAGCAAGAGACAGAGACAACAGAAGAGAAACCTGCACTACATAACAGCAATCCAGTACAAGAAAGCGCTTTAAGAAGAAACAAAACATAAAGAGACGCAAGATTGATGAGGATGTGCATCAACCAGGTGGATTTTAGACTATACAAAAAGGGAAGTGGTCTGGAATTTACTCTTTAGATTTAAAATGCAATTATCTCAAAACTTACTTTTTTAATATATTTAATGTTCCTTGCGCAAAACTGTTGGTCCGATTCTCTTACAGCTTGGCGTGCTTCAAGAGTAACATGAAAGCAAAAAGATTGTGTATCGGCATGAAGAAATCTGCAAAACTCTTTGCGCTGCGCTTGCTTTTCCTCAAAATTTTGATGAAATTTTGCATTTTTGACATTTAATAAATTCAATCATTTTTAGCTTAAAAACTATGAGACGTAGAAACTTCTCGATACACAATTTTTTACTTTACTATGGACCCTTCTTCGCTGTAAAACCTGGAGGTTGTGGCATCACACACTTTGCGCAAGAAGGTTTTTGAAGTTATGCTTGATTTTTGTAACGTAATGTAAATTCTATGAAAACCAGTGATTAAAACTGTGTCCCGACTGGCATAAGGGCTTTACTTCAAACCTACTTCCTTCCTTTAAGAGGAATTCCGCATGTCTCAAATATTTTCGGATTTCAAAATTTCAGTGACCTCTTCCCTTAAAATCGCGCCCGATGTTAAAAACTGCATTTGTTTAAAATAATTGCACAAAAGTGGTTCAAATTTTTATTTTTTTAAACTAAAATAATTTTTTCTCAAAACTTCAATGTCTTCTCTATAAGCACCGTAAAGCTCATCTCCAATCTCTATCCGTTTACTACTTCTATAGCTATAATTTACTGAAAAAAAGTTAGCACTTACCTTCAAACAGCTGTAAAATCGACCATTTCTCAAAATTTTTAAAAATCCTTTAAGGTACGTTAGTAGTATGTCTAGGACAGTTCTAACCCAAGTCCTCTGAGGGGAGCGCGGGGACGGGGGGGGGGGAAGTGGTGGCGCGCGGGGGAGTGCGGCGGAGGGAAACATGGGCGGGAGGCCTGCGGGGAGAGGAAGACAGGTTGCGCGCGCACGAGCCGCGGAGTGGGGGAAGCCGCGATCGTGGAGGTGATCACTCCGGACCGAGCCGCCGCGGAGGCCTCTCCAGACCGGACCCACCGTCGGAAGGGGGAATGACCCCCAAAAAATCTCGTTCAAAACCTTGACCCACCCCAAAAAAATTTTTTCAGAGTGAGGGGACAACCCCCAAATATTTTTCCAAATCATTATGCGATGGAATTGTTTAATAATTTTGTCGGACAATGCCGGGAAAGACCAGCGTTTTCACACCGCGTCTTCGGGGAGGAAAAGAGACAGAGCATTACTTTAAAGTTAAAATTTGGAGGAGGGAAAGATACAACACTACATAGGGGTACAACCGCTTTCGTTCTAAAGTTAATAGTATTCTAAAGCGTTCCGATTTAGCGTCGCTGCGTCTCGCGCGATCGTGTGTAATTTGACTCCTCTGGAGCAGCCGTGGAAGGTGACGTCATTTTCACGGCGCGAAGAACGCTCGAACGAAATAAACGCTGAATCTTAAAATTATGTGGTCAGGAGGAAGACGGATGAATAAAATTGACAAATAATATGTGTTTAAGAAAGTTATTTAAATTTAAAAGAGTATAATTTTAACATTTTTTCCTACGAGCATCAGAATATCATTGATGGCGCATGCTACCAGTTCGCAATCTACATGATAATGCCGCGCATACATATAATTATGCTGTATCAGCCGAAACTGTATCGGATGATTTTGTGCGCTAATTCGTCATACGCATGAATCATGGAAAAAGAGGAGACAAGGAAGACGGGTAAATAAAATTGAGACATTATATATGTTTATAATATATATATTGTTACAAATAATGTACTAATTGTACAATTTAACATTCGCTACGAGCGGCGTCGACAATATCATTCATGGCACATGCCAGTAGTTCGCAATCGATAAGAGATTCACCATCGAAATATTCGCTGTCGCATATAGTTTTAGCGATGTGACACGAATCTAAAGTTTCACCGGCGACATCATGCCGTTGTAACACGGTGACAAAATTTGAAAATTTCTCATGGACAAGATGCGTATTTTCAAAAAGCCGCGAATACATGTGGTCGATACAACGCTCGAGATTAAATAAAAACTTTATAGTTTCTAATTTGAAATATAAAGACTTATTTTGTAGCGACATCTTCACAATTCGCGACTTATACATTATACAAAATTCTACCAACAATTCGCCAATCCATAGCGGTGCTGATCCAATTAATTGTGCATGTTTTTCGATGTCTGTGCGTTTTTCCATTAGTGTTTTCCATGTTGGAAGATCCAACAACAATTGATTCCCACGATTATCACCAAGAACAATTTCCACCAGTGGTATAGATTGCACGCTGATGCCAATTTCCAGATATTTATACGATGCAGGCGTTAGCGCGTATCTTCTAACCATGATACGTGATGTTTGATGCGATCTAAGAGTCCGATCATGAAAATTACCGTTTATCAGGAAAACACATAAATAAATAACGATGATATGGTATGAAAAAATTAAATCTTACCTGTTAGATGTGGTCTTCCTACATGGCGATACATCATCTTGAATGATCGGAACGTAATAATTCGCAACACTGAGTCACTGAGAGGCTCTAGAGCGATTAATGCAATAGCGTGCGAGGAGCTGGCTTAAATAGTGGTGCTATGCACCACCTCTACCATCTACCCCTCCTAATAAAAGTCTCGACACGTGTCAAATGTAATATGATACTTTTGGGAACGTCGAATCTTAGAAAATAGGTGTCAGCAGAAACTGTGTCGGATGATCTTGCGGGCTAATTCGTCATATGCGTGAATCACAGAAAGAATTATGCTGTATCAGCAGAAACTGCATAGAACCATGTTGGGGCGGATCGCCATTTTTTTTTTGCATGCAATGCATTCGAGGGAGTACGCCAAAAGAGTTAGACAGAGATACCAAATCATGATGAGGATATAAATGTGCGCTCTAAACTGCACAAAGCCCCAAATCGCTACAACGTGTTGCAAGGAAAAAGACATACTGCATTTACGACCATGGAAGAATTCGCGCAAGTAGAACGCCAATTGTTGGATCAATCTGCACGATTGACTTCACGGGAAGAGTACCTCGCGTGGGAAGAACGATGCAACGAGTGCATCGAATCTTTAGAAGAGCACAGCCGCGTAAAACGCCCGCGATTATCAATCGGTGTTCAACAATCGTTGGTTGCTCGAATCGCGCGGCTCGAAGGACTGAAACATTCGTTGCGCGGACGTTTCGTGCACGAAGGTGCAGGACATTCGAGTATGGGACTTTTGTGACGCGAGATAGACACTGCGCTCGATAGCCGCGTGTTAACTGGTGCAGTGCTAAATTCAAACTATATCGAACCGCGCAACTTCCTTCAGGATGCGGGGACCATTGTGCTGGAGCATGTGCGGGGCGCTTTGAGGAAACGTCGAAACCTCAAAGTGAACATGGTGTTCAACGGCGAATTTGTGGCGGGTGACAAGCATGCTTGTAAAAACATTAATACCCGAAACTGCGAACTCTTCGGCACATCCGATCTGCAGGAGTGATACGAACGATGCGTCGTCGAACCCACCCTGGCATCGCTGGAAGAGTTCCAGGAACGCGACAGCGGACGGGCATTGACGAGAATCCTCAACCTGACCGTCAATGTCAATAAGTACAATCCGCTGCGCGCGGGATGTCACTTCAAGTTGCCGCGGGAATTGTCTTTGAAGAAAGCCACAATTAGCATGCAATCCCTGGACAATGCATGCTTCGCGTGGGCAGTGGTCGCCGCTCTCCATCCCGCGGAAAGGCATTCCGATCGCTCAAGTTTGTACCCCGACTATGCTTCCGTGCTAAATCTCCAGGGCATTGAGTTCCCAAAGCCCCTGGAGCAAATAGGGAAGTTTGAAGGGTTAAATAACATCTCCGTCAACGTGTACAGCTTCGAGGCGGAGAAAGAGTTGACGGTCTTTCCGCTGCGTCTCACCAACCACAAGAGGGATCAACACGTCAATATGCTCTACACGCCGAATCAAGAACACGGTGATGTAGGGCACTTTGTACTAATCAAGGACTTGTCCCGGCTGGTGAGCGCACAGCTGAGCAAGCACGATGGAAAGAAATTCATCTGTGATCGGTACGTATAGAAAACTTGTGAAATGTTGAAATGTCTCACGAAACAATTGAATAAAAAAAAAAAATTTTCATGTTTTTGCAGATGCATGCACTACTTCAGATCTGCCGAGAAGTTGGAGGCGCATGCAGTGGACTGTGGGCAGATGAACGATTGCGCCATCCTGCTGCCCAGCGAAGGTAAAAATTTCCTCAGCTTCGAAAACCACTGCAGGAAGGAGCGGCTCCCCTTCGTGGTGTACGCAGATCTGGAGTGCATCATCGAGAAAACAGAGGACAGCGACCGAATTGATGACAACAAATTACACACGTATCAACATCATAAAGTTCATAGTATAGCCTATTATATGCATTGCTCGTACGATACATCGCTATCGACGTATCGATGTTGCCGCGACGCGGATTGTGTTTCATGGTTCGTATACGAACTGAAAAAATTTGCAAATTTCGCCAAACCCATCTTGAGCAGTAATGTTCCCATGCTTGATTTAACCAACGAACAGTTGACGACATTTCACAATGCAACACACTGTCATATTTGCGAAGAATCATTCAAGGCTGACGATATACGAGTTCGCGATCATTGTCATCTGTCCGGACGGTTTAGAGGACCGGCACATTCGCAGTGCAATTTAAATTATAAAAATGCGTTTTAAATCCCCATAGTTTTCCATAATTTGTCCGGCTACGATTCACATTTCATTATCGAGGAAATAGCTACCGCTTTCGACGGTCACGTTGATGTATTACCCATAACTAAAGAAAAGCATATTTCTTTCACAAAAAATGTCGAAGATACGGTTGAATCAGACTCGCGAAATTATATTAAATTACGATTCATCGATTCGTACAAATTTCTCAATACCAGTCTCGACAAATTAGCATCTTTTCTGACCACAGATCAATTAAAAATTTCACGATCCAAATTTGAAAAATTATCCACCGAAGATTTCAATTTATTGACGCGAAAAGGTGTCTTTCCGTACGAATACCTTGATTGCGCGAACAAGCTGCAGGATCCATGCTTACCACCGCGCGAGTCATTCTACAGTTCGTTAACAGGTAAGACTGTATGAGAAACCGATTACGCGCATGCCGAGACTATCTGGCAGCGTTTCGGGATTAGAACATTGGGCGAATACAGCGACTTGTATTTGAAAACAGATGTCTTGTTATTGGCAGATATTTTTGAAAATTTTCGCGAAAGTTGTATCAAGAGTTATGGACTAGATTCAGCGCATTATTATACTCTACCTGGTTTCACGTGGGATGCCATGCTAAAGCATACCAAAATTACATTTGAATTGCTCACCGACGTCGATATGGTCATGTTTGTTGAACGCGGTATACGCGGGGGTTTAAGCCAATGTTCCGGAAGATATGCACATGCCAATAATAAGTACATGCCATCTTACGACGCATCGGAAAAGTCATCGTACTTGATGTACTTTGACGTCAACAATTTGTATGGATGGGCAATGTGCCAGCCCCTGCCATATGCTAAATTTCAATGGGTCGAAGATGCTGCAAATTTTGACGTGTCTTCAATCCGTGTCGATTCGTCCACGGGATACATTCTCGAGGTAGATCTGGAATATCCGCAACGTCTGCACGACGCTCATGCTGATCTACCGTTCTGTCCGACGCGAGCCAAACCACCGGGCAGCAGACAGGACAAGTTACTCGCGACGGTATACGATAAGCAGCGTTACGTTATCCATTACCGCAACCTGCAGCAGTGCACGCGTCACGGTCTTCGTATTACAAAGATACACCGCGTGCTTCAATTCGCTCAATCTTCCTGGCTCTGCGATTACATTGAACTCAACACACGATTTAGAACAAGCGCGACAAATGATTTTGAAAAGAATTTATACAAAATGATGAACAACGCGGTATTCGGTAAAACTATGGAAAATGTGCGAAATCACGTGGACGTAAAACTTTTGACTCATTGGGAAGGGCGATATGGTGTGGAGGCAATTATCGCGAAACCGAATTTCCACAGCAGAAGTGTTTTTTCGGAAAATTTAATAGCTGTTCAATACCCGTTCAATACTCGTTCGATTCGCGTTCAAAACCGTTCGATACCCGTTCAAAGCCGTTCGATAATCGGTTTCTGATACAGTCAGTAGGTATAGTAAGCCGGTTCTGGACCAAGGCGTGGTGAGGGGGTGAAGCGGGGCGAGGGGAACCGCGCTCTTTCGCGAGATGGGCGAGGGGGTGAGGCGGGGAGGGGGTACCGCATTCGTAGGAGAGAGGGGATGACGTCACAGGGGAGGGGATTTTCAAAATTTCAAAATGGCGTCCGGGGCGGGATACCGCATTTGTAGGTGAGGGGAGGGAGATTTTTCAAAATTTCAAAATGGCGTCCGGGGCGGGATACCGCATTTGTAGGTGAGGGGAGGGGATGACATCAGAGGGGAGAGGGATTTTTTCAAAATTTTCAAAATGGTTTCTGGGCGGGGATACCGCATTTGTAGGTGAGGGGAGATGACGTCACAGGGGAGGGGGATTTTCAAAATGGTTTCTGGGCGGGGATACCGCATTTGTAGGTGAGGGGAGATGACGTCACAGGGGAGGGGGATTTTCAAAATGGTTTCTGGGCGGGGATACCGCATTTGTAGGTGAGGGGAGGGAGATTTTTCAAAATTTCAAAATGGTGTCCGGGCGAGGATACCGCATTTGTAGGTGAGGGGAGGGGGTATACCGCCAAGGATACTGGTAGGTGGAGGGGAAAACACGCGTTCCCCCCGGAAGCACCTAAGGACAGGTGGAGGAGGAAATGACCTTGTAAAAATATAGGATAGCATGATGCGGCGAAGATGTAAGTCGAAAGCCGACACAGGTTATCACGCGATAACAGAATCAAAACAGGTAGGTGGAGGGGAAATCGCACTTGCTCCCAAAAACACAATATCGTCTCACGGCCCGACCACAGCTGCGTAGCAACGACGGCCGTAAAATAAAAACAAAACATCCGAAATCATGATACGCCAAAGATGTAAGTCGGAAGCCGACACCGGCTATCGCGCGATAACAGAATCAAAACATAGAACTATAACAGTGGACGGCGAGATATCGAGAATAATGAAATCTAGGTGGTCCTTTGGTAGACCTATGAGAGTACGAATATTTTCGGAGACGAAAATTCAAAGCGACCCGACACCCTTCTATCGGTCCGACCACAGCCGCCTAGCAACGACGTTCGTAAAATAAAAAACAAAAACATCCGAAATCCTGATACGCCAAAGATGACTGGAAAGCCCCGCACCGGCTATCGCGCGATAACAGAATCAAAAACATAGAACTATAACAGTGGACGGTTCGATACCGAGAATAATGAGCGAGAGCTCTGAACCGTGAGAAATCGAATCAGAAATATACGCGTGATAATGTTAAATAGGAAAGGAGTGTACAAGGTATCATAGAATATGTGCAATTTGCAAGAAAGCATATATTTGCGTGTACATTATTGTGATACGTGACAAGCATCGTTTATCATAGAATTCATACATAACGCTAATAATTCGCAATCCAACAAAGAATGCGGTTCGAAGTATTCGCTTTCCGAAATAATTTTCTCATAGTCCGCGACGGGTGTCGTAGCGGTACGTATAACGGCGACAAAGGATGCATATTTTGTGTTTACAGAATTCAGAATTTCCGACAACCAAGAGAATGTATTATCGATACAACTATTATATTTAAACATTTGACGTATCGTAGGTTCGGTCATGTATATAATTGAACTACCATCTGATATTTTAACAATTCGTTGACTGTTGATTCGTGTGTATTCGATGCGTAAATGGTCGATGATTATAGAATCTTGATGCGATGTAGCTGTCTCCTTACGGAAACGTTGAAGTAACTCAGATTCTTGCTGCATTAGAAGCTTCCACGTAGACATGGGGAAACACAGTTCGTTTGATTTGTTGTCGACTATAGCGATTTCAACGCAACACGAATCTCGTTTAACACAAATCCCAATCGCAAGACGTTTGTAGGTTGTTAATGTCAATGGATAATCACGTCCCATGATTCGTATGTTAACTTTCTTAGGTGATGTAGCTGATTTATCACTGTAAGAAACATGTACGGAGTGAATGCTTCGATCGGTTACGTGTAAATCGAAAAGTATGTAAATGTGTACTACATACCTTATTTTCGGATGATATTGTTTATTCGGAAAATTCATATCTTTGCTGTGGTTGAACGGGTTCTCGACCATGTATGAAACGTCATTCAAATGTTGGTTAAACATTTTGAATACACTATACGAGTATACTGAGCGATCACAGAGCACTAACTGGAGACCCACGAATGCGTTGGATGTAATGTGGATCGCAAGATCGAGAGACGACTCTTTTATAGTAAAATGTAATTATGCATGTGTAGAATTAGAGTTTCATGACGTGGGGATAGTGAAGTGGTATGTGTGTGTTTGTGTGAAGAAGAAATTGAAAAAATATAAATAAAAAATGGAAATAAAACGTGATAACATCGAAAAATACTATACATAAAGAATTGTATATTGAGAAGAAGAAGAAGAAGAAGATTTATAAAAGAAGCATGTGATAGTATATGATGTATTCATCTGAAAAAATGTATCGTGGGAATCTAGCGACTACAGCATATCTCGCGTGTTTGTGTATATGTGATATCGCGAGGGTGTTGAAGCATATGTGAGCACAATAGAGTGCCACAGGATAATACCACGAAAGATGGTGCGAAGTATGGGGTCAGTATACTGAACAAGGAGCCCGATATCCGAATGTTCAATGATGACTGAGATGGGAGTATGGTCCTACTGACAGCCCCCACCAGACTCCATGCTTATCAGTCCTTATAAAATACGAACGCCTAGCCGCGGTGAAGGTTCATTACAAGCGACAATCAGGAAGCGACCAGTCGTCACGAAGGATTTTAAAGAATATGGCAAGTATTAGATATTCATAACGCTTACGAAGTTTTTACCATTAGATATCATACAATGTGTTTCAATGTTTCAGCGAATACTGAGAAGCTACATTATCCTGTCGATTGAGATACATCGAGGAAGCGATCAACCCTTTCGATAATGCCGGATTCTCCACCACTCATCCTGAGGATGCTATAATTCATCCCGAGGAAGTCGCTACATCTCCCGAGGAAACGGTCAACCCTCCCGAGGAAACGGTCAACCCTCCCGAGGAAAACAGTCAACCCTCCCGAGGAAGTGGATACATCTCCCCGAGGAAGCTGTCAACCTTCACGGAGGAAACGATCAATCCTCCCGAGGAAGCGGTCATCCCTCCCCGAGGAAGCTGTCAACCCTCCCCTAGGAAGCGACTAGCCCTCCACGAAAAGTGTTGTGCGGTATAGTTTTTCGGTTTTACGTTGTGATTATTATAAGTAATGGTGTCGATCTTACACGTATTAGTTCCAATATGAATATACATTCATAGTAATGCTACTCCATGTTGTTCATTCATTACTGACAATATCGAATAGTTCAATAATGGTTGAACAGCGTGAAGTATCATTGTTTATATCATCGAATCCATACGCGCATAACAATGCTAGCACCTTAATCACACGCTCACATATGGCAGTCCTTGGTGAATGAAGTATATTTAAGTTTATTGAGTATCTATTGCCATATGTGTGTGTGCGTGTATGATATTCTATACACATGCATACGAGTAATCGGATTGATGTCTATACATCGATAGTGAAAGGGTATATTGCACAACGTTTCTGTATAACTTCAATCACAGAGAGGTTGTGCAGTATAACTCGGTTACTATCACTTACACGAGCGTAGTAGCAGCAACCACCGCACGACTAGCCAGCATGATTTATACATCGATAGTGCTAGGGTAATACTTGTCGGTACTTCTATGTATAACTTTAATCACATAGAAGATCGGTCAGTATAACTCTGGTACTATCACATACACAAGTATCGTAACAATATAGACAATTCAGTGATAGTGCTTCCATAACCACAGCATGATCCATTATGATTTTTCGGTGATGATAATATTTGCATTAACATCCTAACCACACATGCATATGCCACTCGGAGCATCAGTAGCGTATATTACAGTTTATTGTTCGCTGTGTGGCATACGTATTGGTGATACTTTACACACGCATGCAACAATACAGACAATTAAGTGATTGTGATTATAATTTTCGACGAGGATAATTATTGCATCGAATGTTTAAGCCATGCATGCACGTTTCATTCATTGACTAATAACGTATATTTAATTGTTAATAGTTTATGGATGGAATCTGTATTTGTTGTAAATTTACCTACACGTATATGATTTTGAATCTATACATCGAAACCGATTACTATACCGTACATGCATATGTCTTTCATGGTTCAATAACGTGTATAAGTGTTACAGAGTCACGAACGACATATATATTTGCGGTAAATTTACATATGTATACCATATACCAACCCTAGTCAATAACATGTAGTGCGACGAGAGTTATGACAATACTGACAATTAAGTGACAATGTTTTTTCATAATCGACGATAGTATGATTTTCGACGAGAACCATACACTTCAATCGTATATGCATTTATCCATTCATGGACCACTAACGTATATTTTACTGTTAATGGTGTATGAATGGTATATGTTTATTCGATACATTTACATCCACGTATATTTTTGAACATTACATCGATAGTGACAGAGTCAATACTGGGTGTCCTCATTGTATAGTTTCGATCACAATGGGTTGCCGAGTATATCTCGGTTACTATCACTTACATATCAATCGTTATTAACATACACGTTTATGATTTTGAACATCGATACTTGTAACCGAACTGTACACGCGTCTGTATTTCATACCCCAATAACGTATATTTAAGTGTTATTGGTTTATGGAATACATATATGTTTGCAGTAAATTTACACATGTATACATATTCCTTAATTGTGACAGCAACATCGGTGACGTTAGTAATAAGTGTATGTAGTAATAGCAATGTGCGGGTATCGACAGAAATTAATAAATATATCATAGATAATATATTTTTTAGAGTGTAAGACTATTGGTGTAACTCTTCGTTGTAAGAGGATGATGATGATGATGGGAGGAAATAAAAAAAATCTTTATTATTCTTATATGAATACTAATATTTTATTCACATTTATCATTTTTATATAATTATACTTTTACGAGTAATATTAAATTTCAGAACGCATAAATTGGTGAATTTTCTGAACGTTTTCAAGTGCGCACACCCGACCGCCACCGTTGTGGAACGAACATCGTACAACGTTCTTTGCGGACATTGATTTCAGGTTAGGAACATCCGTAACGGGAGGTCTGATTCCACAATAATCATCGGTAACGTCAAAGCCTTCGGTATTATCCTCGTTGTCATTATCGTCATAGTCGAAGTCGTTACCGTCGTTGGAGTTGTCATCATTCTTCTTCTTCTTCTTCTTCTTCTTCTTCTCGTACATCTCAACGATATCTACGATGCGTATATCCGTTCGTAGGCATAGCTGTGATAACCAGGTCTTTTTCTCCACACCCTTCACGAATACTACATCGACGATTGCGAGTTCGCGAGCGAGCAGTTCCGGAAGCCTGTGGTACGGTACCCAGCCGTCGGACCAGCGAAGTCCATGATGATGTGTCGTGAGCCATGTCGCTTGACGTTTCTCGAACGATGACAGGTGTGCGTACGAGTATGATGGTTCGAAAATCCAGTGACAGATCGTCGTTTCAGCATCATGATTAATCGTGAAAATAGCAATTTCCTTAGCGACGAATGTTTCACGTTCGGTCTTAAAGCCTTGCAAGTCAACCACGACGGTCGTCATTATTATGTTATGATATGTAGTAGTAGTAGTAGTAGTAGTAGTAGTAGTAGTAGCAAGGATTGCATCCAAATAACAACTGACGTTTTGCGAGCGTCGTTATCGGTATAGTAGTCGTAATCACTTGATTTTTCGCACAACGTTTGACAAAGGTGCGTATTGAACTATAGAATCGTGTAGGATTACGCAAAATGCTGATGTACTAGCAGGTACGTTATCTTTACACTCGAATTCGATTCGCACATCCACCGCAGCACTCTTCACGGCCTCGTTCTGTCGAGAGCAATCTATGATCGCGATAGGAGCGTATCGTAAGAATTCGGAAGTGTTTAGCAACGGTGCACCGCGACCGTAGTACGAACTAGTAAATTTCGCATACATATCGTACAGCAACGCGTATTTAGACTTATCGAAATCCAGGTTCAAGTCGTCGTACGGATACGTCTCGGAATTCAGAAACAATCGTACGTTCGAGAGTTTGCACGAGTCAAATCTGCTCGCACTTTTCTGAAGATTATTCTTTCGATCTGTTTGTAAACCGAATAGTACGTATCGCGGTTTCTCGATCTGCGACGATGCTTTCACGGTCCACGTGTGTTTCGTAGTCGTTTGCAACAACGGATACTCGTACAGTTCCCAGGAGCGGAAACTCATCTCGATCGGTCGATCGCTTTGCATGATACGCAGCATCGATAGTTTATTCGTATCTTCTAACGTGATGTGAGGCATACGCCATTGTATCTTGCTAACGGTGAGTTTCGGCACTATCGAGGGGTTTAGGGTGATCGCATACATCGCGTTCGTATCGACTCGCGCGCGAATCAGAATCAACTCGTGTCGCGCGTTAATCACGATGCGTCTGTAATCTTCGCAGAATCCTAGTAACGTATTCATCGGTACGCAGAAATTGAATTGTTGACTATTAAAAATATCTTTATCGTGCGCGATGGTATGATCCCAACCAGCATTCGTCAACGCTTTGCTCCTCTCGACAGATAACGACGCGTAATGTTTCAGCGTGGTGGTGATTCCCGGATTTCTGGAACGATCGATTTCCACACCGTTCAATTCGTATCGAATCTCGTCGAACATGAAGGCGACACAGTTGTTATCCAGAATAACTCTCGCAGCGGCTTTCGCGTCAGCGGTAATCGACGAGGGAGCCATCAAAGAGACACGTCCTTCGATGTACAGATAACTTTCGCACGGTAGTGTGTACAGATCTTGTTGTTGAATGGGTATTCTTATCTCATCGTTATTGTCGAACGTCGTGTTGGCGTACGGATTGTAAGCGTGCACCTCGATCTTCGTGACACGATCGTCGAAAGTCGACGTACTCCCCACGTCCAGTATGGAATACATCGTGTTAGCCATGTATGCAAGTGATACGTTAGTATGTTACGCTAAATCCCAAGGATTGCAGGAAACGCGTGTTTCGACGAGTTAAAGGTTTTCCGCTTCTTCTTCTTCTTCTTCTTCTCGATCCTGTTCCACTTCCCGTCTTTATTAGTACGTCAGAGGTCGTTGGCTGTATCGATGACCTAGATGTTATGTTTTGACGATAAGGCGTTGCGGAGTCCAGAGGAGCGATAGCAGCGGCGACGTTGAACGATGAATCGTACGCGTGATCGAACACCAACATGCTATGCATACACACACGTGCGTACGTTCACGCTATCTTATTGCCCTTGAACGACGTTGCACGTGCAGACGAATCGTTATTTCCTCTCCGCGAAAATCTATAGGACGATCGTATTGATCGACGATGCGTATCGTTAGATCGTGTATCGCTCGTACAACGATTGGCAGGTAAATGACGTGTCGCGGAGTTTCCGAGATCTTATATCCTGGGGGAACTCGGGGTGAAAATTCGTGAATCGTATGCACAGGTTTGTCATTGCTATACGCACCGGTAGTGACGTTGCACGTTACTCTGATCACGTTAACAGTTATAATGTTCACGGGTACGTCCGATTCGTGCAAGATTCTTGGTAATAAGACACGATTCGGAGAAAATCCTAGTAACGAACCCACGTTGTTCGGTTTCGTAAAGTCCACGAAGAACGAGCAGTACAGTTCGCTTTTCATGGTATTGTTGTTAGCTCGTAGCATTAGCGGATACCTGTCATCACCATCAGTATCATTGGTTTTATCGTGGCGTCGAGGATATCGTTCGAGTAATCGTTGCTTCAGGTACTTGGCGATAGCGTCTAATTCGTAGGAACCGTGAGGAATCGTAATGCATTCGCGAGCGATGTCTACGATTGATTCGTTACCGGTGTCATAGTTCACGAAGAAGTAGAATTTATCGTTGCTCGAGTTGATGTTCGGTATCGTGTTAAACGTTTCCAAGTCGGCGAGTCCGAGTTCGTACGACTCGTCGCTCAAGTCTATCGGTGGAAAATAATTGACCGTGAGCACGCTGCTCCGACCCGTTAACGTAAGCGTGAGCGACATTGTACCTCCACCGCTGTAGGTTACACTAGTGAGAGAGAGAGCGCGAAAGTGATTCGAACGCATACTCACACGTCAATTTATCTTTGAGCGTGTGTAGGCCAAAATTCCAAAGCTTTTTGACGTATAAATTGTACACACAAGTATCCACAATTCATCTGGTCGAAACGTTGAAAGCGTACGTGATTGTACTTGATTGTGGTAGTAATAGTAGTTGTCGGTTCTCGTTCGAAATAATCGATCAGTTCCGCGGGAGGTCGCAAATTACCGAAACTATCGAAATACTGTACGTGAGATCCACGTTTCGCGTATGCTACCCAATGCGTACCTTCGCCACGATTCTCGTCAAGATTCGCGATACCGCATTCGTTTGATCGTACGCGCGCGGGGAGTGTGTCACGCATAAACACACCGCGAAAGAACGGTACATCGAAACACTCGCGCTCTAATTGCAGGTTAGTCATAGGTTGTTGATGTTGATGTTGTCGATATCGCGCTACCCCAATCGTCGCAGCATGCTTCGTAGATCGGCGTTTTTTTTTTTCCTCGATCGTCGTAAGCGTCTCGAGTTCATGCCTGCACCACGCTTGTACGGTGCCAGACGCATTCCTCGCCCTTCCATCGCTCGATTATGACGCAACGTTTCTTCCAGCTGTTTTCGCGCGGCCTTCGCGTCGTTGACCACTTTGGTGATACCAGCAGCTCCACCGGTCAATGCACCGATAGCCGAAAGAGCAGGTAAAAGAAGCGGAAGAAATCCTCCACGTTTCGCAGTCGGTAGGGTACGATACTGTCGCAATCGTTGTCCTCTGGACTTGCGTTTCCTTCTCGTAGTTCTCCTTCTTGTTCTTCTTCGTCTTTTCATGCCCATACCGAGTTTAGTTTTAGCCTTCATCGTGATCAACACTCCGGTCGCAACTGCTTTTTCACCGAAAGTCGCGTCTTTCGCGAAAACTCGTTCTCGCGCTCGTTCCGCTAACGCGTGATCCGCCTCGTGTCGTCCTACCAAATCCTTTCGACGAGAGTATGCGATATCGTGTTCCCGACACGCAGCGTCCAGTGGATTTATACCTTCGTCTCCTCGAGCCAATCGCTTCGACAAACGCGTCCCCGGTCCGCAGAACTGATATCCCGGAACGTGTAGTTCGAACGGTAGACGGTTTATTATACCGTTCACGAGTCCCGATCCTGTCTTCGTAGAATTCTTTTTCTTCGTCGCGAGTCTACGCGTTATCGAAACCATGTATGTGAAAATGACGATACATCGAGACGCAAGTACAGTCGTAAACTGTATTCTCTTGGATAGTGATCGGTTCAACGAATGATACGATTCTAATCCGCTCGACAGGTGTCGTTGGTATAAATAGCCGTGACATTACGATTTCGGTGGGTTAGAGAGAGAGAGAGCATGCAATTCGCGAAGCAACCGAACGCTATTCGCGTGACCGCGAACAGGACGTCGGATGATTTGGCGTGGGATAAGAGTCGATCGTGCAGACACGGTTCGTTGTTACCGAACAGCGTACGATCCGTAATCTGTGGTCCGTCCGGGTGCGGAAAAACGAACGTGCTTCTCAGCCTGCTGGAGAGCCCGAACGGTCTACGCTTCGAGAATGTTTACGTGTACTCGAAATCATTGCGACAGCCAAAGTATCAATATCTGGAGCATGTGTTGTCGCGTATCGGTGGACTCGGTTACTTTCCCTACTCGGATACCGCTGAGATCGTCTCACCGAGAGACGCTCGATCTGATTCAATCTTCGTGTTCGATGACGTGGCGTGCGACGAACAGACCGCGATCCGCGAATACTTCTCGATGGGAAGGCATGCGAACGTGGATTGCTTTTACCTGTGTCAATCGTACGCGAGAATACCTAAACACTTGATTAGAGATAACGTGAATTTTCTCATACTGTTCAAACAGGACGGAACGAACTTACGTCGCGTGTACAACGATCACGTTAACACGGACATGACGTTCGAGGCGTTCAACGATCTGTGCGCGAGATGTTGGAAACGAAGATATGACTTCGTAGTCATCGATAAGGATAGTTCATTGTACGATGGACGATACCGACGAGGATTTAACGAGTTCGTGGTATCGCACAGACCTCAGTAGATTACGAATCCTTCATCGAGTAACACCATGATGTCTAACGAACCAGCGACTAGTGATGTTAGCATGGAGATTGTGCAACAACAACAACAACAACAACAACAACCACAACAACGACGACGACGAGTATCACAGAAACAGCCTCGTAGACAAAAGTCCCGAGACATCGATACGACGACGAAGAAAATTGCTGAAATTAGTGCTGCTATACGACGGAAGTACATGAACCTGAAACTCGGTAAAATGACCACGAAAGCCACTGCGGAGGAGCATGCGATGCCGATCATCGAACCGTTGAAACACTTGGTCGAGAATACCGCGATGCTGAAAACGAGTCCAGCGATACCATCGAAGCCGAGATCATTACTCGCAAAGCGAAAACATCTGCAACAACAACAACAACAACGTTTGAAGAAGACACGGCTATCCTTTTCCCCGTCCACAGCCGAAGCGACGATACAACCCGAAACGACACCGCTTCCGGATTCGAACGATGATGATGACGTCGACGATACCGATGATGATGACGCGTACGAAACAACCGAGGATCGTGATTCTGATGATAAGGGTGTGGCGAACGAAACTATTCGAGAAGATCTCGATTCAAAAACTACCGTCGAAAACCTCGACGCGTACACTCGAAACGCTACAGGACCGCTGTCGCGCGAATATCTACTCTTGTTCTTCACCGACACCAAGAAACTGATCGACAACGTGTACGGTGTATACCTAAACGATAACGAACAGCTGATGATCGGTGATTCCGTGCTTACCATCGAGGAGAACGACGACGTTAGCGTGAAGGGTAAGCGATACGCGGGTACACGAGGCTTGTACGAACTGCTGTTCATGCAAACACCTAATGATCGTGCATACGCGAATGTCGATCTCCAAGCGTACCGCAGTATCTTGTTAGCGACGAACGCGCATCGACGGAACCATTCGGCTAGTAAGCCTACGTTAGGTAACAGAGGTTCCAAGTACAAGAACATCGTGTCGCTATTGATTCGTAAAGGTCACGATTCTGGTGGCAGCGAGATACACGAAGGTCGCGGATTATCCATCGACGACGCGATGACAGTTACCGATAACCCGATCGATTACGTGTACTGGGACGATCCGAACGAATTGGTCGATAGACTACGATTGCTCTTGGCATCGCGCGATGCTGGACATACAGGACACGATAACGAAATTGTCTCGATCATTGAGGAACTTCGGGAAGCCGGTCTCATCATAAATTGATCGTTCGGATCGATGATGTGTCAGTCTCGTTTCGCGAAACACACCGTGATTATCACAGAAGTTGACATGTCGGTGAACAAGTTTGGCGCATCTTTACACGATACCCCCAATGCTGCTTCCAGCGTGAACGATCAACGCATGGAGATGATTCACATGCAGAATCAGTACGTCGAGAATTACGTTCGTGAGAACGCGTTGTGCGCGGTCGTCGATCTGTCTACGTTCGACGCGATGGAACGCAAGGTATGTCGCGTGGCACATCCCGAGGTGGATACCGACGCTGCGACGAAACGATACGTTGACGACATAGGAAGTACCGTCAGACGTGCTCTCGACACTATGGAGGAAGATATGTATGAAGTGACTACGAAACGATTAGACGCTTTGACGACCTCGATAAATACTGCGATGGATAAACGTTTCCGTGACCTGGCGACCGACTTAAATATTACGCTACGCCGACGCGCCGATCATTTGAAGGACAGACTCGTAGACCTTGCGACACCGATCGTATAGGTACATAAACGCATGGAAGCGCGACGATGAGCGACGACTACTACTGCAACGACGATAACAAACACAATCAACACCGTACGTGCTTCGAGGGTCTGATACGGTATCTGCTGCTGATCGGGAGATGCTACCTTCGCGTCCATCGCAGACATCATCACCATCGCTATGAACACGAGTAAGGAGCGAATACAATTGGTTAACGAATTGCATGCTCCCGCGAGACGAAATTTCCCGCGGAGACACGTCGTTACTCGAGGTTACGACGATCTATGGCAGGCGGATTTGGTTGAAATGCGTCCGTACGCTACCAACAATCGCGGCTACAACTACATACTCACGATCATCGATACGTTCAGCAAGTACGCGTGGGCCGTACCTGTGAAAACGAAAACCGGTCGCGACGTTACCGAGGCATTCGCGACCGTGTTGCGACGAAGCGGCAGATGTCCACGAAACCTACAAACTGACATGGGAAAGGAGTTCTACAACGCGGAGTTTCAACGATGCGTTACGTCTCGCGGAATCAACCACTACTCGACGTACAGCGTGATGAAAGCGTCGATCGTCGAGCGTTTCAATCGTACGCTGAAGAATCTGATGTGGAAACAATTCTCCTTGAACGCATCCTATCGCTGGTTGGATCTGCTACCGACGCTCGTGCACACCTACAATCATCGTAAACATCGCACGATCAACGCGCGACCCGTGGACATGACCTCCGCGTCTCGTTTACCGTTCATCGTATCTTCGGATATTGAACAACAACAACAACAACAACAACAACAATATCGACATACTAAATTCCATGTCGGTGCCAAAGTACGCGTAAGCAAATTCAAAACGATCTTCGAGAAGGGTTACACGCCAAACTGGTCGACCGAGGTGTTCGAAATTACTGCGGTACAACGGACGCAACCTGTAACGTACATGCTACGTGATTCCGCGGGAGAACCGATCTCGGGTGGATTCTACGAGCACGAACTGCATTCGGTCGCGAATCCGGACGTCTATCTGATCGAGAAGATTATTCGTCGCAAGGGGAATCGAGCGTACGTGAAATGGTTGGGATTCGACTCGTCCAAGAACTCGTGGATAGAGGAAAAGGATATTCTGTGACACAAGAAGGACTCCTTATTCTTATCACTTACATAAATATACGTTTATTCGATTGTCTGTATTTTAAACATAAAAATAAAGTATCATATATATATATTACGATAATTGTATATTATTTCATCGAATATTACATAGGTACAGTTAGAAAACATCATTGCCCATACCACGTTCATCAATTACACACTTTTTTTTTTTTTTTTTTTTTTTTTTAAGAGGGGGAAAATGCATTACGCATACCTCAACGACTGTTATGTCGAGGTTATGTGGGACTCCCCATTTCTGGTATACCCACTAAAAACCTCCTCTACGTTCATACGGTACATCATACTTCTATAGATACATGAAAATATCGCTCGCGAGAGTAATGAATCGTAAACACACACACACACACACACACACACACACACACACACTACGAACTATCCATACACATATTGCCACCACTATCGTTTTCGTTCTCGTACTCGGGGATCCGATAGTGCCCCCACGGAAGAGTTTCGACTTGGTCGGGAAGTACGAATCGTTTATCGTCGTACGGACTGAGAGCTGTTTTCAGTTCCGTCACGGAATAAACATCGTGTAATTGCGCACGGATATGGTTCTGACGTATCGTCGTTTCCATGTGCTCGCGAAGACATCGCACATAGTCCTCGAAACGTATCTCATTCGCGACCACACATCTCTTCACACCCTTAACTTTTTTGGTTTCTGTCACTATCGTCGACGCGTCGCACACTCGAGTCGCATACATCTTGGACCGCAGTCCCACGAACTCAGTCATCAATGCACCGTTGTTCTCGTCTTTCATTAGACCCGGCACTTTCTTGTTCACGCGTGGCATATCGTACGGGTTGTCTATCGCGTAATCACTCGTGTCGAAGCGCGCACTGACGTCACTTTTCAGAACCTCGTAAGCGTCATTGCACCGCAGCTGATACAGTAAACTGTCCGTGTCTGTGTACAGCACTTTACATCCATCGCCGAACTTTTTACGCATATAGTCATAGTGAAATTCGTATAGGCATACCTTAGACACGTCCAACACGCTCATACCCACGTATATTGGCTTATCGAATTTCACTCGTAATTTACGCATCTCGATGGCTACTAAGTGTTCTGAAAATATCGCACGACTGTGAAAATTCGGTTTGGCTATCAACGATTCGGCACCGAAACGTCCGTCCCACCGCGTCACTAGTCGTACGTCCACGCGATTTCGAACGTTCTCCATAGTCTTCCCGTACACAGCGTTATTCATTAATTTGTACAGTGTTTTTTGGAAATCGCTGGTTGCGCGCGTCCTCAACTCCGTGTTAAGGTTGATGTATTCGCGTAACCAAGGTTTCTGATCGAACCGTAGAACGCGATGAACTCGTGATACGCGAAGTCCGTGTCGAATACACTGCTTCAAGTATCGACAGTGAATCACGTATCTTTCTTTATCCTGGAGCGTGGCGATCAGTTTGGTCTGCTTACCGATGGGTGTGTGCTCGCGCACAGGACAGAACGGAAGGTCCGCGTGCGTGTCATGAATGTCCCGCGGATACTGCAGATCCACTTCCAGCAGGTATCCCTCTGGTCCATCGTCCGACGGCATGGAGTTTACGTTCGATTCGATCACCGACTTGCTCAGCTTGGTCACCGTCGCATCGTCCAGCCAGCGGAATCCTCCGTACGGCATCGCCTGAGACATTGCCCATCCGTACAGATTGTTCACATCGAAGTACATCAAGTACGTGGTTGGTTGCGATGCATCGTACATCTCTGCAGACAAATACTTGTTGTTTGCACGCGCGTACCTGTGCGAACACTGACTCAGACCACCGCGTATTCCACGCTCCACGAACAACAGCATATCCACGTCGGTGAGCAGTTCCAATTCAACGCGCGTGTATTTGAGCATAGCATCCCACGTGAATGCCGGTAACGTACAGTAATGCGCGGGATCCAGTTCGTAGCTCGCGATAGAGTCTATACGAAAGTTCTCGAACACGTCGGCGAGCAACAACACGTCGGTCTTCAAATACAAGTCACTGTACTCGCCTAATGTTTGTATACGAAAACTGTTCCACACGTTCGTCGCGTGCGTGTAATCCGACTCCGACACATCACTATCGTTCAACCGATTGTAGAATGCTTCACGAGACGGTAGTCGAGTGTCGTTCAACTTATCGTACGACGCCACGTAATCGTATGGAAAGACCCCCTTTCTGGTAAGGAGATCGAATTGTTCGTCAGGAAGATGTTGAAACTCGCGTCGCAGAATCGTCAGACGCTCTTTCCCGAGATCCGACGCGAGTTTCTGCAGACTCGTTGCCAAGAACTTGAACGAATCGACGAATCGAAACTTTAACATTTTTCGCCAATTCTTGCGATCACCTCTGAGATCATCCACGTCCTTCGTAAAAGAGATGTAACGTTCTTTCGTTATCGGTAGGAGGCTAATCTTTCCCTCGAACGCGTCTGCCAACTCCTTGATTACGAAGTGCGCGTCGTAACCGGACAGATTGTGGAACACCACGGGTATCGCGCACGAACGTTGGTAACGTAAATTACACGAGTTATGCGCCGCACCCCTGTACTCCCCCGTCGAGTGACAATGATCTCGTACTTTCCTGTCATCCTCACCTCGATCGAAGGGTCCTCCGCACACGTGACACGCAGTCGTCTCGTGAAAACTTCGCCACTGCTGCTGTGTTAACGGCGTCATCGGTTTCTTCACGCACAACCACGAGTATGCGACGCTCGCGAATTCACGCAGTTCGCGCACAAACCACTGCACGCAATCTTTATCGCTGCGGTATGCTCGATACCTGCACAGCGCCGAGTCGTCGGAACAATGCACGTAGTATCCTACGCTGTGAACTCTGTGGCGTTGATACTGGTACGTGCGACGATGCTCCATCGATGATTGTGCAACATCCTCCAGCATACACTCAAAGTCCGCGTAGACGACGAACGGCACGCGTTCCTTGCGCTCGTGATGCTGGAACTTCAAAATTTTTTCGTCTTCGGACGGCAATTGCACCGCATACTCGTTTAATCGTGAACAATCATCGGTATGTCGTTGCAATCGCTCCGCCGACGAGAAAAAGTTGAGGCACCTGAAACGTATAACGGAAAAATACAAAAGTGTAAACGCTTTTCGTTCCTAACGTATCGTATGAAAATTTTTTATTATTCTTATTTACTTACCTATCACAAACGAATACATGATGCTCGTGTCTGCTGAGTTGGCTGGAAATCAGGCGGGAGAGACTGCGGATGCAAGCGAAATGGTACCGCTGCGAATCCTTTGGATCTTGTACCAGCAGCACGTTCGCGTGTCTCCTATCCCGCTTGTTGCTGGATACGCGTAGCGGTACGCAGCCATCCTCGTTGGACCACAGGTAGATGTTCACGGAAATGTCGTTGGTCACTTCGAATTTCCGTACCTGATCGACGGACATGGGGAGTGTCACACCATCCGTACGGAGCACCGTCCAGTAGGGCGGATACGACGCGATCCTGTCCCCGTGTGCAGTAGCCGGAAACAGACTGGCGACGATCGACCACAAAAAGCACGTGTTGTCGTTGCACCGAACGTTCACCACTGCTTTTTTGGTTGCTACCACTCGCGGAAGCGGTACGTGACATCCGGCACGCAATGGATTGTGTTTGTTCACGTTGATCAGGAGATTCTGTACTACCCGTAAGGTCCAGCCGCTCTCGCGCTCCTGAAACTCCTCCATCGCGATCAACGTCGGAGCGACCACTTGTTTCGCGTACCACTCGCGAACGTTCGACGACATGAAGAGTACGTGATTACGCGTCGCGAAACTCTTCACGTCCGTCTCGTCCCGCAACATAAATTCTGCGTTAAGAACGGTGTTCACCGACACGCTGTGATGCTCCGTAATAGCGTTCGTAACGCGCGAAATCACCGTTCGACGGGCATTCTCGAAGAATTTCCGTGGATCGAGGAATCCTACGTTTATCAACGCCCCGGTCGACAAACGCTTCTCGAACGCGGTTTCAAGGTCCTCCCACACGACCTTGGGTGCCGTCACTCGAGCGACGTGTCCATATCCTACTCGCGATAATTGTCCTCGCACTATCGCGCGTAATGTTTGTGTTCGCGCGAGCAACGACACCATTCGATGCTTCTCACACACCGGCACGCGTTCTCCTCGTTGATACGCGACGATGTGACGTATCGTCTCGTCGCACCTGTCCATCCAGTCGCGAAATTCCGCGGTGGTCCTCAAAAGCTTGGACATCCGAGACAACGTCAAAAACGCACTCTTAAACACCTCCATGATGTTTCTTCTTTTTTAAATCACTCAGAATAAAATATATTATATCGGTTCACAATACGTTTCAGCCAAGTATTTGAATTCACGTCAGGATATTTGGCACATATCGGTGAAATTATCGGTGTGCGTAATGACCATGTAACTTCCCCCGTACGTTGATCAACGTTCTTTTGCCAGCGCCTATAGGACCATTCAACATGTCTCGGACAATCATGAATATAACGTTGTAATTCATTCGTTAGAAACGTATTTATTGGTATTACGGATTTTGGGTATAATCCTTCGTAAACTTCCGTCGAGTTATTCTCAATATCTTGCAAGAGTATTAATGGTGTACATGCAATCGCTGTAATGTATTGCTCTTTTAGTCGCGCATAGTTTTTGTCTCCAACAATACATGTTATCGTACACTCACGAGCACTAGCGGATCGCGCGATATGTATCATCAAATCACGTTCATCACGCGTAAAACGTTCAAGCCCGTAGTTAAAAATACTGGTCCATGCCGCCTCGCACAATGACTGGATACCCGTGATATCGCGGATCTTAAGTGTTTCCACCTCCACTGTTTCCGCATTCAGCTCAATGGTATTGTAATAAACTGTCGGATTATCTTCAATTCCGCTAAACATATCATCCCGTTCTAATATCGATTGTGTCACTAGCATTTGTATGGCTGATCTATCCCGGTCTAGCTCGAATGCCTTCTTAACTACACCAATCCGTAATATCTTGAGATGTTTGATGAGTAATAGCAAACGATGATATTGACTATTACGTAATAAAGTGTTTTTAAGTCGAAACTCTATGACGGCTCGTATGCATTCGTTGCATCTATCTATCCACTCGTGACATTTCGCGATGGTTTGTAAAAGTCTACTGCTTGTTGATAATGTTTTATAAGTTTCGATATACGTGTCCATTTTAAATACTGTGACGATGATTATTATATGTATACTACTATTACTCAAGGTTCCCGCACATCTTGTTCAGCTCGTTCCAACATTTTCGAATATATTGAAACCCGTGATTTCCTTACGCGAAACATCAATAATCGGAGTTGGTTATTACATATCCCGAGATTGATGTTTTCACGTCGAATTTCCGTGGCGAGTTGTAAAAACGTATCGTAACGTTCGAGCAAATCGTAACATTGCTCGTATGTTCGTAAAAATGGAATTGATGTGGTTAACTCTATAACTTCGCGTTCAAGCGTTTCCATGACTATTATTGATATTGTATTAGAAAAAAATATTTGAATAATTTCCGTAAATCCGCGATACACGTAGCGATTATGTCAAAAAGTCTTTCCGACGCGTAACCATTCGCATTCGTGAAATGTCTCCGCGAAAGATTGGCCGAATACGAATAAGTGTTTCGACCAGTGTCACTTCGTGAATTTACCATCTCGAAGACTAGAGCTGCTTTAAATATTCGCACATATCCCTACCTAAACTACATCCCATACATCTGCATACCAAAGGACCCCCCAGGCTTCTTTTGATCAGCCGACTATCTCGCCGACCACTGTTATAGTTCTATGTTTTGATTCTGTTATCGCGCGTTAGCCGGTGCTGGGTTTCGACTTACATATTCGACGTATCATGCTGCTCTATGTTTTAATTTTTTATTTTACCTTGTGAATCCTCTCTCTCTCTCTCTCTCTCTCTCGCACGCTTTGCTCGACAGTCGTTGCTATGGGTAGCGGTCCATCCTTGAGATGATATTATACATCTTCCAATGGAATTTTTAATACTATCACCGCACACGTGTGTGTGTGTGTGTGTGTGTGTGTGTGTGTGTGTGTGAGCAAGTGCGATTTCCCATCGACCCACCTGTTTTGATTCTCTTATCTTCTTGCTAGGCGGCTGTGGTCGGACCGATAGAAGGGTGTCGGGTCGCTTTGAATTTTCGTCTCCGAAAATATTCGTACTCTCATAGGTCTACCAAAGGACCACCTAGATTTCATTATTCTCGATATCTCGCCGTCCACTGTTATAGTTCTATGTTTTGATTCTGTTATCGCGCGATAGCCGGTGTCGGCTTCCGACTTACATCTTTGGCGTATCATGATTTCGGATGTTTTGTTTTTATTTTACGGCCGTCGTTGCTACGCAGCTGTGGTCGGGCCGTGAGACGATATTGTGTTTTTGGGAGCAAGTGCGATTTCCCCTCCACCTACCTGTTTTGATTCTGTTATCGCGTGATAACCTGTGTCGGCTTTCGACTTACATCTTCGCCGCATCATGCTATCCTATATTTTTACAAGGTGATTTCCTCCTCCACCTGTCCTTAGGTGCTTCCGGGGGGGAACGCGTGTTTTCCCCTCCACCTACCCGTATCCTTGGCGGTATACCCCCTCCCCTCACCTACAAATGCGGTATCCTCGCCCGGACACCATTTTGAAATTTTGAAAAATCTCCCTCCCCTCACCTACAAATGCGGTATCCCGCCCAGAAACCATTTTGAAAATCCCCCTCCCCTGTGACGTCATCTCCCCTCACCTACAAATGCGGTATCCCCGCCCAGAAACCATTTTGAAAATCCCCCTCCCCTCTGATGTCATCCCCTCCCCTCACCTACAAATGCGGTATCCCCGCCCAGAAACCATTTTGAAAATTTTGAAAAAATCCCTCTCCCCTCTGATGTCATCCCCTCCCCTCACCTACAAATGCGGTATCCCGCCCCGGACGCCATTTTGAAATTTTGAAAAATCTCCCTCCCCTCACCTACAAATGCGGTATCCCGCCCCGGACGCCATTTTGAAATTTTGAAAATCCCCTCCCCTGTGACGTCATCCCCTCTCTCCTACGAATGCGGTACCCCCTCCCCGCCTCACCCCCTCGCCCATCTCGCGAAAGAGCGCGGTTCCCCTCGCCCCGCTTCACCCCCTCACCACGCCTTGGTCCAGAACCGGCTTACTATACCTACTACAGTCTTACCCGTTAACAAACTGTAGAATGACTCGCGCGGTGGTAAGCATGGATCCTGCAGCTTGTTCGCGCAATCAAGGTATTCGTACGGAAAGACACCTTTTCGCGTCAATAAATTGAAATCTTCGGTGGATAATTTTTCAAATTTGGATCGTGAAATTTTTAATTGATCTGTGGTCAGAAAAGATGCTAATTTGTCGAGACTGGTATTGAGAAATTTGTACGAATCGATGAATCGTAATTTAATATAATTTCGCGAGTCTGATTCAACCGTATCTTCGACATTTTTTGTGAAAGAAATATGCTTTTCTTTAGTTATGGGTAATACATCAACGTGACCGTCGAAAGCGGTAGCTATTTCCTCGATAATGAAATGTGAATCGTAGCCGGACAAATTATGGAAAACTATGGGGATTTAAAACGCATTTTTATAATTTAAATTGCACTGCGAATGTGCCGGTCCTCTAAACCGTCCGGACAGATGACAATGATCGCGAACTCTGTCAACATTATACGTACTGCTAATACAACGACTGCGGAATATGAGAAAATCATTACTGAAAGCGACTGCTACGAACCGAACTCTTTAATAGATTGTGAACTCTTAGCATTAGGATTGGGATTGATCGTTCGTGATGCATGTCAGACGCTGGAATAGTATATATATGTTATCAATAAAATACTTTTTTTCACACGACTATCTGTATTGTCTAATGTCTTGCATGACATATTATTATATTGTTTTCATATTCTTTTAATTTTATATTAGTAATTTTTCCATGTAACAATATATATATTTTAAACGTATATTATTTCTCCATATTATTAACCCGTCTTCCTCTTCGCCACCTAATTTGAAGATTCAGCGTTTTATTTCACTCGAGCTGAATGATGAGTGTAAAGAAGGAGGGAAAGAAGACATGTGTGAATAAGGAGAGGATGGTCATCGAAAATGAAGGTGGAGAACAAAGACATCCTACTTTTGCAAAGCTATGCACTTCTCGATTTCATGTTATGAGTTTAAATGCATGAGCTTAGAGATGCAGCGAGACCATTTGTCGTCAAACTGTGACAGCTGACACACTTCTTAACATTTTGTGAAACTTCTTTTGTGCAAATAATGGGAATAACGCGGATCGCACCGGAGCGTAACCCCGAGGTATGTACTTTAAATTATGTTAACATTTATCGCGTCTAACTTTTTAAATCGAGCGAGATTAAATGAGGGGTTCTATCTTTTAGGACTTGCCACCCCCGTCACCACCTGGCTGGCTGTTGTCACCCTCACCCTCACCCTCACCCTCACCGCCGTCTTCGCCGCCTCCATCGCCTCAAATTGTATGTAAATGCTTTTGTACATTTTACTATGTTTAATATGTCAATATCTAGAGACGCGGTAGCGTCTCGACGCCAAGTACATGAAAACAAGTACAAAAGAACACCCTGTATATGTCGAATGTGGCTACCGCTATCATTTACTCGTCGCCGGGCTATTCCAACCTAACCTGAAACTTATTTCATTAATATCTCAGCACGCCTGCTATATTTTCTACATTTAAAGGCATTTTTCTTATGTAAACCGCATATAAGCTTTCGAATGCGTCCAAATTCAATAAAATCGGTCCACGCATGACAGAGATATCGTAATATGATCTCATGGATCAGTCGGAAACGGTAGAAAGAATTCTTCTTTTCCTTCTGATTCTGATTCTTCTTCTCCAGTCGAAATTTTTGTCAACATAATACGTATACGCGTACACGCACACCTTCACTAATAACACATGTATTGTTCGTCGACTCTCGGGATCATTCGGCAGGGACCGTCGTCCGTCTTTGTACACATATATTTTATTTATAACCTACCAAGTATTATAACCTACCAAGTGTCAATCAATTTTTGATAACCTGGCAAATGTTAAATAAGATAAATTGTTAAAATTTGACATGTCACGAGTTTTTAGACTAAATAGGAGACTGAATTATTGTCGCAATTAATAAAGTCGCCAAAATTTTTTTATGGATTCTAATCGTGTTCTCATTATCATTATTTTTATCAGAGCCCATTTTTCTCTGTACCTCTATCGTCTCTAAATGTTCCAAGGTTACTAATCGCATAAAGTAACCGACAGAACAAATATCCCTCCGTGCAATTAATCTATCAATTCGCAGTTCTATTTAGAGCAATAAATGTATACCGAACGAAGAAACGAAACAGATGCTGTTTAGAACACAAATTGCACTTTGTATTAATCACAATACACAATCTCTATCATTAGGATATCACAAGAAGTCTATCATAACCATCGTGCAAAAATATATAACTGTGCGTGCTTATAGTTGCATACAAAACAATGCTGCGTTCCTTGTATTCTCTTATTTCAGAAAATGACCACATACGTGTAATAACATTGAACGATAATACGGTTAGATAGAAATTAAGTGGAACTCACTACTGAATTTAATTACAGAAGCATTGCGGTGAGATTTTATATATGATATATATAAAGTTTAACATTGTTAGCAAGGGCCAAAATAGTTTAAAATGCAAACGCAGGGCGAGTACTATTTGTAGGCGACCACTTGTTAGTTTTGCAATTAATAAAGCTGTAATATCCCGAGAGTATATATAAAAAAAAAAAGAAAAAGAGAAATACGTCAATGCATCCAGGAAGAAATTGTGTGTTACATTTATTAAGTGCAGGGCATGTTACAAATATTCTATAAACGACATCGCTGTTTTCTATTATACGTGTACATCGCATGCGTTCTATAGTTAAATTTAGATTATCGTAAAATAACTGCACAATTACATTGTATAGGTAAATAAGCAAGAGAACATGAAACTGAGCTGCTGAAGTTGAATATAATATAATCGCTACGCATAGTTATTTATTCAACGTTAATCATTCTTTTTTTAAGACTAGCTATTAAAGCTCAATCATTGGAGAATCCATTTAAGAATTTATGATACGTGAGAAGTAGCTGTAAGTGTTCGCCTCGGTACAAGTATGTATGATACATTAAGTGTGCGTAACCTATCGAACCCAAAATTATAAACAAGATCGACAACTTTTTCTATTATTCCCCGTCATGGAAAAAAGTCTTTTTGTAATTTGTTAAAATTCCATAACATTGTCATGCTTTAATGGATTCTGTGATGCTTTTGTATTTACGTAGGTGACGAATCTTTGTAAAAAGAAGTGAGATCCCCCCAAAAAACTTCAAAAAAGTAAAAAAATTACGCCAAGTACATGAATTATCACCAAAAAAAAAAAAGAAGATAATAATATACATGATAAAGTCGAGGACGGAAAAGAGTATAAAAAATCACAAAAAATAAAAGGTAATAATATAATCACAAAAAATAGAAAATATACAATACAAAAAAAGATGTGAAATCAAAATGAGCTGCCAGTACATAAAGGTGCTTTCCAACTGCGCTTAAGATGACACATCTACATACACACAGCTAAAATCCTGTGTTCATACATTCCATTACAATGTATTACATAATATTAAGCAGATATATTTTTATACAAATAAATATTTTAATATGAATAAATATTTTATTCAAAATACTTGGCGCTGCGAAACCGAAAAAATGTTAATTTTCTTAGTATTAATTAATAATTTACAACAACTCCCTTACAATGTATACACACATTCACGAACGCTAGCACCAGAAAGAAAGAAAAAGATTAATACAATTTATACATATTTATTCGGTTTAGCAACACCAATTCGGGGAGCAGCGCCAAGTATTTTGAATAAAATATTTATTCATATTAAAATATTTATTTGTATAAAAATATATCTGCTTAATATTATGTAATACATTGTAATGGAATGTATGAACACAGGATTTTAGCTGTGTGTATGTAGATGTGTCATCTTAAGCGCAGTTGGAAAGCACCTTTATGTACTGGCAGCTCATTTTGATTTCACATCTTTTTTTGTATTGTATATTTTCTATTTTTTGTGATTATATTATTACCTTTTATTTTTTGTGATTTTTTATACTCTTTTCCGTCCTCGACTTTATCATGTATATTATTATCTTCTTTTTTTTTTTTGGTGATAATTCATGTACTTGGCGTAATTTTTTTACTTTTTTGAAGTTTTTTGGGGGGATTATATTGACGTTTGTGTACGTGGGTCATGGCGGAGATTGCAGCCCAGGTGGTACCACCCCAGGATCTGCGAATGCGGCGGCAGTCGGAGCTGGTGGTTGGTTCGACGATGGCTGCGCGATTATGGCAACCCTGGGTACCGTACAGACAGATTGGGCCCCTGCGACGGTTGCGGTCCCCATCGCCAGAATGGATAGATGTAAGCAGGCTGCAGCGGTTGCCGTCGTCATCGCACTCAGGCCGGGTGATGGCGCCCTCGGGGCCCCCCTCGCAACCGTTGATGGTGATATCATCATCATCATCATCTGTCGGTACGGCACCCTGGTGGCCTCCATCGACGCCATCGACACCGTCGCAGCCGTCGTCGCTGTCGCCACCCTCACCCACATCGCCACCATCATCCACATCGCCTCCCTCACCTCCATTGCCACCTTCCCCTTTTTAGAATAGTTTTTATTTTATTATTTCATATATTTTATATTCATTTTTTATTATTATATTCTATTTTTTATATTTTATATTCATTTTTTATTATTATATTCTATTTTTTATATTTTATATTCATTTTTTTATATTTTATATTCATTTTTATTATTATATTCTATTTTTATATTTTATATTCATTTTTATTATAATTATTATCGTTTTTTTGTAACAATATATATATCTTAAGCACATATTATTTCACCATTTTATTCGCTCGTCTTCCTCCTCGCCACCTAATTTTAAGATTCAACGTTTATTTCACTCACGCCTTCTTCGCATAGTTAAATGATGTCATCCTGCACGATAGCTCCAGAGGATTCAAATTACACGCGATTGCGCGAGACGCTGCGATGCTAAATCGGAACGCTTTAGAATACTATTAACTTTAGAACGAAAGCGGTTGTACCCCTATGTAGTGTTGTCTCTTTCCCTCCTCCAAATTTTAACTTTAAAGTAATGCTCTGTCTCTTTTCCTCCCCGAAGACGTGGTGTGAAAACGCTGGTCTTTCCCGGCATTGTCCGACAAAATTATTAAACAATTCCATCGCATAATGATTTGGAAAAATATTTGGGGGTTGTCCCCTCACTCTGAAAAAATTTTTTTGGGGTGGGTCAAGGTTTTGAACAAGATTTTTTGGGGGTCATTCCCCCTTCCGACGGTGGGTCCGGTCTGGAGAGGCCTCCGCGGCGGCTCGGTCCGGAGTGATCACCTCCACGATCGCGGCTTCCCCCACTCCGCGGCTCGTGCGCGCGCAACCTGTCTTCCTCTCCCCGCAGGCCCCCCGCCCATGTTTCCCTCCGCCGCACTCCCCCGCGCGCCACCACTTCCCCCCCCCCGCCCCCGCGCTCCTCTCAGAGGACCTGGGTTAGAACTGTCCTAGACATACTACTTACGTTAAATATCACTAAAGACTACAATATATTCAAATTTCAGCAACAGTCGAAATTTTATTCCGAAAAATGTCCGATTTCGCGTGGAATGTCCCATTCTTGTACTACAATTTCGATGGTGTTTTTTAACTTTAAATAAAAACGTGGAGCAGGATATTTCATAACAGAATATGAATCAATTTAGTACAGCATCAAGTGTCGATATGAATTTATTGCGAGATATCCTGCTCCACGATTTTATTTAACCCTCGGTTGTCACACTGGGTCAAATTGACCCTGCGTTCCACTTTGCGATCAAATATCTCTGAGGCATCATTGAGAATTATGCTACTGGCGCCCTCTAGTAGTAGTGTCTCTACAAGTAGACATACTTGCTGACTGAGTGGAAGCGTCAGTGCGTGTTTGAAAGCTGTTAGAATTTGAAGCAGGGTCAAATTGACCCATGTGTGACAGCGGCGTCGTTTTTACTTCAACTCGGAAAAAGCCATTTTTGTGTATGAGAGCACTCAGAAACTTAAAAACAGAAGTATTTTGCATACATTTCGTGAAGCGACAATTGGAACAAATTTATTATTGCATTACGGGACAATGGCGTACAATTTACGTTCACGGCGCCTTCAAAATGCCATCCTCAATACTGTCGAAGTTAATGATGATTTTGGTGGCACTGATTCCGAAAAAGAGAAGGATTGTTTATCTGTGGATTTTGAAAGTGATAGCGAGACTTCTGACTCTGAGGATTTAGAAAACGCCGAGTTTTTCAATAAAAATGATGCCACTGTTACGTGCCGACTACTTTTTCAAAATTAAAGATATTGACAATTGGTTCAACCATCACGTGTTATGGGAACTTCCCCAATCAATTGCCGATTATCTGTGAATATGCTTAATAGTTGCAATCGAAATTAGCTTTAAGCCTGTCACGCCACGGCAAGTTCTCACGAAAGAGTATTATAAACGATCTTTCAACGCCGTCGACGTTCCTAGAATGCGCGCTGCGATAAGGTTTCGGAAACTTAAGCATTGTAGTAGACCATTTATATTTGACTTTCTTCTAAATTTCCATTACACCGTCATTGACAACTGATTCAACCATTGCGAGTTATGGGAGTTTCCCTCGGTCAATTGTCAATGATCTACAAACTGAATTATAATAATAATTAAATACAAGTCGTTACGCCACTGCGTTTCTTCCTTGAGAAAATCTTTCATCAGCATCGACGTTCTTGGAACGCCGGATGCGATAGCACTCGAAAACCTAAGCACTGCGAGGCTGGGAACGGTCCGAGGCGATGACGGTTGGGCCGTGTGCATGAGGTGCAGAGTCAGCAATTTAGCGGTCCTTGTTTCAAAGTCCCGAGTGCTCGGGCCTGCCCTGCGAACGCTCGGGGCAGTCGCCTGTTAAGTCGCATAGTGCGCTGACGTTCTGTCCGAGGACATATTGCTATTCGCTAAGATAGTTTTGAGCCGGAGTTCCCGTGTGTCTTATAGTGCGTGGAAGGACTCAGTCCCCGTAGAGATTTATATATATATATTTGCGTTTTTCCACCAATTTAACCCTTATTTGTTTTATACGTGTTATTTTATTAAGTGATTAATATGACATTGGTGTATTGTGTGCGACCCTCCTGCGCTTCACCATCTAGGACGCGGGATCCTCCAAGTCGTGGAGACAGAGACAGAGAGAGAGAGTAAGCGACACTTTAAAATTTAGACAGTTTCTACCCTACATTGGTGAGCCCGTTTTATTACAATATTGTACGGAAGCAGCAGCTGATTCAACCACCTAGTGGGTTATGGGTTATCCCTCGATTAGCTGTTACCTTCCCCTCGGCGTGTGACGTGATACAAAAACTGTCTTGCTTCGAGTGATGTAAATTGCGACCAAACTAATCATTCAAAGAACTCGAGTGAATGTACAAAATTAAGAACAAACGCGATTATTGATCCAACCACTTAGGGTTGTGGGGTTTCCCTCGATCAATTATTGTTGACCCGTTATTTGTTCACCGTCAACCTTCCCGTCCACATTCAATTGCGACTAAATCAAATCCTCCTAAACGAGTCTAGGATTCTACATAATTGGATTCTTATTTATACATAGTTTGGTGAAACACAAATCCATGTAATTTTCCCCATTTTGTACCACCTTTCAAAACTCCTTTTATATATATTATTTTGTAATACATGGTATATTATTCCTTAATTTGTCTAATTTTGTTTCGAACCAGTCTCCTCTAAAATACCACATCCTGATTGGACAACCTGTACGGGTTGTAGACGAAAGCCGCGCCCCAAAGCAATCCTGATTTTTGCGTAATAATCACTGATTATGTTAAAATTATAACTTTTCCCTTTAAAATTCGTTAAGCGTTACTTGAGGAAATTAGACTCAACCGCTCGGTCTCTTTCAAAATTAACAACAAGACATGATTATTGATCCAACCATTTAGTGTTGTGGGATTTCCCTCAGTCAATTATTGTTGACTTGTTACTTGTTAATTGAACAACGCCCTCACGTAACACCACCATCCAGTGTGCAAAATAAATACCTTTTTTGAAAGCTCCGATATAGGACTATTTTTTTTATCAAAGCAGCATATCTCAATATAACTATAACTATAAATTTTTAGCTAAAAATATTCAAAATTAAAAAAGTTATGATTTTTTAAGCAAAAACCATTTTTGTCGGAACTCTTATTGCTTCAAATTTTTTTTTAAGCATGATGACACTTTAAATGTCAACTTTCAACGATGGGCACATATTCTACAATGTTCAAACTTTATCTCCGAGTTTTTTAGACTTAATTTAACAAATAGTTTTTAAATAACAACTGATTGAAAATTGACAGGGTCAAATTGATCCAGTGTGACAACGGCGTTCGAAAAAGTAGGTGTGACAACCGAGGGTTAAAGTAAAAATACACCATCGAAATTGTAGTATAAGGAAATAATTATTTTTTAGTTTTTAATGCATTTTTAATAAAATTGTTTATTATAATTTTTTTTATTTTCTAGTTTTTAGTGTTTGTGGATTTACATTTCACAGCTCAAACATCTTTACAAATATCTTTTATTGCTGTATGCAGATTAAAAGTTTGCTTGAACCATACAGTGCTAAAAGTTCGTAAAGAACGCGAGTGGTTGATTTTAAGTCGATTGAATTTGTGGTTATGGGTTATTATTTATTGGTGACTGGGTAATTTTGTCACCCCCTTGGGTTTTTTTTTCTTCAGAATTTTGTATTGTCGTCCAAACTACGCACCCCTGCAAAGTTTCAAGACAATTGGATGGTTGGAAGTGGATTAAAATTGAGTTTCCAGATTTGAATCAAACATACAAACAAACAGGGGATCGTAGCTGAATAAAATCGTTTAATGAGACATTCCAAAATATACGTATTGTTAGTACTGATCTCTAGTTTATATTGATAAATTTTACAATCTTGGAAGATCAATTCCGAAGAAAAGCATGTACAAAAGTATTAAATTGAAATATACTTTTGTCCAAATTGATGTTTTATAAAAATGATTACGTTATTAAAATTGTATTTAAACAACAGACAATTCTTGTTGATAAAAAAGATAATAAAGATAATTTGATGTATAGTTATATAGAAAAGAAAACGTCATATGTTTTTAGAAGAATTATAGCGTTTTAGATTTCATTACGATCAGCGTGTTACACTTCGGTGATGTACCTTTATTCAAATTGTATGCTTTGAAATTGCACATTGATTATACAAAATATTACACCCTTCTACGTATAAATAAAAACTATTGACACGCAAATTAGTATTGTTTCATTGACATGTTTCCTAACTTCACTACCCAACCTCTCTATCTTTCATTATTGCTATCCTCCTTTACGTTCAGCGAGACTCTGATGCTAGACGCAGCAATCGGACGCGCTACATCTACAGCTGATGCAGGAGCAAACACCTACAGGAGCTTACTTTTTGTAAAAGTAACAAATAATGATTTTATTATTGTAGTCTGTACAATATATTACACGTACTGGAAGGGTATTTCACCCTCAGGACTAACAAAATAATTTTTGAACACTTCTCTCACATGATTTGCGGATCTACCATAATTATTGTACCGCCTTGATACAGGCAAATTTCTGCGGGGTGTTGGGTTATTATTGTGACATGATAGTACAACACCTTCTCTATTAATAATTATGTTGTGCGATAAACATATGCATTTAATTACAATGTCTACATTCGTCGGGGTCCATAGTTTTTTAATCTATACGCGATCAGAAATTGATTTCAAATGCCTAGCGACGATAGGCGATTTTCGCTGGCAATATCAAATCAATTTGTTTCTGGTCGCGCGAAGTTCGGCGACAATCTCTGTACAGCAATACATCTACAATATCTACGACGTCACACTACATACACATATACAATGTCTAACCGCGCACTATCTGATGCAGCTGTCAAACAAATATTTTGAATAGTAAAAAATAGTAAATAATAAAAAAGAGACAAACATATTAAATAATATTATTTTATTGTTTCATTCTTATTTCATTTTTCATTTAATTCTTTAATGGGCTATACTTCCGAAAACCGGTCAAACCCGATTGGGCTGAAATTTTGCAAATAGATTCATTTTGCATAAAAATAACGTTTGCGAGAAGGATTTTTGGCGACTCCAAAATTTTTTTTTACCATTTCAATGTCATTCCCTACCCTACCGACAGAGCGGAGAATCGGATACAACAGTTACTCAATGCATTCTCCTTATTAATCTCCTAAAATCTATAAAACAGAGATCAACTTAGAAAGAGATATCAGCTTGATACTCGGTATTATTATTGGTTTGGGTTAGATTGGGGTGGCGGGCGCGTAAAGCATGGTAGCGAACTGATGAAAATATATATAAAATATATTTTATATTTTAAATGATATAAAATATGTATATACAGGAGTATAATAAAGAGAATGCATTAAATAACTGTTGTATCCTATTCTCGACTCTGTCGGTAAGGTAGGGAATGACATTGAAATGGTAAAAAAAAATTTTTGGAGTCGCCAAAAATCCTTCACGCAAACGTTATTTTTATGCAAAATAAACCTATTTGCAAAATATCAGCCCAATCGGGTTTGACCGGTTTTCGGAAGTTTCGCCCGAAATTTCGCGACGACGTCGCGCGATGCTCAGTTCGCGCGAAAACGCGTCCACTGTAACCACAGCCGATCGCGGTCTTTTGTCGCGCGACTTCGTTAAAAACGCAACGCCGCGCCGCACGTCCAACAATGGCGTCTCGTGCGGACCCGTCAGTGATCGCGACGCGGCGATGCCGCATCTTCGACATAATAAAAATTATTTCAGTTAAAGAAGACAAATTTTGTACCATTGATTTTGCAATTATTCTTAACCAATACAATTTTATAATACGAGGGGGCTACTGAAAAATTTGAAAAAATGTGGATATAGGGTAAAGGACCCATATACCGAACATTTAGTGATGACATGAAAGTTATTTAGGAATTTCAACATAAGTTTTCATATATTCTGGGAATTTTTTGCATTGAACTGATTATTAACTATTTCCGTAAGTTCGGGCCATTCTGATTTAACTGAATAATGAAATATTAAAGAGATATAAGTAAAAATGTAAAACGAAATTTTGTCTTAATTACCGGACACACTTGAAGCTTGAGAACTATTTACCGTGTCCTAGCTACCGAACACTGTCCCAGACACCGTGCCCGAGCTACCGGATACTGTCCCGGACACTGTCTAGATACCTACATTATCCACTTAACTAAAACATCTTCATAAGCAGTAATTAAAATAGATTCTGGTCTAGGTTTTCTGTCCTTATATTTGTTTTTAATTTTGTCGTGTCACGTGCTTCTTGGAATACCAAACTATATGCTGGCTCCATTTACCATATATCAATGTGAGGTTATAACCCTCTAATGCTTTGTTCAGCGAATCTGTATTCTTTTATTATAGTCTTACATACTCGTATTCAGATCTGCCAATAAAGTTTTTAATGTTAAAAATTCTCTTAAAAGTTCACACATATTGTTACTTTAATGTAAACATCTAGATCGATTCGAAAATAGGTTAGGTCCTTCGTACGTTCGCGAGCATCCGGTAACTGAAAATGTCGTGCAATTTGACTCGATTCCCGGATTCGCTTTAATTTCTCAAATTATTAAATAACCTCCATATGCAGTTTTTATTATCAATTAAACCTAGTACTATCACTAGATATTCATTTTTGTGTATTATGTCAATTGAATTATTATTATATCAACTCTTAAATGTAAGTGATGCTTAGCCATTTCGATAATGAAAATCGTCAAATGCCGATAATTGCGAGAATGAAAATTTCTATACATTTTTTACATGTTTAACCTACATTAATTATAAAAACCTTCATTTATTTAGAAAACTATAATTTTAAATGTTATTATAAGAATATCACATTTTAATTTATATAGCCTGGATTTTATAAATCATGAAAATGAATATTGTGTCCGGTAATAGGGGGCCGTCCGGTGTATGGGTCCTTTACCCTAGTCCTATTAGTTTTATTTACGGACAAGTTTTGAGAAATACGGACACTTTAAAATTGGCCACTTGAAAATTAATTGAATGTAACGGTATACATACAGTATACAGTCAGTCACGAAAGTCTTAGTACTCAAAAATGCAAAGAGAAGCAAGGGTTTGGAGCATATTTCAGATATTAACTACTTTATTAGTTAAAATTAAACAAATTATATAAAAATGACGATGTGTTTTACATTCGTTTACACGAAAACATAATTAAACCGATATTGCATGATATAACCATAAAGCATGGATAATATGGGTATATTAAACTGAATAGAATTCGTTATGATAATAATAATTACAAGAATCATAAGCACAAATTTTGTTTACAAAAGATATTGCGATATTGTGGTCCCGTTTATTTGCATTTTCTACCAAACAAATGTAAGAAACATCGTCATTTTTTCATAATCTATCTAAAGTTAACCAATAAATAAATTAATGTCCATAGAACTTCCAAAACCCTAGCTTGCTTATATTATTCGAAATTTGTCAGTTATGTTTATACGAAGATTTTTCCTACTTTTAGAATAATAATTATGGATTGTTAATAAAGTTGCGAGATTCATTCCATTGAAATGAGTTCAAACACGGTATGTATTGGATTATTTTCAGAACTATAGATAATTAAATATGAATGTAAGATTTATAATGTAATAATGCTAAAAATAATCCGATTTATATCGCGTTTAAATTCATTTTCATCTAAAAAATCTCAAGGGTATTTTACTGAAACGTTCATGCCGATACGATAGAATATATGGAAGTTTTACATACATGCTATTAATATAAGTATAATCCATCGCAAGCAACAATGTATGGCTCTCCAACCGAAGCTCGAACCAAGATCACAAGCCGCCACCGAACAGCCCAAGTCCTCAACTCGAGGCGAGATCCCGCGTCGAAAGTTATTCGAAGCCGTCGAATAAACTACGGATAAACATAAAAACCTTATTCGACGGTTCGAATAAAAGTTCCTCGAATCAAGAAATTATCTTTCGACTAAATTCACTTCGAATAAAAAAATTATCTTCCGCTGTCGAATAAATTCGCTTCGAATAAATTTATTTATCCGTGATGTTTCGAATAAAGATAAACCGTGTTATTCGAAGCTCCGAATAACGAATAAACGTAAAGTATCTTTGTTTAAACGCATGCCTTGGGAAGGCGATGTGGATTGTCACTGGTCTGGCCAGGGAAGAGATGCACTCCAACTCTTCGAACCAACTTCACTAGTTGGTGGGACGGTACGTTTATTTAGCCGAACGTGGGCGTCGTTTACAACAACGGACGAGCACTCCACAGAAAGACAGGACGAACAAGCACGACTCACAACACGCAATTACACCGAACAGATATATGTACAAGCTATGTACACGAGCGCTGGGCGCGAGGGCTCGAAGGGCCGTCTTAAGGGGTCTCCCTAGTGTGATGGTTAAAAAAAATCGATTTTTTTTTGCGTTTTCTGAAAGTTCAACATCTTAAGAACATATTCCTAAAATATTATAGCTGAATTCGAAACATTGGCAACGTAGTGAGCTATGAAAGGTAGCGCGCGACCGGGCGCGCAAGCATGAATCGAAGCCCTCAACGCTTGTACTGAAGGTCCACCTTTTTGAATTGAAAAACCTCCAGAGTTACCTATGACCTGGCTACCTGTACTGTCCCCATCTATGCTAAATGGGCCCCTCCAAGTGTTATAGCTGGTGTGATTCAGTGCATCGTAGACTCTGGAGTAAAACAGAAGTGAATATTTAAACGCGTTTTACCCGAAACGACATCTTTTGGCGCGGCGATCATGATATCTCAAAAACTACTCAACCAAACGACTTAAAACTTAACATATATATTCAGTGCGTGTTCTGTTAGGACCTGAACTAGAATGAAGTCATTATATGAAAAATTCGAATTTCGCAGCTCAAAAAACTGACCACTTTTTTGCCGCGAAATGAAAACTTTTGTTTAAAGTGCTGCCATTTTTTTATTTGCTGGTTTTCTATTGTCGTTCTAGTTCAAACCCTAGCTACGTTCATATAGATTAAGAAAATAACTGCGTTTCTTGTTTCCGATAACCATGACAGCCGGGATCGTGATCGCCAGCAGCAGATGTTTATTTGCAAGCTTCTCATTATAATCCTTCTAACATAAAATATAATTGTCACCAATGCTTCAAAAAATTTAAGTAGATTGCCCAAATGTAACTGAATAAACACCCCAAAGTTTGAAACTGCAATATCAAGTACATTTCCTTAAAAAAAATTCCCAAATATAGCCCTATTTTCCAGGCGTCACACTAGGGAGACCCCTTAAGGGAAGAGGTCACTGAAATTTTGAAATCCGAAAATATTTGAGACATGCGGAATTCCTCTTAAGGGAAGGAAGTAGGTTTGAAGTAAAGCCCTTATGTCAGTCGGGACACAGTTTTAATCATTGGTTTTCATAGAATTTACATTACGTTACAAAAATCAAGCATAACTTCAAAAACCTTCTTGCGCAAAGTGTGTAATGCCACAACCTCCAGGTTTTACAGCGAAGAAGGGTCCATAGTAAATTAAAAAATTGTGTATCGAGAAGTTTCTACGTCTCATAGTTTTTAAGCTAAAAATGATTGAATTTATTAAATGTCAAAAATGCAAAATTTCATCAAAATTTTGAGGAAAAGCAAGCGCAGCGCAAAGAGTTTTGCAGATTTCTTCATGCCGATACACAATCTTTTTGCTTTCATGTTACTCTTGAAGCACGCCAAGCTGTAAGAGAATCGGACCAACAGTTTTGCGCAAGGAACATTAAATATATTAAAAAAGTAAGTTTTGAGATAATTGCATTTTAAATCTAAAGAGTAAATTCCAGACCACTTCCCTTTTTGTATAGTCTAAAATCCACCTGGTTGATACACATCCTCATCAATCTTGCGTCTCTTTATGTTTTGTTTCTTCTTAAAGCGCTTTCTTGTACTGGATTGCTGTTATGTACTTCAGGTTTCTCTTCTGTTGTCTCTGTCTCTTGCTATACTTATAGCTGTTTTAGAACAACTTGCCCAGCTGTTTGTTTTCTCACTGTCAATGAGCGTACATAACCCATATCAAATTCTGAAACAGCACATGCCACAGCTACTTCAAGTCTTGCCTACGATACAAATGTTGTCTTCGGGCAGAATCTCCACACTTTTGCATGCAGAGATTAATTTGCATTTTGAGTGCCTCCCTTACAGCACCTTGCCATCAAATTTTCATTTGACAGTGTTTCGTATCAGGGTTTCACTTTGGTTGCTTGCCCTTAGGACATCTGGCATGGTTAGGATTGCTGTCTACAGAGCTACAGTGATCTAAAATAGCCATCACAGCATCTTCCATGGGCTTTACATTTGGCATATTTTTTACTATAGCATTTCTGTAACACTAGAAGTAAATTTTGCAACCCGACAGAAAATATCAAATTGATAAAATATACATATGTTTTCTGCAATCACTTTATAACCTATAATAATAGCACGCTTCACTCTACTCTTACTTTTGCGACTATTTTCGGCTAATGAGGTCCATTTCACTCGTTTTATACCACTAAGTTCACTGCACCATAAAATCTCACTCTGTATTCTCACGTAAACCGAAGTTTTGAAAGATTTAAAAAAATATGGTGTCTAGCGCCCGGAGGGACTGACCTCTGTCGACAGCCACTGACCCTTTTGGGCCCGCTTAGAAATTTACCTACAGTACATGGCGGAGTTATTGGCCGCGTTACAGATGGCCGAGGGATACGCAGCCTGACCACGAACTCAGTCACATACTATACTTTGTAAGAAAGCGTTCGTAGTTTAGTAGGCGCAGTCCAATGGATTCTGTTACAGAGCACGCGTGCGTTTTAGAATTGTGAAACGCATTTTGGCCATTGGTGAAAATAAACAATGTCAAGGCCACGCAGTTAATTTAGATTTCCCGAAACACTAGTCAGCGATTGAACATACTCAAAGAGATAAATAATAGAGAAATATACCGAAAAACGAAGGTTTTGGTTTTCAGCTCTTTCGCAAGGTTTTAAAAAAATAGGTTTTTCTGGTAGAAAGGCAACACTGAATGTCAAACCATGTTGTGTACGGTTGAACAAGGGTTCAGACTTGCCAAAAATGCAAAAAAAATTTCTTAAAAATCCCATAAAGAATGTAAATCTGGGGTCGCTGGGCAACGAAACGGTTGCAATATGGGCGTGCGAAACCGTGTTGTTGTCGTTCGAGATATTCGAGGAACTAACTGCCGGATTTTCGGAAGCGCGCAACGCTCGAATCCGGGCAAAAATAGGTGACGTAGGTAACCGTCTTACCGTACGGTGTATCATCGTATTTACACGCTCTCGCACGCACATTTAAATCCGCGCGACAGCTGATCGGTGGCTTTCGGCCACAACAATCTTTTATTCGAGTTTATCTAGATATTATCTTTGCCCATCTCTGTTGTGGGGTGTAAGAATTTAATCGTTGTTAGGCACCACATAGCCGATCTGCAGCTAGTGCTCAATGAGGTCCAGTGGTGGTTGTCCGGGTAGCCGGTTGAGCGACAGCGTTGCTGTGAGGCCGGTTGATGTCGGCTGGATGTTGGCGAGGAGGCCCTTCCTTCTCGCCATGACTACCTCCGCTATTTGCGACGTCCTCTGGAGCGGTCGACAGGATCGTAGTTTGACGCCTTTCAGGTGGATCCGTACTGTCTGCCAGGGGAGGGCATGGAACCGGGGTGGCAGAGATCGCAATTCGGTGTCAGGGCAGTCCATGACTATGCCATAGGCACCAAGGAAGATGGTGCAGGTGGTTCCGTTCACCTCGATGACTTCGCCACGGAGCCACCCTTTCCTGGTAAACTTTACAGTTACGGGTCGTCCTGGCCTGACGCTGTCCATTGTTGGCAGACATAGCTGTTGTCTGGATTCCATGAATATGTTCAGCTCGCGTAAGACGGTCCTTGCTGCCTCCGCGTATTTATCTAAGTAGACCCAGAAGTGGTGGGGTCCTCCACGTACATCACTAGACAGCGGGAGGTCCTCCCGAGGTCGTGTGCTGAGATGATTTTCATTTTTTGCACCTTTTCGCAACAATCAGTTCTCCTGGTGTCCAGTCAAGAATGTTGTAGTCGGTGATTTCTTGGAGCACCAGCCAGTCTGGAATACGTCGATGAGGCTTATATTCCGTTGTTTGGACTCCCACCGTCTTGATGCTTGTTTTCCGAGTCGAGGAGCTTCGGCCTTTCCGGATGATTCCTCTGTGACGAGACACTATTTTTCGCGCGGTACTATTTCAAGTCTCCCTCATAAATCACTCCATAACTCCACCGAAAGTCCCCAAACTTCAACTCTTACCCCTTTTTTCCCAATCGCCGATCACCTTGACGATGTACCTTAGCGGTCCCCATCTCAAGACGATCGGTACGAAATCCCCTTTCCTTATTCGCCCTACGAGGCACGATCTCTTCCCTCATATTTAAATTTAAACAAGTCCCTCGCCCCAAAAACTCCTTATCTCGAGACCACGTCTCACCCCCTCTCCATGACCAAAGAAGTCAAAGCCACACTCACCCCTTTCCAATCAAACCTCCAAAAAACCCATCCAATAGGTTGTGTATCTCCCCATCAGAAGCCTACGTAAGACCCCGAAAGTCTTATTGCCACGAATATTTCATACACGTGTCATTAACTAATTATAGACGCATATCCTATAAAAACCCCGGAAGTCCTATTGCGACGCATATTTCGTAAGTAGGCCAAGGTCCATACCGCGCGTACCCTTCATACCTAACAATCATGTAAAATTCACATAAATACAAGGGCCCGAGAGACAGAGGTCCTCTTTCTGCAGAAACATCACTCGGAGAGTATCTTTACAATCATAAAGTGTTTAGAATCAGTTTCAACGAACTACTCATCGACATTTATCGTAAGCAATTAACATTAGCCATTGTTACACGGTATATCACCATCAGTTATTTCTCATGTACTATTGCTAACTCTTACCATTTATATTACTATTTCATGCTTATTGCTTTATATTGCTATCATTGCTAACTCTTATTGTTTTATACTATTATTATCCGCTTATTGCGACGGTCTATTATTTCATGCCTATTGTTTTATATCTTTACCACGATTTATATTCATGTACATCATATTCATACATATATCTTCATAAATAACCATTTATATAATTGTTTTGTGTTAATGCTAAACGCCTAACGCATTATTATAAACTAAGTTACCTGCACAATAATATGCATGGCTTATCTTGTGCTACAAACTGAATAAACCAGTTTCATTTAATTCACGCTTCGAGTTATTGTGTTAAATCTTCGGTACGAAGGTTCCCTTCCAGAACAAACCGCTGCAACAGCTGATCTGGCTGCGCGAACACCGGAGTTCTTATAATATTTACCGGGCTTACTTTTACCTAGCTCGCGTTCGACCAACGTCTAGACGAATTTCGCGGAATAGCACGGGCGGCTTCTTATGTCTAACGGGTGTCTCCCTGGCGCGCGGTTACCTTTTAAACCTTCCCTGGTCGATTAGCGTGCAGGATTTAAGATCCTCGCCTGATTTCCCCCTAAACCCAGTGTGTAGGATTTTACGTTCTCGTCTGACTCCCGAAAACCTTCAGCGTGCAGGATTACACGTTCTCGCCTGACTCCCGAAAACCCTCAGCGTGCAGGATTACACGTTCTGGCCTGACTCCCGAAAACCCTCAGCGTGCAGGATTACACGTTCTCGCCTAACTCCCGAAAACCCTCAGCGTGCAGGATTACACGTTCTGGCCTGACTCCCGAAAACCCTCAGCGTGCAGGATTACACGTTCTCGCCTGACTCCCGAAAACCCACAGCGTGCAGGATTACACGTTCTCGCCTGACTCCCGAAAACCCTCAGCGTGCAGGATTACACGTTCTCGCCTGATTCCCGAAAATCCTCAGTGTGTAGGATTCTACGTTCTCGCCTGACTCCCGAAAACCCTCAGCGTGCAGGATTTCACGTTCTCGCCTGATTCCCGAAAATCCTAAGTGTGTAGGATTCTACGTTCTCGCCTGACTCCCGAAAACCCTCAGTGTGCAGGATTACACATTCTCGCCTGATTTCTTACCCCACATTGTCATCGTCCCCAAAGACCTCAACCCAGGACGTGACATAATTTTGGTGACAGCGGTGGGATTCCGTTAACTGTCAAAAGGGAAATAGATTCTCTAAAAGCACGGTACCCACAATTGCCTATGTATTATGTGCATTCAACACCCCAGCCGGTGTGAACCAACCTACTGCAGTCGCAGGTTACAGAGTATCTGGGCATATTTGAACGCCCTGACTTTCATTTCCGGAGGCATAGCCACAACCAAAGACGGCAACGAGATTTGCTTAAGGTGCTCTAACCTAGCACCCGCAGACTCCGTAGAAGTATACTGGACACATTACTATTACACATATAGAACCCCTGTCTATTGCCCTCTGTGCACAAAACCACTGGTTCCAGAGCGTCCCATAAGAGACTGCGTCGAGTGCTTCGAAAGCTATCTCCTCTCAAATAAAAGCTACAGACGATTCGATAACCACCAACAATAGAGATAAAATACCCAGATTCCCACATAACGAGCACTTGGCTCAAAATAAATTTGGTCCCTTGAAGCGGGATCCGTTAACTGTTAAAGGGAAATAAACTCACTTGCGTACGGTATCCATAAGATTCCGACGCCTAACATGCACGATTCTCATCGACACCAAAGCACACTACAATACCCGAGTCGCAGATTCCGGGGCGTGTTGTCAGATTCGAATGTGTTGATCTGTGTTTCCGGGGGCGTAGCAACGACCACGGAAGGCGAAGGTATTGGCCTAAATTGCTTTAATTTGGACCCGGTGGAAGTGGACGAAATTTACCAGGAACACTACCACCAATCAAACGATATATTCCCTGAATGCCCTCGTTGCAGAAACCTCTTGCTCTAAGTGCGACCCATAAACAGTTTTAACGCGTGCACCGAGCATTATCGCCTCTCGAGCAGGAGATATAACAGATTCGATAATAATTTCCCGGGTAGACAGCACCGTAGGGTTTAAATAACGGCTGCCGGACGTCCAAAACAAAGAAACTCACTTAGGAAGAATAGAGACCAACGAATTAAACATGTCTGTGTATGGCGAAACCGACGAATCTTGCGTAATGGACCAAGACACAAGCCCCTCCACTAACGCCATAGACGTCGCGACCGCCGAATTAAAGGAGCGGGTGCAATTATTACGGGAAAAACAAGCCGAGATTGAAAAGGTATACGCGAAACTCATTATAAATAAGGAACCCAATACGGTTTCGGGTATAGCTACCGGATCGGGCGGCCCTACGTTGGAAGGTCTTTCGAGTCAAATACAAGCCATGAGCGGAAGGATGGAAAAACTTCTTGCACCTCCGCCATTCGCAAATAATTTTGCCACACCGGCTTCCTCCCGTTTCGATAGGAAACCGGCATTAAATCATAATGGGGCCCCGGAAGCCTCAAAACGAAATGATGTTCCGGACCAGGATCCATTATCCCAGATCAAATTAAAAGACGCGATCGAAACAGTCCCAACTTTCAACGGGCATAATATACCCGTAGAACAATTCGCGAGAGCATGTAACAGAGCTAAGGCTCTGGTTCCCTCGCAAGCCGAACCTCAGCTGGCGAAGTTGTTGCGCAATAAGCTGCAAGACCATGCCTGCTTGGCTGTTGAGGATAGGGTCTTCGACTCCGTAAACGACCTAATTAAACAACTTAAACGCACCTTCGCTCCTGCCAAAACATCAGATCATTATCGTGGAGAACTCGCGAATATTACAAAAGGAACCAACGAGCACGTATTGGAATATATCGCACGCGTTAAGGACCTTCGATTCGCCATTCTGGAAGAGGAGAGAGAGAGTACTATCGCGATTTCACACGGAATCATCCCGAGGATCTAGATCGGATAACGTTAGATTCATTCGTCGACGGCCTCCCGCCCTACATAAGGACAAGGTTACTGCAACACCCGTTCGAAACGCTCGACGAAGCTTTCGATCTGGCTGTGCTCGTCGGTAAAAAGATCGACAGGGACCGCATTAGATTTACAGAACAAAAGGCTCCGAAGTCAGCGTGTCAACTCTGCATCAAGGCAGGACACGACGCACGGTCCTGTAGAAACAATCAGAATACGACCCCCCAACCTTCCGAGAGGTACGACCCAAATCGCGTTGCAGGATACGGGAACAAAACGCCCAGCCCTCTGCTCCCTTATTGGGACAAAACGCGACATCCTCCTCCAAGACCTACAGAATTGCGTATCTGCACATACTGCAAGAAGCCCGGACACCTGATCTCGGAATGCAGGAAACGGATCTTCAATCACAATGAACAGAACAGTAGAAACTTCCAAGAGCGAGATTCGGGAAACGCTCCGCCCCTACGGTCAAATATGGATGCGTACCGTGGAACGGGCCAAACAGGAGCGCGTCCCATAATAGTACAAACGGAACCAGGAATGGAGGAATTAGGATCGCCACCGCATGGTTAAACACTGGTGACGAAGCCCCGTCTGTAATAATTCACTCCCTAGACTTCGAAGCAACACCAGAATTAATGATTGATACCGGCTCCGAGGTGAACTTGTTAAAAATACAAGCCGTGAAGCGACCTCAAGATATAAATAGGGAGAGGCAGGTGCAACTTAGGGGCATCGCAAAGGACCTCGTCACCACCCTTGGGACAATAAAGATAAATTTGTTGGGCAACGACGTCACGTTTCACGTAGTCGAAAACTATTTTCCAATCAACCCACAAGGAATATTAGGTACAGAGTTCTTCATAAAACAGAATGTCTCAATACACTATTCCAAGAAACAGTTAGACTTCCACGGAAATTCCATTCCGTTTGTAAACAGGGTTCAACACAGATTACCCGCAAGGTCAAGAACCACTTTCTGGGGATTCACGCTGGTAATGCACTTGTCCGTAATCAGGACGGCAAGGCATACTTGCAGATAATAAACTCCAACGAAACGGACACAACGGTCACAATACCCACCGTTGAATTAGAAGAATTCGAAATGATAATTCCAGAGCACAAACAAAAACGACCAAAAGAGACTACGACGTCCAAAAACGTCACTCCTATTTCCGCCCTAATAAAACCTAAGTCCCAATTCTACCTCGAGGCGCCCGCGAAGGTGCACTCCCTATCATCCCCTGCGAATTATGCCAAACCAACCCTCCACCCAAATTTCCCCGAGTCTCTTGCGGTTGCATCGGAAACTGGAACATCGACGAATCCTGGAGAAACCCCTTCAAGGATGGAACAAATACCCGGATTAATCCCAACGGAACATATGAATCCGGAGGAGAAACTCCATGTCCATGGAATTCTAAGAAAGTACCATGACCTTTTCCATCTACCAGATGAGAAGTTGGGTCATACGAACGCTATCCAACATGAAATCCAGACGACGGACCCAATGCCTGTCAACACGAAACAGTATCGATTCCCTCCAATACACAAAAAGGAAATCGGCAAACAAGTACATAAGTTGCTAGAAAATGAAATCATAAAGCCGTCATTATCACCCTACAATTCGCCGGTCTGGATTGTGTCCAAGAAGCCAGGACCCGATGGCGAACTCCTATGGCGAATGGTAATTGACTTTAGGGACCTAAACAAAAAGACAGTTCCCGACGCATACCCGCTTCCAAATATCACCGAAATATTGGACCAATTAGGAGGAGCAAAATACTTTTCTGTATTCGAACTCGCCTCAGGATTCCATCAAATACCTATGAAACCGGAAGACGCGCCAAAAACAGCATTTTCCACGCCTCATGGACATTTCGAATTCGTTAGAATGCCGTTTGGCCTTTGTAATGCACCAGCTACTTTCCAACGTTTAATGGATCACACACTAACGGGACTTCAGGGTACGGAAATGTTCGTCTACTTGGACGATATTGTCCTCTATGCAAGTTCCCTCACCGAACACTTTGTTGTGCCTGGGCGCCTGAGGTCGAGATTCTGGGCACGAATCTCGGGATGCTCCTGGGCGTCCTTGGCATTTGTCACTTGGAGGGGGGGGGGGGATGTTGTGACCGCACCGACACCCAAGCGTGTCGACACCGCGCACATACCGATTGCCACAATCGAGCGGCCGAAATCCGGCACAACCGAGTAAGCGATCTCGGAAACGCGCAGAGACCATCAGCACATGGCGAAACACCAAAACCAGGCCAAAGACGGAGACCCCGATGGTCCCCGCTTCGCCCCGACTACCTTATAAGAATATGTACGAGCAATGCGAGCTCAGACTTGATATCGAATTGTAACGGGAACAACACCCGACGTTGATACAAGACTCATGCCCAAGTAGGCACAAGTGTAATAGTCACCCAGATCGGGACAGAATAAACTTTGTTATCCTTACGGTGAGTTCTAACTCTTCGACCCGTAACGATCCCCTATCTCCGGGTTCAACCCGAATCCCTTCGTCCCAAGTGCTTAGTGGAATTTTTTATTGCTAACGGTTTACAAAATTCCCCGGTACCCTATATCGTCAATGCTTCGGTGTATTCGCTTTCCTCGGCTGGTCTTTTTCGCTTCATCGCTTTTGGTGGTGTAGGGATTTGTATTTTACGGCGCAGTTGGTAATCGCGTGTTAACAAATATATGACTAAGATGGTAAGTATTACTAGTACAATCGTTGTTGTTGTTGGATGTGTAACGTCCCACGGGGACTCGAACCGATCAATACCGACCGTCGGTAAAACAGAATAGTACTACAAAACCACGCATACCTATTGTACAAACTTTTATACATTAATATTAAACCGAGCATAGATTAAAGAAACAAATATTATAGAAACATTAGAAATAATTAAATATAAGTACTGTCAAAAGCGGAAAACAAAATATAATATAATAAGCGAGAAAACTGCAAATTAAGAAATATTGACTCACTGCCCATGCGCCAGCCCGCCAATTTTCCAGTATAAAAGGAGGCGCACGCAGCGGAGCGCTCAGTTCAAGCTACATTCGAAAACACGCTCTTTAGTTGACGAATGTTTAGACCTAGAGGAAGCTTAAGTTTCAACCAGTGAGATTGAAATCGCTCCGGAAACGGTAGCGGCTGATCTCCAGTGTATAAAAGTTACTGGTGCACCTCTTTGGACTATTTCATTTGAAAACTATAGTACCTTGCTCCTACAAAGGCATTGAGATCGCTCTGGAAACGGTAGCGGCTGATGCACTTGGTAAAAGCGAGGTCTGTTAGAGCATAGAACCAAAACTCTGTCAAAAGAACGAGATCGCTCTGGAAACGGTAGCGGCTGTTCTTACTACAGACATTGCCAAGAGTCTACTAGATCGCTCCGGAAACGGTAGCGGCTGTGCTCTGCAATAAATACTTAGCCACGTAGCATATAATATAAGATAAAGACGTAAAAAACACAAAAACATAAAATATATAATCGTAGTTGTAAGCAATATTATAATCGTTATTAGTTTAAGTGTTGTTTTTTAATAAAAGTCATTGTTAAGTTTGAGTTGAATTTAAATTCTTTGTTCTACCAACGAACCCCCACCTATCCTATTCTCGAGGGACGCCGCTCTCTGCTCGAGAACCTGCTAACGCTAGTCGTCCCCGGACAACCGAACGTTACAGATGCATGATTTGCCAGGTCGCTAGTCCTGGTTGAGGGTTATTATTCTCTAACTCACTTCCTACTTGGTTAAGTTGGACATATAGTGCTGAAAATTCAGATGAATTTTTCAGGAGCTTATCTAGCTGAAACCGCGAGAGGGGTTGCGTTGGTTCGCCCCTTTGTGTCGCATTTAACGCTGCTATTATGTCGTACCGTGGTGCTGTTGGTACTTCGAAATCTTGACTGTATGTTGTTCGACGCTTCTTTAGTACTACGTCCCTACTTCGGATATTACAATCTATATTGACGTGCTCAGGTTGTCGTTCATCACACTGTATGGTCAGTGTTTCGGGTTGATGCGTCGCAAAAATCCATGTGTCCGCGTGTGAGGTACCTATCCACATTGTGTGGTTTGCCGCAATGGACTTTATCTCGCAATTTCTTGGCGCTTTATCCGCGGGTTGCAGCCATAGGCTTGCTTCGCATTCGAGATCGTTATTTACATTGTGTGTCAGCATCGGTTGTTCGCAGTAATATTGCGCAGCTACCGCTTTACATTCCCTTAGCTCGTCTTGCTCGGTGAGCACGTATTGATTACTGCTTGCATCGATGACGAGTATAGGCGTTCTTATAATTAACACCGCGTATGAGTTTCCGTGAATGTGGATTGGGGCTGGCGTTGCCTCGATTAGTGTGAATGTTTGTGCGGAAATGAGGGGGACGGTTATTACTGCGATCAACGTGGCCCTATCGAAATACGCGGTGACCGATGACAATTTTTCGATCGCGTTAGTATTTTCTAGACTAGGTGCTATTGGGAACGAGAGTCCATTCGGGAGGTGTTGTACCGTGGTTTGTAGTAACCTAATAATTTGCGCGCTCGATAGTACGTTTGTGCTGACGATTCCTCCTTTGAGGCCGGTGTAGAATTGCAGCACATCGTCGACGTCCTGAGTCAGGTCGGTTAGTAGGTCGTTTAACGTAATGAAGTGATCTACTACGTCAGTTCTTTGTGTTTGTTTTAGTATGGTCGTATCTATCTGTGTACGTAATAAGCTCGTTTGTTTCTCTAGTATCTGCTCGTTATGCTGTATCGTTTTTTCCGCGTCGTGTAAATGATGCAGCGTGTTATTCGTTATTTGGACCTGTTTTTTAATGGCGGTCATTAATGTATTCTGTGTTCCGTCTAACTGTGATAAGTGTTTGTTAATTTGTTCGGCGTCGTCTGCGTCCATAGTCCCGAATATGGTTTTCGCTAACGACCCTAATCCGTTGATTAGTCCCCGTCGTTTGTTTGGTACGTACGCGGGCATCTCCAACACTTGATCTACTCTTTTGTACAGTTTTTCTGCCCTTCTGAGTAGAGGGCCCAGGTGTTCCCCGCAAGTGGGTCGGATCGCAGTTTCGTTTTCACAGCGACGTTGTAACTGATTCACGTAAGAAGTCAGCTGCCGATTCCTTTCGAAGAGGGTGTCCGTTTTTAGGTGGGTCACGATCTTCCATGAATTGGTTACCATATGCAGTTCTCCGAGGTGCGTAAAGTGGATACCTGCTTTATGCCCGATCGGTGATATCGTATACGAAACCTGACTACCAGTCGGCGCTGCTTTGGTTAGGCCTCCCGCCAGAGCGGTCAACCTGGAACAGTAATGTCCAATTCTATCCCCTCCTATTTTGCCTAATTCGCGCCTACTATATATATTCGTTCGGTCGCGAGTTTTCTTATTATAATCGTTTGCCGATTAAGCGTGTTGGTAGTTATGTATCCCGAAGCTTTGCGTGCGGTAAGTATCGTTACTTGTTTTAGTTTTCCATTTTGTTACTTCCTTTATTTGTGGTTATTAATTCCTATTTTACTGCTATTTTGTTAGATGTTTGCCCGCCGACAAATTATGGGATATGTGTATATCCGGGAGATGTGTGCTCTCCGGCTGGCGCGGTTATTGTGGCGCCGTTCCCTTGCTATGATGTGGGAGGAAGGTTATCCGGATTATTACCAGACGTCAGACATATTTAATTTGAGACGGCTTTTTGGGGAACCCCCTATGAGGATGGAAGTGAGTAGTTTTCCTTTTGCGTGACATTTTACCGGCACCCTCTGTTGTGTTTCTAACAGACCTGTTTTCTCTTTTTGTTTTCTAGCTGGAGGATGAGGACTGGGGCCAGTAAGGCTGTTTTCTTCTTATTGTATTTTATTTCGTTTCATCTTGTTAATATACTAAGTTTTACCTGATATTTGTGTATACCTATTTATTTTCCTTTTATTCCAGTTCCTTGCTCCCGCCTGTATTATTTAAGATTCGTCATTGTTTTATTTTTTCCGAGGCGTTTTTCCTTTTTATTGTTATTCGATAAAGTGTTTGAGTCTATTCGCGTGAGTGCGTAGGGTTTTCCGTCCCTTTTTAATGGTCACGTTGACTTTTGAGCCCTTTTCTATGATCACGTAGGGGCCTACCCATTTGTTGTCTAGTTTTTTTGATCTTCCGCGACGTACCGATTCGTCGAAAAGCCATACCTTGTCGCCTACCTTCAATTCTATTTCGCGCGCTTTTTGGTCGTATCCCTTTTTGGCTTTCTCTTTTGCTGCCTGAAGTCGTTCCCTGGCTGCTTCATTTGTTACCTTGATACGTTCCCTTGTTAGTTGCGCGTAATCTTCGTAATTGTACGTTAGTATAGATGGGCTTTTTAATGCGGTAGGTATTGCTGCTATCTTTCCATAGACTAATTCGTATGGCGTGAACCCTGTTGCCGTATGCGGGGTTGTGTTGTACGTAAACATAGCGTAGGGTAACCATTTATCCCAGTCAGACTGGTCGTTATCTATGTAGTGTCGCAAATATTCCACGAGGGTTCTATGCGATCTTTCTAGTGCTCCGTTAGACTCTGGGTGGTACGCGGTTGTCTGTATCTTCGTGATTCGGAAAAGTTTACATATGTTTTTAAACATTTCGCTTAGGAAATTCGTCCCCTGATCCGTTAACTGTCAAAAGGGAAATAGATTCTCTAAAAGTACGGTACTCACAATTGCCTATTTAGCATGTATACAGAATACGTTAGTCCGTGGAAACCAGCTCACAGGAGCCGCCAATTACAAAGTTTGACGGCATTCATACAGTGGATGGTCTGCGTTTCTGGGACCATAATAGCAAATAACGAAGACGACGAAATTTGCTTAAATTGCTCCCAGCTAGACCCAACAAATACGGTGACAGTATATCGAATTCATTACTACCAAACGCCTTATACATTCCCTAATTGCCCTCGGTGCAATAATACACTACTTCAAACGCGTCCCATAAGCAGATGCATCGCGTGCACAGAACAGTACCTCCTCTCAAGGGAGTTACAAACAATCGAATAATTACCACCAGGGATAGAACGTCCTGATTTTTTAAATAACGGCTGCCGGACGCCGAAAATGTCAAACTACTTAAGAAAGTAGAATCGAACGAATTTAACATGTCCGTGTACGACGAAACCGAGGACTCTTGCGTAATGGATCGAGACGCGGGCCCTCCCACTAAAACTGTAGAAGCCGCGGCTTACGAATTAATGGAACGGGTGCAATTGTTAAGGCATAAACAAGTTGAAATGGAAACCTTGCATGCGAAATTTGCTACAAATCCGGAACCCAATACGCGTTCGGGCGTATTCACCAGATCGGGCGGCCCCACATTGGAAGGTCTTTCCGATCAGATGCACGTCATACGCGGAAAGATAGAAAAACTTCTTGCACCACCGCCAATGGCAACTAGCAAACGAGTATTAAATTATAACAATGTTCCGGACCAGGGTCCGCCGCCCCAGATCAAATTAAAGGACGCTATAGAAACAGTCCCAAATTTTAACGGTCACAACATGCCCGTTTTGAAATTCGCGAGAGCCTGCAATAGGGCTAAGGCTCTGGTTCCCTCGCAAGCCGAACCCCAGGTAGCGAGGTTGTTGAGAAATAAGCTGCAAGACCATGCGTACTTGGCTGTTGAGGATCGGGTCTTCGACTCCGCAAACGATCTAATCAAACGACTTAAACGTACTTTCTCCCCTGCTAAAACGTCGGACCACTATCGTGGAGAACTCGCCAACGTTATGATGGGAACCAACGAGCACATGTTGGAATATATTTCACGCGTTAAGGACCTCCGATTCACTATCTTAGAAGAGGATAAGGAATATTACCGCGACTTCGCACGGAATCACCCTCAGGATTTAGATCGCCTAACATTAAATTCCTTCATCGATGGCTTCCCGCCCCACATAAGGACAAGATTACTCCAACAACAATTCGAAACCCTCGACGAAGCGTTCGATCAGGCAATTCTCGTGGATAAAAAGATTGATAGGGACCGCCTCAGGTTCTCCGAACAGAAGGCTCCCAAATTAACCTGCCAACTTTGCGATAAGACAGGTCACGACGCACGGTCCTGTTGGAACAATCAAGGTTCAGCCTCCCAACTTCCCGAAAAACACCCTTTAAACCGCGCTGCGGAATACGGGTACCAAACACCCAAACCCCAGGTCTCCCATTGGAACGAAAACCGACTTCCTCCTCCTCCGAGATCTACAGAGTCACAAATCTGCGGATGTTGCAAGAAGCCCGGACATGTGATCTCGGAATGCAGAAAACGCATCATCATCATCACCAAGGATCCAAGAACCTTGTGGGAAACAGAGTCGGGAATTACTCCTCCGAGCACCGATGGATGCGTCTCGTGGAGTGAACCAAGCAGGAACGCACCCACTTACGATTCAACCCAAGACACCAGGATTAGTTTGGCACCCCAGCCAGTTTGGCTTCAGGAGGGGCTGTGGCACGGTCAACGCCATCATGGAGGTCACCAGCTTCGCGGAAGGCTGTGTGGCCAAAACTAAAAAACGGATCTGTGCCATGGTCACCCTCGATGTCAAAAATGCTTTTAACACCCTGGGCTGGGACCTGATCCTTGCGGAGTTGGACAGGAGAGGGGTGTCGAGGGCCGTCCTAAGGGTCATGAAGGACTATCTTTCGGATAGATGGGTGACGGCCTACACCCCTCAGGCACGCGTGGACAGGGAGATCCGGGCGGGTGTCCCGCAAGGGTCGGTCCTCGGCCCGTTTTTATGGAATGTCGTGTACGACGGAGTAATAGGCGACCTAAAGACGGGGCGTTTTATGAAGGCGGTTGCCTATGCGGATGACCTTGCCCTGCTTTTCTCGGCCAGGGATGTTCCACAATTGGAGGCGATGATGGGAGCCGCGATGGGCAAGGTCAGGCATTGGTTCGGGACGGCCGGCCTGGAAATTGCCACGCAGAAGACTGAGGTGGTATTGTTGGCTGGCCTAAGGTCGGCAAAGGTTATGGACTTTGACGTCCTGGGGGCTAAATGTGTCTCGACGAGGGCACTTCGGTATCTCGGGGTGACGCTGGATTGTAGGAGGAGATTTAATTTACACCTGGAAGACGCGACCATGCGAGCCGATAAACTCGTGGGAGCGCTCGCGTCCCTCCTACCTAACACCAGGGGTCCCTCGAGACACGCCAGGCGCTTGTATTACGCGGTCTGGGAGTCGGTGGTCCTGTACGCTGCCCCGGCGCGGGCCGGGGCCCTGAACGTTAAAGTAAACAGGGCCATCCTTAGGCGTTCTCAGAGGTCGACCCTGGTCAGGACCACCACCGCGTATAGGACGGTGGCGCACCAGGCGGTTTGCGTGCTGGCAGGTAGTATGCCCCTGGACGTCAACGCCGTAATGATGAGGGCGGTGTTCCTTGCCTCCGCTGGGGACCCGGCTAGTAGGGGTCCTCCCGTGGATGCGGGGGCTCGCGCGAGGATCACGGCCCTCAAAAGGAGTGCCCTGGAGGATGCCATGACTGTGTGGCAGGCTCTGTGGGACGAGTTTGACGGAGAGAATTGGACCAGGAGGCTGGTAGCCTCTGTCCGTACCTTCTGCGGGGGGAGTGTGCTACTCCAGATGGATTATTGGACCATGCAGCTGCTCACCTCGCATGGGTCCTTCGCGTCCTTCCGGGTCCGGCTCGGCAAGGCCAGCTGTGCGGCGTGTGGCGACTGCGGGGCAGCCCGGGACGATGCGGAGCATGTTCTGGTCGTCTGCCCCTCCTATAACTCCGAGCGTGAGGAATTGGAGGCGGCCCTGGGTGCCCCGGTGGCGGTCGCCACGGTGATAGATTTGGCCACGGGCTCGGCCGAGAAATGGACGGCCTTCCGGGCCTTTGCCGAGAAGGTGATGGGCGATAGAGCCCAAGAGGAGGTCGAGCTGGAGAAGAGGACTCGTGAGGAGCTGGGCAGGCGTGCCCGGGAGGAGGCGGCTGCCAGGGCGCTCCTGAATAGGCGTAGGGCCAGGAAAAGAAAGAACGGCCCTCCAGCGGCGGGTGGAAACCCCAGGCCGGCCAAGGCGAGGAGGACAACCCCCCCCCCCCCGGGGGGTCTTTGGTGCCCTGGCTCACGGCCAGTGGTCGGTGACCCATGGCCGTGGGGCACGATTTTATCCGCCCCCTATTTTTGGTGTTTTAATAGGTCCCGACCGATGTGTTTCCGCGTATTTATTCCGTCGTGTCCGGGTGCTTGTGTTTATTTATTTACTTATTTATTTTTATGTTATTTATTTACTTATTTATTCTCACTTTTACCCGCGTATTTTTTCCGCCACCGTTTTTGGTGTTTTATTTTTACCCTTTGACTACTTTATTTTATCCGGGTATTTATTCCATCACCGCTTTTTATGGTGTTTTATTATTACTTATTTATATCCTACCTTATCTTAGTTGTGCTCTGCCACAGTTGTTTCTAGTCAGTGTGGTGGGTATTTCCCTACGCACCATGGTGGTACCCCCCGTCGCTCCCCTATATGTACGACGGTGGGATTAAGGCGAAATCGGTTTGTTCATTACCGATAAAGGTGCGAACCCCTCCCATCTGCGGGTGGGAGGCTGGGGGGCAGTAATATATTAAGCCCCCCCCCCCCCCAGCTTAGGAGTTGTAGCAAGGCAGCACCTAGAGGAGGGTTTTTAGTGGGCAGCCCGGGGATATCCCGGGGAGTCCCACATAACCCCGGTATTTCTCGCGCCGGGGTATGCATAAAGCATTTTCCCCCTCTATAAAAAAAAAAAAAAGGTGGTTGTCCTACACTTGTTTCGGGCATAGCTCCTGCAGGTACCTGGTTTATTGAGGGTTGTAAAGGTTCTTCCATGACTTTCGATGGTTCTTGCGGGGTACTGAGTAAATCTAGTTGAATGTTTCTTGCATTTTTTATTACAGTATTTTCGAGCGGCTCCTCAAACGATATTAAATTGTCTAATACGGTCTGGTCCTTATCAGAAGGGACGATTTGAGTGGAATTTGGTGCGGGTGAAAAACTGTTTATGGTCTCCTGGCGTTCATCTGGCATGGTTACCTCTTGAGATAAGCTGGGAAAAGATCGGTTTTTGTATATTATTGGGAATGTTGAACGTTCCTCCGTGCGGTTTCTTCTTCTGAACGGTGTCCGATTGTTTCCATATTGGCATCTGTTTTCGGTATCTGGGCTTTGAAGTCGGGGTCCTGGAGCTCTCGTGGAATAAGTGGTAGGCAGGCAGACGTGGGGTTGCGCGATAATGCGTCTGCGTTCTTATTCGTCTTTCCGGATTTATGAACAACCTGGTACTCGTATTCTAAAAGACGGAGCTTCCACTTCATAAGTCTAGAAGTTGGGTCCTTGACAGAATGTAACCAGACAAGTGGTCTGTGATCTGTAACGAGGGTGAATGGGGTTCCGTAGATGTAAGGCCTGAAGTATCTTACGGCGTAACCCATGGCCAAACATTCCTTTTCTGTAGCCGAATAATTCTTCTCGGGTTTATTTAGGCTGCGAGAGGCGTAGGCAATCGGCAGATCGTTTCTTATCTTCCCTTGGCTAAGTACGACTCCAATAGCGTAATCAGATGCATCTGTGGTTACAATGAAAGGTTTACTGAAATCAGGGTATTGCAATATGGTCTGTTGACAAAGTTCGTTGCGTAATTGTTTAAAACTCTGGTCTTGCTCTTCTGTCCATTTGAATTTGATGCCTTTTCCTAATAAGTTAATTAATGGTTTTGCCTTTGTGGCAAAATTAGGTACGAATCTTCGGTAGTATCCAACAAGTCCCATGAATTGTTGAATGTTCTTCTGCGATGTGGGTGTTGGAAAATCTTGAACAGCTTTTAACTTCCTAGGGTCAGGTCTTACTCCTTCCTTTGAAATAATATGTCCAAGGTATGCGACTTCCTTTCGCAGGAATTGGCACTTGTTGGTCTGAAGGAGTAATCCGTGTTATCGAAGGCGGTTTAACAGTTTTTTGACTTTGATATTGTGTTCCTGTAACGATGATGCATATATCACTATGTCGTCCAAGTAGACAAAGAGGTCTGTTCCTTGAAGTCCAGTGAGTGCTTGATCCATCAGGCGTTGAAAGGTGGGTGGTGCATTCTTTAATCCGAAAGGCATTCGAGAAAATTCGTAATGTCCATTTGGAGTAGTGAATGCTGTTTTTGCCTAATCCTTCGGATCCATCTCTATTTGATGAAATCCACTAGCGAGGTCAAAGACTGAAAATATTTAGCTCCTCCTAATCGATCTAAAATCTCTGTGATTTGAGGTAATGGGTACTTATCAGAAATTGTTATTTCATTGAGGCCGCGAAAATCTATTACTAGACGCCAACGTTTCACTCCGTTTTCGGCTTCTTTCTGTGGGACGATCCATAAAGGTGAATTGTATGGAGATTTTGAAGGTGTAATTATACCATTCGATAATAGCGCGCTGATTTGCTTTTGAATTTCCTTTTGATGTATGAGAGGATAGCGATATTATCTTGTGTTGATTGGAACATCGTTGGATGTATGGATTGAATGTTTAAAGTCGCGGGCCTTCCCCAGTTTATCTCCAGGAAGATAGAATCGGTCGGGAAAATCTTTAACTAAATTGGTAACGAAATCTAGTTCCTCCTTGTTCAAATGTTTAGTGTTTAGGGCTTCTAAGATTTTTTGTATCCTATCTTCGTGTGTTCTGAATTTTGACGGGTGTTCTACAGCTGGGTAAAAATCTTCGTCCGATGACCCGAAGATATCGAATGGCTCTAATGTTTGTGGTTCTATCTCTACGTCTAGGGGTTCATCGCTGGTATTTGTTGCCATAACATAGCACTTCCCTTTATTGTTACTCACAATTGCTTCCCCTATGTAAAGATGTTCGAGGGTCTTGATACGTGGTAAATATCCTTCCTTAATCCTCGAGTTTGTAATTATTATAGCAATCTGTTGCGACGTCCGGGGCTCGATACGATGTTTGGTCGATGTCAGTCGCTCCTTTATTTGAGGTAGGTCTTGATAATTTGAAAAACGTAGAGGTCGGGTTGGTTTATTTTTTAACACCAGAGTCCCATGATAATAGGAAATTTCAGCCTCCTCCTGTTTTACAAATGGGCTTCCTATAAGTCCATCTGCATCTATGGCAAGCTCTTTTACTACATAGAAAAGTGCAGGAGCTTCGTGGATATGAAGAATTGTTGTTCCTAAAGTATGAATTGGATTAGTGGTAATTCCGGTTAACTCGATTTCTTCCCGAGAACTTATTGTTGTTTTTTCTCCCAGGGCATTAATGACTACTAAATTAACGGATGCTCCACCGTCGATTAAGAATTCTCCCGTTCCTGACTCCAATTCTGGAACCTTGGTTTTGATGCGTGGGGCAGGTGCTTCCTTGATGAGGGTTCCTCTTCGAAGCGGACTGTCCTTTGGCGAGCTTCCTTGTTTCCGCTCATCGTGTCGCCTATACGTTGAGCGCGATCGAAGTTTAAAGATTTGTTTGATTCAACGGACGAATCTCGCGAGTCTCGTTGATATCTCGGATTACGCGGTTGTTTCCTACAGGATTTTCCGTCATGTCCAGCTGTACCGCAATGCCAGCAATATAAACTCGGCTTGCGATCTTTATCGGGATTTTTTAAAATGGAATAATGTTTTTCTCCATCATCTGCGTACGATGAGTCGGAGCGATAAGAAGGGGATTTCGAGGGGCTCCGGTGACGCAAAGTCCAGGCCGTCGTGCGTGTCCGTCCTTCTCGTTCCTCTTCAAAACCAGATGTTCTAAGAGACCGATCCCTGTTCTGGTCGTATCTACTCGGAGAAAGTGGGTACGACACTTCGCGGTCGTGGTGGCGAGAATCTTCGGTGTAATGATCTCGGCGAGACCACCTGGAGGGTGATTCATTACGGGGCGACTGTCGCCGATTCCTTAATTTTCTATCTATCTGTAGCACGGCGTCGTAAGCTTGTTCAAGTGTTTTGATGTCTTGAATCTGAGCCGACACTTTCCAAGAAATTCGATCCGGTAAACCATCGATGAAGTTTTCTTTAACGTCCTTTTCCATTTCTTTGACGAAATCTTCAGCGTGATCCGAATACCTTTCCCGAATAGCTCCGCGCGCACAATAAACGAGATGGCTAGTTCTGTCGACGTACTTTCGCAGACTTTCTCCTTCACGAATGCTTAGTTTCGCGATTTCGACTTGAAAATACGATAAACTTCTTCCCGGCGCGAATCTCTTTTTCAAATGTTGAACTAATTGCTTAACAGACTCGAATTTATTATTATTATTATTATTATTATTATTGAATCAACGGGAGAACCCTTTAGAGTAAAAAAATATGAACAAAGTAATACAATTGGCATAGCTTATAGTACAAAGATATAAAGAAAAATGAAGTAAAAACAGAGAATGTACAGAAAAAAAAAACATAAGAAAAAAAACATAGCAGTCTACAAAACGCGCGATAAACCAACACAAAAGGATACAACACATAACACTTTTGACTTAAGACTTAAGTAGGCGACAGTCCCGTAAGCACACGGTTCCTGAAGACAGCTAAGGAATCAGTGAAAATGTCGATATCCGGAGGAAATTTATTTATCTCGTCCATCGCACGGTTTATGGGGTCGGCGGCATAATAGTGATATTGAGGGACACACGTTGCGAATAGAGGTCTGGACCGCAGAGAGCGTTGCGGCGCTTGAAAGCAAATCAAACCAACAAGCACAGGGCAGTTTATCTGACCGTGGAGAACTTTATAAAGAAACAATAAGTCAGAGCAGACTCGACGGTCGCTTAGAGTCAGGAGCTTAGTTTTTTGCAGGGCAGGACCATAATCGTGGTCACTAAATCGCATAGGGCTGCCAGTTAACCTCATGGCCAGCCTAAGAAACCTATGTTGGACCCTCTCGATTGAAATGGAATACTGTTTATGCCTAGGACTCCAAATCACCGACGCATATTCGACATGCGGCCTAACCAATGCTACATATAGTAGTTTCAATGTCCTGATCCGCTTGAAGCTTTTACCGAAACGGGAAATAAAGCCGAGGGTTTTCATTGCTTTGCTAATAATGTTACGGTAGTGATTGCGGAAGTCCAGACCTGACGTAAACGTAACACCGAGGTCTAGGACCTCCACAACCTCTGTCAGAGCGGTGTCACATAGAATGTATATTGACGGAATGCCGCTGACCGTCCTATGTGATCTTAATAGTACACATTTACAAGTATTTAGTCGCATCCCGTTTGCGGCACACCACTGCTCAAATCTAAGGAGATCAGTCTGCAGCAGATTTGAATCAACTAAACCACTTAATTTATGTTCTAACGTGCACCTGCGTGCCGGACCGATCAGTTTCGTTAGTATTATCGCAAGATACTTAGCTTCCGTACCCTCAGGAATCAAAGTTAACCCGTCTTCCACATTTTGTGCAAAGCGCGTCAAGGGTGGACTTTCACCGTCGAAGGTTGGAATTGACATAGTAATATTCTGTATACATGTCCGTTGCGTCAAAAGCGACATTGAGTTTGCAATTGAAACTGTCAGGTTCATGATATCGTTAGAAGAGACGTTCGCCTGTGCGGTTGCCATTTTTTTAAAATTAATAAGTGACTTGACTACAGAAAACTAGTATATCGTCAATAATAAATTACGAGTGATTTTAACGTATTTAAAAACCCAAATTTTACGGCGATTCTAATGCAGTAGCATCCAACCGCTGTCACCAGTTCTGCTACGAGCCGGGGCTGCGGCAACGCGAGAGGCCGGCGAGAAGGGTATTTCCCAAGGAATATGGTTTATGAGTTTGTTAGTTAGGTGCGCGGACGAACCTGATGCGAAATCAGGGAGCCACTAGGATTATTGACGGCGAGGACGAACCTGATGCGAAATCAGGGAGCCTCTAGGAATGGAGTCACACGCGGACGAACCTGATTCGAAATCAGGGAGCCGCAGGAGGGTGAAACGTCGTGAACGAACCCGATGCGAAATCGGGGAGCCACTGGGTTGGAGAAGATTCCTTGTTTTGGATGAAAGGTTGCGAATGAACCTGATGCTAAATCAGGGAGTCGTGGGAAATGTTAGAAATGCCTCGTAACTCTTACTTAATATTTGATACAACTCGAGCGGTAAAGTTGTATCAGTGGGTGAGTGCTACTAATATTATAAGGATCACTGGGTAAAAGATGGGTTTAACGAATCTACTCGATTTACACGTGAACACCATTCGTATATTCAATAATCAGTTATTGTACAAATGTAAGTGTCGCGATTAAATAATTAAATAAAGTGTGTGAGTTACCACTAGTTGCACGGTGTTGACGCACTGGCGATGCGGGGCGTAAGAGTGGCTATTTCGAAGTGCCAAATAGAATATAAACCGGACTCGCGGATTCTATGAGGTTAACTATGATTCTGAAGGAGACTTTAGCTCGATCTAACTGAATATAACCAACTCTGTACGAGCGTGACACGACGTTACTCTACGCGTGACTGTACTGCTTTTAACCAACGAGGGTTGAAACCAAAGGGTTTATATAGTCCCAAAATGGGTGGGGATTCATTAGAAATCTCCATATATGGAAATCCGTATGGTCGTCGTGTCACTCCCGTTCCCATGATCGTGATCCAGATGGTCGAGATCATGACCCCCTTAGTGGTATGTGATAAACAAAAAGGCTTTTAGGGCGTTTTCCCTTCGCAGACGCGAGCTCGAAAAATGGTTGAGAGCGGCGTATGGAAGAATTCCACATACGTAACATCACTGTCTTTTCTAACCCTACCTTCGCCTGCCTTCTTTCCTACTTCTTTTCCACCTTTTTCCGTCTCCATTTCTTCCTTACTTCTCTAACCCCTTTCCCTTGCCTTATCTCTTTTTCAAACTTCCCGCCTTCCCACCAGCTCTTCTCTCCTGTTTCACTCTTCTCTCACCCGCGCCACTACCTGTCACACTCTACGTTCCTTCCCGCCTTTCTTCGCCTGTCTCTACCACCTAACCTCCAAAGCTTCTCTTATCCCTCTCGCACTTCTGCAACCCCCTAACACCGTCCCTTGCCCTTTATCCTCCGACCCTTCGTCAACTCCTCTCTACCTTTCACTCCACTTTCCACTCTCCCTCACCACCTCACTCGCCTTTCCCTCCAACCACAAACTTCACTCACTCTTACGCCCAGCTATCACACACGCGGCCGGAAACGGAAGTCTTAACGAAATGATATATATATGTGGATTATAGACGTTAATAATAGTAATATATATAAACAATAATTGGGTTTAATAGTATGGAGATGAATAATTACATATAATAATAATTGCTTACAGTGGATGCCGTTGAACACTGGCTTTAACACTTTGAAATATTTTAATAAGAATGAATATTGACTCACTGATGAGTTCTCAATAATAAATCTTTAACACCGTTTAATTGATACTTTGAATGACACTTCGTCAAAAGATCAGCGATGAAAGAGAGCGATGAAAGAGGACGCGGCCTCTCAGGACCTCGTATTTATGTATTCTTACAGGAGTATTGCGGGGGTACGCGCGGTAAAGACCTTGACACATTTCGGAATAAGACGGAGTAGAACTTTTGGGGTTTTTATAAACGGTATAGCTATTACAAGACATATTTATGTCACGTACGCCAAATATGCGGCGCAATTAGATTTCAGGTGTTTTTATGTCTACGAAAGGAGATACTCAACTTATCGAATGGATTTTTGGGTTTTTAATCGGAAAGGGGTTAGAGTGGCTTGGACTTCATGAGTCGTAAAGAGGGGATTGAGACTTGGTCTCGATTTAAGAGGGATTTGTAATGAGGGACTTGTTTGAATTCGTTTTGAAGGGAATGATTCGTGCCTTGTAGGACGAATAGGCGAAGAGGGTTTTGTAACGATTATCTCGAGATGGGGATCTCTAAGATACATCAGCGAGGTGGAGTTTGTATCGATCATCTTGTGGTGGTGACCGCTAAGGTATAACATCAAGGTGATCGACGATTGAGGAGATGGGGTAGGAGTTGAGTTTGATAGAGTGAATTTGAGGTTTACTAATGAAATTTGGAATAGGAAACGCGTGAAAAATCGTGGGACGTCACAATCAAAACACTTGAACAATCTTACGACGCCGTGCTACAGATAGATAGAAAACTAAGGAATCGGCGACAGTCACCCCGTAAAGAATCACCCTCCAGGTGGTCTCGCCGAGATCATTACACCGAAGATTCTCGCCATCACGACTGTGAAGTGTCGTACCCACTTTCTCCGAGTACATACGATCAGAATAGGGATCGGTCTTTTAGAACATCTGGTTTTGAAGAGGAACGAGAAGGACGGACACACACGACGGCCTGGACTTTGCGTCACCGGAGCCCCTCGAAATCCGCTTCTTATCGCTCCGACTCATCATACGCTGATGATGGAGAAAAACATTATTCCATTTTAAAAAATCCCGATAAAGATCGCAAGCCGAGTTTATATTGCTGGCATTGCGGCACAGTCAGACATGACGGAAAATCCTGTAGGAAACAACCGCGTAATCCGAGATATCAACGAGACTCGCGAGATTCGTCCGTTGAATCAAACAAATCTTTAAACTTCGATCGCGCTCAACGTATAGGCGATACGATGAGCGGAAACAAGGAAAGTAGTTAGGCTATGCCGATTCTGGCTCAAGTGTTGGCGAGGGGGTGAGGCGGGGCGGGGGGAGGTACCGCGCTCTTCCGCGAGATGGGCGAGGGGGTGAGGCGGGGAGGGGGTACCGAGTTCGTAGGTGAGGGGGATGACGTCACAGGGGAGTGGGATTCCAAGATGGCGTCGACCGAGTTCGTAGGTGAGGGGGATGACGTCACAGGGGAGCGGGTTTTTCAAAATTTTCAAAATGGCGTCGCGCGCGCAGCTCGAGTTCGTGGGCGAGGGGGTTGACGTCACGGGGGAGGGAGAGGATTTTCAAATTTTCAAAATGGCGTCGCGCGCATTTCGTGTTGGCGCCACCTACTGGACGTTTAAGGTACTTTGTGCCCGCGTCGGTATTTGGGCCCGTCTTGGTAAATTTTCCAGGTTTTCCATACATTTCGTATTGGCGCCACCTACTGGACGTTTAAGGTACTTTGGACCCGCGTCGGTATTTGGGCCCGTCTTGGTAAATTTTCCAGGTTTTTTCATACATTTCGGGTTGGCGCCACCTATTGCACGTTTAAAGTAATTTGGGCCCGCCATGGTAAATTTTCCAAGGTTTTCATACGTTTCGTGCTGACGTCACCTGTTGCATGTCTAAGGTATATTTGGGCACGCGTCGCCGCCGCGCAATCTCCGTACGTGTGCGGGGATCGGTGCGCAGGCGCGACCGCGACCGATTCGTGGAAATTCAAATCGCGTTTTCCATGATGATTTCTGAGAAAGAGGGTGGACCATGATTTCTGAGAAAAGATAAGGAAATATTTGAATCGTGGGACCGATACAGCACACGTGCAATGATATAAACGTAGAGCGATAATTATTATAAATCAATCATCGCGATAGCCCATGGAATAAACATTGCATCGCGACATGCATGGTGTTTACGTCTGAACAGGATCGAACACGTTTCGGGCGCCTACGTGCACACTCTTCGTGCCGTGTGTTTATGTTTCAATCCTGGGACCGATGCAGCCCACGTGCAATGATGTATACATATAGCGATAATTATTGTAAATCAATCGGTGCGATAGCCCTTGGAATAAACACGACATTGCATTCCATGATAATTTCTGAGAAAGACGGTGTGTTTATATACATATATATGAGCATTGATTTTTCCCAAGACTATGACCTCTAAGAAGTACCCTCGAGAAAACGCAATGTCCCCGAAACAATAAATTAGGCGTTCCTTTCACGCGAGCAGCTAAGCGATAATTATTCGGGGTAGAGTTCCAAGTATTTTCACGATCGAGAACAGGGCGACGTCTCAAGCACCCTTCTCGAGGGTCTGCAAGTCAAGCGTTGTGGGAGCGTGTAAGGGCGAAAAGAATTCGTACATAGACTTTCATACCGAAGTCCATAGAGTAAACAGAACATTGCACCGCGCGATACCGCGTGTTTATATCTGAATCGTGGGAGTAGTATACAGGGATCGTGTAAGGGTGGGGAAAAATTTGAGGATACGTTCGAACTGCATCTGACGTCAACATAGTTCGATGGCGTTTTAAGAATCGCGGCTAGGATAGGTGACTAGTATATTAAATCCTGCAGTCGCTCGGTGAAGATCGTGAAATACGTTACGTGTGCATAAGTATCGCTAGATATGGATTTTGTCGTGAATTCGTACGAATTGTTGCGAGGGATGATTCCACTGCTGCGTACCGACGAACAGTGCTACGAATGGTTCATATCATGTGACGAGTATTTACGCCTCATCCGCGAATATTTTAAGACTCGAAAAGTATCGGAATCGAAACAACAACGGTTAACATTATTTATGAGTAGTATGGAAATAGTGCGAACGTGTGTTCGAAGCAAACAAGCATGCATAGTCGCTGAATTGGACGCGCGAGATGCATTACTCGTGTCATCGTCTTCCGACGACTACGATAACGATGGTAGGGTGAACTATTTATCGACGTTGCTGCAGTTAGATGACGAATCACTGACGACCGAGCGACATAAGATTCGTAGTGTGTTAAGCGCACCGACATTATCCGAGACGTCATGGATCAGCATCTTTCGACATGGATTTATGAAATTGTCGCGCGAACATCGTCAATTGTTACGTTATATCGCGCGATACAGTACTGCGGGTAAATGTTCATTATATTGCATCGTTGTCGATAAGGACGTGCACCTTAAACGTACGGAGTACACTATCGCGATCGTGTGTACACCATTGACGCTTCTACATGACATCGAAAACGGAATGGTCAAAGTACTGGAAGCATTGTGTCCTGACACGACAACAATTTCAGTGAATAGGTTTTTATGTCTGGAATTGAAACGATATTTGGAGGAGCATACGAATCTACCGCGAAACTCGAAGCTCGTCCTTGTACCGCTGAGATTCCGATTTCCGCATATCGAGTATGATCGCATCACCTGGAAAAGCCGTATCATGAAATCAGATGAAATCGAACGGGTCTGGGATGTTAATTATTTGTGAAGAAGTGAATTCTTTGTGAATAATCAAACATGGAGGGGTTCATGGACACGTACAGGGTTTTGTCCCAGATGTCTAAGCTTTTACGGAGTATTGCGGAATTCCGAGACTGGGTGGATCATTGCGACACGTGCCTGCAGCCCATCGTCGAGTACCAGAGTAGCGGAGGAATGTCCGTGGCCACGAAACAACGCCTAGTGTCGCTGATCACGCGAATCAAGATATTGCGCGCGATCGTGCGGGAAAAGTTTTCGCGAGTCGGTTGTGGTGTTTCGGGCCGATCCAATGCACCCAAAGTCGTATGGGAAGACGTGGAATCGGCGTATATAGGCCGTACTTCAACCGGTGCGGTCATCAACGTGGGATACGTCGATCCGCGTCGATTTTTAGAAGGTGCTCGAAGAACTGTGATCTCGCGCGTCACGAACGCTATCACGGCACATAAGAGTGTGTCTGTGAATACGAACTTTAACGCGGACTTTATGTTGGGTGAGAATACGGAGATGAAAAGTTTCGATACGCGAAATCGAGTACTATTCATGACTTCGAACGTTCGCGAGTGGCACTCGAAGCACGTGGTCGCTCCCACGCTAGTGATGCTCGAGGAGTTTCCAGATCGCGACAGTGGATGGACCTTACGGGCAGTGGTAAATATTCTAGTGAATATTAATAAGCATAATCCACTTCGAGGCAGTTGCAACGTACCGCTTCCGCGCGCCGTCGTCCTGAAGAAATCGGTGGTCAACATAAAGAACAGAGACAATGCGTGTTTCTTGTGGGCTGTCGTCGCTACTTTATACCCTGTTGCTGCGAATAGTGATAGGATCGCATCGTACCATCACTACTTGGATGTGTTTCGCACGGGCGATATGACTCTACCCGTAACGTTGGACCAGCTGACAAAGTTCGAGAGGACGAACGACGTGTCAGTGAACGTGTACGCGTGGTCCGACGGAAGCTGCGCACCTCTGCGTTTGACCGAAGACAAGCGAGAGAGGCACGCGAACCTCCTACTGGTGCAGGACCCCAACGAGCCTCAACGTTATCATTTCGCATGCATTCGCAGCATGTCGAGACTGATTTCGAAGCAGCTCGGCAATCACGGACATCAAGTATTCGTTTGCGAAAGGTGAGTAAAATATGGTATATTTCGATCGATGTATTATTGACTATTATGTTGTATTATTAATATTATTATCGTTGCAGATGTCTCAGCTTCTTTCATTCGAACGTGCAATTGACGAAGCACAACGTGGACTGCCAACGTCTGAACGAGTGCGCCGTCGAATTGCCGTCCCTGAAGGATAAAAATGGTTGCAGTTCAAGAACTTTAAAAATAAGGAACGAGCGCCATTCATCATTTACGCGGACTTCGAATGCATGCTGGAGGACGTCGAGCCAGCGGAGCAGAGTCGGACCTATACATACCAGCAGCATAGAGCGTACAGCGTGGGATATTACATCCATTGTTCCACCGACGCGTCTCTGTGCCGTTATCGCGCGTATCGTCACGAATCCGAGTGCGTGAAGTGGTTTGTACAAGAACTGCGTGACTTTGCGGACATTGCGTATTCGTGGTTACGGAATGCGAAACCGATGAACACGTTGACGAGGCACCAGTGGCAAAGTTTTAACGACGCGATTGTGTGTCACGTGTGCGGACAACCTTTCGTCGAGGGGGATAAAAAAGTGCGCGACCATTGTCACTCGACGGGCGAGTACCGAGGCGCGGCCCACGTGTCGTGCAACTTACAGTTTCAACGATAGTACACGATACCGGTAGTGTTTCATAATTTATCAGGCTACGACGCGCATTTCGTGATTAAGGAGTTGGCGTCAGCGTTCGAAGGACAGATCGACCTGCTACCGGTAACGAAAGAGCGGTATATATCTTTCACGAAACACGTCAAGGGAATCGACGCCGAGAACAACGATTGGAAGAGGGGATTGAAGTTTCGATTCATAGATTCGTTTTTGGCCGCTAGTCTGGAGAAACTCGCTTCGGACCTTGGCAAAGAACGACTCGCGATTCTACGACGCGAGTTTCAATCCCTGTCGGATGATCAGTTCAATCTCCTTACCAGGAAGGGCGTCTTTCCGTACGACTACGTGACGTCATACATCAAACTTAATGATACGCGTTTACCGTCCCGCGAAGCGTTCTATAATCGGTTGAACGATAGCGCCGCGTCGGAGCCTGATTACGCGCACGCCACGAACGTGTGGAATACTTTTCGCGTACGGACATTGGGCGAGTACAGTGATTTGTACTTGAAAACAGATGTACTGTTACTCGCCGACGTATTCGAGAGTTTCCACACCGATTGTATCGCGAGTTACGATCTAGATCCCGCGCATTATTTTACGCTACCGAGTTTCACGTGGGACGCGATGCTCAAGTACACCGGCGTACGATTAGAACTTTTAACGGACGTGGACATGCTACTGTTCGTAGAACGTGGCATACGCGGCGGATTGAGTCAGTGCTCGCACAGGTACGCGCGTGCCAACAACAAGTACCTGCCTGCAGGGATGTACGACGAATCGAAGGCATCGACGTATCTGATGTACTTCGACGTCAACAACTTGTACGGATGGGCGATGTCGCAGGCTATGCCGAAAGGTGGGTTTCGATGGCTGGACGATGCGACGGCTGCCGCGCTCGATGTATCATCACTATCCGACGGCGAGAACACCGAGGACGCCGAGGAATCCGAGGGATACCTGTTGGAGGTCGACATCGAATATCCCCAGGAGATCCACGACCCCCACGCTGACCTTCCATTCTGCCCGGTGCCCGAGCACGCTCCAGAAGGAAAACAGACCAAGCTACTTGCCACGCTCGACGATAAGGAGCGATACATCATACATTATCGCTACCTGAAACAGTGCGTGCGACATGGTTTACACGTAACGCGAATTCATCGGGTGTTGCGATTCGATCAGTCGCACTGGTTGCGCGACTACATCCGTTTGAACACCAATTTGAGGACGCGGGCAACCAGCGAATTTCAGAAGACTCTGTATAAATTAATGAATAACGCAGTGTATGGAAAAACGATGGAGAATGTGCGCAATCGCGTAGATGTGCGACTGGTGACGCGGTGGGACGGTCGTTACGGTGCGGAAGCGCTGATCGCGAAGCCGAACTTTCATAGTCGCACGATCTTCTCCGAACAGTTGGTGGCCATCGAAATGCGTAAATTAAAAGTTAAGTTTGATAAACCAATATACGTGGGAATGAGTGGGATACTGGACGTATCGAAAGAATGCCTGTACGAGTTCCATTACGCGTATATGCGCGCGAAGTTCGGTGATAAGTGTAAGGTCCTATACACCGACACGAGTGATTACGCGGTGGACAATCCGTACGGTATGCCCCGCGAAAACAAAGAGGTGCCGGGACTCATGAAAGATGAGAACAACGGCGCCTTGATGACCGAGTTCGTCGGATTGAGGTCTAAGATGTACGCAACTAGAACGTTTAACGCGGCAGTGGGGTCTACGAGTGAGACTAAAAAAGTGAAGGGTGTGCGGAGACACGTGGTCGCGAATCATGTACAATTCGACGATTACATTCGTTGTCTCCGCGATCTCACCGAGAAATCGATTCGGCAGAACAATATACGCTCCAAAGAGCATCATGTGTATACCGTGAGTCAGGAGAAGAACGCTCTCAGTCCGTTCGACGACAAGCGGTGTATTTTAGCCGATCGAGTCGACACCCTTCCGTGGGGTCATTATTGAATCTCCGAGCTCAAGACACACGAACGTCTCCAGCTTGACCCCGACAAGTCCCTCGACAATTCCATTGTTTAGTATGTTTGCATGTTTAGTATGTTTGCATGTTTAGTATGTTGTATGTTTGCATGCACATATGTATATACGTTTCTTTCTTTGGTTATTTATTTATGAATATATGTATAGCGTAGAGTAGTCAAAATTGTATACAGCGTGGAATAACTAAAATCGTATTTTATACGCGTCGGTATATATGTATATTTTTTTCATACTTTTAAGATTAATTGTACGCATATACGAGAAGGTGAAGGAGAATGTGAAAAATTGAATAAACGGACACTGTTTATCTATTTATATGTATGTATTTATTTTTCATTCATTTATTTTAGTAACATCGAGTGCGTTCGTGATCGTGGATCATAGAATATCCTTGTTGCTTATCCACGAGTTCCGCGACGAATCGAATCCGAGCCACTTAACGTACACCTGGTTTCCTTTACGACGAATAATCTTCTCGACCAGATAGACGTCCGGATTCGCGACCGAATGTAGTTCGTACTCGTAGAATCCACCCGAGATCGGTTCTCCAGCGGAATCGCGCAGAATGTACGTCACCGGACACGTTCGTTGTACGGTTATGATTTCAAACACCTCGGTTGACCAGTTCGGAGTGTACCCCTTCTCGAAGAGAGTCTTGAACTTGCTCACGCGTACCTTGTCACCAACTTTGAATTTCGCGCGTCGTCTAACTCCTTCCGATGCTGAGGGTGAAAGGGATTCCTTCGCGGCAAACGACAAACGCGTCGCGGGGGTTACGTCAACGGGTCGGGCGTTGATCGTTCGGTACTTGCGATGATTGTAGGTGTGTACGAGCGCAGGTAACAGGTCGACCCAACGATAGGACGCGTTCAAGGAGAATTTTTTCCACATGAGGTTTTTCAGCGTGCGATTGAAACGTTCAACGATCGACGCTTTCATCCCGCTGTACGTGGAGTGATGGTTGATTCCGCGAGTCTTCACACATCGTTGAAACTCCGCGTTGTAAAACTCCTTACCCATGTCGGTTTGTAAATTTCGCGGACATCTATCGCTCTGCTGCGACACGATCGTGAACGCCGCGGTCACGTCGCGTCCACTTTTTGTTTTCACGGGTATGGCCCACGCGTACTTGCTGAACGCATCGATGATAATAATAATAATAATAATAAATCGTCTTTATTCACCACAAGTTACAAGTGATGAGTGGGCGAGGTTCAGCATATCTGCTGTTTTGCAACCTAACCTGATCGTTAGTATGTAGTGATATCCTCGATTTTGCTTCGCGTACGGACGCATCTCCACCAAATCGGCCTGCCACAAATCAGCGTAGTCGCGAATGACGACGCTACGCCGTGGAAAATTTCGTCTCGCGGGAGCGTGTAATTCGTTCACTAATTGTACTCGCTCCTTACTCATGCTTCGTGGGTGGGCGGAGGATGGTTACGACGTTCCAAGGATGTTAGAAGTAGTATGAGTTCCTCGAGTGCTCGCAAAACGCAATCGATACACGTTTTTCGTGATCGTTCGTTATTATTAGACGTTTCGGAGCCGTAGCCGCTATTGAGACAGTCATTGATCATCGTCGTCGTCGTAAACCCTCATTCGATTTTCGCGATTCCTTTCGTTTGTACAGATCCGTGGTCGTTATCGACGTCGTCAACTCTTCGAGTCTGTCTTTCAAGTGATCCAAGCGTCGTTCCATCGCGTTATTTAAATCATCCTTTAATCGAGACAATTGCGCGTTAACGATATCCGTCATCGTTCTTTGTACTCGCGTTTCGAGTTGAGATCGTTGATACTCGGCGTCCAGTCGAGCGCTTGCGATAGCTGTTTCGATTTTTTGGGTAAAGCGTTCGTCCACCGAGAACAATAATCTCGTCATTGCCATTCTCGCTTCGTCGTCGTTGTTGTTGTTGTTGTTGTTGTTATTACGTAACGAGGTGCCAAACTTATTCACCGACATAACGATGCGTATGCACGAACACCACTGACGCGATGATCACCGAATCGTTCAATTTAAGATATTATTATTATTATTATTGCGGTAACTCGACGAATGGATATCGCAGAGTGGGGGTAGTGTGAGCATGCCTTGAGATCGCTGTAGGAGACAAGACAGATATTGTAAGCACTACGGACCATCGACACGTATGATCGCCGTATAGTGTACGGTAAACGTAATAAACAGTTTGTGTTAACAACATCGTATCACAGGTGCATTATTATTAATCCCAGTGTAAATACAGCAATTATTATTATTATTATTTCGAAGGGAGAACCCTTTAGTATACAAAGATTGAACATATCAGTACAACAAGCATAGAAAAACATCATAAAAGAGTAAAATAAAACAAAACAAATAAACATAACATAACAATGTAAGAAACGACTGTAACGTACCGCTACGAATAGCCCCTACATTTTTTCGTTTCCTTATTATATTAATTAACATTTCTGTTCATTTGCGTTCATTCTACCTTATGTATTACTAATATTAAGAATACTTTAAACATTTTGCGAGCGACATCCCATGCGGCGGGAGTACAACGAATCGAGTAACGCGCAACGCATGCGCCTAGCCGTGAATTCAAACGGTAGACTCAGTGCCGCGAGTGAATCAAGCGGGCATGCGCATATAGTACGCACAACAGGATGCCAAATATTCTCAGCGTAGTACGCGAACGGCGCGAACCGGATCCGAATTATAATTGGTGCGCAAGATTCGCACTACCTGTGATTGGTGCGGTCAGTCCCACGAGCCGGTATAAATACGGGACCCGGCAGCAGCAAGGCTCTCTTGGTTCTATCACCGAACCTACCCAGACCTTGGCAGCTTTCATTAGCTCCTCAGTCGAGAAGAAGTTTACTTAAAATTCCAATTCTAAATCTCCCTCTCGAGGCAGCTTTAATTAGCCCCTCAAATACAATCAAACCTCTCGAGGAAGCTTTAGTTAGCTCCTCCATTTCCTCTCAAGGGAGTTAGCTCCTACACCTTCTTTCGAGGCAGCTTTTATTAGCTCCTCTCCCAAAACCGAGACCTATACAACGACCAATTCCAAAGCGTGGGGCCAGCTTATAGGCACCAGAAGAACGATTAATAATCAGAGGGAAACCATATCAAATCAAAGAGAAGGAATCCTTTCTAAAATACTACGTCAAACCGACTAAGCGTCATTACCGCGTTATCAATAAGCGTACTCAATACTTTATTACCGACCTAGCGTTTAAATCAAATCACCGTGCGATACGTCGTAACTATTTGTGTTCTATTATAAAACTCAAGAGACTGAGAACCATATACAGGGTGTCCCAAAAATGCTGTGGGTCCTTAAAGGGGGTGATTCGGGGGGTGATTGTAAACAACTTTTTCCTTTGCGAAAAAGTTGTCCGATGTTTCGTTAACGAGATATTAACAAAAAGAACCGACCAATCAGAGCGCGAGTCTGACGGCCGAGTTCCCGCGCTAGCGTGGCTACGCGCCGCGCTGCGAGTGTGAACAAGCAACTCGGCATGCAACGAAGAAAATTGCGTAGAATGGCAAATGAAAAAGACGTAACAAATAAAATCGAACGCGTTGTCATGGTTTGTTTGTTATTTAATGTGAATAATGAATAAAGGATAAATGGATGAAAATCACGTGTAACGTAAAAAGACGAATACACAGTTTTTTTTAAGAAGATTCGAAAAAAATAATTATTTGAAGTGGGAGGATAAGGAATACGTAAATATCCTTGTGTTAATAACGTAGCCACGAAAAGGTAATGTAACGGGAAATTAACGAAAAGTGATCGTAGTTCGTTATTGTGATAAAACTCCGTAATTCAATAACGGCCAGCACTGTTGCTGATAACGAATAAGTCTGTTTAAAAAGCCCGAATAAATATTATCGCCGGAAATAAGTCATCGCTTGCGTTAAATTTAAAAATGAATGATTACCAATGAAGTAACTAAAACTCACCCTTGTTGGAAATTCACCTGCAGCTTGAAAATCTGTGTCACAGGGTCACTGAACCGATCCTGGTCATCGATGGACGAGCCCAGTGCACAGCTGATCCCAGGTATACGACACTACCCAAAGTTAAGGGTCGCAATGTCAGGTGCGTCCAGGTCAACGTGCCGAATATTCACTTCACTGCACGGCTGCTAACACTGATCACTTTATTTACTTTTTATGGAACCTGTTGTTCCTCCGTTTTAAAAATTGGTGGCCCCGAAAGGGGCCGATTGTTGGCAATTGAAGAATCGGGATATTCTAGCGCAAATGCTCGCGCAGCAGCACTTGCGTTCCCGTCGTTCCGGGCGTACACCCAGAACATCCGGTAGTATTCCTGGGCTATGAACATTTCTGCAACGCGATTTCTAGCTGACTGACAGGATTTTTTCCAAGCAACTTCCGCTACCCCCAAGTAGCTTCTCTGGTTCCATTATGAGTTAACTCCCACCAGGCCAAGAGGCATTAGGTAAAAAGAAGCCAGCACACTTTCGGAACACACGTGTTTTGCAGAAGTGCACCGAAAACTTTCACAAAAGCCCGCGATCCGTCCTTCTACTGCCAATGTACCCATTGCTTCGAGATAGAAAACAGACACCACGTGTATCGGATCGAAAGGGTCCGAAGGGAAGAGGCGGAGAAAGTCTTCGAGTTGCTATAAAGAAGAAAATGCATACCATTCCTGTAGTCCCGCCTGCTTCGTTCTACCCTCAAATTAAAGACGGATCCCTTATCTCTCGTGTCTAAACACGCGCTCGAGTTTCAAAACAAAAGCACGCGTCGACGTATTCCGTGCGAGAGACGGTGGGCTTGAAGTCTGATTGGCCCTAGTCGAACCAATCTGCCCTGCATCCCTCCCAAACGGCCACTGTCCTCAAGAGGCCCTCTTGACAGCAATATCTCCTCCCCAAGGCCCACCTTCTCTCGCACCGAATACGTCGACGCGTGCTTTTGTTTTGAAATTCGAGCGCGTGTTTAGACACGAGAGATAAGGGATCCGTCTTTAATTTGAGGGTAGAACGAAGCAGGCGGGACTACAGGAATGGTATGCATTTTCTTCTTTATAGCAACTCGAAGACTTTCTCCGCCTCTTCCCTTCGGACCCTTTCGATCCGATACACGTGGTGTCTGTTTTCTATCTCGAAGCAATGGGTACATTGGCAGTAGAAGGACGGATCGCGGGCTTTTGTGAAAGTTTTCGGTGCACTTCTGCAAAACACGTGTGTTCCGAAAGTGTGCTGGCTTCTTTTTACCTAATGCCTCTTGGCCTGGTGGGAGTTAACTCATAATGGAACCAGAGAAGCTACTTGGGGGTAGCGGAAGTTGCTTGGAAAAAATCCTGTCAGTCAGCTAGAAATCGCGTTGCAGAAATGTTCATAGCCCAGGAATACTACCGGATGTTCTGGGTGTACGCCCGGAACGACGGGAACGCAAGTGCTGCTGCGCGAGCATTTGCGCTAGAATATCCCGATTCTTCAATTGCCAACAATCGGCCCCTTTCGGGGCCACCAATTTTTAAAACGGAGGAACAACAGGTTCCATAAAAAGTAAATAAAGTGATCAGTGTTAGCAGCCGTGCAGTGAAGTGAATATTCGGCACGTTGACCTGGACGCACCTGACATTGCGACCCTTAACTTTGGGTAGTGTCGTATACCTGGGATCAGCTGTGCACTGGGCTCGTCCATCGATGACCAGGATCGGTTCAGTGACCCTGTGACACAGATTTTCAAGCTGCAGGTGAATTTCCAACAAGGGTGAGTTTTAGTTACTTCATTGGTAATCATTCATTTTTAAATTTAACGCAAGCGATGACTTATTTCCGGCGATAATATTTATTCGGGCTTTTTAAACAGACTTATTCGTTATCAGCAACAGTGCTGGCCGTTATTGAATTACGGAGTTTTATCACAATAACGAACTACGATCACTTTTCGTTAATTTCCCGTTACATTACCTTTTCGTGGCTACGTTATTAACACAAGGATATTTACGTATTCCTTATCCTCCCACTTCAAATAATTATTTTTTTCGAATCTTCTTAAAAAAAACTGTGTATTCGTCTTTTTACGTTACACGTGATTTTCATCCATTTATCCTTTATTCATTATTCACATTAAATAACAAACAAACCATGACAACGCGTTCGATTTTATTTGTTACGTCTTTTTCATTTGCCATTCTACGCAATTTTCTTCGTTGCATGCCGAGTTGCTTGTTCACACTCGCAGCGCGGCGCGTAGCCACGCTAGCGCGGGAACTCGGCCGTCAGACTCGCGCTCTGATTGGTCGGTTCTTTTTGTTAATATCTCGTTAACGAAACATCGGACAACTTTTTCGCAAAGGAAAAAGTTGTTTACAATCACCCCCCGAATCACCCCCTTTAAGGACCCACAGCATTTTTGGGACACCCTGTATGTTCATTATAGACCTAGTGTCTCAACTATTATTTTGAATAAACTATTGTTACAATTTTTACGTTAAAAGAAGGACTCTCGTGTCTTGAAATTCTTTTCTTAATCGCATGCCACCCGAATCAATCCCATAATTCACAGGTAAGCCGCTCTACTTGTGAAAACTCCTGTAAGAACGACAACGTCTCGTTCGAGAACGTTACAGGTAGTTAATTTTTGTGACAGCGGTGGGATATAATTTGCTTTGAAACCGCGAAAGTGTGGCAAGGAGATACACTCTCCTAGCGAAGAACAAACTCCTTCTTTCTTACTAAGTCAGGCGCGTTAAAAGAAGCTAAATCATGGCTACAAGCGGAGTAGGATCTAATACCCCTCAGGTAGACGCAGTTGTAGAAGAATTACGACGTTTACAATTATGTCAAGAAAGCGGGCGTCAGCCGCATACAAGAATTCGCGATGCCGCGGACACGGTTCCGGTTTTCGACGGGCGAAACATTACTATACATCAGTTCACAAAATGCTGTAGGAACGCGAAGAGCATGATCGCGCCGAACGCCGAATACGGTTTAGTACAGCTAATCAAATGTAAACTATCCGGACAAGCATCTCGAGTCATACTTAACGGCGATTATAACACAATCGAAGAGGTAATTAAAGTCCTCAACTCTCGTTTCGCTCCACTGCATTCTTCAATCCAGTTATATGGAGAAATGTCAAAAATAGCTCAGTTACCGAATGAAACCACTGTAGATTATAGCAGTAGAGTCTCCGGGATACTCCTACAATTAAGATACTGTAATGAATTAGAGGTTCCTTTACACGTAGACCAATACAATAAATCAGCAGAAACTAATTCAATTAAAGCATTTCTAACGGGGTTAAAACCGGAAATATACGGACGAATGCGAACCGTAGAATTCTCTGATCTCGATACCGCCATTAGCGCCGCTATCAAAGCCGAGGCAGAGTGTCAGGAAAATATAATGAGGAATAAATTCGCGGAAGGACTATCGCACTCCGCGCAGTGCGCAAATTGTTTCGGGTACGGGCACTCAGCCACAGAGTGTAGCAGTAAATTCCCAGTAGGACAAATAGCTCAAATCAGCTGGCGATCGAAGTATTGTAATCATTGCCGGAAAGTAGGTCACACAATTCAGGAATGCCGGTACATAAACACCGCGCCCCAGTCAACAACAAGTAACTCTGGGTCAAGGCCGTCGCCGTATAATACCGGGTCTCAAACAATGCCGCGCCAAACCCAAACAATAGAATGTAGATATTGCAAAAACAAGGGACACACCATTCAGGAATGTCGAAAGAAAATGTATAACGACAAACGTAGGCTCGCAGAAACTCCAAATTCCGAACAACAAACGCTGACCGCTCCCGAAAATCCTATACGCAGTCAAGCCGTGTTAAAATTACGAATATCAGAAACATGGAGAGCCCCCAGTTTAGCATTATCCAGTCCAGATTTCAAGGCAGATAGGGTAATAATGATGATCGACACAGGAGCAGATTTGAGCGTGATAAAAGAAGAAGCCGTATCACCAGGCACACAGATCTTTACCGACGTCACCTACGAATTAACGGGAATTACCGACGGTACACTAGCTACAATAGGATACATTAAAGCAAGACTATTAAATACAGTAGCAAATATTCACGTAGTCAAAACCTTACCTACAGCTCAGGACGGAATTTTAGGGTCAGATTTTTTCCACTGTAGTGGAGCTGTAATAGATTACTCAAGAAAAGGAATCACGATAGGAAACAAATTACTTCCATTTCAAAACGTAGAAATAACAATACCAGCTCGAATGAGATATCAAATTCCAATCAAAATTCAAAATTCAAGTCTAAAAACGGGATACGTACCGAAATTAAATGTACACCCCAAAATCTTAATGGGTAACGCTATAGTAACCAACGACGATGGAATAGGATACCTATACGCCATTAACACTTCTTCCAAGGATATAAAAATAGAAATACCTTCGGTAGAGATAGAACCATACGAAGAAGTAAAATTTGAAGGAAAAATTGCATCACCGGACCATGTTAAACAAATACTCGAACTACTTCGTTTAAACCATCTAAATTCAGAAGAAAGAGCCAGCATCGAACAATTGATCGAACAATACACGGATAGATTCCACCTCCCTGGTAGTGAACTAGAAGCAACAAACGCTGTATTCCACAGAATAATTACCGAGAACGAGGCACCGGTAAATGTTAAACAATATCGATATCCCCAAGTTTATAAGGAGGAAATTAATAGGCAGATAAACGAACTCATACAAAACAAAATAATCTCGCATTCAACATCTCCATACAATTCACCATTATTTATAGTAACCAAGAAACGGGATAGTAAAGGAAACATACGTTGGAGAATAGTAATAGACTTCCGTCGATTAAACGAGAAAACAATAGGCGACGCATACCCCTTACCGAATATAGTGGATATATTAGATCAGCTAGGCAGTGCAAAGTACTTCTCCATATTCGATTTAGCATCGGGATTCCATCAGATACCAATGCACCCGGAAGACAAGCACAAAACCGCCTTTTCAACACCCTATGGACATTACGAATTCAATCGAATGCCTTTCGGGCTCAAAAACGCCCCAGCTACATTTCAAAGATTAATGGACCAAGTTCTTACCGGATTACAAGGAATAGAATTATTCGTGTATCTCGACGACATTGTAATCTACGCAAGTTCACTCCAAGAACACGCAACAAAATTCAAAAGATTAATGAATCGGCTAAGAGAAGCCAACCTATCACTGCAACCGGATAAATGCGAATTTCTAAAAAGGGAAGTATGCTATTTAGGACATATCATTAGTGAAGAAGGAGTTAGACCGAATCCAATGAAACTAGAAGCCGTTAAACAGTTCCCACAACCCAAAACTCCGAAAAATATAAGACAATTCCTAGGATTAGCCGGATACTACCGGAGATTCATAAAGAACTTTTCCAAGATAGCTAAACCATTGTCTGACCTGACGAGAAAGGATCACAGATTTGAATGGACAATCAAACAACAAATAGCATTCGAGACATTACGGGACGCCTTATGCGAGGAGCCTATATTACAATATCCTGACTTCAATAAACCGTTTATAATTACCACAGACGCCTCTGGTTACGCAATAGGCGCAGTACTAAGTCAGGGAGAAATCGGGAAAGAGCTTCCAATAGCCTACGCCTCAAGAATATTGAATGAAGCTGAAACACGGTATGCTCCAACAGAACGCGAATTACTAGCCCTAATATACGGCGTACAACATTTCCGTCCGTACGTATACGGGAAACGTTTCTCCCTAGTGATGGACCATAAACCACTAGAATGGTTACATACACTAGATAATCCTACCTCTAGACTCATGCGCTGGAAAATAAAATTAGCAGAATACGATTACAAGATCATATATAAGGCCGGGAGATATAACACTAACGCAGATGCACTCTCGAGGAACCCAGTAAATGCATTCCCATTACGAGTGGAAGGGAAAAGATCACATTCCCCAACCGCCACAAGTTCGGGATCCCCAAATCCAAACCCAACAAACAACCAAAAGGAGATGGATCATCCTCCTCATCATCATCAGAATTCAATCCAACTCAAATTACATTAAGGAGGAAATTAAAAAGGAAACACAAAACCTCAACAACCACATCGTCAAGCAAACCAGTCGAGAAAAAGAGGGGAATTGCACCAAAAGGGGAATCAGAGGAAATGGAGGTATCCACCGACAGTTTCGAAGCAACCAAGGATATCCACGTATCAGCAGAGGTTCACCCCTCCCCTGGACAAATCGGTCTTCCACCGTCAGCCCCCAGACCAACCACCCTTAATCGTCCTCGCAGCCCCCAACGAATGGAGACAGAAACAATCGAACCAGACTTTGATCAAATAATGGAAATAAGCGAAAACGTAGAAGTCCCAAGAAATCATACCTATAGAGAGCCTCCCAAAATAAATTCTAGCGATAGTAGTAGCAGCAAAGAAAACAGCCCACCAATAAGAGGAAAAAAATACTGCACTAGAGATTCCAGTGATACATTGACCGGACCAATATCCCCAGTAACAATAAAAAAAGACTCAAACAATAATTTTAAAATTGGACCACCCCGACAGCAAGTATCACCACGCCAACAGGGACTACCACAACACCAAAAACCACCTCAACAACGAGCATTACCCAAAGTAACCAATCAAAAACTAATTAAAAATAAGATAAAGGAAATCGCAGACCATTTATGGATGAGAAGGGAAACTGCAGGAATATACATTACTACACAAGGCAAACCAATGGGCGAGGAAAGCACGGAATTTATGAATAAGGAACAAATTAAAATTACCTTACCCCTGCCACTCCAGGCAGGAAGTATAATAGAAATTCCTAAAACAGAACGGACCATCTTAGGGATGGTGATGCCTGATCCTCCAAACGACGAAGCCTATCATACCATAATCAGGGACCTGTATAATAAAGTAACACAAAAAAACATTAACAAAATCTCACTACCAAAAACGGAAATTAATATATCATGGGAAAAATTAAAACAAATGATCACCCTAAGGTTCTTACAAACAAACATCAGCATCACACTCTGCAATGGCACTGTACAGCTGCCATCAGAACAAGATCGTCTAGTAATAATTAAAGAAAACCACGAATCACCAGTAGGAGGACATAAAGGGGTTACCAAAACCTACAACAGAATTAGAAATCTGTACCATTGGCCAAACATGAAAAAGGATGTAAGGCAACACATTAAAACATGCATAAGTTGTCAAAAGAAGAAATTAGTGCGAGCTAAAACTAAGGAACCAATGATAATAACAGATACACCACTGAACGCCTTTGACAAAATATCCATGGATATTGTGGGACCATTGCCATCCACAAAGTCAGGGAAAACATATATACTTACCATACAGGACAATTTAACAAAATTTTCATTAGCAATACCATTAGTCTCATTCACAAGCGAAGAAATAGCCCAAGCATTCACCACACACTTCATATGTCAATACGGATGTCCAAAAGCCATTCTCACGGATCAAGGATCTTCATTCATCAGTTCTCTCATGCAAAACTTTGCAAAGGCCTTCAATATCAAGCAATATAAAACCTCAGCGTTCCATCCACAGTCAAATGGTTCCCTGGAAAGAAGCCATCATGTATTAGTTGAATATTTGAAACATTACATAACCAAAGAAAAACAATGGGATCAGTGGCTACCGCAAGCAATGTTCTCTTATAATACTAGTATACATGAAGGGACCAAATACACTCCCTATGAATTAGCATATGGTAAAAAAGCCAGACAACCATCAAGTCTAATGCCTAATGACTCGCTAACTACATATCCAGACCTTGTAGAGAGGTTAGTTACAAAGTTGCTTAACATTCGCGAACTCGGACGCCACAATTTAGAAGACTCAAAGTATCGTCAAAAATACTACTACGACCGAAAGGTATCATCAGTTAATTACCACAAAGGCGATCAAATACTGGTTTTAAAACCTAAAAGAGACAAATTCAGCGACGAATACGATGGGCCTTACACAATCATTGAAGTTTTAAAAAACAACAACGTAAAGATAGCCATGGGCCCTCGTCGAACTAAGGTTGTCCACAAGGACAGAATAAAAAAAGCCTATACGCCACCAGACTGCGCCGTCCCTAGGGACATTACGGCAAATCATTAACAACTTCGCACCGCTAAATTCAAATGTGGTAGGGATTACATAAAGGGCTCATAAAGCAAAGTGACACCCTTGTGAAAACCACGCAGTAAATTTTTCTGAAAAGCTAAGCGCAACGAAAGGGGAAGAAAAGAAAGAAAAATAATAAGAACAAGACACAAAGAAAATCAAGGTAAGAACCTCATAAGCATTAAGTAATTAAAAGAACAAATTAGAATCAAATTACTAAAATCACACGTAATCTGCTGATACAGACACCATGTCAATGAAATCCCCTGAGGAAAAATGGATGCACCGCGAGTGGAAAAAAGAGGAAGACCCTTATCTAAGATTATTAGGAATGATCTGCCTAAAAGCAAAGTGGCCCAACCTACACACAGACCGAAGTGACCTACAACGTAGGAAAATTTGTTATCCTTGCTACAAGGGTTTAAACGCCGAGGAGACAATTTATTACACCCCTGCAAGCCGTCACCTGCTGACATTACGCAGGAATTTAATAAATTGTAAATACTGCATTATTTGCACCAATGAAATCTACACCTGGGGAGTGGCTGCTCAATGCACGGAATGCGTAGAAGCATTTATGCATTTAAGCAGCAACAATTACGAAGCCCTAGACTCAGGACTTTCTTTAAACATACTTGAGGTCCATGAAAGAGATCAACAGCGGCCTCAACAATAAATCACCATTATCTTTTCCACATATACCAATTGTCACATACTTATTTCAAACCTACCATCCTTATCCTTATCCCTATCGAACATGCGAGAACGACGATCCTGTACCAAGGACAAGCCGGGGCGCGATGTAAACAAACCGCGCATTCCTGAACAAAAAAGAAAACATAGCCGCGTAGTAAATAGAATAGGATAGAAGCATTCCGTACCCCAAACAGTAAGAAATAGGATAGCAACAGAAAAGGACAGTAAATTTCAGGGGAAAATATAGTCAATACGGGGATAGACTCGACGTAAGGAGAACAATATATATACAAAGGACATCATACAGTCAGGCTTCATTCGATTCCAAGTATACATTACGACAGAAAGCGAAACTCTTACCAAAATGCCAAAACGAGCGGGAAGGAAAGTAAGGAGATTATTAAATTCTATATCAACTCCGTCAACGGCGCCAACTCCGTTAACGCCGTCAACACCGTCAGCACCACCAACATCGTCAGAACCAACATGGAAATTGCACAAAATAACAATACCAGAAGTGGACTGGCAACCATACACGCGGCTTACCCATTCCGATCCACGGAGGCGCGCATGGAAGTATATTTTCCTATTCGGCACGGGAAATGCACCACCCCCGACGACAGGGACAACGATTAAGCCTAGTAAGAATATTAATATATTTAAACAAATAGAAGACGAAGTCGAGCGCCAGACTTCCTTTTGCTAACCGCTAACCCACGCGAAATAGTATATATATATAAAAAAAAAAAAAAAAAAACACATCTCTCGGGACGAGAGAAAAACCGGGCGGCGAGATGTAACGTACCGCTACGAATAGCCCCTACATTTTTTCGTTTCCTTATTATATTAATTAACATTTCTGTTCATTTGCGTTCATTCTACCTTATGTATTACTAATACAGTATTTCCTCGCTGTAGGCACGCTGGTCGGGACCGGCGTTGAACCCACATCCTGAACAGAGCCCTAATTCCGAGTGTTCGTTTCTCGCTTCTTTCTGGCCGAAGGGTGGAGCGAGATGGAACGCTTTGCGTGCGCGGCGAGTGTGCGCGACGGGCGCGAACCCTCAGATGGAATCGTGCCTGCGTCAAAATTTTGCGAAACGGTTCCCGTGCTCACACGTGGGCTCGTGACCATTGCGCGCGCACGCAAAGGACGCAGTGTGACGGCGTCCGAAAGACGGAGCGAGACAAAACATCAACGCGTCGTTTGTCTCGTACCGCCCGTGCTCGCTTCCAGTGCCTCTCGCTCGCTCTCGTTCCATCTCGCTCTCGCCTTCGCCGGACAAGAGTGAGACAGAAGTGGTGGGGATAGCGAAAAACCAACATCGTGTACACCAAACCGAGTCCACAATGAGACAATACTGTATTAAGAATACTTTAAACATTTTGTGAGCGACATCCCATGCGGCGGGAGTACAACGAATCGAGTAACGCGCAACGCATGCGCCTAGCCGTGAATTCAAACGGTAGACTCAGTGCCGCGAGTGAATCAAGCGGGCATGCGCATATAGTACGAACAACAGGATGCCAAATATTCTCAGCGTAGTACGCGAACGGCCCGAACCGGATCCGAATTATAATTGGTGCGCAAGATTCGCACTACCTGTGATTGGTGCGGTCAGTCCCACGAGCCGGTATAAATACGGGACCCGGCAGCAGCAAGGCTCTCTTGGTTCTATCACCGAACCTACCCAGACCTTGGCAGCTTTCATTAGCTCCTCAGTCGAGAAGAAGTTTACTTAAAATTCCAATTCTAAATCTCCCTCTCGAGGCAGCTTTAATTAGCCCCTCAAATACAATCAAACCTCTCGAGGAAGCTTTAGTTAGCTCCTCCATTTCCTCTCAAGGGAGTTAGCTCCTACACCTTCTTTCGAGGCAGCTTTGATTAGCTCCTCTCCCAAAACCGAGACCTATACAACGACCAATTCCAAAGCGTGGGGCCAGCTTATAGGCACCAGAAGAACGATTAATAATCAGAGGGAAACCATATCAAATCAAAGAGAAGGAATCCTTTCTAAAATACTACGTCAAACCGACTAAGCGTCATTACCGCGTTATCAATAAGCGTACTCAATACTTTATTACCGACCTAGCGTTTAAATCAAATCACCGTGCGATACGTCGTAACTATTTGTGTTCTATTATAAAACTCAAGAGACTGAGAACCATATATGTTCATTATAGACCTAGTGTCTCAACTATTATTTTGAATAAACTATTGTTACAATTTTTACGTTAAAAGAAGGACTCTCGTGTCTTGAAATTCTTTTCTTAATCGCATGCCACCCGAATCAATCCCATAATTCACAGGTAAGCCGCTCTACTTGTGAAAACTCCTGTAAGAACGACAACGTCTCGTTCGAGAACGTTACACGACGATAAACGCCGCAACGCTGAGCGCAATTACGGATGTGGTAGTCTCCTTAGTAACAGAGCCCTAAACGAGGCGAAGGAGGATAAGAATATATCTAGGTCCGCAGGACACTGGTTTAGCTCCTCCATAGCACGATTTATGGGATCGGAAGTATAATTCTGGTAATTTGGGGCCCGGGATACAAAAAGAGGTCTCGGACGCAGTGACCGTTGCGGAGCCTGAAAGCAAATCCTTGCAACAAGCTCTTGGCAGTTAATCTGACCATGGAGAACTTTGTATAAGAATAGCAGATCGGAACAAACTCGACGGTCGCTTAGAGTATGAAGCCTCGTTTTTAGCAAGGCTGGAATGTAATCGTGGTCAGTGAACTGCATAGGGTGACCTGATGCCCTCATGGCTAATCTCAGAAACTTGTGTTGAACCCTTTCAATTAAGTTAGAATATTGCTTGTGTCTGGGGCTCCAAATCACCGAAGCATATTCAATCTGCGGCCTAACAAGTGCAACGAATAGTAACTTTAATGTCCTAAGATGTCTGAAGTGTTTACCAAAACGGGCGATAAACCCAAGGGTTTTCATGGCCTTGGAAGTAATATTACGATAATGGTTGCGGAAATCCAGACCAGTCGTAAACAAAACACCAAGGTCTAGGACTTCAGCAACTTCAGATAAGGCGGTATCTCCAAGCATATATATGGACGGAATGCCTCTTACAGATCTATGGGACCTTAATAGCACACATTTATCTGTGTTTAGCAGCATCCTCTTGACGATACACCACTGCTCAAATCTAGCGAGATCAGCCTGCAATAAGTTCACGTCCAGAGCGCCACTAATGGTGCGGAAGATTTTTAGATCATCTGCATACATCAAGAATCTACTGTGCCGAAAAACATCCTTGAGATCATTTATAAAGAGAAGGAACAGGAGAGGACCAAGGTGTGAACCCTGAGGGACATCCGAAGTCACATTAACTGGATTGGATAACCGATCCTGCACCCTGATTACCTGCAGTCGGCCTTCAAGGTAACTGGTGATCCAAGCAAGGAGCGAACCGCTAATCCCGGTGGCGAGAAGTTTAAGATGCAGGATCCAATGATCCACCGAATCAAAGGCTTTCCGGAAGTCAGTGTAAACCGTGTCGACTTGTAGACCTGCATCCAGTGCATCGGAAACGAAGCAGTGGTATATCGCCAGATTTGTTGTCGTCGAACGACCAGGAACAAATCCATGCTGTTCGTCGCAAATGATATTCTCAAAGATATTGGGAATATATTCAAATGAGATCCTCAAAGATCTTGGGCATGACAGATAGTTTGCATATAGGTCAATAATTTCTAACATTGGAGCGGTCGCCTGCCTTGAAAACAGGGGTAACCAAATTGGTCTTCCATGCTTCCGGAAAAATCGCCCTAGCTAATGAGGAGTTAAATATGTGCCAGAGGGGCCTTGCGAGAATAAAACCACACTCCTTTAGGAACAGAGGCGGGATGCCGTCATATCCAGGGCCCTTTGACGTATCAAGTGAATTGAGCTTGGAGTAGATTTGACCAATAGAGATGGAAATCGAATGTATGTTTACAAGACCGTAAGAGGGCGAACCGGGAGTCAGGGCAGGCGCCACTCCAGCCTGAGGATTATATACAGAGCCAAAGAACTCAGCAAAAAGATTCGCAGCTGTCACATGTGACGTAGCCTCAGAGCGGTCTAGATACACCTTCCCAGGAATATCATGTCCGACACGCTTAGTGTTTACAAATTTCCAGAAACTTGATACGTTGTCACACACCGCACTCTCGACGCTATCAATATAAATACGGTGCTCGCGCGATAGGGCAAGCTTACAACGCGACCGAAGACCAGAAAAGTTCAAATAATCGCAAAAGGCGCCAGTCTGCTTATATACCCTATGCGACCTTTTCTTCTGCCGCATCAGGGACTTTAAGTCAGGGGAAAACCATAACGGAAACGTGGATCGGACTATAGGCCGGACAGGAATAAAGGCATCAATCGCTTGATTGATATGGCCATATAAACGCTCAAGGGCAACATCAGGCTCAGAGTCCCCAGTTTCCTTATCCCAATCTATTGAATTAAGGTAATCCAACACGCCAGGGAAATCGCCTCGCTTAAATTCCCTATATTCACGGTTAACGCATGTGAGATCAGGACCCGAGGCCAAACCGCTAAACAGTATATACAAGGGTGGATGATAGGCATCCCGTTCGATAAGGACATCAATGACTCGGTCAACAATAACATTAGAGCAGCTGACGAAGATGAGGTCAAGCAAAACGCCAAGATCGTTAAAGACGGTGTTAACTTGGGCAAGGTTGCAATACCCCGCACAACCAAGGAGAAGGTCAATGGCTGCCAACTCCTTAGATGATGCTCCCGGCCTTCTAAAGCACGCTTGCGCCGAATCGTTGAACCAGACCGCGTGAGGGAGATTAAAATCGCCGTACAGACAGAAGATATCTTCACTACACTTAAGGTACAATTCCATGACTGAGTCAACATAACTGGCATAAAGTGAAGTCTGGGATGCAGGTGGTATATAAACGGCACCCAGTAGTAGGTATTTGTTACTATGAAGGCGGACTCTGACAAATAATTGTTCGACCTCGGAGCAGCTGACAATGACAGGGCAGGAAGGCAATGAGTTCTTAACGGCGATGAGAACGCCACCGCCTCTTATGAAACAGCTAGTTCGTTGGGATCTATCGCACCTATATACAGTATAATTACGTAACCCAAGTTCAATTGACGATATTGCAGGGGTGAGCCAAGTTGTTATGTAACGACACATAACCATAACACCTGGTGCAACGGACACCAGCAAGCTCAGCAAGATGCGCAACCAAAAGTAGACCGCATACGTTGCAAGGCCGAGATCGACAGGCGGAGACCAGTAGGCTTCCCCCCGTGATCACCAAACCGCGACCCCAATTATTGTATATAAACCCACAGCCGAATTATCAGCAAGAATTATTGTAAAAGATTAGTTACGCGATCACAACCGTGATCGCTCGTCGAAGTGTCAGCTCAAATAAACCTTTGTTAAACCTACGGTGAGTTCTAACTCTTTAACCGGCAACGATCCACTACCTCTCGGCTCGACCCGAGAATCCCGTTCCCGGCATCTTCACCCGAACTATCGGAGCCCGGCGAACGATCGACATCGAAGAGGACACCGATCCTCAACAAAGTGCTGTCAACTGTCAGAAGAGGACACCAGCGACGAATTCCACATCGCAGCTCATCGACAGTCCAGCAGCGGCAACAATGATGACGAGGCAACTCCTGCTACACGTGCTGTAAGTGGGACATTTACTACTAAAGAGCCGAGCATCACGCCGTAGAAAATTTTTTTTCCATGCGACGAGCAATATCGTTAGGAAATAATCTCGAGCGAAATTTAGGCCTACCAGAAAGGCAAGAAATTGTACTATCTAAGGTTGACCGATTAGGCACCACAAATAGGGCCCGTAGTTTACCCTCGATCGCACCGACCGACGAGGAATACGAAGCAGCAGTCGACGCGATCCTTGAAATCGACGAACGCGCGCTAGCTGGCCGGAACCAATCACTAGAACACAATAGCTCAATAGCCGAGATCTTACAAAATTCGCTAGGGTCAGACGGGAATATAGTCTGGGAACGACTTTTCCCTTTCGAGAGTATAGATCCGAGTCTACTCCCTCCGGTAGCATCGCACCCCTCTGACGAGACGTGTTCGGAGACGAGCGGATTCACTAATACCTCGTACGATAGCGAAATTCTTGAAATCACTGAAAAAATGGTGATCCATAGTCCAAAGGGACAACAAACCACCGGAACTTCCAGGGCAGGAAGTTCTGGGGAAAATACCTCAAATCCGGAACTCTTAATAACTAGAGACGAGACTTCAGGGGACGAAACAATGGCGGGCAATGCAAGCCCCAACGATAGGCAAGATAGGGTGGAGCAGATGTTAGCCTTACTCCAGGAATCCGTGCATCAAAATTGGTCATTCATGCAAACGTTAGCCAACAAGATAATCGACATGCAGGAAACCAACGAAACAGGAATAAGAACGCGACTTGATATAGAACGCGATATTAATCACCGAACCCTAGAAGAAGAAGTGAGTAGGATGCGATCCTCATTAGGAGGCACCTTGCCAGAAGAAGGGAATAGAAACACGGTGCATTTCCAGGACCAAACGGATGAAGACAGCATACCGAGAAGGTCCAGTAATTTCATACCCCCCACTTTTAGTTTGGAAGGGCCATCTGACGTACCAACAGAATTAGGGGACAGTAGAGTTTTTAACGCCTTAAAACTTATACCTAAATTCGACGGGAAGCCCAAGGAATTAGTATCATTTCTAGAGACTTGCAAATACATAGTGAAAGCATTCAGGATACCTGAACACAGGGTAAAAATAGTACGAGGGATAAAAGCAACTAGGATTACCGGGATAGCCCAAATCGAAGTAAAAAATCGCCAAATACAGACGATCGACGAATTGGAGAATGTGCTGAATTCACTGTATAAACCAGCACGCACGACCGCGGCTGTGCAAATGGAACTTTTGCAATGCAGACAAGGAATGCAAGAAGATGCTCACGCGTACGGGAACCGATTATCCCTACTGCTCAACGAATTAATTGAGACCGGACTAGATGAAAAGGATTCAGTAGTAGAGAAGACAGCGGCCCTCAAGATATTCAAGAAACAGGCACACTGCATATTCCAGGAAGGACTCCGCGATGATCTAAAGATTCTGGTCGAATCACGAAGATCAGCCGACCTAACAGAGGCCGTATCAATAGCCATAGAAGAGGAACGGTCAATTAAGAAGTGGCCCACAACGGCCGATACGAACTGCACCACAAATTCCAGGGGCCAAACAGGACAGCGATACTGTCACAATTGTAGGAGGTCGGGACATTTCACCGAAGAGTGCTGGAAGGGCACCGGGAATGGGCCACGACAACCTGGTACAGGACCCGGAGGCTGGAAAAACCAAAATGAGGTCAACGAAAATTCCACAGAAAAGGGAACACCTGATACCAACCGCGGGAATCGCCAGTCGTACAACGACGATAGGTCACGTACACAGGGGCGGCGACCTTACAATGCTTACGCAGCACCAACGCAGTCAGGAGGATCACGGACTCTCCCCACAGCAGCGAGACCCGATAACTGCGACGCAAATCAAAAATTGCTTAGAATAGTGAAAAAGGATCCGCAGGAAGTTGGAACACCTAATTTTGCACAAGTAAAAATAGAGGAAGCAGGAAACAATGAAGTTAGAATGCTAATAGATACAGGAGCTGAAGTATCCATAATAAATAAAGTATGCGTCCAGAACGACGTAGCATGGAAGGAAAGCAAGGTACAACTAGTAACCCTAGCAGGAGGGACCATAAAAACACTAGGAGAAATAGAAGATACCTTTCCGATTGGGGAACAAAAAATTAAACATCCTTTATATATAATAGAGGACGGCACATTAACGGATTACCAAGGAATATTAGGCATAGATTTCCTAAAGAAACACGAGGCCGGAATACAGTGCAAAACGGGAGAAATCACGATCAGGGGTGAGCCTTGGAAAACTCTTCGGGCAAAGAATGAAATAACATTCCCCCCGCGCAAGCAGACACTAATAGAAGTAGAAGTGGATACCGGTCAAGGAAGGACAACCTCCTGTAATGTAAAACCATATCAATTGCCAGAGAATGCACAGTTAAAAGACAAGCTGAAGAATTCGGAAAATGTTGTTCTGAAAAATATGAAACCTTTGAAACGAAATAAAGGAAAATTCACCGAAGTTCCAACGAGGAAAAACGCGTTAGAAGCCGCTCACGAAGTATTGCAAAATTCTTATGCGGAGGAAGAGAAGGAGTTAAGTAATTCGTGTATAGAAATAAGAAGCTTAACCAATCAAGTGAATATTTTTGAAAAACCCGAAGCTATTAAACACAGCAAGAAATGCAGCAGAAATTAATAAACTTGGAAAAAGAAATGGGACTCAAATATCACGAAGAAGTCAATCGTAATAAGGAGCTATGGGAAAAACTGAAGAAATATGAGAAAGAAGATTCAGAAGAACAAACGTCAAAATGTAACGACAGTAACGCACTTGAAAATTTGAAGTTCGAAAAGGAAATTGAATTGCAAACATTCAAAAATAGGGTAGAAGAACTAGAAAAACTTATCAAGGAGTACCAGAGTAATAAGAATAAATTGTGTACGAAACTTTCAAATTGTAAACTAACGTGTACAGAGTTGAAGAAGGAGCTAGGTGCGCAGAATATCGTTATAGGAGAAGGTAAGAAGGAAACGCAGTCAACGACCGAAAAATTACAGGCAACTATACAAAGTATCGATAAAGAATTTGAGAATAGGAGAGGTATATTAACTAATAGGGATACAGGGTGTAAGAATTATAATATTCAAATTCATGAAAATGCAACAAAGTTAGAAAAGACTAAAGAAAAATCATTTGCTCAAGACGTGGAAATAAAGGTTCTTAAGGAGAAGACGCAGGGTGCTACGAAATTGAACAAATTAAATGAAGACTTAGAAAACAAGAGCACTGAATTACCTGTAGTATACAACGAACTTACGTCTTGTAAATCTGTAGTCTCTAACCTTAATAATGACCTTCGTGCAGATAATTCCAGCGTTCATTTACTTCGTAAGAAAAGGAGCAACTTAATTAAAAAAATATGGCACTATAAAAATTCTACCGACATGTTGAAAGAACACAAAATAAACGTTAAAGGCAACGTGATGAAACATTGTATGGAATTTAATAACGAAATGTCTATTTTAATGAATGTGCTTGTTACATGTTTAGAGGAAAACGGTACTGTCCAGACCGATAAAACAACCGCCTACCACCCAGAAGCAAACGGGACCCCCGAGAGGTCTCACAGAACGATAGTAAAATATTTAAAAAACTACATAGACGGGGATCAAACTGACTGGGACGTGTGGTTATCCTACGTAATTTATATGTATAATACTACCCCACATACAGCAACGGACTACACCCCGCATAAACTAGTCTACGGACAGCAAGCAGAACTATCAACTGCACCGAGGTTTGTGCCTAATGCCACATATAACTACGACGACTACGCACAAGAGGCTAAGGAACGATTAAGGACTGCAAATAAAGTAGCTCGCGAGAACTTAATAGTTAATAGCAAAACTACGTTCAAAAGGTAACGTACGACAAGAAAACCAAGAAGTACAATTCAACATAGGAGATGAGGTATTACTATATGATAAATTCACCGCGAACGGCGAAACAAAATACATAACCGCAAATACAATTATAACGGGAGTAGTCAATAACGCGAAATCACTAACCCAAGCACAAGTAGATAGGATAATAAAAGATCCTTTGAATTCTCACAACTTTATAAGCAACTCGACCAAATCGAGAACAACATTTCACTAGAATCACGGAATAGCAATACTAGCATACCGATATGGCACATAGTTTACCCTAGTGCTACTACAATATTAATATTAATTATAGTAGTACTTACAATCGCAATATACCTTATATTGCGCCAAAAAAGAATACAGGGAAGACAAGCGCAAGCAATGTACGCAACCCCTACGAAATTGAAAAGATCAGAACTAAATTAAACTAAGAAACGATTGTAATGTAAAAAATGTAACCGGGAAAAACAAATGTAAACACCGATAACACCGCCTTCTCATAAGGGGGGGAGGATGTTATGTAACGACACATAACTATAACACCTGGTGCAACGGACACCAGCAAGCTCAGCAAGATGCGCAACCAAAAGTAGACCGCATACGTTGCAAGGCCGAGATCGACAGGCGGAGACCAGTAGGCCTCCCCCCGTGATCACCAAACCGCGACCCCAATTATTGTATATAAACCCACAGCCGAATTATCAGCAAGAATTATTGTAAAAGATCAGTTACGCGATCACGACCGTGATCGCTCGTCGAAGTGTCAGCTCAAATAAACCTTTGTTAAACCTACGGTGAGTTCTAACTCTTTAACCGGCAACGATCCACTACCTCTCGGCTCGACCCGAGAATCCCGTTCCCGGCATCTTCACCCGAACTATCGGAGCCCGGCGAACGATCCGTTCGAGGACAACCGCGCAGTGCAGCCAGATTCTCAGAGAGAATCTCCACACCGGCTAACCTCGCAACAAAGTCTCGACAAAAATGATTACGTCGTAGGCCAGTGCGGATGTCAATAAGGAGTTACCTAGAGTATCTAACTTGGTACGCAGACCACGGACATTTTGTACATAAACTAAAGGGTTCAATTTAAGTTTTTTCTCGCAGAATCCTTGTGTGAATTGCTCGACACGATCTTGGGATGACCGCGAATGTATCGGATGGTCATCTGGGACTGCCCTTGCTCATGGAGGTCACGGAGCTTCTCCCTAAGCTGCAACAGAGTCTCGCGTTGTTGCTTGGTCTTGTCATCCGAGATCTTGTAGGGGCCCTTGTATCGATGCTTATTTTGGAGGATCTTCTTCACCTCAGCTGCAGAGTCAAGGCGGACACAGAGAGGTCTGCACTGTGACTTGCCCGGTTTGCCAAGACGATGGGTGACGAGAACTTGGTTGGGGAGTGGGCACATCTCACTCAAGACAGCGCGTGCAGCTTCTGCGTCGGCCGAACTAGAGAGCTCCTGCGGGGTTACACGAGGCTCAGGCATCCCAAAAATAATAATGTTTTTGCATCTGAACTCCCTGTCATTCAACTCGTCGATGACGTCATCCGCCGAGGGCGAAGGCAGCTGTTCGGATGGGACAGTGGTCGAGTTTTCAAGCGCCTTGACACGATCGGTCAATGAGCTAATGTCCGATCTCATAGCCCCCAGGTCCGTTCTTATAACCGACAGGATGTCATCCCGGAAGGCAGATAGCTTCGAGTCAATTAGTTCGCTTACGATATCCCTAATAGCATCAGCAGACGGTAACGTAGCGAGTGACGCAGAGAGCGACTGTAGCGTAGCTGTTGCTATAGGTGATACTGCCTGTGCCGGCGAAGCGATGTCTTGGCTGACGGCGGTTGTAGGAGCCGGGGATACCGAACAACAATTTAAGAGATTCTTGTCAAACCAAGGATGACCCGTACGGCTGAGACATGATGATCCTGGATGAGAAATCACACCACAGCCTGGACACGTAACTGGGTAGGCAACAGGGGTGGAGCAGCCTTTACATTTCTTAGCTCCAGGCATTTTGAAATAATAGGAACACTGACAGGTCTGCGAAACAAGCTAGAGGTTCCACTCGAAACACGGCCACAGCACTGCTTATAGAGTTAGAAGACAGACTATACGTCGTGGGATTAAAGAATATCTAAGGAAGCACTTAAACAAGGTTCAGAGAAAAACAGCACGAGATTTAACGGTAAACCAATCTTCCATGAGTCACACAATGAGGCACGTGCTAACGTACGCTTAACCCAAAACGATATGTTTGGCCTCGCGAAGTTCCTCGGATGCGATTTCGTTATCGTGACCCGTGTGACCTGCCGCGCGAGATGCTACGAGCAATCTCAGTCTATCGATCAATTCGTTCGGATCGTCCCAGTACACATAATCGATCGCGTTATCGGTACCCGTCATCGAATCGTCGATTGGTAATGCTTGTCCTCGTCGCGTGACCGCGTCACCCGCGCCCCCATTCATACCCACACCCCTAACGCGTCTGACACCCGACGTTCGCACCCCACCGATTATCGCGGATATGATTTTCTTATACTTGTACCCCCTGTTACCCAGCGTGCGCTTACTCGGCGAATGGTTTCGCTTATGCGCGTTCGTTGATAGTATGATGCGTCGGTACGAGTGCATATCCGCGTCCGTGTACGTGCTAACGCTGGGTATTCGCATGAACAGCAGTTCGTACAAACCCCGAGTTCCCGCGTATCGCGTTCCGTTGACGCGAACGTCGTCACTGTCCTCGTCGATTGTGAGTACGGAATCGCCGATCATTAGGTCTTCGTCGGACCCCAAGTATACGCCGTACACGTTATCGATTCGTTTCTTTGTATCAGTGAAGAACAGACGCAGGTATTCTCGCGACAAGGGTCCTTTGGCGTTCCGTACATACACTTCGATATCGTCGACGGGGTTGCGCAGCGAATCCAAATCATGAACCTTTGCTGACGACTCATCATCCTGAATTTTTTCATCGTCTTTGTCGTCGACATCATCAACAACATCATCAACAACATCATCAACAACATCATCATCATCAACATCGTCAACATCGTTTACATCGTTGTTATTATCGTCGTCGTCGTCGTCGGTGTTGTTGTCGTTGTCAATGTTGTTATAATAATAATAATAATAATAATTGTTTATTAACGGAAATAAATTCCTCTTGTACATAAGAAACGGCATTGAAGCTCTTAAGCCTACAACAAAGACATCGCGGGTACCTATGAAGTTAACAATTCTATGACGCTAATGTGCTGCTCCTCTCAGCGCCAATTTAATTTTTGACATAAATGTGCCAAAAGAATTGGAGAAAATATCCACATTTAGAGCTAGACGGTTTGCTGTATTACATACTCTGTTTAACGGATCTATCTCGGCCAGATTCGTCCTAAAGTAGCGCGATTGAAAAAGCTCCCTGTAGCGGAGTGGTCTGGCTTGAGCATTGAGGCCAACCAAACACACTAATTCCGGACAATTTATATCATCATGTATCAAGTTGCGCAAAAAGGCAAGATCCAGAGCAGTCCTGCGATCTTCCAGTGTATCCATATTCAGCCACGACAAAATCGGTACATAATCATGATCGTCAAAAGACATGCTCCTGCCTATCAGATAACTGACAGCCCGAAGAAATTTATGTTGCACTCTTTCAATCATTCGCCTGTATTTCGCTTGGTGTGGCGACCAAACAACACTAGCGTACTCCAATCGCGACCTGACCAATGAGTTGTACAACAAGCGCACCACGTGTATGCCCTTGAAATCCCTAGCACATCTCTTGATCAGGCCAAGATTTTTATTGGCAGCACCCGAGATATTTCTGACGTGCTGGGCCGTCGACAACTTCGAGTCATATGTGACCCCCACGTCACAGATACAAGAGATTCTACCTAATATAGTGTCGCCAATCCTGTAGTCGTAGATCAGAGCACTCTTCCGTCGGGTCATGGACATGATGTGGCATTTGGAAGTATTTTTGAGGCCATTCGTACAGCACCATGCAGAGAGCCGATCCAGATCCGCCTGCAAACCCCGCGCATCCGACAGAGATTCCACAATCGCAAAACCCTTCAAATCGTCCGCGTAAAGAAGCGGTCTAGCGAAAGAGAATTGCTGTGCAATATCGTTTATGAAAAGGATAAATAATACAGGCCCAATATGAGAACCCTGTGGAACACCGGAATTAATGAAAAAGTTGCCCGAAAGAGTGCCCTGGACCTTGACTGCGAACGTCCTGCCGTGCAAGTAACTCTTAATCCAATTCAATATGCAATCTGAGAAGCCAAGTAGCGCAAGCTTCTGAACAAGTAACACGTGACTTACGGAATCGAACGCCTTCGAGAAATCCGTGTATACAACATCGACTTGCGCGAGCCTCTCCAGAGCGGTAGCGACGTAATTGCCAAAAACTGCCAGGTTAGTGACAGTCGAACGACCCGGTACGAAACCGTGCTGCGAGGTGGAGATTACATTATTTTTGGTAAAAAAGCTAAGCTTTGCCGTAACAATTTTCTCAAAAATTTTGCCCATGGCGCATAGGATAGACACCGGTCTATAATTCTTCACGTTCGCTCTCTCCCCGGCTTTAAAAATAGGCGTCACCACACTCGACTTCCACCGGGTAGGGAACAGCCCTAATTTCAGCGATTGATTAAATAATAACCGTAAGGGTCTCGCCAGTGCGCATTGACACATCACCAGGAAAGACGGAGGCACATTGTCATTGCCGGGACTCTTATTAACATCCAGTGCACCCAGTGCCTCAAATACCTCGGCCAAGCCGATGTCCAAGTCCGGAATATCCCATCTAGGTGGTGCACTAAGGCTCACACCAGACACCCCTGGCTGATGCGAGACGAAATTGGAAACGAAGTGCTCAGCAAAGAGCGCCGCAATACCCGTGGCGGAGTCCGCTAGATCATCGCCTGAGGCCATGACTGCAGGAAAAGCACTCGCCTTTCGCTTAGAGTTAACATACCCCCAGAAAAACTTGATGTTTCGCGGAATGCTGGCCTCCACCAGGGATATATGTCTATTGTGATCCCTGCGCACCATAGCTTTACACTCAGCACGTAACTGTGAGAAACGTAAATAATCTACCCAAGAGTGTGAAAGCCTATACCGTGTATGCGCCTTCTTTTTGGCTCTGACCATGTACCTCAGATTTTTCGAGAACCAGCTTGGAAAGGATGATGGGTAAAAGACGCGCCTAGGAATAAAACGCTCGATAGCCTCGGTAATAGAAGAATAAAGAAAGTCCACTGCCTCGTCCAGGGGAAGTTGTTTTAAGCAGACATCCCAGTCGATGGAGCCGAGCAAACAGTTGATGGCCAGGCAGTCCCCGGACTCAAAGACTAGACGCGAATAAGGTTCCCTGGGTAGCGGGCCAGCCGATTGCACCCTGATCGAAGTCCATAGCGCCGGATGATGTAGATCAGCATCCACTAACACCTCCGGAGCCGCCTCAATGACCAATGAGGTGTCATTCGAAAAAACAAGATCCAGAGTGATGCCCCTGTGATTACGGATGCCATTTCTCTGGAGTAAACCAATTTCACTAAAGGACTCCATTAACGTGTCAATTGCCTCAGCTTCTTGCCATGACGCCCCTGGGATAATATCGGCGCTCAAGTATCCCGAATCCTCCTTCCAGACCGCGTGTGGCAAATTATAGTCCCCGAAAAGATAAATGGCATTACCGTCCAAAACACCCCGTAACTGGGCAGATATAGCCACACAGTGGTTACTGTAATGCACTAGATCCGCGGCAGGCGGGATATAACAGACTCCAAAATAAACGACCCGTGACTGCAAGTTGATTCTGATAAGCAACTGCTCAACTCCACACCCCTGTACTGACACTCTCGTGCTACGTATGTACCTACGCACAGCGATCAGGACTCCCCCGCCACGTGTGTGCAGGCTCGTCTCCGTACTCCTGTCCATCCGATAAATGTTAAAATTATGCAGCGCAAGTTCCGAATCGAGAAAGCCTTCTGTTAGCCAAGTTTCAGTCAAAATAATCACATCCAGGTCCGCCGAGAAGCACGAAACAGCACTAGCGAAGGCGGTCAGCTTCGTTCGAAGCCCACGCACATTCTGATAAAAAATGTTAAGCACCTCTGGACTTAGTCCCCGTTTTTTGGCTGTCTCGGTCCACGGGAGGGTACAATGGCTGGGATTCCGTAATCGTATTTAATTGTCAAGTTCTCCCCCTCCTCCCTGCGACGACTTAGCTCAAGCCTGAGATCTGCCAGGTACTGCCTTTGCCTTCTAGTGAGATCCTGCCTGATCTTGACCTGACCAGTGTTGGAACATGCCTTTAGGATCCGCTGCACCTCCAACCGGGAGGCCATAGTGACCCTCACCGGTCTGCACCTATCCGGGACCCGTTTACCCAGCCGAAGTAGACGCACATGGTCATACGATCCAGCAGAGACCGAGTTCAGGAAACCCTTGACTTTCGCCATGTCCTGGGAGGGTGACCCCGGATGCAGAGGGTCCGGTCCTGCTTCGTCTAACCCAAAGATAACAATATTCGAAGCCCTGTGTTGCCTTTCGTTGATCTCCCTGTGAATCTCCTCTGGGTCGCAAGGTTGTTGTGTAGGTATCCCACTCCCACCTAGCTTGACCTCCATGTCCTGAACCCTTTGAGATAGTGACGAGAAGGATTGACGCAACGCCTCAAGATCGGCTCTGACGGAGAGTTTGAGATCCCCCAGTAAAGAACTGAGCTCCTCTCTAAAAATTTGCCGGACCTTTTGGAGGGGAACGACATCACTCGCCCCTGCGTCCCTCTCTGCGGATCGAGACGCACGAGTGTCAGCCGCGGGCCCGGGACTTCGGTGTCGTCATCGTCGTCGTTATCGTCGATGTCATCATCGTCGTTATCGTCGATGTCATCATCGTCGTCGTCGTCGTCGTCGTCATAGTCGTTAGAATCTGGAACGTTATTTCGACATTCCTTGGTTAACAACGGAGTAACGGGTCGAAGTCTCTTCGATGATTGTTGTTGTTGATCGTATTCGTGTTTCCTCTTCACTGGTCGCGATCGAGGCGTTGAGCGCATTTTCAACGCGGACGAGTTTTCGATCAATCGTTTCAGCGGTTCGACGATGGGACGCGTACTCGCCTCCACAGCCGCTTCCGTAGCCATTTTCCCAATTTTCAAGGCCAAGCACTTTTTACGTCTAACGTCCCTGACTTTGGCGATTTCCACCTTTGCGTCCGCGCTCCGACGTTTCGTTCCTTTTTGATGTTTCGTCCCATTTTGTCGATAACGTCGGCGATGTTTTTGTGAATGCTTCGGGTCGTCGTCGTTGTTCCAGGTTATAGCAGTCGTTGTCGTCGGTGGTTCGTTGGCCATTTCGTGTCGCTCGATGAATGACTCGCGGTTTACTGATGTCAGCGAGCTACGACAAACTCGTTAAATCCTCTTCGATATCGACCTTCGTACATGGAACTATCCTTATCGATCACCACGAAATCGTATCGTCGACGCCAACATCTCGCGCACAAGTCGTTGAACGACTCAAACGTCATGTCTGTGTTCACGTGATCGTTGTACACGTGACGCAAGTTCGTACCATCTTGTTTGAACAGCATGAGAAAATTCGAGTTGTCCCTGATCAAATGTTTCGGTATTCTAGCGTACGATTGACATAAATACAAGCAATCCACGTTCGCGTGACGGCCCATGGAGAAGTATTCGCGTATCGCGTTCTGTTCGTCGCACGCCACATCGTCGAACACGAAGATCGAATCGGGCCGAGCGTCTCTCGGTGAAACGATCTCAGCGATATCAAAACCTGTTCGAGATATCGATACTTTGGCTGATGCAACGATTTCGAGTATACGTACACGTTCTCGAAACGCAAACCGTTCGGACTCTCTAACATACTTAGAAGTACGTTCGTTTTTCCGCACCCGGACGGACCGCAAATCACACCTCGTACACTGTGCGGTAATAATGGGCCGTGTCTGTTCGATCGACTCGGATCCCTATCATCCTCGAGCATTCTGTTCGCGGTCACGCGAATAACGTCCGACTGTTTCGCGAATCGCATATTATATAATCAACTATTTATATTCGTGGCACGCGTCGAGCAGGTCACTATCACAGTGATCGGTGACGCGTGCGTACGCGTTTATTATTGTAGTAGCTATCGTGACAATTCTAACGTATATGATTGTATCAGCGACCGCAACGTCTCACGGACTAGGGAAGAATCAGAGGAGGAAGAAGAATAATCAGAAGAAGAAGACTGGATCGGGTCTCGTAAACGGTATCATAAACCGTTCGAACTACACGTTCCAGGTTATCAGTTCTGCGGACCGGGAACGCGTTTGCTAAAGCGATTGGCTCGTGGCGACGAAGGTGTGAATCCTCTGGACGCAGCGTGCCGCGATCACGATATCGCGTACTCTAGTCGCAAGGATTTAGAGGGGCGACACGCGGCGGATCGTGCGTTAGCCGAACGAGCGCGAGAACGAGTATTCGCGAACGCCGCGACCTTTGGTGAAAAAGCAGTCGCGACTGGAGTGTGGGTAACGATGAAGGCTAAGACTAAACTCGGCATGGGTATGAGAAGGACGAAACGTAAACAGCGAAAGTCTGGAAGGAAACATCCGCAACGGCGACGACGACATCGCAATCTACGAGTGGCGAAACGCGGTAGCTTTCTTCCATTTCTTCCGTTCGTGTTGCCTGCTTTATCAGCTATCGGGGCATTGGCCGGTGGAGCGGCTGGTATAACCAAAGCGGTCAACGATTCAAAGGCCTCTCGAAAACAGCTGAAAGAGACTTTTCGTCATAATAGGCCGATGGAGTGGCGAGGGATGCATCTGACACCGTACAAGCGAGGCGCGGGCTTGAACCCGAGACGCCAACGACGACTGCGAACAAAGAAAAAAAAAAACGCCGATCGCATAGACGCGTGGCGACGGTGGCGGCGATAACGCAACAACCTATGACGAACCTGCAATTAGAACGTGAATGCGCGAGCATCCCGTTCTTTCGAGGAGTGTTTATGCGCGACACGCTTCCTACGCGCGTACGAGGCAACGAATGCGGTATTGCGAATCTGGATGAGAATCGAGGCACCGGTACGCACTGGGTCGCGTACGCCAAACGCGGACCGCGAGTACAGTACTTTGATAGTTTTGGGAATCTGTGACCTCCCGCGGAATTGATCTACTATTTCGGACGCGATACAACGATCACGTACAATCACAATCGTTTTCAACGTTTCGACGAGATGAATTGCGGTCGCTTGTGCATGCAATTTTTACAGCAAAAGTCTATGGAATTATGGCCTATACACTAATATTACTACCGGTGTGCGTGTGTGTGTGTTTGTGTGTACTAAGATTATGTTACAATGTATCCATGCGTAATGGTGATTCACACCTTCTATAATGAAGACTCATAATATCGATAAATTGCCGAGTATTCGTACGCGCGCGTCACTTCCCCTCTCTCCGTCTCGCGAGTGTAATCTATGATATGTCGTTCACGCTCACGTTAACGGGTCGCAGCAGCGCGCTCACGGTAAACTATTTTCCACCGATAGATTTGAGTGATGGTCAATACGAATTAGGACTCGCGGACTTGGAGACGTTTCACACGATACCGAACATCGACTAGAGCAACGATAAATTCTATTTCGTCGTGAACTATGACACCGAAAACAACTCAATCGCCGACATCGCTAGTGAATGTATTACGATCCCCCACGGCTCCTGCGAATTAGACGCTATCGCCGAGTATCTGAAGCAACGAATACTCGATCGATATCCTCGAAGACGCGGTAACAACGAGAACGACGATGACGGCAAGTACCCTCTAATGTTACGAGCTAACAACAACACCATGAAAAGTGAACTGTACTGTTCGTTCTTTGTAGACTTCACGAAACCGAACAATGTGGGTTCGTTGCTAGGATTTTCCCCGAATCGCGTCTTATTACCGAGAATCTGGCACGAATCCGACGGACCCGTAAATATTATAAACGTTAACGTGATCAGAGTAACGTGCAACATCACTACCGACGCGTACAGTAACGATAAACAGGTGCACACGATTCATGAATTTTCGCCTCACGTACCTCCAGGATATAAGATATCGGAAACTCCGCGACATGTCATTTACCTGCCGATCGTCGCACGAGCAATACACGATCTAACGTTGTGCATCGTTGATCAACACGATCGCACTATAGATTTCCGTGGAGAAGAAATAACGATTCGTCTATACCTTCAACGACGTCCGCGCGATAGGTAGCGTGATCGTGCGTGTATGTGCGCGTGTATAGTATGTTAGTGTTAGATCATACGTATGAATCATCAATCGTCGCTGATACTCCTACCGTCTCTGCATTGCGTCATCTACGCAACCCGTTATCTACAGACGAAAGTGGAAGAAGAATAAAGACGGGAGGAGCGATAAGAAGAGGACCGGTAAGAAGCATAAGAAAGCCGTTGACTCGTCGAAACGTACGTTGCCTACGATCGTTAGGCTTCATCGTCGCATAGTACACACGCAACCACGATGTCGATTATTTTGGACGTGGCGAATACGCCAACCTTCGACAATCGTATCACGAAGATCGAGTTACACACGTATAATCCGTACGCCAACACAACGTTCGACAATAGCGACGAGATAAGAATCCCCATACAGCAGCAAGATCTGTACACGCTTCCGTGCGAAAGTTTTCTCTACATCGAAGGTTGTGGCACGTTGACAACGCAAGACGCGAAAGGTCCGCCAACGTCCGCGACCGCTGTTCTCGACAATAATTGCGTCGCGTTCATGTTCGATGAGATTCGATACGAATTGAACGGTGTCGAGATCGATCATTGTCGAAATCCAGGAATCACTACCACGTTGAAAAATTTCGTTTCGTTGTCAGCCGAGAGAAGCAAAGCGCTTGCGAATGCCGGTTGGAATTATGACATCGATTACGATAAGGATACTTTTCATTCGGGCACTTTCAATTTCTGCGTACCCCTGAACGTGTTATTAGAATTCTGCGAGGATTACAAACGCATCGTGATGAATGCGCGACACGAGCTAATTCTTATACGAGCGCGAGATGATTCGAACGCGATGCACTGCACCTCCGCCACTGCGATCCCGAAACTTGAGATACGCAAGGTGCTGTGGCGTATGCCCCACGTCGTTTTGGAGGAAGTTAATAAACTATCGATGCTTCGTATATTGGAAAGCGGACGACCGATCGCGATGAGTTTCCGATCTTGGAGCGTGCACGAGTATCCATTACTGCAAGCGAGAACGAAACACACGTGGACCGTGAAAACAACGTCGCAAATCGAGAAACCACGATACGTGTTATTCGGCATGCAAACGGATCGAAAGAATCGTCCAAATAAACCCGCGTGGATATTCGACCCGAATAATCTTACAAACTTTCGACTCTACCTAAATTCCGAGACGTATCCGTACGATGACATACAAATAGATTTTCCCAAGTATAAATTCGCGATCATGTACAATATGTACGCGAATTTCATCCGATCGTACTACGGTCACGGAGAACCGTTGCTGTGCGCGAGCGAATTCCTTAAATACGCGCATATCGTGGTCATAGATTGTTCTAGGCAAAACGAATCATTGAAGAGCGCTACGGTGGACGTGCGAATAGATTTCGAATGCAAAGAAAATATTCCCGCTAATACTTCAGCCGTCTGTTTGTTCATACACGATCGTATAGTCGAGTACGACCCTTTAACCAACATGGTACGCCACTAATATAGCGTGCGTACGAGTTCGATTACTACTACTACTACTACTAATACTACTACTACGAATACTGCTACTGTTTTAAATCGTCGAAGTTGAAGACCTCAGTTGCTGTTCCGACATCGTCGCCAACGGTGCTACCTAAAACGTATAATAATGTTCGCCATTGTCGATCTACAAGAATTCAATATCGAACGCGAGTTCGTCGTCAAAGAGATCGCGATTCGTGCAAACATCAACAATAATAAAACACCGACGATCAGTCATTGGATCTTCGAACCGCCATACTTCTGGGAACATCTGAATTCGCGGGATCACCATCAAGCATCCTGGCTCGCGAAGCATCGTCACGGGCTTCGCTGGTCTGACGGCTATGTTCCATAATCCAAACTTCCGGGGCTCCTCGCCAGCGTACTCGCGAACATTGACTTCGTAATCGTGAAAGGTGCGGAAAAGAAAACGTGGATGCTGCAACTACTACCTGACATAATCGTTGAGGATGTATGTAATTTGTACGAACTGACAGGACGAAAGATTGTAACGTACCGCTACGAATAGCCCCCACATTTTTTCATTTTCTAATCTTATTTTGTTAGTATCCGTGTTTAGTTTACCTTTTGTACAAATTAGTATTAAGAATACTTTATATGACATCCCACGCGGCGCGAAACCAGTGAATCAAGTGTCGCGCGACGCATGCGCATAACCGAACATTCAAACATTAAACTCAGTGCCGCGAGTGAACCAAAGGCGCGTGCGCACACCCTACTATAAACCGGACGCCGAATAAACCTAGCGTAGAGCGCGAGTGGCGCGAACCGGACGTTAATTCTAATTGGTGCGTTTAATCACGCAGCGTGTGATTGGTGCGGGTTAAGTTCAGGATTGTAGTATAAATATAGGCGCGCCGACATGCGAAAAGCAGACTTGGTTCTGCAACCGAACCACGAGACTTAGGTCGCTTTCGTTAGCCCCCTTTAGTTTTGACAGTCTAGAGTAGTATCTTTAAAACCGACTACCAAATCCTATTACGAGGTCGCTTTAATTAGCCCCCTCAAGACCCATTACGAGGTTGCTTTTGTTAGCCCCCTCACCACCTCATCCTCCAAGCGTGGGCCAGCTGATAGGCACCAGAAAAGTTACCAAATCTGAAGGAAGGAGGCAATCAATTCAATTTCCACCTGGGGACGACAAATAGACGACTACCTGGCTACCATCCTAGAAAGCGAATCCAAGCTTATAGGCAACTGGAAGCCATTCCTATAACAGGAGAAGGAACACTCCCAGTATATCAATTTAAACATTTCAAATCGACCTAGCATCATTACAATCGTTAAAACACACAGTTCAGGAAGAGACTATAAATCAAACGAACTATTTAGCGCCGAAACCAATTTCCATATTCATAACGAAATACCGCCTTAGCGTTAGGTAACGAAACCGAATTCCATATAGCGAATCAATACGTCGTAACGTATTCAACTAATTGTAATAATCAAAACGACTTCGCGTCGTAAAACACTGTTCATTTCGACTTAGAGTCGACAACGTTCATTTTTTAATAAACCATTGTTAGTTTTACTGTAAAAGAAGGATTCTCGTCTCTTGAAATTCATTTCTCAATCGCACGCCACCCGAACCATCCTGCAATTCACTGGTAAACCGCTCTACTAGTGAATATCCTGTAAAGAACGGCGACGTCTCGTTCGAGAACGTTACAAGATCCACAACACCAACACCAACAACAACAGTAACAATAACAACGCTCGAACTGTCGAAGACGACGGCGGCTACGACGTTGACGATGATTATTGCAGGATCATGCCTGACATCGTGGACCCTGACGTTCCTAACCTGAGCTCTATGTCTTCAACGAATACCCTTCGGTGTGCATTTCACAAGAATTGTGGTGTTTGCGCGCTAGAGAATGTCGGGAAAATATGGAATTATATACGCAGCGTTACCTAATGTAAGTCCTACACACGCATTGCATCTACTTTACGCGTCATATGCAGAGAAACGAATATGTAAGAATTATTTTTTTTTTGTTTTCTATAGCGATGAACACAACGACGGCGGTGATGATTGCAATGACAGCGACGGCTGATTCCTTTACCCACGAGCAAGAATATCCCTCCCATACGAACGTTATTTCCCGCAAATACAGATATTATAATTTTAAGTACGCATGGATGGGTGGATGTACATGAATAAACACACACTGTTTTGAATAAAAAAATGATATTTATTTAAAAAAATATATTTTATATTTAAAAATATTGAAAAAAAATATTTAAAAAAAAAATTTCCTTGACGTCACGTCCTGCAACACACAGAGAAAACATATATGTATAGAAGGGCAAGTCGCGGATAGCGCGTGGTCAGGTTGGCACTCAATGACTGACGAGAATAGGATTAAGATATAGCTTTATTAAAACAGTATCGCACGGGACGGTTCCTCCAGCCAACGTCTTTCGTCGGTCGCCAACAGAGAACTAACTTTTAACTGTCGAATCTCTCCTCAACAGTCCCCCATGACTCACTACTATTCCGTCGCTAATACGCCGTCGGCGGTCGATCGTTTGTCGCGCGAGCTTCTGTAACCTTTTCCTTAAACCAACAATCGTTTGGGACTGTCGGCGACGATCGCCGACTGCCTAGCTAATCTACCTCGGTTGGCACCATCGACATCAAAATGCCTACATATGAAACGTTGGTAATAGCACGTGACACATCAAACAATTAAAATTCACTCGTACTCACTCTCTGAATAATCGCCCGAGGTACCAAAAGTCCCCCTGTTAAAAATTCAACATCAAGTGTGTCATCGCGCCACATGCGCCGGGCTGATTGAATTCTTCTTCTCAACTCATCGCAGATTCGCCCGTCCTCCTGTGTTGGATACTGCCACCGCTGAAACAAACACATGAATCGATTAAAATCATTGAATGGTGTACGCGGATCATTTGTGCGAAACATCACATACCAACAACTGGATGATCACGTCACGATCCCCATCCCGCGCATGGGCCTCGATGTTAGCCCGACGCTGAAACAAACGCGTGACTAGATTAAAACATCGTCGATTGATGTCCGCGTATCAGAATAATTTTTCCAGAAACGTCACTTACGAGGCGCCCGAGCGTCCCTAAATACTCGTGGCTCCACTCGGCCATTTCATTTTCACGTTCTTGCTGTAACAAACATGTGATTGGATTAAAACACTGTTGAAAGGTATATGCACATCAATATTTTTTTTTTGCGAAACATCACTTACGAGAAAACGAATCACCTCCCGCCGCTCCGCTCGCCACGCCCTCATCATGTTATCACGTTCACACTGAAACAACTCCTTCCGATGCTGAGGGTGAAAGGGATTCATTCGCGGCGAACGACAAACGCGTCGCGGGGGTTACGTCAACGGGTCGGGCGTTGATCGTTCGGTGCTTGCGATGATTGTAGGTGTGTACGAGCGCGGGTAACAGGTTGACCCAACGATAGGACGCGTTCAAGGAGAATTTTTTCCACATGAGGTTTTTCAGCGTGCGATTGAAACGTTCAACGATCGACGCTTTCATCCCGCTGTACGTGGAGTGATGGTTGATTCCGCGAGTCTTCACACATCGTTGAAACTCCGCGTTGTAAAACTCCTTACCCATGTCGGTTTGTAAATTTCGCGGACATCTATCGCTCTGCTGCAACACGATCGTGAACGCCGCGGTCACGTCGCGTCCACTTTTTGTTTTCACGGGTATGGCCCACGGGTATTGTTTCGCGTACGGACGCATCTCCACCAAATCGGCCTGCCACAAGTCATCGTAGCCGCGAATGACGACGCTACGCCGCGGAAAATTTCGTCTCGCGGGAGCGTGTAATTCGTTCACTAATTGTACTCGCTCCTTACTCATGCTTCGCGGGTGGGTGGGGGATGGTTACGACGTTCCAAGGATGTTAGAAGTAGTATGAGTTCCTCGAGTGCTCGCAAAACGCAATCGATACACGTTTTTCGTGATCGTTCGTTATTATTAGACGTTTCGGAGCCGTAGCCGCTATTGAGACAGTCATTGATCATCGTCGTCGTCGTAAACCCTCATTCGCTTTTCGCGATTCCTTTCGTTTGTACAGATCCGTGGTCGTCAACTCTTCGAGTCTGTCTTTCAAGTGATCCAAGCGTCGTTCCATCGCGTTATTTAAATCATCCTCTAATCGAGACAATTGCGCGTTAACGATATCCGTCATCGTTCTTTGTATTCGCGTTTCGAGTTGAGATCGTTGATACTCGGCGTCCAGTCGAGCGCTCGCGATAGCAGTTTCGATTTTTTGGGTAAAGCGTTCGTCCACCGAGGACAATAGTCTCGTCATTGCCATTCTCGCTTCGTCGTCGTTGTTGTTGTTGTTGTTGTTGTTGTTGTTGTTATTGCGTAACGAGGTGCCAAACTTATTCACCGACATAACGATGCGTATGCGCGAACACCACTGACGCGATGATCACCGAATCGTTCAATTTAAGATATGTTTAGCCTCGCGAAGTTCCTCCACGATGGATGCGATTTCATTATCGTGACCCGTGTGACCTGCCGCGCGAGATGCTACGAGCAATCTCAGTCTATCGATCAATTCGTTCGGATCGTCCCAGTACACATAATCGATCGCGTTATCGGTAACCGTCATCGATTCGTCGATTGGTAATCCTTGTCCTCGTCGCGTGACCGCGTCGCCCGCGCCCCCATTCATACCCATGCCCCTAACGCTTCTGACACCCGACGTCCGCACCCCACCGATTATCGCGGATATGATTTTCTTATACTTGTACCCCCTGTTACCCAGCGTGCGCTTACTCGGCGAATGGTTTCGCTTATGCGCGTTCGTTGATAGTAAGATGTGTCGGTACGAGTGCATATCCGCGTCCGTGTACGTGCTAACGCTGGGTATTCGCATGAACAGCAGTTCGTACAAACCCCGAGTTCCCGCGTATCGCGTTCCGTTGACGCGAACGTCGTCACCGTCCTCGTCGATTGTGAGTACGGAATCGCCGATCATTAGGTCTTCGTCGGACCCCAAGTATACGCCGTACACGTTATCGATTCGTTTCTTTGTATCGGTGAAGAACAGACGCAGGTATTCTCGCGACCAGGGTCCTTTGGCGTTCCGTACATACACTTCGATATCGCCGACGGGGTTGCGCAGCGAATCCAAATCATGAACCTTTGCTGACGACTCATCATCCTGAATTTTTTCATCGGCTTTGTCGTCGACATCATCAACAACATCATCGTCAACATCGTCAACATCGTTTACATCGTTGTTATTGGCGTCGTCGTCGTCGTCGGTGTTGTTGTCGTTGTCAATGTTGTTGTCATTGTTGTTATCGGTGTCGTCATCGTCGTCGTCGTTGTCGTCGTCGTCGTCATAGTCGTTAGAATCTGGAAGGTTATTTCGACTTTCCTTGGTTAACAACGGAGTAACGGGTCGAAGTCTCTTCGATGATTGTTGTTGTTGTTGATCGTATTCGTGTTTCCTCTTCACTGGTCGCGATCGAGGCGTTGAGCGCATTTTCAACGCGGACGAGTTTTCGATCAATCGTTTCAGCGGTTCGACGATGGGACGCGTACTCGCCTCCACAGCCGCTTCCGTAGCCATTTTCCCAATTTTCAAGGCCAAGCACTTTTTACGTATAACGTCGCTGACTTTGGCGATTTCCACCTTTGCGTCCGCGCTCCGACGTTTCGTTCCTTTTTGATGTTTCGTCCCTTTTTGTCGATAACGTCGGCGATGTTTTTGCGAATGCTTCGGGTCGTCGTCGGTGTTCGGGGTTATAGCAGTCGTTGTCGTCGGCGGTTCGTTGGCCATTTCGTGTTGCTCGATGAATGACTCGCGGTTTACTGATGTCAGTGAGCTACGACAAACTCGTTAAATCCTCTTCGATATCGACCTTCGTACATGGAACTATCCTTATCGATCACCACGAAATCGTATCGTCGACGCCAACATCTCGCGCACAAGTCGTTGAACAACTCAAACGTCATATCTGTGTTCACGTGATCGTTGTACACGTGACGCAAGTTCGTACCATCTTGTTTGAACAGCATGAGAAAATTCGAGTTGTCCCTGATCAAATGTTTCGGTATTCTAGCGTACGATTGACATAAATAAAAGCAATCCACGCTCGCGTGACGGCCCATGGAGAAGTATTCGCGTATCGCGTTCTGTTCGTCGCACGCCACATCGTCGAACACGAAGATCGAATCGGGCCGAGCGTCTCTCGGTGGAACGATCTCAGCATTGTCCGAGTAGGGAAAGTATTCGATTCCGTCGACGAGCGACAACACCTGTTCGAGATATCGATACTTTGGCTGATGCAAGGATTTCGAATATACGTACACGTTCTCGAAACGCAAACCGTTCGGACTCTCTAGCATACTTAGAAGTACGTTCGTTTTTCCGCACCCGGACGGACCGCAAATCACGCCTCGTACGCTGTGCGGTAATAATGGGCCGTGTCTGTTCGATCGACTCGGATCCCTATCATCCTCGAGCATTCTGTTCGCGGTCACGCGAATAACGTCCGACTGTTTCGCGAATCGCATATTATATAATCAACTATTTATATTCGTGGCACGCGTCGCGCAGGTCACTATCACAGTGATCGGTGACGCGTGCGTACGCGTTTATTATTGTAGTAGCTATCGTGACTATTCTAACGTATATGATTGTATCAACGACCGCAACGTCTCACGGACTAGGGAAGAATCAGAGGAGGAAGAAGAATAATCAGAAGAAGAAGACTGGATCGGGTCTCGTAAACGGCATCATAAACCGTCTGCCGTTCGAACTACACGTTCCAGGTTATCAGTTCTGCGGACCGGGAACGCGTTTGCTAAAGCGATTGCCTCGTGGCGACAAAGGTGTGAATCCTCTGGACGCAGCGTGCCGCGATCACGGTATCGCGTACTCTAGTCGCAAGGATTTAGAGGGGCGACACGAGGCGGATCGTGCGTTAGCCGAACGAGCGCGAGAACGAGTATTCGCGAACGACGCGACCTTTGGTGAGAAAGCAGCCGCGACTGGAGTGTAGGCAACGATGAAGGCTAAGACTAAACTCGGCATGGGTATGAGAAGGGCAAAACGTAAACAGCGAAAGTCTGGAAGGAAACATCCGCAACGGCGACGACAACATCGTAACCTACGAGTGGCGAAACGCGGCGGCTTTCTTCCATTTCTTCCGTTCGTGCCGCCTGCTTTATCAGCTATCGGGGCATTGGCCGGTGGAGCGGCTGGTATAACCAAAGCGGTCAACGATTCTAAGGCCTCTCGAAAACAGCTGGAAGAAACTTAGCGTCATAATCGGGCAATGGAGGGGCGAGGGATGCATCTGACACCGTACAAGCGAGGCGCGGGCTTGAACCCGAAACGCAAACGACGACTGCGAACAAAGAAAAAAAAAAACGCCGATCGCATAGGCGCGTGGCGACGGTGGCGGCGATAACGCAACAACCTATGACGAACCTGCAATTAGAACGTGAATGCACCAGCATCCCGTTCTTTCGAGGGGTGTTTATGCGCGACACGCTTCCCACGCGCGTACGAAGCAACGAATGCGGTATCGCGAATCTGGATGAGAATCGAGGCACCGGTACGCACTGGGTCGCGTACGCCAAACGCGGACCGCGAGTACAGTACTTTGATAGTTTTGGGAATCTGCGACCTCCCGCGGAATTGATCTACTATTTCGGACGCGGTACAACGATCACGTACAATCACAATCGTTTTCAACGTTTCGACGAGATGAATTGCGGTCGCTTGTGCATGCAATTTTTACAGCAAAAGTCTATGGAATTATGGCCTATATACTAATATTACTATCGGTGTGTGTGTGTGTGTGTGTGTGTGTGTACTAAGATTATGTTACAATGTATCCATGCGTAATGGTGATTCACACCTTCTATAATAAAGACTCATACTATCGATAAATTGCCGAGTATTCGTACACGCGCGTCACTTTCCCTCTCTCCGTCTCGCGAGTGTAATCTATGATATGTCGTTCACGCTCACGTTAACGGGTCGCAGCAGCGCGCTCACGGTAAACTATTTTCCACCGATAGATTTGAGTGATGGTCAATACGAATTAGGACTCGCTGACTTGGAGACGTTTCACACGATACCGAACATCGACTCGAGCAACGATAAATTCTATTTCGTCGTGAACTATGACACCGAAAACAACTCAATCGCCGACATCGCTAGTGAATGTATTACGATCCCTCACGGCTCCTACGAATTAGACGCTATCGCCGAGTATCTGAAGCAACGAATACTCGATCGATATCCTCGAAGACGCGGTAACAACGAGAACGATGATGACGGCAAGTACCCTCTAATGCTACGAGCTAACAACAACACCATGAAAAGTGAACTGTACTGTTCGTTCTTTGTGGACTTTACGAAACCGAACAATGTGGGTTCGTTGCTAGGATTTTCCCCGAATCGCGTCTTATTACCGAGAATCTGGCACGAATCCGACGGACCCGTAAATATTATAAACGTTAACGTGATCAGAGTAACATGCAACGTCACTACCGGCGCGTACAGTAACGATAAACAGGTGCACACGATTCATGAATTTTCGCCTCGCGTACCTCCAGGATATAAGATATCGAAAACTCCGCGACATGTCATTTACCTGCCGATCGTCGCACGAGCAATACACGATCTAACGTTGTGCATCGTTGATCAACACGATCGCCCTATAGACTTCCGTGGAGAAGAAATAACGATTCGTTTACACGTTCAACGACGTCCGCGCGATAGGTAGCGTGACCGTACGTGTATGCACGCGTGTGTAGTATGTTAGTGTTAGATCATACGTATGAATCATCAATCGTCGCTGATACTCCTACCGTCTCTGCATCGCGTCATCTACGCAACCCTTTATCTACAGACGAAAGTGTAAGAAGAATAAAGACCGGAGGAGCGATAAGAAGAGGACCGGTAAGAAGCATAAGAAAACCGTTGACTCGTCGAAACGTACGTTACCTACGATCGTTAGGCTTCATCGTCGCATATTAGACGCGTAACCACGATGTCGATTATTTTGGACGTGGCGAATACGCCAACCTTCGTCAATCGTATCACGAAGATCGAGTTACACACGTATAATCCGTACGCCAACACAACGTTCGACAATAGCGACGAGATAAGAATCCCCATACAGCAGCAAGATCTGTACACGCTTCCGTGCGAAAGTTTTCTCTACATCGAAGGTCGTGGCACGTTGACAGCGCAAGACGCGAAAGGTCCGCCAACGTCCGCGACCGCTGTTCTCGACAATAATTGCGTCGCGTTCATGTTCGATGAGATTCGATACGAATTGAATGGTGTCGAGATCGATCGTTGTCGAAATCCAGGAATCACTACCACGTTGAAAAATTTCGTTTCGTTGTCAGCCGAGAGAAGCAAAGCGCTTGCGAATGCCGGTTGGAATTATGACATCGATTACGATAAGGATACTTTTCATTCGGGCGCTTTCAGTTATTGTTCCGGGATCGCGCAACGTATACGTGCTTGCCTCTGGGTTACGTGATATCGCAATCTCTTAATTTTATATCAGTATCTTTTCGGGTACCTATGCTACTTCTGAGTGCATCGGACTGGTGCAGTGGTCAGTTTGAGGGATTTAACTTATATTAGTTAATTCAGCCTCGCCGTCTAGTAGCGGTCGGGTCTCTTTCTGTGACAATTATATCCGGAGTTCGAACACAGTTTTGGAATGTCGTGTTGTGCCCTGCGAGGTGGCACGCAAGGCTGGTAAGGGAAATGGTGATGTCGTAGGTACGGAGTGAATCAAAGATGGGAATCTACGGGGTGCACTACACGGTTATTTTCAGATGTTACTCTTTATTATAACCTTAACTTAACTAGACTGGGAATCACAAGTGTTAAGTCGCGTTAGCACGTCGAGTGTCAAAACCAGAATGTCCGTTAGCTGTGTTAGGTAGGTTTTTATAACCTGCTGGGCGTGGTACGCGTTACTAAGCCCGGTCGCGGCGATGCGCTTACATATTGCTGATTTGATAGATTTGGTCGCTTAGCGGCTCAGCTGGGAAACTTCTCGAACATAGCGAAATGTCATATGATATGTATAATATGTCAGGCGGCGCGTGTGCTTGGGCGTTTCCTGGGCACAACATCCCTTCCCCCTAAGGGAGAAAAAGCCATAGCTTTTTCTTAGCGGTCGGTTAACATTGTTTCTTAACTAGTAATTCGGTACATATGAATATTATTAGTTTACAATTGATACGACCCTTATATAATAAGATTACAATATCTCAAAGGGAATTGGTGGAGGACGTCCCTTCCTTACTAACTATTTTGATTATAGCTTCGGGTTTTTGCGTGGTTTTGTCGCGACTTGTGTTATCCGTTGTACAATGTCGTGGTGTTCTTGTTTTAAGGGGAACAATACATTTGTAGAGTGTAAAGATACATAATGTGACAGTCAAGAATCCTGTTATCGAAGATAGTGTAAAAAAACTGTAGTGATAGTCGGTAGGTATGATCTCGGGTTTTTCCAAGTCATTCTGTAGTTCGTCTAATTTTTTGCTAACTTTGTTTAGCTCTTCTGGGTGTTTGATTATCCTTTTTAATTCGAAATTAGTGTTGCGATACGAATTTACAGTGATTAGTGGAAGTGTGATTTCGCCTAACGTCAAATTGTAGTCTGGTAAGTAATTCCACGTTTTTTCTATTCCATATTGTTTTCCAGTTTCTATAGTAAATTCGGCGGTAGTGATAGTACATTTATTTCTTATAGTTATTATACCAGAGTCCTTAATACTATACATTTTCGTGCCTTTATTGTCGCAAGTCGCTGCTAATTGTATCGGTTTTGGTGTGATATAAATCCATGCGCCAGGTTGCTGTAATTCTATTAGGATAGTGTGGTTCAGGGTCATTACGCGTATTTTACAATTATTCGGTTTTTTCGTTAACTTGGTGTATAACTGTACTTCGCATGGTCCGTATGGTATCGCTTTGAATATCGGGTGGTTAGAGGTGCAGAGATATAGATCGTTAATAGTTTTACAATTCATTAGGTCTTGTTTGCTTAGTTGTATGTAATCTTGCACTGTCGTATCGAGTACTACGTAGGAGTCAAGGGGTTCTATATACGCGTAGAATGATTCGTTTACTTTCGTGGGTACTGAATGTACTTTGCTTAGCTTGAACCTTTTTGAGTTTAGCAGTGGAATGTCTAGTACTACGGTTATTGATTTTGTATCTGAAAAAGCTGAGAGAGTAAGGATTTCATATAAGACGTGCATGTTTTCTAATTTTATTCCGATGGGGAAATCTAGTCCTTGTGGTATATGAGCTAGTGCTGATGTGAGATACGTTATGATTTGCGCTGGCGGTATCAATCGTGGGTTTAGGACTCCTTTCTTTATGTCCATAATGAATTCTAGTAGGTCTTGCGTGTCACGCAGGAGCGTTTCTGCCACGCTATTTATTAAAACGAGATTTTCGTCTCAAACAAAAAAAACTTTAATAAACTTTTAAAAAAAAATTTTTGTTAATAAATCTTTCTTTTATAATTTTACTTTATACTAGTTGTTCGAGTATGTTTACTTCCTTTCACGATTGCGTCCTCTTCTTATTCTTACTATTCGATAAAGTGTTTTAGTCTGTTTGCGTGTACGCGAAGCATTCGTCGTCCTTTAATTATAGTATAGTTATAGTTATCATGTACGCCTTCGATCGTGTAAGGACCTATCCAAGCGGGGTTTAATTTCTTTGATCTTCCGCGTCTCACGGTCTCGTCGTGTAGTAGTACTTGGTCTCCTATCTTGAAGGCTTTTTCGGTTGACTTTTTATCGTATTGTCTTTTAGATTTGTCTTTGTTGATCCCCAAGGTTTCGCGCGCCATGTTATTGGTTGACCGTAACCTTTCACGTAATTCTTCGGCATATTTGTCATACGTATACGTTAGTTGCGGTACCTGGTTTAGTGAGGACGGTAACGTTGCTTGTCTCCCGAATACGAGTTCGTAGGGAGTGTAGCTAGTGGACGAGTGCGGGGTAGTATTGTACGTAAACATCGCATATGGTAACCATTCATCCCAATCGGTCTGGTCTTCCGTGATAAAATTCTTCAGGTATTCTGCTAACGTTCTATGGCTTCTTTCTAGGGCTCCGTTTGATTGAGGGTGATAGGCTGTGGTTTGTATCTTTTCGATCTTGAGCAGTTTGCACACGTTTTTGAATACTTGGCTAAGGAAATTGGTTCCTTGGTCTGTTAGCACCGTGTGGTACGATACGGTGTGGAATACCGTATTCACATATTATTCTCGTAACGAATTCCTTCGCTACCGTGTTCGCTTCCTGATTCTCGAGAGGTATTGCTTTACTGAACTTCGTTAGTAGATCTTGAAAGGTTAATATGTATTTGTTTCGTCTGCTGGTCTCGGGTAATGGACCTACTATGTCTAGAGCACATTTCTCAAATGGTTCCGTCGGGGTGTCTGTAATCACCATGGGCGCTTTGGTTAATTTCGTTAGTTTATTTTTCTGACATTTTTCGCATCTGGAGATGTACTTTTCTACATCTTGGCGCATTCCTGGCCATGAGTGGTTTAGTTTTATACGTTCGAGTGTTCGTTTTACCCCTAGATGCCCACCTAAAGGCGTGTCGTGATATTCGCGTAGTATTTGATTTTTAAAGTCTTCAGTATATGTCGTATCGTTCGTGTTTTCATCTGGTCGGGTCTTGTCTTCTTCGTTGGTGCTTTCTCCGTCGACGTTCAGTGCGTCGGTGCTGAGTTGTCGTTTCATTCCTCGCGTAATCGCGAACATTCTACTGAGGGCGTCAGCGTTATTATTCGTCTTACCCGCTTTATATTCTATGCTGTAGTCGTACTCTGCTAATTTCAATTTCCACCTCATTAATCTAGAGCCTGGGTCTTTTACGTTAAAGAGCCAAGCCAGAGGTTTATGGTCGGTTACGACGGTAAACTTGGTGCCATATACGTATGGTCTGAAATGTTGTGTCGCCCATACGATTGCTAACAACTCCTTTTCGATAGTACTATAGTTTTCTTCCGCTTTGTTTAACACTCTACTTGCGTATGCTATAGGTAAATCTTGCCCAATCTTTCCCTGCGATAATACTGCTCCTAAAGCCTTTCCGGAAGCGTCTGTCGTCAGAACGAATGGTTTCGAGAAATTGGGGTATTGTAGTATCGGTGCAGTTGTTAGTTTTTCCTTCAGTATTTCGAAGGCTTCCTGTTCTTGTGCGGTCCACCTGAATGCCTGATCTTTCTTTAATAATTGCGTTAAGGGTTTAGCGATTTGTGAAAAAAATTCTATGAATCTCCTATAGTACCCTGCTAAGCCTAAGAACGATTGTACGTCTTTTACGCCTCTTGGTACCGGAAAGTTTCCGACAGCATCGAGCTTCGAGGGATCTGGTTTGATCCCGTTTTCGGTTATCACGTGGCCTAAGTACACGGTTTCTTTTCGCAAAAATTCGCACTTGTTGGGTTGGAGTTTTAAGCCACTTTCGCGTATGCGTTCAAACACTTGTTCTAATCGATCTTGGTGGTCTTTTAATGAACGTCCGTATACAACTATGTCATCTAAATACACGAAACATTTTATTCCTTGTAGGCCCGATAACACGGTATTCATTAGTCTTTGGAAAGTCGCGGGAGCGTTTTTTAGGCCAAATGGCATTCTATTATATTCGTAATGACCGTACGGCGTCGAAAATGCCGTTTTCTCACGATCTTCCTCCTTCATGGCGATTTGATGGAATCCTGATGCTAAATCTAGGGTTGAAAAGTATTTCGCCCCACCTAATTGGTCTAATATATCGGTTATGTTCGGTAAGGGGTACGAATCTCCTATAGTTGCTTCATTTAGTTGGGTAAAATCTGCTACAACCCTGAGTTTACGCTTTCCTGTCGCGTCGGGCTTTTTCGGTACTACTAGCAACGGAGCGTTCCATTGACTAGCGCTCGGACGAATTATATCTTCTTTTATCATTTCTTCTACTTGTCTGTTTACCTCTTCCTTATGCGCTTGTGGCAATCTATACGGCTTTACGTATTTGGGTTTTGTATCCGGGGTTAAGGTAATGGAATGTTCCGCCTTCGTTGTGTATCCTAACTTGTCTCCATCTAATCCGAATATATCATTATACTTTTCGCACAGCCCGCGTAAGCTGGCCTCTTCCTCTTTATTTAAGTGTTCAGTTCTAAGGTTTTCACGCAAGATTTGCATTCTATTTCTTCCGTGTACGGCATGTACCTCGTTCGTCGGGGTGACGCGTTTTTGTTCGGAGATCGCGTCCGTCGGGTCAATTACTTCTCTCGTCAGCGTTTCTAATGTCACTGTTGGCGCGTTGATTAGGGCTTCTTCGGTAGTAGTATTCATTACGCTTATTATACATCTCCCGTTCCGGCCTACTGTTAGCGAGTTTCCTATGAACACTCCTGGCTTAATGGATCGTCCTTCTACTATTCCTTCACCTTTGTTCGTAGTTCTAGCTAGGAGGATGGTCTCGGAACGCGGTTTTAGAGTTACGTTTTTTCCTGAATATGGGAATTATATTCCGTACAACTCTATTCCTTCGTTCGCTCTGATGCAAACGTCGTGTCTGGCCATAAAATCTTGTCCTAATATTCCGTCTGCTTTTAACGGGAAGTCGTTTCTGACTAACCGACATGGGTGTGTTACGGATTTATTTCCTACTTTTAAGTTTAAGTGTATTAGACATAACGTTTTTATTTTCATAGGGGTTATTCCTCGCAACGATACTATTTCGTCTTCGGCACGGACTTTATCTTGTACCTTCCCTATCTTTATTAAAGTGATATCGGCTCCAGTGTCCACTAACATATCCGCTGTCTCGTCTATCAATTCAGGCGCCCGTATTTCGGTCGTGTTTTCGAACTTAGTAGTTGTCACCATGTTCGCGCGGTACGACTCTACTCTAGTTCCTGCGTTAGTTTGTCTATCGTCCGACGTTCCGCGGCTCGAGGATGGGGGATCTTGGTTAACGCTGGCTTGTTCTCGACCTTGATTTCTGTTAAAATACTGTCTCGTATCTTCGCGTCTATAATTCGTATTTGTATAACGCGGTCTATTATCTCGCCCATTTGCTCTTTCTCTTGCTCTGCACTCCCTGATTTGGTGACCCGGTTTTTTGCAGTAGTGGCAGACCATAGCTACTTGCTGTACTTCTTTTTTTATAGGCGTTTGTTGCGTCGGATAGTTTTCTCGCGGCATGCTTAATCGCGTATAGCAGTTCCTGGCTATATGTCCTAATTTATTACAGCGATCGCAGCGCGGTACGACCGACCTTTCGTTTCCTTTGGGTAGATTACCGAATTTCCGATAATTTCGCGTAGCATTTAAACCCATTGCCTGTTCTTCTTCTATTGCTGCTGCTACAGCAGCATTTAACGTAGCGTAGTTTCTTGATCTAATAATTGTTCTCAATTTTAAATTCAACCCGAGGGTAAAAACATCTAGGGCGCGTTCTTGCACTGATTCTGTTAGCGCCTCATTTACTTCGTCACTGTTCCCTGGTTTTACCGATAGTTCAGATAATTCTCCAGCTAACTCTTCTACTCTACACGCAAATAGCTTTACGCTCTCTCCTTCTCGTTGGTGACAGGCATGAAACTCTGCTCCAACGGCTCCTATAGATCTTTTGTCTACGAATAAGGAAGTTAAGATGTCTTTCAACTTATCGAATGTATCTACATCTTTGTACTCTAATACCTTGGCTGCTTTGCCTTTTATTTTTGTTCCTATCACTGTTTTCAAGAATCGCGACAACTCATTCGAGGGGACAAACTCCGCGGCGCTCGTATAAGACTTCAAAAATTCCGCTAGCTCGTCAGAAGATTTTCCTACGAATTTATCGACTAATGACAGCGCGGTCGCTAATCTTTTCACGTCCGGTGACGGTACCGGGGAGCTATTTTCCACATTTAGTGACATTTTTCTGTCTTCTGTCCCTTCTATATCCAATAAACTAAAGTCCGCTAGTACAATAGGGTATTCTCTATTTGGCGTTACGAAGTGTTCTGGGGACGATTCGGCACTAGAACCGTCGTATTTTCTAACGCTTAGTCGCAAAGGCGACGGTCGAAGTGTTCGGCGAGACGGTTTAGAATGGTCTAAAGAAGGTAGGATATCTAGTTCCTCTCGTACGAAGATAAGTTTTTTGTCAAAAAAACGATTCGAATGATCGTGACAAGCTTCTTTGACCCGGGAGTTTAAATCGAATTGCGCGTTCGTCTTCTATAGACATTCATGCACCGTTTCCAGTTTTTTTTTTTTTTTTTTTTTTGATAGGACTCTGGTTTACAATAAGCACTTTTACGCTATTCGGTTACTCACAACGCTACTCTCCTCCACATGTCGACGGCTCGGTCAGGCGTCCTCTCGTCCGTGAACCGACGGCGGTGATAAGAGATGAAACGGATCCAGCAAGGTCGATCCGTACAGCTGTTTACTGCGTGCTCCGACGGCTGTTACCTTCGTACGGCTCTCCGTCCGTTCTCTGGGTGCGGCTTCCTCTCGTTCCTCAGTCCCCAAGTCCTCTCGTGCGTCCTGGTCCTCGGATCAGCGACGTCCTCGTAGGTGGATTGCGGTGTTTAGTTAGTTGTAGTTTCACCCGTTCACTCTGAGGCTGATTTTACTCGTCTCCAGGCTCGTCGTCGTTCGGACTGCGTCGAACGTTTTTCTCGAAGACCGTTCCTCGGTCCTCTGTGCTACCTCGGTAGCGACGATTGCCTGTCCTAGCCAATGTGACTGCGAAGACCCAATAATCTTGTCGGAGGTAGTTCAACCTCAGTCGACGTTGATCAATCGGTTGCGTCAAGGCTCGGTAAAATTTTTACGAAGCACAATCCCACCGCTGCCACCAATTGTTGTGCCCTGCGAGGTGGCACGCAAGGCTGGTAAGGGAAATGGTGATGTCGTAGGTACGGAGTGAATCAAAGATGGGAATCTACGGGGTGCACTACACGGTTATTTTCAGATGTTACTCTTTATTATAACCTTAACTTAACTAGACTGGGAATCACAAGTGTTAAGTCGCGTTAGCACGTCGAGTGTCAAAACCAGAATGTCCGTTAGCTGTGTTAGGTAGGTTTTTATAACCTGCTGGGCGTGGTACGCGTTACTAAGCCCGGTCGCGGCGATGCGCTTACATATTGCTGATTTGATAGATTTGGTCGCTTAGCGGCTCAGCTGGGAAACTTCTCGAACATAGCGAAATGTCATATGATATGTATAATATGTCAGGCGGCGCGTGTGCTTGGGCGTTTCCTGGGCACAACAGTCGCCTGCACCCAAGAAGTGCAGCGGCTGCAGTGCTCCTGTCGCGTATCCGGTTTGGTGTGGGGATTGTCGTACAATAAGCCATACGGGTCACTCTTGCCTTGCTCGTACGGGTCACCCATGGTTTAACGGAAAACTTTTAAACTGTCGTGCTGGATCCCCCACGCCGCATGTTGTTGTTGACCCGAACGTGGCTCAGCCGGTAACATCGCAGTCGAACTCACCATCCATGTGCGAGCTAAAGGAATTTTTGAAGGAGGAATTTGATATATTTCGTCAGGAACTGCGTTCCTACTTCATATCGGAACTCACTGCTGTCCGGAGCAGCATTGACGCCTTATCTGAACGCGTTCGTGTGCTGGAGACTGACGGCCCGTTATTGTCCGGTCGGACATCACCTGGTTCCCTGGTCCCAGATCCGGATGATTTGATTGGTGAAATCACTGAAAGACAACTTAGTGCGAGCAACGTTTTAATTTTTGGCTTGCCTGAGCCAGAAAACTCCTCTGGTGGGAACTCGAAGGCTGCCGATTGCGATGAGGCGTTGTCTATTCTCAGTGGGATCTACCCGGGGGTAACGGAGGTGCGAAGGGTCCATCGCCTTGGGAAACCTAAGGGTTCGGCCTGTAGACCCTTATGCGTTCGCCTTGATTCGCTGGACGATGCCAAACAGATCTTAAGGAATAAGCACCGCTATAAAGGGCCATGCAAGATCGCGGAAGACAGGACTCTATTGCAAAGACAGACCCTTGATCGGCTGAGGGAGAAGCTGTGGACTCTACACGAGAGTGGAGAGGTGAATACAACCATCCGGTATATTAACGGAGCCCCCAAGATTGTTCCTGCCAAGCAACAGCGTGACACCGGGCCAAAAAACGTCAGCGGAACCCTTTAGTGTATTTCCAAAATGTTCGTGGGCTGCGCACTAAATTAGTTACTTTACTAAAATCGGTGCTTGCTACCTCTATAACATACGATATTATAATTTTTGTCGAGACCTGGCTGAACTCCTCAATATTCTCGCTTGAACTTGGGCTGGACAATTACACCGTGTTTAGATGCGATAGATCCTGCAGCTCTAGCTGTCTCTCTAGGGGCGGTGGTGTCCTTATAGCGGTTAGGAATACGCTACATTGCACTCAAATAAATCTATGCAGCGCTTCGCTTGAGCAGGTCATTGTACGGGTTCATCTAGGTAGAAATAACTACATGATGTTATGCGCTATTTACTTCCCACCCGCGTCATTGCCGTCTCTGTACGCAAAGCACGTTGATTGCGTTACCGAGTTATATAACTCATACAGTGAGGATACTTTTTCTATTTTTGGTGATTATAACCTTCCGCATGCGGTTTGGTTTAACGATAGAGGTCAATCGTGTTTTAAGAAGTCTGGGGCCTCGTCCTCCGAATCCATGGCCATTGACCTTCTGCTAGGCGGCTGTAACTACTGTAATCTTGTGCAAGTTAATAATGTTTTTAACGTATACGACATCATGCTGGATCTAATCTTTGTTAGCGCTTGTGACGTGTCGGTTGATCGTGTTATTGATGCCTTAATTGTACCCGACGCTTACCACCCTCCGCTTTATGTATGTTACAGTGCTTTGTTTTCCTTACGTGATCTTTCGGGTGACATCATCGAATATTATGATTTCAAGCAGGGAGATTACCGTAGTGTGTTGACTTACTTGAACAGTGTCGATTGGGATTCGGAGACCGGCGGTCCCGACCCGGATGTTGCCCTTGATAGACTATATGATCATATTAGATATGTCATTAGCGTTTATGTTCCCGTTCGTACAGTAAAACGTTCTACCTATCCGCGGTGGTTTTCACCAAGACTCATACGCCTGATTCTGGAGAAGAAGTTAGCGCATAGAATGTACAAGAGATCGAATGCTTGGAGTGATTATTTCAATTTTTCCTCCCTTAGATCATTGTGTAAACAAGCCGTCGATGTAGATTACCGTGCGTATATTGATCGAGTTGAGAACTCTGTGTCTTCCAATGTAAAGAGTTTCTGGAATCATGTTAATGCGAAGCGAGCTTGTCCTGGTGTCCCCAGAAACATGCACCTAGACCATGTTATTGCGTCGACGGACTCTGCGTGCGCGGACTTGTTTGCATCTTTCTTTGGTTCTGTATATTTGCCGGTGGCCGCTGTGGTGCCTGCTTCAAACTCGCTGCCGACATCGGCAGGCAACGTAAATATACACGAGTTGAACATTTCGATCGGTGAGATCTACTCCAAACTTAACACGCTCGACGTGAGGAAAGGTCCGGGATTTGATGGGATACCACCTCTCTTCCTTAAAGAGTGTGGTTTTATCCTGGCGAGACCCCTTTGGCATATCTTCAATTCCTCGCTAAGTAGTGGGTGTTTTCCGGTACGATGGAAAACCAGTATTGTCACCCCGGTTTATAAGACTGGTGATCGCGCAGATGTCAGAAATTATAGGCCCATCAGTAAACTTTCAACCCTGCCGAAACTGTTTGAAGAGATTGTAACTAACATACTTACGCCAACCCTAGTTAATGTTATCTGTGATGAGCAACATGGTTTTGTTCCGCGGCGTTCGACCATAACTAATTTGGCTGTTTATTGCAGGGTGGTCTCTGAAGCACTTGATCTAGGTCTGCAAGTAGATACTGTTTACACGGACTTTCGTAAGGCATTCGATTCGGTGGATCATCAGATCCTTGTTGGTAAATTGGCCTCATACGGCTTTTGTGGTCCGTTCCTGTCTTGGATTGGGAGTTATCTATCTGGGCGTACTCAGATCATCAGAGTGGAAAACCATCTGTCCACTCCTGTGCCAGTCTCCTCAGGAGTACCCCAAGGGTCGCATCTTGGCCCTTTGCTCTTCATCCTCTTTATCAATGACCTTAAGGAGATATTTAGAAATAGCAGATTTCTAATGTACGCGGATGACTTAAAAATCTTCAGAACCATTGGGGGTCAACTTGATGTTGACATGCTGCAGGATGATCTCAGGATGTTTGAGCGGTGGTGTATCACCAATAGGATGAGGTTGAATGTGGCCAAGTGTGTCTTCGTTAGGGCTCATAGGTCTGTTAGCGGGATAAGTTCTTCGTACACTCTTTGTGATGCTCCCCTTCTGGAAGTCGATGAGGTTAGGGACCTAGGCGTGACAATTTCGGCAGGGCTTGATTTCCGCAAGCATTATCAAAACGTTACGTGTAAAGCGATGCGAATCCTTGGTTTTATAGCTAGATTCGCGAAACACTTTAGAAGGCTTAAGTCCTGGAAGCTATTGTACGTTGCTCTTGTCAGGCCTCAGCTCGAATATGCTTCTGTCATCTGGAACCCTAGACATAAGCACTAAATCAGCTTGATCGAGAGGGTGCAGCATAAGTTCTTGAGGCTAGCCTCCAGAGCTATGGGATCCCCGATGCACTTTACTGACCATGACTACGACCCGGCCTTGCGACTACTTGGTATTGCCACGCTTAGTGATAGGAGACTATCTTCGGACATAATCTTCCTCTATAATGTCATACACGGCCACGTGAATTGTACAGAGCTCGTAGCAGCTCTGAGGCTCTGTGCTCCCGAACGAGTTCTGCGACCTAGGCCTCTTTTTGTGTGCAGGGAACCGGGTTATCGTAATTATACAGCGGACCCATTAAGCAGGGCTATGAGTAGTGCTAACCAGTGTTTCCCTGACATAGATTTGTTTTGTGTCTCCCTTAGTGGCCTCAGATCACTTTTGTATGGGCGTTCATCATCACTCAATAGGTCACTTACCCTGATGCGTTAATCTTATACTAAGTAGGTACTCATCCCGATAATTTATTTATTTTATTTTATTTTATTATACCTTACTTTTTTAAGTTACTTTAATTTTATCTTGATTGCCTACATTTATATTTATATTTTGCTTTAAGCTTTGTATCTTTTGTAACTAAAGGGTTTTTCCCGTTAATAATAATAATAATAATAATAATAATAATAATAATAATAATAATAATAATAATTTCTGTGTACGCCTGAACGTTTTATTAGGATTCTGCGAGGATTACAAACGCATCGTGATGAACGCGCGACACGAGCTAATTCTTATACGAGCGCGAGATGATTCGAACGCGATGCACTGCACCTCCGCCACTGCGATCCCGAAACTTGAGATACGCAAGGTGCAGTGGCGTATGCCCCACGTCGTTTTGGAGGAAGTGAATAAACTATCGATGCTTCGTATATTGGAAAGCGGACGACCGATCGCGATGAGTTTCCGATCTTGGAGCGTGCACGAGTATCCATTACTGCAAGCGACAACGAAACATACGTGGACCGTGAAAACTACGTCGCAAATTGAGAAACCACGATACGTGTTATTCGGCATGCAAACGGATCGAAAGAATCGTCCAAATAAACCCGCGTGGATATTCGACCCGAATAATCTTACAAACTTTCGACTCTACCTAAATTCCGAGACGTATCCGTACGATGACATGCAAATAGATTTTCCCAAGTATAAATTTGCGATCATGTACAATATGTACGCGAATTTCATCCGATCGTACTACGGTCACGGAGAACCGTTGCTGAGCGCGAGCGAATTCCTTAAATACGCGTCTATCGTGGTCATAGATTGTTCTAGGCAAAACGAATCGTTGAAGAGCGCTACGGTGGACGTGCGAATAGATTTCGAATGCAAAGAAAATATTCCCGCTAATACTTCAGCCGTCTGTTTGTTCATACACGATCGTATAGTCGAATACGGCCCTTTAACCAACATGGTACGCAAACTAATATAGCGTGCGTACGAGTTCGATTACTACTACTACTACTACTACTACTACTACTAATACTACTACTACGAATACTGCTACTGTTTTAAATCGCCGAAATCGAAGACCTCAGTTGCAGTTCCGACATCGTCGTCCACGGTGCTACCTAAAACGCATAATAATGTTCGCCATTGTCGATCTACAAGGTTTCAATATCGAACGCGAGTTCGTTGTCAAAGAGATCGCGATTCGTGCAAACATCAACAACGATAAAACACCGACGATCAGTCATTGGATCTTCGAACCGCCATACTTCTGGGAACATCTGAATTCGCGGGATCACGATCAAGCATCCTGGCTCGCGAAGCATCATCACGGACTTCGCTGGTCTGACGGCTATGTTCCATACTCCAAATTTCCGGGGCTCCTCGCTAGCGTACTCGCGAACATTGACTTCGTAATCGTAAAGGGTACGGAAAAGAAAACGTGGATGCTGCAACTACTACCTGACATAATCGTTGAGGATGTATGTAATTTGTACGAACTGACGGGACGAAAGATCAACAACAACAACAACAACAACGACGCTCGAACTGTCGAAGACGACGGCGGCTACGACGTTGACGATGATTATTGCGGGATCATGTCGGACATCGTGGACCCTGACGTTTCTAACCTGAGGTCTATGTCTTCAACGAATACCCTTCGATGTGCATTTCACAAGAATTGCGGTGTTTGCGCGCTGGAGAATGTCGGGAAAATATGGAATTATATACGCAGCGTTACCTAATGTAAGTCCTACACACGCATTGCATCTACTTTACGCGTCATATGCAGAGAAACGAATATGTAAGAATTATTTTTTTTTTTGTTTTCTATAGAGATGAACACAACGACGGCGGTGATGCGTGCAATGACAGCGACGGATGCTTCCTTTACCCGCGAGCAAGAATATCCCTCCCATACGAACGTTATTTCCCACAAATACAGATTTTATAATTTAAGTACGCATGGATGGATATATATGAATAAACACACACTGCTTTTGAAAAATATATACATTTATTGAAAAATTGTTGTACATTTATTATTAAAACTTATATATACATGTACTATAGTGGTACCTGGTTTACATCACGCAGCATGGATTGTAATCCTAACGCTAACAATTCACAATCAATCAAAGAATGCTGCTCAAAGGTCTCGCTTTCGGAAATTAATTTCACATAATTCGTTGGTACGGAAACGGTACGTAGAACTTCCACGAATGCCGCATATTTACTGCTTACAGAGTACATATTTTCAGTCAACCAGCTGAACATATGATTGATGCAATGTTCATACGCGAACAGTTTACGCATCGCAACTTCCGTCATGTATAAGGTAACGCGATTATCGGTGATTTTAATAAGTTGATCATCATGCATACGCGTGAATTCGAGTCGCATATGATCAATTACAATGGGGGTTTGGGACGATGTTGCGTTGCTGCGTAATCGTTGGAGTATGTCCGCCTCGTTTTGCAGTAGGAACTTCCACGTAGACATTGAAAAGCATACCTCGCTACCCTTGTTGTCGGCTATGGCGATCTCAACGCGGCACGAATCCATACCAATGCGTATTACAATAGTTAGACGTTTATAAGCTGTTGAGGTTAGTGGATAATCACGCCCCAGGATCCGTACGATCGATGGTTTTTGTGTTTTCAACGTTTTTGGCATTGTGGATCCTGAACTGTAAGAAAAATGTACACGAAATTAATGTATCGTTCGTTGACGTTTACAGTGAAAGAAGTAAGTGAATGAAGTATGTGTAAAGTGTATATTAATGTATACATACCTCATATTGGACTGTTGATGATATTGTTGCCGTTGGCGTTTATTTGGAACCCCACCAGCGTTGTCGGATGTGCAGGATGAATCGTTTAAGCTTCGTTTGTACATTTTGATATGCAATACGTATGATTCTCATCGACGAAAAAAATGACTCCTGCGATACTTGTTAGCACTTAAGCGTACGTGGTGAACTGATGCCTAAAAGACTAATCCACGTCACTTTATACTGATTCACGCACACGTACACATCAATGTGTGAAAGTATATCACATTAGTGATGGTGATGGTCAATGCGTCTATGTACAGGGTGTCCCAGCTAACACTGGACAGAGCTATATCTCCTAAAGTATTGTTATTAAAAATCTGAAAAAAATAGGGAATGCATGGTACGAGGGGACCATCTTTTTCGCCCGAACGAATTTTTTTTTCGATTATTATTTTAAAAGATACGATGGCCAAGTTCGGATTTTCAAATGGCACTAACTTTTTGGAAGTCCTGAGTTGATAGTGCGTTAAAAGACAAAATCAATAAGCTATAATGTATACACTTTATTTCCACTGGTTTTTAAGATATTTCGCTTGCAAATTTCCTGATTTTCAGTGGAAAAACCGTTCTTGGACTGGCAAGGACCGGGGTCAGTTTTACTGTCGTCACGGGTAGCACTGCCTTTTGAAATAGATACCTACCTGCCAAAGGTCTACCCCGGCCCACGGGCTGGACAATTCTTTTCCGTCAGAAATGCCACTTAGGAAGGTACATCTGCAGTATCGAGAAGCGCACCGTTACTTTTATTTCGCACTTGCTTCTACGCTCGGATGACCGATTCTTTTGGGAGGGATGCACGTTCGATTGATTAGGTTAGAAGGTGTGAAAGTTGCTAGACAAAATATCAACCATCGGAATATCAGAACCAATCGGATTTGCATCCCTCACAAACGGCTGCTCTCTTGAAGAGGCCTTCTTCACAGAAATACCTCCTCCCCAATGCCCGCCTTCTCTCGCACGGAATACGTCAACGCATGCTTCTGTTTTAATATCGGAGCTCGTGTTTATACTCGAGAGGACCACGCGTGGACAGCGGGTTACCCCTTTTCTTCCTGTGTCTCTCCACGAGGAGTATTGACGGTGGATTGTAGGAGCGTAGATGTCTCGATGCCAGTTATTGAATTCAGGAGAGGATAGAAACATTTTATTACAAAACACACATGTACTATAATTAAAGTAAATCGTATTCCTCTCGGGCAGGTATCGCCCGACGCTCGTCGAAGAGATGCGGCCTCTGGTACCCCGTGGCGGGGACAGTCCTTCGCAGGGCCTCACTCGATTTTTATGGCTTTTTCCGGAAAAAGGTACGAATCCTGGGTCGAGCGTAGCGAATTAGGGTCGAACCCCGGCAGTCGAGGGTGTCACATCCCTTACAGCGTATTAAGAAATTTTTTTCTTCATCGTATCGAAAGGGAAATGCCGCCGATGGATTCCTTATGTTTTTCCGATGAAAATCATAGCAAATATCATGCAAATCGGGCTACTTTGACACAACCTTATGTAAAAATTGTCCGATTTACGCGAAATTTTGTATGATTTTCATCAGAAAAGTATAAGGAATCCATCGGCGGCACTTCCATATCCATACGATAAAGTATAAGGAGTTATTTTATTTCTTAAAAAGATACAGGGTAATTCTGGAGCAGCGTCCGTCAAGGAGATGCGGCCCCTGGTACCCCGTGGCCGGGACAGTCCTTCGCAGGGCCCCACTCGATTTTTATGGCTTTTTCCGGAAAAAGGTACGAATCCTGGGTCGAGCGTAGCGAATTAGGGTCGAACCCCGGCAGTCGAGGGTCTAATATCCATTACAACCTATTAAGAAATTTTTTTCTTCATCGTATCGAAAGGGAAATGACGCCGATGGATTCCTTATGTTTTTCCGATGAAAATCATACCAAATATCATGCAAATCCGACTACTTTGACACAAGCTACTTGTATTCCTTATGTAAAATTTGTCCGATTTGCACGACATTTGGCATGAGTTTCATCGGAAAACCCCAAGGAATCCATCGGCGACACTTCCATATCCATACGATAAAGAATAGAGAATTATTTTATTTTATAAAAAGATACAGGGTAATTCTCTCGCTACGCCTGTCACCCCGTGGCGAGGACAACACCCCGCAGTGCCCATCGAATTTTATGGCTTTCGGTCCTCGGAGGGTTTGGAATATCATTAACACGTGAGATTTTTATGACTTTTTCCGGAAAAAGGTACGAATCCTAGGTCGAGCGTAGCGAATTAGGGTCGAACCCCGGCAGTCAAGGGTGTCACATCCATTACAGCATATTAAAAAATTATTTTCTTCGTCGTATCAAAAGGACAGTGCCGCCGATGGATTCCTTATGTTTTTCTGATGAAAATCATACCAAATATCTTGTAAATCGGACGACTTTTACACAGAGAATACAAATAGGTTGTGTCAAAGTAGTCCGATCTGCATCATATTTGGTATGATTTTCATCGGAAAAACATAAGGAATCCATCGGCGTCATTTCCCTTTCGATACGATGAAGAAAAAAATTTCTTAATACGTTGTAATGGATATTAGACCCTCGACTGCCGGGGTTCGACCCTAATTCGCTACGCTCGACCCAGGATTCGTACCTTTTTCCGGAAAATGCCATAAAAATCGAGTGAGGCCCTGCGAAGGACTGTCCCCGCCACGGGGTACCAGAGGCCGCATCTCTTCGACGAGCGTCGGGCGACTCCTGCCCGAGAGGAATACGATTTACTTTAATTATAGTACATGTGTGTTTTGTAATAAAATGTTTCTATCCTCTCCTGAATTCAATAACTGGCATCCAGACATCTACGCTCGTACAATCCACCGTCAATACTCCTCGTGGGGAAACACAGGAAGAAAAGGGGTAGCCCGCTGTCCACGCGTGGTCCTCTCGAGTATAAACACGAGCTTCAATATCAACACAAAAGCATGCGTTGTCGTATTCCGTGCGAGAGAAGGTGGGCATTGGGGGAGGAGGTATTGCTGTGAAGAAGGCCTCTTCCAGAGAGCAGCCGTTTGTGAGGGATGCAAATCCGATTGGTTCTGATATTCCGATGGTTGATATTTTGTCTAGCAACTTTCACACCTTCTAACCTAATCAATCGAACGTGCATCCCTCCCAAAAGAACCGGTCATCCGAGCGTAGAAGCAAGTGCGAAATAAAAGTAACGGTGCGCTTCTCGATACTGCAGATGTACCTTCCTAAGTGGCATTTCTGACGGAAAAGAATTGTCCAGCCCGTGGGCCGGGGTAGACCTTTGGCAGGTAGGTATCTATTTCAAAAGGCAGTGCTACCCGTGACGACAGTAAAACTGACCCCGGTCCTTGCCAGTCCAAGAACGGTTTTTCCACTGAAAATCAGGAAATTTGCAAGCGAAATATCTTAAAAACCAGTGGAAATAAAGTGTATACATTATAGCTTATTGATTTTGTCTTTTAACGCACTATCAACTCAGGACTTCCAAAAAGTTAGTGCCATTTGAAAATCCGAACTTGACCATCGTATCTTTTAAAATAATAATCGAAAAAAAAATTCGTTCGGGCGAAAAAGATGGTCCCCTCGTACCATGCATTCCCTATTTTTTTCAGATTTTTAATAACAATACTTTAGGAGATATAGCTCTGTCCAGTGTTAGCTGGGACACCCTGTATACCACACAAGGGATAGAGAATACGCGGTAAATTCAAATCAAATACGATTGACTTACAGTCTCCTCCTCGATCATTAAAATACTCGGAACTCTTCCCCGAATAATTATCGCTATATGTATACATCATTGCACGTGCGCTGTATCGGTCCCACGATTGAAACATAAACACACGGCACGAAGAGTGTGCACGTAGGCGCCCGAAACGTGTTCGATCCTGTTCAGATGTAAACATACTGCATGTCGCGGTGCGCTGTATGACTTCTCAGAAATCATGTACCACCCTCTTTCTCAGAAATCATCATGGAATGCAATGTCGTGTTTATTCCATGGGCTATCGCGATGATTGATTTACAATAATTATCGCTCTATGTTTACATCATTGCACGTGCGCTGCATCGGTCCCACGATTCAAACATAAACACACGGCACGAAGCGCGTGCACGTAGGCGCCAAAAACGCGTTCGATCCTGTTCAGATATAAACACACGGCATAGCACGGTGCAATGTTTATTCCATGGGTTATCGCGATGATTGATTTATAATAATTATCGCTCTATGTTTACATCATTGCACGTGCGCTGTATCGGTCCCACGATTCAAACAATAACACACTGCATGTCGCGGTGCAATGTTTATTCCATGGGCTATCGCGATGATTGATTTATAATAATAATAATAATTATCGCTCTATGTTTATATCATTGCACGTGTGCTGTATCGGTCCCACGATTCAAATATTTCCTTATCTTTTCTCAGAAATCATGGTCCACCCTCTTTCTCAGAAATCATTATTGAAAACGCGATTTGAATTTCCACGAATCGGTCGCGGTCGCGCCTGCGCACCAATCCCCGCACACGTACGGAGATTGCGCGGCGGCGACGCGTGCCCAAATATACCTTAGACATGCAACAGGTGACGTCAGCACGAAACGTATGAAAACCTTGGAAAATTTACCATGGCGGACCCAAATATCGACGCGGGCCCAAAGTACCTTAAACGTCCAGTAGGTGGCGCCAATACGAAATGTATGGAAAACCTGGAAAATTTACCAAGACGGGCCCAAATACTGACGCGGGCCCAAAGTACCTTAAACGTCCAGTAGGTGGCGCCAACACGAAATGCGCGCGGCGCCATTTTGAAAATTTGAAAATCCTCCCCCTCCCCCGTGACGTCAACCCCCTTGCCCACGAACTCGACCTGCCCGCGCGACGCCATTTTGAAAATTTGGAAAATCCCCCTCCCCTGTGACGTCATCCCCCTCACCTACGAACTCGGTACCCCCCTCCCCGCCTCACCCCCTCGCCCATCTCGCGGAAGAGCGCGGTACCTCCCCCCGCCCCGCCTCACCCCCTCGCCCCACTTGAGCCAGAACTCTCATAGCCTAACTACTTGAGTCCATCAAGAATGGCACCGTGGACGTTCGCATAGAATTCGAGTGTAAAGAGAATGTGCCGGCAAATACTACAGCCTACTGTCTGATTCTGCACGATCGGGTAGTTGAATACAATCCACTGACAAACGTGGTGCGCAAAATGAATTAAATTGCTACGCTACTTGTCCGCCCTCTTCTGTGTCAAATTCACACCTTCGTGAAAATTGAGATGCTTTACGAGAAAGACTGCATTCTCTCGTCTGTCTCGGAAGCGAACGCACCTCTAAATTGTACCGATAATGGCTGTACCAACATTCGTTGACCTGCAAGGGTTCATCGTCGATGGAAGATTTATCGCGAAGGAAGTGGCTGTCCTACGCAAGGGGACAATTCTCTCACACTATATTTTTGGGAGTCCTATGCCACAATTTCTTCTTACAAAATCCGACAAATCAAGCATTCGATGGCTGGTGGCAAAACATCATGGACTACGGTGGGACGATGGAGACGTTCCGTACAGTATGGCTAAACAGCTAATTACGAAGGCTGTAGCTGATGCGATCGACGAAGAAGATGACACATCCCATATAGTATACGTTAAAGGGCTGCAGAAACGCGACTGGCTTGCGGATTTCCTCGATGAAAATACCAGAGCGGACGTGATCATCGAGACGCTGGACATTGAATACGAGGATATCAAATCTCTAAATAAGCTAAATGTAGTTGATACTCTGCGATGTGACAGACACGCAAAGCACTGTGCCTTGCAAAATGTATTTAAAATATTCAACTGGTGGTCTAAACGCCAGAGAGAAATGCTTAAATAAAATATAATCAATTTTTAATACACAAATGTTTTTTTTCTTCACCCTCCCCAACCTCCTGCATGTACGCTAGATTAAGACGATAGTTGTAATTATTATGTAGAAACCGTTCAATACCCGTTCGATATCCGTTCAAACCCGTTCGATTCGCGTTCAAAGCCGTTCAAAACCGTTCGATACCAGTTCAATACCCGTTCAATACCCGTTCGATTCGTGTTCAAAGCCGTTCGATACCCGTTCAATACCCGATCAAAGCCGTTCGATACCCGTTCAAACTCGTCTAATACCCGTTCCATTCGCGTTCAAAGCCGTTCAATACCTGTTCGATTCGCATTCAAAGCCGTTCGATACCCGTTCAAAGCCGTTCGATACCCGTTCGATACCTGTTCAAATGATATGGTCTAGCTGAATGATGTGTCAAAGAAGAAGGGAAAGAAAACGCGTGCGAATAAGGAGAGGATGGTCAGTGACGAAGATAAGTGCAAGAGGATGGTCAGCGAAAATACAGGTGGAGAACAAAGGCATCTTACTTGTGCAAAGCTATGCACTTCTCGATTTCAAGATATGAGTTTAGATGCATGAGCCTGGAGATGCAGCGAGACCATTTGTCTTCAAACTGTCAAAGCTGACAGTTCATTAATTTTAAGTAACAGTTTGACAGAATATTTAGAAAAAAAAATGGGATATTACCGACTTGCGTCAGAGTGGGACGGAGAGCTCGGTCGAGATGATTCAGAGGTATGTACTTTAAAATATTTTTTAACATTTATCGCGTTTAACCGTTGAAATCGAGTGAGATCAAATCAGGTGTTCGTGTGAATATTATATTCTGGGTTTCTATCTTTTAGGGCTCGCCACCGCCATCACCAACATGGTCGAGCGACTGGGGCTCACCGCCGCCATCTCCGCCCCCGCCCCATTCCCCACCTCCACCGCCTTCGCCGCCTCCACAGGTATGTACTACTTTACACTGATTTATGCGTTTGATGTGCGAATATTATATCGATGTTTGTGTATGTTCTAGGCGCCGTCGCCCGCGTATAGGGCTGCGGGAGGCCTGCGATTGGTTCAAAACCGCTGGATTCAGGGAACACCATCGCCCTCATCACCCCCCTTGCCCCCGTCACCCCCATCACCTCCATCACTACATCCCCCCTTTTATTAGTTTAACTTTTTATTATTTTTCTTTTATATTTTTTAGTTGTTCTTTTATTTTATATATTACCTTTTATTTTTATTATTTTATTTTAATATCTTTTAATTTTAAATAAAATTACTTAAACACATATTATTTGTCAATTTTATTCACCCGTCTTCCTCCTGACCACACAATTTTAAGATTCAACGTTTATTTCGTTCGAGCGTTCTTCGCGACGTGAAAATGACGTCACCTTGCACGGCTACTCCAGGGGAGTCAAATTACACACGATCGCGCGAGACGCAGCGACGCTAAATCGGAACGCTTTAGAATACTGTTAGCTTTAGAACGAAAGCGATTGTACCACCAAGTAGTGTTGTTTCCTTCCCTCCTCCAAATTTTAACTTTAAAGTAATGCTCTGTCTCTTTCCCTCCCCGAAGACGCGGTGTGAAAACGCCGGTCTTTCCCGACATTGTCCGAAACAATTATTAAACAATTCCATCGCATAATGGTTTGGAAAAATATTTGGGGGTTGTCCCCTCACTCTGAAAAAATTTTTTGGGGTGGGCCAAGGTTTTGAATGAGATTTTTGGGGGTCATTCCCCCCTTCCGACGGTGGGTCCGGTCTGGAGAGGCCTCCGCGGCCGCTCGGCCCGGAGTGATCCCCTCCACGATCGCGGCTTCCCCCACTCCGCGGCTCGTGCGCGCGCAACCGGTCTTCCACTCCCCGCAGGCCCCGCGCCCATGTGTCCCTCCACCGCGCTCCCCTCAAAGGACCTGCGTTAGAACCGGCCTAGCTATACTACTATTATATGAAAAATCGATTTCAGATTATGTCGCTGCCAATCAATTCAAATCAACAAGCTTCCGCTACGATCACCGCTGCTGCGACTATTTTCCATTCATACAGCCCGAAATTGTATGTCGTATGTAGAAATGTCGAGGTCCAAACGGAGGAAATTCGATGTGCGGAACTGTGTGAGGCGGAAGCTAATCATGATGGCGACAGTTATTTAAAAGTATTTCGTAACCCAGCGAATGAGCATGACGACTACAAGGATGAAAAATATTGGCTGGATCGAAATGTAGATGATATACATTTAGACTGCGATTTTGAGACTTTTATGGAGAATCGTCATCTTTATTTTCCAATGAGTGTGGTTTGGCGAAACGTAGATACAGAGATTGATTATGACAATGATTACAAAAATAAAATATCGGGCTTTGGGCTGGCGTTGCTGAACTTCAAACTGACCCTGTGCAAGTTCCTATAGATTTACCTTTAAGTGAACTATTTGTTGATGATGATGATGTTATGGAGTGGGATTGATAACTCCGTCCCAATCATCCTCGTCGTCGTCGCAATCGTCGTCGCCGTCATCCTCGCCCCCATCACCACCGACACCACCGCCGTCGCCCCCATCGCCACCGACGCCGCCACCTCCAGTGGTATGTAATACTTTGTATTTTTATGTTTGTTTCATGTTTTAATATGTTTAAAGTATTAATATGATATCGACGTTTGTATCTGTGTGCAGGTGATTCATGGAAATGTGTGGTACCCGTCATCTCCATCGCCACCGACGCCATAATTTTTTCAATTTTTTTTATTTTTATTTTATTTTATTTTAATTTATGTAACAATATATATTCTTAAATGTATTTCATAGTACCATTTCATTTACCCTCCTTCTCTCCTCGCCACCTAATTTTATGATTCCGCGTTTCTACACACAGTTTCCTTACAATTAGATCCTACCTCGTTTGACAAACAGCTCACGCAGTTGGATCGCGACAAGTGAAATTTAATCGACACGCTGCCGTCAGAATCTCCGCGGACTAACGTGCCGGCGAACATTTCCGCAACCATTACGGCCCGCCGTTTAAATCACGCGCGACGCGCAGATTTTTTAGCTTTAAAATAATACTCTGTCTCTTTCCCTCTTCCAAGTACATGGTTTGTAAAAAAATTATTATTTCTCTGTGTTGGGGGAATAAAATATTCGGGGGAAAAAAATTTCTGAGAGCGGATCGAGTCTGAAAATACTTTTTTCAGACATGACCCGCCCTCAGAAATTTTTTCAGGGATGGGTCCGGTCTGGAGAGGTCTCCGCGGCCGCTCGGCCCGGACTGATCCCCTCCACGATCGCGGCATCCCCCACTCCGCGGCTCGTGCGCGCGCAACCGACCTTCCACTCCTCGCAGGCCCCGCGTCCATGTTTCCCTCCACCGCGCTTCCCTGCGCGCCCTCACTTCCCCCCGCCCCCGCGCTCCCGTCAGAGGATCTGAGTTAGAACCGGCCTAGCCTTACTACTCATTAGGGCTGTTCGAGTACTCGAATATTCGAGTAGCTTGAAGTTCGGACCGAGCCGAGACTCGGTTTCCGAGCCGAGCCGAGTACCCGTAAAAACCGAGTAGCTCGAATATTTTCGAGTAGCTCGAATATTTTCGAGCCGCCCGAAAGAACCGAGAAACTCGATTTTTTCGAGCATCTTGAAGCTTGAAGCTTGAAGCTTGAACGTTTCGGGCAATACGAATATTTCGAATATTTTAGGTTACGTTTATCTACTGGAATGTAAATAATGGTTCTCGATAAGTATAGTAAATAATTAAATTATAAGCTATAAATGGAAATATTCTATAACTTTTGAAAAGTACTAAATTCAAATATTTCTTTTATTCTTTTCATTTTTTCGTGTCTTTATGAGCGTATTCATACAGTTCTGTATATATTATCTTTCTTTTCTCCTTATTTTTTTTCTTAGTTTTTTACCTTCTTCGTATGGGTTTTATCATAACCTACAATATTCGAAACATTCGTATTGCCCGTAACGTTCAAGCTTCAAGCTTCAAAAACACCGATTTGTACAAAAAAATTGAAAGAAAAGATTTAGCCTTGCCCGAAGAAACTCCACTTCCTGGAAGGCGTATTAACATGCCGTACGTCATACTAGGTGACGAGGCATTTCCTCTCACCGAAAATATAATGAAACCATACTCGGGAACTCACAGCAAAGGAAGCAGAGAAAGAATATTTAATTATTGTCTGAGTAGGGCACGAAGAGTGGTAGAGAATGTATTTGGGATATGTTCTTCAGTATTTCGTATTTTGAGGAAACCTATGCTATTGCAGCCGGAAAAAGCTGAGATTATTGCACTAACAATTGTGTATCTACACAATTTTCTGCGAAAGTCGAAAAGTTCAAGAGCATCCTACTGTCCATCAGGGATGTTGGACAATGACAGGAATGGAGAAATATTAGCAGGTAGCTCGAGGACAGAAACTACTGTAAACACTTCGTCGTTTCTGCCTGTTAATAATGTACCTCGAAGACCGTCTCAAAAATCACAAAACATTAGACAAGAATTTACTAATTATTACGTTACCAGCGGAACTGTCCCTTGGCAGAATGACTGCGCGTGACGGAAATTATTTAAATACACCCATTTTACTTACATTGTGTGTATTTACGGTTCGCCTGGGTTGATTTTTGTCTAGTAAGAAATGCATTCGTTTGAATGCGAACCATTTCGATCTATAGACCTCGTGCCTTGCTGAAATGTAACAATTATTTGAATAATTAAATAAAGATTGTGAATAATGTATTCTTTGAATACAGAATGCACTACAATACATTGTAGAAAAACAACACATTTTTTCGACGTACCTTTCCCAGTGCCATTGGAACGTTTTCCTTTAAATTTCTGTTGACGAAAGGATCCCAACAAACTCGTCATTTTCTGACGTATATTGTCCTCGTCTATGCCGATTTCTCTGGAAATTGCTTGCCACGCGTCTTTTTTTTTGTTTTTCGAGAAATGATTGGGGTATGAGGGTTTCCATAAAATTGGTTGCCTTTCATATGCCCCTATCAATTCAAGACATTGATCGTCTGACCACTGTTGTATACTGTACATAAAGAGTTTCACAATTAGTTTCAAGAATTAATACTGAATATTTTAGAGAGACATTGACTTCAATTTCTCCATGTGAATATTTAAGAATTAGTTTTATACGATTTTTGATTTCATTAATATTTATTATGTGTATTTTAATTAAATTCATTTTAGTTCATACTAATTTGAATATGTAATGCTCAAATTCCATACGATGAATTGATGTACAGACGGTGTTAAAAGTATTCGTACAGCGACCAATTTAAAGTAAAACGTTGTATATCCATGTCATTAATAAATTTTAACGGAATATAATGATTAATAAATATTCTTCGATGTTTGTATAATAGATTTTGTATAAACAAAACTTTATTCCCTTTAACATTTACAAAGATATTATGAAAAACAGATAAACTTGTAGAAATGGACGCGCAAAAAGTATTCGTACAGTTGAATAAAGACTTAATAAACTATGGACATAAACTAAGTATTTAATGTGTTGATAATTTGTGGGATTGCCTTTTGATTATATATTATATAATAGCTTCGAGGCTACTTGGTGTGAAATTTACTAGGTTGGATGTTATATTTTACTCTACCCTTCTGGCAGAGTGGCTTTTAAACGTTCTTTAGGCCCGGTGCAGACGAGCGGTTTGCGGTTTGCAAACAACCAGAAAGAAGCGAGAAACGAACACTCCGAATTGGGACTCTGTTTATGATATGGGTTCAACGAAGAAATACTATAATATTAAGCAGATATATTTTTATACAAATAAATATTTTAATACGAATAAATATTTTATTCAAAATACAAGGCGCTGCTCTCCGAATTGGTGTTGCTAAATTGAATAAATATATATAAATTGCATTCAATTTTTTTTTCTTTATTTCTTGTCTCAGTGGTGTCTTGTCTTGTTTTATTTATTAACCAAGACAATTAACATTTTTTTCGGAGAGCAGCGCCAAGTATTTTGAACAAAATATTTATTCGTATTAAAATATTAATTTGTATAAATATATATCTGCTTAATATTATTTAATACATTTTTTTTCTTTACATAAATAGCCATTGTGATAATTGGCGCAATTTTTGTATATCATTACTTTTGTAAAGTTAAATATAGCACATTAATAAATTTATATTAATTTACGACAATGTTCTTAAATGGGATTTATTTTGATGGGATTATATACTTGGCGCTTTTTTTGTACCTTTTTTTAAAAAGGTAATTTTGTGGGGATTTCACACATTTTGTAGTGTTTATTAATGACTAAATAATTTTTTCACCTTCTATTTAGATAAAAAAGCAAGATGTAGAAAAGGAGGCTAATATTTCCACTACCTTTAGGTGAAATCAGACGGATCGTGGCTCCGCGAGCCGGCTCACCTCGTCTAGCTTGTCAATTTTGCTGGGCGAGCCGAGCCATGACCGATCCACCTTTCGACGTGCGCGTCAAGCATCCGCGTGCGCGCCTGGCGGAACGTCCGCCTATTCGAACGCGTGTTTATACTCGAGAGATATGGGATCCGTCTTTAATTTGAAGCACGTGCAGTCAGCTGTAACGTTCGGTTGTCCGGGGACGACTGAATGCTGACAGGTTCTCGAGCGGAGAGCGGCGTCCGCCGAGAATAGGATAGGTGGGGGTTCGTTCGTAGAGTAAAGGAGTAAAATCCAACTTAAAACTTAACTATGGCTTTATTAAACAACACTTATTTCTAATAACAACAATAATGCTTACAACTACGATTATATATTTTGTGTTTTTGTGTTTTTATGTTTTTTATCTATACTAATTAATTCTAATACGCTGCAAAAACTGTATGTATGTGCTACTGCCGTAAGTTCGGCCGCTGCCGTTTCCGGAGCGGTTCCCGAAACTCGTGACAGAGTTTTATGTTCTACGATTCTGCTGTGAGAGCGGCCGCTGCCGTTTCCGGAGCGGTTCCCGATACTCGTGGCAGAATTCTTACTCTACTGTTCTATAGACTTCGCCTTCACTAAACGGCTAAGCTGCTGCCTACTAGTAGGAGCAACGCTTGAAACCTCCGTGAAGACAAAGTTCTCAACCTTTAAATGAAAGATCCAAAAAGGAGCACCCAGTACCTTTGCACACTGAGAACCAGTCGCTGCCGTCTCCGGAGCGTGCTGAAATTCTACTGGATAGTACGTAAGCTGCCTCTAGGAACTAGCATTCATCGGTCGCAAGAACGTATCTCTATTCGAATGAGCGCGCCGAGTGCTGCGTGCGCCTCCTTATATACCAGAGAATTGGCGGGTTGGCGCATGCGCAGTGTGTCGGTTTTCGTTATTTTACAGTTTTCTTGCTTATTACATAATATTTTGTTTTATGCTTTGGTCAGTATTTATAATTAATTATTCTTGACATTTCTATAACATTTGTTTCTCTAATCCATGCTTGGTTTGAAATTAACATATAAAAGTATGTAGAATGCTTGTGCGCGGTAACATAGGTTGGCTGTATGATAATGTAGTACAGTTCTACTTTACCGACGGTCGGTATTTCAATGGTTCGAGTCCCTGTGGGACGTTACACCTCCCCCCCTGGGGGATCTCTCGTCCTCGAGAGATTTGTATGAGGTGCGATACAGAATAGACGACTCATATTATACGTTTATGAATGTTTATTTATTTAGGTTTATATGGTTTGGTTGCTCCTGTTCCAAACAGTGCCAGAAGTCGCCATGCTCGTTTTCGTGGGTCGGTTGTATGTAGGGTTCTGTATGTTTCCCAATCTGGATCCGGGATGTCGACTTTAAATAATTTTGGCCATTTTGGTGTTGGTGGTTCCGGGACTTTGAAGCTAAAGTCCGGCTTCTTTGGGATTTTGAGGTCTGGACTTGGTTGAATTTTGAAGTCCGGGGTGTTCGGGAATTCCGGCGTTAGTGGTAAGGTATCCGGTGGTGTGGTTGGTGGAGTGTGAATTGGAGTCTTGAAGTGAGGATTTTGAATTTAGTTTTTGGAGGAATGAATGTTTTTTTTTTTTTAAAGTACTTTACCATCTTCTCCGGAGTTGTTGGGAGTGGGGTAATTAACGGAGGAATGTCAATCATTTCCTTGAATATTCCTTCTAATTCATCTCTACTTTTTTTGGCTTTTATGTGACGGCTGCCAGAGCGCTTCGGCATTTTGACAATGAGTGAAGTAATCATGGCGCATGCGCGAGTTTGAACTTGAACGTTAGGGCCTCCTATAGTGGCGCCCTCTAGCGGACTTTATAAGAAATTTTTTGTTTGCAACCTTATATGCAGCTATGTAGTGTTACTTTTTTAGGTTACCTTATTGACAGGTTATTAGGAATTTTAGGAGGTTATTTTTATTTTTAGTCATTATTATCAGAAAAAATATTAAGTTTATTTAAAAAAAATGTACATAAAGGCTTAATCTAGGTGTGAGTGTTAACTACATTATGTGGTGTGTGTGTGTAGTGTGTATCTGTAAGTGTAATGTGTATAATAAAGTTTTTTATTTATTAATAATCTGCCTCCATGCATTCCTTGCACTCCCTGACTGGCCTGGCGATATATAAGGTCCGGTGGCATATCCGGCACCTTCGCCACTTAATTAAATTCTTCGTGGCAATTAGGTGTTTGCCCAAAGGTTCCTCGTCCATAATGTCATATTTTTGTGTGCACACTACACAAATGAAACCACTTTTATGATTGAAGATTCCGTCGTCATAATATCTTTTAAGGCATGTATAATTTTCCATTGTGTGGAATATAATCGGATGTGTGTGGAATATAATGGACTAAAAACTTGTGGAATATAATGGTCGAATGAAAGATTCCTTTGTCTGCCGTTCCTTATATAGGCTCCTCTGCAGGGTTGCAACTTTGTATAGTTAATTTCATTTTTGTTTCGCCGGACTAATGTAATTGATTTTCTTGTGTTTTTTAAGGTATTATAATATTTATAAGTTATTAGATATACGTACAAATTTATAGACTTTTTAAAATCCTTTCTTTAACAATAGGATAAACGTATCCTAGTTCCATGTTATTTATGGATATTGGTGTTGTTAGATACATTTGTAAGATGCATAAGGTGCAATTAATTGCTTTCTTTTTTTTATATAATACTTTACGGCAAAAGAGACAGTATTCATATCTTTTTTTATCCTTTAATGTTAATAAATGCTCATGTGCTTTTCCTTTATGTTTATACCCTCGTGTACAATTTTCACAAAGTACCCATTTTTCTTGGTAAAAATATACATTTTCATTGAACATTTGCGTGAAGCACACAAGTCTTTCCATGTTGTTAGTCGCTTGCTACTTTGGTTTGGAATGAAGAAGTCTTCAATTTGTTTCTCCTTATATAGTTGCCTGGACAGTGTTTACCATGGCGCCCTCTGCAATTTCTTCCGGTAAATCTGCTTTTTTCACTCTGTTCATATGCACAACTCTGGTTTGTTTCAAAGTTATTGCTATCTTCAAATTGCTATTCCCTATGACTTCAGTAACTTGGTATGGTCCGCTATATTCGGGTCCTAGTTTTTCGCGCCTTGGGTTTAATAACCAAACCCAATCTCCTACTTCGTATGTTTGAAGTTGTATCTTTCGGTCGTAGTAATGTTTTTGTCGAACTTTTGATTCTTCTAAATTATTTCGCGCCATTTGTCGGATGTGGTGGAGTTTGTGTATTAATTCGTCGACATAGTCTGGATATGTCTTGATATTATCTGTTGGGGGCATACTTGAAGGAAGACGTGCTTTTTTGCCGTAGACAAGTTCGTGAGGCGTAAAGAGTCTAGCAGGGTAAGCATGGGCAAACGGCCCCCACCCTGATTCCTGGAGTTGTTATTTTTTAAACAATGCTCCTTGCCTGAATAGCCATCGTGTAAAGTTTCAGATCGCTACCCCCCCGTTTAAGGGTAATACGGTGGTAAACGCCCTTAACGTTATTATTTTTTATCTCGGTTACTACTTAAGATATTTGAATGGAAAAAAAACGAAAATATAACTACTTACTAACTGTACTTCATATATTTTTCTCAGAATTTTAACTGAATTATTAAGGGTAGAAAAAAAATAATTAATTTTTTGGGGGTGGTTTTTCGAAACAACCCTTTGAGTGACAACCTCCAAAAAAATCAAGAATAATGCTCTATTATCGAACTATTATATAAAAAATCCTCAAAATTGTCGAGATGGTGGAACATAGTTAAATAATTTAAAGAAGACCATTATATTTTAAATATGAGGGGTTTTGCGACGAGAAAGAGTAGTTGTCGCCAGCCTAAGCACGTGTCATTTAAATGCGAATGGAAGAAACGATTGCGGTTCGTTTGGGAGATCGAATTGTAACGGTGAAGGTAGCTGTGGAACAACGCGCGTACGCTAAATACGAATATTTTCCAGATATTAACAGGGTCTAGCAGGGTAAACATGGGCCAATGGCCCCCACGCGATTCTTGGAGTTGTTATTTCTTAAACAATGCTCCTAGACTGAAACACCATTATGTATAGTTTTAGATCACTACCCCCTCCCCCCCGGTTTGCGGGTAATACGGGGGTAAACGCCCTTATCGTTATTATTTCTTTTTGGTGACTACCTATTTAAGATACTTAAATGAAACAGAAGCGACAAAATAGCTACACATTAGCTGTAATTCGTATATTTTTTCTGAATTTTAAATTAATTATTACGGGTAAAAAAAAATAATTTATTTCTTGGGGGTGGTTTTTGCAATCGGCGTTTATATAATCAGAAGGACAGAAAAATACGCCTGGCTAAGTACGGATTATACCTTCGATAGGTTTAAACAAATAAGCGATTATTACGACAAGGGGTTGTCACTCATAGGGTTGTTTGCAAAAACCACCCCCAAGAAATAAATTATTTTTTTTTACCCGTAATAATTAATTTAAAATTCAGAAAAAATATACGAATTACAGCTAATGTGTAGCTATTTTGTCGCTTCTGTTTCATTTAAGTATCTTAAATAGGTAGTCACCAAAAAGAAATAATAACGATAAGGGCGTTTACCCCCGTATTACCTGCAAACCGGGGGGGGAAGGGGTAGTGATCTAAAACTATACATAATGGTGTTTCAGTGTAGGAGCATTGTTTAAGAAATAACAACTCCAAGAATCGCGTGGGGGCCATTGGCCCATGTTTACCCTGCTAGACTCTGTTAATATCTGGAAAATATTCGTATTTAGCGTACACGCGTTGTTCCACAGCTACCTTCACCGTCACAATTCGATCTCCCAAACGAACCGCAATCGTTTCTTCCATTCGCATTTAAATGACACGTGCTTAGGCTGGCGACAACTACTCTTTCTCGTCGCAAAACCCCTCATATTTAAAATATAATGGTCTTCTTTAAATTATTTAACTATGTTCCACCATCTCGACAATTTTGAGGATTTTTTATATAATAGTTCGATAATAGAGCATTATTCTTGATTTTTTTGGAGGTTGTCACTCAAAGGGTTGTTTCGAAAAACCACCCCCAAAAAATTAATTATTTTTTTTCTACCCTTAATAATTCAGTTAAAATTCTGAGAAAAATATATGAAGTACAGTTAGTAAGTAGTTATATTTTCGTTTTTTTTCCATTCAAATATCTTAAGTAGTAACCGAGATAAAAAATAATAACGTTAAGGGCGTTTACCACCGTATTACCCTTAAACGGGGGGGTAGCGATCTGAAACTTTACACGATGGCTATTCAGGCAAGGAGCATTGTTTAAAAAATAACAACTCCAGGAACCAGGGTGGGGGCCGTTTGCCCATGCTTACCCTGCTAGACTCTTTCGTGCCTTCGTGAGTGCTTGTATTATAGGAGAACATTGCTTGAGGTAACCATTGGTCCCATTGTCTTTCTTTTGATATATAATGTCTTAAATATTCGATAAGAACGTGATGACTCCTTCCTAGTGATCCATTGGATTGAGGATGGTATGCAGAAGTTCGATATTGTTTGATGTGGAATGTCCTGGCTAATTTCTTCATAAGGGAACTCATAAAATTTGGCCCTTGATCGGTCAGAATTGCTTTAGGACTTCCGTATTTGCAGATGAAATGTTCTGTAAATGCTTTGGCTATATCTTTTGCAGTGATGTTTGCTAATGGAATTGCAAGTGAATATTTAGTTAAATTGTCCTGAATTGTAAGTATATAGCTATTTCCATTTCTTGTGAAAGGTAGTGGTCCTACTATGTCCATAGATATTTTATCAAATGCATCTAATGGTGTATCTGTTAATACCATAGGTTCCTTATTTTTTACTCTTACTAATTTGGTTTTTTGACATTCTAGACATGTCTTGACGAATTGTGCTATTTCGTATTTCATGTTTTTCCAATAATATATGCTTCTTATTCGATGATATGTTTTAGTAATTCCTTTGTGTCCTCCTATGGGTGTTTCATGGATTTCCTTGATAATTTGTTGTCTATCTTGTATGGAAGGAGTTATAAGAGTTCCTTTGCAAAAAATGAACTGAATTTCTTCATTTATGAATATTAGTTCTATCAAATTTCGTAATTGTCTAAGTGAGACTTTATTTTCCTCTCCTGATATATACACTTTTGTGGCTTGTTTAAGTGTCAGGTATGTGTAGAGAGTTTTTAATGATGTGTATATATCTTCCTCTGTTGGGTAATTTGGTGTTACAAGTCCAACGATTGTTCGTTTTCCACTTCTTATTGTTACTGACTCTCCGATATTTAATGGAAATGGAAGTTTGTGAGCCCTTATATTTCTTTCTTTATATAAATTTTCTCCATTTTGTCCTATTGGTTTGCCTTCTGTGTTTATAAATGTTATTATAAAATTGCTTCCCATCCATAGATGATCTTCCACTTCAATATTTTGTTTTTTGACAGGTATGTTGGATATTACTCTTGGTTTGCCTGTGGTATGGTGTGGAGGTGATGTGGGTGGCCCAGATAATGGCAGGGGAGTCAATGGTGGGAGGGATAATGGTGGGAGTGTTAATAACGGGGATGGAGGTGGTGAATGAGGAGTAAGTATTTTTCCCTGTTTAATTTTAATGGGAGTTATGGGAGCTGTATCTGTGCTAGATTTTAATTTTTGTTTCTTCTTTTTAGGTGTATGGTGAGTACTTTTATCTGTGCTTGACTCTCCATTGATTTTGGGAGGGTCTTTATAATTGTGTCTTGGTACTATAGTTGTCTCATCTATTTCTTCTATTAAGTCCTCTTGAGGTTTCTTGATATAAGGCTTTTTTATTGCTTGTGTGTTGTCTTGTATTAGTTCTTGAGGTATTATTCTTTCTTGAGGAGTCTTGTGTACTTGTACAGGTATCGAAATTTGGGGGGGTATATGTACTTGTATAGGTACCGAAATTTGGGGGGGTATATGTACTTCAGCAGGTACTGTGTCTTGGGGGAATATATGTGTTTCTATACTTTGTTTTTTAATCTCTGGTTGAGATGAGGAAGTGTTTCTTTTTATCTTCCTTTTTAACTGTTGTCGTTTTGTTCCTACTGCATCACTTTCATCGTATGAAGAGTCGGAATCTGTCGAACTAAGTTTATGCTGTTTATGTGGAGCTGGGTTTCCTGAGGTCGAGGCGGTTGTTTCTCTTTGTCGCGTGTTATGTTGATGAAACTGTTTTTGTTTTTTATTCTCGTGTGAGTTTGTTTCTGAATGTGCTCGCTTTGCGTTTAACGGTAATGCTATTGGATTTCTGGATAAAGCATCTGCGTTCGTATTATATTTTCCTGGTTTATAAAGAATTTTGTAATCGTATTCCGCAAGTTTTAATTTCCATCGCATTAATCGTGACGTCGGGTTTGAAAGAGTTTGTAGCCATTCTAACGGTTTATGATCTGTTACAAGATAGAATTTTCTACCATAAATATAAGGTCTAAAATGGAATACTGCGTATAATATTGCTAAAAGTTCCCGTTCTGTCGGTGAGTAACGAGTTTCTGCGTCATTTAGAACTCTAGATGCGTAAGCTACCGGTAAGTCTTTTCCTATTTCTCCCTGACTAAGAACTGCACCTACAGCAATACCTGAGGCGTCTGTTGTTATGTTGAACGTTTTTTCAAAGTCTGGATACTGTAATATCGGTTCCTTGCAGAGAGCTTCCCTTAAGATTTCAAATGCCCTTTGTTGTTTGTCTGTCCATTCAAATTTATAATCCTTCTTGGTGAAATTAGAAAGTGGTCTTGCAATTTTTGAAAAATCTTTTATAAATCTTCTGTAGTATCCACTCAGTCCTAAGAACTGTTTTACATTCTTGACGGTTGTTGGTGTTGGGAATTCTTTAACTGCTACTATTTTCCGTGGATCAGGTTTAACTCCGTATTCTCCTATTATGTGTCCTAAATATGTAACTTCTTTCTTCAAAAATTCACACTTATCGGGTTGAAGGTGAAGATCTGCTTCTCTTAATCTGTCCATTAGTCGCTTAAATTTGGTTGCATGTTCCTTCAGAGAGCTAGCATATATGACTATATCGTCTAAATACACGAAGAGCTCTACTCCTTGAAGTCCGGTTAGAACTTGATCCATAAGCCTTTGGAAGGTTGCTGGTGCGTTTTTGAGTCCAAACGGCATTCTATTAAATTCGTAATGCCCGTATATTGTAGAGAAGGCTGTTTTATGTTGATCATCTGGATGCATGGGAATTTGGTGAAACCCGGATGCAAGATCAAACACAGAAAAGTATTTCGCGCTTCCTAACTGATCTAATATGTCAGTTATATTTGGTAAAGGATAAGCGTCTCCAATTGTTTTTTCATTTAATTTCCTGAAGTCTATTACTATTCTTGGTTTTCTAATTCCTTCCGAATCTTCTTTTTTTAGTACTATCCATATCGGTGAATTATAAGGAGATAAAGATGGTTGTATTATACCTTTCTCCAGTAATTCTTTGGTTTGTTTTCTCACTTCTTCCTTAAATGATTGAGGATACCGATATTGTTTCGTAAAGACGGAGACATCATTCTCTGTTATGATTCTGTGGTAAGCTTTATTTGTTGCTTCCAACTTTTCTCCTGGAATGTGAAATCTATCCGCGTGTTCTTTTATTAGTTCTTCAACACTGGCTCGTTCTTCTGAATTTAAATGATCTAGCCTTAATAATTGTAATAATTGGTGAGTTCTGTTGGTTTTTATATATTTTTCTGCGTCTTCTTCCCTTATAGGTACTTCTATAAACGGTTCTAATTCAACCGATGGTACAGGAATTTTAATGTCTTTTGTGGATGTATTTATTGCAAATAGACATGCCATGCCGTTATTATTTGACACGATTGCGTTTCCCATATGTAAATTAGGATGAATATTAATTTTAGGAATATATCCCGTGCTGGTTTGTGTGTTAAGAACCCGTACATATATTTGACTTCTTGTTCTGGCTGGTATTGTGACCATTTCGGGATCGATGAATGGAACGGTGTCTGGTCCAATGGTTATTGCTGATCTCATGTAGTCAATAGTTGCTCCGTTGGTTTGAAAGAAGTCTGTTCCTAATATTCCATCCTGTTTGATAGGAAGGTCATTTACGACGTGGATAATAACTTCTGTGTTTAAAATTCCTATTTTGATATATCCTATAGTGTTAAGTAGACCATCTGTGATGCCATTGAGGTCAAATAGGGTATCCGTGAAGATTGGAATGTCGGGAGAAACAGCACATCTTTTGATTACGTTTAGGTCTGATCCTGTGTCAATCATTAGTGTGGCCTGTCCTCCATTAAACCCTATATCAGAAAGAAGAATACTAGGTGGTTTCCTTATTTGTTCTATTTTGAGTCTGAGTATGGCCTGTCTACGTACCATACGGGGTTGTGCCTCTTCTTTTTCTTTTTTATCAAAATACATCTTTTTTCTGCATTGGTCTATTGTATCGCCTCGGAATTTGCAGTATTCACAGGATATGCTATTGTATGCTCGGTTTCTGCATTCTTGTATCGTATGACCCGGTCTTCGACAATAATCGCAGTATATATTAGATTGAGGAGTTCTCGTCGTGTAACTCTGACTTCTACAATCTTGCGTCGTGTGACCTGTTCTTCGGCAGTTGCTGCAATATTCGTTGGACTGTGGGGCTCTGGTGGCTTGGCTCCTGCAATCTTGCGTCATGTGACCTGTTCTTCGGCAGCTGCTACAATATTCGTTGGGTCTTCCATTGTAGCTTCGACTTTTACAATCTTGTGTCATATGCCCTGGCTTTCGGCAAAAGTCACAGAATGTGTCGTTTTGGTTTTTATTAAGGCTCCTACATTCTTGTATGGTGTGTCCTATTTTTTTACAATGTTGACAATTTTTTTGTCGCCAGTCGGTGCGTGAGACTTGCTGACTACTGCAGTTGGTGACGTCATGGCCATATCCGAGGCAGTTTATACATTGATTATTTTGTGTTACTCCGGTGGCCATCTTTGTTCTTATCTGATATTCATTGTATTCAGCTTCTGCTTTGATAGCTTTATTAATAACGAGATCAAGACTGCTGAAGATGCATTCGTGTATTCTATTATATATTTCGATCCTTAAACCCGTTAGAAAAGCTTTAACAGCATTTAGTTCTGCATTTATGTTAAATTGAGCCTCATGTGCAGGTACTTCTACTGTATTACAATGTCTAATTTGTAGAAGTAGATTAGATACGCGGCTGCCATAATCTACTGTTGTTTCGTTTGGTAGTTGTGCAATTTTTGATAGTTCTCCGTATAATTGGATTGATGTATGTAATGGAGCGAAGCGTGATGTTAATACTGATATAAGGTCGTTGATTGTGTTATATTCTCCGCTTAAAACTACTCTCGAAGCTTGTCCGTACAGCTTATTTTTTATGAGTTGTACTAGTCCGTATTCCGCGTTAGGATTTACCATGCCTTCGCCCGCGGGGCGACGTGGACTCGGCGGACCACACTCTGGCCAGGTGTGCGGAGTGGCTGGACGACCGCCGAGTCCTAGAGCTGCAGCTGGGTCCCGATCTCTCGCTGGCGACGGTCGTGCGTCGCATGGCGGCGGATCGGGACTGTTGGGAGGCCATGGCCTCCTTCTCCGAAGCGATAAGGCTGGAGAAGGAGGAGGCGGAGAGTGACCGCGAGAGGGCGGGCCGGGGAGGCGATTTGTGAAATTGGGAGGGAGGGAGGAAGAAAGGAAGGTGATGGAGGCGAAGAAAACGCTGAGGGGTAGGAGGGAAAGAATAGAAGATGACCTCACGGAGGAGGAGAGAAAGACAAGATGGAAGATAGAGAGAGAGGCAGAAGTTGAGAGGGAAAGAGGAAGGTATGTACAAGTGGGGTATATGAAGATGTGGGTGGACGGGAAGATGAGGGTATGGGATGAGTTAGGGGAAAAATGGAGTGATGGGCAGGGAAACGGGGTAAGTGGGCAGGGGGGGGAAGAAGCAGTAGGGAGGAAGGAAGGAATAAAGGGGGAGGTATAAAGTTGGCGTTTTGGAACGTGGCAGGGCTAAGGAAAAAAGATGGGGATTTCTGGAAAGGGATGGAAGAATGCGACGTGTTCGTATTAAGCGAAACGTGGTTGGAGGAGAGGGAGTGGGAGTGGGTGGAGGGGAAGCTACCCAGGGGGTACGTATGGGAAAGACAATGGGCCAAGAGGGAGAATAAGAAGGGGAGAGCAATGGGTGGGATGTTGATGGGGGGAGAAAGGGGATAGAAACGAGAGAGGAGGGAAGAGGGGAAATAGAGGGAGTGTTGACGAAGGAGGTAAAATTGGGGAGAGAATGGTGGAGGATACTGGGGGTCTATGGGAGCAAGGATCTGGATAAGAAGCTTATTGAGATAGGGGAATGGACGGAGGAGAGGGAGGGGAGCGTAAGAAAGGTAATAGGGGGCACTTTAATGCAAGGACAGGAGAGGAAGGAGGTGAGGGGGGAGAGGAGGAGGGAGAGAATGTGAGCGGCAGGAGATCCAAGGATAAGGTGATGAACGGGGAAGGTAGGAAGCTATGTGAGTACCTGGGGGAAAGGGGGTGGGGGATACTGAATGGAAGCGTAGAGGGAGACGAGGAGGGGGAATGGACATTTACCGGTGGAAGGGGGGTATCGGTAATAGATTATGTGATAGGGAATGAAGACACTAGGGAGATGGTGGAAAGGCTGGAAGTAGGGGAGAGGGTTGATTCAGACCACCACCCGGTGGTGATCTGGGTGAAAGGAGGGGGAAGAGAGGAGGGAGTGACTGGAAAAAAAGGCTTGGGGCGAAATGGGGGGCGGGGTAATTGGACGGAGAATGGCAGATTGGAATTTTTGAGGAGTTTTGGGAAAAGGGAGGTAAGGGAGAGGGGGGTTGAGGAGGAGTGGGGGGAGCTGAATAGAAGAATAAAGGAGGCAGTGAGCAAGATGGGGAAGAGGGAAAAGAAGGGAGGTTGGTGGGATGAGGAGTGCAGAGAGGAGAAGGGTATAGTGAGGAGGGTGCTGAGGAGGTGGAGAAGGGAAGGAGGGGATGGGGGTGTATATAGGACAATGAAGAGAGAATACGGAAAATTGTGTGAGGAGAAGAAGAAAAAGGAGATAGAGAGGTGGGAAAAGGAAGTAGAAGGTGTAAGAACGGAGGAGCAGGTCTGGAAGGTAGTGAACATCTCAACGGAGCGCCGGTCTGGGCCGGCGACCTGGAGGACTGTCGCGTGGGGCGAGACCTTTTGGCAAAGGTTCATCGCCGCGCGGTCCTCCGTGCCGTGCGGGCTTACCGCACGGTGTCACACGCCGAGCTGTCGGCGCTGGGTGGGTCCCCTCCATTCCATCTGCTCGCTGAGATGGAGGCGGAGGTACACTTCGCCTCGCACGATCTCAGCGGAGCGAGGGACCCCCTGGCGCCGGTCGGACCCGACGCGCGGGACCAGGCCCGGCGACGCATGGGAGCCAGATGGATCGACTGGCTCTCCCTCCCGGAACATCGGGGGGACGCGTCGTCGGGGCGCTGCTGCCCATTCTCGGGGAATGGGTGGGGCGTAGGTACGGCAGGCTTACCTTCCGCCTGACACAGATGCTCACCGGAGTCGGTTGCTTCGGTGACTTCTTGTGTCGCATCGGGCGGGAGGAGGCGCCGCAGTGCCACAGCTGCGGCCGGGGCGACGTGGACTCGGCGGATCACACTCTGGCGAGGTGCGCGGAGTGGCTCGATGACCGCCGAGTCCTGGAGCTGCAGCTGGGTCCCGATCTCTCGCTGGCGACGGTCGTGCGTCGCATGGCGGGAGATCGGGACTGTTGGGACGCCGTCGCCTCCTTCTCCGAGGCTATAATGCTCGAGAAGGAGGAGGCGGAGAGGGACCGCGAGAGGGCGGGCCGGGGAGGCCCGAGCCAAGCTGTCCGGAGGAGGCGGCGCGGGAGAGGGAGATGACCCGGGGCCGGGGGAGGTCGCGCGGCGACTTAGTTGCGTAAGTCGCCCCGCTCCCCCGGATATCAGGCCCCGGGTCGCGCCGTCCCGCCGCTCCCCGCTGTAGGGGATCGGGATGGGGCCGCGCCGCGCAACGGGCGCGGCCGTTACGCCCCCCGGTGCGCCGCCCCCTCTGTGTCGGAGGGGGACGCGCGCCGGGGGACGTCGGGAAGGAGTCGGGAAACGCGGCGGCCCCCGTTGTCGCGAAGGGCCGCCGCGGACGACGAAGCGACGGGGGTGACCGCCGCGGTCGGCGAGTCGTGGCATCGGACTCGCCAGGGCCGCGGCGGCGTCGCGAGGCACGGAGAACGGGGGGGGGCCGTGTTAAAGCCCCCCCCCCCCCCCGCCAGGGGAGCGGCAGTCGCCGCTCCCGTCTGAGCGATCGAGCTTCCCCCGGGGTACGCAGTGTGCCCCGGCCCGGCCGCGCGCTACCAAGCATTGCGCGGCGACCGGTTGGGAGCTCGATCGCGGGGTCGCGGGGCGGGGGTGTCGAGGGACACCACCGCCCTAGCAGCAGCGACCCCGGAAGGGGTGACTCGGGCGCGTGATCCGTCGCGAGTCGCCGGTCCCGGAGAATATTGCTGGGGGAGGTTGTCATACTCCCCCAGGGACGACCCCGTTCAGGGGACCTAGCGCGGGGCTGCATTGAAGCGCAAGGGGGGAGGGTAGCGAACGTATCGCTTGTTTGATCTCGCGTCCAAACCCCTCCCCTCGGGCGCGCAGCTCCGCGCGCGAGGTAGATCACCTTGGTGGTTTTAGTGGGTTCGAGTCCCACATAACCCCCTGCCCGCCCCCGCGGGCGGGGGGTATCCGTGGGGATTTCCACCAAGTAAAACAAAAAAAAAAAAAAAAAAGTGGTGTACCGTCAATGGGATGATGCTAAATACCGCAAAATGTTTGTTAATGAGGTCCCATAGGGCTGTTAATGGTATTCCCCCGACTTATATGCTAAGTGATACCACTTTAACTGCGGTTGCTGAGGTCTCAGACCTCGGTGTTACGTTTGCGATGGGTCTAGATTTTCGGAATCATTATTGCGGCATCACTTGTAAGGCTATGAAAACCCTTGGGTTTATAGCCCGTTCTGGGAAACACTTTAAAAGGCTCAGGACATTGAAATTGTTAACCGCGCACTTGTAAGGCCGCAGGTCGAATATGCGTCGGTCATCTGGAGCCCTAAGCACAAACTGTATGCCAGTATTATCGAAAGGTTCCAGCACAAGTTCCTTAGGTTAGCCATGAGGGTTTCTGGTTGCCCAATGCGGTTTAATGACCATGATTACAGTACGGCCCTGCGGAACACGAGGCTCACTACTCTTGGTGATCGTCGTGTCTGTTCTGATTTATTATTCTTATTTAAAGTTTTCCACGGTCAGATAAACTGCCAAGAGCTCGAATCGTTGATTGGTTTTCATGCTCCGCAACGATCTCTACGTCCGAGACCTCTCTTCGTACCGCGCGTCCCGAGTTACCATCATTATACTGCTGATCCCATAAACCGAGCAATGGATGAGCTAAACCAGTGCCCCGCTGACTTAGATTTATTCTTTGCCTCCTTCGCGTCATTCAGGGATCAGCTGCTCAGGCGACTGTCACCTGCTTAATCTTGGGCATCACTGCTTATGGTGATGTCGCCGCAAGTCTGACTACTATGTTGTTTATGTTTATGTTTTGTTGTTGTTACTTTCTATTTTCTGTTTTCTGTTATATTGTATTTTAGTTTATTTTATGTTATTTTTCCAAATCTTTGTACCTATCGGTAATTATCTGTATTCTAAAGGGTTCTCCCGTTTATTCAATAATAATAATAATAATAATAAAAATTTATCCTCCAAATTAAATTTCAACATCAAGCAAGAATTTGCTAGTCAAAGTAAATTAAATTTCAGCATCGAGCAAGTATTTTTTAATCAAAATAAATTAAAATTTAACCTCCAAATTAAATTTTAACATCAAGCAAGAATTTGCTAGTCAAAGTAAATTAAATTTCAGCATCGAGCAAGTATTTTCTAGTCAAAATAAATAAAAATTTAACCTCCTTATTAAATTTCAACATCAAGCAAGAATTTGCTAGTCAAAGTAAATTAAATTTCAGCATCGAGCAAGTATTTTCTAGTCAAAATAAATTAAAATTTAACCTCCAAATTAAATTTTAACATCAAGCAAGAATTTGCTAGACAAAGTAAATTAAATTTCAGCATCGAGCAAGTATTTTCTAGTCAAAATAAATAAAAATTGAACCTCCTTATTAAATTTTAACATCAAGCAAGAATTTGCTAGTCAAAGTAAATTAAATTTCAGCATCGAGCAAGTATTTTCTAGCCAAAATAAATTAAAATTTAACCTCCGAATTAAATTTTAACATCAAGCAAGAATTTGCTAGTCAAAGTAAATTAAATTTCAGCATCGAGCAAGTATTTTCTAGTCAAAATAAATTAAAATTTAACCTCCAAATTATATTTTAACATCAAGCAAGAATTTGCTAGTCAAAGTAAATTAAATTTCAGCATCGAGCAAGTATTTTCTAGTCAAAATAAATTAAAATTTAGCCTCCAAATTAAATTTCAACATCAAGCAAGAATTTGCTAGTCAAAGTAAATTAAATTTCAGCATCGAGCAAGTATTTTCTAGTCAAAATAAATTAAAATTTAACCTCCAAATTAAATTTTAACATCAAGAAAGAATTTGCTAGTCAAACGAAATTAAATTTCAGCATCGAGCAAGTATTTTCTAGTCAAAATAAATTAAAATTTAACCTCCGAATTAAATTTTAACATCAAGCAAGAATTTGCTAGTCAAAGTAAATTAAATTTCAGCATCGAGCAAGTATTTTCTAGTCAAAATAAATTAAAATTTAGCCTCCAAATTAAATTTCAACATCAAGCAAGAATTTGCTAGTCAAAGTAAATTAAATTTCAGCATCGAGCAAGTATTTTCTAGTCAAAATAAATTAAAATTTAACCTCCAAATTAAATTTTAACATCAAGCAAGAATTTGCTAGACAAAGTAAATTAAATTTCAGCATCGAGCAAGTATTTTCTAGTCAAAATAAATAAAAATTTAACCTCCTTATTAAATTTTAATATTAAGCAAGAATTTTCTAGTCAAAGTAAATTAAATTTCAGCATCGAGCAAGTATTTTCTAGCCAAAATAAATTAAAATTTAACCTCCAAATTAAATTTCAACATCAAGCAAGAATTTTCTAGTCAAAGTAAATTAAATTTCAGCATCGAGCAAGTATTTTCTAGTCAAAATAAATTAAAATTTAACCTCCAAATTAAATTTTAACATCAAGCAAGAATTTGCTAGTCAAAGTAAATTAAATTTCAGCATCGAGCAAGTATTTTCTAGCCAAAATAAATTAAAATTTAACCTCCAAATTAAATTTTAACATCAAGCAAGAATTTGCTAGTCAAAGTAAATTAAATTTCAGCATCGAGCAAGTATTTTCTAGCCAAAATAAATTAAAATTTAACCTCCAAATTAAATTTTAACATCAAGCAAGAATTTGCTAGTCAAAGTAAATTAAATTTCAGCATCGAGCAAGTATTTTCTAGTCAGCCAGCGGTCCCAGGACTTAAAGCCTGGGTGGCAGCCGCAACGCGCACGCAAATAAGGGAGCCTCTGGATGAAGACGCGATAGGCACGAGGCGGGCCGAGATTGCAGCAAGACTTACTCGCATGATGGATCTGTGTACCGAAACCGCGGAAGAACTGGCCGCCAGGAAGACTTCGTCGAAGGTGGTTTCCACAAAGGTCATGCAGGCGTTTGTGGGTAGGATGGCACGGGGGTGCGAGTGGGTACGGGAGGGAGTCGCGGAGGTGGCGACCGCCACGGCATCCGGCAAGGGAGGAAGGAGCCAGCGGGGGAGAGCAGGCGAGCCTCCGATAGGTGCCAGCTCAGGGAAGGGGAAGCCCAACCAGGCGGGCACCCGCAGTGGAGCCCCGAAGGCACCAGGACCGACGGGAAGAGACATGGCAACCCAGTGCGAGATGGGAAAGGGGGAGGACGGAGGACATAAGGCCGGCAAACACCAGGGTGGCCAGGGAGGAAAGTCCCCCCCACCCCCGCCAGCAACGGCCAAAAGACTCAGGACGTCCCCAGTGGAAGAGAGGGATAGGACCCAATCTATGAAGAGGAGGGCCTGGGAGGGGACGGAAACAGAAGTCCCAGCCCGCCAGGGAGAAGGGGCGGAACTGGTCCCAATGGTGACGGAGGGGAGAGACACGCCACGCCCCAAGGATAGTGACCCCCAATGGGGCCAGGTTATGACAAAGGAGCAATTGAGAAGGGCCAGAAAAGAAAAGAGGCGAGACGACCAGCTGGCCCAGAGAAGGGCACAGGACTTCCCGGGGCCGCCGGAGAATAGGGGAGTATACGGTCAAGACCCGGGCCAGACGCGCCCCAAGCAACAGCAGCATCGAGTGCAGCATCTGCAGCAAATGGGCCCTGCTGGTAGCACGGAACAGGGAGCCGGACAAGCCACACAGGATGCGGGACTAGCGCACCAAAATATGGGACACACGAGAGGCTGGGAAACTCGGGGGGGGACAGACGCAGCCTCCCCGCGCTGACCAGAGGCCCAGTGGACTACCCGAGGCTGCCAGTGGGAGACCCCCTCAGGCCCCGAGGGATGGACCCGGGCCCAGGCAGAAGAAGGAACAGGGGCCGAGGTTGAGGAAAAGACCGGACGCGATTCTGGTAACTGTGGCGCACCCACAGACATATATAGACGTGTACAGGACCCTTATGACCTCTGGCAAGGCGGCCCTGAAGGGTGTTTCGGCCGTAAAAAGAACGAGGCTAGGACATATTTTGCTCGAGCTTGGAAAGGGCATGGACACAGATGCAACAGTCGCCGAACTTCGGAAGGCCACCGGAGATGCCTTGGTGGTGGGGCCGCTACAGGATAAAACGGCCTTGGAAATCAAGGATATCTGTCCTCTTTCGGACTCGGGGACGCTAGCCAGTGACCTGGGCGAGGCCCTGAGGATGGACCCGAAACTGATTAGGGTGAGGACCATTAGATCGGGCCCGGTGGGCACACAGTGTGCAGTGGTAGAGGTTCCCACGAATGCACTTCTGAAACCGGTGGACGGCTTAAAATTCCGCTCCGGGATTATGACGGCCAGGGTAAGGCCCCTAACCAGAAATACTAGGTGCTATAAATGCCATACGTTGGGGCATATGGCGAGGGACTGCAAACTCGTCCCGGAAGGCGAAGAAAGGTGCAGGAGGTGCGGAGAAACTGGGCACATGATTGAGAAGTGCGGCAATCTCCCCAGGTGCATTATTTGTCGAGAAGCTGGTATGACGGGTAGGAAAACAGCCCACGTGACGGCGTCATTGGCCTGCCCCATGAATAGAGGGAGAAAGGTGGCGGAGGGCCGTGTGACTAGGACCAAGTATGCCAGTACGAACGGCTAGGGATAAACCATTCAAGGTCCTTCAGATCAACCTTAACAGGTGCAGGTTGGCGCAGGACCTTATGATACAAAACGCATGGGAAATAGCTGTGGACGTGGTGGTCATTTCGGAACCGTTCAGACAACTCCCGGAATGGGAGAATGATGGGGTGGGCGACTCATCGCTCTGGGTGACAGGTTTCAACGGCAGATTCGCCAACATCACTGGCAATATAAGGGCCGCCGGTATTGTCACAATAGAAGTGGACGCAACTCTTATAGTCAGTTGCTATTGTTCACCCAATAAGAAGACGGACTTCCCAGCTTATATTGACGAATTAGAGGGAATTCTGAAGGAAATTTGGACTCCTGGGAAAGGACTGATCGTGGCAGGCGATCTTAACGCAAAGTCAACGGACTGGGGAGGGACCAAAACGGACAGGAGGGGTCGTCTCTGTCTTGGCCTCCTTGCGAGACAAGGCCTGGAACCGGTAAAGTTAAAAGGTAACTTTACCTTTAAAAGAAATGGAGGAACGTCGCTTATTGATGTAATGGCCACCGATAGGGCAACAGCTAGAAGACGTTATAGGAGTACCATCCTCCCGAACCCATCCGAGTCCGATCATAGGTATGTCCTCCATACCTTTCGTAGTAGGAAAACGCGGGCCAGGGAACCTATCTGGACACCATACGACACGGAGGAGGCTACCCCAGAAGAGGTTTGTCTGAAGTTTCTAGCCCTTAAGGAGGATAGGATAAGGGGAAGCGTAGCGGCAAGGAGGACCGGACAATACGGTACTCAGCTACCGGCCGCCGAAGAGTTGCAAGAGGCCCTAGAACTTACAGCAGCAGGGGTCCTTCGAAAGAAGAAAATCCCGAGGGGGGCAAAGAGGCCTAACCAGTGGTGGTCTGGTGAAATAAGCGAGTATAGGAGGAAGATGCACGCAGCCAGAAGGGTTTTCCAGAGGACGAGGAAGAGGGGTAAAGGCCTGAATCCTATCCTCCTGGAGGAGAAGAGGTCCAGGTACATGGAAAGCAAGAGGATCCTGCAGATCAGAGATGGGCATTATTTAAATAAAAAATTATTTAAATGACGTATCAAATAAAAAATACTTTAGTCTTATTCGTCATGAATAAGATTTACCCCGAGTCAATATTTAATCGTAGCGCTCATAATTGAAATCATGGGTATTCAATCGTCGGCCACGATTGAATTACTTCAGCCAGAGAATTAAAATCGTCGGCCATGATTGAACTACTTCAGCCAGGGAGTTCAATCGTGGCTCGCGATTGAATTGCCTTCTGCCATGGGTAGTCTAATCATGAATGAATGAACAGTGTTCTCGTATTCAATCGTATTTAGTCGACTGAAGCTCGATAACCTCGAGACTTGCGAGAGCCTTTGATCGATGCCGCGCGATGCCCGAGCCGAGCGACATTGTATCGTTCACCCGTCTAAACTGACGCCTGGAGTTGCTTGGCGATGTGTCATCGATTATACGAAAAGTGAATTTCTTTATTTTTCATCGTATCAATATGACAGTGACACCGATGGATTCCTGGCGTTCTCACGATTAATCGGTCAGAAAATAATTGAAATCAGACTACTTTTAATGGAGTTAGGTGTAAATTGTGTAAATTAATTGTATGCATATGTAATTTCGTTAATTATGGCCCAAATTATGTCAAGTTTGTTATAATTTTTGCCAGGGAAACAGAAGGAGACAATTGATGTCACTTTCGTGCATATCCGATAAAGAAATTAACATTTTTCCGTTCTTAATGGCTAGTGCTATCCTTGTCTTTTATGACCCCATGGTTCTCGGCGATCCGTGTCGAGCGTTCGCTACTGAAGGGTCCTTACATAATATGTCTTCGACTCCTCAATAAAGGCAGAATGATAGGGATCATGATTTTGGAATTTGGATCAGGTTAACGAGCACTACTTACATATACATACAAATGTTAGGAAATTTTAAAGCAGTGCTTTAAAATACGATTCTAGTTGAGAAGAATTATTTTTGTCGTTACTTTTCCCTGTACATATGTATACTTTAATAGTATTTACTCGTTTCTTACTTTATCGGATATGCACGAAAGTGACATCAATTGTCTCCTTCTGTTTCCCTGGCAAAAATTATAACAAACTTGACATAATTTGGGCCATAATTAACGAAATTACATATGCATACAATTAATTTACACAATTTACACCTAACTCCATTAAAAGTAGTCTGATTTCAATTATTTTCTGACCGATTAATCGTGAGAACGCCAGGAATCCATCGGTGTCACTGTCATATTGATACGATGAAAAATAAAGAAATTCACTTTTCGTATAATCGATGACACATCGCCAAGCAACTCCAGGCGTCAGTTTAGACGGGTGAACGATACAATGTCGCTCGGCTCGGGCATCGCGCGGCATCGATCAAAGGCTCTCGCAAGTCTCGAGGTTATCGAGCTTCAGTCGACTAAATACGATTGAATACGAGAACACTGTTCATTCATTCATGATTAGACTACCCATGGCAGAAGGCAATTCAATCGCGAGCCACGATTGAACTCCCTGGCTGAAGTAGTTCAATCATGGCCGACGATTTTAATTCTCTGGCTGAAGTAATTCAATCGTGGCCGACGATTGAATACCCATGATTTCAATTATGAGCGCTACGATTAAATATTGACTCGGGGTAAATCTTATTCATGAGTCTCGAATAAAATTTTCGTCTTTTAGACGAATTTAATTTTTTATTTGAAATAATTTTCTGCCCATCTCTGCTGCAGATCAGTATTTGGAGAGCAAAGGAAAGCGGGTGGTCCGAACTTGTCTCCATGGTGGACGGCGACCCCTGGGGAAAGCCGTACAAGTCGGTTATGGCTAAGCTGAAAGGTAGGGGCCCGAAGAGGATCATCCCGGTGGCCAAGGCCAGACAGATCGCCGAAGACCTTTTCGTGACGACCCGAGAAAGGGCTGCGAGAAGGGGAGCCGGGCAAAGGTTGGCGGTGACCAGGGGACCGAGTAGCGACATTATAATATCAAGAGTCACGCCAGACCTGGTGGGGGAGGCGGTGAAAAAAATGAAAACCAAAAAGGCCCCTGGTATGGACATGGTACCGTCGGAGGTCCCGGGACGAGCGCGGGCGCTCGCGGGGCGGGGTCGGCGTCCATGGACGTCGACAGCGAACCCGTCCTGGGCCCAGCCCGGCGCGGGGGCAAGAGGAGGGTTGCTCCCCTGGTCGCGTCGGAGACCGAGGAGGAGGGATCGACGGGGGAGTGCCCCGTCGACGCCCCCCTGCCATCGTCCGATGGCCTAACCGACGGGGGTGGGAGGCCCGGCTTTGTGCCGGGCAAGCGCGGACGCAAGCCGGGGGTCTGGACAGACCCGCGGAGGCTCGGCCCGGGCATGAAGGCCCTGCCGACTCGCTCGGACCTAAGAAACTGGGCCGAGACGATGTCGGTGGGGGGCCTTGCCGGACAGGCGCAGCGCGAGCTTGACGCGGTCGCCGCAGTCGTGAGTGCCACTGGTCACATGAAGACCACCGACATGCGTGCGATCCGCGTCGCCATAAGGCGCGCTTCGGCGGTGGCCGCGGAGCTCACCGGCAGGGCGGAGAGGGGCGAGAACCCCGACAGGCCGGCCAGGGAGGTGGTCTTCCGCCAAGGGCAGTGGGAGAAGAAGTCCCACAGCTTGGCGGCGCAGGTGCGGGCCCTGACGGAGCAGGCCCACACCTTGGGAGAGTTTCTCCACGTCAGGGAGCGGGAGCTCGAATTCCTGCGCGGAAAATACACCCGCCTGGTAACGCGGGCGAGGACTAAGGGCGTGGACGTGACGGAAGCGGAGACTATGCCCTTCCACCCGTCCGTCCCGCTGCCCACCCGCGCCGAGCTCCTCCCGACCTGCGTGCCCCCCTGGACGGACGACGGTGCCGGGCCGGAGGTTGCCCCGGGTCCCTCGTCGGCGGCGAGGCTCAGCCCTCTGCCGCGCGAGCCGACGGAGAGCGGCGCTCCCGCGGCAACGCGGGGGGAGAAGAAGAGGAGGAGGGATCGTTCCCCCCTGCCCCCGACCCCGACGCCGGGCCCGGCGTCCGGTGGCGGCGGAGCGAGCGCTCCTGCCGAGCAGCCGTGGGACGCGGTGCTGCGGCGGATGGAGGGCCTGGAGAGGCGCGTCGACGCGCGCCTCCTGGCCCTGGGCCGGGTAATGGTCGGTCCGACTTCCGGGCCGGCCGCTCAGCCGACGGCCCTGGCCCTCCAATGGGCCGAGATCGCCGGGGGCGCCTCTGCCGGGAGCGGGGTTTCCGCCCCGTCCCGTAAGGGGGGCAAGCCGAGCGGGGCTGCGCGGGTCGCGGGCGCTGGCGCGACTGCCAGCGGCCCTGCGGGCGCGCCCTCGGGCGAGCGAGGGGTTGTTCCCCCGCTTACGGCCCCTCCCCGCTCGACCTCGAAGGGGAAGAAGGCGACCGGTCCCTCGGGGCTCCCGGCTTCGGTGTTGCCCGATGTCCGGGCGAAGACGGACGCTCCCGCGGCTGCGAAGCAGCAGCAAAAGGGGGCCGCCAAGAAGAAGGCCGGGAAGGCGAGGGCAGCTGCCCCCGCGACGCCCGTGGCGTCGAGCACCACGGCCTCGGCCCCCGGCCCGAGCGGCGCTGCCGCGGAGGGCACATGGGCGCAGGTGGTGGGCCGCAAGGCGAAGAGGGCCGCGCGGAGGGCGGCCGGAGCGGCCGCTAGCGGTGCCGGTGCGGGGGCTCGGCCGAAGACGGCGGCCCCCCAACAGGCTCGCACACCCGGGTCTCCCCCGGTTGCGATCCCGCGCGCTCCCAGGACGGCGGCGGTGACGATCACCGCCCCCGTGGGAGGGGAGGAGAGTTTCTCCGCGCGGGTCGCGGGCGCGATGGCGGCGATCAACGTCGCCGACCTCGGCATCGCAGCGATGCGGCCGAGGCGCGCCGTGACCGGGGGGTTGATCCTGGAGATTCCAGGATCGCAGAGCTCGGCCAAGGCTGCCGCCCTCAAGGCGAGGCTGGCGGAGCAGCTGGGGGGCACCGGCATCAAGGTGCAGTGCCCCCAAAAACTGGCCGAGTTCCGGGTGTGCGGGCTCACCGAGCTCGCGACCGTGGAGACGGTTCGGGGGGCAATCGCGGCCCAGGGGGCCTGTCCGGCGGAGGACGTCACGGTCGGCGCTAAGCGACCGGACACCGCCGGACTCTTCTCCCTCTGGGTCCGCGCGCCCGTGGCAGCTGCTGCCAAACTGTTAAGGGCGTCCACCGTCGTGGTGGACTCCCTGATGGCCCGCGTGGTACCGCTAGCGCAGCGGAAGCTACAGTGCTTCCGCTGCCTAGAGTTCGGCCACGTCAGGGCCAAGTGCAGCAGCCCCACGGACAGGAGCGGCGCGTGCTACCGGTGCGGTAAAGACGGACACGCGGCCCGCTTCTGCGAGGCCCCCCCCGTCTGCCCGCTCTGCGCGGCGGCGGACCTGCCCAGCGGGCATAGAATGGGGGGACCGGCTTGCCGGCCCCCTCCCGTGATCCGCGCTGCGGCCCGGGGCCGCAGGGGCGCGAAGCCCACCCCGGCATCTTCGTCCGCCGCGGGTGTCCCGCCCGCGATCCCCGCGCCCTCCGCGTCTCCGCCCCCGGCGTCCCCGTCGGAGGCTATGGAGACCGCGCCGCTGGCCTCGGCATCCGTGGCCGGTGCGGGCGCCGGGAAGAGGAAGGACCGCGAGGAGTCGGACACCCCGACCAGCGGCCTCCCTTCCCCGGCTCGCGGGGGGTCCCCCGTGATGGGCGGGGGACGGAAGAAGAAGGGAAAGGGGGGGAGCAGCCCAGGGCTCCCCCCGGCGTGTCCGCCGCCGGTCGGGAGGGAGGCCTTTTTAAAGGCCACGGTGGTCCCTCCGACGGCGAGCGCGACAACGAGGGAGGAGGACGCGGCCGAGGCGCTGGGGTTGGCGCGCTCGGTCGCGGCCTCGTACGGAGGTGCCCACTTCCCGGACGACGAGGAGAAGCGTCCGGCGCCCCCGATTGCCAACGGGGGCGCGGTCCAGCCAGAGGAGGTGTCGGGGGGGGCCGACCTTGAGACTTGCTAATGTCTCGAGGCCCCCCGATACTCCTCATGAACGCGTGCCACTCCATGCGAGCGCACGACCTGCTTGAGCAGGCTCGCATGGAGATGGGCGTTGGGCTGGCCGTCATCGCCGAGCCGTATCCGCTGGCGGACCGATGTTTTCGGTCCACCAACCCGGATCGGCAGGTGGCGATGACGTGGGAAGTGGGAAGAGGAGCCCCGTCGTGCGTGGTCGCCCAGCACGGACGGGGCTGGATGGGCGCGAGATGGGGAGGCTTCCTCGTGGTCGGCTGCTACCTGGCACCGAGCCTGAACGTCCCGGAGTTCGAGGACCGGCTGAGCGAGGTGGGGGCGTTTCTAGCCCCCCAATTAGCTCGGCCGGTGGTCCTTCTGGGGGACTTCAATGCCCACGCTCGCGAGTGGGGCTCCCCCAGAACGGACTGCCGGGGCGAGGTGCTCCTCGAGTGGGCGGAGGCGATGGGGTTCGTCCTTAAGAACCCCTACGCGGTCACGACGTTTCGCGGGTCGCGGGGCGAGTCGGTTATCGACCTCGTCTGGGTTAACCCCGCGGCCGCGGCGTTGACGTCGGACTGCTGGGTGGCGGAGGAGTCAGAGACTGGCTCGGACCACATGTACGTCATGCTGGCCACCTCCGCCGCCACGCTTCCTCCCGCTCGTGCCGGTAGACAGCCGCCGCGCTGGGCGCTCAAAAAGCTAGATGCTAGCGCGGCCCAGATGGCGTCCTCCGTCGTCGCCTGGCCTTCCCTGCCGGGCGACGTCCTCGACGACCCCTCCAACGGCGCCCAATGGCTCCGGCGGGCGTTGCAGCGTGTCTGCGACGCCACGATGCCGCGAGTCGGGCCGCCGGGCGGGGGTCGGAGGTCGGTGTACTGGTGGTGCGAGGAGATCGCCGATCTCCGCGCGACGAGCGTCCGCGCTCAGCGCCAGTACACCAATGCCCGCCGTCAAGACCGACGGCGGGTGACGGAGGACCAGCTGCAGGAGCTGCGCTCCGTGTTTTCCGCGGCGCGCAGAGAGCTTCGTGCAGCCATAGCCCGGGCCAAGACCCGTTCGCACGAGGAGTTCCTTGAGACCCTGAATCGGGACCCTTGGGGGCGCCCGTACAAGGCCGTGTCCGTGAAACTCGGTCCTTGGGCGCCCCCTGTCACGGAGGGTCTCGAGCCCCGGTTTCTCCTGGGGGTTTTGTCGGCGCTGTTTCCCCCTCCCCCGGTTCCGGGGGAGGGTGGCGTCGACGCTTCGGGGGATCCGGAGCTCGCGTGGGGCACCGCCATAGCGGATGCCCCCAGGGTCTCGGACGAGGAACTCGAGTCCGCGGTGCGTCGAATGCGTTCGAAGAACGCTGCACCCGGACCGGACGGTGTGCCCGGGCGTGTCTGGGCCTGCGCGATGAGCGCCCTAGGGAGCGGCCTCAAGCGCGTCTTCGACGCGGCCTTGAGGACCGGGAGGTTTCCCCGCGCGTGGAAAGAGGCGAGGCTGGTGCTGCTGCGAAAGCCTGGTAAGCCCGCAGAGTCACCCTCGGCCTATCGGCCGATCTGTCTCCTCGACGAGGCGGGCAAGCTCCTGGAAAGGATCATAGCTGCCCGCCTCATGGACCATCTCGGAGCTGCGGAGTTCCCTGATCTGTCCGACCGCCAGTTCGGTTTTAGGCGGCAGCGATCGACCGTAGATGCCATCCTACTGGTTCGGTCGCTGTCGCGCCGGGCGGTCGAGGGGGGCGGTGTCAGCGTGGCGGTGTCTCTAGACATCGCCAACGCGTTCAACACCGTCTCCTGGGCGGCGATCGAGCGGGCGCTGGTATACCATTGCGTCCCGCTCTACCTTCGCCGCCTGATCTGGGACTACCTCCGTGGCCGAGTGGTCTCCTACGTCGGGCGAGACGGGGACGGGGTGGCTCGCGTGCACCGCGGTGTGCCACAGGGGTCCGTTTTAGGGCCCCTGCTATGGAACCTGGCGTACGACGCGGTGCTGCGGGTGGAGTTGCCATCGCCTGACGTGTCGTTCGTGTGCTACGCCGACGACACGCTGGTGGTGGCCTCCGGGCCGAGGTGGCTGGCAGCACTAGACCTCGCGGAGAGAGCACTGCGGCTCGTCATCCCCGCGATAGAGGCGCTCGGTCTGCGAGTCGCCTCCGATAAAACGGAGGCGGTATGGCTCGCGGACAGGGTGGGAACTGGCATTCCCGTCGGAGCGTCTCTAAGAGTCGGGGAGGCCTGCATCAGGGTCGGCCGATCGATGAGGTATCTCGGTCTGACCCTAGACACCTACTGGCGATTCGCGCGTCACTTTCGGGTCCTGGGCCCCAGGTTGGAGCGACAGGTGTTCGCCTTCGGGCGCATCATGCCCAACCTGGGAGGCCCGCACGAAACAGTTCGGCGACTATACGTGACGGTCGTCCGGTCCATGGCGCTCTACGGAGCGCCGGTCTGGGCCGGCGACCTGGGGGGCTGTCGCGTGGGGCGAGACCTTCTGGCAAAGGTTCATCGCCGCGCAGTCCTCCGTGCCGTGCGGGCTTACCGCACGGTGTCACACGCCGAGCTGTCGGCGCTGGGTGGGTCCCCACCATTCCATCTGCTCGCTGAGATGGAGGCGGAGGTGTACTTCGCCTCGCACGATCTCAGCGGAGCGAGGGACCCCCTGGCGCCGGTCGGACCCGACGCGCGGGACCAGGCCCGGCGACGCATGGGAGCCAGATGGATCGACTGGCTCTCCCTCCCGGAACATCGGGGGGGACGCGTCGTCGGGGCGCTGCTGCCCATTCTCGGGGAATGGGTGGGGCGTAGGTACGGCAGGCTTACCTTCCGCCTGACACAGATGCTCACCGGAGTCGGTTGCTTCGGTGACTTCTTGTGTCGCATCGGGCGGGAGGAGGCGCCGCAGTGCCACAGCTGCGGCCGGGGCGACGTGGACTCGGCGGATCACACTCTGGCGAGGTGCGCGGAGTGGCTCGATGACCGCCGAGTCCTGGAGCTGCAGCTGGGTCCCGATCTCTCGCTGGCGACGGTCGTGCGTCGCATGGCGGGAGATCGGGACTGTTGGGACGCCGTCGCCTCCTTCTCCGAGGCTATAATGCTCGAGAAGGAGGAGGCGGAGAGGGACCGCGAGAGGGCGGGCCGGGGAGGCCCGAGCCAAGCGGTCCGGAGGAGGCGGCGCGGGAGAGGGAGATGACCCGGGGCCGGGGGAGGTCGCGCGGCGACTTAGTTGCGTAAGTCGCCCCGCTCCCCCGGATATCAGGCCCCGGGTCGCGCCGTCCCGCCGCTCCCCGCTGTAGGGGATCGGGATGGGGCCGCGCCGCGCAACGGGCGCGGCCGTTACGCCCCCCGGTGCGCCGCCCCCTCTGTGTCGGAGGGGGACGCGCGCCGGGGGACGTCGGGAAGGAGTCGGGAAACGCGGCGGCCCCCGTTGTCGCGAAGGGCCGCCGCGGACGACGAAGCGACGGGGGTGACCGCCGCGGTCGGCGAGTCGTGGCATCGGACTCGCCAGGGCCGCGGCGGCGTCGCGAGGCACGGAGAACGGGGGGGGGCCGTGTTAAAGCCCCCCCCCCGCCAGGGGAGGGGCAGCCGCCGCTCCCGTCTGAGCGATCGAGCTTCCCCCGGGGTACGCAGTGTGCCCCGGCCCGGCCGCGCGCTACCAAGCATTGCGCGGCGACCGGTTGGGAGCTCGATCGCGGGGTCGCGGGGCGGGGTGTCGGGGGACACCACCGCCCTAGCAGCAGCGACCCCGGAAGGGGCGACTCGGGCGCGTGATCCGTCGCGAGTCGCCGGTCCCGGAGAATATTGCTGGGGGAGGTTGTCATACTCCCCCAGGGACGACCCCGTTCAGGGGACCTAGCGCGGGGCTGCATTGAAGCGCAAGGGGGGAGGGTAGCGAACGTATCGCTTGTTTGATCTCGCGTCCAAATCCCTCCCCTCGGGCGCGCAGCTCCGCGCGCGAGGTAGATCACCTTGGTGGTTTTAGTGGGTTCGAGTCCCACATAACCCCCTGCCCGCCCCCGCGGGCGGGGGGTATCCGTGGGGATTTCCACCAAGTAAAACAAAAAAAAAAAAAAAAAAAAAAAATGGTACCGTCGGAGGTGGCGGCCATCGTCTGCAGGGAATTCCAGGGGGAGTTACAAGAAGCAATTGTAGATACGCTCAGGAGGGGAAAGATCCCAGCAACCTGGAGGTTGGCCAGAGTGGTACTGATCCCCAAACCAGGTAAGGATCCCCTGGAGTGCAGGGCCTATAGGCCCATCAGCATCCTCCCAGCCCTAAGCAAGGTTTGGGAATACGCAATCAAGGCCCTCCTCGAGCTGGAACTCGGGAGCGATCCATTTCATCAGATGCAGTTTGGCTTTCGGAGGGGAACAGGCACGGTGGATGCCACAATGGAGGTCCGAAGATACGCCGAGCACTGCAGAGCTAAAAATAGGACGTGTGTACTCGTGGCGATTGACGTGAAAAACGCCTTTAACGCGCTAAAATGGTCTCGAGTTCATCTCGAACTTGAAAGGAGAGGCGTATCTATCACATTAAGGGCTATTATACGAGAGTACCTGAAGGACAGAAGGGTGGCCATCCATGCCGATGACGGTGTGGCCGAATTAGAGATAACAGCTGGCGTCCCGCAGGGATCGGTACTTGGCCCTTTCCTATGGAACATAGTCTATGACGGTATCCTGGAAAGGGTCAACACACTGGGCAATACGGAGGCGGTTGCCTACGCAGATGACCTGGCGGTCCTGTTTTCAGCCAGAGCGCTGGATCGACTCCCACCCCTGTTGAATCGGGCCATGGGGACGATTAGGGACTGGTTTGAGGAAACGGGCCTGGAAATCGCTACAGAAAAAACGGAGGTGATTTTCCTAAGAGGCAATAAGGCAGGCAGTATTAGAGAAATGGAAATTTTAGGGACCACGGTCGAGGTCGGCAAGCGCTTAAAATACCTAGGAGTCATTCTGGATAATGTTCGCAGTTTTAAGCCACACCTGGATGGAGTGGTCGATAGGGCCGACAAGGTAATAAGGTTTCTTGGATCGCTCCTACCAAATACGAGAGGCCCTTCGAAACAGTCGCGCAGATTGTATTATACGGTCTGGGAGTCGATCGTCTTGTATGCGTGCCCGACTTGGGCCCCGGCGTTGAAGGTGGCCGTTAGAAAGAAGACCATTAGAAGGGCCCAACGTACGGCCCTCGTCAGAACTACGACGGCCTACAGGACCGTCTCCTTCCTGGCCCTCTGTGTCCTAGCAGGAAGAATGCCCATAGAACTGAAGGCAAAGATGTGGGAGGAAGTCTTTACTAAAAAGAAATCGGACAGGGAGAACCCTGCCCTGAAGGGCAATAAGAAGATCCTGTATTCAAGAGAGGAAGCGTATAAAAAAGCGGCAATGGCAAATGCCATTATGGAGTGGCAACTAATGTGGGACGCTGTGGACGAGTCCTGCTGGACCAGGGCTTTGGTTACCTCGGTGGAAACGTTCCTGGGGGTGGACCCAAAGGCCCTTACAGTAGATTACCATACGGCGCAGCTTCTTACAGGGCATGGGGCCTTCCAGGCATATAAGAAAAGAATCGCTAAGGCCTTGGAAGATAAATGTCTCAACTGCGGAGAGGATAGGGATGACGCGGAACACGTCATCTTCTCCTGCAGTTCGTACGACGAGGAAAGAAGGGACCTGACCCTTGTGATTGGGGAGGACTGTAACAAAGGGAATCTAATCCCCAAAATCGTACGGACAGAGCAGACTTGGCATGCCTTCAAAACCTTTGCTGCCAAGGTCATGAAGGACAAAGAGGCCAAGGATCGCCTAATAGAGAAAAGGGCTCGGGAGGAGAGACTTCGGTTAAGAAGAGAAGAAGCGGACAGGGTCAGGAGGGAAAGGGCCCGTCTAGCAAGGAAGAGGAAGAGAACGGGGACCAATGATGAAGGGCCTGGCAGAAGGGCCAGACGACCCTGCCGGGGCTTATAACAGAAAGCTCGTGCAATAACCTGGACCAAGGCTACACGAGCATGATTTTATTTACTGGACGATGTTTTTACTGTTAGCCCTTTGGATGTCTGTTTGTCTTATTTATTACCTATGTATTTATTTTACGTACCTGACAACCCATGCGCGCCATAGGTAAGCTCGGCCCCCATATATGAAAGATCTGCCCAGTAAGCTAAGAGGGCAAAGACGCTAGTGGCGAGGTGGTGAGAGAAGAGCGAAGAACCTTCAGTTCCACTAGGGAAAGAAGGATGAAGAAGAGGAACACCGCATCTTGCAGGTTGTCGGGAAGTAGTCTCGGCCAGTCCCCCGGCAACCAGGGTGTTACCCCCAAAGGAGAGCCCTAGGAGGGGGTTTTTAGCGGGTATACCCGTTATGGGGAGTCCCGCATAACCCCGGGACTCGCGCTCGGGGTATGCATAAATGCATTTTCCCCCTCCTCTAATAAAAAAAAAAAAAAAAGAAAAAGTATTTTCTAGTCAAAATAAATTAAAATTTAACCTCCAAATTATATTTTAACATCAAGCAAGAATTTGCTAGTCAAAGTAAATTAAATTTCAGCATCGAGCAAGTATTTTCTAGTCAAAATAAATTAAAATTTAACCTCCAAATTAAATTTCAACATCAAGCAAGAATTTGCTAGTCAAAGTAAATTAAATTTCAGCATCGAGCAAGTATTTTCTAGTCAAAATAAATTAAAATTTAACCTCCAAATTAAATTTTAACATCAAGCAAGAATTTGCTAGTCAAAGTAAATTAAATTTCAGCATCGAGCAAGTATTTTCTAGTCAAAATAAATAAAAATTTAACCTCCTTATTAAATTTTAACATCAAGCAAGAATTTGCTAGTCAAAGTAAATTAAATTTCAGCATCGAGCAAGTATTTTCTAGCCAAAATAAATTAAAATTTAACCTCCGAATTAAATTTTAACATCAAGCAAGAATTTGCTAGTCAAAGTAAATTAAATTTCAGCATCGAGCAAGTATTTTCTAGTCAAAATAAATTAAAATTTAACCTCCAAATTATATTTTAATATCAAGCAAGAATTTGCTAGTCAAAGTAAATTAAATTTCAGCATCGAGCAAGTATTTTCTAGTCAAAATAAATTAAAATTTAGCCTCCAAATTAAATTTCAACATCAAGCAAGAATTTGCTAGTCAAAGTAAATTAAATTTCAGCATCGAGCAAGTATTTTCTAGTCAAAATAAATGAAAATTTAACCTCCAAATTAAATTTTAACATCAAGAAAGAATTTGCTAGTCACGCGAAATTAAATTTCAGCATCGAGCAAGTATTTTTTAATCAAAATAAATTAAAATTTAACCTCCAAATTAAATTTTAACATCAAGCAAGAATTTGCTAGTCAAAGTAAATTAAATTTCAGCATCGAGCAAGTATTTTCTAGTCAATGTTACGTATGTGGAATTTCCCATACGCCGCTCTCAACAATTTTTCGATCTCGCGTCTGCGAAGGGAAAACGCCCAAAAAGCATTTTTGTTTATCACATACCACTCAGGGGGTCGTGATCTTGACCATCTGGAGCACGACCATGGGAACGGGAGTGACACGACGACGACCCCGAAGATTTCCTTATATGGAAATCTCCTAACGAACCCCCACTCATTTTTGGGACTATATAAACCCTTTGGTTTCAACCCTCGTTGGTTAAAAGCAGTACAGTCACGCGTAGAGTAACGTCGTGTCACGCTCGTACAGAGTTGGTTATATTCAGTTAGATCGAGCTAAAGTCTCCTTCAGAATCATAGTTAACCTCATAGAATCCGCGAGTCCGGTTTATATTCTATTTGGCACTTCGAAATAGCCACTCTTACGACCCGCATCGCCAGTGCGTCAACACCGTGCAACTAGTGGTAACTTACACACTTTATTTAATTATTTAATCGCGACACTTACATTTGTACAATAACTGATTATTGAATATACGAATGGTGTTCACGTGTAAATCGAGTAGAATCGTTAAACCCATCTTTTACCCAGTGATCCTTATAATATTAGTAGCACTCACCCACTGATACAACTTTACCGCTCGAGTTGTATCAAATATTAATTAAGAGTTACGAGACATTTCTAACATTTCCCGCGACTCCCTGATTTAGCATCAGGTTCGTTCGCAACCTTTCATCCAAAACAAGGAATCTTCTCCAACCCAGTGGCTCCCCGATTTCGCATCGGGTTCGTCCACGAAGCCTCACCCTCCTACGTCTCCCTGATTTCGCATCAGGTTCGTCCGTATCCTACAGCTCCCTGATTTCGCATCAGGTTCGTCTGTAAATCTACCAACTTCCAAACAGCTCCCTGGTTTCGCACCAGGTTCGTCTGTGAATAATCCAACCTCCTAACAGCTCCCTGGTTTCGCACCAGGTTCGTCTGTGAACTTTATCCTAGTGACTCCCCGATTTCGCATCGGGTTCGTTCACGACGTTTCACCTTCCTGCGGCTCCCTGATTACAAATCAGGTTCGTCCGCGTGTGACTCCATTCCTAGAGGCTCCGTGATTTCGCATCAGTTTCGTCCTCGCCGTCAACAATCCTAGCGGCTCCCTGATTTCGCATCAGGTTCGTCCGCGCACCTAACTAACAAACTCATAAACCATATTCCTTGGGAAATACCCTTCTCGCCGGCCTCTCGCGTTGCCGCAGCCCCGGCTCGTAACATCAAAATAAATTAAAATTTAACCTCCAAATTAAATTTCAACATCAAGCAAGAATTTGCTAGTCAAAGTAAATTAAATTTCAGCATCGAGCAAGTATTTTGTAGTCACAATAAATTAAAATTTAACCTCCAAATTAAATTTTAACATCAAGCAAGAATTTGCTAGTCAAAGGAAATTAAATTTCAGCATCGAGCAAGTATTTTTTAATCAAAATAAATTAAAATTTAACCTCCAAATTAAATTTTAACATCAAGCAAGAATTTGCTAGTCAAAGTAAATTTGTTAGAGTTAATACCAGAAGATAGATACTGGAGAGAATTTATATGTCTTTAATACAATGCTTAACATATTAGTCATTCTTGCAAGAGGCACGTGTTAGCCGATCGGAGGACAAAACCAGACAGACCGGAATCGGCGTCGCAACGTCACACACACTCAGTCCGACATAAACTTGGCGCGCGAATTTAATTCACTCCAACACGCCCCCTTAATACGCGCGTTAATTAACAATGATAATCCATTACTTAATACCTATCGCATGAATACAAAAATGATGCTTATAATTCGGAAGAGGTTTCGTTAATATATCTGCGGGCATAAGGTCGGTCGATAAATGTTTTAAAATGAATTCTTCCCTCTTCAACACATCACGCAAGAAATGGTATCGAATATCAATATGTTTAGTTCGCGGATGTACAACATCATTCTTGGCCAGTAATTGAGCGCCTATGTTATCATTGTAGATATCGATTTTACATAAATTCTTACATCCTAATTCTTTCAGGAATTCTGACAAATAAACACCATCTTTCATTGCCTCGGCCAACGCAACGTACTCGGCCTCGGTTGAAGATAAAGCCACACTTCGTTGTTTAGTCGCTTTCCAAGTAATTGGCCCATTTGACAGTGTTACAATATAACCCGTATATGATCGGCGATCCAATTTACAACGCCCCCAATCAGCATCCACATATAATTTAGCTGGTACCTCAGATTTTCTGTAGACAATACTATAATTTAATGTACCTTTCAAATACCTTAGAATCCTTTTAGCTGCTGCCCAGTGTGATTCGTCATAACAATTATTGAACTGAGCCAAAACATTAACTGCATACGATATATCTGGTCTCGTTGCAATCGCCAAATACATGAGAGCTCCAATTAATTGTTGATATGGTATATTTTTCTTCTCTTCGGTTTTATTACTTTTGCTCAAATTTATATCTCTGTCCATAGGAGTGCTGACAGAATTGCAATCTTCCATACCAAACCTCTTCAAGAGATCCAATACATACCTCTTTTGTGACATTACCACAGTTTGGGAGTCCTGTCGAATTTCTATTCCCAAACAATATTTAACTCTCCCCAAGTCTTTTATGTCAAATTCCTTTGACAATTCAGTTTTTATTTCTCGTATCCATTCCTTATTTTTAGATATGATTAACATGTCGTCTACGTAAATTGCCATAAACAAGGAAGAGTCTCCTCTGCTTGAATGAAATATACAAGGATCGGCTACAGTGGGTTTCAAACCTAAGCTTTTCAACTTCTTACATAATTTTTCATGCCACTGCCTTCCTGCTTGTCGCAGTCCATAAATTGCTTTCTTCAAGTGGCAAACCAAATTATTATCCTTCTTCAATTTATTTAATAAACTTTTGGCCGTGGTCCTAATCTGATTAGGCTCATTTTCATCAGTAGCTATATCAGTTAGGAAGTCCATCAAAAATTCGGGTTTCTCCATATATATATGTTCTGTTAAATTACCGTTCAAATAAGCGCAGGTAACATCCATCTGCTCCACGGTCATATCCATTTTTACAGATAATGCTAACAACAAACGAATGGATTCTAATCTCGCCACAGGGGCGAAAGTGTCAAAGAAATCTACTCCATAACGTTGAGCGAAACCCCTTGCAACTATTCTGGCTTTTCTTTTGGCTATATTGCCATCCGAGTTGAATTTGTTGGTTAGGACAGTCCTGCATCCTATTACCTTCTTCTCTAACGGACGCTCTGTTAGCTCGAAAGTATTATTTTTAATTAAATTTTTAACCTCTTCTTTTATTGCGTTCACCCATTGTGATTTATATTCGCCCTCCAAAGCATCTTCAATTTGGACTTCGGCTATATTTGCTACCCATTCCATTAAATTTGATTGTTGATCCTCAATTATCTCCTGCTCCTCTTCTTGATTCTCATTATTACTTGGATTTTCGTTTATTTCTTGGCTTGTAGTTACTTCCTCATTCCTTTGTACAGTACGAAATAATCTTTTGGGACGTCCTCTTTTTCCCGTACGTTCATATTTGGGCCTTCCTGGCGCACGTCTTAATTGTATATCATGTCTGTTTTCGTTATTTCCATCATTCAATATTTCTTCTTCTTCAGTACTTCTTGTCTGTACCTCGTTATTCCCTTCATTCAATGTTTCTTCTTCAGTACTTCTTGTCTGTACCTCGTTATTAGATATTTGTACATCGAATTCTTCGTTGCCCTTAGCACTAGGAACAATTGTTAAACCATTCTCATCTCTACTTGCAACTGTATCATTTGCTAACTCTGCATTTTCCAGTACTCTCACGTCTCTAGTTACGACCACTTTATTTTCTTTTGGGAGCCATACTCGATAAGCTTTTGAGCTTTCAGAATACCCTATAAATATTCCCTCTTTGGTTCGCGATTCGAATTTATGTTTATTTGGATTTTTATTTAGAATATATGTTTTCAATCCAAATACTCTCAAGTGATTCAATTGTGGTCGTCTATTATTCCATAATTCGAATGGAGTAATTCCCTTTAAAATCCTAGTGGGACACCTGTTCCTTAAATAGTTAGCTGTCAATACTGCCTCAGCCCAAAAACTTTTAGATAATCCAGCCCGTAAAAGCATACATCTCGACATCTGAATTAGTGTGCGATTTTTACGCTCAGCCACCCCGTTCTGTTGAGGCGTGTATGGAACTGTGAGGCGTCGTCGTATACCTTCATTTTTTAAAAATTCGTCAAATTTCTTGTTGCAGTATTCTCGTCCATTATCCGTTTGAAGGTATTTAATTTTATTTCCAGTATGCTTCTCTGCATACACTTTAAATTCTTTAAACTTCTGCAACACTTCGTCCTTATGTTTCAAAAAGAAAATCTCACTCCATCGAGAATAGTCATCTGTAAACAACAGTATATATTTAGATCCTCCTAGTGACTCATTTGACATTGGTCCACAGAGATCCGAATGTACAATCTCCAAGCATGTTGTACTCCTGTGGCTTTCTTTTGGAAAGGGAGTATTTGTTAACTTCCCTTGAATGCATACTTCACATTGAGACACTTGTATTTCATCAGAACTTTTTACTTTGTCCTTTCCTAAAATGCTTAACAGATCTCTAGTATTTAAGTGACCTAACCTCTCGTGCCAAAGTTTTAGCCATGACCCTTTTTCAGGTATATTATTTACAATTTTAGCTTCTTCTTCTGTTTCCTGAACATAGTATAAATTTCCATAACGTATAGCTCTTAATTTTATTTTTCCATCTGGTCCTTCAACAGAAGCCTCCTTTTTCTCAAAGATAACCCTATTACCTCTATCAACGATTTTTGCAACCGATATTAGATTTGCTCTTAATTCAGGAACGTACAAGGTTTTTTCAAAATTAATGTCTCTTACTTCCTGGTTTACGCAAGCTTTTATATGTACATTACCCACAGCTTCTACCTTCTCGGATTTATGACTCGCCAGATTTACGCTTCCTTCATTTAACGTACTTATTTCAGTAAACTTATTTGCATCTTTACAAATATGCGTTGTGCAACCACTGTCCAGACACCAATAATTTTTCTCTGGACCCCCAGTGAAGTTACATATTTCTTTCTCATCAAAGTTAGCATAGTATAAATCTGGTGACTTACCTCTTCTGGGTTCGTACCTTTTCGTATAACAATTATTCGCCTTATGTCCTACTTTTTGGCATTTGTAACATACAATATTGGGTTTCACGAAAGATCCTTGAGTATTTCTCTGTTCATACACCTTTCTATCCCTATCATAACCTTGAACGTTTCTGTGGTCATGGACACCTCTGCGGTTTTGCACGCTTCTGTCCTTCTCGTATCCCTGTGCACTTCTATTTGTCTCTTTATATTTCTCTTTATATTTGTGTTTAGCCAGCATTGCACCGTGCCCCTCAGCATCCTTTTCATGTCTAATTTCAAATTCTTCCAGAATCTTTACCTTTAAATTTTCCAAGTTTGGAAGTTCATCTCTTGACTCCATGGCACATCTGAAATTTTCAAATGCTTCCGGTAAACTATTTAATAACATTGCACTTTGCAAACCAGGATTGATTTCAATATCCCTTTCAGCCAATTTTCCGACTATATCAATAAACTTATTAATATGTTCCCGAACGTCGCCTCCGCTCGACATGCGGTGAGAGGTCAGTTTCCTCAATAGTGCTGACGTTTTTGCCGGACCCTGAGAGTCATATACCAACCGTAATTTTGTCCAAACCTCATTCGATGTTCTGCACGTTTTAATTTGCTTCAGTTCTGAGGGACTGATCGATAAAATTAAATCTGCCTTGGTTTTCCTGTCTTCCATGTCCCAATTATGAGCTTGTGCTTCGGATGTAATGTTTTCAAGGACAACCGCCGGTCTGACCACGTTTCCAATAACGTAATCCCACAATCCATTTTTTATTAAAACTGCTTCCATTTGGATACACCAAGTATCGTAATTGTCTTTATTCAGTTGTTCAATTTTTGTGGTACCCACGACACCGTTTGCCATTTTTATCTATATCTTTCGTTATACTTTCAAACCACGTGCTTAACCTCACTTTTTGGTTACTTAAACTTTCCTCTTTTAACTTAGAAATTCTACTTATGTATCTCACTTGTTTTATAAAAACACTGGGCCCATAACCTGTTAGAGTTAATACCAGAAGATAGATACTGGAGAGAATTTATATGTCTTTAATACAATGCTTAACATATTAGTCATTCTTGCAAGAGGCACGTGTTAGCCGATCGGAGGACAAAACCAGACAGACCGGAATCGGCGTCGCAACGTCACACACACTCAGTCCGACATAAACTTGGCGCGCGAATTTAATTCACTCCAACAAAATTAAATTTCAACATCGAGCAAGTATTTTCTAGTCAAAATAAATTAAAATTTATCCCCCAAATTAAATTTTAACATCAAGCAAGAATTTGCTAGTCAAAGTAAATTAAATTTCAGCATCGAGCAAGTATTTTCTAGTCACAATAAATTAAAATTTAACCTCCAAATTAGATTTTAACATCAAGCAAGAATTTGCTAGTCAAAGGAAATTAAATTTCAGCATCGAGCAAGTATTTTCTAGTCACAATAAATTAAAATTTAACCTCCAAATTAAATTTTAACATCAAGCAAGAATTTGCTAGTCAAAGGAAATTAAATTTCAGCATCGAGCAAGTATTTTTTAATCAAAATAAATTAAAATTTAACCTCCAAATTAAATTTTAACATCATGCAAGAATTTGCTAGTCAAAGTAAATTAAATTTCAGCATCGAGCAAGTATTTTCTAGTCACAATAAATTAAAATTTAACCTCCAAATTAGATTTTAACATCAAGCAAGAATTTGCTAGTCAAAGGAAATTAAATTTCAGCATCGAGCAAGTATTTTTTAATCAAAATAAATTAAAATTTAACCTCCAAATTAAATTTTAACATCAAGCAAGAATTTGCTAGTCAAAGTAAATTAAATTTCAACATCGAGCAAGTATTTTCTAGTCAAAATAAATTAAAATTTATCCCCCAAATTAAATTTTAACATCAAGCAAGAATTTGCTAGTCAAAGTAAATTAAATTTCTACATCGAGCAAGTATTTTCTAGTCAAAATAAATTAAAATTTAACCCCCAAATTAAATTTTAACATCAAGCAAGAATTTGCTAGTCAAAGTGAATAAATTTCAGCATCGAGCAAGTATTTTCTAGTCAAAATAAATTAAAATTTAACCTCCTTATTAAATTTTAACATCAAGCAAGAATTTGCTAGTCAAAGTAAATTAAATTTCAGCATCGAGCAAGTATTTTCTAGTCAAAATAAATTAAAATTTATCCCCCAAATTAAATTTTAACATCAAGCAAGAATTTGCTAGTCAAAGTAAATTAAATTTCAGCATCGAGCAAGTATTTTCTAGTCACAATAAATTAAAATTTAACCTCCAAATTAGATTTTAACATCAAGCAAGAATTTGCTAGTCAAAGGAAATTAAATTTCAGCATCGAGCAAGTATTTTTTAATCAAAATAAATTAAAATTTAACCTCCAAATTAAATTTTAACATCAAGCAAGAATTTGCTAGTCAAAGTAAATTAAATTTCAACATCGAGCAAGTATTTTCTAGTCAAAATAAATTAAAATTTATCCCCCAAATTAAATTTTAACATGAAGCAAGAATTTGCTAGTCAAAGTAAATTAAATTTCAGCATCGAGCAAGTATTTTCTAGTCAATATAAATTAAAATTTAACCTCCTTATTAAATTTTAACATCAAGCAAGAATTTGCTAGTCAAAGTAAATTAAATTTCAGCATCGAGCAAGTATTTTCTAGTCAAATTAAATTAAAATTTAACCTCCAAATTAAATTTTAACATCAAGCAAGAATTTGCTAGTCAAAGTAAATTAAATTTCTACATCGAGCAAGTATTTTCTAGTCAAAATAAATTAAAATTTAACCCCCAAATTAAATTTTAACATCAAGCAAGAATTTGCTAGTCAAAGTAAATAAATTTCAGCATCGAGCAAGTATTTTCTAGTCAAAATAAATTAAAATTTAACCTCCTTATTAAATTTTAACATCAAGCAAGAATTTGCTAGTCAAAGTAAATTAAATTTCAGCATCGAGCAAGTATTTTCTAGTCAAAATAAATTAAAATTTATCCCCCAAATTAAATTTTAACATCAAGCAAGAATTTGCTAGTCAAAGTAAATTAAATTTCAGCATCGAGCAAGTATTTTCTAGTCACAATAAATTAAAATTTAACCTCCAAATTAAATTTTAACATCAAGCAAGAATTTGCTAGTCAAAGGAAATTAAATTTCAGCATCGAGCAAGTATTTTTTAATCAAAATAAATTAAAATTTAACCTCCAAATTAAATTTTAACATCATGCAAGAATTTGCTAGTCAAAGTAAATTAAATTTCAGCATCGAGCAAGTATTTTCTAGTCACAATAAATTAAAATTTAACCTCCAAATTAGATTTTAACATCAAGCAAGAATTTGCTAGTCAAAGGAAATTAAATTTCAGCATCGAGCAAGTATTTTTTAATCAAAATAAATTAAAATTTAACCTCCAAATTAAATTTTAACATCAAGCAAGAATTTGCTAGTCAAAGTAAATTAAATTTCAACATCGAGCAAGTATTTTCTAGTCAAAATAAATTAAAATTTATCCCCCAAATTAAATTTTAACATCAAGCAAGAATTTGCTAGTCAAAGTAAATTAAATTTCAGCATCGAGCAAGTATTTTCTAGTCAATATAAATTAAAATTTAACCTCCTTATTAAATTTTAACATCAAGCAAGAATTTGCTAGTCAAAGTAAATTAAATTTCAGCATCGAGCAAGTATTTTCTAGTCAAATTAAATTATAATTTAACCTCCAAATTAAATTTTAACATCAAGCAAGAATTTGCTAGTCAAAGTAAATTAAATTTCAACATCGAGCAAGTATTTTCTAGTCAAAATAAATTAAAATTTATCCCCCAAATTAAATTTTAACATCAAGCAAGAATTTGCTAGTCAAAGTAAATTAAATTTCAGCATCGAGCAAGTATTTTCTAGTCAATATAAATTAAAATTTAACCTCCAAATTAGATTTTAACATCAAGCAAGAATTTGCTAGTCAAAGGAAATTAAATTTCAGCATCGAGCAAGTATTTTTTAATCAAAATAAATTAAAATTTAACCTCCAAATTAAATTTTAACATCAAGCAAGAATTTGCTAGTCAAAGTAAATTAAATTTCAACATCGAGCAAGTATTTTCTAGTCAAAATAAATTAAAATTTATCCCCCAAATTAAATTTTAACATCAAGCAAGAATTTGCTAGTCAAAGTAAATTAAATTTCAGCATCGAGCAAGTATTTTCTAGTCAATATAAATTAAAATTTAACCTCCTTATTAAATTTTAACATCAAGCAAGAATTTGCTAGTCAAAGTAAATTAAATTTCAGCATCGAGCAAGTATTTTCTAGTCAAATTAAATTAAAATTTAACCTCCAAATTAAATTTTAACATCAAGCAAGAATTTGCTAGTCAAAGTAAATTAAATTTCTACATCGAGCAAGTATTTTCTAGTCAAAATAAATTAAAATTTAACCCCCAAATTAAATTTTAACATCAAGCAAGAATTTGCTAGTCAAAGTAAATTAAATTTCAGCATCGAGCAAGTATTTTCTAGTCACAATAAATTAAAATTTAACCTCCAAATTAAATTTTAACATCAAGCAAGAATTTGCTAGTCAAAGGAAATTAAATTTCAGCATCGAGCAAGTATTTTTTAATCAAAATAAATTAAAATTTAACCTCCAAATTAAATTTTAACATCATGCAAGAATTTGCTAGTCAAAGTAAATTAAATTTCAGCATCGAGCAAGTATTTTCTAGTCAAAATAAATTAAAATTTAGCCTCCAAATTAAATTTCAACATCAAGCAAGAATTTGCTAGTCAAAGGAAATTAAATTTCAGCATCGAGCAAGTATTTTTTAATCAAAATAAATTAAAATTTAACCTCCAAATTAAATTTTAACATCATGCAAGAATTTGCTAGTCAAAGTAAATTAAATTTCAGCATCGAGCAAGTATTTTCTAGTCAAAATAAATTAAAATTTAGCCTCCAAATTAAATTTCAACATCAAGCAAGAATTTGCTAGTCAAAGTAAATTAAATTTCAGCATCGAGCAAGTATTTTCTAGTCAAAATAAATGAAAATTTAACCTCCAAATTAAATTTTAACATCAAGAAAGAATTTGCTAGTCATGCGAAATTAAATTTCAGCATCGAGCAAGTATTTTTTAATCAAAATAAATTAAAATTTAACCTCCAAATTAAATTTTAACATCAAGCAAGAATTTGCTAGTCAAAGTAAATTAAATTTCAGCATCGAGCAAGTATTTTCTAGTCAATGTTACGTATGTGGAATTTCCCATACGCCGTTCTCAACAATTTTTCGATCTCGCGTCTGCGAAGGGAAAACGCCCAAAAAGCATTTTTGTTTATCACATACCACTCAGGGGGTCGTGATCTTGACCATCTGGAGCACGACCATGGGAACGGGAGTGACACGACGACGACCCCGAAGATTTCCTTATATGGAAATCTCCTAACGAACCCCCACTCATTTTTGGGACTATATAAACCCTTTGGTTTCAACCCTCGTTGGTTAAAAGCAGTACAGTCACGCGTAGAGTAACGTCGTGTCACGCTCGTACAGAGTTGGTTATATTCAGTTAGATCGAGCTAAAGTCTCCTTCAGAATCATAGTTAACCTCATAGAATCCGCGAGTCCGGTTTATATTCTATTTGGCACTTCGAAATAGCCACTCTTACGACCCGCATCGCCAGTGCGTCAACACCGTGCAACTAGTGGTAACTTACACACTTTATTTAATTATTTAATCGCGACACTTACATTTGTACAATAACTGATTATTGAATATACGAATGGTGTTCACGTGTAAATCGAGTAGAATCGTTAAACCCATCTTTTACCCAGTGATCCTTATAATATTAGTAGCACTCACCCACTGATACAACTTTACCGCTCGAGTTGTATCAAATATTAATTAAGAGTTACGAGGCATTTCTAACATTTCCCGCGACTCCCTGATTTAGCATCAGGTTCGTTCGCAACCTTTCATCCAAAACAAGGAATCTTCTCCAACCCAGTGGCTCCCCGATTTCGCATCGGGTTCGTCCACGAAGCCTCACCCTCCTACGTCTCCCTGATTTCGCATCAGGTTCGTCCGTATCCTACAGCTCCCTGATTTCGCATCAGGTTCGTCTGTAAATCTACCAACTTCCAAACAGCTCCCTGGTTTCGCACCAGGTTCGTCTGTGAATAATCCAACCTCCTAACAGCTCCCTGGTTTCGCACCAGGTTCGTCTGTGAACTTTATCCTAGTGACTCCCCGATTTCGCATCGGGTTCGTTCACGACGTTTCACCTTCCTGCGGCTCCCTGATTACAAATCAGGTTCGTCCGCGTGTGACTCCATTCCTAGAGGCTCCGTGATTTCGCATCAGTTTCGTCCTCGCCGTCAACAATCCTAGCGGCTCCCTGATTTCGCATCAGGTTCGTCCGCGCACCTAACTAACAAACTCATAAACCATATTCCTTGGGAAATACCCTTCTCGCCGGCCTCTCGCGTTGCCGCAGCCCCGGCTCGTAACATCAAAATAAATTAAAATTTAACCTCCAAATTAAATTTCAACATCAAGCAAGAATTTGCTAGTCAAAGTAAATTAAATTTCAGCATCGAGCAAGTATTTTGTAGTCACAATAAATTAAAATTTAACCTCCAAATTAAATTTTAACATCAAGCAAGAATTTGCTAGTCAAAGGAAATTAAATTTCAGCATCGAGCAAGTATTTTTTAATCAAAATAAATTAAAATTTAACCTCCAAATTAAATTTTAACATCAAGCAAGAATTTGCTAGTCAAAGTAAATTTGTTAGAGTTAATACCAGAAGATAGATACTGGAGAGAATTTATATGTCTTTAATACAATGCTTAACATATTAGTCATTCTTGCAAGAGGCACGTGTTAGCCGATCGGAGGACAAAACCAGACAGACCGGAATCGGCGTCGCAACGTCACACACACTCAGTCCGACATAAACTTGGCGCGCGAATTTAATTCACTCCAACACGCCCCCTTAATACGCGCGTTAATTAACAATGATAATCCATTACTTAATACCTATCGCATGAATACAAAAATGATGCTTATAATTCGGAAGAGGTTTCGTTAATATATCTGCGGGCATAAGGTCGGTCGATAAATGTTTTAAAATGAATTCTTCCCTCTTCAACACATCACGCAAGAAATGGTATCGAATATCAATATGTTTAGTTCGCGGATGTACAACATCATTCTTGGCCAGTAATTGAGCGCCTATGTTATCATTGTAGATATCGATTTTACATAAATTCTTACATCCTAATTCTTTCAGGAATTCTGACAAATAAACACCATCTTTCATTGCCTCGGCCAACGCAACGTACTCGGCCTCGGTTGAAGATAAAGCCACACTTCGTTGTTTAGTCGCTTTCCAAGTAATTGGCCCATTTGACAGTGTTACAATATAACCCGTATATGATCGGCGATCCAATTTACAACGCCCCCAATCAGCATCCACATATAATTTAGCTGGTACCTCAGATTTTCTGTAGACAATACTATAATTTAATGTACCTTTCAAATACCTTAGAATCCTTTTAGCTGCTGCCCAGTGTGATTCGTCATAACAATTATTGAACTGAGCCAAAACATTAACTGCATACGATATATCTGGTCTCGTTGCAATCGCCAAATACATGAGAGCTCCAATTAATTGTTGATATGGTATATTTTTCTTCTCTTCGGTTTTATTACTTTTGCTCAAATTTATATCTCTGTCCATAGGAGTGCTGACAGAATTGCAATCTTCCATACCAAACCTCTTCAAGAGATCCAATACATACCTCTTTTGTGACATTACCACAGTTTGGGAGTCCTGTCGAATTTCTATTCCCAAACAATATTTAACTCTCCCCAAGTCTTTTATGTCAAATTCCTTTGACAATTCAGTTTTTATTTCTCGTATCCATTCCTTATTTTTAGATATGATTAACATGTCGTCTACGTAAATTGCCATAAACAAGGAAGAGTCTCCTCTGCTTGAATGAAATATACAAGGATCGGCTACAGTGGGTTTCAAACCTAAGCTTTTCAACTTCTTACATAATTTTTCATGCCACTGCCTTCCTGCTTGTCGCAGTCCATAAATTGCTTTCTTCAAGTGGCAAACCAAATTATTATCCTTCTTCAATTTATTTAATAAACTTTTGGCCGTGGTCCTAATCTGATTAGGCTCATTTTCATCAGTAGCTATATCAGTTAGGAAGTCCATCAAAAATTCGGGTTTCTCCATATATATATGTTCTGTTAAATTACCGTTCAAATAAGCGCAGGTAACATCCATCTGCTCCACGGTCATATCCATTTTTACAGATAATGCTAACAACAAACGAATGGATTCTAATCTCGCCACAGGGGCGAAAGTGTCAAAGAAATCTACTCCATAACGTTGAGCGAAACCCCTTGCAACTATTCTGGCTTTTCTTTTGGCTATATTGCCATCCGAGTTGAATTTGTTGGTTAGGACAGTCCTGCATCCTATTACCTTCTTCTCTAACGGACGCTCTGTTAGCTCGAAAGTATTATTTTTAATTAAATTTTTAACCTCTTCTTTTATTGCGTTCACCCATTGTGATTTATATTCGCCCTCCAAAGCATCTTCAATTTGGACTTCGGCTATATTTGCTACCCATTCCATTAAATTTGATTGTTGATCCTCAATTATCTCCTGCTCCTCTTCTTGATTCTCATTATTACTTGGATTTTCGTTTATTTCTTGGCTTGTAGTTACTTCCTCATTCCTTTGTACAGTACGAAATAATCTTTTGGGACGTCCTCTTTTTCCCGTACGTTCATATTTGGGCCTTCCTGGCGCACGTCTTAATTGTATATCATGTCTGTTTTCGTTATTTCCATCATTCAATATTTCTTCTTCTTCAGTACTTCTTGTCTGTACCTCGTTATTCCCTTCATTCAATGTTTCTTCTTCAGTACTTCTTGTCTGTACCTCGTTATTAGATATTTGTACATCGAATTCTTCGTTGCCCTTAGCACTAGGAACAATTGTTAAACCATTCTCATCTCTACTTGCAACTGTATCATTTGCTAACTCTGCATTTTCCAGTACTCTCACGTCTCTAGTTACGACCACTTTATTTTCTTTTGGGAGCCATACTCGATAAGCTTTTGAGCTTTCAGAATACCCTATAAATATTCCCTCTTTGGTTCGCGATTCGAATTTATGTTTATTTGGATTTTTATTTAGAATATATGTTTTCAATCCAAATACTCTCAAGTGATTCAATTGTGGTCGTCTATTATTCCATAATTCGAATGGAGTAATTCCCTTTAAAATCCTAGTGGGACACCTGTTCCTTAAATAGTTAGCTGTCAATACTGCCTCAGCCCAAAAACTTTTAGATAATCCAGCCCGTAAAAGCATACATCTCGACATCTGAATTAGTGTGCGATTTTTACGCTCAGCCACCCCGTTCTGTTGAGGCGTGTATGGAACTGTGAGGCGTCGTCGTATACCTTCATTTTTTAAAAATTCGTCAAATTTCTTGTTGCAGTATTCTCGTCCATTATCCGTTTGAAGGTATTTAATTTTATTTCCAGTATGCTTCTCTGCATACACTTTAAATTCTTTAAACTTCTGCAACACTTCGTCCTTATGTTTCAAAAAGAAAATCTCACTCCATCGAGAATAGTCATCTGTAAACAACAGTATATATTTAGATCCTCCTAGTGACTCATTTGACATTGGTCCACAGAGATCCGAATGTACAATCTCCAAGCATGTTGTACTCCTGTGGCTTTCTTTTGGAAAGGGAGTATTTGTTAACTTCCCTTGAATGCATACTTCACATTGAGACACTTGTATTTCATCAGAACTTTTTACTTTGTCCTTTCCTAAAATGCTTAACAGATCTCTAGTATTTAAGTGACCTAACCTCTCGTGCCAAAGTTTTAGCCATGACCCTTTTTCAGGTATATTATTTACAATTTTAGCTTCTTCTTCTGTTTCCTGAACATAGTATAAATTTCCATAACGTATAGCTCTTAATTTTATTTTTCCATCTGGTCCTTCAACAGAAGCCTCCTTTTTCTCAAAGATAACCCTATTACCTCTATCAACGATTTTTGCAACCGATATTAGATTTGCTCTTAATTCAGGAACGTACAAGGTTTTTTCAAAATTAATGTCTCTTACTTCCTGGTTTACGCAAGCTTTTATATGTACATTACCCACAGCTTCTACCTTCTCGGATTTATGACTCGCCAGATTTACGCTTCCTTCATTTAACGTACTTATTTCAGTAAACTTATTTGCATCTTTACAAATATGCGTTGTGCAACCACTGTCCAGACACCAATAATTTTTCTCTGGACCCCCAGTGAAGTTACATATTTCTTTCTCATCAAAGTTAGCATAGTATAAATCTGGTGACTTACCTCTTCTGGGTTCGTACCTTTTCGTATAACAATTATTCGCCTTATGTCCTACTTTTTGGCATTTGTAACATACAATATTGGGTTTCACGAAAGATCCTTGAGTATTTCTCTGTTCATACACCTTTCTATCCCTATCATAACCTTGAACGTTTCTGTGGTCATGGACACCTCTGCGGTTTTGCACGCTTCTGTCCTTCTCGTATCCCTGTGCACTTCTATTTGTCTCTTTATATTTCTCTTTATATTTGTGTTTAGCCAGCATTGCACCGTGCCCCTCAGCATCCTTTTCATGTCTAATTTCAAATTCTTCCAGAATCTTTACCTTTAAATTTTCCAAGTTTGGAAGTTCATCTCTTGACTCCATGGCACATCTGAAATTTTCAAATGCTTCCGGTAAACTATTTAATAACATTGCACTTTGCAAACCAGGATTGATTTCAATATCCCTTTCAGCCAATTTTCCGACTATATCAATAAACTTATTAATATGTTCCCGAACGTCGCCTCCGCTCGACATGCGGTGAGAGGTCAGTTTCCTCAATAGTGCTGACGTTTTTGCCGGACCCTGAGAGTCATATACCAACCGTAATTTTGTCCAAACCTCATTCGATGTTCTGCACGTTTTAATTTGCTTCAGTTCTGAGGGACTGATCGATAAAATTAAATCTGCCTTGGTTTTCCTGTCTTCCATGTCCCAATTATGAGCTTGTGCTTCGGATGTAATGTTTTCAAGGACAACCGCCGGTCTGACCACGTTTCCAATAACGTAATCCCACAATCCATTTTTTATTAAAACTGCTTCCATTTGGATACACCAAGTATCGTAATTGTCTTTATTCAGTTGTTCAATTTTTGTGGTACCCACGACACCGTTTGCCATTTTTATCTATATCTTTCGTTATACTTTCAAACCACGTGCTTAACCTCACTTTTTGGTTACTTAAACTTTCCTCTTTTAACTTAGAAATTCTACTTATGTATCTCACTTGTTTTATAAAAACACTGGGCCCATAACCTGTTAGAGTTAATACCAGAAGATAGATACTGGAGAGAATTTATATGTCTTTAATACAATGCTTAACATATTAGTCATTCTTGCAAGAGGCACGTGTTAGCCGATCGGAGGACAAAACCAGACAGACCGGAATCGGCGTCGCAACGTCACACACACTCAGTCCGACATAAACTTGGCGCGCGAATTTAATTCACTCCAACAAAATTAAATTTCAACATCGAGCAAGTATTTTCTAGTCAAAATAAATTAAAATTTATCCCCCAAATTAAATTTTAACATCAAGCAAGAATTTGCTAGTCAAAGTAAATTAAATTTCAGCATCGAGCAAGTATTTTCTAGTCACAATAAATTAAAATTTAACCTCCAAATTAGATTTTAACATCAAGCAAGAATTTGCTAGTCAAAGGAAATTAAATTTCAGCATCGAGCAAGTATTTTTTAATCAAAATAAATTAAAATTTAACCTCCAAATTAAATTTTAACATCAAGCAAGAATTTGCTAGTCAAAGTAAATTAAATTTCAACATCGAGCAAGTATTTTCTAGTCAAAATAAATTAAAATTTATCCCCCAAATTAAATTTTAACATCAAGCAAGAATTTGCTAGTCAAAGTAAATTAAATTTCAGCATCGAGCAAGTATTTTCTAGTCAATATAAATTAAAATTTAACCTCCTTATTAAATTTTAACATCAAGCAAGAATTTGCTAGTCAAAGTAAATTAAATTTCAGCATCGAGCAAGTATTTTCTAGTCAAATTAAATTAAAATTTAACCTCCAAATTAAATTTTAACATCAAGCAAGAATTTGCTAGTCAAAGTAAATTAAATTTCTACATCGAGCAAGTATTTTCTAGTCAAAATAAATTAAAATTTAACCCCCAAATTAAATTTTAACATCAAGCAAGAATTTGCTAGTCAAAGTAAATAAATTTCAGCATCGAGCAAGTATTTTCTAGTCAAAATAAATTAAAATTTAACCTCCTTATTAAATTTTAACATCAAGCAAGAATTTGCTAGTCAAAGTAAATTAAATTTCAGCATCGAGCAAGTATTTTCTAGTCAAAATAAATTAAAATTTATCCCCCAAATTAAATTTTAACATCAAGCAAGAATTTGCTAGTCAAAGTAAATTAAATTTCAGCATCGAGCAAGTATTTTCTAGTCACAATAAATTAAAATTTAACCTCCAAATTAGATTTTAACATCAAGCAAGAATTTGCTAGTCAAAGGAAATTAAATTTCAGCATCGAGCAAGTATTTTTTAATCAAAATAAATTAAAATTTAACCTCCAAATTAAATTTTAACATCAAGCAAGAATTTGCTAGTCAAAGTAAATTAAATTTCAACATCGAGCAAGTATTTTCTGGTCAAAATAAATTAAAATTTATCCCCCAAATTAAATTTTAACATGAAGCAAGAATTTGCTGGTCAAAGTAAATTAAATTTCAGCATCGAGCAAGTATTTTCTAGTCAATATAAATTAAAATTTAACCTCCTTATTAAATTTTAACATCAAGCAAGAATTTGCTAGTCAAAGTAAATTAAATTTCAGCATCGAGCAAGTATTTTCTAGTCAAATTAAATTAAAATTTAACCTCCAAATTAAATTTTAACATCAAGCAAGAATTTGCTAGTCAAAGTAAATTAAATTTCTACATCGAGCAAGTATTTTCTAGTCAAAATAAATTAAAATTTAACCCCCAAATTAAATTTTAACATCAAGCAAGAATTTGCTAGTCAAAGTAAATAAATTTCAGCATCGAGCAAGTATTTTCTAGTCAAAATAAATTAAAATTTAACCTCCTTATTAAATTTTAACATCAAGCAAGAATTTGCTAGTCAAAGTAAATTAAATTTCAGCATCGAGCAAGTATTTTCTAGTCAAAATAAATTAAAATTTATCCCCCAAATTAAATTTTAACATCAAGCAAGAATTTGCTAGTCAAAGTAAATTAAATTTCAGCATCGAGCAAGTATTTTCTAGTCACAATAAATTAAAATTTAACCTCCAAATTAAATTTTAACATCAAGCAAGAATTTGCTAGTCAAAGGAAATTAAATTTCAGCATCGAGCAAGTATTTTTTAATCAAAATAAATTAAAATTTAACCTCCAAATTAAATTTTAACATCATGCAAGAATTTGCTAGTCAAAGTAAATTAAATTTCAGCATCGAGCAAGTATTTTCTAGTCACAATAAATTAAAATTTAACCTCCAAATTAGATTTTAACATCAAGCAAGAATTTGCTAGTCAAAGGAAATTAAATTTCAGCATCGAGCAAGTATTTTTTAATCAAAATAAATTAAAATTTAACCTCCAAATTAAATTTTAACATCAAGCAAGAATTTGCTAGTCAAAGTAAATTAAATTTCAACATCGAGCAAGTATTTTCTAGTCAAAATAAATTAAAATTTATCCCCCAAATTAAATTTTAACATCAAGCAAGAATTTGCTAGTCAAAGTAAATTAAATTTCTACATCGAGCAAGTATTTTCTAGTCAAAATAAATTAAAATTTAACCCCCAAATTAAATTTTAACATCAAGCAAGAATTTGCTAGTCAAAGTAAATAAATTTCAGCATCGAGCAAGTATTTTCTAGTCAAAATAAATTAAAATTTAACCTCCTTATTAAATTTTAACATCAAGCAAGAATTTGCTAGTCAAAGTAAATTAAATTTCAGCATCGAGCAAGTATTTTCTAGTCAAAATAAATTAAAATTTATCCCCCAAATTAAATTTTAACATCAAGCAAGAATTTGCTAGTCAAAGTAAATTAAATTTCAGCATCGAGCAAGTATTTTCTAGTCACAATAAATTAAAATTTAACCTCCAAATTAGATTTTAACATCAAGCAAGAATTTGCTAGTCAAAGGAAATTAAATTTCAGCATCGAGCAAGTATTTTTTAATCAAAATAAATTAAAATTTAACCTCCAAATTAAATTTTAACATCAAGCAAGAATTTGCTAGTCAAAGTAAATTAAATTTCAACATCGAGCAAGTATTTTCTAGTCAAAATAAATTAAAATTTATCCCCCAAATTAAATTTTAACATGAAGCAAGAATTTGCTAGTCAAAGTAAATTAAATTTCAGCATCGAGCAAGTATTTTCTAGTCAATATAAATTAAAATTTAACCTCCTTATTAAATTTTAACATCAAGCAAGAATTTGCTAGTCAAAGTAAATTAAATTTCAGCATCGAGCAAGTATTTTCTAGTCAAATTAAATTAAAATTTAACCTCCAAATTAAATTTTAACATCAAGCAAGAATTTGCTAGTCAAAGTAAATTAAATTTCTACATCGAGCAAGTATTTTCTAGTCAAAATAAATTAAAATTTAACCCCCAAATTAAATTTTAACATCAAGCAAGAATTTGCTAGTCAAAGTAAATAAATTTCAGCATCGAGCAAGTATTTTCTAGTCAAAATAAATTAAAATTTAACCTCCTTATTAAATTTTAACATCAAGCAAGAATTTGCTAGTCAAAGTAAATTAAATTTCAGCATCGAGCAAGTATTTTCTAGTCAAAATAAATTAAAATTTATCCCCCAAATTAAATTTTAACATCAAGCAAGAATTTGCTAGTCAAAGTAAATTAAATTTCAGCATCGAGCAAGTATTTTCTAGTCACAATAAATTAAAATTTAACCTCCAAATTAAATTTTAACATCAAGCAAGAATTTGCTAGTCAAAGGAAATTAAATTTCAGCATCGAGCAAGTATTTTTTAATCAAAATAAATTAAAATTTAACCTCCAAATTAAATTTTAACATCATGCAAGAATTTGCTAGTCAAAGTAAATTAAATTTCAGCATCGAGCAAGTATTTTCTAGTCACAATAAATTAAAATTTAACCTCCAAATTAGATTTTAACATCAAGCAAGAATTTGCTAGTCAAAGGAAATTAAATTTCAGCATCGAGCAAGTATTTTTTAATCAAAATAAATTAAAATTTAACCTCCAAATTAAATTTTAACATCAAGCAAGAATTTGCTAGTCAAAGTAAATTAAATTTCAACATCGAGCAAGTATTTTCTAGTCAAAATAAATTAAAATTTATCCCCCAAATTAAATTTTAACATCAAGCAAGAATTTGCTAGTCAAAGTAAATTAAATTTCAGCATCGAGCAAGTATTTTCTAGTCAATATAAATTAAAATTTAACCTCCTTATTAAATTTTAACATCAAGCAAGAATTTGCTAGTCAAAGTAAATTAAATTTCAGCATCGAGCAAGTATTTTCTAGTCAAATTAAATTATAATTTAACCTCCAAATTAAATTTTAACATCAAGCAAGAATTTGCTAGTCAAAGTAAATTAAATTTCAACATCGAGCAAGTATTTTCTAGTCAAAATAAATTAAAATTTATCCCCCAAATTAAATTTTAACATCAAGCAAGAATTTGCTAGTCAAAGTAAATTAAATTTCAGCATCGAGCAAGTATTTTCTAGTCAATATAAATTAAAATTTAACCTCCAAATTAGATTTTAACATCAAGCAAGAATTTGCTAGTCAAAGGAAATTAAATTTCAGCATCGAGCAAGTATTTTTTAATCAAAATAAATTAAAATTTAACCTCCAAATTAAATTTTAACATCAAGCAAGAATTTGCTAGTCAAAGTAAATTAAATTTCAACATCGAGCAAGTATTTTCTAGTCAAAATAAATTAAAATTTATCCCCCAAATTAAATTTTAACATCAAGCAAGAATTTGCTAGTCAAAGTAAATTAAATTTCAGCATCGAGCAAGTATTTTCTAGTCAATATAAATTAAAATTTAACCTCCTTATTAAATTTTAACATCAAGCAAGAATTTGCTAGTCAAAGTAAATTAAATTTCAGCATCGAGCAAGTATTTTCTAGTCAAATTAAATTAAAATTTAACCTCCAAATTAAATTTTAACATCAAGCAAGAATTTGCTAGTCAAAGTAAATTAAATTTCTACATCGAGCAAGTATTTTCTAGTCAAAATAAATTAAAATTTAACCCCCAAATTAAATTTTAACATCAAGCAAGAATTTGCTAGTCAAAGTAAATTAAATTTCAGCATCGAGCAAGTATTTTCTAGTCACAATAAATTAAAATTTAACCTCCAAATTAAATTTTAACATCAAGCAAGAATTTGCTAGTCAAAGGAAATTAAATTTCAGCATCGAGCAAGTATTTTTTAATCAAAATAAATTAAAATTTAACCTCCAAATTAAATTTTAACATCATGCAAGAATTTGCTAGTCAAAGTAAATTAAATTTCAGCATCGAGCAAGTATTTTCTAGTCAAAATAAATTAAAATTTAGCCTCCAAATTAAATTTCAACATCAAGCAAGAATTTGCTAGTCAAAGGAAATTAAATTTCAGCATCGAGCAAGTATTTTTTAATCAAAATAAATTAAAATTTAACCTCCAAATTAAATTTTAACATCATGCAAGAATTTGCTAGTCAAAGTAAATTAAATTTCAGCATCGAGCAAGTATTTTCTAGTCAAAATAAATTAAAATTTAGCCTCCAAATTAAATTTCAACATCAAGCAAGAATTTGCTAGTCAAAGTAAATTAAATTTCAGCATCGAGCAAGTATTTTCTAGTCAATATAAATTAAAATTTAACCTCCAAATTAGATTTTAACATCAAGCAAGAATTTGCTAGTCAAAGGAAATTAAATTTCAGCATCGAGCAAGTATTTTTTAATCAAAATAAATTAAAATTTAACCTCCAAATTAAATTTTAACATCAAGCAAGAATTTGCTAGTCAAAGTAAATTAAATTTCAACATCGAGCAAGTATTTTCTAGTCAAAATAAATTAAAATTTATCCCCCAAATTAAATTTTAACATCAAGCAAGAATTTGCTAGTCAAAGTAAATTAAATTTCAGCATCGAGCAAGTATTTTCTAGTCAATATAAATTAAAATTTAACCTCCTTATTAAATTTTAACATCAAGCAAGAATTTGCTAGTCAAAGTAAATTAAATTTCAGCATCGAGCAAGTATTTTCTAGTCAAATTAAATTAAAATTTAACCTCCAAATTAAATTTTAACATCAAGCAAGAATTTGCTAGTCAAAGTAAATTAAATTTCTACATCGAGCAAGTATTTTCTAGTCAAAATAAATTAAAATTTAACCCCCAAATTAAATTTTAACATCAAGCAAGAATTTGCTAGTCAAAGTAAATAAATTTCAGCATCGAGCAAGTATTTTCTAGTCAAAATAAATTAAAATTTAACCTCCTTATTAAATTTTAACATCAAGCAAGAATTTGCTAGTCAAAGTAAATTAAATTTCAGCATCGAGCAAGTATTTTCTAGTCAAAATAAATTAAAATTTATCCCCCAAATTAAATTTTAACATCAAGCAAGAATTTGCTAGTCAAAGTAAATTAAATTTCAGCATCGAGCAAGTATTTTCTAGTCACAATAAATTAAAATTTAACCTCCAAATTAGATTTTAACATCAAGCAAGAATTTGCTAGTCAAAGGAAATTAAATTTCAGCATCGAGCAAGTATTTTTTAATCAAAATAAATTAAAATTTAACCTCCAAATTAAATTTTAACATCAAGCAAGAATTTGCTAGTCAAAGTAAATTAAATTTCAACATCGAGCAAGTATTTTCTGGTCAAAATAAATTAAAATTTATCCCCCAAATTAAATTTTAACATGAAGCAAGAATTTGCTGGTCAAAGTAAATAAATTTCAGCATCGAGCAAGTATTTTCTAGTCAAATTAAATTATAATTTAACCTCCAAATTAAATTTTAACATCAAGCAAGAATTTGCTAGTCAAAGTAAATTAAATTTCAACATCGAGCAAGTATTTTCTAGTCAAAATAAATTAAAATTTATCCCCCAAATTAAATTTTAACATCAAGCAAGAATTTGCTAGTCAAAGTAAATTAAATTTCAGCATCGAGCAAGTATTTTCTAGTCAATATAAATTAAAATTTAACCTCCAAATTAGATTTTAACATCAAGCAAGAATTTGCTAGTCAAAGGAAATTAAATTTCAGCATCGAGCAAGTATTTTTTAATCAAAATAAATTAAAATTTAACCTCCAAATTAAATTTTAACATCAAGCAAGAATTTGCTAGTCAAAGTAAATTAAATTTCAACATCGAGCAAGTATTTTCTAGTCAAAATAAATTAAAATTTATCCCCCAAATTAAATTTTAACATCAAGCAAGAATTTGCTAGTCAAAGTAAATTAAATTTCAGCATCGAGCAAGTATTTTCTAGTCAATATAAATTAAAATTTAACCTCCTTATTAAATTTTAACATCAAGCAAGAATTTGCTAGTCAAAGTAAATTAAATTTCAGCATCGAGCAAGTATTTTCTAGTCAAATTAAATTAAAATTTAACCTCCAAATTAAATTTTAACATCAAGCAAGAATTTGCTAGTCAAAGTAAATTAAATTTCTACATCGAGCAAGTATTTTCTAGTCAAAATAAATTAAAATTTAACCCCCAAATTAAATTTTAACATCAAGCAAGAATTTGCTAGTCAAAGTAAATTAAATTTCAGCATCGAGCAAGTATTTTCTAGTCACAATAAATTAAAATTTAACCTCCAAATTAAATTTTAACATCAAGCAAGAATTTGCTAGTCAAAGGAAATTAAATTTCAGCATCGAGCAAGTATTTTTTAATCAAAATAAATTAAAATTTAACCTCCAAATTAAATTTTAACATCATGCAAGAATTTGCTAGTCAAAGTAAATTAAATTTCAGCATCGAGCAAGTATTTTCTAGTCAAAATAAATTAAAATTTAGCCTCCAAATTAAATTTCAACATCAAGCAAGAATTTGCTAGTCAAAGGAAATTAAATTTCAGCATCGAGCAAGTATTTTTTAATCAAAATAAATTAAAATTTAACCTCCAAATTAAATTTTAACATCATGCAAGAATTTGCTAGTCAAAGTAAATTAAATTTCAGCATCGAGCAAGTATTTTCTAGTCAAAATAAATTAAAATTTAGCCTCCAAATTAAATTTCAACATCAAGCAAGAATTTGCTAGTCAAAGTAAATTAAATTTCAGCATCGAGCAAGTATTTTCTAGTCAAAATAAATGAAAATTTAACCTCCAAATTAAATTTTAACATCAAGAAAGAATTTGCTAGTCATGCGAAATTAAATTTCAGCATCGAGCAAGTATTTTTTAATCAAAATAAATTAAAATTTAACCTCCAAATTAAATTTTAACATCAAGCAAGAATTTGCTAGTCAAAGTAAATTAAATTTCAGCATCGAGCAAGTATTTTCTAGTCAATGTTACGTATGTGGAATTTCCCATACGCCGTTCTCAACAATTTTTCGATCTCGCGTCTGCGAAGGGAAAACGCCCAAAAAGCATTTTTGTTTATCACATACCACTCAGGGGGTCGTGATCTTGACCATCTGGAGCACGACCATGGGAACGGGAGTGACACGACGACGACCCCGAAGATTTCCTTATATGGAAATCTCCTAACGAACCCCCACTCATTTTTGGGACTATATAAACCCTTTGGTTTCAACCCTCGTTGGTTAAAAGCAGTACAGTCACGCGTAGAGTAACGTCGTGTCACGCTCGTACAGAGTTGGTTATATTCAGTTAGATCGAGCTAAAGTCTCCTTCAGAATCATAGTTAACCTCATAGAATCCGCGAGTCCGGTTTATATTCTATTTGGCACTTCGAAATAGCCACTCTTACGACCCGCATCGCCAGTGCGTCAACACCGTGCAACTAGTGGTAACTTACACACTTTATTTAATTATTTAATCGCGACACTTACATTTGTACAATAACTGATTATTGAATATACGAATGGTGTTCACGTGTAAATCGAGTAGAATCGTTAAACCCATCTTTTACCCAGTGATCCTTATAATATTAGTAGCACTCACCCACTGATACAACTTTACCGCTCGAGTTGTATCAAATATTAATTAAGAGTTACGAGGCATTTCTAACATTTCCCGCGACTCCCTGATTTAGCATCAGGTTCGTTCGCAACCTTTCATCCAAAACAAGGAATCTTCTCCAACCCAGTGGCTCCCCGATTTCGCATCGGGTTCGTCCACGAAGCCTCACCCTCCTACGTCTCCCTGATTTCGCATCAGGTTCGTCCGTATCCTACAGCTCCCTGATTTCGCATCAGGTTCGTCTGTAAATCTACCAACTTCCAAACAGCTCCCTGGTTTCGCACCAGGTTCGTCTGTGAATAATCCAACCTCCTAACAGCTCCCTGGTTTCGCACCAGGTTCGTCTGTGAACTTTATCCTAGTGACTCCCCGATTTCGCATCGGGTTCGTTCACGACGTTTCACCTTCCTGCGGCTCCCTGATTACAAATCAGGTTCGTCCGCGTGTGACTCCATTCCTAGAGGCTCCGTGATTTCGCATCAGTTTCGTCCTCGCCGTCAACAATCCTAGCGGCTCCCTGATTTCGCATCAGGTTCGTCCGCGCACCTAACTAACAAACTCATAAACCATATTCCTTGGGAAATACCCTTCTCGCCGGCCTCTCGCGTTGCCGCAGCCCCGGCTCGTAACATCAAAATAAATTAAAATTTAACCTCCAAATTAAATTTCAACATCAAGCAAGAATTTGCTAGTCAAAGTAAATTAAATTTCAGCATCGAGCAAGTATTTTGTAGTCACAATAAATTAAAATTTAACCTCCAAATTAAATTTTAACATCAAGCAAGAATTTGCTAGTCAAAGGAAATTAAATTTCAGCATCGAGCAAGTATTTTTTAATCAAAATAAATTAAAATTTAACCTCCAAATTAAATTTTAACATCAAGCAAGAATTTGCTAGTCAAAGTAAATTTGTTAGAGTTAATACCAGAAGATAGATACTGGAGAGAATTTATATGTCTTTAATACAATGCTTAACATATTAGTCATTCTTGCAAGAGGCACGTGTTAGCCGATCGGAGGACAAAACCAGACAGACCGGAATCGGCGTCGCAACGTCACACACACTCAGTCCGACATAAACTTGGCGCGCGAATTTAATTCACTCCAACACGCCCCCTTAATACGCGCGTTAATTAACAATGATAATCCATTACTTAATACCTATCGCATGAATACAAAAATGATGCTTATAATTCGGAAGAGGTTTCGTTAATATATCTGCGGGCATAAGGTCGGTCGATAAATGTTTTAAAATGAATTCTTCCCTCTTCAACACATCACGCAAGAAATGGTATCGAATATCAATATGTTTAGTTCGCGGATGTACAACATCATTCTTGGCCAGTAATTGAGCGCCTATGTTATCATTGTAGATATCGATTTTACATAAATTCTTACATCCTAATTCTTTCAGGAATTCTGACAAATAAACACCATCTTTCATTGCCTCGGCCAACGCAACGTACTCGGCCTCGGTTGAAGATAAAGCCACACTTCGTTGTTTAGTCGCTTTCCAAGTAATTGGCCCATTTGACAGTGTTACAATATAACCCGTATATGATCGGCGATCCAATTTACAACGCCCCCAATCAGCATCCACATATAATTTAGCTGGTACCTCAGATTTTCTGTAGACAATACTATAATTTAATGTACCTTTCAAATACCTTAGAATCCTTTTAGCTGCTGCCCAGTGTGATTCGTCATAACAATTATTGAACTGAGCCAAAACATTAACTGCATACGATATATCTGGTCTCGTTGCAATCGCCAAATACATGAGAGCTCCAATTAATTGTTGATATGGTATATTTTTCTTCTCTTCGGTTTTATTACTTTTGCTCAAATTTATATCTCTGTCCATAGGAGTGCTGACAGAATTGCAATCTTCCATACCAAACCTCTTCAAGAGATCCAATACATACCTCTTTTGTGACATTACCACAGTTTGGGAGTCCTGTCGAATTTCTATTCCCAAACAATATTTAACTCTCCCCAAGTCTTTTATGTCAAATTCCTTTGACAATTCAGTTTTTATTTCTCGTATCCATTCCTTATTTTTAGATATGATTAACATGTCGTCTACGTAAATTGCCATAAACAAGGAAGAGTCTCCTCTGCTTGAATGAAATATACAAGGATCGGCTACAGTGGGTTTCAAACCTAAGCTTTTCAACTTCTTACATAATTTTTCATGCCACTGCCTTCCTGCTTGTCGCAGTCCATAAATTGCTTTCTTCAAGTGGCAAACCAAATTATTATCCTTCTTCAATTTATTTAATAAACTTTTGGCCGTGGTCCTAATCTGATTAGGCTCATTTTCATCAGTAGCTATATCAGTTAGGAAGTCCATCAAAAATTCGGGTTTCTCCATATATATATGTTCTGTTAAATTACCGTTCAAATAAGCGCAGGTAACATCCATCTGCTCCACGGTCATATCCATTTTTACAGATAATGCTAACAACAAACGAATGGATTCTAATCTCGCCACAGGGGCGAAAGTGTCAAAGAAATCTACTCCATAACGTTGAGCGAAACCCCTTGCAACTATTCTGGCTTTTCTTTTGGCTATATTGCCATCCGAGTTGAATTTGTTGGTTAGGACAGTCCTGCATCCTATTACCTTCTTCTCTAACGGACGCTCTGTTAGCTCGAAAGTATTATTTTTAATTAAATTTTTAACCTCTTCTTTTATTGCGTTCACCCATTGTGATTTATATTCGCCCTCCAAAGCATCTTCAATTTGGACTTCGGCTATATTTGCTACCCATTCCATTAAATTTGATTGTTGATCCTCAATTATCTCCTGCTCCTCTTCTTGATTCTCATTATTACTTGGATTTTCGTTTATTTCTTGGCTTGTAGTTACTTCCTCATTCCTTTGTACAGTACGAAATAATCTTTTGGGACGTCCTCTTTTTCCCGTACGTTCATATTTGGGCCTTCCTGGCGCACGTCTTAATTGTATATCATGTCTGTTTTCGTTATTTCCATCATTCAATATTTCTTCTTCTTCAGTACTTCTTGTCTGTACCTCGTTATTCCCTTCATTCAATGTTTCTTCTTCAGTACTTCTTGTCTGTACCTCGTTATTAGATATTTGTACATCGAATTCTTCGTTGCCCTTAGCACTAGGAACAATTGTTAAACCATTCTCATCTCTACTTGCAACTGTATCATTTGCTAACTCTGCATTTTCCAGTACTCTCACGTCTCTAGTTACGACCACTTTATTTTCTTTTGGGAGCCATACTCGATAAGCTTTTGAGCTTTCAGAATACCCTATAAATATTCCCTCTTTGGTTCGCGATTCGAATTTATGTTTATTTGGATTTTTATTTAGAATATATGTTTTCAATCCAAATACTCTCAAGTGATTCAATTGTGGTCGTCTATTATTCCATAATTCGAATGGAGTAATTCCCTTTAAAATCCTAGTGGGACACCTGTTCCTTAAATAGTTAGCTGTCAATACTGCCTCAGCCCAAAAACTTTTAGATAATCCAGCCCGTAAAAGCATACATCTCGACATCTGAATTAGTGTGCGATTTTTACGCTCAGCCACCCCGTTCTGTTGAGGCGTGTATGGAACTGTGAGGCGTCGTCGTATACCTTCATTTTTTAAAAATTCGTCAAATTTCTTGTTGCAGTATTCTCGTCCATTATCCGTTTGAAGGTATTTAATTTTATTTCCAGTATGCTTCTCTGCATACACTTTAAATTCTTTAAACTTCTGCAACACTTCGTCCTTATGTTTCAAAAAGAAAATCTCACTCCATCGAGAATAGTCATCTGTAAACAACAGTATATATTTAGATCCTCCTAGTGACTCATTTGACATTGGTCCACAGAGATCCGAATGTACAATCTCCAAGCATGTTGTACTCCTGTGGCTTTCTTTTGGAAAGGGAGTATTTGTTAACTTCCCTTGAATGCATACTTCACATTGAGACACTTGTATTTCATCAGAACTTTTTACTTTGTCCTTTCCTAAAATGCTTAACAGATCTCTAGTATTTAAGTGACCTAACCTCTCGTGCCAAAGTTTTAGCCATGACCCTTTTTCAGGTATATTATTTACAATTTTAGCTTCTTCTTCTGTTTCCTGAACATAGTATAAATTTCCATAACGTATAGCTCTTAATTTTATTTTTCCATCTGGTCCTTCAACAGAAGCCTCCTTTTTCTCAAAGATAACCCTATTACCTCTATCAACGATTTTTGCAACCGATATTAGATTTGCTCTTAATTCAGGAACGTACAAGGTTTTTTCAAAATTAATGTCTCTTACTTCCTGGTTTACGCAAGCTTTTATATGTACATTACCCACAGCTTCTACCTTCTCGGATTTATGACTCGCCAGATTTACGCTTCCTTCATTTAACGTACTTATTTCAGTAAACTTATTTGCATCTTTACAAATATGCGTTGTGCAACCACTGTCCAGACACCAATAATTTTTCTCTGGACCCCCAGTGAAGTTACATATTTCTTTCTCATCAAAGTTAGCATAGTATAAATCTGGTGACTTACCTCTTCTGGGTTCGTACCTTTTCGTATAACAATTATTCGCCTTATGTCCTACTTTTTGGCATTTGTAACATACAATATTGGGTTTCACGAAAGATCCTTGAGTATTTCTCTGTTCATACACCTTTCTATCCCTATCATAACCTTGAACGTTTCTGTGGTCATGGACACCTCTGCGGTTTTGCACGCTTCTGTCCTTCTCGTATCCCTGTGCACTTCTATTTGTCTCTTTATATTTCTCTTTATATTTGTGTTTAGCCAGCATTGCACCGTGCCCCTCAGCATCCTTTTCATGTCTAATTTCAAATTCTTCCAGAATCTTTACCTTTAAATTTTCCAAGTTTGGAAGTTCATCTCTTGACTCCATGGCACATCTGAAATTTTCAAATGCTTCCGGTAAACTATTTAATAACATTGCACTTTGCAAACCAGGATTGATTTCAATATCCCTTTCAGCCAATTTTCCGACTATATCAATAAACTTATTAATATGTTCCCGAACGTCGCCTCCGCTCGACATGCGGTGAGAGGTCAGTTTCCTCAATAGTGCTGACGTTTTTGCCGGACCCTGAGAGTCATATACCAACCGTAATTTTGTCCAAACCTCATTCGATGTTCTGCACGTTTTAATTTGCTTCAGTTCTGAGGGACTGATCGATAAAATTAAATCTGCCTTGGTTTTCCTGTCTTCCATGTCCCAATTATGAGCTTGTGCTTCGGATGTAATGTTTTCAAGGACAACCGCCGGTCTGACCACGTTTCCAATAACGTAATCCCACAATCCATTTTTTATTAAAACTGCTTCCATTTGGATACACCAAGTATCGTAATTGTCTTTATTCAGTTGTTCAATTTTTGTGGTACCCACGACACCGTTTGCCATTTTTATCTATATCTTTCGTTATACTTTCAAACCACGTGCTTAACCTCACTTTTTGGTTACTTAAACTTTCCTCTTTTAACTTAGAAATTCTACTTATGTATCTCACTTGTTTTATAAAAACACTGGGCCCATAACCTGTTAGAGTTAATACCAGAAGATAGATACTGGAGAGAATTTATATGTCTTTAATACAATGCTTAACATATTAGTCATTCTTGCAAGAGGCACGTGTTAGCCGATCGGAGGACAAAACCAGACAGACCGGAATCGGCGTCGCAACGTCACACACACTCAGTCCGACATAAACTTGGCGCGCGAATTTAATTCACTCCAACAAAATTAAATTTCAACATCGAGCAAGTATTTTCTAGTCAAAATAAATTAAAATTTATCCCCCAAATTAAATTTTAACATCAAGCAAGAATTTGCTAGTCAAAGTAAATTAAATTTCAGCATCGAGCAAGTATTTTCTAGTCACAATAAATTAAAATTTAACCTCCAAATTAGATTTTAACATCAAGCAAGAATTTGCTAGTCAAAGGAAATTAAATTTCAGCATCGAGCAAGTATTTTTTAATCAAAATAAATTAAAATTTAACCTCCAAATTAAATTTTAACATCAAGCAAGAATTTGCTAGTCAAAGTAAATTAAATTTCAACATCGAGCAAGTATTTTCTAGTCAAAATAAATTAAAATTTATCCCCCAAATTAAATTTTAACATCAAGCAAGAATTTGCTAGTCAAAGTAAATTAAATTTCAGCATCGAGCAAGTATTTTCTAGTCAATATAAATTAAAATTTAACCTCCTTATTAAATTTTAACATCAAGCAAGAATTTGCTAGTCAAAGTAAATTAAATTTCAGCATCGAGCAAGTATTTTCTAGTCAAATTAAATTAAAATTTAACCTCCAAATTAAATTTTAACATCAAGCAAGAATTTGCTAGTCAAAGTAAATTAAATTTCTACATCGAGCAAGTATTTTCTAGTCAAAATAAATTAAAATTTAACCCCCAAATTAAATTTTAACATCAAGCAAGAATTTGCTAGTCAAAGTAAATAAATTTCAGCATCGAGCAAGTATTTTCTAGTCAAAATAAATTAAAATTTAACCTCCTTATTAAATTTTAACATCAAGCAAGAATTTGCTAGTCAAAGTAAATTAAATTTCAGCATCGAGCAAGTATTTTCTAGTCAAAATAAATTAAAATTTATCCCCCAAATTAAATTTTAACATCAAGCAAGAATTTGCTAGTCAAAGTAAATTAAATTTCAGCATCGAGCAAGTATTTTCTAGTCACAATAAATTAAAATTTAACCTCCAAATTAGATTTTAACATCAAGCAAGAATTTGCTAGTCAAAGGAAATTAAATTTCAGCATCGAGCAAGTATTTTTTAATCAAAATAAATTAAAATTTAACCTCCAAATTAAATTTTAACATCAAGCAAGAATTTGCTAGTCAAAGTAAATTAAATTTCAACATCGAGCAAGTATTTTCTGGTCAAAATAAATTAAAATTTATCCCCCAAATTAAATTTTAACATGAAGCAAGAATTTGCTGGTCAAAGTAAATTAAATTTCAGCATCGAGCAAGTATTTTCTAGTCAATATAAATTAAAATTTAACCTCCTTATTAAATTTTAACATCAAGCAAGAATTTGCTAGTCAAAGTAAATTAAATTTCAGCATCGAGCAAGTATTTTCTAGTCAAATTAAATTAAAATTTAACCTCCAAATTAAATTTTAACATCAAGCAAGAATTTGCTAGTCAAAGTAAATTAAATTTCTACATCGAGCAAGTATTTTCTAGTCAAAATAAATTAAAATTTAACCCCCAAATTAAATTTTAACATCAAGCAAGAATTTGCTAGTCAAAGTAAATAAATTTCAGCATCGAGCAAGTATTTTCTAGTCAAAATAAATTAAAATTTAACCTCCTTATTAAATTTTAACATCAAGCAAGAATTTGCTAGTCAAAGTAAATTAAATTTCAGCATCGAGCAAGTATTTTCTAGTCAAAATAAATTAAAATTTATCCCCCAAATTAAATTTTAACATCAAGCAAGAATTTGCTAGTCAAAGTAAATTAAATTTCAGCATCGAGCAAGTATTTTCTAGTCACAATAAATTAAAATTTAACCTCCAAATTAAATTTTAACATCAAGCAAGAATTTGCTAGTCAAAGGAAATTAAATTTCAGCATCGAGCAAGTATTTTTTAATCAAAATAAATTAAAATTTAACCTCCAAATTAAATTTTAACATCATGCAAGAATTTGCTAGTCAAAGTAAATTAAATTTCAGCATCGAGCAAGTATTTTCTAGTCACAATAAATTAAAATTTAACCTCCAAATTAGATTTTAACATCAAGCAAGAATTTGCTAGTCAAAGGAAATTAAATTTCAGCATCGAGCAAGTATTTTTTAATCAAAATAAATTAAAATTTAACCTCCAAATTAAATTTTAACATCAAGCAAGAATTTGCTAGTCAAAGTAAATTAAATTTCAACATCGAGCAAGTATTTTCTAGTCAAAATAAATTAAAATTTATCCCCCAAATTAAATTTTAACATCAAGCAAGAATTTGCTAGTCAAAGTAAATTAAATTTCTACATCGAGCAAGTATTTTCTAGTCAAAATAAATTAAAATTTAACCCCCAAATTAAATTTTAACATCAAGCAAGAATTTGCTAGTCAAAGTAAATAAATTTCAGCATCGAGCAAGTATTTTCTAGTCAAAATAAATTAAAATTTAACCTCCTTATTAAATTTTAACATCAAGCAAGAATTTGCTAGTCAAAGTAAATTAAATTTCAGCATCGAGCAAGTATTTTCTAGTCAAAATAAATTAAAATTTATCCCCCAAATTAAATTTTAACATCAAGCAAGAATTTGCTAGTCAAAGTAAATTAAATTTCAGCATCGAGCAAGTATTTTCTAGTCACAATAAATTAAAATTTAACCTCCAAATTAGATTTTAACATCAAGCAAGAATTTGCTAGTCAAAGGAAATTAAATTTCAGCATCGAGCAAGTATTTTTTAATCAAAATAAATTAAAATTTAACCTCCAAATTAAATTTTAACATCAAGCAAGAATTTGCTAGTCAAAGTAAATTAAATTTCAACATCGAGCAAGTATTTTCTAGTCAAAATAAATTAAAATTTATCCCCCAAATTAAATTTTAACATGAAGCAAGAATTTGCTAGTCAAAGTAAATTAAATTTCAGCATCGAGCAAGTATTTTCTAGTCAATATAAATTAAAATTTAACCTCCTTATTAAATTTTAACATCAAGCAAGAATTTGCTAGTCAAAGTAAATTAAATTTCAGCATCGAGCAAGTATTTTCTAGTCAAATTAAATTAAAATTTAACCTCCAAATTAAATTTTAACATCAAGCAAGAATTTGCTAGTCAAAGTAAATTAAATTTCTACATCGAGCAAGTATTTTCTAGTCAAAATAAATTAAAATTTAACCCCCAAATTAAATTTTAACATCAAGCAAGAATTTGCTAGTCAAAGTAAATAAATTTCAGCATCGAGCAAGTATTTTCTAGTCAAAATAAATTAAAATTTAACCTCCTTATTAAATTTTAACATCAAGCAAGAATTTGCTAGTCAAAGTAAATTAAATTTCAGCATCGAGCAAGTATTTTCTAGTCAAAATAAATTAAAATTTATCCCCCAAATTAAATTTTAACATCAAGCAAGAATTTGCTAGTCAAAGTAAATTAAATTTCAGCATCGAGCAAGTATTTTCTAGTCACAATAAATTAAAATTTAACCTCCAAATTAAATTTTAACATCAAGCAAGAATTTGCTAGTCAAAGGAAATTAAATTTCAGCATCGAGCAAGTATTTTTTAATCAAAATAAATTAAAATTTAACCTCCAAATTAAATTTTAACATCATGCAAGAATTTGCTAGTCAAAGTAAATTAAATTTCAGCATCGAGCAAGTATTTTCTAGTCACAATAAATTAAAATTTAACCTCCAAATTAGATTTTAACATCAAGCAAGAATTTGCTAGTCAAAGGAAATTAAATTTCAGCATCGAGCAAGTATTTTTTAATCAAAATAAATTAAAATTTAACCTCCAAATTAAATTTTAACATCAAGCAAGAATTTGCTAGTCAAAGTAAATTAAATTTCAACATCGAGCAAGTATTTTCTAGTCAAAATAAATTAAAATTTATCCCCCAAATTAAATTTTAACATCAAGCAAGAATTTGCTAGTCAAAGTAAATTAAATTTCAGCATCGAGCAAGTATTTTCTAGTCAATATAAATTAAAATTTAACCTCCTTATTAAATTTTAACATCAAGCAAGAATTTGCTAGTCAAAGTAAATTAAATTTCAGCATCGAGCAAGTATTTTCTAGTCAAATTAAATTATAATTTAACCTCCAAATTAAATTTTAACATCAAGCAAGAATTTGCTAGTCAAAGTAAATTAAATTTCAACATCGAGCAAGTATTTTCTAGTCAAAATAAATTAAAATTTATCCCCCAAATTAAATTTTAACATCAAGCAAGAATTTGCTAGTCAAAGTAAATTAAATTTCAGCATCGAGCAAGTATTTTCTAGTCAATATAAATTAAAATTTAACCTCCAAATTAGATTTTAACATCAAGCAAGAATTTGCTAGTCAAAGGAAATTAAATTTCAGCATCGAGCAAGTATTTTTTAATCAAAATAAATTAAAATTTAACCTCCAAATTAAATTTTAACATCAAGCAAGAATTTGCTAGTCAAAGTAAATTAAATTTCAACATCGAGCAAGTATTTTCTAGTCAAAATAAATTAAAATTTATCCCCCAAATTAAATTTTAACATCAAGCAAGAATTTGCTAGTCAAAGTAAATTAAATTTCAGCATCGAGCAAGTATTTTCTAGTCAATATAAATTAAAATTTAACCTCCTTATTAAATTTTAACATCAAGCAAGAATTTGCTAGTCAAAGTAAATTAAATTTCAGCATCGAGCAAGTATTTTCTAGTCAAATTAAATTAAAATTTAACCTCCAAATTAAATTTTAACATCAAGCAAGAATTTGCTAGTCAAAGTAAATTAAATTTCTACATCGAGCAAGTATTTTCTAGTCAAAATAAATTAAAATTTAACCCCCAAATTAAATTTTAACATCAAGCAAGAATTTGCTAGTCAAAGTAAATTAAATTTCAGCATCGAGCAAGTATTTTCTAGTCACAATAAATTAAAATTTAACCTCCAAATTAAATTTTAACATCAAGCAAGAATTTGCTAGTCAAAGGAAATTAAATTTCAGCATCGAGCAAGTATTTTTTAATCAAAATAAATTAAAATTTAACCTCCAAATTAAATTTTAACATCATGCAAGAATTTGCTAGTCAAAGTAAATTAAATTTCAGCATCGAGCAAGTATTTTCTAGTCAAAATAAATTAAAATTTAGCCTCCAAATTAAATTTCAACATCAAGCAAGAATTTGCTAGTCAAAGGAAATTAAATTTCAGCATCGAGCAAGTATTTTTTAATCAAAATAAATTAAAATTTAACCTCCAAATTAAATTTTAACATCATGCAAGAATTTGCTAGTCAAAGTAAATTAAATTTCAGCATCGAGCAAGTATTTTCTAGTCAAAATAAATTAAAATTTAGCCTCCAAATTAAATTTCAACATCAAGCAAGAATTTGCTAGTCAAAGTAAATTAAATTTCAGCATCGAGCAAGTATTTTCTAGTCAATATAAATTAAAATTTAACCTCCAAATTAGATTTTAACATCAAGCAAGAATTTGCTAGTCAAAGGAAATTAAATTTCAGCATCGAGCAAGTATTTTTTAATCAAAATAAATTAAAATTTAACCTCCAAATTAAATTTTAACATCAAGCAAGAATTTGCTAGTCAAAGTAAATTAAATTTCAACATCGAGCAAGTATTTTCTAGTCAAAATAAATTAAAATTTATCCCCCAAATTAAATTTTAACATCAAGCAAGAATTTGCTAGTCAAAGTAAATTAAATTTCAGCATCGAGCAAGTATTTTCTAGTCAATATAAATTAAAATTTAACCTCCTTATTAAATTTTAACATCAAGCAAGAATTTGCTAGTCAAAGTAAATTAAATTTCAGCATCGAGCAAGTATTTTCTAGTCAAATTAAATTAAAATTTAACCTCCAAATTAAATTTTAACATCAAGCAAGAATTTGCTAGTCAAAGTAAATTAAATTTCTACATCGAGCAAGTATTTTCTAGTCAAAATAAATTAAAATTTAACCCCCAAATTAAATTTTAACATCAAGCAAGAATTTGCTAGTCAAAGTAAATAAATTTCAGCATCGAGCAAGTATTTTCTAGTCAAAATAAATTAAAATTTAACCTCCTTATTAAATTTTAACATCAAGCAAGAATTTGCTAGTCAAAGTAAATTAAATTTCAGCATCGAGCAAGTATTTTCTAGTCAAAATAAATTAAAATTTATCCCCCAAATTAAATTTTAACATCAAGCAAGAATTTGCTAGTCAAAGTAAATTAAATTTCAGCATCGAGCAAGTATTTTCTAGTCACAATAAATTAAAATTTAACCTCCAAATTAGATTTTAACATCAAGCAAGAATTTGCTAGTCAAAGGAAATTAAATTTCAGCATCGAGCAAGTATTTTTTAATCAAAATAAATTAAAATTTAACCTCCAAATTAAATTTTAACATCAAGCAAGAATTTGCTAGTCAAAGTAAATTAAATTTCAACATCGAGCAAGTATTTTCTGGTCAAAATAAATTAAAATTTATCCCCCAAATTAAATTTTAACATGAAGCAAGAATTTGCTGGTCAAAGTAAATTAAATTTCAGCATCGAGCAAGTATTTTCTAGTCAATATAAATTAAAATTTAACCTCCTTATTAAATTTTAACATCAAGCAAGAATTTGCTAGTCAAAGTAAATTAAATTTCAGCATCGAGCAAGTATTTTCTAGTCAAATTAAATTAAAATTTAACCTCCAAATTAAATTTTAACATCAAGCAAGAATTTGCTAGTCAAAGTAAATTAAATTTCTACATCGAGCAAGTATTTTCTAGTCAAAATAAATTAAAATTTAACCCCCAAATTAAATTTTAACATCAAGCAAGAATTTGCTAGTCAAAGTAAATAAATTTCAGCATCGAGCAAGTATTTTCTAGTCAAAATAAATTAAAATTTAACCTCCTTATTAAATTTTAACATCAAGCAAGAATTTGCTAGTCAAAGTAAATTAAATTTCAGCATCGAGCAAGTATTTTCTAGTCAAAATAAATTAAAATTTATCCCCCAAATTAAATTTTAACATCAAGCAAGAATTTGCTAGTCAAAGTAAATTAAATTTCAGCATCGAGCAAGTATTTTCTAGTCACAATAAATTAAAATTTAACCTCCAAATTAAATTTTAACATCAAGCAAGAATTTGCTAGTCAAAGGAAATTAAATTTCAGCATCGAGCAAGTATTTTTTAATCAAAATAAATTAAAATTTAACCTCCAAATTAAATTTTAACATCATGCAAGAATTTGCTAGTCAAAGTAAATTAAATTTCAGCATCGAGCAAGTATTTTCTAGTCACAATAAATTAAAATTTAACCTCCAAATTAGATTTTAACATCAAGCAAGAATTTGCTAGTCAAAGGAAATTAAATTTCAGCATCGAGCAAGTATTTTTTAATCAAAATAAATTAAAATTTAACCTCCAAATTAAATTTTAACATCAAGCAAGAATTTGCTAGTCAAAGTAAATTAAATTTCAACATCGAGCAAGTATTTTCTAGTCAAAATAAATTAAAATTTATCCCCCAAATTAAATTTTAACATCAAGCAAGAATTTGCTAGTCAAAGTAAATTAAATTTCTACATCGAGCAAGTATTTTCTAGTCAAAATAAATTAAAATTTAACCCCCAAATTAAATTTTAACATCAAGCAAGAATTTGCTAGTCAAAGTAAATAAATTTCAGCATCGAGCAAGTATTTTCTAGTCAAAATAAATTAAAATTTAACCTCCTTATTAAATTTTAACATCAAGCAAGAATTTGCTAGTCAAAGTAAATTAAATTTCAGCATCGAGCAAGTATTTTCTAGTCAAAATAAATTAAAATTTATCCCCCAAATTAAATTTTAACATCAAGCAAGAATTTGCTAGTCAAAGTAAATTAAATTTCAGCATCGAGCAAGTATTTTCTAGTCACAATAAATTAAAATTTAACCTCCAAATTAGATTTTAACATCAAGCAAGAATTTGCTAGTCAAAGGAAATTAAATTTCAGCATCGAGCAAGTATTTTTTAATCAAAATAAATTAAAATTTAACCTCCAAATTAAATTTTAACATCAAGCAAGAATTTGCTAGTCAAAGTAAATTAAATTTCAACATCGAGCAAGTATTTTCTAGTCAAAATAAATTAAAATTTATCCCCCAAATTAAATTTTAACATGAAGCAAGAATTTGCTAGTCAAAGTAAATTAAATTTCAGCATCGAGCAAGTATTTTCTAGTCAATATAAATTAAAATTTAACCTCCTTATTAAATTTTAACATCAAGCAAGAATTTGCTAGTCAAAGTAAATTAAATTTCAGCATCGAGCAAGTATTTTCTAGTCAAATTAAATTAAAATTTAACCTCCAAATTAAATTTTAACATCAAGCAAGAATTTGCTAGTCAAAGTAAATTAAATTTCTACATCGAGCAAGTATTTTCTAGTCAAAATAAATTAAAATTTAACCCCCAAATTAAATTTTAACATCAAGCAAGAATTTGCTAGTCAAAGTAAATAAATTTCAGCATCGAGCAAGTATTTTCTAGTCAAAATAAATTAAAATTTAACCTCCTTATTAAATTTTAACATCAAGCAAGAATTTGCTAGTCAAAGTAAATTAAATTTCAGCATCGAGCAAGTATTTTCTAGTCAAAATAAATTAAAATTTATCCCCCAAATTAAATTTTAACATCAAGCAAGAATTTGCTAGTCAAAGTAAATTAAATTTCAGCATCGAGCAAGTATTTTCTAGTCACAATAAATTAAAATTTAACCTCCAAATTAAATTTTAACATCAAGCAAGAATTTGCTAGTCAAAGGAAATTAAATTTCAGCATCGAGCAAGTATTTTTTAATCAAAATAAATTAAAATTTAACCTCCAAATTAAATTTTAACATCATGCAAGAATTTGCTAGTCAAAGTAAATTAAATTTCAGCATCGAGCAAGTATTTTCTAGTCACAATAAATTAAAATTTAACCTCCAAATTAGATTTTAACATCAAGCAAGAATTTGCTAGTCAAAGGAAATTAAATTTCAGCATCGAGCAAGTATTTTTTAATCAAAATAAATTAAAATTTAACCTCCAAATTAAATTTTAACATCAAGCAAGAATTTGCTAGTCAAAGTAAATTAAATTTCAACATCGAGCAAGTATTTTCTAGTCAAAATAAATTAAAATTTATCCCCCAAATTAAATTTTAACATCAAGCAAGAATTTGCTAGTCAAAGTAAATTAAATTTCAGCATCGAGCAAGTATTTTCTAGTCAATATAAATTAAAATTTAACCTCCTTATTAAATTTTAACATCAAGCAAGAATTTGCTAGTCAAAGTAAATTAAATTTCAGCATCGAGCAAGTATTTTCTAGTCAAATTAAATTATAATTTAACCTCCAAATTAAATTTTAACATCAAGCAAGAATTTGCTAGTCAAAGTAAATTAAATTTCAACATCGAGCAAGTATTTTCTAGTCAAAATAAATTAAAATTTATCCCCCAAATTAAATTTTAACATCAAGCAAGAATTTGCTAGTCAAAGTAAATTAAATTTCAGCATCGAGCAAGTATTTTCTAGTCAATATAAATTAAAATTTAACCTCCAAATTAGATTTTAACATCAAGCAAGAATTTGCTAGTCAAAGGAAATTAAATTTCAGCATCGAGCAAGTATTTTTTAATCAAAATAAATTAAAATTTAACCTCCAAATTAAATTTTAACATCAAGCAAGAATTTGCTAGTCAAAGTAAATTAAATTTCAACATCGAGCAAGTATTTTCTAGTCAAAATAAATTAAAATTTATCCCCCAAATTAAATTTTAACATCAAGCAAGAATTTGCTAGTCAAAGTAAATTAAATTTCAGCATCGAGCAAGTATTTTCTAGTCAATATAAATTAAAATTTAACCTCCTTATTAAATTTTAACATCAAGCAAGAATTTGCTAGTCAAAGTAAATTAAATTTCAGCATCGAGCAAGTATTTTCTAGTCAAATTAAATTAAAATTTAACCTCCAAATTAAATTTTAACATCAAGCAAGAATTTGCTAGTCAAAGTAAATTAAATTTCTACATCGAGCAAGTATTTTCTAGTCAAAATAAATTAAAATTTAACCCCCAAATTAAATTTTAACATCAAGCAAGAATTTGCTAGTCAAAGTAAATTAAATTTCAGCATCGAGCAAGTATTTTCTAGTCACAATAAATTAAAATTTAACCTCCAAATTAAATTTTAACATCAAGCAAGAATTTGCTAGTCAAAGGAAATTAAATTTCAGCATCGAGCAAGTATTTTTTAATCAAAATAAATTAAAATTTAACCTCCAAATTAAATTTTAACATCATGCAAGAATTTGCTAGTCAAAGTAAATTAAATTTCAGCATCGAGCAAGTATTTTCTAGTCAAAATAAATTAAAATTTAGCCTCCAAATTAAATTTCAACATCAAGCAAGAATTTGCTAGTCAAAGGAAATTAAATTTCAGCATCGAGCAAGTATTTTTTAATCAAAATAAATTAAAATTTAACCTCCAAATTAAATTTTAACATCATGCAAGAATTTGCTAGTCAAAGTAAATTAAATTTCAGCATCGAGCAAGTATTTTCTAGTCAAAATAAATTAAAATTTAGCCTCCAAATTAAATTTCAACATCAAGCAAGAATTTGCTAGTCAAAGTAAATTAAATTTCAGCATCGAGCAAGTATTTTCTAGTCAATATAAATTAAAATTTAACCTCCAAATTAGATTTTAACATCAAGCAAGAATTTGCTAGTCAAAGGAAATTAAATTTCAGCATCGAGCAAGTATTTTTTAATCAAAATAAATTAAAATTTAACCTCCAAATTAAATTTTAACATCAAGCAAGAATTTGCTAGTCAAAGTAAATTAAATTTCAACATCGAGCAAGTATTTTCTAGTCAAAATAAATTAAAATTTATCCCCCAAATTAAATTTTAACATCAAGCAAGAATTTGCTAGTCAAAGTAAATTAAATTTCAGCATCGAGCAAGTATTTTCTAGTCAATATAAATTAAAATTTAACCTCCTTATTAAATTTTAACATCAAGCAAGAATTTGCTAGTCAAAGTAAATTAAATTTCAGCATCGAGCAAGTATTTTCTAGTCAAATTAAATTAAAATTTAACCTCCAAATTAAATTTTAACATCAAGCAAGAATTTGCTAGTCAAAGTAAATTAAATTTCTACATCGAGCAAGTATTTTCTAGTCAAAATAAATTAAAATTTAACCCCCAAATTAAATTTTAACATCAAGCAAGAATTTGCTAGTCAAAGTAAATTAAATTTCAGCATCGAGCAAGTATTTTCTAGTCACAATAAATTAAAATTTAACCTCCAAATTAAATTTTAACATCAAGCAAGAATTTGCTAGTCAAAGGAAATTAAATTTCAGCATCGAGCAAGTATTTTTTAATCAAAATAAATTAAAATTTAACCTCCAAATTAAATTTTAACATCATGCAAGAATTTGCTAGTCAAAGTAAATTAAATTTCAGCATCGAGCAAGTATTTTCTAGTCAAAATAAATTAAAATTTAGCCTCCAAATTAAATTTCAACATCAAGCAAGAATTTGCTAGTCAAAGGAAATTAAATTTCAGCATCGAGCAAGTATTTTTTAATCAAAATAAATTAAAATTTAACCTCCAAATTAAATTTTAACATCATGCAAGAATTTGCTAGTCAAAGTAAATTAAATTTCAGCATCGAGCAAGTATTTTCTAGTCAAAATAAATTAAAATTTAGCCTCCAAATTAAATTTCAACATCAAGCAAGAATTTGCTAGTCAAAGTAAATTAAATTTCAGCATCGAGCAAGTATTTTCTAGTCAAAATAAATGAAAATTTAACCTCCAAATTAAATTTTAACATCAAGAAAGAATTTGCTAGTCATGCGAAATTAAATTTCAGCATCGAGCAAGTATTTTTTAATCAAAATAAATTAAAATTTAACCTCCAAATTAAATTTTAACATCAAGCAAGAATTTGCTAGTCAAAGTAAATTAAATTTCAGCATCGAGCAAGTATTTTCTAGTCAATGTTACGTATGTGGAATTTCCCATACGCCGCTCTCAACAATTTTTCGATCTCGCGTCTGCGAAGGGAAAACGCCCAAAAAGCATTTTTGTTTATCACATACCACTCAGGGGGTCGTGATCTTGACCATCTGGAGCACGACCATGGGAACGGGAGTGACACGACGACGACCCCGAAGATTTCCTTATATGGAAATCTCCTAACGAACCCCCACTCATTTTTGGGACTATATAAACCCTTTGGTTTCAACCCTCGTTGGTTAAAAGCAGTACAGTCACGCGTAGAGTAACGTCGTGTCACGCTCGTACAGAGTTGGTTATATTCAGTTAGATCGAGCTAAAGTCTCCTTCAGAATCATAGTTAACCTCATAGAATCCGCGAGTCCGGTTTATATTCTATTTGGCACTTCGAAATAGCCACTCTTACGACCCGCATCGCCAGTGCGTCAACACCGTGCAACTAGTGGTAACTTACACACTTTATTTAATTATTTAATCGCGACACTTACATTTGTACAATAACTGATTATTGAATATACGAATGGTGTTCACGTGTAAATCGAGTAGAATCGTTAAACCCATCTTTTACCCAGTGATCCTTATAATATTAGTAGCACTCACCCACTGATACAACTTTACCGCTCGAGTTGTATCAAATATTAATTAAGAGTTACGAGGCATTTCTAACATTTCCCGCGACTCCCTGATTTAGCATCAGGTTCATTCGCAACCTTTCATCCAAAACAAGGAATCTTCTCCAACCCAGTGGCTCCCCGATTTCGCATCGGGTTCGTCCACGAAGCCTCACCCTCCTTTTTTTTTTTTTTTTTTTTTTTTTTTTTTTTTTTGTTAGAGAGGGGGGAAAATGCATTTACGCATACCCCGGCGATTCTGCCGGGGTTATGCGGGACTCTCCTACGTTGGACTACCCGCTAAAAACCCCCCTCTAACACCCTCCTTCCTGTTTCATCCTAGATTGAGGAGTACTAGGCTCGACTACTTTCCTCAACCCTGCCTTTTGGCGATGTCCCTCCTCTAGCTCCTTTAATACCCAAGAGCTCCTCCATTATGTTACCCTAGCAGTTTTTTGCCGGGAACCAATTCACGCCTCCAAAAAATAAATAAATACCTCCAGACGTGCACATGCAGATAAATAAATAAATAAATACGAAATAAATAAATAAATATCTACATTAAAATTACACAGTACTTAACTAAATATGTATATACAAATAAGCCCGTTTGCCTGGTTGTCCTTTATCACGTGGACGACACCGCAGGCCTCGGCGCCTCTCTACGCCTTCTTCTGCGTTCCCTCAATTCTTCTTCCGCGTCTACTACGCTCTTCTTTCTTTTCCTTTTCTTGGCCAATCTAACTCTATCAGCTCTTTTCTTGGCCATCTGTTCCTTCCTAATGCGTAGGCGTTCCTCCCTCGCGACCTTCTCAAGGAGTCTCTCCTTCCGTTCCCTGTCCTTCATTACTTCCCCAGAGAACCTCTTAAACGCAGCCCAGGTGTGCTCGGTCTTCGTAATGCACTTCACCAGTGTTTCCGGGTTCAAGGCCACTCCAATCGCCACCTCCAGGGCCCTCCTCTCAGTGACATAGGTGGGGCATGCCATTATGACGTGTTCTGCGTCATCGACTATCTCACCCAGGCAATCCAGGCATTTATCGCTGTCCGTTCTGGCGATCCTCTTTCTATACGCCTGAAATACCCCATGCCCTGTGAGGAGCTGCATGCTGTGGTAATCCATGCTAAAAAATGCCGGCCCTTTCTTGGAGAATGTCTCCACAGACTCCACGATCCTCCTCGTCCAACTAGTCTGACTAGAGGCCTCCCATTCCCTCTGCCATTTCTCAGTGGCGTTCTTAAGCGCAGTCCTCTTATGGGCCAACTCCCTAATTTTCAGGACCTTCGTCTCTCCCTTATACGTAAGGTCCCGCTTGTCCTCGTCCTTTTTCAGGAAAACTTCCCTCCACATACCCGCCTTCAAATCAATAGGCATCTTGCCTGCAAGGACGCATAGGGCCTGGTGTGACACTGTCCTGTAGGCCGTTGTGGTTCTTATAAGCGCAGTTCTCTGGGCCCGCCTAACAATTCCCTTTCTCGTCGCCACCGCTAGGGTCGGCTCCCATACAGGGCATGCGTATAAGACTATCGACTCCCAAACGGAGTAAAAGAGCATTCTCGATTGCTGGGAAGGGCCTCTAGTATTTGGTAGGAGCGCACCAAGGGCCCCCACCACCCGTTCCGCCTTCTCCGTCACCCTATTTAGGTGGGGCCTAAAATTGCGGTGGTTATCGAGGGTCACTCCTAGATAGCTAACCTCCTTTTTAATCTCGAAGGACTGACCCAGGATCCGAACGCTCTCCGCTCTCCCTGATCTATTACCCCTCAGGTAAATGACCTCCGTTTTCTCTCTGGCCATTTCCAACCCGGTTTCATTAAACCATCCGATTACAACCTCCATGGCCCCCTGCATAAGGGACTCAAGCTGCACCAGGTTCCTGGCCGAAAATAAGACGGCCAGGTCATCTGCGTATGCGATCGCCTCTATGTTTTTATACCTGTTTAGTTTCTCTAGGATACCGTCGTAAACCAGGTTCCAGAGGAAGGGCCCGAGCACCGAACCCTGCGGCACGCCTGCAGTGACACCCATCTCTACCGTTCCATCCGCGGCGTGAATCACGATTCTCCTCTCCTTCAGGTAATCCTCCATAACGCTGAGGAGCGTGTTAGAAATGCCTCTCTTTTCCAATTCTCCTAGAATCACCGCCCAACTGATTGTGTTGAAAGCATTTCTAACATCAATCGCGATCAAGGCGCACATCCTATTCCTCTCCTTACATCTCTCCGCGAATTTTGCGACCTGCAGCGAGGCATCCACCGTGCCCAAACCCCTTCTAAACCCAAACTGGTTTTGATGGAACGGGTCTAAACCCAGCTCCAATTCTAAGAGGGCTTTTATCGCGTATTCCCAGACCTTGCTCAAGGTCGGGAGAATACTAATGGGCCTATATGCCCCTGGGTCCATCAAATCCTTGCCAGGCTTAGGAAGGAGCAACACTCTTGCCGTTTTCCAGGCCGCCGGGATCCCCCCTCTGTTAAGAGTATCCAGTATTAGATCCCCAAGATCCTCCTGGAACCTACCGCCGACGATCGCCACGACCTCCGCCGGGACCATATCCAGACCGGGAGCCTTCCTGGGTTTGATCTTACTCACCGCTTCCCGCACCAGGTCCATGGTGACGTTGTCCCTGATTTTTCTGTCACGAGTCAGGACCCAGCGCTGTAGGGTACCAGAACACTTCTGTCTACGTTCCTCCGGTGACGTCACGAACAGTTTCAACGCTACTTCACTAGCCTTATCCACGGAGAGGAGCTTCCTCGGAGCCCTACCTTTCACCTTGGCCATGACTATTTTAAAAGGCTTGCCCCAGGGGTCCGAATCGACCGTGTCGATCAGCTCCGACCAGCCACCCTCCTTCGCCCTCCATATAGTTATTTGAAGGTGCCTTTTCGCCTTGGAGTACGCCTTCATAGCCTCGGAGATCTCCAACGGGTTTTTTCTCTTCTTCCTCTTGCGCTGAAGAACCCTTCTGGTCGCGTGCATGCCCTTTCTGGCTATGGCGATCTCGGGATTCCACCATGGATTGGGTTTCTTGGTCCCCCGCGGGACCTTCTTCTTAACTAAAACCCTCTCCGTCACTTCTTCCAGAACCCTTTGCATCTTTTGGGCGGAAGATTCCAAGGGCCCCGCCTGGTTACCGTCGGACATCCCAGCTCTTATTCCATACTCCTCGCACACCCTCTCCGGATCCAACGACTCAACGTCGTAGGGAATCCACAGGGGCCCGGATGGACGGGGCCTATCTCCGGAGAAAGTGTGCAGGACATATTTGTGGTCCGACTCGGTGGGGTGGGGGAGAATAGTGCTCCTTCTATGTCTACCCGCGGTTCTCCTGTCAACCGCCAGCACGTCAATCATAGAACGACCTCCGTTGCGAGAAAAGGAGTATTTCCCCTTGGGCTTTATAGGAACCAAACCCTGTCTTCCAAGGAGACCCAGACATAAGTGGCCCCTCTTGTCCGTCTTACCCGCTCCCCACGCTACCGTCTTAGCGTTGAGGTCGCCCGCCATCATTAACCCTTTGCCCGGGGACCAGGCTTCCTTTATAATGCCTTCCAGGTCGTCCAGATAGCCCGGGAAATCTACTTTTCGGCTTGGGGAGCAGTAACAGCTGATTATGATGGTCCTCTCTACCTCAACCGCCACTATACCACCTGCCCTCAACCCTTTCACGAGGGAGGCGAATCTGCCATTAAATCCTGTTACCCATACCGAGGCATCTCCCGTGGCGTCGTTATCCCATTCTGGGAGTTGTCTATATGGTTCCGAGATAATGACCACGTCAACCCCCATGTCCCAGGCGTTCTGGATTAGGAGGTCTTGCGCTAACCTGCACCTGTTCAGGTTTATCTGGAGACTCTTGAATGGCCGTGGCGTTCTCTCTCTTGTACTTAATCTTGCTCGGGGTCCCTGGGGCATTATTGGATACCAGTTCTACGGCCCCCCGATGCCTGGACTCCCCTGCCTGACGGACACGCTAGGGATGCAGTCACGTGAGCAACTTTGCTACCCGCTAATCCTCTCTCCACGCATATAATACACCTAGGTGCGTTAACACAACTGGCAATGTTATGTCCAGGTTCTCCACACTTCCTGCACCTCTCCTTACCAGCAATATTCTCCTTACACTCCCTGGCCAGGTGCCCCAGGTTGTGGCACTTGTAGCACCTGGTGGTTTTCAACAGGGTCCTAGCTCGTGCCATAGTAAGGCCGGTTCTAAACTTAAGTTTGTCCATGCCTTGTCCCAAGGAGTTCGCTGGGACTTCTATTACCGCTGATTGTGTGCCCCCCGGGCCCTGTCTAAGGGTTTTAACTATGACCAGCGAGGGTTCAATTTTCAGCGTACTGGCCAGCTTCTCACTTATGGCAGCAGCATCCGCCAGCGGGCAGATGTCCCTAACCTCCAGTGCTGTTTTATCTTGGAGGGCCAGAATTGTAAGGTCTGGGCCCACCAGCCTCTGGAGATCCGCCGCAATGGACGGGGCCTTCATCTCCTTACCCACCTCGATGAGGATATGCCCTAATCTAGTTCTTTTCACGGCATTGACCTCCATCAGAGCCTCCTTGCCCCTGGTCATCAGTACCCTGTACACCTCAATATATGTTTGAGGGTGGACCACCTTCACCAGGATGGCCTCCGGTCTTTTCCTGGCCACGGGCCTATCCTTCTTCCTCTTTGGCATCACCTCACCTCCTTGAATTGGCGTTCCGCCAGCCTCCCCTGTTTGTTGTCGAGACGGTTGGCTTGGGGTCTGCTGCTTCTGCCGGGTCCACTGCTGTTGCTGCCCCTCTTGTTTCTGGTGCATCGTCATTCTCTCCTGTGGGCGCATCCCTTGTTGCAACTGTTGCTGTTGCTGCTGATGTTGCAGCTGCTGCTGCTGATACTGCGTGTGCCATATCTGTCGCAGCAGGGGCCACTGCGCCGGCGGCAGACTTCGGACCTGCTGCCGCAGCGGCTGCAGCACCTCTTGCTGTGGGACCCCCATTGGGGACGATTGGGCCAGCACCTCCCTCTTCTTCTGCCCAGAAAAGGCCCTCTTAGCCTTCTTCACCTGTCCTTTGGATAACACCGGTTGCCACACTGCCCCCCTTGGCTGAGCTTGTGGGTCCTTATCCGCTGACCCCCGAGGAGCCTCTAGGCCCCAGCTCCCCCCCTCCAGTAAACCCCTCGACGCACCGCCCCCCATACCCAAAGGGTCACACGGCGCTATGGCGTGAGCTCCTCCCACTGCCTCCGCAAGCGCCCTCTTCTTGTTATATTGGGCTCCTTCTCTATCCTCCAGCGGAGATGTCCGGAGCCTTTTAGGGTTCCCCTGCTTCTTCGGGGACTCCCTCATGCAAACGTTCTCCTGTACCAACTTCTCCTGGGTGGTGGGGGAGGTCGGGTCACTGTACAACGACGGATCGTACTGGGTCCCCATGTCCCTGGAGGTGATTTTGGGCTTCCCTGGCTCCTTAGTTGGCCCCGGTACCAAGAGTTGGAGATTTTCGGTCCCTTTCTCCCCACACTGATCAGCAGGCCCTGGTCTTCCCTCCTTCCAACTCGAGATTGCTTGCACCGCTGCCGCCTCGGCCACCAAGGCCGCCGCCCTTTCACAGCCCCGGGCAATCTTGTTCACGAAGGTCAGCACCCACTTTACTGAGGCGACCTTTGACGATGCCTTCCTGTTGACCAGATCCTCCCTCACCGACAGACATGTCTCCGCTATTTTATTTAGCTGGGTGGCCACCCCTGCTAGGAGACCACCTGTCCTATTCATCATGGTGTCGTCCCCTGGATTTAGCCCTGCCCTCTCCGTAGCTCTGACCTGGGGGTCGGATGGGGACTCCGTCTCCCTCCACGAGGGGCCTCTTCCGCTCCTTCGTCCGCTCAGGGCCTCCTCAACCCGAGAGACCGAACTCGACCTCATCCTGGCCGCCATCTTGTCCTCCTCCGACCCACCGAGGACGATCATTAGGTTCCTCTGCTTGGGTCTGGCTTCCCTTCCTGATGCCTCCGGGGGGTTTCCACTACTGCCTACTTGTCCCCCTATCTCCGCATCCTTGCTCATACGGCCTATTTCCGTCTCACTCCCCTTCGTCTCCTCCACCTGAGTCGTAGATTTCCCCTTCTGGGGTGTCCTCGCCAAGGATTTACCTGTAAAAGCACCCTCGGGGGGTACCTCAATCGATTCGACAGGGGACCTCGCCAGGGACCAGCCCTTCTGAAATCCCCTTCCCTTGGGAGATGGTGTCTCGGGGATCAATTCCGGCTCCCTACCTAAGCTATCATCTCTCTCCAGCCTCGGCATCCCACCCCCTCCTCGGGTCAAGGTCTCTTTAAATAGGTCTCCCACAGTGGGCCTCGAACCATCCCTCTTTAGTTTGGGCTTCAGGCCCTCCTCGCTCTTGTAATTCCTCGTCTCTATCCATTCTATTCCATCGTCGTTAACCAAAGATTCATCGCCAGGTAAAACAGCAGGTAAAACAGCTGTGGCTTTTTCCGGGGCATTTGCCCCGGTGGCACCGGCCCGCTGCTTCAGCACGGTGTCATCGGGCTTACTTGATCGTACTCCCACTTCGCTGCCGACGGGGCGAGAATGGGAGGATGGCCTAATACCGTCAATCGCCTGATTTGTATCCGAGGCCAGGCTAAATTGTGACATTATTCCATTGATGTCTTAGAGGGCGACGACCCCACCGCCCAGCGGATTTCCCCCAACTCTGGCCCTGCTGGATTGGCCGCAGCTTCCACCGGTACAATACCGGAGGGACCCCGAACAGCTACCCGGTCCTGTCCTGTCCCCGACGGCAGTCCCCTTGCCCTATATTCTAATGCACAATCCCCTCCGGAGGGCCCCACCCGCCCCACCGCAGTAGCGATGGAGAGGGAGGGAACCGCCCGAGGGGAGTTAACCAATTTCACGATGATAATCCTATTCTCCTTTTCAGGTTTCCCGTGGGCAGACTCGGCACAGTGTAAGGAGAAGCTCACCATCAGGTAAGTACCGAAAGCAGTTCTTGGACTCGGATCCTTTGTGCCAGGAAAACCCCATTCTCCTTTCAGGTCCTGCCATCGGGTCCAGGATCATCATGGTCAACCCTTAGCCAGGAAGGCAGCATCCCCCACCGGCCGCTAGGCGTGGAACAGGTACCACACGTAACGCCCGGAGGGGAACATAGCCGCTTTCCCAGAGCCCCCTCACCACGCTCAAGGCGGTCGACCCTGGAGGGGGAGCCTCACCCTCCTACGTCTCCCTGATTTCGCATCAGGTTCGTCCGTATCCTACAGCTCCCTGATTTCGCATCAGGTTCGTCTGTAAATCTACCAACTTCCAAACAGCTCCCTGGTTTCGCACCAGGTTCGTCTTTTTTTTTTTTTTTTTTTTTTTTTTTTTTTTTTTTCGAGGGGGAAAATGCTTTATGCATACCCCGGTACGAATACCGGGGTTATGTGGGACTCGCCACCGTAATGGTGGGATACCCACTAAAAACCCCCTCTCTAAGTCCGCCTCCCACGTGTCTACCCCGCTGTGGTGGGAACTTCAAGGCATTACTACCACCACAGCGTCCGTAACGGTGTAGGCCACGCCTCCTATGTACAATTTAAATAAATACTTACTTACCTAAATAAATAAATAAATAAGTAACAAACAAATATGTACACATTCACGCACCCAGACGTACACAGCATTCATACCCACACAAGTCGGAATAAATACGCGATACATCCATTCACACAAACAAAAAACGGGATAAATACGCGCCGCCCACCTTACGTATACGGAATAAATAAAATAAATACACCTTGTCGACCCGCCTTTATTGGAGGTGAGGAGGACCCAGCCTCCTCACCCTTTTACTAGGAGGGGGTCTAACCCCTTGGCCCGCCCCCCCCCCTCTTTCTCTTCAGGGCCCGTCTTTTTCTTTCCGTGGCCCTCCTTAGGGCTGCTTCTTTGGCCGCCGCCGCCCGGGCGTCCCTCGCGGCTTTTTCCGCCAGGGCCTCTCTCCGGGCCTTCGCACCCATGACAGTGGATGCGAAGGTCCGGAGCTGCTCCCATTTATTGTCCGCCCCCATCGCGAGGCGGACCACTGTACTGGGGTCCAACGGGGCCCCCAGGGCCTCGGCCAATGCCCGGCGTTCTTCCTCGAACACCGGGCATGCCGTGAGGACGTGCTCGGCGTCATCCCACGCCGCCCCGCACTCCTCGCACGCCCCAGTAGGGGCCTTCCCTATTCTCTTCCTGAAGGCCCCGAAGGACCCATGTCCGGTCAGGAGCTGGGTTAACCAGTAATCTGGCTGCCGCGCCAGCCCAGCTCTCGCCGCGAACGTCCGGACGTCCGGCACCAGCCTCCACGTCCAATACGTGAGGCCCATTCCGTCCCAGGCCTCCTGCCACTTACCCATGGCGGCGACCAGGGCAGTGCGCCTGCTCAGCGCCTGCTTGGCCCTCAACTCTTTTGGGTCCCGCATTAGGGCCGGGTTCGCCCTATCCCGCGCCCTCTCGTCGTGTACTTCCCTCCACATGGCCACCTTAATTTCCAGCGGCAACCTCCCCGCGAGGACACAGAGTGCCTGCCGCGACACCGTCCGATAGGCCGCCGATGTCCTGATGAGGGCAGATCGCTGGGCCCGTCGGATGGAGGTGAGGTTTACTCCCACCTTCAAGGCCGACGCCCATGCCGGGGCGGCATACGTCAGCACTGACTCCCAAACGTTATAGTATAGCCGCCTCGAAGCGATCGAGGGACCCCTAACGTTTGGGAGCAGCGCCGACAGGGCCCCGACAACCTTGTCCGCCCTGATGACCGCCCCGTCGAGGTGCGTCTTAAACCTCCGACGGCAGTCCAGCGTGACCCCCAGGTACTTGGCCGACTGTGCAGCCGCCACCACCGATCCCATCACCGGGAATTCCCTACCCTTGTCCGCGCGGAGTCCCGCCAGGACGATGACCTCGGTTTTATCCGATGCCATCTCCAGGCCAGTGGACTCGAACCAGGCCCTAACCCTCCCGAGCGTTTCGGCCATCATCGCCTCGACCTGGGTCACGTCCCTAGCTGAGAACATGACAGCCAGGTCGTCGGCATAAGCGATGGCCTTGACAAAACGCCCGGGACCAATGGTCTTAAGAACCCCGTCGTATACGAGGTTCCACAGGAAAGGGCCTAGGACCGAGCCTTGAGGTACCCCCGCGCAGACTCGGGTCGTGACCTCGTCGTGCTGCGTGTGCACCGTGATATAGCGGTCGGAGAAATAGTCTCGAAGGACTCTCCTGACCGCTGGTTGCACGCGCCTCACGACGAGTTCCCGCATGATGGACTCCCAGCGGATGGCGTTGAAAGCGTTACGCACGTCAATCAACACCATCACGCAGAGCCTCGGTTTGGAGGTAGCCACACAGCCTTCGGCAAACGCCATGACTTCCCTGGCGGCCTCCACTGTCCCGACCCCTCTCCTAAAACCGAACTGGTTCGGGGAGAAGGGGTCCCGGCCGATCTGCCTCTCAATCAACTCTTTCATAGCGTACTCCCAGACTTTACTCAGTGCTGGGAGCACGCTGATCGGACGGTACGCACCAGGCTCCGAGGGCTGCTTGCCAGGCTTCGGGGCAAGCACCACCCGAGCCCTTTTCCACGCCGCAGGGATGGATCCCCTCCTTAGGGTGTCGAGGAACGCTTCCGCGAGCTCCTGCCGAAACGCCCTCGACACCGCTATCGCGACCTCAGCAGGGACCGCATCCAGGCCCGGGGCTTTGTTGGGCTTGAGGCGGGATATGGCCTCCTCGACCATTTCCACGTCCACCTCAGGGGCCGTCAGCAAAGCCCTCAGGGCCCCGTCCTCCGGAGCATCCCCACGGCGTGAGGGTAGGGGGAGGGGGGGGGGAGGTACCGTAACAAAGAGGCCGTCCAAAACTCTCCCGACCTGGGCCGGGTCGCACCAGGTTCGTCTGTGAATAATCCAACCTCCTAACAGCTCCCTGGTTTCGCACCAGGTTCGTCTGTGAACTTTATCCTAGTGACTCCCCGATTTCGCATCGGGTTCGTTCACGACGTTTCACCTTCCTGCGGCTCCCTGATTACAAATCAGGTTCGTCCGCGTGTGACTCCATTCCTAGAGGCTCCGTGATTTCGCATCAGTTTCGTCCTCGCCGTCAACAATCCTAGCGGCTCCCTGATTTCGCATCAGGTTCGTCCGCGCACCTAACTAACAAACTCATAAACCATATTCCTTGGGAAATACCCTTCTCGCCGGCCTCTCGCGTTGCCGCAACCCCGGCTCGTAACATCAAAATAAATTAAAATTTAACCTCCAAATTAAATTTCAACATCAAGCAAGAATTTGCTAGTCAAAGTAAATTAAATTGCAGCATCGAGCAAGTATTTTGTAGTCACAATAAATTAAAATTTAACCTCCAAATTAAATTTTAACATCAAGCAAGAATTTGCTAGTCAAAGGAAATTAAATTTCAGCATCGAGCAAGTATTTTTTAATCAAAATAAATTAAAATTTAACCTCCAAATTAAATTTTAACATCAAGCAAGAATTTGCTAGTCAAAGTAAATTAAATTTCAACATCGAGCAAGTATTTTCTAGTCAAAATAAATTAAAATTTATCCCCCAAATTAAATTTTAACATCAAGCAAGAATTTGCTAGTCAAAGTAAATTAAATTTCAGCATCGAGCAAGTATTTTCTAGTCAATGTTACGTATGTGGAATTTCCCATACGCCGCTCTCAACAATTTTTCGATCTCGCGTCTGCGAAGGGAAAACGCCCAAAAAGCATTTTTGTTTATCACATACCACTCAGGGGGTCGTGATCTTGACCATCTGGAGCACGACCATGGGAACGGGAGTGACACGACGACGACCCCGAAGATTTCCTTATATGGAAATCTCCTAACGAACCCCCACTCATTTTTGGGACTATATAAACCCTTTGGTTTCAACCCTCGTTGGTTAAAAGCAGTACAGTCACGCGTAGAGTAACGTCGTGTCACGCTCGTACAGAGTTGGTTATATTCAGTTAGATCGAGCTAAAGTCTCCTTCAGAATCATAGTTAACCTCATAGAATCCGCGAGTCCGGTTTATATTCTATTTGGCACTTCGAAATAGCCACTCTTACGACCCGCATCGCCAGTGCGTCAACACCGTGCAACTAGTGGTAACTTACACACTTTATTTAATTATTTAATCGCGACACTTACATTTGTACAATAACTGATTATTGAATATACGAATGGTGTTCACGTGTAAATCGAGTAGAATCGTTAAACCCATCTTTTACCCAGTGATCCTTATAATATTAGTAGCACTCACCCACTGATACAACTTTACCGCTCGAGTTGTATCAAATATTAATTAAGAGTTACGAGGCATTTCTAACATTTCCCGCGACTCCCTGATTTAGCATCAGGTTCGTTCGCAACCTTTCATCCAAAACAAGGAATCTTCTCCAACCCAGTGGCCCCCCGATTTCGCATCGGGTTCGTCCACGAAGCCTCACCCTCCTACGTCTCCCTGATTTCGCATCAGGTTCGTCCGTATCCTACAGCTCCCTGATTTCGCATCAGGTTCGTCTGTAAATCTACCAACTTCCAAACAGCTCCCTGGTTTCGCACCAGGTTCGTCTGTGAATAATCCAACCTCCTAACAGCTCCCTGGTTTCGCACCAGGTTCGTCTGTGAACTTTATCCTAGTGACTCCCCGATTTCGCATCGGGTTCGTTCACGACGTTTCACCTTCCTGCGGCTCCCTGATTACAAATCAGGTTCGTCCGCGTGTGACTCCATTCCTAGAGGCTCCGTGATTTCGCATCAGTTTCGTCCTCGCCGTCAACAATCCTAGCGGCTCCCTGATTTCGCATCAGGTTCGTCCGCGCACCTAACTAACAAACTCATAAACCATATTCCTTGGGAAATACCCTTCTCGCCGGCCGCTCGCGTTGCCGCAGCCCCGGCTCGTAACATCAAAATAAATTAAAATTTAACCTCCAAATTAAATTTCAACATCAAGCAAGAATTTGCTAGTCAAAGTAAATTAAATTTCAGCATCGAGCAAGTATTTTGTAGTCACAATAAATTAAAATTTAACCTCCAAATTAAATTTTAACATCAAGCAAGAATTTGCTAGTCAAAGGAAATTAAATTTCAGCATCGAGCAAGTATTTTTTAATCAAAATAAATTAAAATTTAACCTCCAAATTAAATTTTAACATCAAGCAAGAATTTGCTAGTCAAAGTAAATTAAATTTCAACATCGAGCAAGTATTTTCTAGTCAAAATAAATTAAAATTTATCCCCCAAATTAAATTTTAACATCAAGCAAGAATTTGCTAGTCAAAGTAAATTAAATTTCAGCATCGAGCAAGTATTTTCTAGTCACAATAAATTAAAATTTAACCTCCAAATTAGATTTTAACATCAAGCAAGAATTTGCTAGTCAAAGGAAATTAAATTTCAGCATCGAGCAAGTATTTTTTAATCAAAATAAATTAAAATTTAACCTCCAAATTAAATTTTAACATCAAGCAAGAATTTGCTAGTCAAAGTAAATTAAATTTCAACATCGAGCAAGTATTTTCTAGTCAAAATAAATTAAAATTTATCCCCCAAATTAAATTTTAACATCAAGCAAGAATTTGCTAGTCAAAGTAAATTAAATTTCAGCATCGAGCAAGTATTTTCTAGTCAATATAAATTAAAATTTAACCTCCTTATTAAATTTTAACATCAAGCAAGAATTTGCTAGTCAAAGTAAATTAAATTTCAGCATCGAGCAAGTATTTTCTAGTCAAATTAAATTAAAATTTAACCTCCAAATTAAATTTTAACATCAAGCAAGAATTTGCTAGTCAAAGTAAATTAAATTTCTACATCGAGCAAGTATTTTCTAGTCAAAATAAATTAAAATTTAACCCCCAAATTAAATTTTAACATCAAGCAAGAATTTGCTAGTCAAAGTAAATAAATTTCAGCATCGAGCAAGTATTTTCTAGTCAAAATAAATTAAAATTTAACCTCCTTATTAAATTTTAACATCAAGCAAGAATTTGCTAGTCAAAGTAAATTAAATTTCAGCATCGAGCAAGTATTTTCTAGTCAAAATAAATTAAAATTTATCCCCCAAATTAAATTTTAACATCAAGCAAGAATTTGCTAGTCAAAGTAAATTAAATTTCAGCATCGAGCAAGTATTTTCTAGTCACAATAAATTAAAATTTAACCTCCAAATTAAATTTTAACATCAAGCAAGAATTTGCTAGTCAAAGGAAATTAAATTTCAGCATCGAGCAAGTATTTTTTAATCAAAATAAATTAAAATTTAACCTCCAAATTAAATTTTAACATCATGCAAGAATTTGCTAGTCAAAGTAAATTAAATTTCAACATCGAGCAAGTATTTTCTAGTCAAAATAAATTAAAATTTATCCCCCAAATTAAATTTTAACATCAAGCAAGAATTTGCTAGTCAAAGTAAATTAAATTTCAGCATCGAGCAAGTATTTTCTAGTCAATATAAATTAAAATTTAACCTCCAAATTAAATTTTAACATGAAGCAAGAATTTGCTAGTCAAAGTAAATTAAATTTCAGCATCGAGCAAGTATTTTCTAGTCAAAATAAAGTAAAAATTTAACCTCCAAATTAAATTTTAACATCCAGCAAGAATTTGCTAGTCAAAGTAAATTAAATTTCAGCATCGAGCAAGTATTTTCTAGTCAAAATAAATTAAAATTTAACCTCCAAATTATATTTTAACATCAAGCAAGAATTTGCTAGTCAAAGTAAATTAAATTTCTACATCGAGCAAGTATTTTCTAGTGAAAGAGGTAGACCAAATCAGGAGTAGTCGGTGGTGTGGAGTGCACATCCATTTATTAGAATGTCATAATTGTATATAAGGAAAAGAAAATATACTATAAGATAACAATCGCTTTGAACTATAACGAAGTGTTCGCTTCGACGCTTGGGACGCAAGAGAGAGCACATGCCCACGCGAGGGACTCTCACGAAGGGACTTGGTGGCGCACGCATCACGCATGTATGGCGGGAAGAGCAAACTGGTTCAATCCCCCACTTTTGCTGTTCCTAATTTTAACCCTTTGGTACAGGCTTTATGAGCCACGCATTTTAGGCCCTTCGTCATTACGTCCGCTAAATTTTCGTTGGAGGCGACGTATGACAATGTAACTGATTTCTTTTCGACTTCCTCTCTTATAAAATGGTATGCTATATCTATGTGTTTAGTTCGCCGATTTTCAATACGGCTTTTTGAGAACTCTATTGCTGATTTGTTGTCGCAGTATATATTGCTAATTCCCGAGAAGAATTCATAAAGTTCTAGTTCGCTTAAAAACATTCTTAACCATTTTGCTTCCTTTGCCGCAGACGCTAACGCGATGTACTCGGCTTCCATGGTCGACATGGATATACATTTTTGTTTAGACGCCAACCATTGTACAGGGTTGGATCCTATCATTACAACCACACCTGTAAACGAATGCCGATCGTCCATATCGCCTGCCCAATCTGCGTCGCAAAAATTTTAATTTCGGGCTTTTCGTCTGTATCGTAACGCATAACGTATTTTTCAGTCTTGTATAAATAACGCAAAATGTGCTTAGCCTGAGTCCAGTGTATCTCGCTCGGACATGAGTTGAACTGTGACAATTTTGTTACGGCAAACAGAATATCTGGTCTACTTCGCAAGGCTATATACATTAATGATCCTATTAGCTCTCGATATGCCGTTATTCCGTTATCGTTTAACCGATCTGGTAATGAACTTTTTAAAATTTTTAAGCCGGGTTCTAATGGAGTTGCCGCGCCCCTACAATCTTTCATGTTATACTTGCGTAACAAGGATTCTAAATATGGCGTTTGACTAAGTACAATGGAGTTATCGTTTCTCTCTATCTTAACACCTAAGGCATGATTTATTTCCCCGAGATCTTTGGTTTCGTATTTCTCACTAATGAGTTTAATAAAGTTTTCTATCGACGTTAGTTCTTTCGCAAATATGAAAATATCGTCTACATAAATTACAGCTATGGTCCAGTGTCCTTTGGTATAAACGCAATTGGATGAGCGTAATCTCTCAAACCTTTGTTCCGTGAAGAAGCCATCCAGTTCAGCATTCCAGTTTCTGCCTGACTGTTTGAGTCCATAAATGGGCTTGTCTAGCTTTACGATCCTTCCTTCCTCACGTTTGTTCGACTGAGGTAGCTTCATAAATATCTCCTCCTCAAGCTTTCCATAAAGATACGCGCATTTTATATCTAGCTGTCTAGTGTGCCAACCGAAAATACCTGAAATTGCTAATAACAACCTTATTATTGAGAAACTACTCTTATTATTGAGAAGCTACTGGTGCATAGGTTTCGTGGTAATCTACCCCCTTTTGTTGGGTGAAACCTTGTGCCACCAATCTGGCCTTATATCTAAGTACTTTACCATCACAGTCTCTCTTTAATTTAAATACCCATCTACTACCTATAACCTCTCGGTCTGCTGGTACGCTGTCAATGTTCTTCCAGGTTTTTCTTTGTATCAGACTATTCATTTCATCTTCCATAGCCCTTTCCCATTGCTCTGCTTGCGGAGACGACAAGGCTTCGTTTAGGGTATTTGGTTCCATAATCTCCATAAGATTTAGTTCTATGCTTTTTCTGTCCTCTTCTTCATTGTTGCTTATTTGGCTCTCTTCTTCAGTGTTGCTCGTTTGGTCCTCTTGGGAACGAGGTTTCCCTTTTCTTCCGTATGGATTCCTTACTATTTTCCTTGGTCTTCCAACCTTCCTTTTCAGCTGAGTATTCTTCACCCCCACTGTCTCCTTAGTCGGTTTATCAACTGTAGTTGAGGTTCGCTGCTGCGTTACTTCTTTCGTGTCCACGGTCTGTGCATCAGTTTGTAATTCATCTTCTTCTTCCGACCAAATGTCGTTATATGCAGTAATATCGTATTCATAGTCTATATTCTCGCGGTGCAACCATTCAAAACCCATCTTATCTTCTACGAAACGCACATGTTTGGTTACTATTACGTCCCGTTTCTTCGGGCACCATAGGCGGTAGCCTCTTGTCTGGGATGCGTAGCCGACTAATACGGCTGGAGTGGCTCTATCATCCAACTTCCTCTGTCCTTGCTTTGGTAAATGTGCGTAAGCCAATGCTCCGTACGCTTTTAAATGTTTTACACTTGGAGTTATTCCTGACCAAATAGCAAGTGGGACTTGATCCTTATTGGATGTGTGAACAACTCGGTTCCTGGCATACGCTGCAGCAGCGACGGCTTCAGCCCAAAATTTCTGGGGCAATCTGGCAGATTTCAACATTGATCTGGTTAAATCAAGTAGCGTTCTGTTGATTCGTTCAGCCGTCCCATTCATCTGGGGTGTTTCGACGTTCGATCTTTCGTGCTTAATACCCTTCTCTTCAAAGTAGGTTTTTAGATCTTGGTTACAATATTCTTTTCCATTGTCGGATCGAAATCTTTTGACTTTCTTTCCCGTTTCGAGTTCCGCGCTGGCTATATATTTTTTAATACAGTCCTTGATCTCATCCTTCGTCTTGAGAAATACCACTGTAACATACTTTGAAAAATCGTCGATGAACGTTGCAAAATATTGTTTCTCACCTAACGACCTGGTAGGCATCGGTCCACAGACATCCGAATGAATCAGCTCGCAAACATCCTTCGACTGTCTATTTCCAATTTTTTGACAAGGCATTTTTGTTGATTTCCCAATGTAACAATCTTCACACGCATTTTTTTTTTTAATTTTTGTATCTTCCAGTCCTCGAACTCGACTTGCTGTCTCTTCAATTGTCTTCATGTTTATATGGCAGAATCTGTGGTGCCATAATTTACTATCTTGTATGGCTACGCTATGGAATTCCAAGATTTCTCTCTGGTTCCTAATCGCTTTTGCACGAACTACGTACAAATCATTTTGTCTGTCCGCTATGCACATAAGTTTTCTACCTCTGCTTAAATCATAAATACTTGCTTTTCCGTTTTCAAATACAATTTCTTTGGCTCTTCGCTCGATTTGGGAAACAGACAATAAATTTTTTCTAATACGAGGTACGTAATATACATTATGTAATGTTATTTCCTGTGTTCTATTACCAATGAAGGCTTTAATTATGATATCACCTATTCCTTCGGTTTCCAGTGTGAGACTCTTTTCTCCATTGGATTCAGCAGCTGTGTTGATTGGTTCTAAGCGAGTTTCCTTGAATTCTACGAACCAATCTTTTCGCTTACATACATGGTGCGTACATCCGCTATCAAGGATCCATGTATCTTCTATGTCTGTATTGTTGAGTGATACCAAAAAACCTTCGTTGCTTTCCTTCTTCTGGCCATTGTGGTTCTGACTTTTGGTTTTGTTTTTGAACCAACAATTCTGTATATTATGGCCTGTTTTCCTGCAATGCGAACAAAAAGGAGGTTTTGGTTTATGTGTTTGATATGTACCTTTGTATGTTGTCTGCTTTGGTCCCTTTCGTAGATTCAATGCTTCCATGCGGTCCTCGTTGTTGTCAGTGCATCTGGATTTACGCCTGTCATACTCAGTCAGTAGTATTTTGATTATTTCTGACGAAGTAAACTGTTCGTCTGGTAAGTTGGCGAGAGACATGTTTAAATTTTCATAATCGTTTGGTAGTCCAGCTTACTAGAGTGTACGCTGTGTCATCGTCTTGCACTTCGCAGCCTGCTTCGTTGAGATTTTTTACGACTATTTTAACTCGAGATATGTATGATGACATTGACTCGTCTTCCTTCATTCTGGACTGGTAAAGTTGTTTCTTTAACTGCAATATTCTCACTCTGGATTTCGGCTGATGCACTTGCTCTAAGGCAACCCATGCGTCACGTGCATCTGTGCATTCTTCAATATGAACCTGTTGGTTAGGTTCAATGTGCAACCCAATGGCTGCTATTGCTTTATCATCTTGAGATTGATGTGCTTTCCTTAGTTCATCTGTAGTCAACTCCGCTAAATCAGCTTTCCTAAGCACGTGGTCTAGTAGTCCCTTGCCCTTGAGGAACCATTTCATTTCTATCTTCCATGTGCGGTAATTATTATCTGATAACTTCTCAATCCGTAAACCCAACTGCTTATCAGTATCGGCCATTGTTTTGTCTAATTCTTCTCTTTAATTCGCTTTAGTAAATTATCAGACTCACCGAACGTGTATGCTTGACCACGTGGCTTATTTTAGGTTAAGTCGTCCACCTTTTACGTTCCTGGGCCCATAACGATTGAAAGAGGTAGACCAAATCAGGAGTAGTCGGTGGTGTGGAGTGCACATCCATTTATTAGAATGTCATAATTGTATATAAGGAAAAGAAAATATACTATAAGATAACAATCGCTTTGAACTATAACGAAGTGTTCGCTTCGACGCTTGGGACGCAAGAGAGAGCACATGCCCACGCGAGGGACTCTCACGAAGGGACTTGGTGGCGCACGCATCACGCATGTATGGCGGGAAGAGCAAACTGGTTCATCTAGTCAAAAGAAATTAAAATTTAACCCCCAAATTAAATTTTAACATCAAGCAAGAATTTGCTAGTCAAAGTAAATAAATTTCAGCATCGAGCAAGTATTTTCTAGCCAAAATAAATTTAAATTTAACCTCCAAATTAAATTTTAACATCAAGCAAGAATTTGCTAGTCAAAGTAAATTAAATTTCAGCATCGAGCAAGTATTTTCTAGTCAAAATAAATTAAAATTTAACCTCCAAATTAAATTTTAACATCAACCAAGAATTTGCTAGTCAAAGTAAATTAAATTTCAGCATCGAGCAAGTATTTTCTAGTCAAAATAAAGTAAAAATTTAACCTCCAAATTAAATTTTAACATCCAGCAAGAATTTGCTAGTCAAAGTAAATTAAATTTCAGCATCGAGCAAGTATTTTTTAATCAAAATAAATTAAAATTTAACCTCCAAATTAAATTTTAACATCAAGCAAGAATTTGCTAGTCAAAGTAAATTAAATTTCAACATCGAGCAAGTATTTTCTAGTCAAAATAAATTAAAATTTATCCCCCAAATTAAATTTTAACATCAAGCAAGAATTTGCTAGTCAAAGTAAATTAAATTTCAGCATCGAGCAAGTATTTTCTAGTCAATATAAATTAAAATTTAACCTCCAAATTAAATTTTAACATCAAGCAAGAATTTGCTAGTCAAAGTAAATTAAATTTCAGCATCGAGCAAGTATTTTCTAGTCAAAATAAATTAAAATTTAACCCCCAAATTAAATTTTAACATCAAGCAAGAATTTGCTAGTCAAAGTAAATTAATTTTCAGCATCGAGCAAGTATTTTCTAGTCAAAATAAATTAAAATTTTACCTCCAAATTAAATTTTAACATCAAGCAAGAATTTGCTCGTCAAAGTAAATTAAATTTCAGCATCGAGCAAGTATTTTCTAGTCAAAATAAATTAAAATTTAACCCCCAAATTAAATTTATCATCAAGCAAGAATTTGCTAGTCAAAGTAAATTAAATTTCAACATCGAGCAAGTATTTTCTAGTCAAAATAAATTAAAATTTATCCCCCAAATTAAATTTTAACATCAAGCAAGAATTTGCTAGTCAAAGTAAATTAAATTTCAGCATCGAGCAAGTATTTTCTAGTCAAAATAAATTAAAATTTAACCTCCAAATTAAATTTTAACATCAAGCAAGAATTTGCTAGTCAATGTAAATTAAATTTCTGTATCGAGCAAGTATTTTCTAGTCAAAATAAATCAAAATTTAACCTCCAAATTAAATTTTAACATCATGCAAGAATTTGCTAGTCAATGTAAATTAAATTTCAGCATCGAGCAAGTATTTTCTAGTCAAAATAAATTAAAATTTAACCTCCAAATTAAATTTTAACATCAAGCAAGAATTTGCTAGTCAAAGTAAATTAAATTTCAGCATCGAGCAAGTATTTTCTAGTCAAAATAAATAAAAATTTAACCTCCTTATTAAATTTTACCATCAAGCAAGAATTTGCTAGTCAAAGTAAATTAAATTTCAACATCGAGCAAGTATTTTCTAGTCAAAATAAATTAAAATTTATCCCCCAAATTAAATTTTAACATCAAGCAAGAATTTGCTAGTCAAAGTAAATTAAATTTCAACATCGAGCAAGTATTTTCTAGTCAAAATAAATTAAAATTTATCCCCCAAATTAAATTTTAACATCAAGCAAGAATTTGCTAGTCAAAGTAAATTAAATTTCAGCATCGAGCAAGTATTTTCTAGTCAAAATAAATTAAAATTTAACCTCCAAATTAAATTTTAACATCAAGCAAGAATTTGCTAGTCAATGTAAATTAAATTTCAGTATCGAGCAAGTATTTTCTAGTCAAAATAAATCAAAATTTAACCTCCAAATTAAATTTTAACATCATGCAAGAATTTGCTAGTCAATGTAAATTAAATTTCAGCATCGAGCAAGTATTTTCTAGTCAAAATAAATTAAAATTTAACCTCCAAATTAAATTTTAACATCAAGCAAGAATTTGCTAGTCAAAGTAAATTAAATTTCAGCATCGAGCAAGTATTTTCTAGTCAAAATAAATAAAAATTTAACCTCCTTATTAAATTTTACCATCAAGCAAGAATTTGCTAGTCAAAGTAAATTAAATTTCAACATCGAGCAAGTATTTTCTAGTCAAAATAAATTAAAATTTATCCCCCAAATTAAATTTTAACATCAAGCAAGAATTTGCTAGTCAAAGTTGTTACGCGCCGCGGGCTTTAGTGTTCGAGCGGCACGTTTTATACAAGCAAATTCGGACTAGGGATATCCCACAGTCGTTAGACTATCGGAAGTTGCTGTATTGAATGTTTTCGTAAGAAAAGCAAGGAGGCTCGCCGCGCTTGTAACAGTCAATTTTTTATATTTTAAATGTCTAAGTACCTTATCAGATGGATAAGGGGTAGATTTTGGGATCGTTGGTGCTCTAGTCCCGTACGGGTCTTTTCAATGGAATCAGATAGGTAAATGATGAGTAGAATTTAATAGTAAATAAAGCTTTAATGATTAAATACTGAATGAAAGCAAAAACATAACAATGGAATAATAAAGTATGGAGAATTTCAACATATCATTGTAAACGGGGACAACTCCTGACTAGGGGAATCCCACAATCGATTGATTGTCAGAAATTGTCGTTAAACACCCAGTAATTTTAACAGAGATAAACGAAATGTACAGAAGAGGTAAAGGGTGCAACTCACCAGACAGTCACAGTAATGTAAATGACAATATAACTTGGATTCCGTTTCCTTTTTGGATTTTGGATAATTCTGATAGCCGGTATACCTAAATCAGGAAAGAGGATGAAACGCGAACACGCACACACTTGATTGTAGATAAAACACACGCAAATTGAATTATAACATGGAACACAATTTGAAGTTAGAATAAATCGTTTAAAAGAATAAGTTATTTCACAGAGTTTAGTATAGGAAGTGTTTCAAAAATTAATAAAAAGAATTGTTTCGCAAAGTTAATAAATGATTTTGTTTCGCAAAGTCGAGTCTTTCACGCGGATTCACTATAACCCGGGAACTCTAGCTCTAAGACACTTGCGGACCCAGCGACACGAACCTCACGATTTATCGCCACAGAGTGTCGCAGCTTCACGCTCTCGGCAGCGACCAGAGTGGGTCCGTACCGAAAATGCTTACGCTGCATTTTATCGCTCGGCCGCGTTACCATGGGCCCGTCTACTTGACGAGGCGGTGTATGTGTGTGTGTGTGTTCACGTTCATCCATCAGATTTCCGATTTAATATATGATCGATATTCGTATGCACAGGAAAATATGACATTCCACATCTCGAAAACCATACAATTTCGCACGGCTGAGGGCCGCTCTCTCAATGTGCATAATTTCATATACACAATTTCTGACTAGGGGAATCCCACAGTCGTTGGACTATCAGAAATTGTGTTGGGTATTCAATTTTAACAACAATTTTTAATTAATTAATAATTCACGCAAGCGACAAAACCGTGGGAAGGCGCGGTTCCCTGCACCGGATGTAGAGTATACAATTCTGTCAGTCTTCTGAGAAATGATCCAGTCTGCGCATTCCCGCTGTAGCCGTTACTGATTATGTTACAATGTTTAACGCGGCGGTCAGAGGTGTTCTCAACGAGGGTTCTCCCACAATGCTGCAAGGCATTGTTGAAACGCACCCCTGCCGCTTACACAGGACGGATTCGGTACAGAAGGAGAATCACTGGGTCTTTTCGAACGCGACTCTCTGGTGAGATCGCCGCTGCGTCGGCACCGCCTTATCTGTATCGCGGGACGGCAATACGTCGAAACGACGACGCTCCAAGAAAGGGATTTTGTTCTATCAAAAATAATATTAATTAATGGGCAGGAGTATGATCAACGAGGGATTTCCCATAACGCTAGGCGTTGTTGAACCATACCCTGACCAAAAAGAAAAATTTTACGTTCCGAACGTAACAAAGTAAATTAAATTTCAGCATCGAGCAAGTATTTTCTAGTCACAATAAATTAAAATTTAACCTCCAAATTAAATTTTAACATCAAGCAAGAATTTGCTAGTCAAAGGAAATTAAATTTCAGCATCGAGCAAGTAGTTTCTAGCCAAAATAAATTTAAATTTAACCTCCAAATTAAATTTTAACATCAAGCAAGAATTTGCTAGTCAAAGTAAATTAAATTTCAGCATCGAGCAAGTATTTTCTAGTCAATATAAATTAAAATTTAACCTCCTTATTAAATTTTACATTCAAGCAAGAATTTGCTAGTCAAAGTAAATTAAATTTCAGCATCGAGCAAGTATTTTCTAGTCAAAATAAATTAAAATTTAACCCCCAAATTAAATTTTAACATCAAGCAAGAATTTGCTAGTCAAAGTAAATAAATTTCAGCATCGAGCAAGTAGTTTCTAGCCAAAATAAATTTAAATTTAACCTCCAAATTAAATTTTAACATCAAGCAAGAATTTGCTAGTCAAAGTAAATTAAATTTCAACATCGAGCAAGTATTTTCTAGTCAAAATAATTTAAAATTTAACCTCCAAATTAAATTTTAACATCAAGCAAGAATTTGCTAGTCAAAGTAAATTAAATTTCTACATCGAGCAAGTATTTTCTAGTCAAAATAAATTAAAATTTAACCCCCAAATTAAATTTTAACATCAAGCAAGAATTTGCTAGTCAAAGTAAATAAATTTCAGCATCGAGCAAGTAGTTTCTAGCCAAAATAAATTTAAATTTAACCTCCAAATTAAATTTTAACATCAAGCAAGAATTTGCTAGTCAAAGTAAATTAAATTTCAGCATCGAGCAAGTATTTTCTAGTCAAAATAAATTAAAATTTAACCTTCAAATTAAATTTTAACATCAAGCAAGAATTTGCTAGTCAAAGTAAATTAAATTTCAGCATCGAGCAAGTATTTTCTAGTCAAAATAAATTAAAATTTAACCTCCAAATTAAATTTTAACATCAAGCAAGAATTTGCTAGTCAAAGTAAATTAAATTTCAGCATCGAGCAAGTATTTTCTAGTCAAAATAAATTAAAATTTAACCTTCAAATTAAATTTTAACATCAAGCAAGAATTTGCTACTCAAAGTAAATTAAATTTCAGCCTCGAGCAAGTATTTTCTAGTCAAAATAAATTAAAATTTAACCTCCAAATTAAATTTTAACATCAAGCAAGAATTTGCTAGTCAATGTAAATTAAATTTCTGTATCGAGCAAGTATTTTCTAGTCAAAATAAATCAAAATTTAACCTCCAAATTAAATTTTAACATCATGCAAGAATTTGCTAGTCAATGTAAATTAAATTTCAGCATCGAGCAAGTATTTTCTAGTCAAAATAAATTAAAATTTAACCTCCAAATTAAATTTTAACATCAAGCAAGAATTTGCTAGTCAAAGTAAATTAAATTTCAGCATCGAGCAAGTATTTTCTAGTCAAAATAAATAAAAATTTAACCTCCTTATTAAATTTTACCATCAAGCAAGAATTTGCTAGTCAAAGTAAATTAAATTTCAACATCGAGCAAGTATTTTCTAGTCAAAATAAATTAAAATTTATCCCCCAAATTAAATTTTAACATCAAGCAAGAATTTGCTAGTCAAAGTAAATTAAATTTCAACATCGAGCAAGTATTTTCTAGTCAAAATAAATTAAAATTTATCCCCCAAATTAAATTTTAACATCAAGCAAGAATTTGCTAGTCAAAGTAAATTAAATTTCAGCATCGAGCAAGTATTTTCTAGTCAAAATAAATTAAAATTTAACCTCCAAATTAAATTTTAACATCAAGCAAGAATTTGCTAGTCAATGTAAATTAAATTTCAGTATCGAGCAAGTATTTTCTAGTCAAAATAAATCAAAATTTAACCTCCAAATTAAATTTTAACATCATGTGTTACGCGCCGCGGGCTTTAGTGTTCGAGCGGCACGTTTTTATACAAGCAAATTCGGACTAGGGATATCCCACAGCCGTTAGACTATCGGAAGTTGCTGTATTGAATGTTTTCGTAAGAAAAGCAAGGAGGCTCGCCGCGCTTGTAACAGTCAATTTTTTTATATTTTAAATGTCTAAGTACCTTATCAGATGGATAAGGGGTAGATTTTGGGATCGTTGGTGCTCTAGTCCCGTACGGGTCTTTTCAATGGAATCAGACAGGTGATTAATGAGTATAATTTAATGGATAATAAAGCTTTAATGATTAAATACTGAATGAAAGCAAAAACATAACAATGAAATAATAAAGTATGGAGAATTTCAACATATCATTGTAAACGGAGACAACTCCTGACTAGGGGAATCCCACAATCAATTGATTGTCAGAAATTGTTGTTAAACACCCAGTAATTTTAACAGAGATAAACGAAATGTACAGAAGAGGTAAAGGGTGCAACTCACCAGACAGTCACAGTAATGTAAATAACAATATAACTTGGATTCCGTTTCCTTTTTGGATTTTGGATAATTCTGATAGCCGGTATACCTAAATCAGAAAAGAGGATGAAACGCGAACACGCACACACTTGATTGTAGATAAAACACATGCAAATTGAATAAAAGAATAAGTTATTTCACAGAGTTTAGTATAAGAAGTGTTTCAAAAATTAATAAAAAGAATTGTTTCGCAAAGTTAATAAATGATTTTGTTTCGCAAAGTCGAGTCTTTCACGCGGATTCACTATAACCCGGGAACTCTAGCTCTAAGACACTTGCGGACCCAGCGACACGAACCTCACGATTTATCGCCACAGAGTGTCGCAGCTTCACGCTCTCGGCAGCGACCAGAGTGGGTCCGTACCGAAAATGCTTACGCTGCGTTTTATCGCTCGGCCGCGCTACCATGGGCCCGTCTACTTTACGAGGCGGTGTGTGTGTGTATGCTCACGTTCATCCATCAGATTCCCGATTCCAATACATGATTAATCTCTACGGAACATTCGTACACACAGGAAAACATGACATCCCACATTCTGCAAACCATACAATTTCGCACGGCTGAGGCTCTTCCTCAATGTTCATAGTTTCATATACACAATTTCTGACTAGGGAAATCCCACAGTCGTTGGACTATCAGAAATTGTGTTGGGTATTTAAATTTAACAACAATTTTAATTAATTAATAATTCGCACGTGCGACAAAACCGTGGGAAGGCGCGGTTCCCTGCACCGGATGTAGAGTATACAATTCCGTCAGTCTTCTGAGAAATGATCCAGTCTGCGCATTCCCGCTGTAGCCGTTACTGATTATGTTACAATGTTTAACGCGACGGTCAGAGGTGTTCTCAACGAGGGTTCTCCCACAATGCTGTAAGGCATTGTTGAAACGCACCCCTGCCGCTTACACAGGACGGATTCGGTACAGAAGGAGAATCACTGGGTCTTTTCGAACGCGACTCTCTGGTGAGATCGCCGCTGCGTCGGCACCGCCTTATCTGTATCGCGGGACGGCAATACGTCGAAACGACGACGCTCCAAGAAAGGGATTTTGTTCTATCAAAAATAATATTAATTAATGGGCAGGAGTATGATCAACGAGGGATTTCCCATAACGCTAGGCGTTGTTGAACCATACCCTGACCAAAAAGAAAAATTTTACGTTCCGAACGTAACATCCCTCCCTCCTTGGAACCATCGTCGTCCCCGACGATGTATACTGAAGGTATAAGGTACAGTAGCGCTTAGGAATATATAGAAGTATAGGCGCGGGTTGCATTGGACTAGGGAATTCCCATAATGTTTGCACATTGTCGCAATGCAATCCCGTTACAATTTAAGTGGGTTTAAATAGGGGTTCGTATATTAGGTCGTGCGTGACACGCAGATGATGGTTGCGTTTGTACCGTGTATATCGCGTAATCGTGGTACCTCCGACATACAAGTGTATTGGCCTTGTCCGATCACCGCTTGTGACTATCTCGTACGCGCAGTTCAGTACGACCTTACTAATGTGTTGGCATCTTTCTACATCGACTATGGATATTTCGGAGCCCTGCCGCAGCAAACCGCAGATATCCTCATCGCTGATTCCTTGGGACTCTCTGCAGTGGACATCTAACAGGCTCTTGAGAAACTGCAGGAACCACCCACCGACGCTGGGGTGCATGTTGTTCATTCTCAGGGTCCGTAATTTCTGCAGTTGTCGGAGTGGTTCCAGAGTGAATTCCCCCTTAAGGTTGGTGCATCCGCTAAGATCCAAGGACGTTACTTCCTTCATATGCAATCCAATTTCCAAAATGAGGCCGGAGGCTACCCATCCGCAAAACGTGAGGCTTAGTGTAGTCACATTTTTATATTTAGAGGGGAAGGAAACAGCCATCTCCACTGGCCCTAGATCCAGTTCAACAAACTCTCCCCTCTCGACTGCTTCATCGTCCTCCTCCATTTCCATTTCAGGACCAGACTCTTTAAAGGAGCAAAAATGAAATTTAATTACAGTCAAAGTGGCATGGAGATTGATGTTGTCAATTAACACCTGTAATATACTGTGATCTGTTAGGCCATCACAGCGGCTTATATCTAGATATTCCAAGTTCTGCAATTTCTGAAGCATTAATGATAAGTTCTCGGGTTTTAATTTTTTACAATCATGAAGGGTGAGCTGCTTGATATGCTTGTTTATAGGTAACAAAGATCTGCCGGTAATATCAGTTCCCAGTGCGCAGAACAATGTCAAGTGTCTGGCAGATGCTAGCACATCAAACAGTCCTGGATCCACTGGTCCTTCGCATTTCCCTAGGCTAAGGCAGGTCAGTCGTGGTGCTATAGGTTCCATTTCCCTCAAAGCCGATGGTCGGATAGTTACGGCTGTCATGTCCAATGACTGCAGACTAGGACAGTTCTTAATGGCAATAGCCATTACCTGCGGCTTTAAATTCTTAGCCAACTGTGCTTCGCTTATTATTATGCTTTTCAAACCAGCGCCCACCCTCATCATCAACCAATGAAAAGAATCCGTAGTAATCCATTTCCCTTCCCATGCGTTCGGCCAACACCAATTATTAAGGTCAATGTGCCGAATTCTATTGTAAGAGTCAAGACTACCTTGCCGCCATCGTCTGGAGACCATCTCGAGGCGACCACGATCTGCGAATGGCAAATAACTTGCAATTTTAGTGATACATTCCATTGGAAGTGGGATCTGTTCACGCAAATCTATGCCAGGGAATGGGTTCACGTCGGGTCGCGGGGGAATTAGCTTGGTGCTGTGCCACGGGTCCGCCATCAGCACCCTCAGCTTCCTCTTGTGGCATATTATTCCAGCGTCCGCCGCAGCCAAAGCCTTCCTTACACCGTCCATAGACTTAAAGGTCACGAAAGCATGGTTCCCCGATGTCTTCCGCAGCACCACCACATGTTCAACCCCATACGGTCGGAATATCTCTATCAGCTTCTCCTTTTTTGTATATGGCGCCAAACGGCTAACAAACAGTCGCCGATCGAGAGTCTCCGGCCGGGAGAAACTGGACGATGCCATTTCGCTAGTGCACACAGATAATCACAAAGCAAGATCAAAACTATGAAATAACAAAATTATTATCAAAGGAGGAAAAGAACATGAGAAGAATCGCAAATAACAACAATTTCTGACAAGGGAATTCCCATAGTCCTTGGACTGTCAGGGTTTGTTATTATACATATTTCTAGCAATTTATCGTTGCCCTCTGAATAGGCAACGGTGGTCTGTTTTCCGAAATAGACGATTCTTGCAACGGTATTGCTGCAGGCTGATTGGCTGAAGCTTCCTCAGTTTCGTGTCTCGGGCCCCGTTTCCTCAGGAACCGTATCTTGCATAAGGTCTTCAGTGGATTCCAGAAATAGTAGATCATCAATCCTATTATAATTAAGGCCTGTGCCGCTATTGTTCCATACGTCAGTGACAAATGTGATTTTCTTGCTCGATGATGTTCTCCAATTTCCTCTAGTTGGGCTTCAATTTCGTACAACGAATCAGATGTGCGTTCTAGTTTGTTAATGTCATTTGAAAATAGGTTCACTGTATTGTGTTTCTCCTTTGAATACTGATAAATTTTTGGTGATATCAAACTAATGTTCAGTAACATATTAGGGATATAATAGTAAGAATCCTTGCTCAGATACGTTTTTGATCCTAACAAGGTGTGATATCGTGTTTTTGCAAAACAATCTGGATGTATTTCCAAAATTCCTGTTCCAACTATTGTGGTGTGAGCATTCTTTTTCCGTCCGCATAGAATCTGCATCGGTTCGGGTTGTTCAAATGAGTATAACCATCCACCAAGTGTAGTTAATTTTCGCCAGGCAGGCACGTGATACGGCATGACTCTAATATTACACAAACGTAAGAATTTCGGATCCGGTTGAAGTAATAGTGAAGTTTCACAAGTTCTGTGAGCCACGTCTTGCAATGGGACGTCTTGTGGACAAATGTAGTAATGCCATGCCCAAGTGCAAGAATCTATGAATGCTTTATCTGATCCGAAGAATTTTGAATGGTCATTGCTTATCCCCATATATGGAAATTCCGGTAAAATGAAAGCCGAAATCGTGGTTCTATTACCATTATCGTCAAAACTATTGTTTAAATATTGAGGAATTGGTAATATGTGTATTTTATACAGGTCATATTCAATTCTATTTACTAATGGTATTTGTACCGACACGACCATTTTTCCTGTTGTATATTTCAAATTGACACGAGATATCTTGACCAGATCCTCGATTCGTTGATGGTCCCGTGGTATAGGTAATTCGAAATCTATCATTGAATTATGTATTTCATTCATTATCGTTTTGAAGTTAGACCCGCTTAAAAGTGATGGATGTAGCTTTCCGTTACGCGCAGTACTCAATGCTGTGATAAAGCGTTGCGTTGTAGTAATGTAGTGATTCAGAGAGGTTTCAACAGATGCTGAATATTGACTCATTGCTAAGCTATAATTCAGAGCTAGCTGTTTATCAATTTGCATTTCTAATTCTGAAATCTTCTGCCTATTGATTTTTACTTCTGCAGCAACTCGATTGAAGGTTTTATGGACTTTATGAAGATCACTTATGATTATATGGGTTTGATTTTTGACAAGTTGAGTGATCTTCCTCTGATCAGCGTATATCTTATCTATTTCTTTGTTAATGTAGTCGGCATCATCACCGTCTAAAGTTCCAAATAAAGCATGGCTAATTGAACCTATGAATCCGAAAGGTGCATTCCTGCGTGTAATGGCTTTAGGCAAATTATGTGGTTCATATTCTGGTTCCTTAATTTCTGTACTCAATTCCATAAGTTCCTGTTGCAATCTTGTTGCTTCTCGCACCATATTGTTTAAATAGTTTGCACGTAACAAGGAGTCACATGATATTGTGGTTGGAAATTTAATGCATGAGCGATAAGTTTGTTCAATATTCCTGGCTTCATATGGAAATTCAGATACAATTTTATCTATATCTATAACTAGTATGAATCGCCAGTCAGCTCTTTGAAATCTAATCGCGTTGATCTTTTCGAAATATAAACCCGGGTTCAAATCCGTGCGTGTCAGTCTGTACAGTTCCTGGGTCCGCGCGATGTGTTGCAGAGTAAGAAAGAATATGAGTCGGGTCAGCGTCATCTCTCAACCTGAATCAGTCAAATCAATCAGGACTCCAATTTAATTGTAATTTATCGACATGTTTGGTGAGCATTTTACCAGCTTCATCTCTTAACAAAACATTGTTTCCCTCTAGTATCCCAATAATCTTATATGGTCCGTGATAGCGCCGGGCAAATTTTCCTCTTTTTGGCTCTACCAAAACTCGTACCATATCTCCTATTTTTCCTTTGAAGGGACGGGCGTTCCTGTCATAATACAATTTTGATCTTTCTTTTGCCTGAACCAAATTTTGTCCTGCTATTATCTGCATCTCCGAAAGTCGCGTTATTAAATCGTGTAAATACGAATTGTATGTAACCAAATTTTCATCGTTCGGGAAGGAACTCGGACAACGCGCGAGTTTGCCAAAAACTAATTCATACGGAGTAAAATTTGTGGCTTCGTGAACAGATGTATTATAAGAAAACATAGCGAAGGGTACTAATCTATCCCAATCATCAAAGTCATTCATGTAATGGCTAATGTATTCGGTTAACACTATGTGACTTCTTTCTAATGCGCCGTTGGTTTGGGGTCTATACCCAGATGTAGTGACATGTTGAATTTTGAAGATTTTAGCTAAATTCCGAATTATCTTATTAATGAAACTAGTCCCTTTATCCGTTAGTATCGCGCGTGGTGTTCCATATTGCAATATAAGATTAGTTACCAATGCATGAGCTATTGTTTCAGCTTTTATATCCGGAACAGGGACAGCTATGCAATATTTTGTCAAATTATCTTGCATAGTTAGAATATGTTTATTCCCGCTGGGAGTAGTGGGTAAAGGACCTACAGTATCTATTGAGACTTTGGAAAATGGCTCTAATGGAGTGTCAGTAATTAACATTGGTTCACGAGTTTTAGTTCGTACTAGTTTTTGATTCTGGCAACTATTGCAAGTACGGATATAATTTTGAATATCATTACGCATACCTGGCCAATAAAATCGTTCTCGAATTCTGCAATATGTCTTTGTTAGACCCTTGTGTCCTCCTACCAAACTTTCATGTAACTCTGAAATGATTTTCAGGCGAAGTTCTTCCGGAGGTACCTGAGTGTTTCCGTAACAAAGGGCTATGTCGATATTGCTATCCTCAAATGTATTCCTTAATATTTCTATTAACGTACCTTGAGGTAATTCGTCTGTAAAGTCGCCATTCTGTGAGATTCTTAGAGCCTTTATATCTAAATCTGAAAGTATTTTTCTTAGGTTCTGTACGCCAAGTTCCAAATCTTGAGTAGAAATTTGATCAAAATGTCTCCTTTTTATGACTACGCTAAATATTCTGTTTTTACCGCGCTTTGTTATTAGTATTTGTCCCACTCTGGGCTTTGCCTCTTTCAAGTCGTTTGCATTGATGATGCCTAGGTCGGAGAGCAATATACTCACTGGTGTAACAAGTTCACAATCGGAAGAAATGAAATGTACATAGTTTGATCTGTAATACGTTAGATTTTGTCTCGTAGAAGTTATGATATCTTTTCTTTTGTAGCGAAATTCTGATTCCATATCTGGAGGTATGTAATCAGCATCCGGGATGTATATGGATGATGAATTTGAGTTTTGTGGGAAAAGTTGTCTAGGAGTAGATTTTTGAGCGATAGGTTCCCTACCTCCCTCCTTGGGAGTTCGATCAGCCGTTGGATTTGGAAATGGTGTCGAAAGTGCTATAGGGCTTGGATCTATTGTTGGGGTAGGAAAAATTGAACTGTATCTAGGCCTATTAACGATCGTGCTATCAGGTACTCCTGTTTCAGTTATTTCTAGTTCTGATTCTTCCGGAATATTTTTTAATTGAGGTACTTTACTGGCCGTTTCTTCACGTCTTGGAATTGAAATTTGACTATCTTTTTCGGAATTTCTAGCTTGTTGTAATAATTTTTCTATTCGTCTATTTAATTCCTCATCCCCAGTATCATCATCATATGGATCCATATCTTTTAATATTTCCTGTGTATGTTCGTCCAAAGTATCTCCTTCAGAAAGGGTATCCAATAAAACAACTTCTTCCTCAAGTTCCTGTAATTGAGCGCTTTTATCCAATAACGATTTTTCAAATCTATTGAAAGACTCCTGTAACTCCTCTAAATCTATAAATGTGGACCCCTGTTTGTTTTGATCATCTGTATCACTATCGCGAACTTCGGGTAAATTAATGGCAATAGTCTTATCTGCTTCGGACTCGCTACCTTTTTCCCGCAACTCCGTATCGGCCACTGCACCTTGTGAATCTGGGATTCTAGGATTCTCCACCATCTGTTTAGGATGAAATCCCAGATTCGGCAGCGTACTCCTACGTTGACGGAATATAGGCGGATCTGACTGTTCGTCATCGGAATCGTCGTCCTCCGCTAGAGGAAGCTCTTTTGATTTACCTGATTCTTGAGGTTTTGAAGGCCCCGGAGCTTCAGTAGTTTGAATTTTTGCTCGCGTTCTAGTTGCTATTGCACTGGTATCTAAGGGTACAGGTTGTTTTGATTTAGATCTCGAACCTACTGGTCTCCCTATTTTTGATTTTCCTGGTAAACTAGCTATTTCTTTCCTAGGTTTTGAAACTTCTGATTCTGTTGGGGGTTTATTTATGGGTAGTAATTTTGGTACTAATTTTGAGTTTGCGTCATCAGAGGAATCAGATAAACTGAAGTCATCAGACGAACATAGTTCATTTACTATGACTGGATTCCTTGATAAGGCATCAGCATTTATGTTTAATTTTTCTGCCTTATGAATAAATTCGTATTCATAATCTCGCAATTTTAATCGCCAGCGGATTAGCCTTTGTCCTGGATCTTTTATTGAGTTAATCCATCTTAACGGTTCATGATCACTGACAAGGGTGAATTTTCGGCCGTATAAATATGGTCTGAAGTGTAAAATTGCATAAAGGACTGCCAAACATTCTTTTTCTGTGGTGAAATAATTTTGTTCTGGTTTAGTTAAAATCCTAGAAAGGTATGCAATTGGTAGATCTTGACCATCGATTTCCTGACTAAGTACAGCGCCTATTGCATAGTCTGATGCGTCTGTAGTTAAAGTGAATTGATTATTAAAATTTGGATATTGAAGTATGGGGCTTTTACAAAGTGCTTTTCGTAATTCCAAAAATCCTTTCTTTTGCTCCTTTCCCCAAGTGAAAGTAGAATTTTTCTTTAGCAAATCTGACAACGGTTTAGCCTTTTCAGCGAAGTTTTTGATAAAGCGTCTATAATATCCTGCTAGACCTAAAAATTGCCTAATGTTTTTCTGATTTTTCGGGCGAGGGAAATTCTTTACTGCACTAATCTTTTTGGGATCTGGTTTTACACCTGCCCGACTAATAACATGTCCTAGGTAAGCAACTTCTATTTTGAGGAACTCGCACTTATCCGGTTGTAAAGTTAATTTTGCATCGGCCAAACGCGTGAATAAACGACGAATTTTCTTTTCGTGTTCTTCTAAATTTTTAGCGTATACCACAATATCATCTAAATAAACGAAAACTTCTACACCCTGTAACCCGCGTAGGACTTGATCCATTAATCTTTGAAAAGTCGCTGGAGCATTTTTGAGACCTTCCGGCATTCGGATGTATTCATAATGACCATTTGGGGTCGTGAAAGCTGTTTTTTGTCTATCCTTGGGATCCATCTCAATTTGTTGAAACCCACTTGCTAAGTCAAAAGTTGAAAAATATCGAGCTTCACCTAAGTGATCCAGTATATCAGTAATATTCGGTAATGGATATGCATCGCCAATGGTTTTTTCGTTAAGATTACGGAAATCTATGACTATTCTCCATCTCAGATTGCCTTTAGAATCCGGTTTTTTAGGTACAATCCAAATTGGCGAATTATATGGTGAATTTGAAGGTGCTATTATTCCATTGTTTAATTTATTACGGACCTGTTTTTCTATTTCATCTTTATGAACCGGAGGAAAACGATACTGTCGCGTATTCACAGGAACATCATCTACTGTGGGAATTCTATGCTTAATGTATGAAGTACATGGTAATTTATCACAAGGCAAGTGAAATCGTTCCGGAAATTCTTTAATAATTTTAATTACATGATCCCGTTCTTCTTCGTTCAAATGATCGAGACGCAATTTCTTTATGATTTCTAAAACTCTATTTTCCGCGATAGGCAAGGTCTCATCTTCCGTATCAGAATCGAAATAATTTTGTTCTTCTTCGGAGAAGTTATGATACTCGAATGGTATTAATTCTTGTGGCGGAATTTCGACTTCGACATCCTTATCCGTCGTATTAACGGCAAAGACGTGACATGCACCTCGGTCATTTACAGACACAACAGCTTCGCCAATGTACAAGCCATCTATAGTTTCAATTTTTGGTAAATATCCCTCTTTTAAATCCTGATTCGTAACGTCAATGGCAACTGCTTGTCTAGTACGTGCTTTTAAATATAAAACTCGTGGTCCTACCCTACGAGGTACTGGATCATGACCAATAAAAGGTATAGGTTTAATAGGATCACTTCGTGTTACCAATGTGTTATGGGCGAAGGAAATTTCAGCCTGCTCTTGTGTGAGATATTCTTTACCTAATATACCATCGCAGCGCAGTACAAATGAAGATCTTACGACATGAAATTTTACAGGTTTGCCTAATAAAGTAATTATTGTGGTACCTAAAGTCTCCGTCGTATCCGGAGTTATTCCTGAGATAGCAACCGATTCGTGAAGCGCGACTGAAACATTGTCGTCTAGGGCGCTTAATTTGATTATATTTATATCTGCTCCTGTGTCTACAAGGAAATATGCACAACCCATATTTAATTCCTTACCCATCATTTTTACTAATGGAGATTCTGGTTTTTCTACCGTTGCGATTTTTCTTGGTTCGCTAAAAATTTTACTGTTGCATGACGCTCTTTTTCCGAATGACTCGACGTCGCGTCCGTCCGACGGGTCATTTGCGCGTTTAAATGATCGTTTCTTGAATCTTCGGATTTAGTATTTCTACTATAAGGGGATACAGGTCTTGGTGCCGAAGGCCCAGGAGATGGAGATCTTGGTCTAGCCCCTTGCGAATATCCATCTCTTGCTGAACGTGATTGCTCGTTACTATGTGTATTGTAATGTGAATAAGGGTAATAATTCGGGTATGGCATAGGCGGATAGAAATAAGGCGAGTAGTACGGATGTGGAGGCAATCCCGGCGGATTGTAATAATGATTGCGTGATAGAGGTTTCAAAATTCCTATTGGTGGTCCGCTTACGTCTGGACTGGGACTCGGAGAGCGTGTACGATTCTCTTCTTCGTTTCGAATTGCATAATTATGATAGCGAGGGGGATTCATGGATTGGCGGTTAGCGTAATCCTGATAGTAAGAGTTCGATGATCGAGAATAGCTATTATTCTGATTAAATGATACTTTTTGAGTTTCATTCGAAGGTAATATTCCGGATTTCATTCGCGTTTCTATGCGAACTGCAAATTTTCGTGCATCATCTAATGTTTTAGGGTCACGCGCATCTACTGAGCGTGCTATTTCATCTGGAAGTCCGCGAATATAAGCTTCCAATCCACATTCTTTTAGTGGTAGCAACATTTGTTCGGCATTATTCCCGTAACTATCTTCTAACGCAACTCGAGCTCCGCTAATTAATATGTTTAATCTGTCATAAAAATCGCTAACTGATTCCTCCTTTTTCATCCGAATATTTTCTATTTCGTGTTGATAGTAAGGATAATTTTTGCCCGGTGCGAATCTACCCTTTAGATGTTTGATTAGTTCATTAACTGTATTAAATGTTTTACCATATGTACTATCGCGGGCTGGACCCTTCAATTTTCCTAATACTGACTTTAGAAAAGAACCCTCTAATGCAGGAGGTACTAATGCTGCACTATTTTGTACATCCTGTACAAAATCCTTCAAAGGAATGCCCTTCCCATCAAAGTAGGGAATATTTAAAGTACTATTCTGAATGGTTAGGCACTCTGCCATTGAGGTCATCATTGCGCTTGCATCTTGAGCCATGGTTAAATATTTGTAAAACTGGTCAATAAATAATAAATAATAGACCCAGCGCTACCAAGACCACACTGATTTTTTTGTAATTTGGAAAATGTTCATAAATTCTATCTGATTTCAATGAATAAGAGCACCCAGGAATTTTTACAAGAAAATTCCTGGTATCCCACCGCTGCCACCAGATCTGTTACGCGCCGCGGGCTTTAGTGTTCGAGCGGCACGTTTTTATACAAGCAAATTCGGACTAGGGATATCCCACAGCCGTTAGACTATCGGAAGTTGCTGTATTGAATGTTTTCGTAAGAAAAGCAAGGAGGCTCGCCGCGCTTGTAACAGTCAATTTTTTTATATTTTAAATGTCTAAGTACCTTATCAGATGGATAAGGGGTAGATTTTGGGATCGTTGGTGCTCTAGTCCCGTACGGGTCTTTTCAATGGAATCAGACAGGTGATTAATGAGTATAATTTAATGGATAATAAAGCTTTAATGATTAAATACTGAATGAAAGCAAAAACATAACAATGAAATAATAAAGTATGGAGAATTTCAACATATCATTGTAAACGGAGACAACTCCTGACTAGGGGAATCCCACAATCAATTGATTGTCAGAAATTGTTGTTAAACACCCAGTAATTTTAACAGAGATAAACGAAATGTACAGAAGAGGTAAAGGGTGCAACTCACCAGACAGTCACAGTAATGTAAATAACAATATAACTTGGATTCCGTTTCCTTTTTGGATTTTGGATAATTCTGATAGCCGGTATACCTAAATCAGAAAAGAGGATGAAACGCGAACACGCACACACTTGATTGTAGATAAAACACATGCAAATTGAATAAAAGAATAAGTTATTTCACAGAGTTTAGTATAAGAAGTGTTTCAAAAATTAATAAAAAGAATTGTTTCGCAAAGTTAATAAATGATTTTGTTTCGCAAAGTCGAGTCTTTCACGCGGATTCACTATAACCCGGGAACTCTAGCTCTAAGACACTTGCGGACCCAGCGACACGAACCTCACGATTTATCGCCACAGAGTGTCGCAGCTTCACGCTCTCGGCAGCGACCAGAGTGGGTCCGTACCGAAAATGCTTACGCTGCGTTTTATCGCTCGGCCGCGCTACCATGGGCCCGTCTACTTTACGAGGCGGTGTGTGTGTGTATGCTCACGTTCATCCATCAGATTCCCGATTCCAATACATGATTAATCTCTACGGAACATTCGTACACACAGGAAAACATGACATCCCACATTCTGCAAACCATACAATTTCGCACGGCTGAGGCTCTTCCTCAATGTTCATAGTTTCATATACACAATTTCTGACTAGGGAAATCCCACAGTCGTTGGACTATCAGAAATTGTGTTGGGTATTTAAATTTAACAACAATTTTAATTAATTAATAATTCGCACGTGCGACAAAACCGTGGGAAGGCGCGGTTCCCTGCACCGGATGTAGAGTATACAATTCCGTCAGTCTTCTGAGAAATGATCCAGTCTGCGCATTCCCGCTGTAGCCGTTACTGATTATGTTACAATGTTTAACGCGACGGTCAGAGGTGTTCTCAACGAGGGTTCTCCCACAATGCTGTAAGGCATTGTTGAAACGCACCCCTGCCGCTTACACAGGACGGATTCGGTACAGAAGGAGAATCACTGGGTCTTTTCGAACGCGACTCTCTGGTGAGATCGCCGCTGCGTCGGCACCGCCTTATCTGTATCGCGGGACGGCAATACGTCGAAACGACGACGCTCCAAGAAAGGGATTTTGTTCTATCAAAAATAATATTAATTAATGGGCAGGAGTATGATCAACGAGGGATTTCCCATAACGCTAGGCGTTGTTGAACCATACCCTGACCAAAAAGAAAAATTTTACGTTCCGAACGTAACACATGCAAGAATTTGCTAGTCAATGTAAATAAATTTCAGCATCGAGCAAGTAGTTTCTAGCCAAAATAAATTTAAATTTAACCTCCAAATTAAATTTTAACATCAAGCAAGAATTTGCTAGTCAAAGTAAATTAAATTTCAACATCGAGCAAGTATTTTCTAGTCAAAATAATTTAAAATTTAACCTCCAAATTAAATTTTAACATCAAGCAAGAATTTGCTAGTCAAAGTAAATTAAATTTCTACATCGAGCAAGTATTTTCTAGTCAAAATAAATTAAAATTTAACCCCCAAATTAAATTTTAACATCAAGCAAGAATTTGCTAGTCAAAGTAAATAAATTTCAGCATCGAGCAAGTAGTTTCTAGCCAAAATAAATTTAAATTTAACCTCCAAATTAAATTTTAACATCAAGCAAGAATTTGCTAGTCAAAGTAAATTAAATTTCAGCATCGAGCAAGTATTTTCTAGTCAAAATAAATTAAAATTTAACCTTCAAATTAAATTTTAACATCAAGCAAGAATTTGCTAGTCAAAGTAAATTAAATTTCAGCATCGAGCAAGTATTTTCTAGTCAAAATAAATTAAAATTTAACCTCCAAATTAAATTTTAACATCAAGCAAGAATTTGCTAGTCAAAGTAAATTAAATTTCAGCATCGAGCAAGTATTTTCTAGTCAAAATAAATTAAAATTTAACCTTCAAATTAAATTTTAACATCAAGCAAGAATTTGCTACTCAAAGTAAATTAAATTTCAGCCTCGAGCAAGTATTTTCTAGTCAAAATAAATTAAAATTTAACCTCCAAATTAAATTTTAACATCAAGCAAGAATTTGCTAGTCAATGTAAATTAAATTTCTGTATCGAGCAAGTATTTTCTAGTCAAAATAAATCAAAATTTAACCTCCAAATTAAATTTTAACATCATGCAAGAATTTGCTAGTCAATGTAAATTAAATTTCAGCATCGAGCAAGTATTTTCTAGTCAAAATAAATTAAAATTTAACCTCCAAATTAAATTTTAACATCAAGCAAGAATTTGCTAGTCAAAGTAAATTAAATTTCAGCATCGAGCAAGTATTTTCTAGTCAAAATAAATAAAAATTTAACCTCCTTATTAAATTTTACCATCAAGCAAGAATTTGCTAGTCAAAGTAAATTAAATTTCAACATCGAGCAAGTATTTTCTAGTCAAAATAAATTAAAATTTATCCCCCAAATTAAATTTTAACATCAAGCAAGAATTTGCTAGTCAAAGTAAATTAAATTTCAACATCGAGCAAGTATTTTCTAGTCAAAATAAATTAAAATTTATCCCCCAAATTAAATTTTAACATCAAGCAAGAATTTGCTAGTCAAAGTAAATTAAATTTCAGCATCGAGCAAGTATTTTCTAGTCAAAATAAATTAAAATTTAACCTCCAAATTAAATTTTAACATCAAGCAAGAATTTGCTAGTCAATGTAAATTAAATTTCAGTATCGAGCAAGTATTTTCTAGTCAAAATAAATCAAAATTTAACCTCCAAATTAAATTTTAACATCATGCAAGAATTTGCTAGTCAATGTAAATTAAATTTCAGCATCGAGCAAGTATTTTCTAGTCAAAATAAATTAAAATTTAACCTCCAAATTAAATTTTAACATCAAGCAAGAATTTGCTAGTCAAAGTAAATTAATTTTCAGCATCGAGCAAGTATTTTCTAGTCAAAATAAATTAAAATTTAACCTTCAAATTAAATTTTAACATCAAGCAAGAATTTGCTACTCAAAGTAAATTAAATTTCAGCCTCGAGCAAGTATTTTCTAGTCAAAATAAATTAAAATTTTACCTCCAAATTAAATTTTAACATCAAGCAAGAATTTGCTCGTCAAAGTAAATTAAATTTCAGCATCGAGCAAGTATTTTCTAGTCAAAATAAATTAAAATTTAACCCCCAAATTAAATTTATCATCAAGCAAGAATTTGCTAGTCAAAGTAAATTAAATTTCAGCATCGAGCAAGTATTTTCTAGTAAAAATAAATTAAAATTGACCCTCCAAATTAAATTTTAACATCAAGCAAGAATTTGCTAGTCAAAGTAAATTAAATTTCAGCATCGAGCAAGTATTTTCTAGTCAAAATAAATTAAAATTTAACCTCCAAATTAAATTTTAACATCAAGCAAGAATTTGCTAGTCAAAGTAAATTAAATTTCAGCATCGAGCAAGTATTTTCTAGTCAAAATAAATTAAAATTTAACCTCCAAATTATATTTTAACATCAAGCAAGAATTTGCTAGTCAAAGTAAATTAAATTTCTACATCGAGCAAGTATTTTCTAGTCAAAATAAATTAAAATTTAACCTTCAAATTAAATTTTAACATCAAGCAAGAATTTGCTAGTCAAAGTAAATTAAATTTCAGCATCGAGCAAGTATTTTCTAGTCAAAATAAATTAAAATTTAACCTCCAAATTATATTTTAACATCAAGCAAGAGTTTGCTAGTCAAAGTAAATTAAATTTCAGCATCGAGCAAGTATTTTCTAGTCAAAATAAATTAAAATTTAACCTCCAAATTAAATTTTAACATCAAGCAAGAATTTGCTAGTCAAAGTAAATTAAATTTCAGCATCGAGCAAGTATTTTCTAGTCAAAATAAATTAAAATTTAACCCCCAAATTAAATTTTAACATCAAGCAAGAATTTGCTAGTCAAAGTAAATTAATTTTCAGCATCGAGCAAGTATTTTCTAGTCAAAATAAATTAAAATTTTACCTCCAAATTAAATTTTTGTTGGTGCATGAGAATAGACGCCGGTAGATCGCGCCACTGATCGGCGTTCGCAAATGCATCACAGGGAGGCGGCTCGTGCGCCACTGCCGGGGCCGATGTTCTTTTGTCACGCGTAGATCTTAGATCTCTTTCGTTACTGCTCAAGTCCACACGCGAATATTGCAACTAATGTACGCCACATTATAAATAATAAACTTCGTCTTATTGTACACCGTTAGCGACAGTCAAACGTGTCAGTTGTTTTCCACAACCCGCTAACAGGTTATGGGCCCAGAAGATCGCTGAACAAGTGAGAAATTCGGTGTGAAAGGTTAAGCGAAGTTTTCTCGTGAAAAGTGCGGAACATGGCGACAACGTACAAAATCGCATCGCTGTCCAAGGACAATTACGACACGTGGAAGATGCAAATGCAGGCAGTGTTAATAAAGAACGACGCGTGGTGTTACGTGAACGGTACGTGCCCGATGCCTGAATCGGTTGAAGGCGACGCAACGTCAACCACCGCCATGAACACGTGGTTGAGGAACGACGAAAAGGCAACGTCGGATTTGATCCTAGCTATCGATCCCACGGAATTGAAGCAGATAAAGGGCCTCAAGACCTCTCACGAAGTGTGGCTGAAATTGGAACAAATATATCAGTCAAAGGGTCCGGCGAGAAAAGCGACGTTATTAAAACGCTTGACTCAGCATCGTATGCAAGATGGCGGAAACGTGCGCGAACATGTTCGCGAGTTCTTCGATATCGTTGACAAGCTGGAAGAAATGGAAGTGAAGATCGATCCGGATCTGTTGGCGATCTTGCTGTTGTACAGTTTGCCCGCGAATTTCGAATCGTTCCGGTGTGCCATCGAATCGCGGGACGAGCTCCCGACGCCGGAGATTCTGCGCATTAAAATAGTTGAGGAACACGACGCCCGAAACAATGAAACGCGTCAGACGATACCGAACGCCATGAAGGTGGAAAAATCGCGCGCGAAACGCTGGAATACGAAGAAGGAAAAATCCCGGAAGCCGGATACTGTCGACACGGAAGAATTCAAGTTTCGATGCCATAAATGCCACAAGATCGGACACAAAGCTGCTGACTGCTCTCGACAGGAGAACCCTGGCTCCAATGCGAGGAAAGCTGAAAGCGTTTCTCTATACTCATCCACCATTTTCGGTACGGAAACGGCGCTACGAGCGGACTGCGACGAGCGACGGAAGGAATGGTGCATTGACAGTGGTTGTTCCTCGCATTTGTGTCGCGACCTTGACGCTTTTACAAAAGTGATCGACTCAGAGTGCGGTAAATTGAATTTAGCTAACAATACGTCCACGGTAATTAAAGCGCGCGGGACGACGTCGATCGCTGCTGACGTCGACAGAACGATGTGCAACGTCACTGTCGGCGATGCACTGCACGTCCCAGATTTGCGAGCGAATCTACTTTCGGTCGGAAAGATCACTGACAAGGGCTTCACCGTGAATTTCTCGAGGGACATCGCGACGGTCGTCGATGAAGAAGGACGAACGAAATTAATAGCTGACAGAATCGATGATTTATATTACGTACGTCAGAAACGCAGCGAAGATTGCAAGAATGCGTGCAAATCAAATGTAAACAACACTACAAATTTGTGGCACCGGCGTATGGGACATCTGAACCTCAGGGATCTGTTAGTAATTAATCGAAAGGGAATAATAAAAGGCGATAGTCTGAAATCGAACGAAGATTTCGTGTGTGATATTTGCCTGCGCGGGAAGATGACGAGAACACCATTCCCGGAGAAGTCCACCCGCGAGTCCGAATTATTGGAGATAATCCATTCGGACGTTTGCGGTCCGATGCGAGTGGAGTCAAACGGTAGGTCCAAATATTTCGTGACTTTTACAGACGATTGTTCGCGATGGTGCGAAGTGAGATTCCTAAGTTCGAAGGATGGAGTCTTCGATGCGTTTAAGCAATACAAGACACTAGTGGAAACTCAGACGGGACGCAAGATCAAATGTTTGCAATCCGACAACGGCGGAGAGTACGTGAACAAAAGGTTCGACGAATACTTAAATTCGCACGGGATCCGGAGAAGGCTGTCTGTTGCACACAACCCGGAGCAAAACGGGATCGCCGAAAGAAGAAATCGAACCCTGGTCGAGATGGCTAGATGTCTGCTACTTCAGTCGGGTCTACCCCCTTCGTTCTGGGCAGAGGCGGTTTCAACAGCGAATCACATTCGAAACCGATGCCCCACGAGGCACTTACACGAATCGACGGCGTTCGAGAAGTGGAACAATAAGATGCCCGATGTAAGTTATTTTCGAAGTTTTGGGTGTAACGTCTATTTTTTGGATAGAAAGCCGAACAAGGGGAAGTTCATACCACGATCCAAGAGGGGAATTTTCATCGGGTACGCAGAAAATTCGAAGGCGTACAGAGTATGGATACCGGACGAAAAGAAGATAGAGTGCTCACGAGACGTGAAATTCTTGGAGGGTTCGTATCCACTCACGAACGGGTACACGGACTTCTTGGATGAAGACTCCATCGCACGAGAAGACATGACGTCGGATAGTCCGGGACGTGTCGTCGAAATAGAATCCACCGAACTTGAGGACCGCACACAGGAGATGGACCACATCGAAGAAGAGGGCTCCATGAGTGAAGAGGACGACAGTGAAGTCGAAAACGAAGAAGAGCGACCGGAAGACGTAGCAACAAATTTACGTACTGACGAGACTGAACCGATTCAGTCGAGCAGGGGTCCAGGTAGACCTCGAAGAGTCTTAACTGGTCGACCGGGCAGGCCGAGAAAGATGTACCAGGTGCGCGAGGTGAGGACGGACGAAGCTGAGAGCGCCGGTATGGCGGAGATTCCTGTGGAACAAGCGATGTCGAGTCCGGAGGCTCATGAATGGCTGCAAGCGATGGCGGAGGAGTTCAAGTCCCTCATCGGGAACGATACGTGGAAAATCGTGGGGAGGCCTCGCGAACGCAAGGTTATCGGAAGTCGTGTGGTACTGAGGAACAAATACGGAGCGGCGGGCGACCTGGAGAGAAGAAAGGCCAGGGTAGTGGCTCGCGGTTTCGCCCAGAGGCCGGGCGTGGACTTCGGCGAAACATACGCTCCCGTCGCGCGCCTCGGGTCCATTCGCCTCCTCACGGCCCTTGCCGAACAGCACAACTTGGTCGTGCACCATTTCGACGTGAAGACCGCGTACTTGAACGGAACGCTCGAAGAAGAGATCTTCATGGAAGCTCCGAACTCCACGATAGAAATACTGGAGCACATTGTCAGAAGCGAGCGAAGGGATGTCGAGATCAGGACCAAGGCGGAAAGGATGCTGAAAGATCTGTCAAGCGGAAATAAGGTTTGTCTTTTAAAGAAAGCTCTTTACGGTCTCAAACAGGCGGGGCGTTGCTGGCACGCAAGGTTGGACGGCGAACTCAGGAAGATTGGTGCTGTTCCATCAAGTGCCGACCCTTGCGTATACCGAGTGGGCAAGGGGAAGGATTTGACCCTGATTGCCACCTATGTGGATGATATTCTTGTGGCTTCATCCCAGACGCTGAAGATCAAGAAGCTATTCGACCACCTATCGAAGTCTTTCGACATGAAGAACCTGGGAGAGGTGACGCACTGCTTGGGAATTGAATTTCTGAGAGACGAGAACGGGACTGTGTTACTCCAAAGGGGGTATATCCAAGAATTACTGGAGCGATTCGGAATGAAGGATGCGAAGCCAGTTTCCACTCCAATGGATGTAAACGTGAAGCTGAAGAAGTCGGATGTTCCAGCGAGCGACGAAGAGGCAAGGCTCCCGTATCGTGAATTAGTGGGGTCCCTTATGTATCTGGCGGTCGCAACAAGACCGGATATCGCTCACCCGCTGAGCGTTCTCGGCCAATATAGCAGTTGCTACCGGAGGGAGCATTGGATGGCTGCGAAGCGCGTACTGCGCTATCTTAGGGGAACAGCTGATCGGGGATTGAAGTACGACTCGGTGACGTCACCGTTGGTCGGCTACGCTGACGCCGACTGGGGCGGATCCGTCGACGATCGGAGGTCATACAGCGGATACGTTTTTCTGTTGGGAAATGGAGTAATTTCATGGGAATCGAAGAAACAGAGGACGGTAGCGTTGTCTTCCACAGAAGCCGAGTATATGAGTCTTTCAGAGGCGACGAGGGAAGCTATGTACCTTCGAAATTTTTTGTCTGATTTGGGTTTGGTTGTTCGCAGGAAGTAAAAATCTACAACGACAATTTTGGGGCACGCATGTTAGTCCAAAATCCAGTTTTTCATGCTCGCTCCAAGCATATAGATATCAGACACCACTTCGTCAGGGACGCTTTGAAGGACGGAATTATAAGCGTTGAGTACGTTCCTACGGAGGACATGATGGCCGACATGCTAACCAAGGGAATGCCTGGACCTAGGCATCAGAAACTGATGGAACTAATCGGCCTGAGAAAGGAGAAAGCGGCACATCTCGATTCACCGTCGAGGGGAAGTGTTGGTGCATGAGAATAGACGCCGGTAGATCGCGCCACTGATCGGCGTTCGCAAATGCATCACAGGGAGGCGGCTCGTGCGCCACTGCCGGGGCCGATGTTCTTTTGTCACGCGTAGATCTTAGATCTCTTTCGTTACTGCTCAAGTCCACACGCGAATATTGCAACTAATGTACGCCACATTATAAATAATAAACTTCGTCTTATTGTACACCGTTAGCGACAGTCAAACGTGTCAGTTGTTTTCCACAACCCGCTAACAATTTTAACATCAAGCAAGAATTTGCTAGTCAAAGTAAATTAATTTTCAGCATCGAGCAAGTATTTTCTAGTCAAAATAAATTAAAATTTTACCTCCAAATTAAATTTTAACATCAAGCAAGAATTTGCTCGTCAAAGTAAATTAAATTTCAGCATCGAGCAAGTATTTTCTAGTCAAAATAAATTGAAATTTAACCCCCAAATTAAATTTATCATCAAGCAAGAATTTGCTAGTCAAAGTAAATTAAATTTCAGCATCGAGCAAGTATTTTCTAGTAAAAATAAATTAAAATTGACCCTCCAAATTAAATTTTAACATCAAGCAAGAATTTGCTAGTCAAAGTAAATTAAATTTCAGCATCGAGCAAGTATTTTCTAGTCAAAATAAATTAAAATTTAACCTCCAAATTAAATTTTAACATGAAGCAAGAATTTGCTAGTCAAAGTAAATTAAATTTCAGCATCGAGCAAGTATTTTCTAGTCAAAATAAAGTAAAAATTTAACCTCCAAATTAAATTTTAACATCCAGCAAGAATTTGCTTGTCAAAGTAAATTAAATTGCAACATCGAGCAAGTATTTTCTAGTCAAAATAAATTAAAATTTAACCTCCAAATTATATTTTAACATCAAGCAAGAATTTGCTAGTCAAAGTAAATTAAATTTCTACATCGAGCAAGTATTTTCTAGTCAAAATAAATTAAAATTTAACCCCCAAATTAAATTTTAACATCAAGCAAGAATTTGCTAGTCAAAGTAAATAAATTTCAGCATCGAGCAAGTATTTTCTAGCCAAAATAAATTTAAATTTAACCTCCAAATTAAATTTTAACATCAAGCAAGAATTTGCTAGTCAAAGTAAATTAAATTTCAGCATCGAGCAAGTATTTTCTAGTCAAAATAAATTAAAATTTAATCTCCAAATTAAATTTTAACATCCAGCAAGAATTTGCTAGTCAATGTAAATTAAATTTCAGCATCGAGCAAGTATTTTCTAGTCAAAATAAATCAAAATTTAACCTCCAAATTAAATTTTAACATCATGCAAGAATTTGCTAGTCAATGTAAATTAAATTTCAGCATCGAGCAAGTATTTTCTAGTCAAAATAAATTAAAATTTAACCTCCAAATTAAATTTTAACATCAAGCAAGAATTTGCTAGTCAAAGTAAATTAAATTTCAGCATCGAGCAAGTATTTTCTAGTCAAAATAAATAAAAATTTAACCTCCTTATTAAATTTTACCATCAAGCAAGAATTTGCTAGTCAAAGTAAATTAAAATTTAACCCCCAAATTAAATTTTAACATCAAGCAAGAATTTGCTAGTCAAAGTAAATAAATTTCAGCATCGAGGAAGTATTTTTGATGGTTATAAATGAGGTTTATTAATAAACGATTAAGTATACATACTATTGTTAACTATTAAGTAATACTATCGTGGTGGTTAGTAAGCGTGTTCAACAGATACAAGAACAGGAAGAAGAGTAAGAGAACGGAAACGAGGAGAGCGTTACGGTCCCCACTCGCATACAGCGCCCTTTGCATGCCTACGCTGCGGCGCGAAATACGAACGTAGTGTCAAGCGCGTCAAATCTCATCAATCCCCCACTTTTGGCGCACTTTACACACCCACACACTATCACGCTATCCGAGTAGTCTCAATCTCGTTACATGCGGTGTCATTACATTATGTGGCAATCCTTTCGTAAATATATCGGCCACATTGTCACCAGATGAGACGTATCTTAAATTTATCAATCCATCCTCGCATCTTTCTCTCGTTATGTGGTACGCGATATCAATATGTCTTGAACTTGACCTTTCCACTCTGTTCAACGCGAAAGCAATTGCAGACTTATTATCACATCTAATGACATATGGCTTACACGGTAATTTGGCATTTAGTGAGTTTCGCATTTCATCAAACATCATATCCATACTCGTGACTGCCTTCACCGCATTCGCTAACGCTACATACTCGGCCTCCATTGTTGAGGTAGATATTGACTTCTGTTTGTTACTTTTCCATGAAACGGCATTTCTACCTAAGAATATCACCATACCACTATAAGAGTGTCTATCATCGAGATCTGCCGCCCAATCTGCGTCACTAAAAATCTCTACTTCATTGTCGCCTGAGCAATACGTTAAAGTTTTATTCTTTGTTGTGCCGAAGTATTTTAGAACTCTTTTAGCTTGCATCCAATGCAGCCTACCTGGATTTGAAACGAACTGTGATAACTTACAAGTGATATATAGTATATCCGGTCGTGTTGCCTGCGCTATGTACATTAAAGACCCAACTAGTTGCCTATATGGTACGTTTTTCATTTCCTCTACTTCGAACTCATTCGATGGACTATCTAGTCTCGACAACTTTATACCTAATTCGACCGGTGTCTTTGTACCTTTACAATCATTCAAGTTGTATTCTTTTAACAGTTTCTCTATATATATTTCTTGGGATAATCTTATACTTTCCTTATTATAGTCTATTTTTATGCCTAATAAATATGATACTACTCCTAAGTCTCTTGTCTCATACTCTGACATTATTAACTTTTTAACTAACTCTAATTTCTTAGCATTGCTAGTAAATATCACAATATCATCCACATATATAGTTAGAATTACATCCATATCATATGTATATACGCAGCTATTGCTTTTCAGTCTTTGGAATCCCTTCTCGGTTAAGAAAGTATTGATTGCATCATTCCAATTTCGGCCTGACTGTTTCAGTCCGTAAATCGGCCTTTTTAATTTTGCTACTTTATCTTCCGATTGACCATATCCAGGAGGTAATTTCATGTAAATGTCTTCTGTTAACTCCCCGTATAGATACGCGCATTTGATGTCCAGGTGGTGTACTTGCCAACCCTGAGATACTGACATACTTAGTAACATTCTAATTGTGGATATATTTGCAACTGGTGCATATGAATTAAAATAATCTATATCTTTCTTCTGACTATAACCCTGAGCGACTACCCTAGCTTTAAATTTTATTACCTTTCCGGTTCCATCCGTTTTTACTTTGTACACCCACCTACTGCCAACGCATCGCGTACTTTCTGTTCTATCAACTACTTCCCATGTATTCCTGTTTTCCAAACTATTAAGTTCTTCTTCCATGGCAGCACGCCATTCGTTACATTGGGGCAATGCCATTGCTTGTTCAAACGTTGTAGGTTCAATTATTTCGGTCAAATTGATCTGAATATTTTTGGGCTTACCCGCTCGACCCCATGGGTTTCTTATTACTTTCCCACGTTTTACAGTACGAACTACATTTTCTTCATTTGTCTCCCTTAAATCATCGTCCGTCGGTTTCCTATCATCGTCCGTCTTTTCTATGTCAGTTACTTGTACATCTTCAGTCTTTTCGATTACCGTAACATCCTGTGTTTCGTCTGTATCTGATTCGTCATCAGTCGGGACGCTATAGATTCTCTTATTACTAATATGTTCATAACTGTTACAAGTATAGTTTAGCGGATCGGCGTTAGCAAGTTTATAGACGTGAATAACGAGGTACGAGCGAATTACTTTAAACAAGACGAATTGAATTTAATGGTTTGAACGTAAAGTATATTGTTTAACACTTATATGGTTTTACAGGCACAATTATACATTTAGCGGCAGTTAAAGCGGCACAAATAGTTATTAAGCGAGCGAAGCTGTACAATTACACGTTCTGTTTAGAGTTTCTATTATAATTTAAATTTCTGTACAAGGATTACAACGTCAAATATATAACTTTTACACGCACAGTCAATAGTCAATTTACAATAATTATTCAGTATATAAAGCGAGTGTTGAGCACTATTCTAAGTTGCGAAGCAATGTCGCGAAGCTTAGGTTTCGTAGCCAAGCGAAGGTAATGCAAGCAAATGTGCAGGTATATTGTAAAGCAATGTATAGTTACCAAGCGGTGGTGAGATCAAGAGCAGAGTGAGCGATTCCCAGAAATCAGGGTCAATTTCTACGAAACGCAAGCCTCCCCCTTCCAGGAATCGAGCGCCGATTCCTGGAAGGGGACGCGACTCGCGCTCCACATGAGTGAGCAGGCCTATGCCACTTGCTTAATTAGTACAAACGTCAATAGGTGTCACTAAGGTGTCACTTTCGTGAACATTCTCCCCGGCATTCATCATTCGATGAATCTGAATTTATCTGGTAAGCGTTACAAGATCGATACACCGATCGATAGCACGTTGACTATAGCGTAGCGGTGGCGCCGCTCAACTCATGTGAAGGCTTCAGACAACTCTAGTGGTATTATTGATCGCGATCTAATGTAATTGAATCGTGAAGTGAAGGTGTTTGTTCGGTGTTCTGTGTAAATGGCAAGAAAACTAATTTTGTGACGGGTCTTACGAATTCTGAACGAGCAGTCTTTACAGTAACAACGCGAGTTAACCCATCGTCGCCCGGATGCAGGTGAGTAATTCGCGCAAGAGGCCATCGGGCAGGCGAGGTTAATTCAGATTTGATTATGCACAGATCACCGACGCGGGGCTGAGGGCGAGGGCGGATCCATTTGTTGCGTGCTTGGAGCGATTGTAGGTACTCGGTGGTCCAACGTCTCCAGAATTGCAACCGCATCTGTTGCAGCAGATGCCATCGAGAGAGACGAGAAGGTGGGACGTCCTCGACGACAGGATCGGGCAAGCTCAGTAGTGCATCGCCGATCAAGAAATGACCGGGCGTCAGTGGAGTCAGGTCGCCAGGGTCGTCGCTCATCGCTTGCAGTGGACGGGAGTTGAGGCAGGCCTCGATCTGGTGGAGCAGCGTCGACATCTCCTCGAAGGTGAGGTTCTGATCGCCTACCACCCGCCTTAGGTGGTACTTTGTAGACTTGACGGCTGCTTCCCAGAGTCCTCCGAAATGAGGAGCAGCAGGAGGATTGAATCGCCATTCTATTCCCTCCTTCAACAGTGTGGAGTGGATACGGTCGTGGGAACTGTCAATGGTCGACAGCATCTCCTTCAGCTCGCGGGCGGCGCCCACGAAGTTGGTACCTCTGTCGCTCTGGATCACCGTGCAGAGACCTCGCCGAGACGTGAAGCGGCGCAGGGCAGCGAGGAAGGCATCAGTACTGCAATCAGAAACCAATTCAAGATGGACCGCTCGCGTGCTCAGGCAGACGAACAACGCAACATAGCCCTTATGTGTGCGTCGACCTCTCCCTCGGGACATTAGCAGCGTTACAGGGCCGGCATAGTCGATTCCCACGTGGAGGAAGGGGCGGGCTGGAGTTACACGCGTAGCAGGTAAGTCTCCCATCAGCTGTTGTCCAGTTGACGCGCGCCAACGTATGCAGGTCGGGCAGCGGCGTACTGTCGCCTTCACCCGTTGTCTTCCTTGTAGTATCCAGTAGTTCTGGCGCAGTGTGGCCAAGACGAGTTGTGTTCCACCATGCAGCGTGCGTTGATGGGCTTCGTCCACCAGGAGCTCCGTCAGCCTACTATCCCGAGGTAACAGCACCTGATGTTTGGCGTCCATGGGTAGTGCTGCATGGCGTAGCCTTCCTCCAACACGCAGGAGACCATGGGCGTCTAGGTACGGATTAAGCCGTAGCAGCCGGCTGCGGCTTGGTAAAGGTTGACCACATTGCAGTAGTTGAATCTCCGATTCAAACTCCTGGCGTTGTACAATGCGCAGCCAGCGGTTCCGGGCTGCTTCTATCTCGTCTGGTAGCAGGTAAGCTCCTCGCTTCGTTAGAGCATTACTCCGTAGCCACCGCAAGCACCAGGCGGTGATTCTAAATAGAGATTGAGCGGATGAATATCGTTTTAAAATTATCTCGCCTGTTGCAGGTTCACCCGACGTCACTAGCGCAGCTGTTCGGGCCTCCAAGTCGGTCTCGGGCAGTGGAGGCTGGTTGGCAGCGGTCCATCCGTTGGTAGTCGTCAGCCAGCTCGGTCCTGTCCACCACAGTTCTAGCTCCGGCAATTGGTTGGGCCGTAGTCCTCTGGAGGCACAGTCAGCTGGGTTGTCCGGGCTGGCCACGTGGTGCCACTGCGCTTCAGGCAGTGTCCGCTGTATTTCGGACACTCGATTCGCCACGTACGTCTTCCACTGGGCCGGATGGCCGCGAATCCAGGCGAGCGTAATGGTGGAGTCGCTCCACATGTGAATAGTGGCTCCACTCATGGCTAAGCTCTCGCAGGTAAGTGCCATTAGTTTTGTCAGAAGCACGGCAGCACATAACTCCAGTCGGGGTAGAGAAATCTTCTTCAGCGGTGCCACCTTTGTTTTAGCTGTGACCAGCTGGGTCCGTGCGGTGCCGTCGGGGTCCAGAACTCGAAGATAGATCGCAGCAGCATAGGCCCGTTCCGAGGCATCAGCGAACCCGTGTAGTTCCCTGCGTTGAGCTGTCGGTCTCAATCCGATCCAGCGAGGAACAGCAATACGGTTTAGCGACGGCAGGTCAGATAAGAACTGCGTCCAGTATCCGGCTTCTACCGGTGGTAATGGTGAGTCCCAATCTAAGCGTAATAACCAGAGTGATTGCATGAATATTTTGGCGTTAACAGTGACAGGGGATACCAAGCCCAGTGGATCAAATATCCTTGCAAGTGTTGACAGAACCAAACGTCGAGTTATCCCGCTCCCCGGCATTGAGGGTTGAACGCGAGCACGGAAGCAATCGTCCGCCGGACTCCAGTTGACTCCTAGCGCTGAGTGAGTTTCGCCCGCCTGCCATTTGAACTCTGGAATGGCATCCTCGGCGGGTATTCGTTCCATTACGGCAGGATGACTGGAGGCCCATTTCCTGAGGTTGAATCCTCCCGCCTTGCAAAGTAAGCGTAGCTCGTCTTGAAGATCGATGGCTTCCTGCTCCGAATCTGCTCCCGTCAAGACGTCGTCCATATAGACGTCTCGTTGTAGGATGGCGGCTGCCCTGGGGTACCTGGTTTGCTCGTCCATTGCCAGTTGACGTAACGTGCGAATCGCCAAGTAAGGGGCACACGCTAATCCATAGGTGACCGTGTTGAGCTGATAATCCCTTATCTCTCGGTCCTCACTTTCTCGCCAAAGGACTCGCTGGTATCGTCGATCGTCAGGGTGGATCAGGATCTGCCGGTACATTTTCTCCACATCGGCAGTGAGGCAGACCCGATGTATCCGCCAGCGGAGGAGTAGCTGCTGCAGATTGGGTCCGACCAGTAACATGTCGTTGAGCGATCGACCAGACGTGGTGATAAAGGACCCGTTGAATACCACACGTAATCGGGTGGTGGTGCTGCTTTCTTTCATCACCCCATGGTGTGGTAAGTAGTAGCTGGATTCTGTAGAGTCATTGGCTACTTTAGACATGTGCGAGAGTTGCATATACTCACGCATGAATGAATTGTAGGCCTGAGCAAATGATGGATCCTTCTTGAATTTGGCTTCCATTCTTTGCAGCATTCTTCTGGCCCCATGGCGAGACTGGCCGAGTTCCGGTGTCTCCCGAAATGGCAGGCGAGCCATATAGCGTCCGGACGGCAAGCGTTGGTGAGTCGTCCTGAAGTGGTCTTCGCACTGCTGTTCTTCTGCAGTATAAGTGGATGATACCGCAATTTCTTCTTGTTCCCAGAAGCGTTGCACCAAGGGCAGCAGGTCCTCCTCGGTGGAACATGACAGGGCTGAATGGTCTCGACGTTCAGCGTCTTCGGATCCAACGTCTGGTGTAGCGGGCCCGGATACGATCCATCCCAGAGTAGTTTGCTGGGCAATGGGTTCGCTGGGTCGGCTTCTTGCGATGCCGTCGCGTAATACGAGGGCAAAGGCGTCGGCTCCCAACAGCAAATCAATCGGCCCCTCCTCGTCGAAATCAGGATCAGCTAGTGTAAGTCCTTTAAGATGCTTCCACGTATCGGCACGCCTATCGATTCGTGGTTGGTAGGAGGTAATCCGGGGCAGGATCAGAGCGACTATCATGTGGTGATCTGTGGAATTAAAATGTGCAGAAAATTCTAATTGCACCCTGCCGCGGATGCGTTCCGGTTGGTGACTGCCGACCCCGACTAGGTTGATACGAGCAGATCGCCGGGGTAGCATTAGCTGCTGGGCCAGTGCCTCGGTGATGATTGAGACCTCGCTGCCTTGATCGACGAGTGCGCGCACCATCCTGGAGCCGCCACCTTGTTGGAAGACCTTCACTCTCGCTGTGGCCAGTAAAACCGCAGGTACTGAGGTTGACACGCAGCTCGAAGTGTTTGTAGAGATTTCCTTATCGAAGGTACGGTCCTCAATTGCTTCATGAATCGTTGTATGGTGCTTCCCGTTGCACTTCTGGCAGCGTCTCTCCGAGTTGCAATCACGCACGTGATGTTTGCTGAGACAATTGTAACAGAGGCCGGCGGTTTGTAAGGCCGCGCGGCGCTCGGCAGCTGTTTTCGACTTATATAATCGGCAATACAAAATGAAATGATTTGCCTCGCAGATACTGCACGGGTCTGGTTGGCGCTTGACTTGACTGACCTGATGCGTCTTGGCCGTCTTCTGGTACGTAGCTGGCTTCGCAGATGGATTCTTAGGCCCCTTGCGTTCTTCCTCCAAGGCCTCAAGAGTATTGACTCTGCCCTCCAGAAATTCCTGTAGCTCATGAAAGGTCGGTGGGTCCTTCATTTTTCCGATGAGGGTTTCCCACTCACGCCGGGTTTGTGGGTCTATCCGCTCTACTATTAAGTGGATAAGCCAGTCGCCGCTGGCGTCGAAGGGACGTTTCATGCTTGCAAGAGCCTTGACCGTATCGCACACGGTATAGAATAAACGTTTGAGCTCTGTTCCAGATTCGCGTGTAAGAGTTGGTAAGTTAAAAATTGTAGTTAATTGCGCCTTAACCATCAGTCGCTTATTCTCGTAGCGTTCCTGAACCAGCGTCCAAGCAGCCTCGAAATTCTCCTCATCCTCCGGAATGTTGCGAAGGAGGAGCGCAGCATCACCCTTAAGAGCACCGCGGAGGTAGTGAAGGCGCTCCGCATCCGATAGCGTGGGTTCTCGGACTACTAACGATCGGAAAAGCCCTTTAACGGACGGCCAGTCCTTATGTTGACCTCCGAAGGTAGGTAACGGTATCTTTTGAAGTGAAGACGGTGTACGAGTGGCCGCAGCAGTAGAACGATCACCCGTTTTCTCTTCAGAGGCCAAACGCTCCATGGTACGAGTCACAATCCTTTCATTTTTCTCGATCTCGTCTAGCTTTTCCATAAGAAGGCTCTCTTGCTCAAGGAACTTCTCTTCTGTATGCGATGGTTCGTCATTGTCCCAATATTTATCCTCCATTATCTTTTTATCCGACGTTAAAGTAAGTAATTGGTCGTGTTGCGATTCGAATTTAGCCCAATTCCTGCGAAGGGCTGTTAATCGCTAAGACACGTTGGCTTTGGTAAATTTAGCAGCTCCCATCTTCCTCAGATTTTCAAATGTATTCGTAATTCGGCGGTTAAGATCGCGCTGACTTTCAAGAAGGTGGCTCATTGTTTGGCAGGTGGAGGTCACACGCGACGGTTGGACGACACCTCGTACAGAAAAACTGTTTGCGGAAGACGTTCACGCGCGGAGGTCACACGCGACGGTTGGACGACACCTCGTACAGAAAAACTGTTTGCGGAAGACGTTCACGCGCGAAGGTCACGGCACTACCGAACGTTTGAACTGTTTCACAGGCACCGTATCCGGCTCGAAGGACCAAAAAATGTTACAAGTATAGTTTAGCGGATCGGCGTTAGCAAGTTTATAGACGTGAATAACGAGGTACGAGCGAATTACTTTAAACAAGACGAATTGAATTTAATGGTTTGAACGTAAAGTATATTGTTTAACACTTATATGGTTTTACAGGCACAATTATACATTTAGCGGCAGTTAAAGCGGCACAAATAGTTATTAAGCGAGCGAAGCTGTACAATTACACGTTCTGTTTAGAGTTTCTATTATAATTTAAATTTCTGTACAAGGATTACAACGTCAAATATATAACTTTTACACGCACAGTCAATAGTCAATTTACAATAATTATTCAGTATATAAAGCGAGTGTTGAGCACTATTCTAAGTTGCGAAGCAATGTCGCGAAGCTTAGGTTTCGTAGCCAAGCGAAGGTAATGCAAGCAAATGTGCAGGTATATTGTAAAGCAATGTATAGTTACCAAGCGGTGGTGAGATCAAGAGCAGAGTGAGCGATTCCCAGAAATCAGGGTCAATTTCTACGAAACGCAAGCCTCCCCCTTCCAGGAATCGAGCGCCGATTCCTGGAAGGGGACGCGACTCGCGCTCCACATGAGTGAGCAGGCCTATGCCACTTGCTTAATTAGTACAAACGTCAATAGGTGTCACTAAGGTGTCACTTTCGTGAACAATAACCACACACATTCTCTACAAATTCTACGTGTTTCGTTTGTACTATATCATCTATTACTGGGTCCCACAGTCTATAACCTTTCGTTTGACTCGAATATCCTACTAATACGCATTCTCTTGCTCTCGCATCGAGCTTGTGCCTGCTATGTTTCGCTACGTGGGCATACGCTAAACATCCATACATTCTTAAATGTTTTACACTTGGAATATTACCAGTCCAAACCTTTTCCGGAACTTCATCCTCAACTGCTGAGTGCACTACTCTATTTTTGACGTAACACGCTGTTAGCAACGCTTCGGCCCAAAATCTCTGAGGTAACTGCGCCGTCGCTAACATTGCACGCACCAGATCCAGTAACGTACGATTTACCCTTTCCGCTATACCATTCATCTGCGGCGTATAAGTGTTTGTCCGTTCGTGCTTTATGCCTAGATCATCAAACAAATGATTAAGTTCGTTATTACAAAATTCTAACCCGTTGTCTGTCCTTATTCTTTTTAGTTTCATATCTGTCTCGCGTTCTACTCTAGCAATATATTTCCTTATGTAACTCCCTACATCGCTCTTGTGTTTCAAACAGTACACGGTGGTTTTTCTCGAATAATCGTCCGTGAGCGTGAGGAAATATTTTGAGCCTCCCACTGATTCTGTAGGCATGGGTCCACACAAATCCGAATGAACTAGTTCCAATACATTTCTAGTTTGTTTAGTTTTTACCTGCTTGCACGGGGCTTTCGTAGATTTTCCGACGCTACATCCATTACAGTGAACGCTGTCAATAATTACATTCTGTAACCCTCTAACTAAGTTCTTTGTAGACAATTCTTTAATGTTTGATGTACCTACATGGCAAAACCTTTGGTGCCATTTTTCGCTTTCGGTTACATTTGTATTACTAATTGCATGTGTTTCTTTCTCCGAAATAATTGGGATATTATTCACACGTTCCGCTTTGATTACATATAACCCATCTTTACTAAATGCCTCCCCCACTATCTTCTTAGTCACCTTATTTAAAATTATCGCCCTTCCATTATCAAATATTACTTTCTTATTCCTACCTTCCATCTGTGACACTGATAGTAAATTCCTTCTAACATTCGGTACATGGTATACATTTGGCAAAGTTATACTAAAGGGATCATTATTTACATAAATTTCGATGTTTACATTACCCATTCCAATGGCCTTTAGGTTATTCTCTACGTGACTGTCGGCAGAATAAATTGTTTCATTCTCTATCGTTCTATAATTTGTAAACCATTCTTTATGCTTGCATATATGGTGAGTTGCACCGCTATCAATTAACCAAAAATCATCTAACTGCGCATTGTTTATTTCTAATAAATAGGAATCTTTGTTCTTACGTGCAGAACTTGTACTTTGTTCTTGGTTTGGCTTCGACCTAGACTGAGGCGTTCTACAGTACCGTGATATGTGCCCCTGCTTGCCACACTTAAAGCACTTCCTGTTGTCGACTCTAGGCTCTGGTGTCTGACGTGATGATTCTCTGCTTTGGTTGTGGGTTTCTCTGCTTTGCTGACCTTGTCTTCTTTGGTTGTGGGCTTCTCTACTCGGCTGACCTTGCTTGTTTTGGTTGTGTACTTCCTTCATTTGGTGATACGCTTCCTTTCGTCCACCAGTCTTCTCCAATTCCTTTGCTGTCCTTCTATCGTATTCGTTTAGCATGATTTCCTTTATCTCAGACGATTTGAATTTCTCGTCATCCAAATTTGCCAATGTCATGACGATGGCTTCATAATCTTCTGGCAAACCATTTAGCATTGTATATGCCAAGTCATCGTCTTTCATTTCACATCCAGCTTCTCTCAGACTATCACAACACGTTTTAATTCGTCTCAGGTACGATGTCATAGATTCATCACGTTCCAGATGTATTGACACAATTTGTTTTCTTAACTGCAAGATTCTCGCTCGTGACTTGGGTTCAAAAATTCTTTTTAATGCCTATTTATAAACGTTTCTACATATACCATATGTTTGGCTTCTTTACGTTGCCTGGGCCCATAACCTTGATGGTTATAAATGAGGTTTATTAATAAACGATTAAGTATACATACTATTGTTAACTATTAAGTAATACTATCGTGGTGGTTAGTAAGCGTGTTCAACAGATACAAGAACAGGAAGAAGAGTAAGAGAACGGAAACGAGGAGAGCGTTACGGTCCCCACTCGCATACAGCGCCCTTTGCATGCCTACGCTGCGGCGCGAAATACGAACGTAGTGTCAAGCGCGTCAAATCTCATCAATTTTCTAGCCAAAATAAATTTAAATTTAACCTCCAAATTAAATTTTAACATCAAGCAAGAATTTGCTAGTCAAAGTAAATTAAATTTCAACATCGAGCAAGTATTTTCTAGTCAAAATAATTTAAAATTTAACCTCCAAATTAAATTTTAACATCAAGCAAGAATTTGCTAGTCAAAGTAAATTAAATTTCAGCATCGAGCAAGTATTTTCTAGTCAAAATAAATTAAAATTTAACCTCCAAATTAAATTTTAACATCAAGCAAGAATTTGCTAGTCAAAGTAAATTAAATTTCAGCATCGAGCAAGTATTTTTTAATCAAAATAAATTGAAATTTAACCTCCAAATTAAATTTTAACATCAAGCAAGAATTTGCTAGTCAAAGTAAATTAAATTTCAGCAGCGAGCGAGTATTTTCTAGCCAAAATAAATTAAAATTTAACCTCCAAACTAAATTTTAACATCAAGCAAGAATTTGCCACTCAAAGTAAATTAAATTTCAGCATCGAGCAAGTATTTTCTAGTCAAAATAAATTAAAATTTAACCTCCAAATTAAATTTTAACATCAAGCAAGAATTTGCTAGTCAAAGTAAATTAAATTTCAGCATCGAGCAAGTATTTTCTAGCCAAAATAAATTAAAATTTATGTTGGCGGAATAGCGTTAATAAAGTGAACCTCTGTGTTCGATGGTTTTCGGGACACGAGGAGTGACACTTGTCCGTATAAATGATTTATTGTCTCAAAAGAATACACGAAGAATAAGTGGCGAGCGTCTTATAAGCGGCGCGAATACAAGAGTCGAAAAAACGCAAAGCGAATCCCCAGTACAGGCAACCGACAGAAGTTTTGTAAGGTTGGTAGTAACTTTCTAGCGAAGAATTGAGAATTCTTACACGCCCCTCTCAATTCAAGCGTACAACAAAAAAAATAATTACATTAGTTTGGTCGCATTCCTAGTGACGCGATACAATAATAATGCTTAGGCTTGGGTAATGACTTTGTAAAGACGTCAGCCAACATCTGACTCGAAGGCACAGTTGACAATTCAAACAAACTCTCTCTAATGGCATGACGAACAAAATGGTGACGCACATCTATGTGCTTAGTTCTAGAATGGAAGACAGGATTTTCGGAGAGACTCTTAGCCCCATGATTGTCGCAGTAGAGGTGTATAGTAGCGAGTTCCGCGAATCCCAACTCGATCAGTAGTGAACGCAGATACATGGCTTCCTTAGCTGCCTCGGCAAGGGCCATATATTCGGTTTCGGTCGAAGAAAGGGCCACGGTACGCTGTTTTTGTGCTTTCCATGAGATTGTCGCTCCACTCAAGAGAAATGCGTACCCAGTATACGATTTGCGATCGACTGCGCAATTTGCCCAATCTGCATCTGAATACCCTACTACGCCTCCCTTCGTCTGCCTGAAACTCAAAGTATAATTACGAGTGCCCTGGAGATAACGAAGAACTCTCTTAGCGGCTCCCCAATGTTCCTCTCTGTGACAGTTATTAAACTGTCCAAGAAAACTGACGATGAAGGCGATATCGGGCCTAGTTGCCACCGCCAAGTACATTAAGGCTCCTATGAGTTCCCGGTAGGGTCGTCTGTCACCCTTCTTGTCCTTGACTTCATTTTGTTTAGGTGGCCTGGAACCAGCCTCGCCAGGCGTAGCAACTGGGTTGGCCTCATTCATTCCAAAACGTTCCAGAACATCTCGAATGTAACGCCTCTGTGACAACGAAACGCCGTTAGGGGTTTGGTCAATCTCAATGCCCAAACAGCATCGAGCACGTCCGAGATCTTTGACTTCGAACTCCTGTGACAAGCCATCCTTCAACTCCTGAATCCAACCAGTGTTAGTGGACGCAATCAAAATATCGTCCACATAGATAAGGACCAAGAGGCATGTCCTTCCGGTTCGTCTAAAGTATAGGCAAGGGTCTGCCTGAGTTGGCATTAGGTTTCGAAGAACCTCGTCGAGTCGCTTGTTCCATTGACGTCCCGCTTGCTTGAGCCCGTATAAGGCTCGCTTAAGGAGACATACTTTATCTCCTTCCTGTAGAGTTTTTAACATACTCTGGACCTTAGCACCAACCACGGTCCCCTCTCCTTCTCGTCTAAAAATTTCCTCAAGTGCCTCCTTGAGGAAAACAGGTTTCTCCATAAAAATTTCCTCCTCTAAATAACCATTCAAATAGGCTGTAACTACATCCATCTGGTGTACGGTCATCTTATGCCTTGCTGCAATGGCCATCAGCAACCTCAATGACTCCAAACGTGCTACAGGTGCAAAAGTCTGCAAAAAATCAATGCCCTGTCTCTGTGAAAAACCTTTTGCAACCAGGCGTGCCTTCCGACGGCACGAATTTTCATCTATCCCGAATTTGTTCGTAAGAACCATACGACTGCCAATGACATCACGATTTCCCGGGCGATCCACTAGTTCCCATGTACCCTTCTGGAGTATAGCTTTCAGCTCGAGTATAACCGCCTCCCTCCATTGGTCGGAATGTGGTCCAGTCATGGCATCCTCAAAATTTACTTCAGACATAAAAACAGCGTTCTCTGCGGCATTTGCGTCGTAGAATACGTCATCGTTGGTGTGGTCCTCGGATGTATCTTCTCGATTTCGCACATCATCAGGATTCGAAGCCCCCTCCTGTTGATCGTCATTCTCCACAAGCGTTTCGGTTGCGTTCTCACCTTCTGTCCCAGTAGCAGCAATCCTGTTGCTTGGGTCGCTCGTCAGGCGATAGACTTTCTTCGGTCTTCCGCGCATTCCAGTGCGAATTATTCGAGGCCTTCCTGGCGCACTTTGCGGCACATCCTTCAATTTGTCAGTTTCATCTTCTGTTTGCTCATCATCTGGACAGAGAGTGGGGGTCGGGACAATATCTGTTTCGACAGGGGATTCATCAAAGCAGTTTCCGCATGTCTTCTCGTGTGGTTCGACGGGAAGGTCCCTGTGTTCAGATAAAAATTTTACGTCCCTGGCTATTACCACCTTGTTTTCAGAGGGTATCCATAGTCGATAACCTTTGGTAATCTCCGAGTATCCGACTAAAACGCCCGCCTTGGCTCGAGCATCGAATTTTCCTTTCGTCGGAACCTTATCGAGAATGTATGCCTTTGTACCTATTACTCTCAGATGCTGCAACCTTGGCAGCTTCCCAGTCCACTCCTGAAATGGCGTCTTGCCATCGATTGACTTTGATGCACATCTGTTTCTAAGGTAATTCGCGCTGTGGATTGCTTCCGCCCAAAGTGACGGTTGCAGGCCACCACGTATCATCAGGCACCTTGCCATCTCAACTAGAGTTCGATTTTTGCGTTCCGCTATCCCGTTCTGTTGGGGCGTACGAGGGACAGTAAGCCGGCGTCGAATTCCGTGACGTTTAAGAAATCCGTCGAATTCAGCATTACAAAACTCCCCACCATTGTCTGTTTGTAGATGCTTGATCTTTTCGCCTGTCTGCTTCTCAACGTATGCTTTATACTGCATAAATACTGAAAGAACATCGCTCTTGCATCGTAGAAAGTACACTTCGCACCATCTGGAACAATCGTCAATGAAGGTGGCGAAGAACCGGGCCTTTCCTTTGGACTCTACCCTCATTGGTCCACATATATCAGCATGAACAATTTCCAGTCTTTTATTACTCTTACTGGTACGGTTTGCAAAGGGTAAAGACGTCATTTTGCCCTCCACACAAATTTCGCAAAGAGGCAAATTTTCGTTACCTTTTAGGTCAACATCTAAAACCCTTTTCGCTTTTACCATCTGAAGAAGATCTCGCACATTTAGGTGCCCAAGTCGCTCGTGCCACAATACTAAAGTTTCTTCCTTGTGGTTTGTTGACGTCGCACATGCCTGCTTGTCTCCTTCCCTCAGATAGTACAAGTCACCAATCCGGTCAGCTACTACCTTGACTTGTCCCTCAGAGTCCGTCACCTTCGCGCCATGCCTGTGAAACACAACCTCGTAACCCTGATCAGTGATCCTAGACACCGACATTAAATTCATCCTTAAATCAGGGACCAGCAATGTTTCTCGTAGCTCAATTGCTTTATTTCGAATACCGTCGTTCGTTACAAACTGCACTGTTCCCTTTGCCTCAATGTTAGTTGAAGACTCACTAGCTAACTTCAATTTTCCAAAATTTACCCTGACGACATCAGAAAAACTGTTCTCATCTCGACATATATGAGCAGTGCTTCCACTGTCGAGACACCAGCGATCACACTTTTCCTCCGAATGTGCGTTGAGAGCGGTGTGGTCTTTTACCTCACTAGTTAGATAAACATCTTCGACTTGTGCCACTCTTTCCTTAGGAGCAGTACTCTTCTGTGGACACTCTGCGGCTTTGTGCCCTAATTTTTGGCACTTATAACACTTTACTTTCCACTTTTCTTTGGCTTTATTTGCATTAGTTTGATTATCATTACTAGTATTGCTATTTCTATTTGAATAAGTATTCTTTGGCATCCGCTTTTGTCTCCGCGAAGCTACCATCGCTTCTGATTCACCACTGTGTTTTTGCTTACGTGCCTCACTCTCTTCCAAAATTTTCACCTTTAAGGCCTCCGCTGTGGGCAATACATCTCGGGACTCGATAGCACAGCGAAAATTCTCAAAACTCTGTGGAAGACTGTATAACAACATTATACTGAGCAGGTCTTGATTTATTTCAACACCCATCGTAGCCAGCTTATCTACAGCATCAAAGAATCTGTTCATGTGCTGACGAACGTCTTCTCCTTCCTGCAACCGCTGCAGTGCTAACTGCTTTAGTAAGGTAGCCTTACGTGCCGGTCCCTTGGACGCGTAGACGTTCTGTAATCTGATCCATATATCTCGCGACGTAACGCATCCACGGACTTGTTGGAGTTCAATTGGACTAATAGATAATATGAGATCGGACTTAGCTTGCTTATCAGCCTGTAGCCATGCGTTTATGTTCGCCTCAGATTCTGCATTCCCAGTGACCGGTTCTGGCTTAGGTGTGTCGCCGCACACGTACTTCCAAGTATTATTCTTCGTCATTAAAGCCTCCACTTGCATGCTCCAGGAGTCATAATTCTCCTTATTCAGCAATTCAATCCTCACCGGATTTGCCATTTCTGCCCTTGATCCGTAACGCAAGTACCGACCACGCACGTGGATAACCTCCAAAAAACACACGTGACTAACCTCACAAAACTTGCGGTTAATTCCCAACAGCTCACTAATATACTGGGCCCATAACCTGTTGGCGGAATAGCGTTAATAAAGTGAACCTCTGTGTTCGATGGTTTTCGGGACACGAGGAGAGACACTTGTCCGTATAAATGATTTATTGTCTCAAAAGAATACACGAAGAATAAGTGGCGAGCGTCTTATAAGCGGCGCGAATACAAGAGTCGAAAAAACGCAAAGCGAATCCCCAGTACAGGCAACCTACAGAAGTTTTGTAAGGTTGGTAGTAACTTTCTAGCGAAGAATTGAGAATTCTTACAATTTAACCTCCAAATTAAATTTTAACATCAAGCAAGAATTTGCTATTCAAAGTAAATTAAATTTCAACATCGAGCAAGTATTTTCAAGTCAAAATAATTTAAAATTTAACCTCCAAATTAAATTTTAACATCAAGCAAGAATTTGCTAGTCAAAGTAAATTAATTTTCAGCATCGAGCAAGTCTTTTCTAGTCAAAATAAATTAAAATTTAACCTCCAAATTAAATTTTAACATCAAGCAAGAATTTGCCAGTCAAAGTAAATTAAATTTCAGCATCGATCAAGTATTTTCTAGTCAAAATAAATTAAAATTTAACCCCCAAATTAAATTTTAACATCAAGCAAGAATTTGCTAGTCAAAGTAAATAAATTTCAGCATCGAGCAAGTAGTTTCTAGCCAAAATAAATTTAAATTTAACCTCCAAATTAAATTTTAACATCAAGCAAGAATTTGCTAGTCAAAGTAAATTAAATTTCAGCATCGAGCAAGTATTTTCTAGTCAAAATAAATTAAAATTTAACCTCCAAATTATATTTTAACATCCAGCAAGAATTTGCTAGTCAAAGTAAATTAAATTTCAGCATCGAGCAAATATTTTCTAGTCAAAATAAATTAAAATTTAACCTCCAAATTATATTTTAACATCAAGCAAGAATTTGCTAGTCAAAGTAAATTAAATTTCTACATCGAGCAAGTATTTTCTAGTCAAAATAAATTAAAATTTATCCCCCAAATTAAATTTTAACATCAAGCAAGAATTTGCTAGTCAAAGTAAATAAATTTCAGCATCGAGCAAGTATTTTCTAGCCAAAATAAATTAAAATTTAACCTCCAAACTAAATTTTAACATCAAGCAAGAATTTGCAGGTCAAAGTAAATTAAATTTCAGCATCGAGCAAGTATTTTCTAGTCAAAATAAATTAAAATTTAACCTCCAAATTAAATTTTAACATCAAGCAAGATGTTGTGACCGGACCGACACCCAAGCGTGTCGACACCGCGCACATACCGATTGCCACAATCGAGCGGCCGAAATCCGGCACAACCGAGTAAGCAATCTCGGAAGCGCACCGAGCCCCGTCAGCGCATGGCGAAACAGCCCAAAAGCAGGCCAAAGGCGGAGACCCCGATGGTCCCCGCTTCGTCCCGACTAACGTATAAGAACATGTACGAGCAATGCGAGCTCAGACTTCATGCCGAATTGTAACGGGAACCATACCCGACGTTTAGGATAAGACTCATGCCCGAGTAGGCACAGTGTAACAGTCACCCAGATCGGGACAGAATAAACTTGTTATCCTTACGGTGAGTTCCAACTCTTCAACCCGCAACGATCCCTTACCTCCGGATTCAACCGAATCCTACCGTCTCGGCACAATCACCCGAACCTTCGGAGCCCGAGGACGACCCGCGCCAAGGCCGCCCAGGAACACCCCGAGATTCACATCCAGAATCCCGCTCCCAGGCGTCTCGGCACAACAATTGGTGGCAGCGGTGGGATCCTGCCAACGTAAGGACCAAGCCTGACCGACGGTGACAACAGGACTTAGCAGGGACAACAATCTCCTTAACCAGGGGACCAGTCACTTCGCAGTACCGACGGACGCCTTCAGAGGACGCCGCCAGGACAGTCCACCACACAAACTTCGACGAGCGATGCATCACCTGTGCTACATACTGTAAGTGCGAAATACCACTCTCAGCGAAACTCAGGCTGCACGCCGCAACCTCATGCGCCGAGCGCAATCTTTAGACAAGAATATCGAGCGCAATTTAGAATTAGCTGAGCGAAAGGAAATCCTCTCGCCTAGAGCAATTCGCCGAAGTGCTCCGCGTAGATTCTTTAAAGTCCGTACGGAAAAACCCTCCGGCGAAGCTATCTTCGACGCAACGTTTGAAGCACTTCGTGAAATCGGAGAACGTACGCGACTTGCTCTAGACGTAGAAACCAGCGCGGAACGTAGCATTCCGACCGCGTTACCAACTACGTCAAATCACGCAGGACACACAACCACCCGGAGACTATACCCGTATAACGAGGCAGATTATAGTTTAATCCTAAGCGGAGCCCTAGCAACCGATACCAACATGCCGCTCACCCCTTCGGAAACTGCGAACCAGAACGCGGAACAAAACCCCGCCGGACGCGAGGACCGACTAGCGAACTTAGAAAAACTAATCACGGAGCTAACCACCTCCCTAGCTAGCGTAACCGAAGGAATGATAGCAATAAATGATAGGTTGGGAGCAATAGAGGCAAGGGACGGTCTACCCCAGGACTCGATAGATAGAGAAATAAGTAGACTAAGGGAAACAATGAACTCGACACACGCGACGCCCGGCCCCTCAGGCAGAACCACGGTCCACTTCCACGATTTTCGTAATCCAGGGGAGGAACCGAGGCGCTCCAGTCGATTCGTCCCCGCCGACCTCGAGATAAACGACCTAACTTACGCGCCAAACGTAGCAAGTACTCGAGAAATACTCCAGACCATAAAAACCCTACCCCTGTTCAACGGAAAGGACCCCAAAGAACTACCCGGCTTCCTGACCGCCTGTAAATATGTGTACCACGCATATCAAACTGCGGAAGAGAAAGCCCAGATCCTACGAGGGATAATCGCGCTACGGGTCGGAGGCGACGCCCTAGACGAAGTACAAACGCGCCGCATACTATCCATACAGGACTTGGAGGACGTGTTAACCTCAATTTACAAACCACCCCGTACAGCTTCAACTGTGCAAAGGGAATTGTTGTATAGTAGACAGGGCCCCAACGAAAGCGCGCATCAATACGGAAATCGTGTATCAAAATTACTAAGGGAATTAATAGCAACCGGAATCGACGACAAGGACAGTCTAATAGAGAAAAACGCAACCGTGAAAGTATTCAAAAAACAGACACTGACTATATTCGAGGACGGACTTCGCGATGATCTAAAGGTCTTGGTGAAATCACAAAGACCCGCCGACTTACAGGAAGCAATCACGATAGCCATAGATGAAGAGAGGGCCATTACAAAACGACCAGCGACGCGCGGGACAAACCCGTCTACGCAAAATAAAAACAAAGCAGCATCGCGTTACTGCGACTATTGTAAGCGATCAGGGCACGACACTAAAGAGTGTTGGAAGAACAAAGATAGGGAAAGACAAAATGGGAAAAAATTTTTTCCGGAAAACAATCGCCAAGTACGAACAGTAACAGCAAAGGGGAAAAACGAGAGATCAATAGGGCGTAAACCAGAGAGTGAACGACCGGCCTCCAAGGAAGGACACCAGTCGCGGCACAAAAGTACTGACAGCGCACATTCCACACAAAGTAGCCGCGACAGCTCCGAATCACCGGACCGCGACTCATCTACTCAAAACACTGCGAAAACCTACCGTATGGTCAAAATAGGGTCCCTCTCTAAAGACGGACATACCTCAGATAGGATAGAAGTAGAAATAAAAAATAGCAAGAACAAACAAACCATAATGCTAATAGATAACGGGGCGGAAGTATCGCTAATCGCTAGGAGAGCCCTCCCGGACAACATCGAAATAAAAAAATCCGGCGTCATGCTAGTTTCATTCTCAGGGGAAAAAACAGGAACACTAGGGAAAATAGATGCAACATTTAAAATAAACGGAAAGAGGGTAGTACACCCATTATACGTAGTAGAAGGAAACACCTTAACAAACGCGGACGGAATATTAGGAATAGACTTTTTTAAAGAGAACGGAGTAACCATTAGTTACCCCAAACAGAGCTTACTAGTAAACGGAAAACCCTGGAAAACATTAAATAGAAGCATGGAAATATCGATACCCGCACGCACACAGCAACTAATAACGGTCCCTACAGATAGCATTCAAGATGGAATAATAGAGAAACAACAGTTAGCCGAAGGCGTATACTTAGGGGAAGGGCTGACGAGACCCAAAGAAGGAAAATGCGTAGCCTGTATTATAAATACAACCACAGAAACGAAAACAGTGATCGTGCCGCGAATTCAATTAAGTGAAATACCGGCGAACGAAATAATTTACTGCAACAACAGCGCCGCAGCTGTTCGGGCACTGACCGCGAAAGAATCGCTGACAACGCGCATCGCCCGAGTTTTCGAACATGTAGACCGTAAGCACATGAACGAAGAAGAAAGGGCAGCTATAGAGGAAATATGCAGGGAATATCACGACACGTTCCATTTACCGGGAGATCAATTATCAACGGCCACAGTATCCGGCCACCGAGTCCGCGTAAAAAGCGACACGACACCCTGCAATATCAAGCCCTACAGATTACCCGAAATTCACAAGCGAGAAGTACGGAAACAGGTAGAAAAAATGCTAGAGGACGGCATCATCCGACATAGCGCCAGCCCATGGAACGCACCCTTATTGGTAGTACCTAAGAAAGTTGAGAACGAAGGAAATAGGAAATACCGCGTAGTAGTCGACTATAGGAAACTCAATGAAGTCACCATAGGCGACTCATTCCCACTACCCAATATCACGGACATACTAGACCAATTGGGTAAAGCGCAGTACTTTACCACCCTCGATTTGGCATCCGGGTACCACCAAATTCCTATGGACGAACGCGATAAGTGCAAAACAGCCTTTTCAACTCCTCAAGGACATTACGAATTCAATCGCATGCCGTTCGAACTGAAAAATGCACCGGCAACGTTCCAGCGGGCAATGAACGCTGCGCTCATCGGATTACAGGGGATAGACTGTTTCGTTTACCTTGACGACATTGTCATCTATGGAGCTAATTTAAAGGAACATAACACACGACTGAGGAAAATTCTAGACACCCTCAGAAAAAACAACCTAAAATTACAACCTGAAAAATGTGCGTTTTTACGAAAGGAGGTAGGATTTTTGGGGCACATAATTACCCCTGAAGGGATCAAACCGGACCCCGAAAAAACCAAAGCAGTGAAAGAATTTCCTACCCCAACTAAACTAAAAGAACTACAAGCATTCTTAGGATTAGCAGGGTACTATCGCAGATTCATCCCAGAATACTCAAAAATAGCCAAACCCTTATCCAGGATGACGAGCAGCAAGGTCGAGTTCATCTGGACAGCCGAACAACAGAACGCTTTCGACACATTAAAAGAGGCACTGACTACGGCACCCCTGCTAATTTATCCAGATTTTACGAAGGAGTTCATAGTAACAACCGACGCATCGGACGTAGCAATAGGCGCGATACTCTCGCAAGGGAAAATAGGGGAGGACAAACCAATTGCGTACGCGAGCCGGGTATTAAATAAAGCCGAAAGAAATTATAGCACAACAGAAAAGGAACTGCTAGCTATCGTCTGGGCAGTAAAACATTTTCGACCGTACGTCTACGGCACCCCATTCAAAGTAGTTACAGACCACAAAGCACTTATATGGCTATTTAGGGTACAGGACCCAGGATCTAGATTGATAAGATGGAGAATTCTACTAGCCGAGTACGACTACGAAATCGTACATAAGTCAGGGAAAAACAACACAAACGCAGACGCGCTAAGTAGAAACGTGCACACGGTGCAAAGCGAGGAAGAAGAAACAAGAACAATCAACGTCCACGACGAAGAAATAAAACAACAAATCCTCTATGAATACCATTACACACCCATAGGAGGACACCAAGGCATCCAGAGGACCACAAACAGAATAAAATTAAAATATAACTGGGAAGGAATGAATAAAGATATCGAGGAGTACATACAAAAATGTAGCACCTGCCAGAAGAATAAACTAGGAAATAAAAATAGGGCCCCAATGGAGATCACCGACACACCACGGACCCCTTTTGAAAAAGTAGCCCTAGATATAGTAGGACCCCTGCCAGAGAGCAATCAAGGGAATATCTACATATTAACCTTCCAGGACCTCCTCACAAAATTTAGCAGGGCGACCCCCCTGCCAAATCAGGAAGCAGCCACAGTAGCGGAAGCAGTGGTCGAGAAAATTAGGTGCCTTTACACGGTCGTTCCGGCGCGCGTTCCAGCGCGTCACACGCCGCGCGGCACGCCAAAGTACGTGAACGCTGGAGCGACGCTCCTTCGTGCACGCCAGAAGATTATACTCGCCACTACTTAGAGACAGCGAGTTCGGGCTCCCATTTCTACGTCGACTCCACATGCTTTTTACACGATCCACCGCAGTGGTGTACTACTTGTTCGATGTATATCATCGATCTGCGAAATGATCGGCAAGACACGATCGCGATATACGTTCGCGAAAAGTATAGAAATTCCTCGATATGCCTGGCTTATACCATAAATGCTGTTACAGTGGAGTACACTGAAACATCTGTTTTTAGAAAGCTACATTTGATTCATTTGGTTCATAAATTCTGGAAATGGTTTATGAGTCAGTTATGTAAAATGTAAAATTTTACAAGGGTACTTGTAAAAAATGTCCAAATGTTTCCCCGACAATGCGATGGCAAATGAAATTGCAGTTAACACATTCCCTGTTGTGACGATCATAATTATTACTATCAACTACTCTTACACAAACAATAGAAATTATAAAAGGAGTAGGCATTTCTTAAACGCACTCTTATCGTATCGATATGGACGTGACAAATGGATTCATGGGTCACACTGGCTCACCCTGCCTCACACAGTCAAGGGTCGTTCGAATATGAGAGGTCAACTTCAGATCATTTTTTTTGTAATTAACATGAATACGACATATTTGTTTGCATGGTTACATACTATGTCCATTAGCTATCAGAATAGAGTGATGGATACACAAAAATACAACTTTCATACTAAACTACATCTTTGCCATATTTTTTTTCTGTTTCTGTAGCTATTTCTAACTTTCACTTTTACTCCTTTATATGTACCTACCTCTTCCTGCCGTTTCTGCTTCCATCTACCTACTTAATTTCAAGGGTTCGCACAGGCCTGGTCAGCGTCAGGAACATTTGGCGACCAGGTCTTTGCCTACCGGGGGACAGCTTTCTTATCCCACGCTTTCTCTTCACCCTCTCTATGTTTTTCTCTGTTTTTTTCTTTTATTCGCTATCTCTAACTCTGTCTACTCTTTCCTTTTTAACCGGCGAAAATTCACGGAGCGGACACTTGGTCTCGAACCGGCTCTCAGACATCACGTACCGCGCACGCATTCTTACTGTTTCTCCATTTTTACTGTTAATTTATTACTATTAATTGTTACTGTTAATTATTTCTGTTAATTTTTACTCATAATCGTTACTGTTAATTATTACCATTATTTGGTACTGTTAATTGTTTCTATTATTTGTGATTGTTAATTGTTATTTTTAATTGTTATTTTTAATTGTTATTGTTAACTGTTATCTGTGGATAACTTACATTGAGTTGGGTTAGGTGTGTGATTCCACCGAACCACATAAAGTTTAAGAAGCCTCTGTGAAGAACGCGGTTTACGAAAGGCTGTGAGCAAAAAAAAAGTGATATGTTTGTGGTGAATAACAACCGTGACCGGAACATAGCTGCTGTTGTTGTCGCTGCTGCTGCTGTGCATTTAACAGTAGCAGACCGAAGAAGAACCAGAAGAAGAAACCGCCAGGTTTGGATGAAAAAATACCGCGGAAATTGCAACGATCAGCCCCTTCTGCGAGAACTGAGCGAAAATTATCCAGAGGATTACCGGAATTATTTGAGGATGGATTCGAAAGCATTTGAGGATTTACTCGGTTTAGTCAAAAATAGAATTAAGAAAATTGGACACAATTATGAGACAAAGCATTACCGCAGAGCAACGTCTTACCGCCACATTAAGATTTTTGGCAACTGGGCGTAGCTATGCCGATTTACAATTTTCAACGGGAATATCAGCTCCCTCGTTATCAAAAATAATTCCTGAGACGTGCAAAGCACTGTATCATGCACTACGGACAGAGTTCTTAAGGGAAGAAGTCACTGAAATTTTGAAATCCGAAAATATTTGAGACATGCGGAATTCCTCTTAAGGGAAGGAAGTAGGTTTGAAGTAAAGCCCTTATGCCAATTTTGACACAGTTTTAATCACTGGTTTTCATAGAATTTACATTACGTTACAAAAATCAAGCATAACTTCAAAAACCTTCTTGCGCAAAGTGTGTGATGCCACAACCTCCAGGTTTTACAGCGAAGAAGGGTCCATAGTAAAGTAAAAAATTGTGTATCGAGAAGTTTCTACGTCTCATACTTTTTAAGCTAAAAATGATTGAATTTATTAAACGTAAAAAATGCAAAGTTTCATCAAAATTTTG